>CM076906.1:28732362-31132362 GCA_039519145.1 Kokia cookei
GAAAAAGTTAGATGAATATTGTTTTACACTTTATATTCATTTTGAATTGTATTTTCATTATAATTTTAAACAATTAAAATTTATAAATAAATAATATCTTATTATTTTAAGTTATTCTTACTTAAACATGAAAAAATTATTACATTAAAACTGAATAAAATATTTAAATACACTTTCATTATAATTTGAACTATTTAAATATATAGATGGTAACATATTATTTATAGATAGAATAAAATTTCTATTAACAATTTTATCGGGAGTGATCAAAATGATCGAACTATGTACTATTTTTTTGGGTGCCTAAAATGAACTTTTGAAAGTTTAGTGACCATTTCTGTAATTTACCTAATATTTTATTATATAAAATATTTTAAGATTACATTAAATGAAAATAGTTAATAATGTATTTTTAAATATTAAGTCAACGAGATTTGCATCACAATAATATGCTACAAACCCTAAATTAAACAAGTCAACTTCTAAGGTTAAGTAGGATCTAAAAAGCCACAGCTCATTAATCCTTCTCAAAGAAGAAGAAAGAAAAACTGTTCATAACAGGCTAACAACATGCAGCTCAATTCATTGAGGATCTACACGCTATTTATAAACTCAAATCCTCGGTTTAGAAGAGCCCCACTCACCCATAACTTCATGTTTGCCAAGTTCATGGTCTGCTCACAATCTCTGACCTGTTTTACCAACAGCAACTCATCAGATTCTTGCAATAGAATAGTGTTGATATACCCCTCGGTCTATAAATGGTTTCTGTGCAGTGGGTTTTAGGGTGGAGCCAAACCATGTACAATCTCGAAAACAAGAAAAGGGTCACTTACATTTAGAGTAAATGTTAATGCAAATGTGCCAGAAACAGTGGCCAGATTGGAATTTTGAACTTTGAAGTTGGAAAGGGATTCAAGGGCCTTGTAAAGTGATACTGCAACCCCTTCACTTTTGTTGCAAACCAGTCTAACGTAAAACTCTCTTTCTTCCACTCGATACATATCCAACTGCAAATCAACATGGAAGCATTTTTTTGTTTATTTTGCTTTCCATGGAAGGAAGGTTTATTAAGTGACAAGACAATCTATATATACACTTCAATACCTTCAAAATCTTCTTGCAAATGGGATGGTTGTTTCTTGCAACTCGAATCTTAACGGGGTTATTAATTGATTCTTCCTGGTACCCTGCCATCAATGCTTCAAGACCAGCAATCTCAGCTTTTAGCTTCTTGGCCTGCATTTGCAAGTCTTGCACATACAATACAGCATCTCCAATTATGGAAGTCTTGTCCATCTGCAGGCATAGGTTTATTAGCATCGCCAACAAGCTAAAATTAGCACCCATCTTTTAAGTGGAGCTATACCGACGGATATAAATATTCTGTCGGTACATACTTGAGTTATACCGGCGGATTTGATCTGACCGTTTATAATTTAGTCCATCAGTGTAGCTTCATTCTATACCGACAGTCTGCAAATTCCGTCAAACAATCTGTCTAAGTTACAATTAAGGCATGCACTGCAAACAAGGTATACCTTAGTTATATTAGGAACCAAGGAACGCAATGCATAGAGCTTCTCCTTCATCTGACCCCTCCTGCGTCGTTCCAAAATCAAAGTTCTCGACCGATCAGCCTTTGATTTCTTTGTTGCCGTCGATGTTGTTGTTGTTGTCGTTCCGGAAGGATCGTCTTCCTCGCCGCTATCTTCCTCCCCGTCCTTCATTATTTCTCCATCAAAACTTGGCAATGCATTGAAAGCATAGTCAAAATCCGGCACCATGGTGCTTGTAGCATCAAACTCGAGAGCATCCCCAGGTGCTCCACCAGTCTGCTTGTCATCAAAACAGCCATTGATAAGATCATAATCGAAAGCGGAGACCGCGTCTTCGGTTTCTCCTTGAATTAGATTGACCAACTGATCAAAGTTAGGATCCTCAACGAAGTCATATGGTTCAAAGTGGTCAGGGAGCTCCAGAGGGGAATTTCTCGAAGCATACATTTATGTGATTAATCAGCATATATGCAGTACACTGCCTGATTGTGAGAGGCGTAGCTGGTATTAGCTTATAAATTTAGAATTTAAAACCGCTTCTTCTCATTTCCATAGTGTGGAAGGAAGCACTAGGAGAATCTAATGCTGCCATTGATGATTTTTCGTTGTTTATTAGTAATTGGTAAGGTGATGACATATACAGTGACGTAGTCTGCAGCATCAATCAAACCACGCCCATAGTTAGAAAATAATTATATTTCAGTAAGATGATTAAAAATAAGTCAACTTATCCAATCGGAGAAAGAACAAAATTAGTGGCTGTTCTTTACACTCATCTATTTGAAGAAGTGAAGGAAAGACGAGGAAGGAAAGTCAATGATTAGTTGATTGCATATCTGCTGACAATATAAATGCCTTATTATTTGACACGGAGCAAGCTTAATAAAATTGATTATACAATTTATAAATGAATTTCTTTATTTAGTCGAGTCTAGCATCATGATTTCTAGTTTTTAAATTATTCTCGGCGAATTACAAGAGGAATATAAAGCCCCAACAGTAATGCGACTCAAACCTAGGCCACGCTTGGGGGCGATGAACACCCTGATCATCAGGCTAACACACAGGATTTTCTAATTTTTAATTTTTGATACAATGTATAGAACTACTCATCGCCCCTCCCAACCCTCAGATAAAAGTATAATATGTTTCAACGTACTCGAACTCACGTCCTCCTGTATTGACAACAACGTCGATGCCAAGACTCAATCAACGTTCTTGAAACTTTAAAGATGTTTGGAGTATGAAAGGTGAATATTTTAATAAAATTATTATTAACCTTGAATTAATTTAAGATTGATCTACTGACTTCCTAAAGTAATGTGTGATGAATTCAATGGCATTATGGGTGACGGTAGTGCTCTGGTAAAAGAGGTATTCATTGGGCATGGTGGATTCAGTTGTGTTTGGGCTCTCAAGCTGTCCATATCCTCTTGGCTTTAGTCCTCTCCAATTATCTATCAATGGCCTACAAAAGTCCAAACATTTTCCGACATAAGTCCATAACATCCAAAACTAATAACTCAAACCAAAAAAATAAGAAAGTGTAGCGATGATAAAATTTAAACCGCTCGATATGTTTCGATTTTTTTAAAGTAGATGTGAGGTGCGGTAGGCGGATTTTTTTTCTTCTTTCAAATGGTGAGTGTCGAACGGTTGTGACAATTTCTTGCTCCGTTCTGATCCGGTTCACTATACGAAATTACCATTTTATATTTATATATATAAAAACTATTAAAAAGGTAAACATGTAATAACATAATATGAAAAAGAACCATCTGTATTTTATGTTTAATTTTTTTGAAGAATTGTGCTTAAATATTTACTTAAATTTAAAAAAGATTGAAAATGTTAAAGATAAGTAGTAAAAATTAAATTAAAACAGAACAGATGGGGTAGGGATGGATGCATTCAACATTCATGAAAGTGATATTGATTTTCAAGATTTTACATCCAGGATGGGTGGTGGAGTAAAACATAAGCAGTGATGGATTTAACAATATCCTCCTCTGCCTTACTCCATCATCATTCTTATATTTGTCATAAAATGGAAAGTTTTTGAAAAAAATTCCAAAATGATGAGAAATGATTCCAAAAATAAAAGTTTACCAAAAAGGCTTCCAAAAATAGAAAATCACTTAATTTAACGAGTGGTTCCAGTGGAAAAAAAGATGATGTTCATCTTATTAAGAGACTCAAGTTCGAGCACCTGTGTGTGCAAGGTGTGTGTGCGTTGTCAAATGGTTAAAAATGTATGAACAAATACTATCATGTACTCACATCAGTATATTCAAAAAAAAAATTCAGTTGATTGAGTCTTGATTCGATTGTTACGAGCATTGTTACCAATGTAAGAAGACGTGAGTTCGAGTGCGCTGAAGCTATCCTCCTATTTATGGGTTGGGAAGGATTATGGATGGTTTTAGATATTGTGTAAAAAAGAACAAATATAAATCCAAAATTAGTGGAACAAGCATCATCCTTGCACTTTTCAATCTCACGAATGTCATGAATATACTGGTGTGATTATATGATAGCATCTATTTATATTTTTATAATATTTTGACAAGTACACACAAACACTCAAATCCGGGTCTCTTAGGATGAACAATATCTTTACCACCGGAACCACTCGTTAAATTCACGAGGCAACTTAAATTGAATAGAAACAAGGTAATGGGCATAAACATTTAATTTATATTTCATTTGTTGCGCCATAATTTTAGTGATTCGACCATTGCAAATCAACGCTTGAACTTCCATTGTTCTCAGAAGGTTCTTATACTATGTTTTTTTGGGTAGATTTTGTTTGTGTACTATATAATTCCATTATTTCTAATCTTTTACTTTTCGAAACGTGTATTTTTTAATATTGAGTAAAATTTTCTGTTAATTCCATCAAATTAAGTGACTTATCTTATTGTTTGGACATATGTGGTGATGTGGCATGTACACATAGACAAATTTTTTACGATTGGAAAAGTGTTGTATATTTTCTCTCTCTCTTTCTTTGTCTATTTTAAAATATACAAAAAAATCAAAATAAAAATAAGTGACGCCAAATTTCTTGAAAGAAATTGGTCACAGTACAAAAAGTAAGCATTTCAAAAAGTCAAAATATAAAATTATAGTATAGGGACCAAATCTTAAAAAAACATAGTATGGGGATCTTCTCTAGAATTTATCCTTTAAAAGTTAAAGCCCTTTTGTTTGGACATTTTGGGCAAGCGTGGCCGAAGGGATTGGGCTTAAAAATAGGAGATGCCCTTTTTAAGCTGAAATCAGATTTCATAAGGCCCACTCTACGCCCAAGGGTGGCCTTAAAAGGACTTTTATGAGGCTACTTCCACCCTCAACATTTCTGCATTATCTTTTTCCTCTCTTTTTTATTTTTCATTAAGTGGCGGCTAGAATTGTTTAAGGAGGAAGTTAGGTGTCATGAATAATTATCTAAGTTCAATCCGATCTAAAATGTAGGTGTCTTAATCCATTCCTCTATTTTTAAAAAATATTAACGGTCTCATATAATATCTAATAACGATATGACATCGTTTTACTATCATTATATACAATACATTAAACATAGAAGGAACTTGAAAACAATTAAAGAAGACTCAAGTTTTTCGAACTTTAAATATTAAAGTTTGAGCCCCAGCCCCAGCCCCAGTTTATCTTTTAAACAAGCACTTTTTTTTTTTTTTTGACTGGATGTTTTCATTCAAGTTCTTCAAATTGAACTAATAACTCGATCCCTCCCTCGATAAGTTTAGATATAGCTAAGAAGTGATTAATTTTCTTCTCTTTTTATGAGAAATAAAATTCATTTTATTGTTTTAAACGTGTATGCATAAACAAGAGGTGTGAATGGCATCAAAGTGAGTTGATGGAAAATGAAATCATATTGATAATTTCGAAGATATGTTTATATAAAGATAAGAAAAAAAAAAACAAAACAATAATTGTATATAAAAGACAAATATTGGAGTGAAATAAAAGAAAAAAAAAATAATAATTGTAGGAGTTCGAGATTAGGGATAATTGTCTGGAGAACATAACATGAGCGATGTCTGGTGGTCGCTTCTTTTAAGAAAAAACCAGACATCATAACCAAACTCTGTTTCTGATTAAGATCAAACATAACGTGCTATTCCTTCTTTCTTGTTTTGTTTTACTATGGACCACCATCGCCTTCTCAATTTCAGCCTTTTCTTCCTTCTTAATTCCTATATTTAAAAATATGCCATCAATCTTATAATTAAATTTTCTTATTACATGGTTGTTATTTGTTTAAAAAAATTATAAAAAAAAAAAAAAACCACAGAAAATAGAAATTACGAAAAAAATCGATTTTTTCAAAAATATTAAAAATAATAGAAAATCATTTAAAATATTTTTTAAGAATTATCTTTATATATATTTTTTAAAAAATAAATAATTCTATATTTTTATATTTTTTTAAAAATAAATAATTCTATATTTTTATATATTTTTAGAATTTTTTAATCATCTTTTAAATTAATATAATAAAAATTATCATAATTCGTCAGGTGGCGTAACTTTAGTGTACCAACAAAATTAACGAGAAGTTAATAGTGTAAAAGGACGAAGACTTAATTGATCGCTTAAATTCGTCAACAATTTTGATGTCGCAACGAGGAGTGTTAAGACGATGCGATGGACGACATCATGATGAGTCGATAAACTTTAATTAATTTAGAAATATTTTAATCATATTAAGATTTTAATAGTAATCTATTTAAAGGGTCTTTGTAACCATTTTTTAAAGAGTTTTAAAATATCTCTTATGTGAAATTTGATGAAGAGTTTTGGAAAGAGTATTTGAGATTTAAAAACATATGGAAGTATGTATATTTCTTTTGGAAAAATCGTGTTTGATGTACTTATATTAATTTTTTAATTATCATGTATATATGATGTAATTATATTAATTTTTAATTATTTGTAGATGCATTTATGATATAAATTATTCATTAATTTATTAAGCATAAGAATAATTTTTTTTAATTTTAATAATTTTCATATTTTAATTGTATTTTTTGGTAGAAAAACATAACAGAAAGCGAGTACGTCAATCAGTTCATATTAAACTGATCTAGGACCTTGATAATCAGCAATCAATAAATCTTTTAACGAAACCGACGAGACTTCAAATACTTGAAATAATTTTTTTTAATAACAACATATTTAATCATGTGATCTGCAACTCCATTTTAATTTCTCGAAATTATTTTATCTAAAATTACTTTGAAATATATATTAATACCACTCCAACTCTAACTCAACTCAAGCTTTGAAATATATGACTGACAATATTGATATTAAAATGATTTAATCTAAAGTTACTTTGTAATTAGTTTATAATTAATTTCATACGTGTCGTCGCGCGCAAAGCAGATAGAGTTTGGGACCAGAATTGAAACTATTCAAACTTATATGGTATGGTAGACAGGGATCTCTTTGGACCTTACCTACCTAACCAATCTTTTTTTTTTAAATATTAAATTATTTTATTGCGTCATTGTCAATGGATATAATTTTTAGGAATAAAAATATTAATCACGTTTATGTCAAAACTGAACCAACTCCTTTCTCTACGCCACATAATTATTTTTTTCTTTGTTTGAGTCATTATTCTATTAACCAGCGGTGATGGTAAAAGTTATATCTTTAAATATACTTTTGTTAAATAACTGAGAATGAATTATTCGGTCATCTTGCACGCCAAAACTTTTTACATTTTCATTTTTCGTAATTAAAAAAAAAACTTTTTACATTTCAATATTAATAACTCATTAGGATGAATGATTGACTTGTTCAAACTATGTAATTAGTTTCAATTTCGGTATAAACTCCGAAAACTCAGTAGGAAAAAGAAAAGAGTTGTTAATGTTCTTTCTCTAATTCTTTTTCCTCAATAATTGAAGACTTCTTTTTTTAAATATAGATATTTCTTTGCTCTCTTTAGTAACCTTGTCCTCTACATCTGTTGGAGCCTTCAGCATGCCCTTACTTTAGGCTTCTCCACCACAGTATTATCCATCTGGTTTATAGGTGTTAAACAACGTTGATGATAAAAAAAAAATAGTGAACAATTAACAGAGTAAACCATAAAAATTTATTAAAAAAGCTAAATTGTATAATATGTTTGACTATAGAGAAAGCAAAGCTAACAAGAAACTCTGTTTAACTCTCAACCTATGAAATACAAATTAGCCTTGAAACTTATAGGCTGCAGAGAAACTAACAATAACTACCATACAACAAACTTAACTAATAACAGCTAAACTGTTATACTCATATTCTCCTGGTTCTTTCAACTTTGTTGAGCAACTGATAACTGGTCTTTCAGGTCTATTGGGAACAATCTTAGAGCCTCTCGAAATGGAAAAAACTGCTTTGGTGTAAGAGGCTTTGTTAACACATCTGCCACCTGTTTTTCTGAGGGAACAAAATTGACTTGCAATATTCCATCCATCACTTTTTCTCACACAAAGTGATGATTAATTTCTACATGCTTGATCTTAGCATGATGAGTGGGATTTGCTGCAATGGACACAGTAGATGTGTTGTCACACCAAATAACCGGAGTTTGCTTAAGATCTATCCCTATTTCAACTAGCAACTGTTTAACACATAGAAGCTCAAAAACACAATTAGCTAAGCTACGATACTCAGCTTCTACAGAAGATCTCAAGACTATAAGCCGCTTCTTGGAACACCATGCAACAAGATTTGGTCCAAGATATACACAGTAGCCAGTCGTAGACCTCCTATGCTCTACTGCTGATGCCAGTCTGCATCTGAGTATCCAACTAGCTCAAGCTATCCTTTTTTAAAACATAGTCCATGATCTAATGTGCCCTTAAGATACCGCAACACCCTCTTCACAGCTTTTCAATGAGCATTACAAGGAGCATTCATGAATTGACTCAACTTGTTGACACAGAATGCAATATCTGGTCTAGTGATGCAAACATACTGAAGTGTGCCAATTACACTTCTGTACAATTGAACATCAGTCAACAGATCACCACTCTCTACTGTTAACTTGGGAGTGCCTACCATTAGTGTAGACGTTGGAGCAGAGTCAGCTAGACCAACCTTATCAAGCAGCTGAGAGACATATTTCCTCTGTGTAAGAATCATTCCATGAGGAGAATGATGAACTTCAATTCCTAAAAAAAATTGCAGTTGACCCATATCTTTAACGAGAATTGCCTGTGCAGTTGTTGAATTACATCTTCCACTTCTGACTCTGAGTTACCGGTGATGATTATATCATCAACATAGACCATAAGAAACACTGTGCTATCTGTACTTGTTCGAATGAACAACGATGAGTCTGATTTTGAAGCACAAAACCCAAGCTTCTGGACTAAGTGTTGCCTCAATGTGTGAAACCCAGCTCTAGGTGCTTGTTTGAGACCATAAAGAGCTTTATTCAGCTTATACACTAGTTTATTTCCATTGCTACCAGTAGTCTTAAACCCTGGTGGCTGCTCCATATAGATTTCTTCAACTAAGTTACCATTGAGGAAAGCATTATTGACATCTACTTGCCTCAATTTCCACCCACACATAATAGCCACAACAAGAACCACACACACAATGTTAGCATGAACCACCGGGCTAAAAGTATCACTGAAGTCAAACCCAGCATGTTGTGAGAAACCCTTAGCAACCAAGCGTGCCTTGTATCTGTCAACTGTACCATCTGGTTTCTTTTTTATCTTGAAAAGCCACTTGCATCCAACAGGTCTTCGAGATGCAGGTAGTACATGCCATATAACCAAGTGATGTAATAACTATCGAACAACTCCGTGATAGTGTGATGCTCCAAGATGATCCGATCTCCGAACAGCAAAATTGAATCTATAAAACAACGATAATTTCCACGGTTAAGCATTTCCTAGCTTAGCAAGTTCATAAGTTAACAGATTTACCAAACTTCAAGAGTTGTACAATCTAATCAAATCAAACCGAGTAAGCTGTATACATTTGTTGTTGGTTTTCATTCACATTTGATAACTCACGATGACACAGAATCATCGAACCTCTAATCTATAATAGGATTCATGTAACTCATGATGACACAGAGTCATCGGACTTGTAATCTGTAATAGGATTCATATAACTCACGATGACACTGAGTCATCAGACCTGTAATCCGTAAAAGGATTCATATAACTCACGATGACACGGAGTCATCGGACCTTTTATCCGTAATAGGATTCATATACCTCACGATGACACGTAATCATCGGACTTCATAATCCATGAAGGATTCATATACTCACGATGATACGTAGTCATCGAACCTTTTTCATTCACGGGTCAAAGCCCGTCGGCCCTTTCTTTCCTTTGTTTCCGTCTTCCACGCTTCCGATCGTCATTCCTACTCACAACAATTGTTTACAAAACAAGAACATGCAATTTAAATTAAAATTTAGCAATACGAACTTATCAGACGAAATTGCAATTAAAGTGAACCCTAGAGACAAATCCGTAATTTTTTTTTTCCACGACCGGTGACACGATCTTGATATATTACAATAATTTCATTCAATTATTTAAATCAACATGAATTTTTAATCATTTGATGCAATTAAGCATTTTTTGGTATTTTTACAAAATTGCCCTTAACTTTTTATTTAATTTAGTCCTTTAGCTCAAACTTGCAAATTAACCATTTTATTTTTAATTTCCAGCTTGCCGAATATTTATAAGCATTTCTACAACCCATTTTTTGCAATATTTCACCTCAAGTCCTTACAAATTTATTCCTTTAACATTTTAATCCTTTAACATAAAAATTACCGAAAATTACTTTACAAAATCATCAAATCGAATAACCAAGCTTACAAATCTTCCATAAACTTTCAAGAACAAACTTATTCATTAATGAAAAAATTTATAACATTTATCAAAATCATAAATTGGTCCTTCGGTTAGCTAGATTAAGCTAAAACGAACTCAAAAACATAAAAATTACTAAAAACGGACGAAATCTACTCACCCAAATGAAGAACCAAAGCCAACCAAAGCTTTCATCCATGGCTTCTTAGGCTTCGGCTTTAGAGGAAGAAGAAAAGAAGAAAAGTGATAAAAATTTAACATTTGTTTTAATTAAATCACTTAACATGCACAATTACCCTTTTACCCTTTTTTAATTTGCATGAAATTAACCATTTAAAAAACTAAAACCGTCCATATACATAGTAGATGGTTTAATTCCCATTTATCTAGTTTAACTAAACCTCCAATTGACACATAATACTTTTAATTAGAGAAAATTCAAGTTTTGCACCTTTTACGATTTAATCCTTTTTATTTAATTAACTATCTAAACGATTAAATTCCCGTAAATATTAAATAATTAATATTTACGATCTGACATATCGAAGTTGTGACCTCAAAATCACCATTCCTGATCATACAGAAAAATAAACTAATTAGTAAATTCTCATTTAATTAGGATTGAATAGCAATTTACCAAAATCTAAAGATTTCTACATCATTTCTATTATTAGGCCATTTAAGAAGGGTCCAATTACACAACTGGTCCTACAATTATATTAAATTCTAATGAAACAACTTATTTACAATTTAGCCTTTACTAATTAGGACTAGATGAACAAATATAAAAAAAAGTTAGTGGAATGTAATCATATCCTCCACCGCTTGGACTTTTTTACCTTGGTGTAATTACGTCTTTGGTCTCTTTTATTTTTAATCAATAGCAATTAACTTTTACTTCTTTTACAATTTACTCATTTTTCCTTAATTAAGCAATTAATCATCAAAATTACCCGACCAAACTTCGATTCACATATAATAAGACTCTGTAAATATTTAATAAAAATATTTACCGCTCTTAATTTTAGAAACAAGGTCTCGATACCTTATTTTCTAAAACCACTTGATTTTTGAACCAAATCACTTATACTAACTTTTAATTCAATAACCGAAATTCTTCAATTCAAAATTCCATATAAAATTATTATTAACTTATTTAATTTAAACACTCATTATAAAAAATTTTCTCGTCGGGTTTGTGATCCCGAAACCACTGAAAAACAGACTGTTACATATTCATTCATCGTATTGATTCTAATACAACCCATAAAGGGTTTGTGTTGATCTAGCAAAGGAATCGTTTGAACATATATAATTGAGGCTTAAATAATCTGTTAATTAAGTTTCATCTCTTCGTCTATTAATTACAACATTATTTAGTCATAGAATCAATCCACTAAAAGTATCATTAGTAGCTCTCCCTTATTATATATCATTATGAAAACAACTTATTTTATGCTCTTCTAATGACCTTGTCATATGTGTTACCCTTACAGGATTTCTTTTCTCTTTCAGTTAAATTCGTTCACCCAATATGATTCTATTTTATATCATGGTAATCATTATATCTTCCTTCATAAAAAAGTCAATTACTAACACAACGTAATTAAATCATTCGTCCTAAACAAATTATCCATGGTCATGTTACTTTTCTATCAACCATGTAATGTCTATGAGAAGATACCATTTACCGTTTATTGGGCTATGAATTTTACACACATAATGTATCAACATTTGACTCTAGTACTAATTGAACTCAAGTCATTAATACATCAAGATATTATTATTGTTACATAAATATCGAGTAAATAATTTCTTATTTCAAAATATTACACCTATAAATTTAATAAAAAAAATTTAACAATAATATTGACTGGACTCAAACTAGAAAAATTAAAATCTTAAAAAAAAAAGTAAAAGAGAAAAAAAAAACAGAATACTAAAACTTATTTAACCTTCAAAATTTTAGTTTATAATTTGTGAGAAATAAATGAATGGGAAATTATATTAGTGAAACTTTAAAGGAAGCTCCACTTTATACAATTTGGAGAACACAAATAAGAAGAAAAGAAGGTATAATCCTCATAAAAATCTTGGAGAATATGCAGAAGATAAGATTAAGAAGCTTGGAGTTTATCCATTTACATGGCACACCACAAAAAGGGGAATTATATGAAGGAAAGTGGAAAGGGCGTTTGGCACTGCAACGATAAGCACAGTTTGTTTGGAGATGGGTCACGGATAAGCGACCTTTATCTTTTAAATTATTTATCATTCTCATTATTCTAAAACAAAACTATACCGAATTATTTGTTTTCCCATTATTCCAAGTTTATTTTTCAATATTTCAACAAATAATGACAAGTAAAAATTTATTATTAATTTTCTATTACATATAAGTTGTAGATTTAATTTTTTTCAATTTCATCATAATTAGCTTTTATGTTTTTTTAAGCAATACATATAAAAATAAAAATTAAATCCGTAAAATTCGACCTTATTTTTATTATCCATACATAGGGGTTTGGCATCCCTTATTTAAAAAATAATAATAATAAGCACGTTTTCCCAAAAAATGTCAGCGATGCAGAGATAAGAAGCAGAGGGTGGCAACTCACAAAAATGGGACACATGGATGGTCTCCGTATTGGAATTTCATGATTCTTCTGCCCATACCGTACCAACCAATAATTTTCTCTCTAATTTTTAATTTTAAAAAAAAAAGACCCAGAAAAGAAGAAAAAGGATATTTGAATAAGATGCTCATAGCTGTATTTGTGATTATTTTAATTTTTATTTGAATTATTGATGAGTTCTGGGAATCTCCAAGGATTTGATTGAATATTCACTTCGTCGGAATGTTTGGGAGAAGAAGATAAGAGTCACTAAAACACCAATAATATGAACAATAATAATTTGATCGAATATTCACATGGACGGTTATATTTACTCAAAATTTTTGGATTGCATTAATTAGGAGATATTACGATCCCATTTTATAAACTTAATCAAACTTTTTCTGTATTAATACAAGAGTAAATTTCAATTGAAATGTGATTGTACAACATAAATTCATTAATTTATTTAATGGAGGAGGTTATATAATTCAGTAAAAAATAATAATAAATATCTGTTGTAAGTAGTGAAGGACAAACTTCATCAAAACTATAAAAGCTTCAACCTTAACATCAATAGAATATTATGACACCTTGATAATTGATTGTCACAACTCAAGCATAATATATCTGAAGTGATTGTAAACACTTAATATAATATGAAAATCAACCCCAGATGATCCAAAGTAACATACATAAATCGACAAAAGAACTGAGCATCCATTAATCAAGAGAGGACGACGATAAAAATAGTCTTAAAATCACTTGCAAAAACAAGGTTACATGCATAAACAAAACTAAAAAGCGTACTACATAAAGTAAACAAAAACTTCTAAAAGTGATTAAACAATGAAAAAAACAAACAAAAAACATATAAATCTTAAAACAACACGAGTCCAAACCGACTCATGAACAAAAATAGATTAGGAAGACAACAAAGAGCCACCTATTTTTTAAAAGAAACTGTCGGTGATCGGTGATGTTTCAACGATGATAGACATCGTCATCTGTCTATCACAACTTGTGAAGATAATTAAAATACTCACAAAATAGATCTACAAACTAAAATGAAAAAAAGGCTAATAAAGTGAATGAAAACAAAAAAAAAGAGAGAATTGATGGACAAAAAAAAAAGGGGCACTGAGCAAAACAAAAAGATGAGAAACAAACTAAGTGGGAGAAAAAAAAAGTTTTTAAGATTCCTTGGATCCTAAATTAAAGGTTTTACAACAATTGATTTCTAAAAACGTGATTATTAGAAATATAATATTACTATGTTTGCTATAATTAGAAAGTAATAATTTTTTTTTGAATATATTGATATGATTATATGATAATATTTATTTATATTTTTTTAATCCTTTGACAACGCACACACAAGTGCTCGAATAAAAGACCTCTAAAATGAGTCACTCGTTGAGTTTAAGAAAGTAATAATTAAAACTACGAGAAATACATTTAGTTTATTAAAAGTTTTACTGAGAAATATGAAATTATCTCCATCATATAAAATGCACATTTTAAAATAAAAACAAATTAATATATGATAATTTTTTAAAATTTAACATATATATATATATATTATAAAATTTAAAATTTAACACGATAGTATTTAAAATAGATTTAGAATTCTATTGGCTTTTGGAGGGTTCTTAGAGATTTCTTAAATCTATTGGTTTTTGGAGGGTTCTTAGAGATTTCTTTTCCTCAAAATTTTTAGTACAAATCTGATGACTTTTGGCAACTCAATGCATCATTTAACTTTTATGTAATTGAAAAGACAAAGAAAAAAAATACAGAAGTTAAAAATGAATAATATTATTTTTGATCTTTTAAATTCGATAATTAAATTCATTTTGATATTTATATTTTTTTTTTACTTTGATAATTTGACTCAATAATAATTTATTGAGGATAAGGTAAATTATTCATTCTTTTGGAACATATCCATAATTGTCCCCAAATAAGGAGAAGGTTGAATTTCAATTTTGGATGCAGTTGCATTGGATAATTAAGATTTGGGTACTAAAAGGGTTGAAGGGTTTATTTTAAGGGATTGATTTTTTTTAAATGAAAAAGGAATTAAAGAAAAAAGGGAAAAATAAATATTAAATTTATACATAAATTTTATTTTAATGTATAATTTGTGTCATGTCTCATTTCATTTTTTAGTTTGTTTAGTTTATTATAGTGATTCAAACTCTAAATTCATTTTCTTAAAAATTAGATTATCACACATGTCTTCTAAATTATATCAATATTTACGTTATATTGGAAACTTTAATCTAATGTTTCAAAAAATTGGTGAAACTCTTTTTTTCCCCAACATGTCATAGGCAATTTCTTCCGAAATCTTGTCTAATGTTGGGAAGAAAGGGTGCTGCTCTTCTCTTAAAATAATTGTCTAGGAAATTGAAGTTACATCATTCCGGTGCTTGAGTTTGATGGCAACATCCCATCCTCATTATTCCATGAAAGAAAACTAGGGCACACATTTCTTGAATTTCTATACCAATTACAAAAGCTGAAGTTCTCCATTCAGGTAGTCTGTCTGATTATAGTAATTCATTTTTTAAGCAAAATTCAGTTTTTCATACGGTATAATATATATAGTATGCGAATTGAGTTTTAATTTGATCGGTATAAGTATTGTTGTCAATATAGGTTCGAATGCGTTGAAACGCATTATTCTCTAATTTATGGTTCGGGGAGGGTTTATAAATAATTCTAAGCATTGTGTTAAAAAGAAGAGACATGATCAAAAAATTATATATAATATGAATTCAATACATTTATTAGATGCAAAATCAACAATTCTAGCATTTATTGATTGGTATAAGTATTGTGGTTTATTAGATTGGTTGGGACTAATTTGTTTGCTTTTTTAAATTTGTAAACTCAATTATTGTGGGATCAATCGTACAAATTCACTATGGGTTTCAATTGAATCCACTCTAATGATGATGTTAATTATTAATTAAATAATGAAAAGAAACCTAATTACTTCAACATAATTCACTCGAGAAATACAAGATTCACATAAATTTTGATTTTGATTGTGATTGTTGTATTATATATTTATTGTCAATTCTATTCTTTACCACTTGCACTTGGTGACTCAATTATTAATTAAGGATGATAATTCATCGATTATTTCAAAAGGAAATAAAAGTTTTGAACACTTTGTCACGTTGTTTTGTTTTCTTATTCGTACGCGATGATTCGTTCACAATAATTGTTTGGATTATGTAAGTTAGACTTTTAATTATTTTAATCCAATGGGATTAAAATATAATTACTTGGAGAGTTACTTTTTTGTAGTACTATTCATTATTTTATATATTTAGTCAATTTATGAACATGATCATCTTTGATCATATCTGGATCAACGGCATTGGTTGCATCGCCAAAACTAAGAAAATTTACATCAACCCCACATCGGTTCAGCAGATGACATGTGGACGATTAGAATAAAGATGTGGACATTTGCTGTTGAAAAATTTTGAGAAAGTAGAGGTGATGATGAGTCACCAATGGAAGCGGATAAAGGCACAGTGGTGATGGAGGGTGAAAAGGGAAAGAGGCGATGTTGGCAGACATCGCATGATGGGAGAGGTGGGCCCGAAGAAGCGACGAATCATCGCCGTTTGAAAGGTGCCCCAGACATTTCGCAATTATAAATAGGTTGGGATGGTGTTTGAAAGCACAGCAACGTGTTTGCCTTCCCCCTCTTACACTCCCCCACTCGTTCCTCCTTTTCATCTTCTTCCTCTTTCCTTCTGTTCTTTCTTTTCTTCAAATACTGCCCTTTCATTTTCCTTACTTCTTGTTTGAAACAAAATGTGTGGGATTTTAGCTGTTTTGGGTTGTTCTGATGATTCTCAGGCAAAAAGGGTTCGAGTGCTGGAACTTTCCCGTAGGCAAGTCATCTTTCATCCGTTTCTAGCTAATTTTGATGGTTTTGACGATTGAGAGAGAGTTCTCTTCAACATATAAAACAAAATGGCTTCTTTACAATGGAAAAGTAATGAGAGAAGCCACCGAATAATAAAATATAAATGGCATCTATCAAAATTTTTCCTTTAAAGAAAATTTAAATGGAAACAGAGATACTCTGCAACTTGGAAACGATATAAATGGACAAAAGAAAAAAAAAGTGGGCGAGTCCATGTTTCAAGATGCAAGTTCAATCAGCCAATGGAAATAAAAGTCTAATAAATTGAACTGAATTGATTGGTTAATGAATTAGTGATTGTCCACGTTGATGGTGGTTTACCAACAGGTTGAAGCACCGTGGTCCTGACTGGAGTGGCCTCTACCAACATGGAGACTGTTTTTTGGCCCATCAACGCCTTGCCATCATTGATCCTGCTTCCGGTGACCAACCTCTCTTTAATGAAGACAAGTCTGTTGTCGTCACTGTAAGCCCCTCTCTCTCTCTATGCTTCTTTGGATTTAATATTTCTCCATTTATACCCTATATGACCACGCATTTAACTTTTCCAACACTTGAGGGCTGCCTGATTGCTTAATTCTGTGCTGGAAATCAGGTCAATGGAGAGATTTACAACCATGAAGAACTAAGGAAGAAGTTGGCCAACCACAAGTTCAGGACTGGCAGTGACTGTGATGTTATTGCCCATCTGGTGAGTCTCCATGGATAGAGCTAAATTTTTTGGTCTGAAGTTTCTATTTTGTTTTGTATATTATTGCCTGATAAGTACTTGATCAATATGACAGTATGAGGAGTACGGGGAAGACTTTGTGGACATGTTGGATGGAATCTTCTCATTTGTGCTGCTGGATACCCGTGACAACAGCTTCATCGTTGCACGCGATGCTATCGGTGTCACCTCCCTCTATATTGGCTGGGGACTTGATGGTATTAAATCTTGGTTTTTCTCTCAGTTGCAAGTAATTTGGATTGAAACTGGTTTTTGCTAATTCCTTTTCTAATTGTTATAATCAGGTTCGGTTTGGATATCATCCGAATTGAAAGGGTTGAATGATGATTGTGAACATTTTGAAAGCTTTCCCCCTGGTCACTTGTACTCTAGCAAATCAGGAGGATTTAGGAGGTGGTACAATCCACCTTGGTTCTCTGAGGCCATTCCATCCGTTCCATATGATCCCCTAGTTCTTAGACGTGCCTTTGAAAATGTAAGACTGATTACTTGCCGCCCGAGAAACACTTAATGCTTTTGGACTAAAGAAATAAATATATTTTTTCTGTAGTTTTGGTTTACGGGCTGTATCAAATATGTTTACAGGCGGTGACCAAAAGACTGATGACTGATGTGCCTTTCGGAGTTCTGCTTTCTGGAGGCCTTGATTCATCATTGGTTGCTTCTATCACTGCTCGTTATTTGGCTGGTACAAAGGCTGCCAAACAGTGGGGAGCTCAGCTCCATTCTTTCTGCGTTGGGCTAGAGGTAAGTATACGATGAAACTTTAATGCTCTGAAGGATTTAAACGGTTCTTAAAACTTGATTGTCAATTTCTCTGCAGGGTTCTCCAGATTTGAAGGCAGCAAGGGAGGTTGCAGACTATCTGGGCACCGTCCATCATGAATTTCATTTCACTGTTCAAGTATTGACTCAAACATTGTTGTAGCATATTCTATTCAAGAATTTAGGGTCTAATAATACTGTAACAAGCTAAACTACTCTCTAATGCGGCAGGATGGAATCGATGCCATCGAAGATGTCATCTACCACATCGAAACATATGATGTCACCTCGATCAGGGCAAGCACTCCTATGTTCTTGATGTCAAGAAAGATCAAGTCACTAGGTGTGAAGATGGTTATCTCTGGTGAAGGCTCCGATGAGATCTTTGGTGGATACCTGTACTTCCACAAGGCACCAGATAAGGATGAATTCCACCGGGAGACATGCCGCAAGGTAATAGATCATCTTATTCAACACTTCACTTATGAGTAGGGGAGTTGGAACATAAGGATATAACGAAAACTGATCTGTTTTGATACCTTTTTGTGCAGATCAAGGCCCTTCACCAATATGATTGCCTGAGAGCTAACAAAGCAACATCCGCATGGGGATTAGAGGCACGAGTCCCCTTCTTAGACAAAGAATTTATTAATGTTGCCATGTCTATAGACCCTGAAGCGAAGATGGTATGCAGACAAGCATCTTTTTTCTTATTGTTCCTGGAATTGCTTGGTTTATTCATTCATGGTTGAGATTTACAGACTTTTGTTTATGAATCAGATCAAAAAAGATGAAGGACGCATTGAGAAGTGGGTTCTAAGAAGGGCATTTGATGACGAAGAACATCCCTATCTGCCAAAGGTCTTCTAACTTCATTTATTGTCTCTCATATTTGTCAACTATGAAGGTAAACTAACATGTCCTATATGATGCCCTGCAGCATATCCTCTACAGACAAAAAGAACAGTTCAGTGATGGTGTTGGTTATAGTTGGATCGATGGTCTCAAAGCCCATGCTGCCCGACATGTAAATATCTTTCTTAAGTGGGTTCTGTTATATGCTTTTGCTTAGTTTATTGTTCTTAATTTAACAATTAAACTCTTTCAGGTGACCGATAAGATGATGTTCAATGCTTCTTTCATATTTCCTCACAACACACCAACTACAAAAGAAGCATATTACTACAGGATGATTTTTGAGAGGTTTTTCCCTCAGGTGATTTTCTGAATCTCACAGTTCGAATACATTTACGCTTCTAACTTCTTGTCAACAGCATTAATTGCTGAAGTGATCATCTTCCTTTGCTTGGTTTAACAGAACTCGGCTAGATTGACTGTCCCTGGAGGAGCTAGTGTGGCATGCAGCACTGCTAAAGCTGTTGAGTGGGACGCTGCCTGGAAAGACAACCTTGACCCTTCGGGCCGGGCTGCCTTGGGGGTTCATCTCTCTGCTTATGATGCAGAGACTCCCCTCAGCTACAAGCCATCCAAGGTTATTGATAGTATACCACGGACGATGGACTTTCCTGGAGTTGCCATACAGAGTTAATGCCTGCCTACTGGAAGACAATAGAATGTACGAATTATTTAATAAAATGAGTAGGAGCTGTGGCATGTTCATCAAACTTCCGAATGCGTTGTTGTATAATATAGGTGATATTTACGAGTACTAAGAGATTCTGTGATCGTGGCATCATCTTTTGTTGTCATCAACCTATTGGTTCTTTGTGTTATTTAAGTGTGTAATCAATATTTTGTAGAGGAAGTTAATCATGAATGAGAATCTTCCCTTTTGTTGGTGTAATTGCAAAAATGCTTTAGTTCTTCCACTTCACAAAAATCTTGCCCTCTGACGACTGTAATGTTAGATAACTTGGAACTAAGCAATAATTTGAGAAGAAACATGTTGTCCCTACTAGCTTAATTGAGCACTGAATCAGATAATATCATATTTGAATTTAAAGAACTATATAATTATATCATTTATTAAGACACAAGATTAGTACAATAAAGTGCAGTTTTGCACCCTCTGCAAACCTATAATAAAAATTAGTAACTAATTATAAAATGAAGTAAAAGAACATACAACTTAATAGAACAAGACAGTGTAAAAGAGTTGATTCCAAGTATCAGGCAATCCAGGGAGGCACCAATGGCTACAATCAGCTGTGCTTGCTGGGTTAGCCCTCTGAGCAGGGCTTAAGTCACCACTGTAGATTGAAGGGTGCCCATCTTTCCTAAGCTCAGACAGCATGGTTATGTCCAATAAATATGTAGGGACGTGCATTTCTCTAATGACTGCGTCCACCACTCGCATCTGGTCAGGGTATGTGCCAGGATATGTAGTCCCGGTCATCGGTGCTGTTTCTCCGTAACAGTTTTTCGTTACTGTCGCGGTTGCTCCGGTACCCCATTCACTCGGGCTGTCAAAGGCATTTCATCAAGCTCATTGTCATAGAACTTTTAAAAATATATAACAAATTTAAAATACTAAAAAGAATCGAAAATTATGGACCCTCATGCATCATGTGCTTAGAGGCGGTGGTCCACCATTGCAGACCCTTTTTAGTTGCTTCATAGTGAAAGTTGCAAGGATAAAGAAAAGGTCATTTCCCACCGACAACAAAAGGGGTTAAGAAAAGATACTTTGGCTACTCACTGTTTCACGAGGTTACACTGTTGTAAAGAAAAAAAACAGTAAAAATCAACTAAACACCATTAATTAAAAGTAATTTGACTATCTCATGAAACATGGGAAGATGGAGGGAGAACATATCGAGGGTAAACCTCAAAAACATCAACCATCTATCATGCAGGCAAAAAAAAAAAAAAAAAACTCCCGTTGATGTATGGTCGAGTGAAGAACATATCATCAACTCATTCTTGTGGTTTTTCTTGTAAGAGATAATACCAGAAGCATTGAAAATTCAACAAAGATACAGAGAAAGTGATGAGAAAGTTTTTCAGACAGGATCTAGTTTAGTAACTTCAACTTGTATGGTCACATTTATTATATAATTATAGCAATTTCTACAAGTTGCCATCGGCTTACCCTACCCTATATTCAATATTGAGTTGGGATAATCTAAGCAGACAGAAACTAAATTCATCTAAGCTCGCGTTGGAGTCCAATTATTAGTTTTCACTCCAACACAACAATAATTATCAATCAAAGAATTGAGTCCACTCTATATTCTAATTAATTTCCATGCAATTATCTAAGAGAGAAGGAGAGTGTTACTCGTAATGCGTGGGGGAAATAGACTGGAAAAAGACTCTGGTTCTAGTTCTGTCGACATAGGTGTCCACCCAATTTGACCATGTTCTCAACCCTTTCTCCATAGCAACCAAACGATCCGTGTCCTTGTAATATTTTCCCCCTGACTCAATCAAATCCCACCTGTCCAGTTTCACCTCAAGTTATTCAATTAACCAAAGCACATAGACCAGTAACATAGAAAAATGGTTGTAGTTTTTTGTCTTTCTGGCCTACCCTTGGAGAGATCCTCTATGAGTCCACCAATGGCCTGTGTTGAATACCAGCACGTCTGCCATTCTCCAGGCGTTTCCATTTTCATCTATTCCCTCTAACTTGAGAATTCTAGTCCCTTGTACCACGTCTATGTCCACCAAATATGGAGCCCTGTAAAATGATATGGATAAACCATATTCCTGCATTTTATCATTAAACAATGATTCAATTAGTAAAGGTATACGTAAAATTCGAAAGATTGCCATTTGCCAACACAAATCGAACCAATTGGACCCTGGTAACTATTTTGGCAACATAATGCTCACTTTGGGTCCTTCAGGCTCAAAAATGGATTTCATCTCTTCACCATACCCCTAACCCTTCATTTTTTTTTTTGGTTAAAATATAGAACAGATTGCTTGAAATGGCTTTTTGACCATGAATTGAGAGAACAAATGATTGTATTTTAAAGAGATAAGGAAGAAAGAACAAAAGAGGTTTTTTCATAAGACTCACAAGGAACCTGAAGGTGGAGAGAGGGTCTCCTCTGATCATCTGAGTCTGCATTTGGGGTGCTGAAGCTGTAATCATACAAATCAAAGACTCCCATTGATTCCTTCCCAGAGAATCACCAACAAACATCACGTTTTTCCCTCTCATTTTCGATAGAAACACAAGTCCATCGAACCTGACAAATATCATCCCCCAATGTTAAAGTAAAAACAAATTACAATGCACTTTACATTAAAAAAAAAAGTACTCCAAAATTACCTTGGAAGCACACAATTGAGAGGCTGCCATCGATATTTGAGGTAATCAGAATCAGGTCTTCCATACAGTTGGCAGTTGAATTCTGCATCTATGATTGGACAGTTGGAATATTGGTACAATGGGTAACTATCATCACGAACCCAAGTGCCTACAAACAATGCACAAGTGCTTTGGTTTGTTTGGAACATTGGCCTTCGATGTTGAGGGTGGTCAGGATGGTTCTTCAAGCTCATTATCAAAGCAGAGAAACCAGTTTGAAACTGAAACAACAAGGCTACAAAAAGAAAGGGTAGACACGACTTAAAGACATGACACGAAGGAGATTGATCGGAAGAAAGAAGGGTCATTTTGCAGAGAAATGATAGTAAAGTTAAGAAGCCAGAATAAGAAAAGAGAGGGGACAAATTAGAAAATCAATAGCATATGAAAAGAAAGTGGGGTTTAACAGTTCCTGGTGAAGGTTCTTATAAGAGATGATGAGGGGGAAGCTTGGCTTTGGTGTGTTGCGAAGGTAAGATGAAAAGGGTTTCACTTCACGTGAGCTTAAATGCTAGTGGTGGATGTCAATTTAGACCCTTTTGAACCAAATCTTATTGGGGGAATAGTGACTCCTACTTGTCTGCAAGTATATCTCCTTCCATTTTCATTAGCAAATTCACAGAACAGGAAATGGTGCTACTGCAACTGCATGAAGGAAAGTCAGAAAAGGGGAATCATGTCGGGGAATGGGGCCAGAACTGGGAATGACCAAATCATGCATCTAAATTCAACGAGAAACCAAACAAATACTCAAAAATATGGGCTTGGGTAGGCGCCACAATCTTGAATTCTGTTGATTGTTTATAGAATAGAAAGAGAAAGAATACTTGCTACCAAAACCATGAACAAAAGCAAAGATTTTTTTTTTTCTTTTATACTTTATATCAAAGAAGGGGCAAATCCTTTGGAAAAGCTAAATGTTCTTTGCTTTCCTTCATCCACATGCATAGAACAACAATCATTCATTAATTGAAACCCTTTTCCTCGTTTGTCATAATATAAAATAATAAAGTATAATAACCTATTTTCAGGTTAAATAAGGCATATATGGTAATTTTTATTTTTATTTAGGTCTTTAGGTCGGTTTTAAAAATTATTAGTGAAATCTATCATTTTAAGGAGAAATTATTAGGTGAATCTTTCCCGTCACATAAGTAATGGTTTCATCCAATTATATAATATCATGTAAGATTGTTTTTACATATCATTTGATGACTAAAAAATTAAAAATAAATTCAAATTTTTTTTTCCTTCAACCACTCTATCTCTGGAAAAATAAAAATGAAAAAAAATAGAATTAGAAGAACCCTTGTTTTTAATAATATCAAACAAAAAAAAATATCCATGTATCAATTAATATTGGTACGATCTTTTCTATTAAAGTGAAATTTTTATGGAAATTTTTTTTTAATTTATGATCGAAATTGAGAAAGAAATAGAATTTGATTCCATTATTTACTTAGGTTGAAGTCAAATATCAAATTTTCGAAATATCTAATTCCTAATTTATGTAAATTACTAAATTTAAAATCCCAAATTATTTCCTAATCCTAAGCCTCAAATCAAACCCTGAATTTTTGTAATTTGCCCAATATTTCAAATTTTCATTCTCCAATCCTTTTATATAAAAGGGAAAATCGAAGCATGAGAAATCATTTTGAAATGGAATAGAACAATGATAAGTGAATATGAAGAGAAAGTAAAACATTTTATTTGGACGGAAGATTAATATTTTGGGTCTTAATCATGGAGTTTTTAATTTTTGTTTCTTCTCATACTTTAATATCTATAAATAAAAATAAAGAAAGAAAAAAAAAACTTTGATGATTCTCTAGAGTTTGATTCACAATGGTTGAAGGTTGAAGAAAGCATAATTTTTTGGATAGTGTTTTTTAATTTCATAGTCAACAATGATATGTAAAAATAATATTACATGGTATTATATAATTGGATGAGATCATTATTTATTTGGTGGAAAAGGTTCACCTAATAATTTCTACATTTTGAGGGAAAGTGTATACAATTGGACGAACTTTCCTTAAACATGTCAGAAAAACTCGTTTAGTTAGATACGCTTTCCCTTTAAGTTGCAATTTTTGAGTTTTTTAATACAATTCTTTGGCTCTACCAAAAAATGATTATTTTTTTAAAGCTCCCCTCAATTTTCTAGAAATAGTAATATTTTCTTAATATTTATACAGGTGGGGCTATTTTTATCTAGATAACTACGCCCCCATTATTATTATTTTTTCACTCAATTTTAAAATTTTTCATTTTAGACATTAACATTTTAATTTTTTCAGTTTTGGTCACCCATAGTTAAATTGATGATGAAAAGTTTTTTTTTAATTGGTATAATTTAGTCCTCAATACTTACTTATTCTATCAATTTGATCCTAATCCTAAATAATTCAATAAATTTAACTCTTCACCTTTACAAATTCTATCAATGTGATACTGGTGTGGTTACATGGTAGTATTTGTTCATACTCTCTTAACCCTTTGACAACGCACACACACCTTGCACACATAAGTGTTCGAACTCAGGATTCTTAGGATGAATAACATCCTCTTTTTCATTAGAGTCACTTGTTGGATTCAGAAATTCATGTTAAAAATTAACTAAACACCATTAAAAATAATAGAAAATAAAAATTTTAAATATATAATATATAATATATAATAAAATTATATAAATAATTTAATATTTGTAAAAAATAATTTTTCACTTTGACTAACATAATTTCAATTTTTAATTAATTTGGAAAATAATTTTACAAAAAACCAGATTATTAATGATAAGCATTACTTATTATGATTTTAAAAATTGAAAAAATAACTAAAAATAAATAAATACATAATAATCTCTAAATTAGTTCTTACAACTAAAAAAAATCATTATAAATACTACAAAAGGAAATTCTTTCACATTTGTTTTCTTATGAAAAATTAAATGTTGATATTTTTTTTCAGCATAAAAAAATTCATATTTTTTTCTTATATAATTATTGATTGAACAATTGAATTTTTCAAAGTCATATTTTTTAACTTTGGATTTAATTTTCAACTTCGAGAACTATTTTTATGTACCTTGAAGGAAATCTCATATTGCTAACAAAAACGATAAATCTAAAGTTTTTTTAAGGGTTTTATTTATTCATTTTCTTTAGTCAAAATTTTATCAATCAAAGATTATAAAACACTATATTAAAAAATAATAAAAAAGAAAAAAAAAAAAAATTTCAAAATAAACTCATTAATATCATAAGTTAACTCGAAAAAAACTCTAAAAAATGATATATATATATATATATATATATATATATATATATATACTTAAAATATACTTTTTGTTAAATAAATAAGAATATATTGTTTCGTCACCTTGCATGCGAAACTTTTACATTGTATTAATGTCAGAAATTTTATTTATTCATTAGGATTAGTTATTGATTTGTTCAACCATTGTAATTAGTTCAGTATGTTATCAAACTTGAAAACTCAATTGGAAAACGGAAGAATTATTAATGTTTTTTTCTCTTACTTTTCCCTTAATAATTGAAGACTTTCTTTTAATATAGATAATTCCTTTTTAACCTTATTGATATACGGTATCAACGATAGTGATTTAAAAAAAAAAGAGAACAGTTTTGATCTAAGATAAAAGAGAAAAAAAATATAATAAAAATAAAGTTTTTTCCCGTACGATACCTTCAAATAAAGTGTTTGAAATTATTTAAATCATAGATATTTCATGTTGAACCATAAGTGAGATTTCAAATTGAAATTTGATTTATATTTTATTATAATTCTATAACTAATCTTCTTACATGATATTGACAAAAAAAAAAGAAACATGTTCAATACTTATTGGATAAAGTCCAAGGCTAAGTTGACCTTTATGAAGGACCGTCGGTAGTATATAAAATAAACCCTCTAGCTTTCGATGTCTATTGTAAAACTGTAATTTCACATCATTTTTTATTTTTTTAATAAAAGAATGACTTTTCATTTCTTTTGAACTTATTTTTTATTTTTTTTTGGTTTACATATCAAATTTTATTTTTGCCCCTATACTATCCTATAACTTGATATTTGATCTGTATGTCTTGAAGAATATGCAAAGATAAGATTAAAAACCTTGGGGGTTTATCCATTTATAAATGACGCAACACTGACAACCATAAAAAGGGAAATTATATAATATTATATGAAGAAAAGTGGAAGGGGAGTTTGGCATTGCAATGATAAGCACAGTTTGATTAGAGATGGTGATAGAGATAAGGTATGCATCTCATTAAATATTTAAATTTATTTATTTTTAAATAATTATAATTAATTAGTATCAATGTAAATGAATGTTGAATCTGTATTCCCATGATTCCAATATAAGGTTTTTTCAATAAGTTAAACATTTATTAGCAAATCATAATTTAAACTTAAATAGTTAATTTTTTTTTTTAATTTTGTATTATATATAAGTTGTAAATTTAATCTCTTTTCTCCAATTTGATATTTTTAATCTTTATGTTTTTTTTTAATTTTTTAAAATTTAAAATTTCAATTTAAATTCAAAATGGTAATCATTAAATATATTAATTTAAAAAATGTAATTTTTTATAATATTATATGAACATAACAAATTAAACGAGATTACACATGAAATTATATGATTGCCGCATTAGATTTTAAAATTAATAAAATTTAAGTTTGAGTAAGAACTAAAATTTTAAAATTCAAAAAATATAAAAATTAAATTCGTAAAATTTGAGGTTATTTTTATTATCTATATATAGTGTTTTCACAAAAAAAAAAATGATACGCAGGTTTCCCCCCAAATCTCAGCCATGCAGAGATAAGAAGCAGAGGTTGGAAACTTACAAAAATTGGACACATGGAGGGTCACGATTCTTCTGCCCATACAGTACCAACCAAAAATTTTCTCTAAATTTTAATTTAATTTGGAATAAAAAAAAAAAGAAAAAAGAAAAAAAAAAAGACCCAGAAAAGAAGAAGACGGAGATTTGAATAAGATGCTCATAGCTGTATTTGTGGTTTTTTTAAATTATATTTGGATTATTGATGAGTTTTGGGAATATCCAAAGATTGATGGAATATTTGACATCATTTTGGTTTGGGAGACGAAGACGAGACTAACTAAAACGCCAATAATACATTGGTTAGGTTTTCATAGGGTTGATATCCAAATTATTGGATTGCATTCTAAAAATGTGACAATTTGGAATATAGTGTTACTATGTTTTGCTATAATTATAAAAAATAGTAATTAAAATTATGAGAAAGTCATATTAATGTATTTGGTTCATTAAGGATTTTGCTAGGAACAAGATGGTAAATTTTGAAATTATTTCCACCATATAAAATGCAAATTTTACAATAAAAATAAATTAATATATGATATTTTTTAAAATTTTAAAATTTAAAAAAGATTTAGAGTTCAATCATTTTTATGATTACGTAAAGAAAAAATGTATACAAATAAAGAAAATAAATAAAAAGAAGAGCAACTTTGGTTGGTGGCTAGGACAACAAATTTGGTGAACTCCATTAGTAAGCCTCTCTCCTCTATCAATGATGTACAAATACATAAATGTGTTGAGCCATGGTCAGCCAATGCATACACAAATGAGTCAAATAAGGGAAGTACATCAATAGTGACGTTTGAAGCATTCCCTTTTCTCCGACCCTGATGCCATAACCACGCTCTGGAGCTCGATCGAGACTCGTGTCTAGATTTAACCTCCTTGGTGACTACCACTTATCTTATCACTAGCTCCAGAATTCTTGCCCCTCTAAGTTGTAGAACTGGGTTTCGCAAATTGAACAGTAGTGCCCTCGATCCTCTTTGCACAATCTCTATACTAATTGTTTCGAGACCCGCATCAGAAGCATGCCCCAAAAACCTTCAAACAAACTCCGGTGTGGTTCTTGTCATAGTGCTCACGTGATGGAATTGATGCTTTTCCCAATCCACCAGTACTAGCCGTCAAAGTAGTTTATTGGTTTTGTCTACCTTGGTTCTTCCCTCCACGCCTACGAGGTTGATGCAATCGTAAACTAATTAAAAATTTGATTAAGGTAAATGTATCTATCCATTAATAGTATTGTTATAGTGAATAAAGATATCATTTTCACGAAAATTAAAAGTATTAGTAATTATTATCTTTCTATTATTTAACCAATAAATTAGAGTAATTGATTGAAAACTAAAATTAATTACGAACACTACAAAGAACAAATCAGGAAAGCAAACGATTAACAACCAAGAAGCAAAACAATACCCAAGAAATAATCCACCTAAATTTCATATCTATCATTATCAATCTGAATCAAACAATTTCACTTAGTATCTTGATCCGTAAAAATCCATAAATTATGTTAATATCTCTTTCGAGAGTAAAAACAACTGAATCTAGGTTGATTAGTTGAAATTTCTTTCTAATTAAAACTCCTATTATCGCATTAACTCGATATTTGGATCCCCTATTAGATTTGACTCTAATCCGGTAGATTTATATCGTTCTATTTCTAGGATTGCATGCAACTCCACTCAATTACACTAGATATACTCTTAAATAAAGTGTATTCCTCCTCTGATTTAAGCACATCAAACATGGATGAATAGCCTACAAATATTAAACCAAAGATTAAGCACGCATAATTGAGAACAAGATCTAAGTTCTTATTTCGTAAAACAAAAATCAAATAACAGAATCAAATAACAGAATCAAATAAAAGAAAATCTTTAATCTTGACGGAAATATGCTTCAGAATTGACTTCAATGGTATTTTTCGAGTTGTTTTTTTAAATATTCTATGACGGGCCACTCCTATATTCTTATTTTTTGTTACATATACGTATTAAAATGCTTGAAAAACCTAAAAATCACATTTTTCCATAGTTTAGGATGCAAATTCGCTAAATCGACACGGCTTGCCACATGATCGTGTGACAGACCATGTGGAAGGGGTTAACCTATGCGGCTCTTTTAAATTGCTCCAATTTTTCGGTTTTTGCTTTTTTTTTTTTTTTTGCTTCTTTTACTCCAAAACGCTCTCCTAAATATAAAAACATAAATTTAAAGAATTAAAAATATAAAATTCACAATTCACATCAAATAACCATCAAAAGCACATTAAAAATGAAATAAAACATATTACTTTTAACATTGATGAGGATTTAACATTCTACGTCATCACTTAACAGATAAAATTTAATAGAAAGATTAATTCACACGTTGTAAAATATATAAAAATTAATTTACCCGTTTTCAATAGAAAAATTGAAATGCAATTCACTCCTAAGTTACTTTTACCCTTCATCCAAACAATTATTAAGAAAAAAGTTAACGAATCATCGCGTATCAATAAAAAGAATAAAACAAAATGACAAATGGTTAAAAACTTTCGAAAAATGTAGGTTTGGAGTATAGGGATGGTATGGCAGTGAATCATGTGTTCGTAATCTGTGTAAAATTTGATTTTTTTTTTCTATAAATTTGAGTTTATTTATTATTCATATTACATTAAATTAAAAAAAAATGTATAACAGGCTGAATTTTGTCATAAAAAAAAAAAATCAGATAATGAATATTGAGATACACTCCAAACCTAGTACAAATAATAATTAAAATATTAAATATCAGTAATGTCCGAATTTACCTTATCTATCGTCATCCTTAGTTGAGTAAGAAGAAATATGATCTAAATTTTGAAGCTCTTAAATGAAAAAACTAATACTTTTTTGGCTCGACTATGAACTTAGTCGGAGCCAACGCAATTGCCGAGAGTCATTTCGAAAAACAGGGAAATGATTTTGACAAAGGAGGGGTGATGATGAGTCAGGAATGGAAGTGGATAAAGCCCCATTAGTGATGCGAAGAAACCAAGTAAGAACACGTGGCGTGATGGGAGAGGTGGGCCCGAGGAAGCGACGAAGCCTCGCCGTTTGAAAGGTGCCCCAGACATTTTGCAACTATAAATAGGATGTGATGGATATTTCAAAACACAACAACGTGTTTGCCTTCTCCCTTTTACACTCCCCAACTCTTTCCTCATCTTCATCTTCTTCCTCTTTCTTTCTGTTCTTTCTTTTCTTCAAATACTGCCATTTCATTTTCTCCAGTTCTTGTTAAAAAGAAAGGTGTTTTGGGAGTGTTTAATCATTCAAACAAAATGTGTGGGATTTTAGCTGTTTTGGGTTGTTCTGATGATTCTCAGGCAAAAAGGGTTCGAGCGCTGGAACTTTCCCGCAGGCAATTCATCTTTCTTTTTTCTTTTTAGCTTATTTTAATGTTTGCGTCTTTAAAATGGTTGCATAACATTTCTCCATTAGGTTTAGGCAATGGCAAAGTGTTTTTATGGTTTGTTACTGTCAAAGATCAGCGAAAAAAAAAAGACATGCTTATGATGAAATTTAACAACCTTAAAACTTGGTCTTGAATTCTTGATCATCTTGAAGCTATGTCGGGCGTTTTGAAGCAGAGATACTCTGCAACTTGGAAACGATATAAAAGGACATAAGCAAAAAAAAGTTTCAAGATGCTAGTTCAAGCAGCTCATGAACATGAAAGACTAATAATTGAATTGAATTTATTGGTTAATGAGTTAGTGATTGTCCACGTTGATGATGGTTTACCAACAGGCTGAAGCACCGTGGTCCTGACTGGAGTGGCCTCTACCAACATGGAGACTGTTATTTGGCCCATCAACGCCTTGCCATCATTGATCCTGCTTCTGGTGACCAACCTCTCTTTAATGAAGACAAGTCTGTTGTTGTCACTGTAAACCTCTCTCTCTTTGCTTCTTTTTGTTTAATATTTTTCCAGTTCCACCCTATATTGCCACTCATTTAACTTTTTCAACACTTGAGGACTGCCTAATTGGTCAATTTTGTGCTGAAAACTAGGTAAATGGAGAGATTTACAACCATGAAGAACTGAGGAAGAAGTTGGCCAACCACAAGTTCAGGACTGGCAGTGACTGTGATGTTATTGCCCATCTGGTGAGCCTCCATGGATAGAACTAAATTTCTTGGTCTGAAATTTCTACTTTGGTTTGTGAATTATTGCCTAATAAGTACTTGACCTATATGATAGTATGAGGAGTATGGGGAAGACTTTGTGGACATGTTGGATGGAATCTTCTCATTTGTGCTGCTGGATACTCGTGACAACAACTTCATCGTTGCACGTGATGCTCTCGGTGTCACCTCCCTCTATATTGGCTAGGGACTTGATGGTATTAAATCTTGGTTTTTTTTTTCTCAGTTGCAAGTAATTTGGGTTGAAACTGGTTTTTGCTAATTTAATTTCTACTTGTTATAACCAGGTTCGGTTTGGATATCGTACGAATTGAAAGGGTTGAATGATGACTGTGAACACTTTGAAAGCTTTCCCCCCGGTCACTTGTACTCTAGCAAATCAGGAGGATTTAGAAGGTGGTACAATCCACCTTGGTTGCTTAGACGTGCCTTTGAAAATGTAAGACTGATTACTTGCCGCCCGAGAAACACTTAATGCTTTTGGACTAAAGAAATAAATATATTTTTTCTGTAGTTTTGGTTTACGGGTTGTATCAAATATGTTTACAGGCGGTGACCAAAAGACTGATGACTGATGTGCCTTTCGGAGTTTTGCTATCTGGAGGACTTGATTCATCATTGGTTGCTTCTATCACTGCTCGGTATTTGGCTGGTACCAAGGCTGCCAAACATTGGGGAGCTCAGCTCCATTCTTTCTGCGTTGGCCTAGAGGTAAGTTGTGAAGTATTCGATGAAACCTTAAAGCTCCAGAGGATTTAAACGGTTCTTAAAACTTGATTGTCAATTTCTCTACTGAGTTCACCAGATTTGAAGGCAGCAAGGGAGGTTGCAGACTATTTGGGAACTGTCCATCATGAATTTCATTTCACTGTTCAAGTATTGACTCGACATTTTTGTAGCATTTTCTATTCATGAATTTTGGGTCCAATAAACCTGTAACAATCTAGACTACTTTTTAATGTGGCAGGATGGAATCGATGCCATTGAAGATGTCATCTACCACATCGAAACATATGATGTCACCACGATCAGGGCAAGCACTCCCATGTTCCTGATGTCAAGAAAGATCAAGTCACTAGGTGTGAAGATGGTTATTTCTGGTGAAGGCTCCGATGAGATCTTTGGTGGATACCTGTACTTCCACAAGGCACCAAATAAGGATGAATTCCACCGGGAGACATGCCGCATGGTAATGGAACATCTTATTCAGCACTTCACTTATGAGTAGGGGAGTTGGAACATAAGGATATAACGAAAACTGGTCTGTTTTGATACCTTTTTGTGCAGATCAAAGCCCTTCACCAATATGATTGCCTGAGAGCTAACAAAGCAACATCCGCATGGGGATTAGAGGCACGAGTCCCCTTCTTAGACAAAGAATTTATCAATGTTGCCATGTCTATAGACCCTGAAGAGAAAATGGTATGTAAACAAGCATCTTTTTTCTTATTGTTCCTGGAATTGCTTGGTTTATTCATTCATGGTTGAGATTTACGGACTTATGACAAATAGATCTTTGTTTATGAATCAGATCAAAAAAGATGAAAGACGCATCAAGAAGTGGGTCCTAAGAAGGGCATTTGATGATGAAGAGCATCCCTATCTGCCAAAGGTCTTCTCACTTCATTTCTTGTCTTTCATATTTGTCAATTATGAAGGTAAACTAACATGTCCTATATGATGCCCTGCAGCATATCCTCTACAGACAAAAAGAACAGTTCAGTGATGGTGTTGGTTATAGTTGGATCGATGGTCTCAAAGCCCATGCTGCCCGACATGTAAATATCTTTCTTAAGTGGGTTCTTTTATATGCTTTTGCTTAGTTTATTGTTCATAATTTAACAAGTAAAATCTTTCAGGTGACCGATAAGATGATGTTCAATGCTTCTTCCATATTTCCTCACAAGACACCAACTACCAAAGAAGCATATTACTACAGGATGATTTTCGAGAGGTTCTTCCCTCAGGTGATTTTCTGAATCTCGCAGTTTGAATACGTTTACACTTCTAACTTGTTGGCAACAGCATTAATTGCTAAAGTGATCATCTTCCTTTGCTTGGTTTAACGGAACTCGGCTAGATTGACTGTCCCTGGAGGAGCTAGTGTGGCATGTAGCACTGCTAAAGTTGTTGAGTGGGACACTGCCTGGAAATACAACCTCGACCCTTCAGGCCAGGCTGCCTTGGGGGTTCATCTCTCTGCTTATGACGCGGAGACTCCCCTCAGCAACAAGCCATCCAAGGTTATTGATAGTGTACCACGGACGATGGACTTTCCTGGAGTTGCCATACAGAGTTAATGCCTGCCTACTGGAAGAGAGCAGAATGTATGAATTATTTAATAAAATGAGTAGGATCGAACTTCCGAATGTGTTGCTGTATAATATAGGCGATGTTTACGACTACTAAGAGATTCCGTGATTTTTCGGATCATCTTTTGTTGTCATCAACCTGTTGTTTCTTTATGCTAAGTGTGTAATCAATATTCTGTAGTGGAAGTTAATTATGAATGAGAATCTTCCCCTTTTTTGGTTTAATGTGCAAAGAGCTTCAGTTCTTCGACTTTACAAAAGCTTGCCCTCAAAAGGACTGTAATGTTAGATGACTTGGAACTAAGCAATAATTTGAGATGAAACATGTTGTCCCTACTAATCGAGCATTTAATCAGTCTAAATCTGGAAGATAATATCATATTTGACTTGAAGGAACTATATAATTATATCATATATTAAGACACCCTCTGCAAACCTATAATGAAAATTAGTAACTAATTATAAAATAAATTAAAAGCACATACAGCTTAATAGAACAAGACAGTATAAAAGAGTTGATTCCAAAAATCAGGCAATCCAAGGAGGCACCAATGGCTACAATCAGCTGTTTGGTCTGGATTAGCCCTCTGAGCAGGGCTTAAGTCACCACTGTAAATTGAAGGGTGCTCATCTTTCCTAAGCTCGAACAGCATGGTTATGTCCAACAAATATGTAGGGATGTGCATTTGTCTAAAGACTTCATCCACCACTCTCTTCTGATCAGGGTATGTGCCAGGATACGTAGTTCTGGTCATCCGTGTTGTTTCTCCGTAACTGTTTTTCGTTGTAATTTTGGACATTCATGCATCATGTGCTTAGAGGAAGCGGTCCACCAAAAAGTAGCAGCCAGGCAATGTATGGTCTCTGTTGAGCATTTTGTAGACATTTTTGCTACTTTATAGTGAGATTTCTATGCGTTTAAAAAGAAAGGGTGATTTCCCACCGAGACAAAAAGTGGTTATAAAAGAGAGAAAAATGGTTGTAGTTTTTTTGTCTTTTTGGCCTACCCTTGGAGAGATCGTTTACGAGTCCACCAATGGCCTGTGTTGAATACCAGCACGTCCGCCATTCTCCAAGCCTTTCCATCTTCATTTATTCCCTCTAACTTGTCAACTCTGGTCCCTTGTACCACGTCCATGTCCACCCAATATGGAGCCCTGTAAAATGATATGGATAAATCATGTTCCTGCATTTTATCATCTAACAATGATTCAATCAGTAAAGGTATACTTAAAATTCGAAAGACCGCTATTTGCCAGCACGAATTTGTTCAATTGGACCCTGCTAACTTTTTGGGCAACATAATGCTCACTTTGAGTCCTCCAGGCTCAAAAATGGATTTCATCTCTTCACCATACCCCTGAACCTTCATTGTGTTTTTGGTTAAAATATAGAACAGAGTGCTTGAAATGGCTTTTTGAACATGAATTGTGGGAACAAATGATTGTATTTTAAGGAGTTAAGGAATAAAGGACAAAAGAGGTTTTTTTTCATAAGACTCACAATGAACCTGAAGGTGGGGAGAGGGTCTCCTCTGATCATCTGAGTCTGCGTTCTGGGTGCTGAAGCTGAAAATCATACAAATCAAAGACTCCCATTGATTCCTTCCAAGAGAATCACCAACAAACATCATGTTTTTCCCTCTCATTTCCATAAAAACACAAGTCCATCGAACCTGACAAATATCATCCCCCAATGTAAAAGCAAAACAAATAACAATGCACTTTACAATAATAATAATAAAAAAAATCCCATACCTAAAAATGAAAGTAAACAATGCACTTTACTTAATCTAATTTGTCATATGGACCTGGACTCTTGATGCTGTTAGCAAAATATGAAACTATAGTGTTGGGCCCAAAATGACATTATTGTTGATCATCATTCATCAAAATAGTTGTTATTTGGTTTTGTAGTGATCTAATCCTATAACAAGTTTGAGTTTACAATGAAATTTTGATTTAATGTTAAATTGAGATAATGAGAATTTTAAAATTTCATGTTGTGAAGTTTTTTTACTTTTTTTTTTTAATGTTGGTAAAAGTATTATCGTCATCTACTAAAGGTTGAATTAGGTATGATAAAATTTGAATCGTTTAATGGATTTCGAATTGATTCATTTTGAATAAAAGTAGATTTTTTTGTTTGAAAAGTGAATGTCGGGCGGGGTGGATTTTTCTTTTGAATAGTGAGTATAGATCGTTTAATGGATTTTTTCTACTAAAAAAAAATAAGTAAATTAGTCTCTATGCGTTCGGAAAAGTGCAAATTACCCATTTTTTTTAAAATTTTCATCCATTTATGTTGTTAAGTGATTATTTGGCTTTTCCAATTTTTTAAATGTAAGGGAATTAAAGGATGAGAAAGATTATGTAAAAATACCACTGGAGTCAAATTGCATTTGTCGAAACCATCCTTTTTTGAAAGCGACTAGTCTCGAAAAATCTTTAAAATTGAAAAATAATGGGAGTCGCCACCAATCCTTTATTCGGTGTGATTGGATCACCACAAAACATTTTTCTCCTTAAAAAAAACGCTTTGAAAACACGTAGGTCTTCGAAATCCAGAAAAACAGGTTCGGGAGTCGGTTACGCATGAGGAAGGATTAGCACCCTCATACGCTCAAGATTGATACCGTATTGATTATTTTCGGATCTTGATTTGTAACATTTAAGAGCACGAATGAAGTTTAAAATACGATCCCTGAATGCATGAGTCAAGTTTAAAAGAAATTGGGTTTGTTTGGAAATCCCGCTATTTCAAAGTGATCGAGGAAGAAAAGTTACGTCCAGTGAGTTAGGACACAACATTTCATGATCTAAAAATGACGAGCTTTCCTTCGTTAAAAAAAAACTCTTTTTTAAATTTTAGGGAAAAGGATATTTGATTATCTCGATTCGAAGAAAGGTTGCACCTAGTAAGTTAAGGCGCAATATTTCAGAATCAAAGATAAGGAAACATTGCCTCGATTAAGGGTGTTCGATTATTTCGATTTGAAGAAAAAAATGCATCTAGTGAGTTAAGGCACAAATTTTCGAAACTCGAAATAAAGGAATATTGCCTCGATTTTTTTAAAAAAATATTTTGAAAACAAGCATGCAAGTTAAATATGATAACTAGTTAACGGTGAATATTTAAACGCAACGTGAAATAAATAGGAAGATAAATTATCCATGAAAAATCAAGATGCAAAATACGAGCGCGAAAAAAAGTTAATGAGAGAGAAAAATGATGTAATCAAAGTTCAGAACGAGACTTTTCGGATGCACGGGGGCAAAATGGTGGTTTTGGAAGGTTTGGAGTCAAAAATGAGATTTTTAGAAGTTCGAGGGTAAAATGGTAATTTTTAGAAAGTTAGGGGTTAAGAATGGGATTTTTGGAAGTTTGGGGGTAAAATGGTAATTTTAAAAAGTTCGGGGTCAAAAATGGGATTTTTTGAAGTTCGGGGGTAAAATGGTAATTTTTAGAAGATTCGAGGTTGAAAATGGGATTTTTGGAAGTTTTTGGGTAAAATGGTAATTTTTGAAAAGTTTAGGGACTTTCGGGGTAATAAAACCAAAAATCGGTGACACGTGGCAGCCACCGAGACATCTTGAAGTCAAAGGACTAGTTTGAAAACCATGGAAAATTTTTGGGTCAATTTCGTAATTAAAACGATCTTGATTTAAGGATTAAATTAAAACAAATTAAAAAGAAAAGGGACCGATCGTAGAAATAAACCTAAATAATGACAAGGATTAAATTAAAAAGAATTAAAAAATATTGGGCCCATTTTAAAATTAATTAAAAGTACAAGAAGGACCTGATTAAAAAATTGAGAAAAAGCAGTATGACCAAATGAGTAAATAATCCATTTATTGAAAACACGCGAACCCTCCCTGCATCGGATCGAGTCGGGTCGGACGGGCATGAAACGACGTCATTTTGGCATTTTGAACCTTATCTCAAAACAGCGCCGTTCCATCATACTATTTAAACCAAACCCTTAATTAAAAATTCATTTTTCTCTTTTGTTTTTAAAAAAAAATCAGAAAAAACCCTTTTTTATCTCTGATTCCTCTCCAAATCCGGCCACGTCCCAATCCGGTGAGCCGTTGAGACCACGTCGCATTCGCTTCACTAGCCGTCGCGCGTGGCCTACACGCGCCACCGTCCGTCATCCTCCGATCGACGTCCGTTCTCCTCCGCCTGTCACGCCCCGTCCCTGGGGCCGTCTGGTCGTCGTCCGACATAGATCGAAGGTAAAAAAAAAACTTTCCCTTTTATTTTTAAAACTCCTCTTTTCCTTTTTCGTTTTCTTTTTAAAAAAACCCCTCTTTTCTCCCTTTTTTTTAAAAAAAATTATCAGTTATTATTGAAACAAACCAGATCTGTTTTTTTTTCATACTTTAAATCTGTTTTGTCATCGTTTCTTTTTTGTTGTTCTTTGCAGTCTCAATCTCGACGTGGCATGGACGGCGAGCAAAGATGGGTCAGACGTGACTCCGATGAGGGTAGTTTCGGAAAAGAAGGGATGTAAACTCTTTTGGCTTTTCATTTTCCTTTTTTTATTCATTTATTGATATTAAACAATTATTAATGTCATTTATTACCACCGTTCATCATTAATGTTATTAATAATATTATTTTTATTCTTAATATTCGTTAATAATAAATTTAATGCACATGATGATAACATAAATAACATATTAACATATATTATTATTATACCTTAAAATGTTTCGTATTTTAAGTCAAATAAATGCAGAATGAATATACCTGTATTCACAGCTATGCTGGGAAGTCTGTCTTAAATGTTGGTTGATTGTTTCAGATTCTTTGCACTTGGTCTGGAAACGTTTGTTGTTTCTTCTTAAAATTTCGAAGGAAATTGTTTCTCTGTATTGATTTTTCAGAAAATCCTCGTAAAAAATTACAAGGGTTCGAATCTGGTTTTATACCCAGATTTAGCATCATTATTTTTTGTCTTACACAATTAAATGTTTGTCTTCCTTTTGTGCAGCTATGGCTCAGTGGCGGTGGCAGCTGTTGAGGATGGTGGCTGTGGCAGAAGCAAGTGAGGTGGCCATAGCTTGACGTGGCATGCCCCGGTTGGTTGGGATGGTGGTGATGGCAGTGCAAGTGGGGTGGCCACAGACCCACTTGCATTTTCTTAGGTGTTTTAGGAAGTTTGGGCTGTTTCAGTTTCGGGCCGATTTGGGGTCATTTAGGTTTAGTTTGGGCCATGTATTTAGTTGGGCCGAATCGGGTCAAAGAATTGTAAATGGACCTTAGACATTTTAAATTTTAAATTTATAAGCTAAATTTAAATTTAGAATAAACTTAATTTTAAAATAAATTTAAGTTCATTGGGTCCGGACAAATTGGGCTTCAACAGCATTTTATACCCTCTACTCAGAAAATGGGTAAATTAGTCCCTGGACATTAAATAAAAGAGCAAATTGATCCATTTATTAAAAGTTCCATCCATTTCGACTGTTAAGTGATAACATGATTAACGGATTAACCAAAAAGTGATATGTGACGTATCATGTATACCTCATACTGATGTGTGTCATGTGTACCGTATGCTAATGTAATATTTTGTCATCTAAACAAATAGTTAAAAAATTAAAAATCCTAAAAATAAATTATAGAAAATTAGTTATAAATTATAACTTTATTAAAAATGATTAAAAATAACATCCAAAATGAATTTGGACAACATGAACAACTATTTGTCTAAGTTCATTTTGGAGTGATTTTTTTAAATAATTATTAAAAAATATATAAAATATAAAAAATATTAAATATGATTAAGAATGATAAGAAATTATAAATAATTATTAAACTTTAAAAAATTAATAATTAAAAAATTATTATGAAAGGTTTCTATTTTTTATATATATATTTGAATTACAAAAAACCATAAAAACATTATGAATTATAAAAAATTAATAAAATAGAACTTGTAAACTTGATTAACTAAAATATCAACTCGATTAAAAAAATACATGTATATATATTGAATTTTTTTTAATATACTGGTGTGATTACATGATAATATCTGTTCATACTTTCTTAACCTTTTGACGACGCACACACACCTTGCACACATAAATACTCGAACTCGAGTCTCTTAGGATGAACATCATCCTCTTTTAATATGCTATATATGTGTATATATATAGTTTTAATAATTTTTAAAATTTTAAATAATTATTTTTAATTTCTTATACTTTTTAATATTTTAAACAATTTCATCTAATTTTATATAACTTTTTTATAATTATTTAAGAAATCTCTCCATAAAGACTAGACAATCATTTTTTTCAAGTTCATTTTGAACATTTTTAATAGTTTTCAATATTTTTATAATTTTTTTTTATAATTCTTTATAAATTTTGAACAATTTTCTATATTTCTATTTATAATTATTTGAAAAATCATGCCCAAGATGATTATTTAGGTTGTCTGTGTTCAAATGAACTTGGACAATCATTTGTTCAAGTTTATCCTAAATGTGGTTTTTTAAATAATTATAAAAGACATTGATTTTAAAAAAAATTAAATATTCTCACGTCAACATGAGGCACACATGGCATGTCACATGTCACTGTTTGATTGCTCTGTCAGGCGCATCAACATTTAATAGTAGAAATAGATGAAATTTTTAACATGATAACCAATTTACACTTTGATCTAACGTACAAAGATTAATTTGTCCAGTTTTTAGAGGTGGCAAAATGCAATTCAGCACCTGGTATAAGGGCCTCTATGGTACTTTTACTATTTTTTTGTACAAATAAAAAATTAATTTTACCTTGAACTTCCATGTCATTGTTTAAGGGTGAGTTTCGAATAAAAGAATCAATTTGCATCTATTTTTTCTTAAAGTATAGGGGTTAATTTGTTCATTTTTTTATAGAGGGGACAAAATGCAATCCGACTTCTGGTACAGGAGTTTCAATGATATTTTATATTAGGATTTCTTAACCTTAGAGAGTTTAAAGTCATTGGATTGCTTTTTGAAATCAATTGAACTTGAAATAAATTTAGTACACAGAAATGGAAAGCTCAACTTTATTTAAAGCTTGTTGCAAAGTGAGATAGAACCGAAATTATAAGCCCATAGAGTACAAAAACGAAGGAAAAACAATAAAATCAAAATTTGTTAACGCAATTAAAACATAATGATTCTACGTTTGCATAACTTTGTTCAGGATATAATATCATTCATTCAACCAAATCAACCAATCGATCAACACACCTCTATTAGCTAAAAGCCTTGGAATCCCCTGTATAAGTAAAGTTCATGTGGCCCCACTAAAGAGCAACGATACAACTGACATATGCCGACTATAACTCTCAATACCACATAAGAGGGCTCTTCAACACTTGGATAAGAATATGAAAATCTCAACACATGGAAATAAACAAAAACCGAAAACAGGTACTTGAGCAGGATTATTTGATTTCCCAACATTCAAAGTCACACACCCAAATGAGTGTCCTTCAGATAGAGTTAAGCAGCGAGTTAAAAAGGATCTTGATAAGTCTCTTGAATCTAAGCTTCACATTCAAAGGGCAACCAATAATGATAGATTACCGATCCTTATCCAAGAAGCTGCTCATAATCACTTATCCACTCGATTAAAAGGATGATGCGAGTCATTTAATTAAGTCGACCTCATAAAATTGATAGTGTTTTTGTGGAGATACAAAAGCAAATAGGTGAAAGAGAGTTTTGGAAGCAAGTGATGGATATGGGTTCATATGAAATTGAGTTCAAATGACAAGCATTGGCGCATCTAATTGGGAATGGGAGAAGGGTATATGAGGTGGGCTTGTTTAATCATTCATGAAAGGCAACAATCAACTATGAGACAAGTTTCACATGGGTTTATCAAATCAAAATCTAGTTTTGTATCTCCAAACTCAACATCAACTATCCCAAACTCTATACTTTTTGATATGATGTTGTGAACTATAATTCATCTTCCAATGGGATTATATTATAAACTTTTATCATCCAAAATTATATTTATCTTGTAAACCCAACTATAAACTTGTACAATGAAAAATATTAACCATAGAATGAAATTCTATATTTTACTAAGAAAGAAAAGAAGAAAAAAAAAAGAAAAAGAATGAAGCTGTGATTGAGAAGAAGGGCTGGAGGAGTCGGAGTCGGTGCAGTTTCATCAGATAGGGTCCCCCAAAAGAGGCCAAAGAGCATTGATAGTGCGAAAAAGAGGAGTTTCTCTTTCAGCGTCCAAAAGAGAAAAGGAGACTTTCTTTTCACGAACTCTTTTTTCTTTTTAAGTGTCATTTTCATTTATCACCAAAAATCGTTTGGAAGTATTTAGAAATGGAATCAAATGGAGTCCATATCTGTAATTCAAGTATTCATTTTATATTTATTAATTAATCAAAATTTATTTGTTTCGTAATTGTGAAAATTCAACGTTAACAGATGCTGTATCAAACACTCTAATTTAATACCCAAATACGTAAATACTAATTATTTAAACAACTTAAAGTTATGAACCACAAATAAAACGTTAACTATGTTAAATTTCAAATAATTTGTATCCAATCTTATAATGCCATTAATTAATATATCAACATGAATTTTTATCCTATTTTTGTGTGATTATTTTAACATTAACATTTACGTCATTATTTTAAATAAAATGACCATAATTATTTGGGGGTAAAAAATCTTCTTATTTTATCTTAATCTTAATATTAAGTAAATTGATTTCTCTAAAAAATGGAATAATTTAATCTTTATCAATTTTAAAAGTGAGCAATTAAAGACAATTAACTATGGTGCTAATGATTTCCGTCAATTGTACATAATTTTGATTGATATAATAATAAATTTAGCCCTCAATGATTACCTATTTTGTCAATTTGATCTCGACTCTAAAAGATTAAACAAATTTAGCCTTAGCATTTACACAAATTTTATTGGCTAAATTTGTTAAATCAAAACCAAATTGACAGAAAGTGTAGACTTTGAGAGATACATTTGTTATTATATCAATTAGAATTATATTCAATTGATGGAAAAGATTTAACACAATGGTTACTTATCTTTACATACTCATTTTTGAAATTAACAGAGATTAAATTGTTCGCTTTTTTTAAGAGAGACCTATTTGCATAATATCGATATTGAGAGGACTGTTAACTAGGGGTGTCAGTGGGGCGGGTCTTCGCATCCAATTGGATAGGGATGAGTACAAGTTTTGCGGGTGATGAGGTCGAGATGGAGAAACAAAAATTAGACCCACCGTGGGTGATGGGGTAAGCGTGGGTATGACTTTGTACCCACCTGATTCCCACCCGCCACGTCCCATCCCCACATAATATAATAAGCATGTTTAGAAAAAAAAACATATTTATTTTTGAGAATAATACTCAACTCACATTCACATCAGGTGGTGCGACGGGGATGGTTTTAGTCTTGTGGTTTGCAGGGCGGAAATAAAGATGAAAATTCTTAACGGGAACGAGTGCAGGGAAGTTAATTACCGGTTAGTGATTTAACAACATAAAGACAACCAAAGCATCAAAATAATTAAAAATTTGGTACAATGGATTGGGGTATTATAGTAGAGGATAAAGTTGTGGCCTAGAGTTGTAGGGTGACTTCCTAGGTAGAATTAAGTGGAAACCTAAATGCCAAAGCACGCAAAGATTTGCTACAATGGGTTTGGGGTATTTGGACAAACTTTCTGGTGGGGGACAAATTGAAAGCAAAGCATGCCTTTCTAATATTTGTCCACTCAGTAGCTTTCATTATTGAATTTTCAATAACCATTCTCCGGGGTTCTACTTTTTCATGCCACTTAATTATCGGGAAAAAAGAATCAAACAATAAGCACTGCAGTTTTTGCTGCCTGTGACCTAAAGGAGGCAGGAGCTTTATGATAGAACTGAATCTAACATGTAATTATCACATTCGGTAACTTAATGTTCTAATCATGATATCTACAGCCCTTTAATTTTATTTCCAACTTGCAGTGAAGAGATGATGAAACCATATATATATATATATATATATGTATATCTGCATTAAGCTTTGAACCTTTGGAGGCCAACTTTATAGCCTAGAGTCCTGGTGTCTTTTTGCACTTGTTCTTGGAAATCTTTGTAAGTAAAAGGTTTATATTTAGAGCTGTGGATCACACTCTCTTCAGCTGGGAATACAAAGTAGCAGATTGATAGCCGCTCGTCCTGCTTCTTCACTCTCACTCTATGTTTCACACTCGTGTATTCGTCGTCACTTATAGCCTGTACTCAACACAATTTTAATACGTAATAAGTAAGATTCTCAACAGTGATAAAAAAAAAAAAAACCTAAAGCATTACTGTTGAGTTTAAAATCCTCAACAAGCTATAGTATTTACTTTCGATTGGGACTTTTGTCTTTTTACTCAATCAAGAATTCTTGGCAAGTTCACAAAGTAGGGCTTGCCCTATCACCTATGGCATACAGGTCACTAATGAAGAGCATGCTACTACTTGAGTGTTCAAGCACTAAGCGCTTTCACTTTATAAATCTAAACAACTTTTAATAGAGTAAAAAGTCAAAATCTCAATCAGGGACGATACCTCAACAATTACCATATAATATATAAATGAAATTTGAATGAAGTGGGTTGTATAGACCTGCATCATGTCGCCAATATGAACAATAAGAGTGTCGGGAATTGGGTTAACCAAGTGCCATTTATTGTCCTTGAAAATTTCAAGTCCCCCGACATGATCTTGGTTCACTATGGAAAGCACTGAGCTATCGGTGTGTGGGATCATGCCCCATGCCTCGCCAGCCAAGGAGCGGCGCGGTGGATACCTGTAAACCCGAATGAATGCAGTGGATTCATCTAACTTAGACTCGGATTGTTTGGGATCCAGATCGAGATTCTTCGCCATTGATTCAAACAAGGTTGTGGCAATCCTTGAAAGGTGTCTTCCATATTCTTCCAACAAAAGCCTAGTGGAAAAGACAGTTAAGGGAAAAAAATATCTAGTTAGCAAGAAAGCAAAGTGGGGTGGGGCAACTTAATCGACGATGAGAGTCATTTCGAGAACTGGGAAAGCAGATTCAATGTTTTATTATGGGAAAAAGATGAAGACCCATGTTTTTGTTTATATATGTGATGGCAAAGAATAATTTGCCATTGATGGAAAGGCTAAGCACATTGAGGGTGATGGTGGGGGAAGCACCGCTCACTGTTTTCGTTCACTTATGAAACATATCAATCAAAAGCTGTTCCAAAGTCATTCTTGTTCCTTGCTGCTTTTGCATTTCGTGGCCTTACCTCACTATCCATGCTTTATTTTAAGGGGAATTATAAGCTCCATACACAAAACAGCAAGGTGCTTTATGTTCCTGAGAGGATCCTAAGGCAAACTCAAGACGGTTTCAAAATTTTACTCCCAAACAACTTTGATTCTCACCCATCACTAATTCTTTTGCAAAATAACTATGCTTTAAACTCTAAAATAGCTTACCAAAAACAAACCATGATTTCAAGGCAAATAATCAACTTTTCAAATCAAACCATGTTTTTAAATTGATACTTTAATCTAAACTAAAAAGTACAACCATATTATACTTTACAGTATCATATTTAAAATAAACATTTTATTTTTTTAAAAACACCTTTTGACAACAATGAAAAATATTGTCAATTTTTTTCAAAGCATTTTTTTAACATTTAACGCTTCTATGTACCAGCCGGTTGAGCCGTAACTCAATCGACTTCGTTACAATTACAAGAATTAGGAGGACATGATTTCAAATAAACTTAAACACATTTTCCTTTCAATTTCAAGGTTGAGAACAATTATAAGTATAAATATTCATTGTATCAAAATATTTTTCTGTACTGCTTGACCTAGGTCTAGTTTAGAAATATTAAAAAAAAAAAAAGCAAAGAAATTAAAATTTTCAGCTTTTTTGGAGCTATTTTTAGTTTGGGAGAAATGTTTTTTCTCTCAAAAAGCAACTTGCTTAAGAATACTTCTATCTCAAAAATTTTTAAAAGTAATACTAAACACACTTTAAATACTTTAAAGTAATACTCAAATTTCAAACCTATTAGATTAGAGCAAAAGAAAAAAAAAAAAAAAAAAAAGCAAGAGTTTTGACTGTTCTTCATATTCTTCATATGATTAATGTTATTAAAATACTACTAACAATAATTAAGAGTTTATTTAGCCCCAAATTTATAATTTGACTAATTTTTATCTTGATTCCCATTCTACATAAAATTCTCGAGTTTTGTCATTGAATCTGATTGCTTGATTATATCAAGTACCTGAATCAAATTCAAATTTTGAATTCAATTATCTTATAAACAATGAAATGGAACACTTAATTATTAATTTTGTGGATGAAACTTTTAATTGCCAAAGATTAAAGGACATGATCAATCATGTATATATATCCATCCATATTATTAGAATAATGAAGTTATAAGTTAATTAAGAATTAATTCAATTAGAAAATAACTTAAAAAACACTTCTTAAGAAAATAACAAATATTATTATAATTATTTTTTTCTTTTCATAATTTAGACTAACTTTACTACTCCACTTATAATTTAACTAATTATATATATATATATATATATTCCTTCACTCATATTATAAATATAACATAATCTAGTAGACATTCAAAGTTTGATTATCATTCATAAAGTAAAATAAGTAGAGATTAGGGAAATTATTGTCATATTATCTGTATTTCTTTTTTAATAATTTAATATAACTTTAGTATTTTCCTCCTAAATTTCAAGATTTTCATTTTGATTTGATTTTTTTCGAATATTAAAGCTTTGCCAGCCAAAGTAAAAAACATGGATGCTGAATGACCCTTCCTTTTATGAAATCCTCTTTGCTACTTGAGGATTCACTATCTTAGCTCGACATTGGTGACATAAATTAATCATTATTGGAACCATACATTCATCATCCTATCAATAAACCATACATGAAATATATTATTTATCATACTATTATCAATCCATGATTGTTCATCCTACTGACATAATTGGTCCCACAACCTGGAAATTCTTGATTAATCTTTGTTACGGCTTGCAAGAATGAGAAATCAAAAACTGTGATGGTTTTCATTGAAAATTAAATTCTTCCAATTTTCAGTTGAATCGTATATATGGCGAGGGCGAGGAATGTGGTATATAACTATTTATGGAAAATTAAAAGTAAAGAAACTATGATGATTGGTCCATTGACACTACTTGCATATTTTGTTTTTGGGGTCAGGGTCTTAAAAAAGTTATTGATGCTGACCTTGCAATCTTCATTTTTCACAAAAAAAAATCTGGAACAGTTCAATCAGTTGGTCACTTCGTTGTGATTACTGCCCACCCAAAAGCAATACAAAATCCAAAAAAAAGAACGCCAACCAAAAGCAATCAACAAAGAAACTGTACCTGAAACAATGGAGCATAGGATGTTCAGAATGGAAGTGTGGGAGTTGAGTGAGTGGAACATTAAACCCTTCCAGCCAGTTCATAGTTGAAGTCGAGGCAGCAAGGTTTAGGGCAGTCCCGGATGGGGTTAAGGCAGGGGTGCCCCAGAAATAAGACATAGGGTTGGTGATTAAGGCTTGCTTGGACTCGAAGGATAAACCAAACAACATCTTGGCATGGTACTGAAGTTTGGTCAAAAGGGTTGGAGGGATCCCATGGTTAACCAAACGAAAAAGACCCCAATTTTTACAAGCATCCCCAAGCTTATGCAGGCTAAGGCACTCAAGATCCACCATAGGGATTGGAACTGAATCTTCTTGGGTGGTGGTACTGGTGTCTTCCATGGAGTAGTTGTTCTTCTTCAATTGAGCCATCATCTGCTGCGGAGGATGAACACCACCACCGTTCAGCTGGCGAAACACAGGAGGATAAGATCCAAGGTTGCTCATTTGAAGCATGTTTCTAATTATATGCCTTCTATTTTTTCTTCTTCTGTATTTCGGGGTTCAGTACAGACGGTATATATAGAGCGAGGGGATTAGGTTTTGTCCTAAGGTGGGGCTGAATGTATATTTGGGTAGGGACCCATTTTGATATGTCGCGAAACGTGTCGAGATATCGTAACCCTAGCTAAGCTGACTTGTTTTTATTTGTCAGTCACTGCAGCTTTAGTGAATGCCTAAAAAACCTCCCTCGGTCAGCTGATTTGCTGGCCACTGCCTTCTCTGCTCCGGTATCGACTTAGGATTTCTCACAACGTTCACTGCTTTAAATATAGCAATTGGTGACGTTTCTTCTTCCTTTTGGAGCTGAGATACAAGGCGCAAATTTGGTCAAAATTACATATTTTCTTAAATATCTGTGATTAAATTGTGTTTTCATAATCTTTAAATTAGCCAAATACTATTTCTTTTTGAATTTTTTTGGTTAGGTATAAAAGAACAATAATAATAATAAACTATTAGAATTATAAATTTATAATTTCTTGATTTGAATTTTTAAATTATAATTTTAGTAACGAAAATTAATTTTTTACCCCCCTTTTTTATTGGTACATGACTTCCTAGCAATACGTTTTGTTGTATGGTATAATAACAAAAAAGTCCTTGAAGTTTACACCTTTGGACAGTTGACCTTTTTGTTGAAGTACCTTAGCCGTCGATGTTTTATTTTGAGTTAAACTATTAATTCTTTTTAATGGAAATTGATTAGCTCGTTAAAATTTAACCATATGGATGTGGAATGATTTTAAAATATTTGGATCACTAAATGTAACACCTCTCACTTAGTCTGGTTGTCGGACCCAAGTTACGGAATGCTACAACAAACACCGGAATATTCACACACAAATTATAACATTGAATTCAATTAAAATCATCAAATTAATTCAAATTCATGCATAATAGAAGTTATTAGTAAAGAAGGGATTAAATCAAGCATACAAACATAGTTTAATAGATTCAACCATGAGTAAGGACCCATCTGATTTTTTTTTAAAACTTTAGAATTAGGTATCAATACCAAAGTAATAAATACTGATACTTGTATGATAGCTATCGATATTATAATTGGTATCAATACGAAATCCCAATATTAAAAGATTACAAGATGCTTCAAGTACACCTACGCCTATGGTTGGAAATCTCAAGATTACGGCAACATGAAGGGAATTGTTTGAAGATATTCAATTATATAGAAGCATTATAAGGACCCTTCAGTATGTCTGTATAACCAGACCTGAATTTACTTTTTCTGTAAATAAGCTTAGTCAGTATATGAATGCCCCATATAACACACATTGGATAGCCGTAAAAAGGGTTCTCAGGTACCTTAAGGGTACGTTAGATTATGGCTTATATTTTACAAAAGGGCAGAGTGAGTTAGTGGGATACTCAGATGCAGATTGGGCATTAGTAGTGGAAGATAGGAGATCCACAACCAATTATTGTGTTTATGTTGGTCCCAATCTTGTTTCTTGGTGCTCCAAAAGCAGTCGGTAGTTTCTCGATCGTCAGCTGAAGCTGAATACCGAAGCTTAGCAAACTGCGTGTCAGAGGTACTCAGTGTTAAATAGTTACTAGCTGAGTTGGGTGTTAAGCTACAACAAGTTCCAATCATTTGGTGTGATAATACTTCCACAATGTCTATGGCTGCAAATCCTACACATCATGCAAAGGTGAAACATGTTGAGATTGATCATCATTTTGTAAGAGAGAAGGTGGTAGTTGGTGAACTGCAGGTGAATTTCGTTCCTTCAGAAAGCTAGATAGCAGATGTTCTCACGAAGCCGCTTACACCTAAGCAATTTGTGCCATTTCGAGATGCACTAAGAGTGGTAGTTCCAGTTTATTCAAATAAGTCAAAGAAACCAGGAGAGTAATAGTATGTTAACTGCAGTCAGTTATAAGTCTGTTAGAGTTAGTTTGTATCAGTTGAACTTACCCTAACAACCTATATATACTGAGTTTCTGCAGGTGTATAATAAAATAAACAAAATAAACCTTTTGTATTGGTTTTACTATAATCAAACATTGATATTATACCATTTTCAAAACACTGTTCATTTGTTCAAGTAACGATACAGCACAGTTTTAATGCTCAAAAAAATTTGAAAATCAGACATGGAATTGAAATTTATATTTTTAAGTTAAGAAAAAGAACTCATATTTTTAAAATTGTTAAATTTTTATAAATAAAACATTTTTATAATTGAATGTAATAAAATCAATTTTATTTACAATATATCAATTTTTTATAATGTTTACAGATAATTTAATAATGATTAATATTATGAAAACATTTTAATGAAATAATTATTCTATTCAATAAAAAAGAAGAAGCTAGTAATTACTTTCACTATTCCAATCACTGTCCTTAAATTTGAAAACGTCATTGGATTGGTGGGTTTTCTATAGTGTACTTGCTTCGTTTTAAGAATCTGGAGGTACAGGCATATAAAATCTTTGAACCTAACCCTTCAATTTTTTTCTTCCTTCACAAATATATATATATAAAAGGGTTTACATATTTTTTGGGACATGAATTTGGGAATTGTTCTTATATTTGGACTTAATTTTTTTTTGGTTCAAGTTACTCCTTGAACTTTTCTTTATCCAAATCGTCCTTGGATTTGGTAATTGTTCTCACATTGAAGATTGAAATTTTTTTTATCGAAGTTGATCCTTGATATTTCTTTGAAAATTTTAAAATTCAGATTCTAATGTGAGAATAATTACCTAATTTAGGCGCCAAGTAGTGATTTAACTTATACATAAAGTATGGTCTTACTTCTTCTTTTTTTTTTTTGGAATAAAACAATATTTAATCTATCAAGTTGGCAACTTGAATTCTTTTTGGTCTACTTTAATTTTGGAATTTGACAACTTTTCTCAATTTGGTCCATGAATTTGGATTCAATTAAAGTAATGATGACACTACCACTAAGATTATGCCATGTTATCAAGTATATTTTTTAAAAACTATATACATTTTAAAAAAGCCAAAAATTATTTTCTTTAATAAAATTTACGTAATGATATCATTTAATTTAAAAGTATCACGTCATCGTATTTTTATGAAATCTAAATTTAGAGACCAAATTAAAACAACACGGCCCAAAATGGTGAGATAAAGAAAGCCCAAAAATCTGAAACAATAGTCCATACGCTGTAAAAATAGCCCAAATTAAAATCCAAAGAACGAGCCCTATGATTTTTCCATTTTCATTTATTCGTTTTCAAATCCACACAGATCCTCATCTTTCTCTCTGCTTCGAGACTCTCCGGAACATCACCAAAGGCGACTTTCAGGTCACCCTCCTCCCTTTCTTTGCTAACTCATTTACCTGCTCCAAGCTTGCTGTTTACTTCCTTTTATTTTGCTTTTGTTCGTTTTTTTTAGTTTTTTTTATTGGTTGGTCTGCCAATGAAATTTTATAAGTTATTTTGCTTTTTATATGGTGCAATTATCTTATAATTAGGGTTGCAGCAATATCTAGGAAGCAAAAGAATGAACATGGGTATCAGAATCTTACTAACTACTGTCTTTGATTTGTGATGTTGGTTTTTGGATTTTTCTTTATAATACTCTTTTTTATCCTCTGAATATTGAGGAGAACTTGAGTGTTTTATCTTATAATTAGGGTTGTGATATGGCCAATTAGTTATCTTTCCATAGCAGTGTCTAGGGAACAAAAGGGACTTTGCATTAATACGAGTATTAATAGTAACAAAAGAAGGGAATCGGGGTCTTAATAATTTCTGTTTTTGGTTTTCCGATGTTGGATTTTTGAATTTATCTTGTGCTTTTCTGTTTCAGATCTTGGAACAACTAGGAACAAGTTTGGGCAGTCATGGCAAAGCACCATCCTGATTTGATCATGTGCCGGAAACAGCCGGGGATTGCAATTGGACGATTATGTGAGAAGTGTGATGGAAAGTGTGTAATCTGTGATTCTTATGTCCGTCCTTGCACGCTCGTGCGAGTTTGCGATGAATGCAACTATGGGTCGTTTCAAGGTAGGTGTGTTATCTGTGGAGGGGTGGGGATATCCGATGCATATTACTGTAAGGAGTGTACTCAGCAAGAGAAAGATCGGGATGGTTGTCCGAAAATTGTTAATCTCGGGAGTGCTAAAACGGACTTATTCTATGAACGTAAAAAATATGGTTTCAAGAAAAGATGATTGATGTTTACCTGTTGTGATTAGGTCTTGCAGGTGCTTATGTTGCAGGGAATGTCGGATTTTAGAATATATTGGTATCACAGAGAGACTTAAGCTCCTTAGAGTTATGTTATTTTAAGAACTATAGTTGATTGTACTAGGGGCCTAATTTATTTACACAGAATCTGGTATGGGAATATCTGGTTGCATTGTCTGCGGAGTTCTGTTGCTGATTTACACTTATTGATTCGTAGTTTATCCTATGTATTTGCGTGTGTGGTTTGTGGGTGAGCTTTTGCTAGCAAAATTTTCTCAAGTCATCGTTTTAGGTTTTGCATATCTCGTGCTTCTGCCTGTCGTCGCATTAGGTTTTGCAAAGCTTTTAAGTGCTTTATTACCTGCATTATCTACTTCTGTATGCTCTACATTCTTCTTTTGTTACTTGTGCATGAAGCAAGTGAAAATTGTTATCACACTATAAGACAATCCTGTTCGAATCCTCTATCTTCTTGTTTATTTATTATTTGTACTTAAGGACTCAATTATTTACTTTAGGCAAGAGAAGATGTACATGACATATCCATCTACAGTGGTAGTCTAAGTGTGCCTCATCTGTTTTTCGTAGATGACATCTTTCTCCTTTTTAGAGTTTTGAAAGCCATGCCGTAGAAAGAATTCTATCTAGTTATGAGGAAGCCTTGGGACAAGCTATTAATCTATGCAAGTCAGGCATTATACTAAACGATGAATTACGGGCAAGATCTGGGTTTTATCTTCCCTCAACGGGAGAAACAAAAAGCAAATTTTCTTTTACCAGAGAAAGATTGAGTAAGAATTCACTAGCCTAGTCATAAATAAATTCATTCTAAGCTGGAGCTTAAGCTATAAAATTGTGTAATGTAGCACAATGTCGCGACATAATTGTTGTCATGGACTTTGAGTTCATTGAAGAATGTCGTAACTGAATTTGTGAGAATTAAAAAAAAAAAAAAAGGAGTAAAGTCACGATGTCGCGAGACATGACGTCGCGACATCAGTCACCAAAATATCACGACGTTGCTAGGAATTTGCAGAGAGATGAAGGCACAATTTGTGAAGTCGTGACGTTACAAGGCATGACATCATGACGTTGCCGAGTGATTAGGAATTAATGTTGTTCATTTGCAATATCCATAGAGTAGGATTAATTTAACTCTTATGTAGAAACAAATCATTGATCATAAAATCAATAAGGTCATCTTTCCATCTTGCAACCAATTCACAACATCATTCTTATAATCATATTTAGGCATTTCATAAACAGAAATTTCGACCTCATATTTTTGTCCTATGGCCCCTATGAATTAGTTCAAAATTTTCCCTTCATATATAGGCTCTCAACCTTTCATCTTAATTACTTATAACACCATTCATTTATGCCACAATGTTCGAAACATGATATCAACACATACTCATTATTAGCAGGTCCATTTATTCAATTTCTTATCAATTTAGTAGCTTAGAGCCATCAGTAAACTCTAGCAAAATGTAACTTGGATGATTGAGACCCATCCAAACACAATCCGAGAGCACATAATTGCTAAGCCCAAAGACATCATATTATGTCCCTCCGAACACAATCTTAAATGCATCTATCAAAACACAATCAAAGAGCACATAAGTGTTAAAGGTCGAAGGCAGCATATCACATCCTTCCAAACACAATCATATTGTATACAAGTAAATCCATCCAAACACAACCAATGAGCATATAAGTGCTAAGCTCGAAAGCTACATAGAAGCTTCAACATGTCATCTCCTAGACCCAATGCATATCTAACCTTTATTAACGTGCCAGCCTTATCCAAAGCATTTCACCTAGTCTATTAGGTCACATTATGATCATAATTAACTTATATCAAGCAAAGTCATTAACATTCATACAGAGGTATATTCAAAGTTCACAGAATTCCAAGTATATTTAGACATTGGTTCGTCTAATTTCACATATAGGTAGAATAGGCTCTTTCACACAATCATTTAAATCCATATTAACATAAACCTTATAAACATGTTATGGCTCCCATGAATGTTAGGTAACATATTAATCTATTTATCAACTTTTTCAATTGAATTGTAACTGATCATAGTTGCTTCGGCAATGAATGTGACATCACGTAGCTCGAATTTGACGATCAAATCAGGTATGAGGTGTTACAATCATGACTCTTCAGAAACGCATTCCTTAGATTACATTTATGGTAAAATCTCACAAGTTTGGATATAATATTTCACCATTGGATAAAGCTACCATTTGGAACAACTTGGAAAAGGGGAAGTTATCAAATCAAAGCATCTTGAGGAAAGCCACTTTATAACCCTCCTCTTGACTTAGAGGGAGATATTGTTATACCCTATCTGCTTTGTCAACATTCTATAATGTTGACAACATGTAAGCTTAGTATTCTTTTAAAGAGTGTAAAACCTTATAGACATGTGGCAAGCCAAGAAGACACCTGAATAGTAAGCTTGCCACCAGCAGACCGAGAGTCACCTGCAAGCTCACCCTTTTGGGATGACTACCCAAGCAACAAATGGCCTAATTTTCATTGGGAACATGAAGTTGTTGATTACCAAACATCATGTGGGCTCATTTGGAACAACTTGGAAAAGGGGAAGTTATCAAATCAAAGCATCTTGAGGAAAGCCACTTTATAACCCTCCTCTTGACTTAAAGGGAGATATTGTTATACCCCATCTGCTTTGTCAACATTTTATAATGTTGACAACATGTAAGCTTAGTATTCTTTTAAAGAGTGTAAAACCTTATAGACATGTGGCAAGCCAAGAAGACACCTGAATAGTAAGCTTGCCACCAGCAGACCGAGAGTCACCTGCAAGCTCACCCTTTTGGGATGACTACCCAAGCAACAAATGGCCTAATTTTCATTGGGAACATGAAGTTGTTGATTACCAAACATCACGTGAGCTCAACTGCTTTATCCCATAAGATTCAAAATGAATGACATAATCAATCCTATCATAGACATCCTCATCCCATCAAAGACATCCCTCCTACGTGCTTCGTAATGATGGCTAGATGGCAAGTCAAACAAGTTACCACCATCCTACACGGGATCCCTATCTATAATTACCTCTAGGAATGATGAAGAAGGGATCAACTTTAAAAGAATACTAAGCTTACATGTTGTCAACATTCTTTCAACACTCAGCTTTTACACTCTTCTCCACCACTTTCTATAAGCTCTAGCTCTCCACTCCGACTAGATGAATCGACATCCATAACAGCTACTCTTCTCTCCTCTATACTCCTCTCTTGTTGTACACAACATCAATAGTTGATAAGGTTATTGTTGAGTCCCATGTTCTGAGTGATCAAATTATTGACAATTATGAGTTTTGTCTATTGGTTCAATATTGTCTTTAGCTCAAGTTTCGGTTTCAACTATTGTCCTTCCAATGGATATGTGGGATGCAACTTTGAATTGCTTTTTCTGATATTTGTATTTCAAATCTTCTTATAAATGTAACCAATAAATTTACAACACATAGGAATGAGTTCATGGGGTAAATCTATTGATTTGAGTTTTAGTATGTCTTATTCTTATTGGTTATGTTTATCTACTATTCACTTTATTATTAATATAGTTCCATTCAAATATATATATTATTATTAGCTTGACCTTCCATGTATAATTTTCAAAACTTGGTTACTCCCGTTTTTAGTTCGCTTAATACATAATTTAGTACTCGAGTTTAACATTTTTTAACGCGGTACATGTGTTATTTTTTATTTAATTCAGCATTTTTATTTGACAAAAGTTATATATTTCGGTACTTAAAGATAACAATATTAAGTCTTTAGTGTTTAATTCGGGTTTTAAAGTTGATTTGATGAAAATTCATAATCAGCAATTAACTTTCACCAAACCAACTCTAAAACGCGAACCAGATCACATCCATCGATCTCTATATGACAAATTAAAAAAAAATTAAATAAATTCACAATTAATATTAAAATTATTTTATTAATAAAATCATTAAAAATTCAAACATGATAATATTAACAATTAACTTTCATTAAATCAACCCTAAAATCCGAATTAAACACTAAAAATTTAATATTATTACCTTAGATAACAAAATATATAATTTTAATAAAAAAAAAAACAAATATCATAATAATAAAAAAATATGTAAATCGAATACAAAATAATTTATTAAGTTTTTTGGTTTGATGATTAATTTGTGACTGAAGTCTCAACAGCACCTATTTACTTCATTATTACTGATCGACATTTGTTTTCAAACCTGAATATTAGAAGATACAATACACAGCTAGCTTCCAAGAAACTATGAAATGAATGTGCCATCAACTGATATCCCATCGCATTATAGAAATTAAACATGAAATTTTTATATATAATTGGGGTTTGAATTTTCATCCTTTCATCATATATAATTATTATAGATATTTAAAAAAAAAAAATTTATTTTAGATTTAAAATTTAAATTTATGTTGATTTTTAAAATTGAATATATTTTAATTTTCAATCCATTATATTTTATATTATGTTGGTTTTAATTATAACTGATGAAGCATGTATTATTTATGATTTTTATTTATAAATTTATTTAAAAAACACAGATATAAATAACATTTTGAATATTCACAGAATTAACAATATATAATCATTACAAAAACCTAACCAAATTAGGGAAAATAAGTTACATCAATAACGTGTGAATTCTAATTTTATGTAACGGTTTGATGGTAAAAAATATTTATCATCTCAGATGTAATCTGAGTTCGAATGATCTTACTCGCATCCGGTATAATAAGAAAAGTCAACTCAACCTTCCAATTACCATTTTCCACGTGTCATACAAACATGAAACCTTTTGTCGTCTATAAATGGGGCTTCTATCCAAAGGCGGAGGATAGAGAAAACTGGAAATGGGTAATGGGGTTAAGCTTTGCATCTTCATTTTGTTGAACTTCATCATCATTTCCTCGTCTCGTAACATCATTTCTCTTTCAGGTATGTTTCTCTTCTTCTTTTCTACACCATTGCCATCACAATCTAACCCAAACGACATACATATATATGTTTTGTTGACGAAACTTTTAAGAAAATTTGATAGTTTTTGCATGCATGACAACCATTTTTACCCTAGCTATTTCTTTCCAGAAAAATAGAATAAACATAGATGGAATAGGAAAACATTTATATTTAAATACTCAGTATTTTTTCTTTATAAATTAAACATATTGTGTATTTATATGATTCGATTACTGTTCACGAATGTGACGTTATAGGTAAGTTTCATGCGTACGAACACGTACCTTATTCTCTACTTAACATGCGTTTATATGATGAGATTTCACCTATGAGGTAATACGCGAACCCACATCGCAAATTCAATATGCAAACTGTGTAGGATTCGATCCGAACTCATTTAAGTTGTGGGTCGGGGATAATAAGTATCATGGTTAAAATCATTGTAGTGCGTGAAACAATCCAGTTGTTTTCTGCAGACTTCGCTGTATCGATGTCTTTACTTCTATCTATACAAATAAATATATTTATAATTTTTGGAAAGGGACAGCCTGGTTGTTAGCAAATGCAGATGTTCATTTATTTCAATGATTTGAGCTTAAAATATTGGTCCAAGTGTGGTATTAACGATTCATGTTGGATAGCTAAAGACAAACTAGTTGCCGACACATTTTTTTTAAAGCTGAATTTGGGTTTTCAATGTATGATTTTATGTTTTCCATGATCATTTTGGCCTGGTTGACCCGTTGTTGTATTAATTTATAAAAGTTTTTCTTTGGATGTATTTCTTAAAGACTGTTTTGGGGATTGTTTTCTTACTATAATAATAAGATTATTTTATGCTTTGAAAATAATGAACAAATATGTCAAATATTATATTTAATATAACAATTATTAGGCCAACTGGTTGTATTTTGATGTTATCGATAGATTACTGAAGATTGTGGCTCTCATGTGGGTTAAGGGGTGATTAAAAATCTAAAAAAATATAGGATCAATGTTGATGCTCTAATATATAGTTGAGAAAGAATGGTATGAAATAGATGTGTCACATCAGTTTGTATCTCTTCTCAATTATTTAATGATATTTCAGTGATTTTTTTTCATGTTATTTATACATAATTTTGGTGATTTTTTTTTTAAAAAACTTGAACCCTGAATCTCAAACCTCAAACTCGAACATTAAACCATAAACTTGGCCTTTTAGTTCAGGGTCCAGGTTCGAATTTAGAGTTCAAATTAAAAATTTATCAAAATTATGTATCAATGACGTAGAAAAAATTACTGAAATGTAATTAAATAATTGAAAAATGATATAAAATGACGTGGTGCCCTGTTTCATATACAATCACTTCTCATTTCTTATAAAGGTATAATATTTTTTTTTATAAGGACACATATCAATTTTCTAAAGCTACTTGTAGAATAAATAAATAAATAAAAAAGGTATACTACCAAATACTCCTCTTTAATTAAACACTAATAATTGTTGCATGGTTTTGTTAACAATGTAGGGGACGAGATTGTATTGGAAATAGAAGGAAGGACTCTAATGGCAAGCGTGGAGGATTACGAAGAACCAACTGCGAATCGTGGCCATGATCCTCCTTCAAAGGCTAGAGGTAGTGGCAGTGGCATCAACGGTGGTGGTCGCCGAGGCTGAGAGATTAAATAAATTTATTTATTCTTGTGCTATATATGTCAAATAAAGATGACAATTATATTTGTCTAAACTTTAATATTCATCAAGTGTTTTCATGATTTTTAATTTATTTATCAACTAATCCAAAAAAAAAAATCTACCATTTTCAAGCAGAGGAAAAGTGTGAATGAACAATAAAGCCGTTACTTTTTTCGACTATAATTATCATCTATACATATAATTTTCACAAAGTTGATCTTATATTCAAATCCAAATAGCTGAGTCAAAGTTGCATAGAAAGATTTATAATCATTCTTGGAGAAAGGCATAGGACCGAATTCGGTAGGATTTTGTAGAAAGAATGTTAGAGTTGATGGGGTTATAGGGAAGGTGGCATCGGTGGATTCTACAGCTCGGATTTCTATGAACTAGGGACTTCGACAGGGTGACCCATCATTGGTGTTTCATCTCATGATTGAGAAAGCAGTTGAGAAGGGTGATCCTAGAGGTATTGAATGTGAGGAAAGTGGGGTCTTTCTTTCCCATTTTCAGTTCTTTTCACGGGAGGAGATGGAGAAGATGCGATGAAGTTTTGAATTGGTCTGAAAAACAATTTTCAGAAATATCTCTTATTGGGATTGGAGTTGTATGGAGATTTGCTCCTGATTTGTAAGATAAGTATAGCCGTTGGACACGTGGCACAAACCCATCTGATTAGTAAATCCTATTTTTGTGGAACAAAAGTCTGAGACTCATAAATTCCGCAGAAAATCTGAAATATATCCACAATCTTTGGACCTTGAAAAACCCATCTTTAATGCACATTTTTAAAGGAAATGAAACAGTGATAATCAATCAGCCATGTTTTGGTGTAGGAATTTCATCAAAATCTCCACAGCTACCAAAGCAAAGAGCCCCATCACCACTAACCTTATACTCACTTCTTTATCCCATTTCAGCACCGCCAACCAACCCCCTGTTGCGGCTCAACCTTCGGGTCTTGGACCCACCAAAGCAGATGAGAAACCAAGGGTGGTGGTGTTAGGCTCAGGTTGGGCTGGTTCCAGGCTAATGAAAGGCTTGGACCCCAAGCTGTATGACATCGTTTGCGTTTCACCTAGGAATCATATGGTGTTTACTCCCCTCTTGGCTTCCACTTGTGTAGGGACTCTCGAGTTCAGGTCCGTCGCTGAACCCATTTCAAGGATTCAACCCTCCATTTCTTCAGCACCTGGCTCCTATTTTTTTCTTGCTAATTGTACTGCTGTTAATACTGAGAGCCATGAGGTACGTGAAACAAAATGTTGCCTTTTATTGGGTCAAAATAGTTCCTACTTCCTATTCCCTTTTACTGGAGTAAGGTTATAATCAAGTTGAGCTGAGTTCTAAGAATGAGGAGTTCATGCTCGAAATTCAAGTCAAGCTTGATTAGATATCATTATAAAAACTCAGGCTTGACTCGAAGTAAAACGTACTATTCAAGTTTGACTTGATTAGGCTCGTTTACATAATTTAAAAACTCAAGCTCAAGTTTAAACTTTTTTCGTATATAAATCTTTTAATATTGAAATAACAAACTTTAAGCTTCGGTTCTAAGTGTATGTAAAATGTTCGGTCTTTCAATGGCTTAATCATGGAACATTTGGGTTGGGCATTGAAGGTGCAGTGTGAGACAGTGACTGAAGGAGATCAAACATTGGAGGCAAGGAAGTTCAAGATTTCATATGATAAATTGGTAATTGCATCAGGAGCACAAGCATCTACTTTCGGAATCCATGGCGTAAAAGAGCATGCGGTTTTTTTACGCGAAGTTCACCATGCTCAGGCAATTCGCAGGAAGCTACTTCTGAACTTGATGCTATCCGATGTGCCTGGTAACTAGTTGTTTTAACTTTCCATGGTGAAAGCAAATATAACTCAAAGCTGTGATTAGAGATGTTTTGGCTTACTAGTTGGGTGTTGAGGCAGGGATTTCTGAAGCAGAGAAACGTCGATTGCTGCATTGTGTGGTTGTTGGAGGTGGTCCTACAGGGGTTGAGTTTAGTGGTGAACTTAGCGATTTTATTAGGAGCGATGTTCACCAAAGATACACACATGTAAAAGACTATATCCATGTAACACTGATAGAGGTTAGTCACCATCCAAGTTAATCAAGTCTTGTCTGGTGTTTTGGTGATTTTTCCATTACAATATAGAATTATTCCTTTTTGTTTTGCCAGGCAAATGATATTCTGTCTTCCTTCGATGATCGCCTTCGTCACTACGCAATTAAGCAATTGACAAAGGTGAAAAGATAGTGTTGATTGATGCAAAGATGATCCTTTTCCCCTTACCTGTTCAAGGGAATTTTCTCATTTTAATCTTTCCTCGGTTTAATTCAGTAGTTTTTCTCAGTCAGGAGTACGTCTAGTTCGTGGGACTGTAAAGGATGTTAGACCTGAAAATGTAATCCTTAGTGATGGTTCGGAGGTTCCTTATGGATTGCTAGTATGGTCAACTGGTGTTGGTCCTTCTCCTTTTGTAAACTCTCTAGGACTTCCAAAATCTCCTGGTGGAAGGTAAGACCAAATCTATTGTATAGTTCCCCTGAGTCAGAAACCAGGTGAAAAGTGAACATATATTTGGTCTTCATGGTTTGCATCAATGCTTTGAGAAGATTTAGTTCACTATGGGTTCATCTTAATTGTATGACTAACAGGATCGGTATTGATGAGTGGCTTCGAGTTCCTACTGCCCAAGATGTGTTTTCAATTGGAGACTGCAGTGGTTTTCTGGAGTGTACGGGTAAACCAGTTCTTCCTGCTTTAGCACAGGTACTTTCCTAAGCTATGATTCAATTATTTTTCTGCTTTACGTAATATCAACCATTTCTAATAAAAACTAGTCTTGGGTGTTCAACATGAATCACCTGCCTCTCTGTTGCTACATGGATTCATAACAATGGTTAACTATAATATAAGTCGACCTACCTTTAATTGTTCATGTCCTGAAAGGAACAGATTTAGATTTCATTCTTATCAACAGTGTTTTATTTAAGCTACTCTGTTCAGTTTCCATCCAAAATTCGGGTACAAAAGAATACAAGATAATACCAAGTTATGTATTTAGCCTATTGGAGGTCAAAAGCACTATGGTGAACCTTCTTGCTAGGTTTTCAGACCAGCCGGTGTATGTATTTGTGGCTCCCAAAACTGGGGTGCTAATGTTTCTTCCGTGAACAGGTTGCTGAGAGACAGGGAAAATATCTGGCAGACCTACTCAACAAAATTGGTAAAGAAGGTGGAGGACATGCTAACCATGCTAAGGCATTAGACATTGGGGATCCATTCGAGTACAAGCATCTAGGAAGCATGGCAACCGTTGGCAGATTCAAGGCTCTTGTTGACCTAAGACAGAGCAAGGTGATTTATTTATTGAATTTTCACATTTGAGAACTATTAGTTCGGATGATTTGTGAGGCATCTTTGATTGTTTTTATAGGAGGCAAAAGGGGTATCCCTAGCAGGATTTATCAGCTGGTTTATATGGCGCTCAGCATATCTAACACGGGTTGTTAGCTGGAGGAACAGATTCTATGTTGTTATTAACTGGCTTACAACTTCTGTGTTTGGTCGTGACATTAGCAGATTATAGATTCAACAAGAGTCAACTTTTATTGGGTTTTAGATCCAAATACTTTCATCCTATTCCATGAGTAAATACTATTTAACTTCTATGTTAACAAAATACTAAAATAAAACTTGATCAAATTGGAAAACTATCAAGTACTAAGAATAACAATGTTTGTTAGAATAAAGTGGCTTATATAAGTGCAACAAAAAGTTCAGATACACGAGGTAAAACCTGAACCCGTGTTTTTTATATGCTTTCACTACAGAAATCTAAGTAATATCGAAAGACAAAACCTGAACCTTGTACTGTTATGATCGAGTGCTTTCAATCCAACAGAGCTAAGACAACACTACTCCAAGGTTGCCAGTCACTCTTGAATTAGCCAATGTTTTGGCAATAATATCTTTCAACTCAATCTCTCCAGGAAACCTTCCCTCCTTAAGCTTAGAAAAAACCTATAATTTCAGAAAGAAAAGAAGGTAAGCAACTAGAAACACCAATTCCTGCATTTTTAAATGTAACGAAAAAGAAAATAAGTGGAGATTCAACACCACTTTGGTCTTTATATTATAGGGCATTCAAACAAAACATTCAGATCAGGACAGAGCTCAGACTAATATCAGAATCGAATCAAAGGTTTACTAAGCAGCTAAAACAATTCCATCAATCAATAAACAAAAAGAAATTGAGTTTTGGTTTCTCAAATGCTCAGGACACACACACACATATAGCAGAAGGGTCACTAACCAATTCATCATTGCAGTAAACCTCGAAAGCACCGGAGCTTTGCAGAAAAGACTGCATTACATTCCCAAGAAGCCAAGCAGTTGCAATGGACCCGAACCTGTTTGCACGCAAGGAATAATACCACGGCGGTGGTGTCATAATCCCAATCATAGGAAAGATCTGTTCACCTGCCATCATAATCCCTATAACTCCAAATTGGAAAACTGGAACCACTTTCGAGAGCAAACGTTTCGGCAATGATGGTGGATAGTTATCAAGGATTACATCAATTCCAGGAAACTGGGTTTCTAACATCTTCTTCATTGTCACAGCAGTTCCCCTGCAAATTTTCATCAATTACATGTTCAATTGTCACTTGAGGGAAAATATCAACTATAATATCAAAAGAAAAGGAAAGCATCAAAAGAAAAAAAAATCAAATAGAACCTGTAAGAGCATGAAGCGCAGAAATTGATATTCACCGTGCTGCCATAGCCGATTCCTCCAATAGCGCTGGGTTTCTTCGAAGTAAAAAAAAAAGAAGAGGAGATAAATTGAATAAGATATTCAATTAAAATAATGGATGAATGATTAAAGTTACCTGAAAAGAAATATCTAGGGTTTCAGGATTGAGTGGAGGCTTGGATAGGTGTGGATGATGGTGGTGATGGTGATGGTGATGGGACGGCGGCTTTGGGGGCGGAGGAGTGAAGAGGCTGAAGAGATCGGTGGCGAAGAGGAAGAGAGGTAATCCTACGAGGAGGAGCTGGGCCCGATCCATGGAGCTGATGCGAAAGCCAATCAAAGATGGGAGCTTGAGGAAATCCTCGAGAGTGAAAGAAAAGAAAAGATCTAAAAAGTGAAACAAAGCTTGGGGAAGTTAGTAAACAACGAATTTAATAGCATTTTCTCGGGAGAAAACATGGTAACTACACGTGTATTTACAAAATAGTTATTTTTTTTTATTTTGGCCACCAAATATTAAAGTTTAAATGATAAATGAAAATAATGCAACAGCTATTAAAATTAACATAATATTAATTTTAATCCTTAAAATTTATATATTATGTTAATTTAATTTTAATTTTAAAAAATTAACTCTTGATGTTATATGTACTCAATATAATAATTTTAATTTTTTTAGTTTTTTTAAATTAATTTTTAATGTTACAGATAAAAATAAAACTTTACAAAAAAAATTAAATTATGTCAATTTCAAATGTTGTTCTATCATCTTCTCTTTATCCATTTAACATTTGGTTAAAATAATCAAAAGTTAAATAATTATTTTGTAATTTTTTATAATTGAGTGATAAAAATGAAATATACTAATAATTAAATAATTACTCGTGTAATTTACTCAAAAAGGGAGAGAGAATATAGTAGCATTTTTATTAAGAATTATATATATATATATATATATATATATATATATTTGATAAAAAAAATGTTACAACTTCGAGAACAACTACTGTATAAATTGAGTTTGAACTATAATCATTGAAGGTGTTGACAATGAATTTCAACTACTACTCTCTTATGTGGTTAACATTAATTTCTATTTAGTCATCGATATTATATTTATATTATTATTTAAGAGTTTAACTGTTTAAGTAAGTTAATATTACTTTCGATCGAGTTTAATTCAATTGTGGAATGATTAAAAATATATATTTTTTATGAAGCAAGTTGTTTTATTATGAGGATATTTTGTCTTTTTTGTATTTTTTTTATATAAAATTAATTTTTTTTTTCAAATTGTTTAACATAATTAAAATATATTAATTTATTTAGCCTTTCAAATATAGTAATAAGAGCAAATTATACAATTAATCGTTTAACCATTCAAATATATTAATTATATGAGTGGCTCCCAATTCAATGAGTGTTTTTAGTGGAAAAAAAATGATGTTCATCTTAGGAGATTCAAGTGCGTGTCTTGTCAAATAGTTAAGAAAATATGAATATTTATTATCATGTAATCACACCAACATATTCAAAACAAACTATATAAGTATAACACATACAGATGCTCGAATCCAGATCTCTTAAAATGAACAACATCTTCTTTTACACTGAAATTACTTTTTGGGTTCTCAATATGCATATCAAATACAAAACTTTAAATTATATTAACGAACTGTAAAGAAAATCCTATAAACAATTTTTAACAAATAATAGTTAGATATGGAGCAAACCCCAAACTCTAATAAAATTAGGAGAGGGACAATGACAGACAATTGACTTTAAAAATTGAGTCGGCAAATAAATTTTTTAATTATATATTCCTTTTTTGAGTTTTTTTCTAGAATAATATAAAAATTAATTATTTACCTAAATAATTTTTTTGCCAAAATAATGAGTGAGAAAATTTGAACTCAACATTGCAAGTGTTGATTTGGAGTTGAAATTGATGCACCTAATTCATTGGGATCCAGATCGATAACCATTATATTAGTTTGGTGTCTCTCATGCCTTGTCATTCAGTGTAGGGATAGAGATTCTTTGTTGCTAAAAAAGGTCGAATCGATAGCCGTCATCTCGATTTGGATTCTTTAGGCAATAAGAAATCTCTATTCCTTACGTCGACATGAATAAAACTTTGGGATTCCTAGACCTACCACTCACAGGGGTCTTTAAAAATCTCAAATTTTTAGGGACCATTTGTATAATTTGAAAAAAAAATTACTGAAAAAAAAACTAAGAGTTAAGTGAAGTGAAGGAAGGAAAAAAATAGGAAGGTAATAGAGTTTTTAAATTTGTTAGAAGATAGTTTTACTTAGAGGAGAGTTAAGTGAAGTGAAGGAAAGAAAAGATTAGGAGTTATTGGAGTTCACAAATTCGATTATCTATCGACCTTAAATTAGGGGTTACGGGGATACAATTTATATCTTATCATTTATTTAGTCAATCAATTCAATAAAAAATTAAATGTATTTTTAGAATATCATAATTATTAAATTAATTTTATCGCATTTTGCAATTCAGTAGACACATGATCCAATCTAAATAATGTCATACCCAGAACTTATTCTACACAAACCCAAAATTTTAAAAGTACATCTTCATTACCCTAAACATATATTTCATAAAACCAAATTCCATAACATATTACACACAATATTTACAGATCAATAATTACTTAAAATACACATTTTTTTATAAAACAGTTATTTATTAAACATAATAAGTCTAAACCAAATTTTCTATAACTTTAAAAATTAAATATGAAAATTTATAAACCAATAAATTTATTTTAATATTTTCTAAATGTGAGTATATAACAATATTTGTTTTATTTAAACATATAATAACATAATTCCTACATTATTCACTAATTACTATATATCTATAATAGTCACATTATAAATAACATACAATTTATTCACATTTTAAAATAAGATTAATATATCATTTAATAAATTACAACTATATATATATTTAACAAAATTCAACCCTTTTTGGCTTGTAAAAAATGTATTTTTAAAGATGGTGTTAGGGTTTATAAAGGTGATTTAGGTTTAGAGCTTTTGTTATTTTTGGAGAGAAGGTGGTTGACTTTTTTGGTTTTTTTTAAGGGTGGCTACTAATTTGGAGGGAAGGGTTTAGAAAATTATGGAAGTTTAGTGTGGGGTTAATATGTGTGATATGAGCGTATCAATAGGGGTTTGTGTTGGTATTTATGAAACAATTGGGAGTTTTAGAATTAATGAGACCTCGAATCATGAGCGTATTAATATGGGTTTGTGTTGGTATTTATGAAACGATTGGGAGTTTTAGAATTAATGAGACCTCGAATCATTAAATCGACAATCACTATCAAGTTTATTTTTTTAAATATTTTTAGGGCTTTAGGTGAAATAATAAATTAGGGTTTTGGATCCTTTAAAAATTGGAAAAAAAAAATTTAAAAGCTCTTAAAAGTTGGTAAAAAAAATTTGAGCCGCTTAAAATTGAAAAAAAAAAATTGGACTTTTTTTAACTTTGGGCCTTGAGAGGCCACACTTTCAAACGACCTATAACACCCTAAACCCGGGCTAAAAGAAAAGATTAAGTCGAGAATGTCACATCAACAACATAAAGAAACCAAGCAATAATAGAATCAATCTATAGCAGCCAAATATTATCATAAGCACGTCGAAAATAACCAAAGAGAACAAACATCAAACTAAAGTGCGCACACTTGAATGTCCACAAAAATCCTAGACTTAAAGTTCTCAAGTAGCATTTCATAATTACTTAGAAAATTCATAACAAAGTCCTATGAATGATCGAGTCCCGCATCCACCGGCCTTTAATCCTGAGAAGGTCTTAAAATTCCATTAATCAAGTTAGTACAACGTATAACGAAGTTTCGTAAGCTTCATAAAGTTCTATGTATATAATTATTTAAAGTACCATTAACAATTCAGATGTTCAATAATCTCAATCCATTGGACAACATCTCCACAGTTCGAATACACAGTTAAATAGATACAGTGATCAATCCAAATTGATATATAGTTATAATACAAATATGCAATTCCCATCTCTGTCACACCATCTTCATCCAACCCAACACACCAATATCCAACCCTACACACCTTATAGTGTCTGTATGACACGTCGTAGTGTTCACAATTTCATTGTCAGATCAGATATAATCTCAAGTGGGTTAACCACTGAAACAATTCAAATAACTTCCTTCAGATCATAATCCCAACCCCCATGCAGATGCAAAAACAGATATCAGACCTTACATTTCAGTTTTATATATAAACATGTCTCAGATATATCAGATATTGATAATACACATATTATCAGTTACAAATACTCAGAATCAAATTTCAAACAAGCTAAAAACTTTCACAGTATAGTTTAGGTCATACAAGTTTTACGATTAGCTTACGGTTGCTCTATATAGTATTGACGGACAAAACATACTCTTCACGGCCTGGAGCATGGCCATGTGCTGACTCGTGTGACCACTACACCTTTAATTGCAAAACAGTATACACACGATCTGACACACGCCCGTGTGCCCCTAAATAGTATACACACACGGTCTAGCACATGCCTGTGTGTTTGGCCCGTGCCCCTGTACCTTAACTCACAAAATAATATGCACACATGGCCTGACATTCACTCGTGTGCCCCAAAATAGTATATACACATGGTTTGACACACACTTGTGTGCCCAGCCCGTGTGTGCCCTGTAGCTTATTTTAATGGCACATGGCCTGGGCACATGCCCGTGTGCATTTGAACAATGCTAATTTATGGTAAAAACGCAGGAAAATCTGTAGAAAAAGATAAGGAGTCAATTCTTACCTTTTACAACGTTGATACAAAGAAACCACGAGTGACTTACGAAGCTATAACAAAACAACAACAACCAATTAACAAGAATTACCAACATTACGCTTCCATTAATCACACGAGAACAAATTAAGTCGAAACGTTTCGATGTTAAACCCCGAATCAAAGAACAACACACCTCGCACCAAACAGTCGATCACAGATTACGAGCATCAGGAAGAAAGTTATCCTCGAGACCTTCCCCTAAAGAATAACAATCAAACAATTCAACAAGGAATTCAACTAGATTGAACCGAACCTATTCAACCATAAAACTCGAAAATGAAGAAATAGTAACTAATATACGAATTAGAGAACAGAGCAATGAACATTATAGAGAATAATGTTTTAAGAGAAAGGGAAAAAAATAACAAGGGATACTAGGAAGAAAACCACTTGATAAGTTTGAAATTTATTATATTTACCTATTGTAAATATAAAGACTCGAACATAGGACCAAACAACAAATAGATGCTTAACTATTGAATCACTAGACTCATCATTGAAATCAACATGCCTAACAATTAATTTATGTTACAATCTCAAATTCTAAAGTTCAAAAAAAGGAAACGCAAAACACTAAAACTGCAACTCGAATCTCAAATTTCAAATAAGCAAACAAAACACATAACCATATAAATAGAGATGGATTCATTGATATAATTCACATAAAAAAATTTAAATTTTTGGGGTATTACACGATCTCTAAGACCGAGCCTGATCACTATATCGATTTGGAAAAAACGTACATCAATATCGATTTCAATCTCAAATTGGTAACTGTTATGCCGATTTTAAATTTGATTTTTCTAATATTAGTTTGACTTTTTTTAATAAACAAACATATAACCTCAGTCGAATTCAAAGATAGATTGCGTACGGATAGATTGCGTCTGGCCGATTGTGTTTGATACTTTCTACTTAAAATATTTCAATTGTTCTGAATAATAAAATGTCAAATCAGTTATTGAAAGGTACAATTTAAAGATGTTAAATCTAAAAATTACTCTATCTATATGCATATAGACAATCCAAAAATATTTTATTACATTATTCTCCTTAAAATATAAGTAGGTTTTTCAAAATTTAAAATTTTTATAATTTTTTTTGTATATATATTATAGCTCCATTAAAATGATAAATTTTTAATTTAGGCATTTTATATTTTATAAAATTTTAAATGAGTAATAATAAAATTACACTTTGACCTCTTAAAAATAATAAAAATTTAATTTAATTCTTTAAAAATAATAAAAATATATGCTATTAAAATAATAAAATTAAATTCATACTATCATAAAAATATACAATTTAATTTCGACAGTCAAAAAATATTTTTCGACTTCGTCAGAATGAAATAATAATTAAAATATCTTTTGATTTATACTAAAATAAATTTGAATATAAGTTTTATGTGATTTATATCAAATTAAATTTACAAAAAATATTTATACGAGTTAATAAAGTGGACCATCAATTTTCCAAAAAATTAATTTTATTAGCACAATTAAATTTTGGTTTAATAATTTTACTTTACTTGTTTTGCTCAACAGGGTAGTCAGTTTCCGAGCTAGTTATCGTTCGTCTTTTTTTATCAATTTTTTTCATTCATTTTATATGTCTTTTTTTTTTTCAGTCTGCAAATATATTTTATGGGTATTTTTGTTGTCACAAGTTGTGATGGATAGATGATAGCGTTTGTCGTTCACTAAAACCCTACCGACCACCAATAATTTTTTCTTGGAAAGTGGGTGACTTTTCATCAGCTTCTTAATTTGTTTATGTTTTAAGAGTATTTCAAAATAATAATAATTTCACGAGTCGATTTGGACCAGTGTTATATTAAGTTTTATATGTTTTTTTGTTTGTTTTTTCCACTGTTTAATAAGTTTTTAGTGTTACAAATTTTTGTCTGCTCTTGTAACACGTTTTTTAGTCTTGTTTATGCATATAACATTAGTTTTACAAGTGATTTTAAGGATGATTTTATTGTCATCCTCTCTAGTTTAGTGAATGCTCGACTCTTTTGTTGATTTTTGCTCGCTGCTTTGGATCATTCGGGATTGATTTCCTTATTGTATTAAGTGCTTGCAACCACTCCATATATGTAATGCTTGACTTGTGACAAAGCCAATTGTTAATGTGTTATGATGTTCTATTGATACTGTGACTAAAATTTTTATTGTGTTGATAGAATTTGTCTTTCACTATCTCTAATGGATGTTTGTTTTTTTTTTTCATTGGACTTCATTCATTGAATAAATAAAAACAATAATTTTACTTATAAATAATTTTTCTTTTACTTAAATACTTTTAAAATGGTTAAGTTTAAAAAAAAGTATGTGTAAATTAATTAAAAAAAATTAATTGAGCTCCTCCTTAAAAATTACAAAAAATTGAGTTTTTTAATCAAAAGTTAATAATATTTATCAGCACAGAAAAACATGATATGATATAATCTGCTAACGCATTTTTGAGTAATTTTAAGAGATTGTATAAAAAAATTATTTATAAACCGAATATGAACAGTAATGAATGGCATGCTTACATGGATTCGGGTGAAAGTGAGGGTTTCCGGATTCTGATATAACCCGAGTTAGAACTTCCAAACGAACTGAAAGATTCCACGGAGGGGATGGAAAGTTTGGGTTCGACAAAGTCGAACGTTGACTAATCTCCCCCCAAAATAAAGTTCCTTTGGATAAACGCTTTACTTCCATGAAAGAAAAGATAGCTTCAGCCTTTCAGCTAAGCAAATCAATCAAATTTTGTTTTCCTAACTTTTCTTTTGTAAATGCAAATCTCCCCCGCTAATATCAATCTCTGATTCCTTCAATATCAATCTCGGCGTGAAATGGCCTCACCTCTACCGTCCACGATATCCGCAGCTGTGGAGTCCATCCAACGTTCCCTCTCGGAACTCACTTCCTCTTCCTCCGATTCCTTCTACAATCCCCGCCACTTCACAGCATTCGCTTCCAGACTCCAGTTCATCCTCAACCATCACCACTTCCTCAACTCCGACTCTCTCCCGCCGGCTCTTCAAACTGCACTCAAAGGAATCGCCTCGGATCTTTCCAAAGCCGTCGAAACGGTTTCGGCTTACCGTAAACGAACCAAGATCTTCGTCCTCATCAACTGCAAATCTCTCTCTTCTTCTCTTCAGCAACACTCATACGCCATCGCTTCCTGGCTCGCCTTGATCGAATCTTCCCTCTCCGATAACCTCCCTGATCTCCGCAAAAAAATCTCCGATCTCTCTCTTGACTTGAGACTGTCTCATTTCACCGTATAAATATCTCACCAAGAAAACTTCATTTTTTCTTCACGTATACATTTTTTTTCCCTTTAAATTTGACTAATTTTTTTCTTTTTCATGTCAGGTTACTGAAAATGAAGATAGAGTTCACCGTACGCTACAAAAAGAAGGAGAAGGAACGCAAACAAGTAAAGCAGTTCAAAGTGCGATTATAATGGATTTGGCGAGATGTTTAGGTATTGATTCTGATAATTACAGCGAGTTACTAAATCAAGTCAAATTGTTAAAGGAGGATTTAGCAAACTCTACTTCCGTTTCCGCAAGGCGGATTTTATTTTCCTTAGAAAAGATCTTAGATAACTGGTCAGTAGTTCCTGGATTGTCAATTGTAAGCGTTGACCGTGAGTTTGAAGAAGAAGCTTACATTTTACCGTTTAAGAACTTTTTGTGCCCGTTAACTAAGGAAGTTATGAAGGAACCTGTTGTGTTAGAGTCATCACAGACTTATGAGAGAACAGCAATTGAGTATTGGTTTGAGAGGTGTTTGGAAGATGGAAGAGATCCAACTTGTCCGGTAACAGGTCAGGTTTTGAAGTCTTTGGAGTTGAAACTGAATATCGGTTTGGCGGGTGCTATTGAGGAATGGGTTAATAGGAACATTGAGATTCTGGTGAAGGGTGCAGTGGAGCAGCTAAGCAAGGAGAATGTGGAGGTCGAAGGTGTTGAGAGGGTGTTGGATGTGGTTTATAAGATATCGGAGGAGTATCCTTCGAATAGGTTTCGAGTTAGGAATGGTGGGGTTGTTGTGATGATTGTTAAGTTGCTAAAGAATCGCTCAAATGGTATTGGGACTGTTTTGAGGGGTAAAGCTCTTATGACTTTGCTTACCATGGCAAAGGATGATGAAAGCAAGGTTAGTGCTTCATAACATGCTCTTGCATACTTTTTTGTTACCTGTGTTGAGAGTAGAAACTAGAATGTGATAGGCAAAAAGTTGGAATTTGGCTGTGTCAAGCTTTCCTTATTTACATTTAAGATAAGGCCTTATATGCTTGGTTGACTTATGTGTTTTGCAAATGATATGGGTTTGTTACTCGTATAAATGAAGCTGATGCATGTAGCATTTCAGATAGTTGAGGAAAATACTGAAGTAGGCATGTCTTATTGACTTGAATTTCCAAATGTTTTCCTTTCTCTTTTTTGAGATTTGCAAGCTACAATTTTGTTTCTGTTTCTTTCAAAACAAAAAGAAAAGGAAAATTTGCTTGCCTTTTTGTTATAAAGGTTTTATGCTTATTCATCGCAATGTAAGGTATGTTACTTCAAAAAGATTAAGTTCTTTAATGCTCATGGAGTTTAGTCTCCGACTGACTGATATTGTGTCGAAATACTTGTAGAAAATAATGCTTGATGAAGGCATGACTAGGCTGGCCATACATAGTCTTACCGGAAGCTCAGAGAAAGAGAGGGAGTATGCTGTCAAGCTATTACTAGAGTTTTGTAGTGATGAAGCTTATTGTACGAGAATTGCATCAGAGAAAGGGGCCTTAGTACTTCTCTCAAGCATGGCAGGAAATTTGGAGCATCCTGCTGTAGCCAACTTGGCTGAGGAGCTGTTGACACAAATGGAGACAACTGAAGATAGTATTCAGCATTTAGCGGCTGCAGGAAGATTTGAACCATTACTTAGTCGACTGCATGAAGGTATTTCTTATGCTAAATCATTTCAAATTTGTCATCCAATAGATATAGAAATAGGGATGTAAAATTGGGAAGTAACTGCAGTTTTGGAGAAAACAGAGAAGCTTTCTTTCTATCATTTACTTCTAGAGAACTTATGATGGTATACAATTTTGAAAGTGTTCTTTTACTTTGAACAGGACCTGATGATATTAAAATACAGATGGCATCTATTATTGGGAGAATGACCTTGACAAATAACAATAAAGAACAAATTGCCAGGAAATGTGCTCAAACACTAGTTGAATTGTTATCTAAACCAGAAGGAAGAACATCGAGCATGCAAGCCTTAAATAACCTGTCAGGGTTGGATGACAATGCAACCATTCTGGTTGATTGTGCTGTTCTTCCTGCATTAGTGGCTATTCTCTTACAAGATGAAGGTGCTTGGCCAGATTGGAAAGAACTTGCAGCATCAATAATTGCAAACATAGTATCGAATCCTGGGCACTGGGAACTGGCTTCAATTGACAGGAAAGGGACTTCAATGCAGTCAGAATCAGTAGTCTTTAGTCTTGTTAGACTTCTTTTTGTTGCATCTTCCCAATGTCAAGCTTCTATTCTCCGCATCCTATATGGAATGGCTAGCTCACGGCAAGCTGCAGGTGATCTTGTTCACAGCATGAAACCATTATCTCTTTGCTTATGAAGAAATTTGTGAAGGAATTTGGACTTATTGTGTATAGACTTGCTTAAAGTATCCTGCTATTTATATATATAAATTTTTGTTTATTTATTCAAATATGTTGGATCTTGCAGAGTCAGTAGCCATGCATATACAAAATTCTGGGGATGGCATCAAAACAATCATTCTGTTTCTTGAATACCCCGAGGTTGAACACCGAACTTATGCTTTTAAGCTTACAAGAGTACTTGCGGAAAGGTTTGGTCATGATTTAGCTCAAGAGCTAAAACTTTCTGACAAGCTTTCCTTATTTAAGGAGAAATTACTCGATGACAAATCAACAGAAAGTGAGAAATCCGATGCTGCATGCATACTTGCTAATCTTCCACTCTCCGAAGATGAGGTAAAAGCAATCATGGAGGCAGGCTTTGTTAAATGGACAGTAATAACTCTTAAAAAGCAGAAGTGTATCTCGAATGAAAGAACATCTCGGCCTATATCAAGCATGGCGGAAGGACTATTAGGCCTATTACTCCACTTTACAAGGAGCCTTGACCAAGAGACCATTAGTGTGGTCAAGGAGCATCAAATAATGACCATTTTCTGTGAGCAGCTGAGTTTTCCTGCAAAACCTAGAGTGAGACAGCTTGCTGCTGTTGGATTGAAGAACTTATCTGAAGCTGGAAGGTCAGTTGCAGCTGCAGATTCGGAACCACCACCTCCCCAAGGCTTCTGTGCTCCCCTGGTATTCATGTGTGGAAGGGCATCTCCAAAACCTTCGACTTGTCCCATACACAATGCTCCATGTGAAAACAATAATCAACTGTGCTTACTAAGATCCAATTGCATCAGACCCTTGGTTGACCTCCTTCGCAACGAAGATACCTTTGTTCAAATAGCTGCAATTGAGGCACTTTCGACTCTTATGTTAGATACATGTAATGGTTACAAAAGAGCTGTGGATGAGCTAGAAAAGCAGGCTGTAATCATGGCTGTCATCGAACTTTTCAACGAAATTCGTCCTGGAGTGCTTCAAGAGAAGGCACTTTGGATGATAGAGAGGGCATTGAGAGTGGATGGCCCTGCCCATAAGTACTCCCTCAATCAGCCACTGGTTAGGGCGTTGGTGGAAGCTTTTAAGTATGGAAATGCTAATGCAAAGAGACATGCTCAGGATGCTCTTACCAACCTAAAACAGATATCAGGTGTAAGCGGAAAAGCCTCTGGTCACTCACGGCCGCGGAGGTAAGTAGCAACACAAAATATTCATTATCCCCCGTTTTTCTATGTAGACACTGTATAATGCTTCAAATTTGTACAACATTCACATCACAGCCACCAAATTTTGTATTCATTACTGTATATTATTCATCATTAACGAATAATCCATCATCCTTTTCTCTGGCTCGGCAGTATGATTACGCATAGTTCACACTTGCTTGCTGCTTTATTTTCTTGCGATGTGATTTGTCGATAACATGCTGCCTCAATCTTTGAAAAACAAAGTAACATGTTGGGAAAAGCAAGTATGGTTTGCTTTAGATAAATTGAATTTATGGGGGACATATGACAGTGGTATCGAGATCATTAAAACCAAGTAATTTTGTACAGCCTGGTTCTTGGCTTACTCCACTTCCTAAATGTCTTGAGCTCCGAAATCTCGTTATCCTCCTTATTTTCTATGGATCATCGAGTAGAGCAAAATGAAGCGCCTCTTATCTATTTTCAAACGTGAAGAGCAAAGTTGATGCATATTCCAAAAAAAAAAAAAAACCTGAACGAAAACTGCAAACATGATGTTATACATAATACATGACGCAGAATGGTGAAAGTATGATAGAGGTTTTTGTTCTAAGAGTCAAATTGCATTTTAAGAAATTTGATCAATTTTTACTGTTAAAATTTGGTTTTTGTACATCAATAAAAGGTAAAAATTACATGTTACGTGTTACTATTTGGTTATTCTGTCAACTACACCAGTTTTTAACTGTACAAATGGATGAAAATTTTAATAGAAAGAATTAAATTGTTCTTTGATTTAATGTACAACGATTAATTTTCTCATTTTTAACAGTAGCAACACAAAATACTCATTATCCCATTTTTAACAAGACAAAATTTGTAACCTTTACAATTTTCAGAGATGAAATTTTTAAATTTACTAATTAATTTAATGTAAACGGACGAATTTATCCATTATTGAGTAGAGGTAAAATGTAATTTGACTTCTAGTGTAGGGTCTCCAAGACACTTTTACTATTTTTTTATTCATATATGATTATTATATTTTTCACTTTTTTGTCCATTAGAAAAAAAAATATACAGAGGTAAAGCTCATATTTATAGTAATAAATCAAAATATCGAAACTGGAATGAAAACCAAACTTAAATGACTTAATGTGGGTTTAAGATTAAAGAGATTGATTTAGTCTTTAAAACGATAGTAGAGGAAGCGCAAAAAAGAAAAATGGGAAAAGAAAAGTTCAGACACAAACGAGAGTGAAGAGAGAGAAGAAATTTGAGGACAATGTGTGATTTTGAGAAAGAAAATTAAGGCTAAAATAATGGTAGACCAAGGAAATAGGACTTAAAACCAGTAAGATGTTATATGCCTATAATGTTAAAAGCTTTTTTTTTTTTCCTTCTTTAAAACTTTTAGGTAACGACGATACCATAGGGTAAGTCGTTCCCTTCCATTATTTAACAAAGAACTTGTGTTCAGAGTTTTTGGTTTGCTTTCAATCTCAACATCGTCGCTTCAAATTCCATCTCCATTTTCGGGTACCTCTCCTTTCCTCTTTTTTTTTTTTTAATGTGGGGATCTGTCTCTGTTTAATTTCTGAATCTTTTTTCTTTATTCCTGTTTGTTTTCTTGCTTTGTTTTTGAGAGCACTAATCGAGAATTTGAGGGTTAAAATGTTAAAAACTTTTTTTATCTAAATTAAATCATTTGTTTTTGAAACAGATCAAAAGTACAATTTTTTTTTTTATTCTCACAAACAATAAAGTTTAAAAAATTAATCTAATTTTTTAATTTATATGAGGGACTAAATCTTATATTCCCCCTCCAGCACCACTCCAACCTCTGCAAATTGTTGAGCGTTAATGCTTTATAAATATCATTGTTAGGACCCCCAATATCTTAAATTGTTTTTATTTAAATCTTCAAACCCTCATTTCAATAGTATTTTTAGGCATAATGATTCATTTGGCTTTTCGATCTTACAAAAAAAAAAAAAGAGAGAGATTATTTTATTTTTCCATTGAATTTTTCATCTTTTTTATTCATTGAATTTATTTTGTTTATCAGATCACCCCAAAATTGTTGGAAAAGTTAAAAGTACATTAACTTTACGGTCTATATTAGTAATTAATTACTTTTTAAAAAATTTAAAAATATTAAAAAATATATGTTTTTATAATTTTTATACTTTTCAAATAAATTTAAATTTTAAAATAGTTTTTATAATTATTTATGAATTTTTAAAATTAATTAATTACTGATATGGTATCTCACGTCAACGAATGATGCGCATCCATTTTGGATTGATTTGACAAACAATACAAGTATAAGGACTAAAAGAGATAAAGAATAAATGAAGGGCTAAAATGATTTTTTTATAAAATTAAATGATGAAATAAGATATAATTTTTAACTTGTTAGAGCTTTGAGTTGGTCAGCACATGACATTTGAAAATTAACTTTGATTATTTGTTGAAGAGAGCTCAATATTTTACTGGTGCTAAACCTACCTTTATTCTTGAGTCCCTCAATGTTTACTTTATTTTATTTTCCATACATTTCCTAATATATTTACTCTTTAATTCCTAATTATAATATCCAACCTATTCAACATTTCAACTCGCAATTTCTGAAAACCCACGAGGGGGCACATTTCAAAAAAATAGAAAACCAATATCAAAGGACTAATTTCAGTAGAAACACAGAGTACAGGGACCTACTACAAAAATTGAGGTTAATGTTAAGAATGGTATTTAAATTACGGTACATGAGGCTGACTGACGCTCCCTTTTTCTATGGTTTTATAAATTCATCCACCAGCCTCGCCCAACGGTCCCTGACTGACTGCATATGTATATATATATATATTCCCCAACCGCATCTTTTAATAAATCTTTACCCCTGAAATATAAATTAAATAAATTATTATGAACGCAAAGATATTTAGATGCATAGTGGAATTTTACTTTATTGTCTGCCTTTTTCTTATCATTCAATTTTCTAATTAATTTTCACAATTTATTCTGTAATATATAAATTTTCTCTTGATTCAAAAAGAACATTGGAGAAGAGGTACAATAATTGGAAGGTGAAAGTTTTTAAACCCACTTGTTTGCAACTATTAATGAGATTTATGGGGGGATGGGTTTTTGATCCGTACACATATATTCATGATACCATGCATACATATAGTGGTAAGTCGAGAAAAGAGAGCAACAAGATTGAAAAGTAAGTGTCTGAATGTTTGGAATTTTATAAATTGTTCTTTTTTTTTTTTTTTTTAAATTTGGTGGACTGGTCTGCTGCTGCCCTATTAAAACTGGAGTGAGGGTTGGTGCAGAGAGAGACGTAGAACTGAAAGAATGAGCCCTTCAATGAAGGAAGCATCATTAGAAACAATGGGGAAAGAGGGAGAGGATGTGAATGGGATGATGAAGAAGGAGCAAGTTGAGTTGTTCGATGCAAGTAAAGCCCCTCCTTTCCGTATTAATGATATCCGAGCTGCTATTCCAAAGCACTGTTGGGTCAAGAACCCTTGGAGGTCCATGAGTTATGTTTTCAGGGACGCCATTGTCATCTCTGCACTCTTAGCGGCTGCACTTCATTTCCGTAGCTGGTTCTTCTGGCCTTTCTACTGGGTTGCCCAAGGAACCATGTTTTGGGCTCTCTTTGTCCTTGGACATGATTGGTACTACTACTCAATACTCATTTCATCGATCTCTTTTTCACTTCCATTTTCCATTTCGGTTAATTAACTCTTGGGATTTTTTTCTTTTTGTGCAGCGGACATGGAAGCTTCTCTGATATTCCCATACTTAATAGTGTGATGGGACATATCTTACATTCTACCATCCTCGTTCCTTACCATGGATGGTAAGTTCATTACTTAATTAGCTCAACATTTGTTCTTCACATACTATGGAACTTCATTTCAACCATTTTTTATATAGGAGAATAAGCCATAGAACTCACCATCAAAACCATGGAAATGTGGAGAAGGATGAGTCTTGGGTTCCGGTATGTATTGTCGAGTTGAATTCAGTTGGTTCATGCGGTCGAAATTCGATTACATTCACTTTATATATATATATATATATATATATATATATATATATATTTGAATTTCAGATGTCCGAAGATCTTTATAATAGTTTGAGCAGCAGGACGAAGTTTCTGAGATTCAAAATCCCATTCCCCCTATTTGCATATCCTGTCTATTTGGTGAGAGAAATAGATTGAAATGCAAAAGATGATTTTAACAATGAGTCATGATTTAACAAGATTGAAGTAAATAAAAATTGGGTTGGATATGCAGTGGTACAGAAGTCCAGGAAAGACGGGATCTCACTTCAACCCATACAGCAACTTGTTTGCTCCCCAAGAAAGGATACATATAATGACATCAACAACCTGTTGGATAGCAATGGTGGTTTTCCTCGTCTATTTATCCTCTGCAATTGGTCCGTCCATGACATTCAAGCTCTACGGTGTTCCCTACTTGGTATGCCACTTCCACCAAATTCACAATATATATCTATCTCTGAGTAATTCATATATGTGTGAAAATGATTGTTACCCATTTCCATTAGATTTTCGTGGCATGGCTGGATGTGGTGACTTACCTTCACCACCATGGATGCGAGCGGAAGCTTCCTTGGTATCGTGGCAAGGTAGTAATCAACCCCCCCCCCCCCCCCTTCCATTGCATTTGACACTACAATTTTGACTCGTGATTTTGTCTGTGTGACGACAATCAGGAATGGAGTTACCTGAGAGGAGGGCTTACAACAGTAGACCGTGATTATGGTATATTCAATGGTATCCACCATGACATTGGCACCCATGTCATTCACCATCTCTTCCCTCAGATCCCCCATTATCACTTAGTCGAAGCTGTAAGTTTTCTCAAATTCTGGGTTAATTTTAGATCACTTTCAAAATGTTTCCATCACCTAGCAGTAAGGTTGAAAACGGGGTGTGGTGCAGACAAAAGCAGCGAAGCCGGTGATAGGAAAGTACTACCGGGAGCCGAAGAAATCAGGGCCGATTCCGTTTCACTTAGTAGAGAATCTAGTGTCGAGCATGAAAAAAGATCATTACGTGAGCAACAGTGGAGATGTAGTATTTTATCAGACGGATCCCAACCTGTTTTCGCCTCACAAATCCGCATGAACCGTTTTTATTTAGAGATGATAGAGCTGAAACAAACAAGGGCCTTCGTTCTTTTCGCTTTTAGAAGGGACTTTGTTTTTGTTTTGTTTTTTTTTTTTTGTTTGGTTTTCATTTATCTTCAAAATAATCAAGGTTGAAGTTCCTGTAATCTCATCAAAAAACACGAAACATATACCTGTAGGAGAATGAAATACAAATTTTATTATATAATAAAAACATAAAACTTTTGGATTTTTTCGTTCTTGAACAAATATACTTTCGTAGATTGATTATCAGCACATGATCTCACATGTTATGAACATCCATTATATATATATATATACAGCAGTCGACAATTACACGTGGATCTTACAGCCTTTCACTAAAGTAGACAGGGCATGGGGCGAGATTTCGAGAAAATAAAAACTGCACCTATTTTTAATTTAGGTTAAATTTTATAAAACATCAATCCACTCTATTATAATAAAAAAAAAAATTTGATTTTTTTACAGTAAAAAAAAAAATACAAAAATAAATTTAACTCTTATTATTTACCCATTTTATCGATTTTGATCATTAGTCTTTTTAGAATAATTTTGACCCTCAACTTTTAAATTTTAGTCAAATTACTTGTTTTTAGATAGAAAAACTTGCTGAAATATTAAAATTTTAATTTATTATTGTCATGGATAAATTGTTTTAAAGTTATTATATTTTTTTTTTTGATTTATTGATATTTAAATATATATTTTAAATCTTTATGGGTTATATGTGGATTGTCACCAGAGACGAAGTCGGGGGACTGACAGGGCTCTGGCTCCCTTAAAATGAAAATATTTTTATTTAGGTCCTTAATATTTTTTAAAATTTTAAACTAATAAAGGTAGAGTTTCACTTTGATCCCCAAAATGATAAAATTTTAATTTAATCATTTAATGATTGCGTTTTTACTATCGTAAAAATTACAATTTAACTTCGATCCCCTCTAAAAAAAATTTCTGGCTTCGTCCCTGATTGTCACGTGAGTGACCATATTAATGTCGTTAAAATTTTAACAGTTCAATTAATTTTTCATCCAAAAACAAGCAATTTAACTAAAATCTAAAGGTTGATGGCCAAAATGACCTAAAAAGAATAAAGGCTAAAATAACAAAATAGGTAAACGTTAAAAGCTGAATTTATTGGTATGCTTTAGGAAAAAATTATATTTGATTCCGATTTTTTGTATTTTTTTTTAAAGTGTTTTAAAAAACATGGGCATTCGAAATATATAGAGAATAAATCAGTGAGAAAATCATAGTATAAGGATTGTTTATGGAATTTAACTTTTATTTGATTTAATATCACTCAGAACAAGAATATGAGAAGTTGGATTATCATAAACTTGGTTTTAGTTGCATGAAAATTTAGAAGCATTGAGATTAAGGGATCCAACACCAACATAGAATAGTCTCACTTCTGCTCAACAATCACATCCAAAGATCCATTCCCATTTCTTTTTCCTACTAAATATGGAATGTTGGGATAGATTTGGAGGGAAAAGTAAGAGGGGAGAAAAAGCTATCTGATCATCTTCCACGTTACCAATATAGGAAAAGCATCAAGGACGTATGAAGTATAAGAAAGTTGTCACTCAAAATATGTACATCTTCATTGAATAATACAGTTGTTATTGGTACATTAAATATGTAAAACCCCACCAAGTGAAAGATATATATATGCCCAAGAAGGTAGAAACACCAAATACACCTAACTTCCATCTGCATATTGAAATAAATGCAACTCTGAAATTAGACTAATTGCAACTTGGCCTAACCCCCCCTCTTTTGCAAATCATTCATCACTATTAACTGAAACCTTTTGCTTTGATCACATTGTATTAACCCCAATTAAAAAATATAATTGAGGTTCAACTTGGGATACAATGGTGGGGCTAGCTTTGTGTCTCGGTCACCATCTGCTCCTGCTCCATATATGATTGCTCCACCCAAGCAGGGAACATCGATGAATCCCCGGTGTTAACTTGACATTGTTGTTGCTGCTGCTTGTCCTCGAAACTAAGCTGCTCGGATGAGGTGTCCTTCACTAAAGATTGGACCCATGACACATCTGGCTCATCAGAAGTTGGTGACATTGACTGTGCTGGATTTCGGAAATTGGGGTCACTGTTTTGAAACACCAAAGAAGGTTTCTTTAGTTTATTTAGCTCATCCCCCTGTATACCCCAGTCTAATTTTCCATCAAACGAACCCCAATTTGAAAATTTACTAGGCATTGCACTTGCGGAGGAAGCTGGTGAAGAAAACCCTAAATGATGATTTACCGTAGTATGGTCTATAAAGCCCTGGCTCCAGTTTGCAAAGGCAACTGGCCTTGGACTCAAACTTGTAGTTGCAGTTGGCCTAGATGGGTCAATCCCAAAGGATTGAGATGCTCTCGCATGAGGGGGTGCTAGGCTGGTCGGGTAGCTAGCATGGAGTTTCTCGTTGATATTCTGAGGCATTTGAACTCCGGTGGGAGACTTCAGTTGATGAGGCGAAGCATCAAGTGAGGTTCCTTGTAATTGTGGCAAACTAGTAAGATCTAGAGGCTTCATCCCTCTAAACCTATTTAATTCACTAGTTCGGTCTGCAGAAGCAGAAAAGGCTGAAGTAGTGGACAAGGGGTTGTTCCAATTGGTTGGGGAGGAAAGACTAGGTATCTCATCCATTAGTTGTTGCTTTTGGCGGCGAAAGTGATTTTCCCGCCCAAGTTGTTCTGTGTTTAATTCCAAATTCCGAGCACAACGTGCAGCTTTTAGCCTACTACCATGAAGCTGCAAGGTTGGAATGATGTTAGACTGGTTTGGCCATGTCGCTCCAGTCGTACAAGATGTTCCAGTAGGGGTCAAGGGCGGTGTTGATGTTGGAGGAATCATAACAGATGGAGAACCAAGAGCATGTGGGCTCATTGAACCCATGTCTAAAGCGGAACCAGTTACTGAATAAGATCGTGGGGAAGGCACTGCTGACCCTGTTGAAGCATACACAGGACGAAGCTCTTCAGGCTTGTGAGCGAAGAAACAAACCCTCCTATTGCAGTTAGTCTCGTCTTTGCATAAACGAGTTCGGTACTGGGCAGGATGAAGCCAACACTCGAAAATACCATGTGCATACTCACAATTATCACCCTGCTTGCAAGATCCCTTACGAAATTCAGGGCAAGGAACACAACTATACTGATATTTTCTAGGATCACGTCTCCTTGCATTTTCCCCAGGATGAACGAAAGGGCACTCAGTCCAGTCATGAGAGTAAGCCCTGGAGCAAGGGGTCACCTTGAAATTATACATCCTAAACTCATCTGTCCCGTACATCCCATTCTTAATGTTTGGAAGAACAACATCAATGGGATACTCTCTCTTCTCAGCTCCATCTTTCAAAACCCGACGCATTGAATTACAAGCTTCTATTTCATCGGGCAAACCATATATTTCACCAACATTGCCACTTTCTTCCAACAAAGACTCCAATATCTTCTTCCTCGAGCTGAAAGTTGAATTGTAAGCCGGAGCAATCAAATCACTTGGTCTGTTTCCATTAGCATCAAGAGCATTGGTATCGGCTGACGCATTAAGCAAGGTTCTTACAACCTCAGACGAATTTAAGGATCCACCAACAACAGCACAATGGAGAGCAGTGGCACCATCGGAACCACTAGCCCTATTAACATCAACACTACCATTTCCAATAATATAATTCACCACATCTTTGCTCCCAAACAAGGAAGCAATCAAAAGGGGTGTTCTTTCTTCAAGCCCCATCTTCCTTGAACCCATTCTCCTTCCATACCACAAGCTTCGCTCATCGATATCACGACCTTCTCTCTCGATAGCATTTCTGAAGCCAATCAGATCATTCGAAGCCGACAACTCTAATAAAAAAGAGAACTTTAGAGGAACCCTATCTACTTTATGAGAGCCACCCTTCATCACAAAGCAAGTTTGAGATGGCTGAGCTCCTGCACGTCGAAGTTTTGCTTATAAAATTAAAAACACAAGAAAAAGAAGCATTCACTTGTTGAAGAAATTCAGATGCTGAAATCGATATAAAAAAGGACAAATAGAGAGAAACTATTCTTAACCCCCTCCCCGCAACTTCATGAAATTAACAGAAAAACATCATAAGTTATTCATAAAGCATTTAGTTTAACTGATAAAATACCAATCCCTAAAAACTACAACCATTAAATATGTAACAAATAAACTCGTCCAAATATTAAAAGCCAAGACATAAAGTTTTAACCATATAAGAACAGAAAAAAGGTTGGAAAAATGAAAAAGATAAACATAATGAAGCTCCAACCATATTCCCAAACGTAGTAGTAACATAGAAAAGCTAGCTATCCTAAGGTGGCAACAACAAAAATACTTCAGAATCTTTCTTTTATTTGTTTTCACACATTTTCTCGCCAACCAAAAACAAATTACCAACATAAAAAATGAACATACCTTTGAACATGTCTGGAGAGCAAGTGAATGGTCAAAAAGGAACATGGTTCTTAATGGGAGACCACTGGAAACATACTATACTATGCTAGTGAGAGAGAGAAATAAATGTGAGAAATGCTCTTTACCATATTTTAGAGTCCTCCAGAGGGATTAAACCTTTCATTTCTTTAGATAATCATTTCAGAATCCAAGCACTCTAGAGACAGGCTGCTGCAATCGAACTACTGTTGAAAAACCCTTTCTCGCTCGATCTGACCCTGGAGGAAAGAAGGGACTTCTTCAACCCAGTATAGATCCTCCGTGGAATAGAGACCTTTGACAACAAGAGGATGAACAACACGTGAAGGAAATTTCAAGATAGGAAACCCATGGCCATCGTCCTACCTTCATCATCGAACTGATAAGAGATCTGTCCACAGCGTTTGTTGAGAGTATCTTGATGATAGATAAGTCGTCGCCTTCCACCAGTATATGCTTCAATCCAAGTCTTTAATAAATTTGAGGGCACACAGACTAGCAAAGGCCTCCGTTGCAAATGAAACCACCAACTTACTCCTTTTCATCACGTATGCTGCGCTTACTTATCCATCTGAGTTTCTGACAACTATCCCTACACAATCCCCAAAAACTTGCTTTAAAGTTCAGTTTGTAGAGAGTGTTAGGTGGCAACTGCCATCAATGAGCGAAGCTCCGGAGGACCTTTGTCGGACTGAATGAACTCTCCAAGGTGAGTCAACACTAGATAAAAATAAGTGATTAATTGTGAGGTTGGCATTGTCATTCACCACCTTGTTTCTAGATGTACACTACGGGTAGGAATGATTAATATCCTTTCATGTACTCTATTCTTATGAACAGCGATCGAATCTCTAATCTCTTGATTAAAAAATAATATGAACAACTATTATACTATACTCCATGATTTTCTTTTAAAAATTTCATCTTTCCTACTAAAAAGGAATATTATAATTTCTATTTTTCTATTCTTTCAATTTTCTTTCTACTCTGTTAAGTAAATATTTTTAAATCCTCAAAATTAATGTGCGAGGTACTTTCTATCCAAGGAACTTCTAGATTGTGCCAAATGGAGTCACGATCTACAAAAGTATGCATTGAATACTCCATAGCATAATTAGTACATCTAGGGTAGTATGAAACTTGAGTTAAAAGGCTTGTAACGTAAATTCGACATGGATTGAATATAATTGTTGTAAATTTTACGAGATTTGAGTTTTAATTTATTTTTAAATCATATCGAATTCAATTTTAATGTTTAATTTTAATTATATACGAACTCAATATCATATCTATTAAATTTTATATTTTTTTACTTCAAAATTTAGGATATTTTTTTATGTAATTAGTTTAGTTGCCGGACTGTTTGATGTAATGAAGACGCCTTTATTTCAAAGTTTAGCTGCCTGACTGTTTGAGTGCTAAGCCAAAATGTCATCAACAAAGGACTCGGCTAAAGGGATTCGTAACCCTTGGGATGGCTCATTCGGATCAAATGTGGTAAAAATCAAGTACTTCTTCTAGGATTTAGTGTTAGTGTTAATAAGGTCCACTACATAATTGATGTCATAACTGACCTTGTGTATTTTATTTTGAAAGAATCGGACTTGTTGAGGTTTTATTTTGCCTCTCCTGGGAGCGATCCTTCCTTATTTATAAGACATGGTTTTCTCAATATGACATTCTTAAGAGGTTGTTGGGTGCCATGCATGTAACTTAGAATGACACATCCCCTTTTAGGTTCGATACATATCCTATATGTGTCATTCTGATAGGACTCACATTTAAATATTATAAAAAATGGTCGTCTATCCCATCTCGTAAGGTCGCGAGGCGTGCTCTCAGGTCTTCTTTGTGAGGCACTAACATTCCACCTCGCACAAGTTGTGAGGAATCTCCTATAACATACAAGTGGTCGCATATCACACCTCGCAAGATCAAGAGCATGCTTTGCACAAGTTGCGAGGGATCCCTTGTCGTTAATGCCTTGCAAGATTGTGAAGCATTCCATGTTGGTCCTGCGAGACAATAAGAATTCCGGGTCACAAAGCGTTGCGGGACAAATTCCAGGTTGCAAGGTCGGATTGCAATCGGACTATAAAGAATTCTATAACAAGACTCAAGGAATCATCTATCACCCTAAATCTATATTGATCTTCCATTTCCAATTCGCCATCTCAAATCGTTAAGTAATAGGCCCTTGGCACCCCAAAGTTGAAGAAGGATGATTACTTAACGTTGAATCTAAAAATTCGCTGGAAGGAAATAGTTGGCTTTGATAACTTTGGATAACAAATATATAGGCTCCATAGTACAGCACCACCCTTGCTTCACTAATAATGAAATATTGAACTTTGATAAGTCATGAAGGCTCATACCCTCATTTAACTTAGGCACAAACATCGTACTCTATTGAAAATTTCAATTTAGAAAACAGTTCAGTCACAGCGGAAGTTTAAAAATTTAGAAAACTAAGTCGGTTTATGATATTTATAGCAATAAACTTTTTCTCGAAAAGTACATGTGTTTTGTGAGAGACGGATTTAAATCATCTTCGACTTTTAATCGAATAACATTTCTGTTATCCTCGTACCTCGAATTGCGTCGAGTGTGGGCTTGAGCAACACAAACCAAATACAGAATAAGAAACGATTTAATTACTTTCAGTAGGAAATTAATTCTCTCAAATAGAAATCAGTATAAATTGTAATTACGAGAAAATAGAATTTTTTTTTCTTAAAAATTAAATTCCCACTATTTTTTGGAAAAATATCAATATGTGAAACTTGTGTGTCAAAACTTAGGTTAATAATTCTACTAATCTCATCTATTTATAGGAAAAAATAGAAGAATCATGGTTGAATAAGAATGATAAAAATAATAGTTATTTAATAAAAAACACTCCCAGTCTAACTAGGAGAGTGATAGACGGAACATTTTAGTAAATATTACTAGTAAATTAATTGATTATCGTGAATCTGTTAAATATGAAAATTAAATATATTTTCTTGTAGATTCTTTTACGGTAAAATTGTCATAACTCTAATGAAATTAGAATTGGATTAAGAAATTTATTTAATTGAAAAATTAATTAATTTAATAAATAATATTTATTTTGAGAAATAGAAAAACATGTATTGGATTGAATTAAATTATAAAATGTTGAGTTAAAAGTTTAGGAAGTACTTATAATTAGACATGATATGGAGAGACCAAAATATCTCATAATACATACGAGGGATGGCAACCCTAGTTTATTTAGCTGGGTTTGCCACTCTTTCTCCTAGTAGCGGTAGGGCTAAAAACACAAGTTATACACAATTTTAAAATATTATTATTCTGTCCGAAAATAGTGATAATTTATTTTTAAGTATAACTTTTATTTTCTATGAATAACAATTCTTTTAGTTTCTATTGAGGGAGATTTATTTTCTTACTGAAAGTAAGAAATTGTTTTTGGTTCTGTATTTAATTTGTGATTGTTCAAATCTACACTCAAAGCGATTTGTGATACGAGAATAACAGAGCAGATCATTCAATTGAAAACCTAGAACATTTAGGATCCATCTTGCACAAGACACATGTACTTTTCGGAAAAAGTTTATTGCTATAAATATCACAAACCGACTTGATTTTCGAAATTTTAAATTTTCGTTCTGATAAAAAATCGTTTTCAAACCAATTTTTTTCCAATAGAAACGAAATATAGAGTACACCTTAATTATACAAAAAAAATCAAATTAAGTTTTAATTAGGATTGATTATTATTATGTCCATATAAGAAATTAATTATTATAAAATATTAGTTTATTATAAAATAAATTTCGATCATCAAAGAGAAATGTTTCCATGATATTTTGTAGCAAATATAATTTATGCTATGTTTGTTTAATTGAAAGTAACTTTCAAAAAATAATTTTAAAAAATATTTTACATAAAATCAACCAAAAATCATAAAATATAAGTTTTTTTCAAAAAAAAAAAATCTATTTTTCAAAAATTATTTTTGGAGAATTGTTTTTAGGGAACAAACATCCAATAAACCCATTAATTTATTTGAAATGAGCTATCTTTAGTTTAGGATATTTCTGAAATCCAGATTCAAAATTTAAAATGGAAATGATTTCACCGTATTTGGGCATTACCTAATTATATGAAGATTTAACAAAAATGATGCAGAAAGTTTATCTTTGTTACATTGTTTTGTGAGTGCTGCTATTTTCTAGGAGTTCCTAATGGATTGCCATTACCACACACAGTTTATTGTTGGATTTTTCTTGAAGTTCAATAATTTTTGGGTTTCAATTAATTTTTTGACCTCAAGCATTTTCTTTGCACACTTTCTTGATGAAATGTTTATTGGAATGAAGCTGGTTTGCATGATGCAACAAAGGAAGCAAAGCACATGGAATTATTTAGTTTGCAAGGAGCATTGTTCTGAATGAAACTAGCTAATTGAAAGTGAAAAAGATTATGTTACAGTAATAGAATGGAGATCAGGTGCCCAAAGTCTCAACCAGCCTTCACAGATATCTTCATATGAATTGCATAAGTCCTATGGAGCTGAACTTCCCCCTCTTCAGAGGCTAGCAAACATGTCATATTCATGGACCTTAACTCAGTCTAAAGCCAAGTCAGGTACTCACAATTCCAATGTAAATTCATCTCAAACAGGCATCCATCGATCTTCTGCCACTCCTACAATCAAAATTTTAGGAAAATCGGAACTTTATTTGAAACGAACAAGTTCGAGATCATGTCCATGTTTTAGTTTGAATACATGCTCATACAAATGATTATTAATTTGGTTAGTGCTGCAAAATCATCTTACCCTGGTGTGGAAATCAGGTTAAAGTATGTTTGTTTAACATCCAAGGGTGGGGCTAGCTTAGCTGCTAGGCGACCATTTGCTTATGCTCCAGACATAATTGCTCCACCCTAGCAGGGACCAATGCTGAACCCCCGGTGTTAAGATGACATTGTTCTTGTTGTTGCTGATCCTCGAAACTTATTTGCTTGGAAGGGGTGCCTTTTACTAGAGACTGTACCCAATACACATCTGGCTCATCAGAAGTTGGTGACATTGACTCTGCTGGATTTCCAAAATTGTTGCCATTGCTTGGTAACACCAGAGAAGATTTCCTTGGTTTATTATCTCCCTGTATACCCCAGTCTAATTTTCCATCAGGTGAACCCCAATCTGAGAAGTTACAAGGCATTGCACTTGCTGAAGAAGTCGATGAAGAAAACCCTGAATGATGATTTATCGAAGTATGCTCGATAAAGCTTTGGCTCCGATTTGCTAAGGCAGCTGGTCTTGAACTAAAAACTGCAGTTGCAGTTGGTCTAGATGGGTTAATCCCAAAGGATTGAGATGCCCTCACGGGAGGGGATGGTAGGTTGGTCGGGTAGTTAGCATGGAGCTGCTCATTGTTATTCTGACGCATCCGAACTCCAGTGGGAGACTGTAGTTGATGAGCTGGAGCATCGAGTGAGGTTCCTTGTAATTGTGGCAAAATAGTAGGATTAAGAGATCCAAAGATATCTTCAAGGTTAGTGGACTTTATCGCTCCAAACCTATTTAATTTGTCAGTCCGGTTTGCAAAAGCAGAAAACACTGAAGTAGTGGATAAGGGATTGTTCCATCTGGTTGGGGAGGAAAGACCAGGTATCTCATCAATTAGTTGTTGCTTCTGGCGGCGACAATTACTTTCCAGCCCAAGTTGTTCCATGTCTAAATCCAAATTTCGAGTACATCGTGCAGTTTTCAACCTACTACCATGAAGCTGCAAGGTCGGTACGATGTTAGACTGGTTTGGCCACATCACTCCAGCCATAGGAGAAGACGTACTGGTAGGGGTCAACGACGATGTTGATGTTGGAGGCAACAAAATAGATGGAGAACCAAGAGCATGTGGGCTCATTGAACCCATGTCTAAAGCGGGACTAGTAGCTGAATAAGATCTTGGGGAAGGCACTGCCGACCCTGTTGAAGCATACATGGGACGAAGCTCTTCAGGCTTGTGAGCAAAGAAACACACCTTCCTGTTGCAGTTGGTCTCATCCTTGCATAAACGAGTTCGATACTGGGCAGGATGAAGCCAGGACTCGAAAACACCATGTGCATACTCACAATTATCACCCCGCTTGCAGGACCCCTTACGAAATTCAGGGCAAGGAACACAACTGTATTGATGTTTTCCAGGATCACGCCTCCTCGCGTTTTCCCCAGGATGAACAAAGGAGCACTCAGTCCAGTCATGAGAGTAAGCCCTGGAGCAAGGTGTCACCTTGAAATTATACATCCTAAACTCATCTGTCCCGTACATCTCATTCTTAATGTCCGGAAGAGTGACATCAATGGGATACTCTTTCTTCTCAGTTTCATCTTTCAAAACCCAGGGCATTGGATCACAAGCTTCTAAATGAGCAGGCAAACGTTCTATTTCATCATCACTGCCACTACCTTTCAACAAAGACTCCAATATCTTCTTCCTCGAGTTGAAAGCTGAATTGCAAGCCAGAGCAATCAAATCACCAGGTCGGTTTCCATTAGCATCGAGAGCATTAGTATTAGCAGACGCATCAAGCAAGTTTTTTACAAGCTCGGACGAATTTAAGGACACAGTGGAGAGCAGTGGCACCATCGGAACCACAAGCCCTGTTCACATCGACACGACCACTTTTGAGAATATACGTCACCACATCTTTGCTCCCAAACAAGGAAGCAATCAAAAGGGGTGTTCTTTCTTCAAGCCCTATCTTCCTTGAACCCATTCTCCTTCCATACCACAAGCCTCGCTCATCGATATCACGACCTTCTCTCCCGATAGCATTTCTGAAGCCAATCAGATCATTGGAAGCCGACAACTCTAATAAGAAAGCGAACTTTTGGGGAGCCTTATCTACTTTGTAAGACACACCCTTCATCTTTAAACAAGTTGGTTCCCTCTTTGAGCTACTGCACAAGGAAAACTCGCTTATTTCTAAAAGAAATAAAATTTAAGACACAAGAAAAAGCAACATTCAGCAACTTGCTCAAGAAATTCAGACACTGAAATTGATATAAAAAGGGACAAATAGAGAGAAACTATTCCAAACTCCCTCCCCCACAGTTCATGAAACTAACAGAAAAACACATCATCAATTATTTGTAAAGCATAAAATACCAATCATTTAACTATATATGAAACAGAAAATCAGTTGAAAGACGAAAAAGTAAACCCTCAACAGAAAGTAACTACCATGACAGAGCATTAACCAAATTTCCAAACATAGTATTAACATAGAAAAGCTAACCACCCCCAAGGCCCCCAACAACAAAATTGCTTTAGGGTTTCATTTTTTTCACACATCTTCCTACCAACCAAGCGGAAAACATCAAAGGACCAACATTATGAAAAAAAAAAAAAAAGAAGAAAGGTAAAAAGACCTCTCCAGTCACTCTCAATTCCGAAATTGAGCAAATTAGTCCCTATAAAAAAATTGGAGTAATTTAATATCTGTCAATTTCGAAAATGAGCAAACTAAGGACAATTAATCATTTGTCTTTTGTCAATTGTACATAATTTTGATTGGTATAATAATAAATTTAGCCTTCGATGTTTATCTATTTTTGCCTAAATTATAAAAAATTAAACAAATTCGGCCTCAAAAGTTACACATTTACACAAATGTTGGGATAAATTTGTTAAGTTAAGAACAAATTGACAAAATGCGTAAACTTTGAAGGCTAAATTTATTATTATACCAATTAAAATAATGTACAATTGATGGAGAACATTAATGTCGTGATTAATTGTCCTTAGTTATTCATTTTCAAAATTGATAGAGATTAAATTAGTCCAATTTTTTTGAGAGTGACCAATTTACTAAATTTCAGAATTGTGAGTCTTTAGCCTAAAAGACTAAATTTTTCTGATGTTGACCCACGGACTTCAAAGAAGCAAGATACCATTGCATTATCATCTTCAGAGGCAGAGTATATTGTTGCAACATCATCGACATGTCAAGCAACGTGGCCTAAAAGACTTCTTGTTGAATTATGGGTCTTAATTGTGGATTTGGATGGGTGGTGCGATGCGATGCATTTAACTTATTTTTTGTCTCATGTTATAGTATCGTTACAATATCTAATCTCACCACCACTGCTGCTTTTACACTAATCACATGTAAACGCACCACACCGTCAATTCAAACCCACCTTGTACAACCTACAAAAGGCTATGCATCTTTGCTTTCAAATAATATAATAAATGTTACTTTTTCTTCATTCCTAATCTTTTTTTGTCTTTTTTTTTTCTTTTGCCAACATATTTTGAGACTGATTAAAATATCAATAATATTTAGTGCGTCTAAGTTCCAATATCTTTTACTGGTGTTTAGTGATTAATAAAGTATTTGCCACTACGCAATTGCTCTACAAATATTCATGATGAAATATTTATTGGAATGAAGCTGGTTAGCATGGTGCAGCAAAGGAAGCATATGGAATAACTTGGCCTGCAAGTAACCATTTTATAGCTGGAGCAATGTTCTAAACCAAACTAGCTAACTGAAAGTTAAGAGATTTATGTTCCAGTAACCAACATCTCAACCAAGCTAAAGGCGTATCTTCATACTCATAGTCTCAAACAAACTCAAATCGCATAAGAAGCCTAACAGAGTTGAACTTTTCTCCCTTTCGATTGAAGAGGGGAACTGCCCGAATTCCAGGCTTCAGTTCGGAGACTGGCAAACATGTTTGACCTGCAAAGTCATCTTTCTCAGACATGTCATATTCATGGACCTCAACTCGGAGTAAAGCCAATTCAGGAACTCCCAATGGAAATACAAATTCTTCATCCCAAACAGGTGTCCAGTCATCTTCTTTTGTCTTTGTTTTCTTCATTATTTCATCAGCTGGCACTCCTGCAATGCCAACCTGCAATCAAAATCGAAACACTGAAATCCCAACCTTTTTTGAAGTAAACAAGTCAGTTCAAATACGTGCTCATTCAAATTATTACTGGGCCCAATCATCTTACCCTGGTGTAGAAATCAGGTGGAGAATACAAGTCAAAGTGTGTTTGTTTAAAATCTAAATGCCACCCATCTCCCATATAGACTTTCACCTGTTACTTGACATTTCACACATAAGGTTTAGTTAAAAAGGGTCTTTAGGAGGATGAGAATCTGTTAATGATACAAAATGCATACCTTTAGAGTTTTCTTGACAGGCAAGTCTGCTTTTGGATCAAACACTGAACCGTTTGGATTCACGTCCATCAGAAAATCAGGTTTTTTCACATAACCACACCCTCCATTAGATCTAAACATCCCATGCATCAGCCAAAGATACCTACCGTATCCCTGCAATTGGACCAAACCCTTGTTGGTACGATGTATAAAGTGCACTATTGAACCATGTCAAACGAATTCAGGTCATGACAACAAATATCTGCATTCTAACTAAGAAGCATAAATCACATTTGAAGAAAACGATACAAAACCTGCATGTTAAAGGCAACCATTTGGGCTCCATACATCCAACCAATCAGTGGCTTGTAGTTTGAGGAGTTGAATCGAGTACCCTTGGGATATATTCTCAGTATATTTTTCTGGGTAAATCTAAATACAACGATATCAAGATTAGAAACTTGGGAACTGAAAAGAAGGTTGACAGTAAAGAAGAGAAATCAATTAGATTTTACATTACATATTCAGCACATTATACCAGGAAGGTTTGATTAGAAACTAATACAAGCAATTATTATACCTCACAACATCCGTTCCATGAGCCATTGTAGCCTTTTCAAGTGCTTGTTCACTCAAACTAAGGCGTCTAACTTCATCAGTTTCAACTTTTAGTGCCTCTTTCAACCCACCCTTGGGTTTTCCAGAATGAATGGCAATAAGATGCTTGTATGCCAGTGCTCGTGAAAGACGTACTTTGGGTTCACAGGCATCAGTTTCTTCATTGTCCTGATTGTCCCCATTTGCATCACTATCAGTCTGCAAAACATAGATGGGAACTTCACTGTGAGTGCCGAAAAAGTTACATAACTCATGGAAGATTGTGCAAAACATAGATGGTAACTCTATTCGGTTTCCAAGCACACCTTGTCATCTTCTTGATCAACTGTAAGCTCAGCTGGTTCTTTATCCCAAGCCTCATCATCAGACTCCTTCACATTATGTGAATTGTTCATTTTCCCCTTGTTACTTTCAGCTTCACGGTACTCTTTGGGAGGTTTGGTCGAAATAATGATCCGATACTTCAGCTCCTCCGGTGTAGGGAGTTCTTTTAAGCATTCAGAATCAGGGCAAAACAACATTTCCCCAAACGTTTGAGTAACCATCTACCATGAAATCACTTTCATGTCAGTCAAAGGTGATCCCAAGCACAAGTGCCAATTTAAAAGACTATGAATTGTTGTATAAAGCACCTGAGCAGCTTTGGCCTGAAGGTCTGGAGTCAAGTGATCTTCAAGTGTAATCACAACAGGATATGGGGATGCACTAAAAGCATGCTCTTTAATAGATTTTAAACATTTAATGAGTTCCACAGGAGTTGTCAAAGTTCTAGATTCATAAACAGACAAGACAATTCCTTCATAAGTCAATGGTTTCAAACAAAACAAAAATAGTTCTATCCTAGATTCATAAACAGACAAGACAATTCCTTCATAAGTCAATGGCTTCAAACAAAACAAAAATAGTTCTATCAAGATCATTCCCATTTCCCACATTGAGAATTCAAATAATAAAGGAAATTAGAATTTAATTTCAACCTTCCATGTAGAACATGCACATCATCTTTTGTGGAATTTGGCCATATATCAAGCTCCACTACTCTTACACCTCTCTTCAGTGCATTTATAATTGGGACATCACTGCAGTCACTGCTCAGCTGATTCCCAGTCAAGTATGAATTGTGGCCGGTGTAAATGAAATAATGGGACAAGGGAGCTGTCATATCATGGTGGACCTGAATATAAAGACCCCGACAATGTGAAACAAATGGCCCCATAATTCTTTTTCTTTTACAGAAAAGTTGCGGGCAAATTTAAAATTATATGAGTAGAGAACTGTTGCAATAATCAAACAGGAAGAAGAAGAAAAAGAAAAAGAACAGTACTCAATTTTCTGTGCAAATTTCCTCCGCATTTTGCTTAAGGACAACAACTTGTTCTAAAAAGAAACATCAAAGACTGATTTTGATATAGTTTTTTATGAGTATTCCCTTTACTGGTAAGGTAGGTTAAAAGCACCAAAATCATACTCCACCAGCTCAAAAGATCCACTCTTTAAAATACCAAAACAGGGTATGTTTTAGAAACAGTAGAAGAAATGCCAAAATAGAAAGAAAAAAGAGAGAAAATAACAAACAAACAAAAAACCCAGAGCACCTGATCGCCTATGGGCGGATTTAGATCTGCAGAAAACAAGTAATGATGGAAATCATCAAGAGTTAAAGCGTGTCTCCTGAATTTAGCAATATGATGTCGTTTCTGCAGCAGCTGCTGCACAATCCCCTCTGCATCACCCTTCGTTGCAAAGCCTTGCCCCTGCACATCCACCAAGAACCTATGCAGCTGCTCCGCCGTCATATGAGGGCCGCCTTCAGCGTACATGTTAAATGCATCTTTAATGTCCGGTGGTGGTGCTGCCTCGGCGACTTTGAACTTCCTAGTAAAGCACACACACATCCTATAACTCCCCATCAATCAACTCTGTTTTTTTTTTTTTCTTTTTCCAGAAATGTTGAGTGAAAAAGTTCAAAGAATATGGGGACTGATGGATGTCAGATTGTATTATATGAAAACTTAAGTGGGTTTAGTTTAGTTTTCTTTGTTTGTTTCTGAAATTTTAATTTGTGGAAGCTTCTAATGATAATGGAGCAAAGCTTTCACTCTGTTTTTTTTGAGTCTCAGCTTTTCTTCAACTTTTTATTTTTATTTATTCTTATTCATTCACACTACAGCTTACCTACCTACTTCTCGGCATTATGGGTTAGGATTGAGCTGTAAAAGTGCTTTCTAAGCTAAATCATCTCTTAATTTGTTAATAAATTATTTTTTAGTATTTTTAGGTTTAAAGGTGTGAAAGGTACTCAACTTTTTTCAAACAAAGCAATTAAGTTGTTGCTTTTTGTTTTGTATTCAATTGGGTACTTAAATTTTTAAAATGTATCAAAAAAGCCCTCAAATTTTTCAAAAAAGCAATTAAGTCCCTATTTTTTTTACTCAATTGAGTACTTGAACTTTTAAAATGCATCAAAAAGACCCTCAAACTTAAAAAAAAAAAATTAAGGCCCTGCTTGTTTTTATGCACTCAATTGGATACTTAAACTGTCAAAATGCATCAAACAGATCCCTTAACAATTAACTTTAACCGTTGACCATTAAAATTAACTGTCCTTAAAATTTTCAATTAAAGCCACAAAGTGTAACAACCACAACGTGACATGTGACAAAAGAAAGATAAAAAATAAATATCAATAAAAGTTATAAAAAATATTAAATTTTAATAAAAATATAAAATATATAAAGATATAGAAAAATTATATTTTTTTATAAACTCGTAAGAAAATTATAAAAATGGAAAGAAATATAAAATTCGTAAAAGATTATAAAAATTATCATACCAAGAAGCATTTTATGAATCCAATAAATGGCTCCAGTGGAAAAGAGGATGTTGTTCATCCTAAGGGTCCTGGGTTCGAGCATCTGTGTGTGTAAGGTGTGTGTGCCTTATCAAAGGTTTAAGAAAGTATGAACAGATACTATCATGGAATCACATCGGTATATTAAAAAAAAAAAAAAAGAAGCATTTTATATTTTTTTATAATTTTTATTAATTTTTTATTTTAATAATTTTTCGTCACATGTCACACTGTGTCACGACACGTGATGACTTTAACTGAAAAAAATTGGGAGTCATTAAGTTTAATGGTTAAAGGTCATTTTTATGTCTTTTATATTTTTTATGATTTTTATAAAACTTTAAAGTTTTTATAATTTTCTTAGGATTTTTATGACTTTTATTTATCTTTATTTTTTATAAATTTTCCACATGTCACATCGTAGTTGTGACACGAAGTGACATTAATTGAAAAAATTAGGAGTAATTAACTTTGTCGGTCAACTATTAAAGTTAACAATCAAAGAGTTTTTTTTATGCATTTTACAAGTTCAAGTACTCAATTGAGTGAAAAAAAAAAAAAAAGGTTTAATTGTTTTTATTAAGTTCAAGGATTTTTTTTTATTCGTTTTAAAAATTCAAGTACTTAATTAAATGTAAAAAAATAAAATATTTAAAGACTTTTTACACCCTTAAATTATATTTTTATTAAAATTTAAGTTTTTATTTTTAATATGTCAAATACATATTCTACTTCAATAGATATTTTATTTTATTTTCGAAAGCGCGTTGTGACTTGTAATTAATATCTTAAATTTGCAAACACTTTTTTAAGTAAAAATATTATGTTTTAAATATGAAGATTTAGATTTAATTTAAAGTAATCCCACACCACACCCTTAATTATAAATAAATAAATATATTAAACTTTTCAAAAATATTTTTTATAGCATAATGCTTTTCGACCTTAACAATAAATTAACCTAAATTAAAATTAATAGTGAATTAAGTAATTCTTTAAACAAAAACATTTTTCTTATTTGAGATTTTAACTCATATTTACGTTTGGATCAAATTACTCACCCTCATTTACATACAATTATTTTCCTTTTCAATTTTATTTTAAGCATATAACTTTATATATTTAAAATTTTAATTGTTATGTTTTTAAATATTATTTATAAATTTAAAGTCTAATTTCGACACTTGAAATCTAAAAAACTATATCTGTTTGTTTCTAAATTGAATTAGTATTCGATTAACTTATAACACTAACTTAATAAGATATTTTAAGTATAATTAAATTATATTATACTCACGATGTGAATATTTCCTTTTTTACATATAACATATATTTATAAAAAAAATTATATAAATTTGATTGAAATGGTAAAATTAAAATTTTGAAGTTTTGGTTCCTCAAATCAAAGCCTATTATATGTATTTATTTTTTTAGATTTTCTGAGAAAAGATAAAATATACTCATAATTATACTTATTAATTTATAAAAAGAATTAATCAAATAATCAATTTTTAATGTATTGATTAATTAACTTATTTAATTTAATAAAAACTTAAATATAGTATAAATATAGATAAAAATAATTGAAAATTAAAGTGGCGTGATTTAAATTTTAAACATGAGGAATTTTTTGAACGAATTTTCATTTTTTAACGCAAAAGATGAAGTAATCATAAAAATAAAAGAAAAAGGTATCCAAAGACGTAAGGATCAAAAAATAAATGCAGCACATGGGTTATTTATTTTATCACGTGGAGGCGGGGTGGTAATAAACCGGGATATGTTATTATCTGTACACATTTAAATTGCACGTTTTGTTTAGGAATAATATAATTTTTAACACTTGAATTATGTCTATTTTGGTATGTATAATTTTTTCCATGAATTTGGATTTAGTTAAGATTTAATGATGTAGTCAGTATTTTTGGAGTAGGATTGAATTGGTTGATCAGATTGATTAAATTGAGAATCGATTAGTATATTAATTCGAAAAAAGTGATTGAACCGATTGAATTGAAAACTTTTCGGAACCGATAAAATCGAAAATTGGGGCAAAACTAGTAGTTGAATTGGTTTAATAAAAAATTATTTTTTAATTATTGTTTGTCTAATAGTTGAACCGATCAAATCAGTTGAATTGAAAACTAGTAGTCTGATTAGTCTAACCACTAATCTGGTTATTAAAACATTGTATGTGACATTTTAAGGTTGCACCATTTCATTACCTGAAAATTTATATAATTTTTTTAATTTTCAAGTGATGATGTGACATAATCTCAAAGTGTCATGTCATCAAACCTTTATTTATTTTAAGTTCATGAACCAAAATGGATCTAATACCAAGTTAAGTACTAAAGTAAATGAAAAAATATAGGTACACTAAAATGGATGTAATTGTCAAGTTTAGGAGATAAAAATTTATTTTTTTCCTTCTATTTTTCAACTCTACCAAGCAAATGATGGAAAGAAAATTACTTTTTTTTTTTTCATTTTTTTGTCTTTTCTGCCAAGTACACCAATGGAAAAAAAAAGTATATGTTCCATCTTTCTATGTTTTATATCCCTTCAATTTTTCATCTTTCCGATTTTCTTTTCACTCTACCAAGTAAAGCTTTAAGGTATGTTTGGTTGGGTAAGAAAATGGAGGGATAGAAGAAAGGAATGAAAAAATGAAAAGAAAATAAATTTTGATCGGACTTAATAGAAAAAAATGAGAGAAAGAAATTATGATATAATTAGTGGGAGGAAAGTATTGAGATTTTTATTTATTGGTAGTCCGTTAAGAGTCTAACAACTAGCAAAACTAATTTTTAGGATACAATATCAATCACAAATATATCTTATCTAAATTACAATAATATTTATCATATTTATAATATTTTCAATATTGCCCCTCAAGTTGAAGCATGATGTAAAGTAGGAAAACAAATTGCAAATGTCTCAAGGCTTTGGTTAATACATCAAAAAGTTGAAACTTAGTACTCAAGTAAGATATAGCAATGTTCTCAATTAAAAATTGTTCACGTACATAGTGACAATCTATCTCAATATGCTTTGTACGTTTGTGAAAAATTGGATTTGTTGCAATGTGTGAAGTTGCACGATTATCACAGATAAGTTTCATGGGTCTAGGGGAGAAGCCAGGAAAAAAATTTAGGGGGGCCAAAATTAAATTGTCTTTATCTTTATAATTTTTAAAGGATTAAATCAAAAATTTATCATTTTTAAGAGGGGCTAAAGTGTAAATTTATCTTTACTAATTTAAAATTTTTAAAATTTTAAAGGGCTAAAATGATAAAAAATTTCCACTTTAGGGAGGCGAGGCCCCTACTAGCCCCCTTAAATCCACCTCTGCATGGGTTGCTGATGAAAGAAACCCAAAGATATTAGGAAGGATTTCAACCAAAGTAGCTCAACAGCTAGCCTAATCAGAGTTGCAAAAAGCATACAATTGTATGTCACCATCAGCATGTAACAAAAGACCTTGTCCAAAATTTTTTTTTAAGTATCACAAAACCCGTAAAGCATCAACATAATGTTCAGGTCGAGGGGCTCATGTTTGTTGGAAGGCGATTTGTTTACCTAAATCTGAAAGGGGCTTAGGGCTAAAAAAATGTGGTAGAATGGAATCAAGCTTGTATTTTGCAGCTTATCCATGCCTTGCTTGCAGGAGAGGGGTCTTTTTGGATCGCTTAGGTTAGTGAATATGTGTTAAAGGGTAGGAGTTTTCTAAATGTGGCTCCTACTTCAATGAGTAGCTAGAATTGGCGGAGGATTCTTAAGTTGAAGCCTTTGGTTATTGTCACTTCTCAACAGTTTACTAATGCTAAAGTGAGTACTTCTCAATTGTGGGAAGCAATTAGAACTCATGGTATGAAGGTGGAGTGACACTGTTTGCTATGGTTCCCTTTACATATTCTCAAGCATTCTCTTATTACTTAGATGTGTTGGAGATTTTGAGTGAAGATAGATTCGGAGACAATATTGAATTAAATATTAAACTTCGAGGCACGGGTGACACTTTCCAAAGAGAACTATTTGCTCGCACACAAAGTTGCTAGAGGGTTAAGACAAAGGTCCTCCCAAGATACAACGAAGTTTTGAATTTCCTTTGATTAGCAAAATCACGGAATTCCCTAACTCTTATTCTTGATTTCTGAAAATTGGAATTGATTACAAAAGAAAAAATTTAAATTTGTGAGCATCTTTATATGCCACTCAATGGACACCTTTTGAAAAGTCACAACCCTTTTCATATTGGATGGACACCTTTTGGAAGAGACTTGTCTCATGTCCATTGGATGATAAGTCATCATTTTTTAATTAAATCATCACTTTTAATTTGCAATTTATATATTTCTAACAATCCCCCACTAGATTGCTAATTCCAGAAAATAAGTACACAACGATTAAGCATAAAAAAGGGTGTCCGCAGATTGAACCTTTCTTTAGTGCAAACTTCTCAAAGTATCAAAAAAGTGAATGGTGGTTAGTTGCTTGAACCATCACTCTTAAAGTCAATACCGAAAAAATTTCACACATAATCGTAAAGAAATAGAGTAAGAGTTAATTTGTTTTAGCATTATGGCTATGTGCTCATCCCGTTTCATGAACATGTACGAGATAAAACCATAAATAAAATCTCGTTGAAGTGGCACTACTTCATGTCCATATAGGTGGATTTCATGACAATTAATGTCCATCCATTAAGAGTAAAATTCATCCTCTTAAAATATAATCATTAAATCATAGTTTTTAATGCACATTGTTATTCAATAACTTATTATTACCCTTTGAACCTTGAAACTAACTTTTGGCTAGAAAAAAGTAGGGTTTCCATTATCAATGAGTCAATTAGAATGGTTTTAATCCCATCTTAGTGGTGGTACTTTCAACTAAATCCCTTGACAAACCTTTTGTCAGTGGATCCGTTAAATTGTCAATTAACTTAACATACGTAACAGTTATCACATAATCCCTAATTAATTGTTTCAGATACTCATGTCTCAAACTTATATGTCTAGACTTTCTGTTGTACACCTTATAGTATGCTCCAGAAATGGTTGATTCACTATCACAATAAACGAAAATGGAGAACCTATGTTGTGGCCACAACTTTATATCTAGCAATAGATTTCTTAGTCATTCTGCTTTCTTGCCCGTAGCTACTAAGGCTATAAATTCAGACTCCATAGTTGAATGTGAGATGCAAGTTTGTTTCTTAGAGGCCCAACTAATGGCTCCACCTTCGGTCGTAAAAATCTATCCAGATGTGGACTTATTGTCACTTAAACTTGTAATCCAACTTGCATCCGAGTAACCTTCTAGTACCGCAGGATAATCACTATAGAATAATCTCAAATTTTTTGTTTTCTTAAGATAACCAAAAATCTAACAAATTACTTTCCAAGGATCGGTACCAGGATAATTTGTAAATCTTGCCAATTTGCACACAACAAATGCAATATCGGGTCTAGTGCAATGCATTGCATACATTAGACTTCCAATTGTGTTGGCATACTCAAGTTGCGCTATAGCCTTGCCTTTATTCTCACTTAACTTGAAGTTTGAATCGTATGGAGTGTTTGAATCCTTGATATTCAAGTGTTTGAACTTTTCCAATACTTTCTTTATATAGTGAGATTGGCTTAATGAAAAGCCCCTTTCATGCTTTTTCACCTTTATACCAAGAATTGTATCTACCTCGTTAAGATCTTTCATCTTAAAATTCGAGTCTAGATACTCTTTGGTCTCACAAACACCTTCCATGTTCGTCCCAAAAATTAACAAATCATCTTGTGTTCATTCTTAGGAAGCACGAAGCCTTCTGGTTGCTCCATGTAAACTTCTTCTTCGAGATCACCATTCAAAAAAGTCGTCTTAACATCCATTTGATGTACATGTAACTTATGGATGGATGCAAGTGCTATAAGAATTCGAATGGAGGTTATCCTAGCTATTGGTGCATAGGTGTCAATATAATTTAGGTCTTCCTTTTGCCTAAATCCTTTAGCCACCAACTTAGCCTTAAAGATTGGAAAACCCCCTGTTAGAGTGTTCTTCCTCTTAGACACCCATTTACATCTGATAGGCTTCGATCCTTGAGGAAGATCAACTAGAATCCAAGTATTATTAGACAATATTGAATCCATTTCATCATTGATCGCCTCTTTCCAAAATGCAGCATCCCTAAAAGTCATGGCTTCACCATAGGATTGTGGATCACTATCCACATTAAACATTATGGGGATCTTCTTAATTACGAATTCTCTATTTCCCTCAACAAGGAATGCTAGAGATTGTGAGGAAATGAATCGGGACCAAAGTCCTTTACTTTTCTCACTCTTTGACTTTTCCTCGATTTCATATCCTTATTGTCACAAAAACTTCGTTTGGTTTGATTACTTGAGATCATTGTTTGATATTCTTTTTTCGAATCCGTTGAATCATCGAAAAACTTATTTTCAATGAATACAACATCTCTTGTTTCAATTATCGTATTTGACACTAAGTCAAGAACACGATATGCCTTAGAATGTTGGGCATATCCAACGAATGCACCTTTGACAGTTTTTGGGCCTAACTTTGTTCTCCGTTGGTCGGGAACTCTATAGTAAGCCAAACACCCCCAGACTTTGAAACAATTTAAGTTTAGCATTTGACCATTCCATAACTCATATGGAGATACTTTGAATTTTCTCGATGGTATTCTGTTATGGATATAACACACAATCAATAATGCTTCACCCCATAAATTATATGAAGTTTAGCATTTAACAACATCAAGTTAACCATATCCACTAAAGTACGGTTCTTTCTTTCCACCAAACCATTTTATTGTGGAGTATAAGGAGTAGAACACTCATGTACCACACCTTGTTCCTCACAAAATAAATTAAATTCATTTGAAAAAAATTCACCACCTCTATCACTACGAAGTACTTCAATTTTCTTACTAAAAAATTTCTCAACCTCGTTTTTAAAACGTTTAAACATATCAAAAGCCTCGTCTTTACTTTTCATGATATACACATAAGTAAATCTAGAAAATTCATCTATAAAAGTGATAAAATATCGTTTTCCACCTCTTGTTAGAGTTCTATTTAATTCACAAACATTCAAATGAATTAAATCTAACCCTTGCGAATTTCTTTCACACTTATTAGGTGTAACACCCAAAAAATTCGAACACCGTCACCAGTTAGGATTTCCAGTGTTTTACTATTCATTTGTCACTGTTCATCTCATCGTCATATTATACAACTTTATTTATTAAAATTTTAACTTCACATGTTACATATCGAGGTTTAAACATATACTCATGATGACTCAAAATCATCGGACCTCTTCGTTTAGGGCTCAAGCCCGTTTGCCTTTTGTTTTTCCTTCATTCTCATCTTCCACGAATTTGATCATCATTTCATCACAATACGATAGTTTACATTACAAGAATATGCAATTTAAATTAGAATTGAACCATACGAACTTATCGGACTGGGTTGCAGTTGTGAATGGATTCTAGAGACTATTCCGCTAATTTTCCTTTTCCACGATTGGTGGTACGGTCGTAGTCTACATTCACAAATCATTTAATTTCTCGCATTAAATCACACAATTAATTCATTTAACACAATCAAACCCTTTTTTGGTAAAATTATGATTTTACCCCTAATACTTTCTTTTTATTCAATTTAGTCCTTTAAACACAAAAAATGAAAAATACCCCCTTTCTCCTCAACCCATACCAGCCGAACAGTCATAGTCATCATACAAACTCATACAAATCCATTTATTTCACAACAAGTACATCAATATCACCATTTTAACAATTAAGTACTTAAACCTTAATTTCATCAAAAATCACTTTATAAAAAGATCCAACCCAATCATCAAGCATTCAAAACTATCAAAAAATTTCAAGAACAAGCATTTTCAACAATGAAAATTTTCATAACTTTTGACAGAATCACAAATTAGTCCTTCCATAAGCTAGATTAAACTAATATGGACTTAAAAACATAAAAATCACTAAAAACGATAAAGGTTTACCTACTCAAATAAGGAACCAAAGTTCAAATGAAGCTTCTCCAATGGCTTCTAGGGTTTTTTTGGCAAGGATGAAGAAGAAACTAAGAAAACAAATCTATTTTCTTAAGTTTATGATTTAATATTATAATTTGACATTTTACTATTTTACCCTTCTTTAATTAACTTCAAATTTAACACTTCTCATGCTTTTTACCGTCCACCCGAATTCCTAGTGGTTTAATTACCATTTGAGGACTTTACCTTATCCTTTAAATAGCATCTCATACCTTTAGTTATTGGAACTCTATTTTCACAACCTTTACAATTTAGTCCTTGTAACTCAATTAACTATCTAAATGATAAAATCTTTTAACCAAAATTTATTACGATGATATTGACTTCATAAGTATTAAATAAATAATATTTACGACTCGACTCGTCAGAGTTGTGATCTCGAAATCACTGTTTTTGACACTATTGAAAGTCGGGTTGTTACAGTAGGAAATGACTTCTTGGTAATTTTTGATTAAATACAAATTTCACATTTATCCATAAATTCATCATTACTTAGATTGATATAACCATTCTTTTGCATATATTGTAAAGTTTTAAAATTAAAATGTGCTAAACGTGCATGCCACAAAGAATAAGACTCAACAATATAAGCAGAAGAATTGACTTTATTTATATCAATGCTTAACTTGAACATATCCTCATTACAATATCATTTTCCTACATAAATATCACCCTTAAGCAAGACAAACTTATCGGATTCCAAGATAACCTTGAACCGCTTGTTACATAGAAGACTCACAGACATTAAATTATTTCTCACATCAAGAACATGCAACACATTGGTTAAAGTCAATTTCTTTCCAGATGTGAAGTTGAGTTCCACAGTCCCTTGACTGAGTTCCTTAACCGATTGATAGTTTCCCATAAGCACTTCAAGGTTTGCCACTAATTAATAATTCTTAAATTGTTGTCGGTCAATACACACATGGACAGTAGCATCAGAGTCAAGCCACCAATTATGAGACTTATCAATCATGGCTATGTTGAGTTCGGTAATCATACCAATCTCCAAATTCTCAACCCCTTTTGTAACCATGGCCACTAAGTTCATATCTTCCACCATATTGGCTTTGGAAGTTGTGACATCTTGCTTCCTTTTTAGAAGTTTACAATCTTTAATGTAGTGTCCTTTCTTATTGCAATTATAGCAATTGCGAGATTTTTTTGGTCTCGAATGTGGCATTTCTTTTACCATTTCGAGAGTTCTTGGACTTGCTCACATGGTTCACTTTAGAACTTTAGGGAAGATACACTGCATCGCTTTCGAGTTTCCTCTTCAATGCGTAAATGCCTAAGTATTTTCTCCACAGTGAAATCCTCTGCCATATGCAGAAGTTTCTTCCGATAATTGTTCCAAGACGAGGGCAATTTTGAGATGATAGCCCCGACTTGTAACATTTTCGGAATAACAACTTTCAAATCGCGAAGTCTGCTTACAAGGACTTGTAATTCATAGACTTGATCCATGATCAGGATACTGTCAAGCATTTTGAATTCAAAATATTTCATCATTAAAAATTTATCGGTACCTTATCGCTCGGTGTTGTATTTCTCTTCAAGAGCTTTCCATATTTCCACCGGGGATTGCATCGACATGTAAAGATCATACAATCGATCGGACAAGATATTGAGAATGTGTCTATGACATGTGAATTTGTCTTCCTCACGCTTCATCTTGAGTTCGGCCACTTTCACAATTTTCTCGGGATTTGCATTAGAGGTGAGATCCTTTACGGGTTGTAAGTTTGGATGCAGAATGTACGCCACATTCAAGACTGTAAGAAGGAACAACATCTTATCCTTCCAACGATTGAAGTTTGAGCCATCAAATCGATCAAGTTTCACAAACTCTTGGTTCATCACTTTGAATGCGGTGGTAGCCTTCGTCGCCATCTTCAAAATATTTCTCTTTGATTGTTGGAGATTTTGAGTGAAGATAGATTTGGAGACGATATTGAATTAAATATTAAACTTCGAGGCACGGGTGACATTTTCCAAAGAGAACTATTTGCCCCCACACAAAGTTGCTAGAGGGTTAAGACAAAGGTCCTCTCGGGATACAACAAAGTTTTGAATTTCCTTTGATTAGCAAAATCACGGAATTCCCTAACTCTCACTCTTGATTTCTGAAAATTGGAATTTATTGCAAAAGAAAAAATTGAAATTTGTGAGCATCATAGTCCATCTATTTATATGCACTCAATGGACACCTTTTGAAAAGTCACAACCTTTTCATATTGGATGGACACTTTTTAGAAGAGACTTGTCCCACGTCCATTGGAAGATAAGTCATCATTTTTCAATTAAATCATCACTTTTAATTTGCAATCTATATATTTCCAACAAGATAATCATTCTTAATAGGCTCCCAACTCGAGACCACTTGCTTGCTTTTGGGATTTCAGTTGAACTAGTTGCTTTTTCTGTATGTATGTTGTAGAGAGGTGTGATCACATTTTCTTTGAGTACAATTTTTCAAGGAAGGTGTGGTAGTCGGTTTTGCAACTTTGCTCCATTCATAGGGATGTGGGAACTTAGAAGTAAGAGTTAGCTTGGACGATATTGAAACTTAAAGGAAAGTCCTTGCTTGGAGTGCATATTTGTATGTGATATGGAGACGAGGAACAAGAGGTACTTTGGTGCATCTTTCTTGATTGAAGATACTATCTTGGTGCAGATTAAAGAGAATGTGCAAACTCGTTTAAGAGGAAGGCCAATCAATAGAATATACCTTATTGATGCTTCACTTTGTGCTTATTAAAGTATCATTGATTGATTTATTTGTATAGCTTAAAATATAATAGTATTTTTTGTAACAATTTAACTGTTTTCTTAAATTAATGAATTTCATCATTTATCTAAAAAATAAAATCGTCTGATGAGGGTAAAAGAAAATAATAGACACTTGTAAATGTGCATCGATGAAATGTCAACATGAAATAAATAAAAGAAGTTAGGGGCTTTATTATCATTCAATGGAAAAGGGGTTCTTATTTGTTTGACTCTACAAAAAAAAATATCACAAACACAAATATCTTTATTTTAGGAATTACAAATTTACAACTAAACAAACCCAGTCAAAAGAGATACATGCCGACATAAAGGGTGTCTCATAATAGACTAAAGAAATACATAAAGTTATAAAACTATACATATATAACTACATAAAATTCATTAATTTTTTTGGTTGATGAGAGAAGAAAATTTAAAGAAACAGACTGGAGGTCGAGTAGAGCTGAGACGATAATCAGTGGGGGTAGTGCACAACTAGATTGGCTTCCTTGTAGATGTGGCGAAATTCAGTTCTCCAATCCCTGTTGCTCAATTATTTAATGTGTTGAATCATAGCTAAAATGCTCTTCCAAGCATTATGGGTTCAAGCCAGTAACTGTCCATCAAGAATGGCCTATGTTTTCAGCTTTTATTATAGTATAAATTATAATTTCACTATTTTAACAGTCTATATCTTTATAATTTTTAAATGATTAAATCAAATTTTTTAAATTTTTAAGGGATCAAAGTGTAATTTTATCTTTACTAATTTTAAATGATTTAAATGATTTTTTTTTTTTTCATTTTAAAGTATACCTCCCTCGACTATGATGAGAATCTTGTTTGAGCATGCTCCATCAGCATTTGATTTCAGCCATCCTAGAGGAGGTCGTCGCCATCTAATTTGTCGAACTCAAGTTAAAGTTGAATAGTTGAGGGTTAAAGTTGCTATTATGTCAGTTTTAAAATTTGTTAATGTTAGTTAGCCGGTGAATAAAAAACACAATCGAATAATTAAGTAATCATTTTGTAATTTTTCATAATTGAATGATTAAAAAATTTACTAATAATTAAATGACTATTAATATAATTTACCTTAATTTTTTTTATCAAATCACCCTTAATCATTAATAAATATTATTTTAAATAAATTGTTATCAGTACTAATGTCAATTTTTTTATGAGACTATTTTTTCCCATTCCATTGGCCTTCAGCGAAAATATCTCAAATGGTTTTAATATTGGAAAAAGTTTAAATATCTAATAGTCATGAATTAAAATCTGATTTTATAAAATAAGAACCATTCTTTTGTTTTGATGTGTTTCAAAGACTTTGATGACAGCTCTAATTCCCAAAATACAACAATAATTCGTAACAAATGTAATTTAATAATTAATATGTTTATACTAATTGGATATAGTGGTAAGCTTTTTTATATTTTTCATTAAAAAATTAAGAATTAATATTATATTTTAAATTGAGAAATTCTAATAAGTAGAGTTTATAGTATGAAATATTGTACGGATTAAATTGATTTCTTTTATATACAAGTAAATAATTCTTTCTTTTAGAATGGGTTGATGGTACACCACTTCAAAGATATGCCAGATATTTAAGATGAGTTGATAAAAATATTATGTTAGATTTAAAATATTGTGTGTGCAAAGTGTAATTATGTTATCTTGATTTTTTTCTGTTTATATTTTATGTAATTATGTTATATGACATTAAATATATAATAATAATATGTAAAAATTAGAAGTATTTAAAATTTTAATAAAAATTTTGAAAACTAAATTATAAGAATTGTTTATGTAATTTTTTGAAAAAAAATATGCATATAAAATTAGTAAAATATTAAATAAAATAGTATATTTTAAAATTTTTAAAATGGTAAAGCACATTGCATTCTCAAGGGAATGATCTAAGTTCGAATCTTGGAGACGACATTGTTGGGAGGGGCAGCCACGCACCTCGAATATTGAACGTAAAATGGACATGAAAAATAGAAAAAAAAAATCCAATTTAGAGAAAATTTGAAATTAATAATTTAGAGCTAATTAAAGTTAAACAATCATAAAAGATAGTTTAATGATAAATTTGGCCACTAACATTTGTATTTTTTGTCAAAATGGTCCTAATTGTATTTTTGAGCTTTTTTTTGTCATCAATCTTTGATTTTTTTTTCAAACTACATTTTCTAGCATATTTAATGAATAAATTCAAGAGATTTAATGAATAAATTTAATGTTTCAATCTTTCATATGTTTGTTTATTGAGAAATTTTTCTATTGAATTATTTTTTTTAGATAATAATGTTTATTTTCCTTAAATTAAGAGTTATTTTTTTAATTTAATGTATTATTTATTTATTTTATTATTTTTCACATGTAATTTTCTTATTGGGTTATCTAAGTAATAAATTATATCTCATTAAATATTCCATATGAAATTCCCTATCATTCTCGTTAACTTTTTTAACGATACTTTCATTAAAACTGATAGAAAAAGCATATTGAAAAAAAAGAATAAGGGTTGACGGTCAAAAAAGACTCAATAATATAATTAGGGTTATTTTAACAAAACATATAAATGTTAGTGGCCAAATTTATCATTAAGCCTAAAAGATATTGGTCTTGTTATAACCATCGTGTCAAAATACGTGGTAAGCCAAAAAGGCACCCAATTAGCAAGCTTGTCACTGGCAAACCCATAGGTCACTTGCGAAGTCTCCCTTTGGGACGATCATCCGAATAAATACAGGTCATCCATTGTTCAGGTCTTAGAGTTTTTATCGGGAACATGAAGTTGTTGATTGCGAAATATCACGTGAACCCAAGTAGACATTCATCCCAAATGTTTCATAATGATGACTTAACGGTAAATCCAACACATTAACATGATCTTCCACGAAATCCTCGACCTCCAAGAACAAGGAAGAAGGGATCGATTCTCCAAGATACCTAGCTTACACTCTGCTAACTCACCTTCAACCTTCAACCTTCAACCTTCAACTTTCATACTCTCCTCATCTTTGATCTGATTAACCTCCAACTTTCCACCCCAACTGGATAAATTAACCTCCACTGCAACCATCACTTTTCCTCTGTATCTCTTCATGTTTTATCACTGTATCAACAGATGTGATAGTGAATGCAATGCGATGTAGTATTGTGGGGAAGCCTTAAAGCCTGTAGAACACATAGCATGTTCATCTCTTTGATTCGGCCACCTAAGTTGACTTTCCATATCACATTCCACGCCCTCCTATTCCTATATGGCCCGGCGTTCAACTGGCTTGGACCACCTATCCATTTGCTCTTTTTTTGGAGTATTGGTCATCAATTGCAAGTTCCAAACCAATCAATTGAGGTAAGTTGAGAATCCGGAGAAAGGATGGATGAGCTCAGAACCCAGGTAAGCCCGCCGGATTTGACGCCTTTTTTACATTCTTTGATTCGTTAATTGCACATACGATAAGGCCATACATACATACATACATACATGCATACGTACTTTTTTTTCTCTGACTCGAGTTAAGTCATTGGATTTCTAAATTTGGATAGTAATTCAAAATTTTAAATACGTACGTAACATCTAGTTTCCGACGACATTGACTGGTCCTCCTTCCGTAGAAAATTTCGAGTTATTCTGACGCGCCTTGTTGAAAATTCAATCATTTTTAATAATATTATATATAGATATCAATAGACACAACTATCGAATCTGCAAATTACCCAAAAATCAAATCAACCAGCAGAAGAGTTCAAGTTAAGATAATATGATAAACTCAGCCTCAATTGCTTTACTCATCATTCTATTATTCATTCCAATCCAAGCAAGAAACCATCCTCCACCTTGTTCTACTTCATGCGGAGATGTCCACAACATCGAATACCCGTTTCGTCTCAAAGGAGACCCACCCCACTGCGGCGACCCTGACTACGAGCTTTACTGCGACAACCACAATCGAACCATCCTCGACTTCCACGCCGGACTCTACTACGTCAACAACATTTCCTATGCCCAACTCCTTATCCGCCTCGTCGACATCAACCTAGCCGCCGGAAACTGCGGTTTGCCCTACAGGTCTCTAGGATTAGAGGAAGTGGTGGGCGATGGTCGGTATTATAGACAGTATCTTAGCCCGCATGCCACTTTCGTGAGATGCTCAAAGGAAATTAATAGTATGGGCAGCAGCATGGTTCCCTGTTTGAGTGGAAATACATCTCGGGTTTACGTTAATTACACTAACTACATGTTGTATGATTCTGATATTACGAGTGATTGCGACATCATTGCCATGGTCCTCTCTGATCATAAGGTTGATCAGTTCCCATCCAGTTATGAAGAAATCCGGCGGGCACTGCAGTTAGGGTTTTATCTGAGATGGACAGTTAACTGTAGGGATTGCAGGGCAGATGGTGGTTATTGCCAGTTTCCAACTCAAGAATCCAGCCGCTTTAACTGTAGCAAGGAAGATGGTAAGATTTCTTCACTCTTCTCCCTATTTATCCGCCTTTACACAAGCTTTTCATACCCATAATTATGGTAAAGCTTGAAGATGGCATGATGTAAATATACACTATATGTTAATTTGTACTGATTATGAATTAATATGTGTATATGTAGATTACGCTACCCAACTTCGGAACGCCATCTTGATCCTTGCTTACCTCTTTGTAATCGGTAAGGTTCCCAGATTTGGTGAAATATACAGTCGTTGAAATTAACTCCTACTTATTTCCATGAACTGGAATCTTGTTTTATTGTTTTGCAGGTCTCATACTATTTTGCAGATACATCCTAGCTCCCCTTGTTATTTTTGCTTTTCTTCTCCATAAATGCATCTCAAGCCGAAACAGGATCCCTCGATAAACTCAACCAAATTTACTCTCCAGGAAACCAACAAAATTTCAAACTCGTTCCAGTAGATATACACTTTCTTTCCTGTAATTTTGTAACTATGTAATCTACATCTATATTATATATAAGAAGTTGGGATAATACAACGTTTCCTACTTGTAGTTTTATAGAATGTTTATTGCGGTACATATACTTTGAAAATGTCCAATACAGCATTTGAACGATCAATATATGTTATATCACAGTGTGGCAACACCGATAGATCACTAAAAGCATTCCATAAACAAGCCAAGTGATCTATATCACAGTGCGATGTGTTATTATACTTCAATATTTGGTTATGTTTCCCGAAAAGAGAAACTATGCGAAGCTTGTTTTATAGGTATTTTTCTCACATATATATATCAAACCCAATGTTCATTTTGCAAATTGTATCTAGGTCCTCTAATCCCAAACTTCACTCACTTTTTCTCTTCTTTTCAGCTTTATGCAAATTCCATGCATAATACTGATTGCAGTTCGTTCTTTGTTCAAGTCATCCTGGAAATAAGTCCTAATTCATCCATGTAGTGTTTTAAGATTCGAATAATACTAGACATCTGAAGAGTTCTTGTGGGGGATGGTAGATGAAACTCCAAAATGAGGAATATTCTGCAGCTTTTTTTCTCTACAAGTTTGCCTGCGTACATAAACATTGATCTCAACTGGTTTGCAACATGAGAATGATTCAAATTGAGACTCTTCGCAACAACCTTTGTGATCTTGAAAGCTAACGCTTGGGAGGACCATTCTTCTATCCCTTCCTTATTAACAGAAAACACCTTTCCTTCAGCAGATTTTCAACTCTCTTCCTTGCAAGAACACTTAACGACCCTAAGACATGATTTTTCACCTTCTATAGTAGGAATATAAATTTCCGGTTCACCTTCCATATTGAATTGCATGGAATTGACATAAAGTTCCGACTTCAATGCTGGAACTTGCAGGATCCAACTTTATCCTTCACTTGTTTAAACTCATCTATTTCACCAATAATTGAAAATCTGATACAATTTGCTAAATAAATATACCTAAGCTTGCCAATTTAATCTTAGCTCGATTGACATGAACATTATTATCGATACAGAAAGATGTGAGTTCGAATGTGCTGAAGCGTATTATCTTTCTATTTATGGGTTGGAGAGGGGCTATGGTAATTTAAGATACGGTCAAAAAGAGCAAATATGATTAATACTAATTATTTAAATATATATATATACTCAAGCTTGAAGGATTGTTAGAAATTTAAAAGGGTTTGAATAAAAATATTTGATCTTGAAAGTGGACTTAAGAAAATAAGTTAAGTTTGGTTAAAATATGTTTAAAATATGAATTGAGTTCGGATTTAAAGATTAAAAGTTTAACCGGTTTTTAAGTTAATCATATATGTAAATATATTTTATAACAAACAAAAATTAAGTTTATAGTAATATATGTCAATATTAAAAAATATTAAAAATTACTATATGTAAAATTTTAGTAAATAAAAAATATATAAAATTATTAAATATTAAATTAAAAATAATATAATTATGTAAGATAAAATATTAATCCAATATATCTGGCCGAATTTGCACAGGCCATCAACCCTATGTTGAGATACATGACAAAAAAAAAACTATTTTGAACCCACCAGCCAATGACATTCAACCAAAACATCGATACAACTACGTGGCGCAGGATCATTGGTTGGTCAGTCTACCTGTGACGTCCTTCCCCGTATATAGTTCTTCTTTACTCCACTCTGCTTCAGTCCATAACCTTAATCGCCCACAAAAGTTGAAACACAAAAGACCAAAGAGATGGATAGATCAAGATTGCGATCACTCACCTTGCTTTGCACTTTGGTCCTTCTTGGATCTCTAGCTTTTACTCAGGTTCACTTTTTGTTCATGTTCTGGGTTTTGTTTTTGGTGTTGATCCGTGAAGAAAATGTGAAAAAATCTCTTTATATTTCGTTCAGATCTTCTGGGATTTTTCTGGGTTTATTGACTGATTATTCAATTATTCTGTGTTTCTCTGTTTCACTTAATTTACTGAGCATAAGATGAATTTGTCGATAATCAGATGTAATTAGTGAATTTCGTTATTTGATGTGTTTTTTTTTTCTTGGAATTTTCAGGCAAAGAAGTCCAAGGAAGATCTGAAAGAAGTTACTCACAAAGTATACTTTGATGTTGAAATTGCTGGAAAACCTGCTGGTATGCTTCCTCTTTTCTTACTTACGGATTAATCCCATTGGATCTGTGATAAAAGCTTAAATGCTATCCCTTAAGCTGTGACATGAATTGCCCGGCAATGGTGTATGTGGAAATGTTTCTTTGAACGATTTGCAGATAGGGGTGGATTTTTCTTTTGGCAAGGGAAAGGATAGGGTTTGTTCTAGGATTGAACTCGGGACTAGTGTCAACTGAAGACTTTGATATCAAGTCTTCTATCACTCCATAGATTTAAATAGCAAAGAGTAGTGAAAGTAACTTAGCTTTCTATATGCCGTTATTTTCTAAAAGTGGGTGAAAGCATCATGGGCTTAGTGCCTTAAGAAGAAATGAAGATTTAGTTTGAAAGGGGGAGAGAGCTTTAATTGAATCATTTCCATATAGATTTCTGGATAGAAGTTATATGTTGCTTCACATTATAGCTGCTTGTGCTTTTCGTTTTAGAGTTAGACAGCTCAAAGATTACTGAACTATTGTTCCCAGGTCGAATTGTCATGGGACTCTTCGGAAAGGCGGTTCCAAAAACAGCAGGTATGATGGTGGTATGGCTACATTAATGGCTGTAGTGTGTGATTCTCCTAGCAGTTATTTTTCTAATCGGCTTAAACTTTCTTATATGCAGAAAACTTCCGAGCACTCTGCACAGGTATGAGTTACTTAATCTCTTTGATCAACCTTTGTTAATGTAAATAAAGATGTAATAGCTGTAGGAGTAGAGAAAACCATAAGTGACGATTGTTGTTGGGAAATGAAAACGAAAACGGAAGTGAAGATCGACTAGCCTTTTGTGAATGGCTCCTTAGAAACTTTTCTTTAATTTAGAGCCTTTATTTAGATTGGGTTTTCTATTACAGGTGAAAACGGTGTTGGAAAGAGTGGGAAACCTCTCCACTTCAAAGGAAGTGCTTTCCACCGGATTATTCCAAACTTCATGATTCAAGGTGGTGATTTTACACTTGGTGATGGAAGAGGTGGAGAATCAATCTATGGTGAGAAATTTGCTGATGAGAATTTCAAGTTGAAGCACACTGGACCTGGTGAGCCAATATGCCATTACGAATATCAAGTGCAATATATAACTTAAGGAAAGACTGAAAATTTAGGACAAGGCTGAACCCTTTTTTTTTTCTTTTTTTTTCCCCCTTTTTTGTGGAATATAGGGTTTTTGTCAATGGCAAATTCCGGTCCCGACACCAACGGCTCACAATTCTTCGTCACAACCGTGACAACCAGCTGGTAAATAACAAATTGACGATGGCAAACAGTTAAGATGTTTATAGTTTTCAGGTTTTACATTGTTGGTAATGATTGGCTACTACCTATCTTACAGGTTGGATGGAAGACATGTTGTGTTCGGAAAGGTGCTGTCTGGAATGGACGTGGTTTACAAAATCGAAGCGGAAGGAAGGCAGAGTGGCACACCCAAGAGCAAAGTTGTGATTGCTGACAGTGGTGAGCTCCCTCTGTAATTATCAAAGCTCGAACTTGGGTCTTTTCTTTATTCCAATAAAGTCCATGATAAATCCTCCAAGATAAACCCTTTTTTTTGTTGTTGCCTTTTTGTCCTAGCAGACTCTGTTTAGCTGATAAAAATCATCTTTCACTTGCTCTATGATATGTTAAGCTTAGCCTTGAAACTTATAAGATTTGGTTACTGGGTGTGGAAACAGCCATTGAGTTTTTCAAACTGCAAGAAGCTTTGTCGATCCCAACATCTGAGTCTTCATAAACAAAGGCTTTTGAAATACTGCCATTCTATGCATAGCACCATCTTTGTTTTACTATCAATCCTGTATAGAGGAATGCATTAGTGCTAGATGTGTATTTAAAAAAAAAAAAACAGCTCAAAAGGATTTATAAATAAATGAAGCTCCATTCCTTAGTCATGGAAAATTACTTCTTTCTCAATATGATCGAGATGAAGATTTTAGAAGATAATATTTGTGTTAGATATAATTCCTATTATGGTCAAACGTATTTAGCTTCTTTATCTACCAATATATATATATATATAGGTTATGCTTGTGCCAAGTGGTACTCCCTATTTTTTTATTTAATTTATATTTTTAATAATATTTAATATATTTAATTTTAATTTTTTTAAAATGATCTTGAAACTCAAAATAAACCTAACCAATTTCATTTTAAATTTTAAAATTATCTTTTTAGTTATTTAAAAATAAAATCACTCTCTTTATTTAACCTTTAAATGTTGTTAATATATTTCTTTCTTCTTCTTCTTTTGTAGAAACAATGCAATGAATAACCAAACTTTCTAAATTAGTTTAAACTCCTAATTATCTTATCTAAATATAAACTCTAATTATCATAATTAAATTTAAAATCCTAATTATCTTAATTAAAATCTAAACTATTATCTAACATATTAATTTAAATAAATTAAAACTCTAATTATCTAATTTAATTTAAACTCCTACTTATCTCAATTTAAACTCTAATTGTCATAATTCAATTTAAAATCCAAATTATCTTAATTAAAATCTAAACTATTATCTAACATATTAATTTAAATAAATTAAAACTCTAATAATTTAAACTCCTAATTATCTTATCTCTTTTTAAATTCTAATTATCATAATTCAATTTCAACTCCTACTTATCTTAATTAAATTCTAAACTATTATCTAACATATTAATTTAAATAAATTAAAACTCTAATTATCCTAATTTAATTAAATATGCTAAAAAAATTAGGGCATAAATTTTAAAATAAATTTAAATATTTAAGCTAATAATAAATTGAACAATTTTCATCCAAAACAATGGATGACAAAATTAAATAAAACTTTTACCCTCAGAATTAAATTAAATAAATTTTTAAATGTTTTTATTTGAAATTTAACTGTAAAATATATAAATATTACTATAAATTAATTTTTTTTATTATTTTTAAAGGGGATAAATCTTAAAATTATACATTAACTTTGATTTAGTGTAATTATACACATTAAACTTTGCTTGTAATTCAAATGTATACACAGAACTTTAATATTTATTCAACTATACACATTTAAAGAAATAAGTACATCAATTTATTTTTATATTATAATTTAAAAAATAATATAAATTCACCAGCTATGACAAAAAGGGTGAACATTAGAGGTCAAGGGTGTATGATGCGAGCATGAATAATGCGAGTATGGACATTGCGAGCACTTATGTTGCAAGCATTGATGAGGGACAAGCTTCGAACGATCCAATTGAGCTACTTAAAGAACTCGCACACAAGTAAATGAAACTACATTCCCACATTTGATGTTGATTAATGGTTTAACTTGTTTCCCAATATGATCGAGATGGAAATTCTGCAAGATAACGTTGGTGTTAGATATAGTTCTTGTTATGGTTAAATGTATTTAGTGTTTTTATCTACCAAATATATATATATATATACATATATTTGTGTCAAGTGGTACTCTCTATTTTTTCTTTAATTTATATTTTTAATAATACTGAATATATTTAATTTCTTAAAAAAATTATCTTAAAACTTAAAATCACCTAACCAATTTCATTTAAAATCTTAAAATTATCTTTTTAATTATTTAAAAATAAAATCAATCTCTTTATTTACCCTTTAAATATTTTTAATATATTTCATTTTTTTTGTAGAAACAAACCAATGAATAACCAAACTTTCTAATTTAGTTTAAAAACCTAATTATCTTATCTAAATTTAAACTCTAATTGTCATAATTCAATTCAAACTTCTAATTATCTTAATTAAAATCTTAACTATTATTTAACATATTAATTTAAATAAATTAAAACTCTAACTATCCTAATTTAATCAAATATGCTAAAAAAATTAGGGCATAAATTTTAAAATAAATTTAAATATTTAAGCTAATAATAAATTCATCCAAAAAATTAAATAAAATTTTTGCCCTCATGTCGAACTTGGACAAAAAAGATTTTGCCCTCAGGTTTAAATTAAATAAAAATTTAAATGTTTTTATTTGAAATTTAATTGTAAAATATATAAATATTACTATAAATTAATATATTTTATTATTTTATTATTTTTAAAGGGGGCTAGATCTTAAAATTATAGATTAACTTTGATTTGGTGTAATTATACACAAAAAAATTTCGATTGTAATTCAAATGCATACACAAAATTTTAAATTTTTATTCACTCATACACCTTTAAAGAAATAAGTACATCAGTTTATGTTTATATTGGATAAATTATTGTGCATGTAATATATAAACATAAATTAATGTTTTATCAATAATTATGTTCGTAAATTGTGATAATTGGATCAAATCAAAATTTCATATGTAAAATTACATAAAATCAAAATTAATGTATCAAATTACACGTTAGACCAGAGTTTATTGTACTTTTTAGATTTATCTCTTTTTAAAATAGTAATATGAGTTATTTGGATAGGTTAGATCAAATCGAACCTAAATCTAAGCCTAAAAATTTTTTAAATTTAGGCTTCAGCTCGATTCATGACTAAACATATTTATCAAATGTTTACAAAATAACTCAAATATAAACTTCTTATTAGAGTTTTTTTTTTTGTTTTCATTTTCAAAATCATTTTACTTATGAAATGCTGGAAATTTTGTAAAAAAAAAAATATGACATTTTAATAAATACGCACAATCTATCGCACAAGTTTTTTGAAGTTTTATTGTTATTGAAATTAAAATTATTTAAAATTTTTTAAGTATTAATACAAAAACACATACATGATTGAGTTTTAACAAAAATAAAACACTTAGTATAAGTAGATTTTTAAATAAAAATTTAATAGAATTCATAAACACATTTTCATATATGTTTAATATAGATATATAGCATATAACAATCTTTGTGAATAAAATATTATAAAGTGATTTATTATATTAACCATAAAAATCAAATTATATAAAATTATAAAATAATTTGAATTAATACATAAAAGGGAAGATCCACACACACTGCAGTAACATTTTATATTTGTAATTTCTCATGTAAAATTTTTGAATAGATGTGATATCAGGCAAGCATTCTTCCTAACATTTACTAATTTAGAATGTGCCATTGATTTTGGAATTCTCATGCATGTGCATGTAAAATTCATATCATATCAGTTCCAACAGATATGATATCGGGGAAGCACTCTTCCTAATATTTACTATTTTAGAATGTGCCATTCAGATTTCTTCACTCCCCAACTTTATTTGATACAACAGCCCCAAAGGGGAAATGCTCCTACTATACTCCTCTCCTTAAATTGATTTCTCACACACAGAATTTAGTAGCACCTTTTGTTGCCCCTTATATTGAGGCCGGATAACCTGCTCTGCGCTCCCCCGTCGACAGTCCGCCGAACCTAATTTAGATGAACCAAGGGAAGCATGGAACTCGTCATGCCCAGCCGGCTTTGTGAAACTCACCTCATCATCTCTTCTCTCCAAACAGCACGTACCCTGCACCTTCCTCCTTTGTACCTCCTCCTTAATTCTCTGGAATGTCAAAAAAGAGAACGTAAGAAAACCACCTTATGAAAGAAGCATAAAACCAGTTTTATATCCAAACCAACACAATTTCGAATCCTTAAATTTCTTCAAATCTAGAAACATACCGTATAATCATTTGATTCAGATAAAGAGTGTAAAAGTCAAGTGCCTCTATGCTCAGGGAGCTAATTGCTTATGAATAGCAGCACATTACAAGTTCCCTAAAGATAACCAAAAATAATAGGAAGCAGATGTGTTTTGTTTCAAGACTAGGACACGTCGATCGGGAGTAAAGCCCGGCACCAGATAATAGTAACTGAATTGTCTTTTATGCGAGAGAATTGGTGAAGGTTGAGATATACCTTGACACTTCAAGAACAAGAATAATACCAACTAAAAGAACTTCACGAGGAATGTTTTGGCGAGCAATTTTAGCAATGTCATTTTGTAAAATCTTCAATCAATCAAATCATCACCTCGTATTAACAATTAGCACAGAAAGCAAAGTGGAGAGAAAAAAGCTTCAAAAACACACATAAGAAACTAGGCAGAGTTTCCTTAGGAAAGAACTTTGAAGTCACAAATCCCAAAATTACACGCATGCAACAAAACCGAATGAAAGTATATATACAATGCATTCATCCACACAATGAAGCTACCACGGTCAACTGCATATTTACCATAGACTAAAATCAGGATCCTATATGTTAACCATGACAATAAACCTATAATTCCATTCCAAGTACAAATCATTGATAAAAGAGCAGCAGCATCACTGCATTATATGGTCTGCCTTTCCCATTTACATACTCTACAACATTCTAAACATTTAACCCCCCAACTTCCAACACAGAGATCCACATAGTTCACTCCCTTGAAGAGTACTGCTAAGCATGCATTTGTGCTACACAAATGAAACTTTCAATCGATTCACAATTCAAATTGTTCCATTTACCAACATAAATTTCATCCCAATTTAAAGTCTCCAAAATTCACAAATTTTCAGGGGGAAAAAGAACATATATGAAACAGTACCTAACTGTCAACTAAAACAATTTCATATCAATGAGAAGAGCTTAAAAAAAAAAATAGCCTCAGAATATGAAGACACAAACCTGCAACAATCTCAAGTCGAACTTAGGGAGACCAATATGAGCCACGGTAAGCGAACCAAAAAAGTTGCCCACCAAAGCAGCATCGGGAACAACCAACCCATGGACCAATCCGCCGACAAACCCACCCAAAAAACTATCTCCGGCACCGGTTGGATCAATCTGGTTTGCCCCAAAAGGCTCAATTTTCATCTCCCCATCTTTCCAATAAACTTCACATCCATCTTTCCCATGGGTTACCACCACACAACACCATTGCCTCACTTCCTCAACCTCCATAAACAGTGCCTCGTCCGAAGAGGCCTTCAAAAACTTTATCCGCGGTAACAAATGGTAAAACCCACTCTCTTTTAACCGCACAAGCTTTACCGTCCCGTTTTCGTCGAAAGCACGGATCAAAGCCTGGATATCAACGAAAACGGCGTCGCATATCTCCACCATTCTTTCCAGCGTTTCCGGTAATATCTCCCCGCCAACCCCAACCGCCATTCCGAAATCGAACTTTCTATCGGGTAGATCCGATGGATTAATCGGATCGCAGACTTCGACCCGTTTCAAGACCCGGTCCTGGTGAGCATTTTCGCTATAACCCTGATCGAAATAGGCGTGGAAGACGGTGGTTTTGGAAGTGGGAACGACGATCGGGTCGTGGTTAACACGGTATTTAAAATCGACCCCAACTTTAGAGGTTAAATGGAAAGAAACGGAAAGGCCGGTAAGGACGTTGGAGATGAAAGAGGCTGCCCCACCGAGGGTTTCGGCGACGACGGCGCCGCCTTGGAGAAGGACATCGTGGCAGTAGTTACCGACAATGAGAACGCTCTGAATAGGTGTGTTTGGGGTTTGAGGGATGGTGGTTACCATGGTGGAGAGAAGGTGAAAAGAAAAAGGAGGGAGCTTTGTTGTGGTGAGTTCTGGTCTGGGATCATGGAAGATGAAAAGGAAAACAATGGAGAAAGGTTTTAAGAATTGGGGGAATCCATTGAAGGGAGAGGAATGTTTAGAAAGGAAGACATGAAAGCTGTAAAAGGAAGACAAAATAAAAATCTAGGTGTCAAGAAGGGGAGGACGCGCGCCAGATACTGGTTTATTTCAGGCTTATTTATATATATAGGTAGCAGAATGGCCAAAAACTGCACACCAACTAATAGAAGATAACAAGGGTTATTTCACATTTCGTCTTTAAACTATCATTTCAATTTTAATTTCATCCTTAAATTCCAAAAGCTCTTACTCAAACTCTTCAAAGCATCAGTTTTGTATAATCGAGTCTCTTTCTCAGTGATTGTATTGTATTGTATTATATATGAAACACTGAATCAAATTGTATACATATATCCCACAGGTCAATGAAATTTTGAATAAAAATAAAAATATTTTTCCACTTCCTCTCACGAAAATTTAATCCTTACTAATTTTGAAAGTAAATGATCAAAGACAATTAATCACAGCGTTAATGTTTTTCGACAACTGTGCATCATTTTGATTGGTATAATAATAAATTTAGTTCTCGATGTTTGCATACTGTTAATTTGGTCTTGATTCTAAAAAATTCAACAAATTTAGCCTCAATATTTACACATTTACCAAAAAATTAAAGGTTAAATTTTGTTAAATCATGATCAAATTGTTAGAATGTGTAAATTATGAGAGCTCAATTTATTATTATACCAATCAAACTCATGCACAATTGAAGAACAACATTAACCACGTGGTTAATTGTCCTTAGTTGCTCTCATTCGAAATTGACAAAGACAAAATTGCTCTTATATTTTTTTTTAAAAGACCAACTTACTCAATATTGAAATTGAAAGATACTAAAGAGATCTTTTTTACCAAATAAAATTATTCTTTTTAAGATGTTAAATCCAAGCCATTCATATTTGTAATTTGATTCGTAATTTTTAAATATACTCTTTGAACTAGCATTTAATCTTTAAACTAATGACTAAATTGAAATGATAAATTATTTGATGCTTTATATATTCAATTAGAAAACGGGACCAATTTAAAATTTAGAGCATAGTTTGACAATTTATGATGGCAATAACTCAAAAACAAAACATGTTTTTACTGGGATTTTTTTAATAATTTTATTATAACCTTTTCATCATATATATATATATATATATATATATATTTTTGACATAATACTTAAAATTATTTATAATCTTTTCTCAATTCATAAATAAAAAATATATTTTAACACATTCAAACTCCTCTTAAAGATAATAATCATATCAATCGTTTTAAAGAGGTTTTTTAAAAGCTCATCAAAGGGTCGTCGCTAGTGCTTTGAATTCTGAACCCCAGAAAACGACTGATTCCCGCAATTCTTCCTGTCAAACAAGTATAAGTTCGATTCCTTTTTCCCCCAACTCTTCATAATTTAAAATAAAAAAAAATTATTTTAGTATATTTTTTAATAATTTGTTAAAATAAAAAGAAAAAGAGCTAGTAATGTGATTGGGTTCTGCTTTCTGTAAAATATTCTAATGTACAATAAAAAGTACATGAACTTCCAAAATTACATAAAAATATATATATAATTAGCCTAACTAGATGTAACTTCTGTTCGATAATTTTGACAAAATTACGTCAAAATTCATATAAAATTCTTAAAGTTTAGCTTCTTACAATGTTTAAATTTACTCAAAAAAAAAAAAAAAAAAAAAACTCAGCCAAGTTTGACCATGTCTATACTTCGTCAAATAATGTACAGATATCAAATAATAAAGCTTATCTTTAAATTTCATAAAAATTATATTAATTTAATTTCTATCCTGTGCTTGAAAATAAAATATAAGTCACGTTTTAGCCACATCTTATCCATGCAAGACTTATGAATATATAATAGAAAATATAAATTCCTATTTTCTCTACAATAAAAACACAACTCTAAATTACCAAAAAGGTTATAGTTTTATTAATATTTTATAATTTTAAGAAAAGAGAATGTATGTTGTAATTTCTTTTTTAATTCCTGTTGCTTATTTACGATTATAAAGTTGAAGTACGCAGAGAGTAATAATGGAAGGAATTAAATAATTGCCAATTTTAGATGCCAAAGTTGACAAGAAAATACAGAATGAATTCAAGGAAGAATTCCATGGCATCTAAAATGAGTAGACCAAAGTGAAGGAATATGATTCTGCCTCATCCCGATCTATGCCTCTATATATGTATATATACATACAAAAGAAATCATAATAACTGTTTCGAATGCCATTCTATCTTTTTGGAGCTTTACTTCCTTTTTCTTACCTATTGGCTATCAAGATATGCAAAACTATGTTTGAACACAAACCAAAGTTCACACAACATTATAACAACTGCTTAAGCCTAATCCATTCAAACACAGCATGCAGCATGAAGATTGTGGAAACGAACACAGCATCAGAAGAAGAGAAACAAAACTATACTGTAAATCCAATTTCTTGTTTTAGATTTGCAGACCGCATTGATGGATGGCTGACTCAATAAGTTAATTCAAGCAGTACAAAGAAGCTGCGTAAAGGTCAGGATATGATGATAAGATAATGTAAGTGATCAAACCAGCACATGAAGATTCTCAGTCAGCACGGATACCACCCATAAAAGTCATTGGATCAGGACAGCTCCCCAAGAAATGAGCTTGGGAGAAATCAAAGCCTGGGTTCTGCAGAATGAAGATAACATGTCGTTAGTGTTACGTGCAAGTCATCCCTACAAGTGGTTGGAATATGGTTTGAACAAGGTATCGAGTCAAAAGCTTGACCATGTGGATTCAGGCCTCAATGAACCACATTAGAATCGATAACAATTCGATCACACTTATAGATGCGCAACTAAGAGGAAATAAAAGAACAGCTAAAATGATAATTTTTAGTTTCTTATGAAATGTTACCATTTATATACAAGTGATCAAAAGACAAATGAAATCTTGAAAAGAAAGTTTTACTGGCATCAAAACTCAAGGCATTCCATAATAAGCACATAATACTAGCATTTTTACTGCTACCAATTACAATGCAGAAATGTTTCAACTCTGAACCAACCTTAATCCAGAACAGATTGAACTCCCATTTGTAGATGACATCTTCCTGTAATCCACAAAGTAGCTTCTCGGTTTATTAATTATTAATTTAATCTTGCTTTGTTCCATATAGGATACTGTTTTATGTCCTTATCTGGTATATTAGCCAAAAGTTACCTATGACAATAGGACCTCAATTGAGATAAAATAGTTAGACATAAAATAAAGTATAATTAGTAAAAATTTAAACAAGCAATTAGAAACATAAGTAAAAAACTCTTGTAAAAAATAACACCTCTTCAAAATAAGTGAAAAGTTTTCCCTCTTTTTGTCACAAACAAGTCATTAGAGTGGCTAAAAATTACCAATTGTGACCAATGACTAAAACATGTGGAAAAATAATACCCCAACCAAACGTAGCATTAGTGGTAGAAGCTTCCTTTACATGACCATAAATTTTCTCTTCACATTGCTGCTGGTTAACCTCGCATGCCAAGCGACAAGAAAATGTGGAAGAACCGGGAAGTTAGTCCCATTACCCATGCCACATCAAGAGTCAAACAGAACTCACAATATGCAGTTTCATGATCGCAGTCAAAAGAACAGATGCTTCTAGTGAGATCATGTTGCAGACATGGAATTCTTAATCAAAATCTTAGGAGAAGTAGGACTCTTAATAAAAGAAGTTATTTTATTATTCTCAGGAGAAGTTAATTGTTTTAGGACTCTTAGAATAGAAGTTGTGTTTGGTAGGACTTTATTTAGTGATATACTTTATCTAATCATTGTAATCTCTATTTAAAAGGACCTACAGAATAATAAAAGGTAAGCAGAACTTTTATTAGAAACCTAAGAGATCTGGGTGTCTCTCTAATGAGTTCTAAGGTTTCAGTCTCCCCCTCGACGAGCTGAACTATCAATCACAATAGGTCGTTCTAAGAATTGAGATCAAGGGAAGGCAATGGATTTCGGCTTCCCCATCAACCGCTTGGTGACACGATCCTATTCTCGCTTCTTAACAGATCATTTTCCATTCCTCATCAATTCAGAAAGCACATAACTAAGACAAGATTTCATATTTCTTGAGAAAAACCACTTCCAAATGTCTGTAATTATAGTAGATAAATAGCAACATCCAATGTGAAACATGTGCAGATCAAGCATTAGCTAATGTGGGACTTAAGTTATAAACACAATTGACATGTCAAATTCAGGTGATACTTGTCTTTGGAAATTTTCTTTTGTTAAATTGTTACTATGAACATAGACACATTATAAAGTGACAAGTAAGCGTTGAAAGAACTAATGATGTAAATGATACAGCTATTGCTGGAAATTTTCAGAGGAACCATGGATCCACGTGAGAAAAATATAAATGAAACAAGGCTACACATAGAATACATCTTGCTGAAATGGGAAACATCCGACCAATATCTTACTTAAGAGAGAAAAGCTCAATCTTATAATTAAACTAAATACAATTAACACAAAGACAGAAGTGCAAGTTTCTCAAGGCAAGGGCGTCTGTCAGCGTAAACAACTTTTAACCTGTGATACCCGGGCTCGAAGTGTTGGATACAGAAATGTGTCTAACAGGGACATACTTATTCAAAGTTTTTCCATACATTTGAATGATCATACCTCCATATCTATATCTAAACATGTGTTCCGACAGGAAGCTAGATAACATAGCTTTTAACTAGCATAACAAAGGAACAAATCGACCGAAAACTGAATAAGCTGAGCACCTTAATTTTAGCAATTGTAACACTAGAATAATTCACTACAGGATGAACTGAAAAACCACATCATAACATTCAGCGCAAGTAATTTAAAGGAAACACATGATTCACCTCTTCCTGAAACCTCTGAAGCATGGGGCGCTTTTGCTCGAGATCAGTCGAATATGGGTCTAGCTGACCCTGAGCTAGTATAGGTGATGACGAGGTCTGACCCTTGTCCCTCTTCTTCAATGTTATGTGCATTATATCATCCTCTCGCCATAATTAAAATATCCCCATTTTAGATCAACTCCAAACAAAATTTAATGATGATTCCTCATCCTAAATCATGGATTCAGCCCGGTTCATCATAATGTCAAGTTTCTATTTTTTCCCTTTACCCCAACTTGAACAAAACAGTAATTTTCCTGGAAAACAAAATACCTAGCGTCCAATAAGATGAATCAGTCTTCACTGGCAGAACAAATCATGCTGAAAAATTAAATAAAAAGAAACAGAATTTATTGAAAATGTAAAAAAAAAAAAAATAGAATTTATATCAAAATTGAAAAGAAAGGATATACTAAAAAAGAAGAAAGAAAAGAAAGAGTAACATTGAGACAAGGAGGGTTGCCTTGGATTCCAACTTCAACATGTTTTGACTGAATTTTACAATAAAACTGCTTGGAGTGAGCATTGGAGGGTAAATTTATGTAAATATTTACCTCTTCCAAGGTCTGATCCCATTCAAATGCCTTTTTTCACCTAAAAATTATAAAAGAAATATATATATATCAAAAAGAAATTATAGAGAGTTTTTTAAAATAATGAGATCGGAAAGAAGAACAAGGAGGGTGAAGGCTAGAAAGACCGTTGTGAAGGAAACTGTGTCGTTTTTCAGAAGCCAATTATTCCGACCATCTTTTTCAGGGTTTGGATGTTTCGTTTTTCAGTCACCGATTCTCTCTTCCGTTCTTGTTCCCGCGGTTTCTTTTGAACTGGCGAAAAAATAGAGAGTAATAATTTATCATTAAATTTTAATTTATTATAAAATAATCATTAACATTATTGATTATTAAGTCGTTAACTGTCACATTAAATGTTGTTTAAGATTAAAATTTTAAGTTAAATTTTTATTTTTTTTATAATTAAAGAGGCATTTTATAGTTAAAATATTAAAAGATAACAAGAGGAAATACATAATGAGTCTTTAATTAAAAGTTACAACATGTGCACTAGGAACATCAATAATCCCAAGTTCAAGAGTAGAATCATCACAGGTCTTTGCTAACCAATCCGCGGTCGAATTACCCTCTCGTTTAGTGAACTAAGAGTGAACCTCCTCAAACGCCTTTGATGCTTCCTTGATCTGTCGAACGATTGTTGTCGAGGAAGACCCATTCAAGCATTCTTTGATCATCTTCATAGCAGTCATGCAATCACTTTCCACTATCACTTTGCAAGCCCCTCGAATCTTTGCCATCTGAAAGCCGTGAAAAACAGTCCACAGTTCAGCGTTCAACGTCGAATCTCTCCCCACAAATATTTGGAATTCCGAGATCCAATTCTCATCTGGTCCCCGGAGAACACCACCCGCAGCTGACCAATTTTCCCTGATGCTGGCTGCTCCATCAGTGTTGATCTTTACCTAGCCAAGGTTCGGAGGACACCAAGAAACCCTCTCGCTATAATTATCCAACACGACCCTATCCCTGTAGCCAACCTCCAGAATGTTTTTAACCATGCGGCTTGCTGCACACAAGATATCCTCCACCTGGCCACACTCATCTTGGAACACAGCTCTATTTCTATGTTTCCATACCAGCCAACCGACAACAGCAAACATGACTGCCGACTCATCCTCGGAAGTAATAAAACGAAACTTCCCATTTAAATTTGCGGTTAACCAGTCATCAAAACTCAGCCCAAAGAAAACACTTACCTCGTCAGAAAACATTTAATCACTATACTTATTTCTTTTTAAAAATTATAGAGATGTGTATTCGATAAAATTACATTTTAATACTCATAAAAACATATAAAGCAATCTTAACCAAAAAATTTCTATCCTTGCCCCTAATAACTTGGGCCAGGCCTAATTATTGACTTAATCCGAACAACATATGTGCTCTTTTGCTTGTTTGTTTGTTTTTTTTTTTTTTTTGAAAATTAGTTATGAAATTTCTTATCATGGTAAATCATTTTTGTTTAATTTTTTTTAACAATTTTATTATATTCTGATCAATCGAATAAGTAGCTCTAGTGAAAAAAAGAATGTTATTCATCTTAGAGATTTCGAGTTCAAGCACCTGTGTGTGTAAAGTGTGTGCGCTTTACTAAAGAGTTTAGTCTAATCTCCAACCTATAAATAAGAAAATAATGCGCTTCAACTCATTTACACATACCAGTCAAACGAAGACTCAATCAACTGTTTAAATTTTTATACTAAATTAATTTCACCAGAAATGAAAAAATTATTCGATAGATTTCAAATATTAGTATCAATAAGTGGGTATATGTTTAAATATAAATGTATCCATTCTTCATGTATTGAAAAAGTAGATCATTATTTTTATATTTGAGTTTTGATTGTGTTAAAAACAACTTACAAGTATACATTCAAATAATTTATAATTAGAATTAAAATAATAAAACTTAAATTAATAATCAAATATATCCAAATTTAAATGACCCATTTGAATTCCTTTCCAACCTCATCATTTGTTTCTATTATACATTTTCTAAGATTAAAAAACAATAATTGAGTTTTGGTACCTTTCATATTAGAAGACAATATTTTAAAATATGAATATAAAATAAAGTAAATGAATAGAAATTTCGAAGTGGCAAATAGTGGTGATTGTGGAGAAGAAAGATTGCAAGATTTTGTATGTATTAATTGAACTTCATAACATTACAGCGATTTCCCTAACGTTCAAACAAAGTGCAAAAGGGACAATGAAGAGACTTCTAGAGCCCTGGAGGAATTAAAATAATCAATTTCCTATATATATTCAAATTTTTTGTGTTTCATATAAAATCAGCATATTCTTTTGTTCTTTTTCGACTTTTTATTTTTTTAGGTGAACCGATTTCTATCATTTTGATTTTTCGGAAACTTTAAATATAAATTTTTATCACTCTATTGATAATTTAATTTAATAAAATCGATCTCAGAACTTTAAGGAGAACCAATTTTTTAAAAAGAAAATTCCATATTCATAGAAAAATATATCATTGTCGCCATGTCATCGCCCTTTTGTGGAAAAAAAAAAAAAACAAAAACAAATTTAAGTGGCCTATGAGAAATTGAGAATTAAAGCACCTTACGTAATTAAAGAAAACCAAAATAAATCAATAAAAATATTTTAAATTAATTTATGTATAAAAAAAGATAAATAAATAATTTAAAGCCACATTTTAGGACCCAATATATCTTGTTAGTGTAGTTACAACGGTGCCGTTTCGTATCATCTCTTTTAACTCATTAGCTTATCCTCATCCTTCGTTTCTCTATATAGTGTCCACAGACCATCCAAACTCAGAAATTCGAAACTCGAAACTCGAACGTCGCTTCTTTTGTTAGAAAGACGTTAGTAGCGGCAAATTTTGAACGTTACTCTTACGAAGGATAATGCTATCCTTGCGCTTCGCTATTCCTACTACGAATAAATTAACTCCACCCAAGATTAAACCGAAACCGGGTTTAGTAGTACAAACCGCTTGGAACCAAACGGACCTTTTTCCTTCTCTTCCCAAACGATATGATTATAAGCTACAAGCAGCTACCACGGACTTATCTGTGGCGGGAGATATCCCGGCGGAGGAGGTGGTGGAGCTTCCGGCGGAGCTGAGCAGAGAGTTGATGCCGAAGCACGTAGCGGTGATAATGGACGGGAACGGGCGGTGGGCTCGGCAGCGGGGATTGGCGACATCAGCTGGGCACGAAGCCGGTGCAAAGGCTTTGGGGGAGCTGATCGAACTATGTTGCCAGTGGGGGATCCAGGTTCTGACTGTCTTCGCCTTCTCTTACGAGAACTGGATTCGTCCCAAGGTAATTTATGTACTTGTAATTCCATTTTATGGTTTTGATTAAGGTCAAGATGTAGAGAGGGTTAGATTTGGAGCGAATACTATGGTTAATGGGGGGTGTAGTTGAAGTGCAGGTGGAGGTTGATTTTTTGATGAGTTTGTTTGAGAGAGCGTTGAAGTCCAAAGTGGAGTCATTGAGTAGGTAACTCCCCTTTCTTTTCTCTTTTTTATACCAATTTATTTTACTGTTTATACTAACAAATTAATTTCTAAGTTTATTTTTTTCCCAAACTGTATTATCTATTTATATTATTAGTAACCCTAGCTGAGTTGATATCATAGATTAATTAAGTATTAATTCAGTTAGAAAATAATTAATATATCATTTTATTAAGGGTTAATTTCGAAAATAGTCATTTTTATTTGTTTCAGATTACGTTTTAGTCACTTATATTATCGTTTTGTTATGAAGTGGTCACTCTACTGTTAAGCTTCGTTACCTCCCTAACGGCAATTTTACGTAACAGTCCAAATAGGTTTTAAATGTCAACTTGGATGTCGAACTGAGATAAAAATAGATTTTTAATTAAATAAATTTAATTAATTAAAAAAATTAAATTAATTATATCTTGAACCGAAAAAACATCGGTCTTTTCCTTTTTTTTTAGTTTTTTTTTTTTTGTCATTTTGATTGAAAAAACTATTCTCATCTCAATTGAACATGTAAGTTAGTATTTAAAACACATTTATACTGTCACATAATATTGCCGTTAAGGAGGTAACGGAGCTTAACGATAGAGTGAGTACTTTGTAATAAAATGATAACGCAAGTGACTAAAACGTAACATTTCAAACATAACTGACTAAAATGTAATCTGATATAAACAAAAGTGATTATTTTTATGATTTACAATTTTATTAAATGATTATTCGATGAATTTTTTTATCTGGAATTATATAGCGAGATCCTCATATCTGATATCCTATTTTGATTGGAGCAGAGGCGGCATTCGAATATCAGTAATAGGGGATTCAACAAAGCTTCCCACATCGCTGCAACAGTTGATCAACGAAGTTGAGGAGACCACAAAAAATAACTCCAGGCTCCAACTCATTGTAGCCGTTAGCTACAGTGGGAAATACGACGTCGTACAAGCATGCCGTAGCATTGCCGAGAAAGCCAAAGACGGCCAAATCCAGCTAGATGACATCAACGAAGGCCTAATCGAACAAGAATTAGAAACAAATTGTACGGAGCACCCAAACCCTGATTTGTTAATTAGAACCAGTGGTGAACTTAGGGTCAGCAACTTCTTGTTGTGGCAATTGGCTTACACCGAGCTCTTCTTTGCTCAAGAGCTCTGGCCTGATTTCAAGAAAGACGAGTTCCTCGAAGCTTTGAGTTCGTACCAGCAGCGGCAGCGCCGCTACGGCGGAAGACATTGATCAGCTCATCGGAAAGCATATATATATATACATGGTGTTAGCAATTGAAGATGTATAATCTTACTATGCATAAATAGAAATGTTATAACGAATATGTAAAAACTAAAAACATTAGTGTAGGATAGTCAACTGAACCACAGAAATTAATAGTGGCAAAAGACTTATATTTAAGTCTTGAATTGATTTTAATTTCAGGTTTGATCTCTGAGCAATTTCTACTTATAAAAAAAATTACTTAGGATTACTGTTATGTAATTATAATAAAAATAACTCGATTGAAAATTCGATTTGAGACTTAATCTTATATAATAAAAGAGTACGAAAATCTCAAAAAAATGAATTTTTTCTTCTTTACTTCTTGACCTTCTTAACTAAAATTCCCTTCTCTGTATCTTCAGATTTGTTGATCATACGTATCAACCGTTGAATCTAATTAATGACCAGCAGAATAATTTAGTTGATTGAGCAGCTTGGGAATTTTCAAGATCAAGATATTGTATGTCTTAGGCTAAAGTCCAAACATGGTCCTTTCAACCTTTGGTCCTTTTAATCTTCTAAAAAACATTATGTGGTGCTCAATGTACCTTTGGTTGAAGTAGAAATAAGTGATAATTTTATTTGGCTTAATATAATATTTGGTATCTAAACTTGATACTTTTTCCTAATTTGGTACTCAAATTTTTTCTTAGTCTAATTTGGTACTCAAACTTAACACTTTTTCCTAATTTGATACCTAAACTTGACACTTTTTTTAAGTTGGTATTTAAACGTTTTGGGGTCCAATTTGATACCTGAACTTGAATCTTTTTCCTAATTTAGTACCTAATTTTTTTTATATTAATTCATTAAGCATAGCATAAAAAAAAAATTCAACACCGTTATTATTTTGTGTAATTTTTATAATATTTAATAAATTTTAGGTACCAAATTGAATCTTAAAAAAAGCTTAGGTACCAAATTAAGAAAAAAAATGTCAAGTTCAGGTACCAAATTGGTTCCAAAAAAAGTTTAGGTACCAAATTAGAAAAAAGTATCAAGTTTAGCTACTAAATTGGGTCAAAAAAGTTTAATTACTAAATTAATAAAAGGTATCAAGTTCAAGTACCAAATGTTATATTCAACTTTTTATTTCATTAGTAAAAAGAGGTTTTGAAATTAAAAATTTAAATCAAAATATATGAAAAACCAATATGATGAAAATATGGTTAAAGGTAAAATTTCTATTTAATTCATAAATTTGATTATTAATGTAAAGATAATTTTAGTGCTCTTAAATAAATTAATTATAGTTGTTGATGTCGCGCCTAACAATCTATATTTTCTTGCCTTATTGATGATCAATTAGAGGATCATTCTCCTTATAAATAAACAATCCTATGACTTTGTGATTAGGATTAGTTTACTGATAGAATTAATAACGAAAAAAACGTAATTCTAACCAACATGCACACACAACCAAAGTTCATTTAGATGAGATCATATGCCCACATAACATGGTTATTGTTCGACATGGATTACCAGATTGAATTCGCCATCTGATTTTGTATGATGTTGGTTAATTAAGTATATTGAAAAACAGAGATAATTTTTATTTGGTCCGCTAATAATTTTATAAAAATTTATTTTAATACTTCATTGAATATTTATTTTTTTTAGTCTTTAAATTTACACCGTTTATCAAATTGTCCTAAAATGGATAGAAAAGTTAAAGGTCGATTAACTTTGCTAATGTGGTGGCATACACATAGATGTCATGTCAATAATTAATTAATTTTTTAAATTTAAAAAATTCAAAAATTATAAATATAAAAAATATTTTCTTGATATTTTTATTTTTAAAAAAAGTAATTAATAGTTAACTTGCATACACTTGACTGCAACATGAATACCATATCAGCAAAGTTAATAGACGTTTTATTTTTCTATTTATTTTAAAATGATTTGACAAAAAATATAAATTAACTAAAAAAGAAAAAAAATCAAATAGATAACTAAAATACTTTTTTTTTGTAAAATTGAACGGTGAAATAAGTTAGTGTACTTAAAAAAATATTATTTTATTTTTCTTAATTATGCATTTTAATTATACATTTCACTTAATACAATTATTATTATTACAAATAATATGCGCTAGTTATTAGTGTCACGGATTAGAACTTTAATCTCGTAATTCATGCAATTTTAGGTAATTTTTTGGGTTTAAATTCGCCTAAATCAATTTAATTCCTGCAAAATAAAAATTCTCAATAGAAATTATTTAAGGCACCGAAAATAAAACAAAAGTAACTTAAAACAAAGAACAACAAAAGAACACAAAATGTCACAATAAAACAGAACACGCAAAGCGTTTGAGAAATACTCTCAAAGTATTCTATTACTTTAGAAAGAAGACAAAATGGGATGATACAAATGAGTGTGAAGCTTTCTATTTATAGTTGAGCTCCTCGAATTCAACGATGTATATTGAATTACATTAACGATTGAGATTAACGTCTATCTTGGTAGGAGTCTTAAGAGATTTAAATTTTATTCATCTTTATCCCTTATGATTTATATTAATTATTCTGGTAACTTTAGTTTTATTAATGTTTTATCGAACCATCAAAATTTTAAGTAAATAGGTTTCTCCATGAGTTCTACGAATTGGACTAATTTAAGTGGGTCAAATGAACCCTATTTAATAATTTGACATTTATAGGACGTTTTGTTTGAAATGGTCACAGTTTTTAATCTGCGATCCATGACACTAGTGCCTATAAACATTAATTAAGATTTATTCAATTATCAAATTTAAAATATTTATTTTATATTTACGTTGTTTTTATTAAATTTAAGAAAAATAATTTACTAATAACATTTTTATTTGAATATTGGCTTAACTACATAGACTAATTTAAAAAGAAAAAAGACATAAGGGTTTTCAAATTTTCTCTCTGCGTCGCTTTCTTTCTTTCTTTCGTTTTTTATTAGTAGGCGGCGACGTCAGTTTTAATGTTTATCGTTAATCGTCGGTTTTTTCTTCACCTTAATTTTTTATATTCAGTTCTTATTTTTATTATATTTTAGTTTTCTTCTAGTTTTTATTTGTCTCTGTGACACATTTTTCCTATGTCTTGTGGGACGTTTTTCTTTTTTCTTGTGGCACGTTTCTGCTTTATGACACGTTTTTGTCTACCTTTGTAGTGGATTTGCGTTCGTGAATAGTTATCTCACAACACTCGACTCTGATTTACGGTTATCGGTGATCTTTCAGTAGTTTGATTCTCTTTTGTGGTTCGTTTATCGATGCAATCAGATCTGTTTTGCGAAGCAGCCTACAAAATTATTAGTTTCGTTCACCACTCCTACTTCGATCCTTAAGCGTGTAGGTGAATAGAGACAAGGAGTTATGTTATTCTGCTTCCTTTCTCGAGTGTTTCATTTCATCCCTGTCGTTGCAACCCACTGGACGTGTTTTGCTGATCCGATGTTTCGTTTTCTAATTTTTTTAATTTCTCTTTATTTTATTATTTTATTACTCTATTTTAATTTTATTTTAAATATTTCTCTATTTTAATTTTTAATAAATTCAACCAACATATTATTTAAAAAAACATAAATATACTAGTAAACAAAAAAAAAGTGATGATAAATACAGTAGCTTCGAAGTAGAAACCAAAATTAGGTTGACTTACCATTTTGATTCCGTATTCTTTCCGAAATTTGGACATCAATTTTTCTATTGGTTGAAGGACATCAATTATTAAAAACAACATAAAAAAATCAATAATTGAAAGGGAAAATCTAAACCCATCATTCGAAATTGTCTCCAAGGACAATTTTTTTATATTGATTATTTTCGTCGATCTTTGTTCGAGATTCGTCATTATTTTTATCAATAATATTATTTTTAATTATATTTTTTATTAAAAATATATTATATCTTATCAATGCAATCCTCACTAGTTGCTACAAAAATGATATTTCTTAATTTCAATTTTAAAGTGTTTTATTTTATGATAACACCAATGCAATTAGCCATTAAGTGGATTTAAATGGTTAAGAAGGGTATTATAATTTTTTTTTTTAATTTTGTGTTTCATAGAATAAGCCAAGGAAGAAAATAAAGTTTGAAATATCTCAGTTACTTACATCTTACCTTTATAATTATACATAAAAATAAATAGAAGAATAGAAAAAGAAAAACAATATTTGTATTGTGTTTATATTTATTTTATTTTATTTTGTCTTCTTCATATTTAAAATTTTAACTTAATTATTTCAATTAAACGTAACTTAATTTTAAGATAAATCTTTTATAAATATATTTTTTAAATGAGTCAATATTAACATATTTTGACACATCAATATATTCATATTATTTTTCGTTGTATTTTGATTTTCTATAGAAATATATTATTAGGTTAAAATCCCACTTTGTATTGATTTTAAATTAATTTTTATAGATTTTATACTTTAAAATATATAAAAAAATAGTCCAAAATAATATATATCATTTTATAAAAAGAAGATATTTTAATATTTATCCAACTAAATTAGTGTTCGATTAGTTTGTGATACAAACTCAATCAAACACATTATAAAGTGATAATGTCACATTTGGCACTTTTACAAAATGTCCAATGTGGTACGTATACTTTGAAAATGTCCAACGTAATACCTGAACTATCAATAAGTGTTTTATTATGGTACTCGATGTTAACACCGTTAGTGATGAATTGTTAAACCAACCAATGAAAACTCGACACATAGAATTTTATTTTATTTTCACATCATCAAGATCACATGAATAATATAACATTATGTGAAAAACTAAATAAAAAATAGATTAAAAATTATACATATTGTTAATAAAAGAAGAAGTAAGTACTAAATTTACATTAATATTATTTAAAAATCAAACCTCAATTATTAATATTTTTTATCGACATAATGATTTATTTGGTCTTCTAACTTTATAAAAAAAAAAATCATTTTAGTCCTCCATTTAATTTTTTTGTCTTTTTAGCCTTCAAATTTGTATTGTTTATCAAATGACCCCAAAATGAATGGAAAAATTAACATCTATTAACTATGCTGGTGTGACATACAAATGGATTGTCACATTAGTAATTAATTAATTTTTTAATATAAAAAACATTTTTTAAAAAGTTTAAAATTATTTATAAAATATAAAATTATTTATTAATATTTTTATTTTTAAAAAAATTAATTAATTGTTCTCGTGGCATACACATGGACTTTGACGTGGATGTCATATCAGCAAAGTTAATAGATGTTAACTTTTACATCATGTTCGGATGATTTGATAAATAATATAAATTCAATGATTAAAAAAGAAAAAATAAAAATAAGAAACTAAAATGACTTTTTTTATATATATATATATAATTGGAGTAACAAATAAGTTATTATACCCATAAAAAATATTAATAATTAACTACCTAAAATATAAGCAAGTGCTTAAGTGAGTTACTATTCTTGTAATTTCTCGATGCGTGGTACAATTACTTTGTGGTTTAATCAAAAGCAAAAGCAAAGTTCGCGGGATGGTTCAATTCGATTTTTTTCATCCACTAAACCCGAATCCAGCGCGAAGAATTTGCCACTTAAAAAAAGAGGAAACATCATTCTTTTTATTTATTCAAATCTAGATTTTTATTTTATTTCTTCTAACAAAAACTTCAATCTTAGGTAAATGATCAAGATTCATCGCATCTCTTTTTTTTCCCTTTTGAAAATGAGTTTTTCTTGAATTATGTTAAATATATGAGTTTCTCTCCTCTATAATCTGCTCATGCCAAGGTGCTTTTCCAAATCTTGGGTTTTCTTTTTTAATATTCACTTGATTTCTTCGAGTTAAGATAGTTTCTTTTATTCTAGAAATAATCTGATTGTTTATTGTTGTTTCCTTTTTGTTTTTTTTTTAATGCTTCAGTCTTGAGGTGGAATATTTTGTTATGGATTTTACTCTTTGTTTTCAAATTTAATTTTGTTTTATTGTTCAATTTAGTTTGATTATAAGCTTACGACGGAATTAGGTGATTTTAGGGTAGCATTTTAGGTGATATCCTAATGCTTAATTTCATCATCAGTCTTTTTGGGTTTAATGGATTTCGATCTTAGGTTGCTTGAAACCAACATTGTTACCGTTTCTAAATGCATAAGCAAACATGACTAATCTAATTATGCAATTGCCGCTCAGGCTGGCTTTAAAGTAGAAAGGTCATCAGTCAAGTTGTTTGGATGCATGTAGCCATTAGACTTTAGGTGGAAAAGAGGGCATCTTGAAACCATTTTATCTAGGGTCTTTTCTGAGAACTTGTTTTGTTTGTATGATGTTGAGTTTAATGGTTTTGTTTAGGTGATTCAGAATAATATACCAATGGCGGACCTAAAAGAACTTCTGCTCCCACTGAAACCTCAATCGGCTATAAATCTTAGAGGTACTACATCTCAGGCATCTGCCTCTGGACGCCAACCTTTTCAAGGCTTGGATTTATCTGGTTTAAAGAAGCGGGGCCAAGGACTCCGATCTTGGATCCGTGTTGATACATCTGGGAATTCTCAAGTCATCGAGGTTGACAAGTTCACTATGATGCGTCGGTGTGACCTACCAGCCCGGGATTTACGGCTTCTTGACCCTTTGTTTGTGTACCCCTCCACAATCCTTGGCAGAGAGAAGGCTATAGTTGTAAATTTAGAGCAGATACGATGTATCATCACTGCTGATGAAGTTTTTCTCTTGAATTCCCTCGATAGCTATGTGTTGCAGTATGTTGTAGAGCTACAAAGACGACTTACAAGTGGAGTAGGTGAGGTTTGGCAACCAGAGGGTCCTGAGTTGAACCGAAGAAGTGGTAGGAATTTTGACAATGTGTATGGGAGTCCATCCCCGGATTATTTACCCTTCGAGTTTAGGGCTTTTGAGGTTGCTTTGGAATCTGCATGTACGTTTCTTGATTCTCAGGTACTTCTCAACTAAAATGTCTTATTGTGTTTGAATTAAATACGCGATGATAAACAAAGGTACTCCCAATCATAAACTTGTGCTCCCAAAATTATTCTCTTGAGAATATAGCTTCCTGAAAAATGGAGGGTTAGGAATTGCAATTCATGAATCGGATATTGAATCTAAACTAGCTTGTGTGGTATGATGTGGTATCAAGTTTGTTCCAAGTAAAGTTTCATAAATCAGATTTTATGAGTGGACTTTCTCTCCCCCCACCCCCCTCTCACCTTATATTCAGTTGAAGTAACTTCAAATCAAAGGGGGAAGATTCTTGAGAATGAAGTGCCTGCATTTTAATTTTTATGATATGAGTATTAAAAATTTAAAAGTTTAATATTTGTTTCTGAATGGTGGTACGTAAACTGAAGGAACCCAGAGTTTTAAGACCCCTCTGTCAAGTATTTTTTTGAGAGAATCATGGCAACCTGTCATGGATCCCACAATATGTGGGGTCAGCTGAAGTAACTTGTTGAAAGTCTCTGTAGTTGTTGCTTGTACTAAGGAAATTGTCTAATGTACAAGAATGAGGTTGAGAAAACAACTTAAACCTTGACCTTTGAAATCATTTGAGCTTGAAAAAGATTTATTCAAAGTAAATGTTAGAAGGGCAATTTTACCGTGAACCTACCTAAGCAAACAGATCACTGACAAGAGGCAGCTAATTGGCAATATTGAATGTCTAGGATATAGTACCATCCTGTATCTAGATTTTGTGTTTGTTCTTTCTTGAATCTTGGGATGACTTTTTTACATTCATTGTTTTCTTGTATTACTTAAAATGAACTGCTTTTTAGAGGATTAGGCAAATATGCCACAAGCCAGTCAGAGCACTAACTCTTACTTTCTAGAGAGAATATTTTATATACTCTTATCATATTTGGATAAAATATATGATAACTTCGATGTGATTTCTAACTTTCCTCTTTTTCTGGCCATTTGTGAGGAGGGGGTGAGAAGTGGTTGTCCAGGATTTGAAACTAGACCTTATGTCAACCAAAACTTGAAACCAACCCAAGTCTTTTACCACTGCATCAGTGGCTTAGTTGAAATTATTTTTCTCCTTGTTCAAAGCTCTCTAGTTCCTGATTATGTGCTAACAATAATATAGGTTCCTAGAAGCTTGGTGGATGCTGGGGAGTTATCTGATGAAAAACTGAGGAATAGAATGGTTATAACTGAACTATCAAAATTGGACCACTAAAATTGTATTTTTATTGTGACCATTATCTACTTGTTGAGTTCTGGGTCTTTTTTTTTTTTTTTTTTAGTTAGTGCTTTTTTACTATCAATTTGTCTGTTGTTTGCATGTGATTAATTTTGAGCAAGTTGGTAACTCATTGGATGCTTCAAAGGCAGCAGAATTGGAAGTTGAAGCATATCCACTACTCGATGAGCTTACATCAAAGATTAGTACGTTAAACTTGGAGAGAGTTCGTAGACTAAAGAGCAGACTTGTTGCTTTGACTCGAAGAGTTCAAAAGGTATAAAGTATTTGCATTTCCTTTTGCTCTCTCTCTGTGTGGCAAGTAAATGATAGCCTTGTGTGTTCTGATCAGTGTTGTCGAGGCGTTTGACTAGGCGTACCTTGCACCTTAGCTACTATCCTTGTGCCTTAGCGCTAGACAACAAAAGCACCTCAAAAGCTAAGCAGCGAAAATTCTAGTGTACGGTTCCCATAAGCTTTTATGTAAAACAAAACTTTTAACCAATTATTCCTATCAGCTTTTGGAGCAAAGTTTTAAAGAGCGAAGAACATGAAATTTTGGCATAGTGTTATATATATTGGATAGATTGTATCACAATTTCTAACAAGTGTAAAATTGTCACCAACTACCAAAATATTTAGTAGATAACAAAATCTCCAACGAGTATCGAAATTTCTAGTAGGTGTCAAAATTTCCAGCCAAATACCAAAATTTCTAATGGATATCAAAATTTTTAATGGAATATGTTAGGTATTTTGGTATATCCAAATTTTCCTTTTCACGCTTGTGTGTGGATCAATAGATTGTACCCAAATATATAACACTTATCTTATAAATTCTAGCCAAATTCCAAAAATTTTGAAGGATACCAAAATATCTAGCATCTTTGATTAGAGATTTTTGTATATTCTAGAGATTTCGGTATAGCATTTGAAATTTTTGTACAATCATTGGTCCTCACATACGAGTGGGAAAATGTCAATTTTAGTATACCAAAATATCTAACATCTTCCATTAGAAATTTTGACATTCGATAGAGATTTAGTTAGGAAATTTTGGTATCCATTAAAGATTTTGATATTTGTATCAATAAAAAATTTTGATACCCTTTAAAAATTTTGGTATGAGCAAATCATTTAAAAATTAAAAAAATATATAAATTATAAAATCATATTTATGGCCATAAAAATATAAAATTAATGAAAGTGCTAAAATGTTATAAATAAAATATATAAAAGATATTAAAAATACAAAAAAAAAAAAATTAAAGAAATTAAAATAAACGAAATTTTGGTATTGTTAAAAATTATGGTATCTGTTAGAAATTTTGGTACTCAATTAAAAATATTGATATTTGATTAGAGATTTTGGTATTCATTAAAAATTTTACATACGGGCAGGAAAAGAAAAATTTTAGAATACTAAAATATCTAACGATTTCCATTTAGAAATATTGGTATTTGGTTACAAATTTTGGTATTAGATTGGAAATTTTGGCACGCCTTAGAAATATTGGTATAAAATAATTTTTTTTGGATCCAAATTATTGATCCACACATACAAGCGAAAAAAATAAAAATTTTAGTTTTCAGAAATATCTAACAGTTTTCATTAAAAAATTTAATTTTGTGCTAGAAATTTTGGTATTCATTATAACCGATTGATTTGGTATATATATTTTTTAATTGTAGGTTGGTTTACTCTTTTTTTTTTTTTTCTGAATATTAATTTTATTATAGTTGTTATTATATATGTTCTTTTTTATATAATGCTTAAAATATTTATAGCACATTCCCAATCATTAAATAGGAGGGCAATATGTTTCAGCGCACGTTATTACCTTGCATCTTCTTACATGGACAAGAATATCTATGACAATCGAACCAATACTCAATCGATTGATTTACTTAAATAGGCTTCACTCCACTTGACCGAAGTTCTTTTATTCTTATTTTTGGATAAACTATATTACGTGTCACCCACTTAGATTTAAGTTTCTTTATTTTATCATCAAATTATAAAAATTACAACGTGATCACTTAACAAATTAAAAGATACGGAGGAGACCGACCAAATTATAAGTTTAGTGCTGGTTTCATGAAAACTTTCGTTGAATGGTTGAAGGGGGAGATGGGGAGAGAAGTAACGAGAGAGAAACAAATACTAAAGGAATAAATAGGGTTTATACATATTCAATATTTAATATACTTTATATACTTCTCATAAAAAAAGTTACATATCATTTTTAATGTAAAAGTAATCTTTATTCAAAGGGAAGTGAGGGTTTTAGAATTTGTATAAATATATATATATTATATTTTTATTTTTATTTGATTTTTAAATTTTTAACAAAATAATTTATAATTTTATTATAATCAGGGCCGAATTGAGATGATGTGTAAATGTTGAGGGTCGGTTTTTTTATAATTATGATTAAATTGATAAAATATATAATAATAGAGAATTAAATTTATTATTATACCAAATTTATAACTATCACGTCATCTTTTCTTTACTCGCTTAATGACAATGGAGAAGAAAGATAAACCCTGATTATTTTGTAATTTTTTATAATTAGGGTGACGAGAAAAAAAAAAATTAAGCATAGTCGGTTGACTTGGGGTGTAGTTTAGCCTTTATTTTAAACTAGTTTCACTAGGTGTGGTAGCTTACTACTAAGAAAAGGGATAAGTACCCAACCCTCTACGTCTCAATATTCGAGGACTCACCAACATACATGAGATCTTAAGGAAATCATGCGCATAGTATAGAGGCAGTATACTGCCCATGTGTCCTTTACAACTCTGGTTTTGATACATTCCCGTCATTGGGTTTCCATTTAGGTTAGAGATGAGATAGAGCAGCTAATGGATGATGATGGAGATATGGCGGAAATGTATCTTAGTGAGAAGAAGAGCAGGATGGAGTGTGATCAATCTATGATGGGATTCAAATCAAACGACGGACTCTCTGTTTCCGCACCAGTGTCTCCTGTTTCTTCACCTCGTGAATCCCGCAGGCTGGAGAAAAGCTTGAGCATGGCAAGGAGCCGCCATGAGAGCACAAAGAGTTCAGAGAGTGCTACTGAGAGTATAGAGGAGCTGGAGATGTTACTAGAAGCATATTTTGTTCTCATTGATAGCACCCTAAATAAATTGACATCGGTATGTGGGTCTCTTTTCATCTTCCATTTTCTTGGATGGATGGATATAATATTATTTTCTTGTTTCAGTTGAAGGAATACATTGATGACACAGAAGATTTCATCAACATTCAGCTGGTATGCCATTTTCCACCTTGAGAGAAATGTTTGAAATTGTGCAAACTATGGAAGACCATCTGACCTTTGAAACTTATGGGCAAACTTTGGGTTGCAGGATAATGTTCGAAACCAGCTGATCCAATTCGAACTGCTACTCACGACTGCGACATTTGTGGTTGCCATTTTCGGGGTGGTAACAGGAATATTTGGCATGAACTTTGCCATACCATTCTTTGATGACCCTGGTGCATTTAAGTGGGTCCTTATAATTACTGGGGTTTGTGGGATAATCATATTCTGTGCATTTGTGTGGTTCTTCAAGTACAGAAGACTCATGCCCCTTTAAGGAAAATAAACCAAATGAAAGTGAATATACCAGCAAATGTTGGATCATGTTTTTCTAAGTTCTTTTCCTATCCAATTCCCAGCAATGTAATTGAAGAAATTCCATATTAGCTTAAATGGACTTTGATTATTTATTTATAAATATAGACCCATCTGAATGAAATTTGGTTTCTGTTCTTGGAGTATATATGGTGTTAATATTCTTTCTCATGTGTAGTGGATTTGAAAGCTACATCTACTTTCTTTGGAGTCTCCTTCATCTCTTCATTGTTGCTATGATTGATCTTCATCTCATAAGTGAGTATAGATCCAATAAGCACATCAAGAGAGAGCATATCCAAGTCATTAGACTCTTCGATGGCTGTCCCCTTTAGCTCCCATTTTCACAATCTTCTTGTTTGGATTGCTCTTCCCAAGTGCCTTAAGCCCATTGATAATGTCGGTGAATCAATCGGACATGTCCTTTATACCTTCACCCAGCTTGACTATGAATAGCTCATAATCCAATGTGAGGAGACTAATCTTTAATTCATGGATTCTATTTGTTTCTTCATGTGTGACCTCAAGCTTGTCATACATTTCCTTTGCATTGTTACATGGATACTTCATTGTACTTTGGACCAAGAGCATAAAATAGAATATCCATGATCTTGCAAATTTTATTTATAACTTTGAAAAGAGTATAATATTTGAATTTCTTAATGGCAAAGAAAACTCCTTTGATTCTTCTCTTCACTTGAACTTTAATCTGAGGGTCATCTAAACTTTGATCTTGGAAGGATGTGATTTGCTCAAGTGTCACGTGACTTGCTTTTGAAACAAGTTAAGAAAGATCTTGCTTGAGAATTTGATTCAATTTGGATTCAGGGGTCATCCAGAATTGATCTTGGATCAACGATGTCTACTTTAAAGATCGTCGAGACTTGATCTGAATAGAGATGAAATAATCCTTAAAGAATATAGTTTCTTTATAAAAGAGTTCTAAAAGGATTTAATTTCTTGTTAGAGGTAAACAATAATGACAGGCGATGAATTCTTATTGGTCCAAAATTTCTCCCTTTACAAATGACATCTCAGAACTCAGTCACGTACACAGATTTTGTTAAGTGTGAAAAGTGGGAAAATCTTGAAACATTTTGCTTTCAACTTCGGAGAATTTTTTCAAGAGTTTCCATCAATTTTTTATTTGGTCTGAAATTGGCAATGAAACTAGATTGCCTATATGCCTTTATTTTCTAAGAATCAAATCATAACGTAGCTTAATTTCCTGTTGGATATGCAATTTAAGTTCATGCTTCCGAGCATCATTTTTCTGATGAACAGTTTAAACTCATGCTTAGAAACATCATGATTTATTTTGTGTGAATAGATTAAGCTCATGCTTAGAAGTATCATCATTTACTTTAGACGAACTATTGAGATTCGTGCTTAGGAGCAATGTGAAATTTAAACTTAAGCTCAAAAACATTGCTTCTTTACTGGCTTCTTTCAACTAGTGATTATAGGCCAACCATGACCATTCCAAAATCTTGGAAATAGACGATTGTCCTTAGTCCCTTGGAAATTCATCGCCATGCGTCTACTTGGAGCTAGTGTAATAGGATTGAAGTAGTTGAATTGACAAACCATAGTGATTGATGTCAAGTTTGATGATGTTACCTCTTCATTTTGTTCGTGAAGTTGCATGATTTTGTCTTTCAACATGAAGCACTTCAAGCATGCTTGCAACATCAGCATCAAGGAAAAGATAATTACTTTTTCACGTCTCCTTAAGCGTGACTTTTTCTGTACCTTCATCTTGATCATAAATTTCACATTCATGACCATGGACTAATCAACATCTTCATCATCAACTAAAATTTTGCCCATATTATGGATTTCTTGCTTAGAAGGTTCTTGATTTGCAGCAATTGCCATACTCAACTCCATGTCGTGAGTTGGAGTAGCTAGTTCTTCAAAGGACTTTGACTTCATACCTTGGAGAATGTTAGCTCCAATTCATGCCTTGTAATCACATGTTAATGGGAGAGGATTCTGGCAACTTCTCTTTGCAGTTTAGACTTGGATTTCTCTAGCAGTGGATGGAACCAATGCCGATTGTCAAGTTCAAAATTGATATTTGTAGGCAAAAAACAAGCAGTGCTTATAGCAATTCCAATTGCTTTAGGCACCAACAATAAAAAAATGTAGAAAGACGATGAATACACGATATGTTTACGCAGTTCAGTTTTTTTACATCTGCAAGACCTCTATCTTAGCACCTTGTGAAACAAATGTTTTCAAGCTTCAATACTCACCAATTTGGACTTCTCACCTTTGTACTTAAGATCTAGATAGTTTTCTTTGAAAACTTAGGGTACAAACCAAGTCACACACTTGGCTATTTCACTCAATGCACTCAGATAAACATTCTTCAATGAACATTAAGTACTCTCACAGTTCAATACATTACCTATACAAGTCTCTCTAATATATAAGTAATTAAGACTTTCTAACATACTACATTATTCACAATCAATCTTCGCTCGAAACAAGCAGGATAACATGCATAAAAAATATCTTCAAAAAACTCATGCTGAGTCTTGAACCTGTAAGATATACTTCTTAGTTTAGCCCGATTCGATCCAATTCTCTAAACTTGGAAAGTCGATTACTTCAATTCAAATTCAAATCTAAATCCAAATCCAAATCAATCAATCTTTTCAAAACATGTTGCTATGTGTAGTTTGAAAATTAAGAAAAGGCTTGCAGTTGCCCAAAGTAACACCAAGAATCAAAGCCCAACGAATTTTGTTGTCAAAAATTCCCACCATAAACATGACAAGTTTTCTGAGCGGATAATGCTGCTATTAGTAACATAATAAAAAATTAATCTTGATTTTCTCTAATGATATAATGATAGTCGAAATCTAAGATATTCAATCTCCCATTTTAGGGTAATTTTGGAAAATTGAAGGTTTTAAAAGAATTGGAAAACATTTTTATTCAAAAATTACAAATTCAAACCTATTACTACCTTGCTCTTCAAATCTGCTCTAAAAAAATCTCTGCGAATGAAATTGATTTTTTAAGAAAAGTTAAAAATGTGTTGTTTAGGTTTAGTTATTTGTTTTTTTAATTTAATTGCATTCCATTTCAATTTTTTGTTTGTTTCATTTAGCTTTTAGAAATTGATGATTTGGAAAAAAAAAAATCATATGTCAAATTTTACTAAAGGTGTTAATTCCAAGTACCATAATAATACATAGATTAATAGTTCGAATACTACTACAATGGACGGATAATATATAATAAACAATTTGATAGTTCAAGTATCACACAGGATGTTTTCAAAGAAAAAGTATAACATTGGACATTTTATAAAAAAAACAGGTAACAATGTGACATTATCCCTTTTTCATTACAATACACGTGTTTTTGACACCCATGTTTATCGCATCCAATTATAGGTATAGAAATATAAAATTTCAAAAAGCTCTTCAACTACGTACATACAAATCTTGACAACATTGAAAATATACTCATCTTCCACACTTATAATCAACTCCAAGTAACATCAATCATGATTGAAGCCGCAAAAAGCTGAATGAAAGAACCCTCCCTCCAAAACACGTGAACAAATTTAGAAAAAATCTAACCATACCTGTGTTAGATGCATACCTCTACAAAGCCACGTGATGCAGGAACCTCTGCTGCTGTTGAGATGCCTGATGAAGACGGTGAGACGCTGTCAACAGTGAGGAGCTGCTTCAGGGGGTATTAACATCCATCAACAACCTCCATTATCAGAACTCCATGACTAGATATTGCAAAATGACCAAAGGGGGGAACACATTAGGATTTGGATGTAAATAAGGGAACTGCATGTATCAATCACATATATGATATATGCATGTATAACAAACAGCACGGCCAAGCTTGTCACTTAGATTTCTCTTTTTTCTTGAAAAATTCCTGCCTGACATGTGAATATCCATACCTGTATCAGAGGATTGACAATGGGATATTGCAAATCTCAGTATTTTCTTCCAAACTGCTCTCTTTAGCTCTTTGTTGAACCTTTAGTATTCAGTTGCGCAGAGCAATCACATTAAGAAAATAGTCGAGCACTCGGTATGTTCAAACCAAGGACATCTCCTCGAAAGGGCAAAACTTGGTTTCAGGCGACAGAAGTGCATCGTTGGGTGAAAGCCTGGAGGGGTTTATAGACATCGAAGAGGATAATGCTTTTGATGTATGCGCAGGGAATACGACCACACCCCAATACACGCATGATATGAGGGGCAAGTCTGAATCTTGATCGCTAAAGAAAGAAATCTCACACATAGAACTAAGCGAAAGCTGATAAAATATTCCTTGAAAAGTTCTAATACAACTACCTACAATGAGCACAAGGAAACTTCTAATGCCAAAATCCAAAGCATTTGCTTTGCTTTCTCTGTTTTCACATCAACCAAACAAAGCCAAATGGATTATAATGCCAAAATCCGAACCTTTTGCCTTGCTTTCTCTTGTTTCTCAATCAACCAAACAAAGCCAAATGGATTATAACGCCAAAATCCAAAGCTTTCGCCTTGCTTTCTCTTTTTTTCCCATCAGGCAAACAAAGCCAAATGAATTATAGAAGTACATTAGCCTTGTCAAACTTTTGATTTAGACCTCAGCCAATACATTCTATCGTTTTAATCCCAGAAATAGAATCTCAAGTTCCCGAAACCTTGAAAATTTATCATTTCTCTTTGCATTCAATTTCTCACCAATCGAACAATCCTATGCTCTTTAAAAACGCCAGTCCAGTGAAGAAATTAATCCCAATTCCCCAAAGGCCATTCAAAGAGCAGATGAAAAAGAAAATCAAAAAATTTTCTCGGCAACCAAACGTCTCCTATCCAAGAAGCAGCTAGCCATACACGCTTAAACACTTAAAATCAGTTAACCATTTATCGAACCAACCATGGAATCTCAATCAAACAGGCAAAACCCGCCGGGTGTATCCCGAATCGGGTCGGGATCGGCGCAGCCTATTCCACAAAGAAAGCGCCATTGCAGCTACCAAAACACCGAGGAGATCCGCGACGGCATCTCTGGCGGAAGCACCAGCAGAGGGGAAAAACCCGAGTTGATCAGCAGCCTCTTTGGCAGCGCCAGCTAAGAGGGAGAGGATGGATCCGACCCTAGTAGAATGACTACGGAGAAAATGGTAGCGAGATAGAGAAGCTAAAGCGGAGAAGAAGAGGGTAAGAAAGAAGCAAAACAGGAAATGGTAGATTTTGTCGGGTGCTAACCATGGATCTTTATCGTCGTCGTTGTTCATGTCAAAGATTTTGGCTTCCGTTGAAAAGGACTGTTTTCTTGAGTTCGGATTCCATTGTGTGTTTTTTCGGAGTTGGAAGCCGTTTTATACTTTCGATGTTTACACGTAAGAGTGAATAAAATCCGATTCGATTTAAAAAATTCGATAAAAAATTTAATTTTAAATTAAATAGTTTGAGTTAATCGAGTTAATCGAGATACTCAGATCAACTCTAATAAAAAATTAAGTTTTTCGATTTGACTCGGATGTAAATTACATAATTCGAGTTATTCGAAAATCCAAATAAGAAAAAGTAAAATTACGTCGTTTTGATAAATATTTACACTTTCTAAAGTTAAGAGTCAAAACTATTAAGTTAAAAGGTAAAATTATGTCATTAAATTAAAAAGTAAAACCATTATATTGTTTATGTAGTTAAATAATCTTGTACCTCGTTTACTAGTTAAATAATTGATCCATGTAAACGTAATATTGAGTATAAATAATAGGATTCGTTAACTCGACTCGACTCAATTCAAAATATTTTTACTCGATTCGATTCAATTCAAAAAAATTTCAAATTGAGTTCGGTTGCAAAAATAGGATTCGTCAATTCGACTAACTCGAAATTTTTTGACTCAATTCGATTCGACTCTATCGAATACTCACCCCTAATATTTGGTAGGGCAAATTTTAGATTTAACCATTCGTATATGATTTAAATTATATATTGGTCATTAAACTTAAAAAAAATTAAGGTATGATTATTAATATTATTGATTTATTACATTTTGGTTATTAAGTTATTATCTTCGTTAATTTTGTGACGGAAGTCTTAAATGGCACAAATATTGTCATCTAAGAGTTAAATTTTTTTGGGTAAACTATTAAATAGTTATTTTTGTTTACATCGATTACATTTTAGTCATTTTTGTTTTAAATGTTATGTTTTAGTCACTGAGTTGTTAATTGTTATTAACGATATAATGGTAAGCTGACATGACACGTTAAATCATCATTTCAAACAAAAATTTTAGGTTAATTTATACAATCGATCCTCATATTTTTTTCATTTTGAGCAATTTAATTTTTTCTTTTTATGTTCTTTTAATTTTTATTTTATTTTCCATTCTCTTCTTCTTCTCTCTCTGTTTTCCTCCACTCTCCATTTCTTTTAACATAGTTTTTCTATGTTTGCCATTTGTTAAAACTAGTATCTATACTTTTATTTTTTGAACAATTTAAATTTTTTTAGTGAGAGAAGCTTGTGGACTAGTTTTAACAAATGGAAAACATAGAAAAACTATGTTAAAAGAAATGAAGGGAGGAAAACAGAAGGAGAAAAAAAAAAAGGAAAGTTAAAATAACATTAAAAATTGAATTGCTCAAAATGAAAAAAATGTAGGGATCCATTGTAAAATTTAACCTAAAATTTTCGTTTGAAATGATGATTTAACGTGTCAACTCAGCTTACATTACACTGTTAACAATAGCTAACGGCTTAGTGACTAAAATGTTACAACACGATAACGTAAGTGACTAAAACGTGACCTAAGATAAACAAAAGTGACTACTCTGATAGTTTACCATTTTCTTTTTACTTTAAAAGTTTTAATTTCATAAGGTTTAGGGTTCACTTGTTCACAATTTAAATTGGTAAAATCCAAATTTAAGAGAAACCACTCTTTCATGTAATTAGTTGGCAAAGAAAAGAGAAAAATAAAACGGAAAATGGAGGCACCCAATGCTATACGTGTATGCTATTCTGAGAACTTGACTCAATTAAAGGCTTCCTTGATAACTTAGGTAGGAATCTCCGTTTTTGTTATTAGAATTATGGGAATAAAATTAGGGGTTGTTTTTATTTTCACTTAGTTCGATCCTCTTACGACACATTAGTTGTATTTCGATGGGCGTGCATCAAGATTATGAATCCAAACAATTAAATTTAAATATCTAATCGTATACCATAAAATGTAACAAGTTGAGTTGTAAGATTTGTAGTGTTACGATGGAACGCTTGAATCTTAAAAACCTCTCAATCATGTGTAGTTTAAATTAAATACGGATGGCTCGTCTATGGATAACATGAGTAAGGTGGGTGTAAGGGCTCTTATTCAAGACCGGATCATTGGATCATGCCGCCATATCTCTAAAGCGGCTACTGTTGAAGTGAAGCTCTGGGCTGTACATGATGGTCTTCTATTTTAACTTGGAAATTTAATATCTCGAACCTTGAAATTGAAGCTGATTTATTTTATAAAAAGTAGTTCTAATTATAATATTTTGCTCTCTCCTCTGATTGATGAGCGCAGGACGCTCATCTATGTTACAAGTCTGAGCTCGTTGATGCACGCCTTCTGTGAAGGGAACAAATGCGCAGATACACTTGCTCGTTTGGGGAGTAATTTTCAATCATCTTCTTCCTCGACTTATTTCGTTTATGCTCTAATCCACCAGGTTGCTTAATTTGTCTGTCGCCAAAAGATGCCCAATGGACAATTACGTATCGGACTTTAATTTAGATTTTTAAAATAGTGTAAATTGAGTAACAAACTACTTAGAGCTCTCAAATTCATGGATTTGCTAAAAAAGTCTATTTAGTAATGAAATTGAAATCCTTTGACAATATTGTCGGATTTGACAAATTCTTTTTTTTTTTTTTATACATTTTCTAATTATATGGTATGGAGTCTGTACTGGTTTGTTCACTTCATTCTTACTATTTTGATATATGCAAGGGTTAGGGGAAATTTATTAAATTCCATTCATTGAAACTATCAATTTTAAAGTTTGCAAAATCAATCAACTTGCAATGATTTTTTTGATGTGATCCAAGCATTTCTAAGTTCAAATGTCTTCGTAGCATTCGAGGATATATCTCTTAACCTTGAAACGCATTTTAAATCACTCAATTTCGAGTTCGAGAGCTCAATTTATAATTGTTTTAGTGAAGATTGTGCGAGTAAAGATTTTGGACGAGATTATTACGAAAACTATGAGTTTCGGGTTTTAATTCGAGTTTAAATCATAGTAGGTCAAATTTTTAGGTTTAATTTTTATTATATATGAGCTCAATATTGTATTTATTAAGCTTTATTATTTCATTATTCATTTATCTTGTTTAGGTTAATTGAAATTTCAACATACTTGAAAGTTTTATTTGAATGTAATTAGCTATCCAATATAAAAGTCTTTTCATCGTACACAATCGATATAATTCATTCAACAAATTTTTTCTTTTGAGTTAATAAAATCCCCTCTGAATTTTTGCGTTTTTCTCTCGGAAGAGTTTTAATAATATTTTTCGATTGTAGGGATTATTTTAAACTTTTTATTACTAAATTTTCTTTCTTGAAAGGGAAATTGTCATTTGAATAGAAATTATAAATTCTTCTGGTTTCCAAGATTCCTTAAGACTTCTACACGTCACTTTCCTTTTTTTCCATTTATCTTGTTTCGTTTATTTGTTATTATGTTCTTATTTAATTGTTTCTAATATTTGATTTGGATCTTTTGTTCTTTTTCTATCATAATTATTTGTTTTAATTGCTGTCTTTTTAATTCTTAAATCTAATTTGGATTTGTTTGCGTTTTAGGCTGTGTCAAACTCCGACTTCTCTTTCACTCGTATAAAGCCTTAGACCAAATCCACAACTTGAATAAATTTATGTTTGCCTCAAAGCCACTTATGTTTGAAATGTGACGTTTTAATCACTTGCGTTATTGTTTTGTTACAAAGTGATCACTCTATTGTTAAGCTCCGTTACCTCCCTAACGGCAATATTACGCGACAACTCATATCAATTTTAAATGACAACTTGGATGTCCAGCTGGAATAAGAATAAATTTTTAATTAAATAAATTTAATTAATTGAAAATTTTAAATTAATTACAACTGAAAAATAAAACCCATTTGGACATCTATTTTGGCACTTAAAATCCATTTGGACTGTGATTAAATACTTATTAGATGTTAGATACTGTCATGGTGAGAGTAGAATGCAATCTATGCACATCGACATCCCTTACAAGCAATGCAAACAGATAACCTATCTTCATCACCTGTGCCACTAGAGAGAAGTAAAGCACACACTATATCCTAGGGTCAATAGACTTTGGTGCAAGTGCTGTATGCTTTTCTTAAAAACAGAAAAAGATCGAAAGTTTTGTTTGCATACCACAAAAGGCTCTTCAACACCATTTGGCATCTTGAGGAGGTCCTCCAATCCGGTCCTCACCCTTTGATCCTTCCGGGAAGCATCAGAATTTGGTGACACACTTCTTGCATTGCTAGGATCAGCATTTGGTATTTGTCCCAATAAAGAATGGTAGTTTTGTTTGTACACCACAAAAGGCTCGTCATCTTTTGGCATCTTGAGAAGGTCCTCCAATCTGGTTCTCACCCTTTTGATCCTTCCGGGAAGCATCAGAATCTGGTGACACACTTCTGGCATTGCTAGGATCAGTGTTTGGTATTTGTCCAATAGATTTTTGTTTAATAGCCTTGTCTTGCACCACAGCAGAACTGCTAGACTCTGATTTACTTTTGTCTTCACCCCGTTCACTAGCATTTTGCTGAGTTTTAGTTATGCCAACTGCCGAATGTTTCTTTGATTCAACAGTGATTTCCTTCAATGCCTCCTCTAGCTTACCTAGTCTCCTTTTTACCTCGAAAAGCTCTGGATCAGACGCAATTTGTTCCACCTCTTTATCTTTCTCCTCTTCTTCTTGCTTCTTTTTCATTTCTTCTTCTTCGTGCTTCTTTTTCTCCTCTAGCTCCTGAGGTGAAAGAAAATGAGCTCACAGATAGAAAGAGAAGCAGTGAAAAGGAAAATTTAGTTACCGCTTCCATTTTCCTCATTTCATAGCGAGCATATTGAGCTACCAAGTACACAGCTGTTACAGAACATATATAATTTTTTAAACCAGCAGTAAACCAAGAGATCTTCCAAATATAAAATCAACAGATGTTAAGCTTGTTAGTTGAGATACCCAATGAAGGCATGCACGCAAAGAAAAGCTGCACCAAATGGAAATCTAGCCTGAAATAAAATTAAAATATGGAAGCATTAGTCCCCCTACACCTATAGAAAGATGCCAAGAAGTTAACTAAAGCACTAATTATGAGATAGGACAATGCTTTTACTTAATACAAATCATTTTAAGAGATCTTGGCCTCTCAGATCAAAGATACACCGAGTTTGAGAACTTCATGAACAATGCAAGGACTGCAACTCATTCAGAGCATTGAACTGAACATAACAAGAACAGTTGACAGCTTGGATTGGATGAAAGATCTATTAAGTTATAAAGGAAACCAAATGAAACCCATTTGATTTCTTAATGATAACAAGTAAAATGTGGAATTGAGAAGAACAAAAAGCTACAAAGTGCAAACTGTATCATGTATATCTTATCAACTTCTCATCACATTCAATTGTATAATGAAATGCTCCATGAAGAACTTAAAACTATTCTGTTTTAGCAGCCTTAATTTTTATTCCTGCCATTGAACTACTCAAGCAAATGCTAAAACAGAGAGTAATACCCAAATTTCTTTTTCTTTGGAGGATGAGTGAAGAGGATCTTAGCAGCAGTCATGAAGTCAAGATTGTCAAGCTGACGATACGACTCATTGAAAGTGCTCGCATTTGATTCAATCTTTCCATCAACAATGTCGATGTCGTTCTTCTTCTTGTTCTTTCCATCTTTGATGCTGCTGCAAAAGGGTCTTGTCTTGAAATGGGTTAAGAATCGAGCACAAATACTTCTGGCGCGAAACATACCAATGCTAGGGACAGTAGCTTATGCAGTCAGGACCATATCATACCCATTTTTAAGCTTGAAACTTTAACTGCTAATAGCAAGTGTTTCTTAGTTCTTCAAGCTCCGTAGTACTTCATCTATAAAAATGCCCCCAAAAAAAAAAAGACCTTGAAGAAATAAAAGGAAAGATTTAAATGAAATGGAAAAACAAATCAAATTTTTTTGTTGGTAATGATAGTATAATGGACTTTGTACTAAGATAGAGAACTTAGAAGAAGAAACAATCAGCAAAGGAACAAAGTTTGTTGCATAATCAGAGTGGTTTGTCATGTCACAAGCATTAATCTCAAAAGAAAATAAATAAATAAATAAACAAACTGTGTTGAAAAGGGAAATGAAAATGCAGTGTATAATACCATATTCAACTCTTAAACACTCTATTCACTGTTCACACACCATGCCACCTTCGTTGCCCGGACTCGGGAATTTGGGGTGCTGTATCTGAGTCGACACGATCCAACACGGGCTACGGATCAGAACCGGAAAAAACCAGCGGACACGGCGGTGGGTGAGAACTGCGATGAGAAGAGAAGGGAAAAAAACTGATTTGTAGAGACGAGAGAGACAGAATAGGCTATTAGGGTTAATAAATGCTGAATTAATACGGTTAAACTACTCAGTTCGTCACCCAACTTTTAGAATACTTTCACTTTGGTCACTCTAAAAGAAATCCAAACAATTTCGTCACTCAATTTTTAGGGTACTTTCGTCTTAGTTGCCCAAAAGTTAAATCTAAAAGGACAGTTGACTGTACACGCTACATAATGTTTACATTATTATTTTGATCATCCAACTTTTAGTTGTTACTTGAAAAAAAATTATATTTTTAAGTACTGATCAAGATAAAAGAACATTAAAAATTAAAGTGAAAATGTTGTAGAAATTAAAGTAATACATTATGTAGACACCCTAAATCTATTAGGGCAATAAATTTTGAACTCATTGGGCATCGATTTTATTGAATTAGAGGGTTATATTTAAAATTGACTTTTTAAGCTAATTCAATAACTGAGTTAAGTTTTAATTTGATTTTAGAATTAAGGTTAGGGGTACGGGTTAAGCTTATTTTCTTTTTAAATTGAGTGGATAAATTGAAGTTTTGATAATTGAAATTTGATCGTTTTAATTTTAAACCCAATTTTTGAATAATGTTGGAAATTGATGATAAGAAATAAACGCGAAATAGAGATGAGACTGAACTCTTTTTCCAAATTTGAGCTTGATTTCGTTTTTGGCTAAAAAATTTATTAAAACTCGAATTTTTTAATGCAAAATTTTTATTTTAAAAGTCCAATTTATTACTTGCTGACAAATAGATTGACCATTATCTGAATCAATGTTGTGCACTTGATCTCACTGACATGAAGTAGCTCAAGCTTATTGCATCAGAGAATTGGCGTAGTTAGCTAATTTATTACTTGCTGGAATTCACACAATGCCTGAATCTGATGTCCAACAGACGCTGGTTACTGTCCAATACAGGTACAACAAGATGCATCTTTGAAGATGAGGATGGTCTTTGCAGAGATAGATATATGAAAGAAATATAATTCACCAATTTGAGTGAAGAAACCAGCTTCTAAAGGAATGGGTGATCTGAGAATGTTGCTACAACTCTTCATTTTTTCTTAAAATACTCGTGTCTGATATATATTTGGACATAAGTACGAAGATATGATACTCCAAAGACCCTCCAAGTACAGGAAAATCCTTAAAAAAACCTGAACATACCCGTGTAGGACACTCAACCATGTGCGAGTAACATAGCTTAGCATCTTAGCTCAGGCATGCCTGCAGTGACGCCAATACCTTCCAGGGAGATTTATAAAAAATGTAGCTCTAGGTCAACATCAGCTAAATTTATAAAATATGAGAAGAATCAGAATAAAATTTGAACAAATCTAAGATGTCTTAATCTGATAAATATAGTTTTGTTCATAATATAACATCACAATCCAACTGCATTGAAAATGATCACATTTTACTATAATAAATCTAGTTGACCACAGTTTAGAACTGATGGGTGCTACAATTCAATATATTGAGACTCCCCAATATATTTGTAACAAGATGAGGTAATTTTGGAAGGTCGGCATGTTTTCAAAAAAAAAAAAAATTCCGCAATACAAACATTCCTGACAACAAATTATTCACAACAGTTTTGATTAAAGAATGGTGTGCTTTGGAAATCTTTCAAGTTGACTAATTTATGCCCTATCGGAAAAACTACATAAGGCTCTAGAAAAAGGGAGCAAAGAAAAGGGGGAGTTTAAGCTTTAAAGCACCAGCCTTTATATAGATAGATGGAGGTTACAGCTGAGAAGTTGACCAAACCAAATAATTTCAGGTCTGCTTCAACTGCATCCACTCTACGAAATTATCCAGGATCAAAGGCCAAGCAAGGTCCGGATTATAATTACTGAAGTCCGGGAAACTTATCTGTTAAAAACATCAAAAAAGGAAATAAGGTAAGGACTTCCTCAATTATTAACATAAGGTGGATTTATTCTACAACATATAAAACTGGAAACATCAACCAGTTCCTACTATTGGTAGTGTTCATTTTTTAATGCCAGAGAAAGTGTTGCTGCGAGAACTGGAAATTTTAACCACTAAAGAAAAAGTATACCAAGTGGTTTAGAAATCTCATCGAGCACAAAAATATAAAGAAATCTAACAAAGAAAAAGTACTCGGAAAAAAAAAGAGCTCTCATGATCAGGGAATCAGTTATAACCCAAAATCTGCAGAAAGAGAGGGCACCCCTTCAGTCTCCTCTCTTATCTTAGTCTACAAATATGCCATGGAACTTCTACCGCATACTACCAAAATGCCGTTAATGTCTTCAATTTTGGATGTACTGATTATGGCCCCACATTCCCAATAATCCTTAACTAAGAAGTGTGCCATTTGAAAGATATTAGTATAATTCAGTCACTCCAAATTTTTTCTTTCACAAAGTGGTGTCTGTGTGAGCATATCTTAAGAAATGCACAGAACTATTCACTTTCCCTATATATATATATATTTTTTTAAAATAAGGGAACATCTACACGTGGGTAACACAATAGAAAATTCCATGACAAAGATAAACTTTGAGGTACCTCATTGCAGAACCGAAAAAAACCCATCCATTGATCCATGTTTATAACCTTATAGTCACTCTGAATCTGCATTAACAACACAAGAATAGTAAGAGGATATTTTCTCTTCCTCTAATCTGGATGGGTAACTTAAGAAACATAGCACCACACTAGAAATGGGCAAATTGTTTCCATAATCTAGCATATCAAGATGTCAGATTCAATGATAATTTCAGCAACCATTTAAAGCTCAAAGATTAAAAATTAAGTTAAAACAATAACCCTATTTTCCACACAAAATTTTGAAGAGCTCATCAGTATAACAATGTGACCCATATGAATATAGACTGCACAGAATCATTTAACAAAATAGATTCCAAAATCCTAGCAGCTAAAACTGAAATGAACTCACCCCCCTACAATAACAGATGAGATTGTGCACGTATAAACAGTAACATCCAGGAAATCAAGAATGTAAAGCATAAACAGCTACAATTTCCAAGGTTGCATGCAACAATAGTAGCAACCCACCTTCAAATACTCCATAAAATAGTCAACTTGCGCTCGGAAATGGGATCCTAAAACAAGATCCAGCAATTGACATATGCTCTCTATATCTATACTCTTTTGTTTCTCCTCTGCAACAGTAAATTTGAGGAAGTAAGGAGGAATGCTATCAGGAAAAAAAGTATTTAGGCATCCACACTAGGTGACATAATATTATCATAATACCTGTCAGGCAATAGCAGAATGAAAAGGAATAGAAATCCTCAAAGTTTGATGGTCTCTTGACCTATTTAATATGAGACAGAGCATCAGCTTCATAGCATACTCGTCAATTATAGTTCATCTGAAACAAGCCTACTGAATATCATGCATGCTTTCAGATAGCAAGCTGTTTAGGATTTTCTACCTCTTTCTCTAGCTCTGGGAGGGCCTTCCTTAGTTTACTTACAGTGTCAGACCTCAGCGCCTTCATTCCTCTTCGCCATTCCTCCTATAAAGGTAAGATTCTAATCCATGAACAGATAATTTAACTAAAAACATATAAAAACACACAAATACATATATATATACTCATAGAGAGCTTGGAATTTAAGGAACAAGTATATTAATTGCACCAAATATAATGCATTAGCCAACATATATCCATGTTATTATGATACTCTGAGGAATCATAACTGCATTAAGAAGAAACTTCAGTCTACAAAATGCATATTTTGTTAAGAAACTAGGCATATTTTCACAACTCATAGATATCATGATTAAAGCATAAAGATTAGATACTAATCAAATCAACTCAAGTAAATAAAAATGGCAAATAAGATATTAGAGATATTTTTAGATATTGTTTTTTATAGTTCTTAGAGTTTTCATTTACTTTGACTTCTTTACTTAACTAAACTCTTATAGCTGTATAAATAAGATATCCTAGTATGTGAATGATATAAGATTATTCTCCACTCATAATTTTCCTCTTATTTTTCTCTTGATTTCTACCTCCATTACATGGTATCAGACCACTGTCAACTTGATTTTTAATGTTCAGGTTTCACAAATTTTGTCACAGAACATTGAGGTGTCTCGAGGTTTAGTCATGGGCCACTTTGACATGTGGCTTTGGTTCTCACCGTTGGCACAAGAAGGATTGCCAATGTCAGTTTGGCAAATCTGTACTTTCTAGTGACCGGACGTTGAGCTCATTAGGCTCATGCGCTGTTTAAGACTTTCTACCCTTTATCACTCGACAGCGTATGGGGGCACATTGAGCACTGTCAGCTCACCGTTGTTCTTCTCTGACATCAATGTAGCACTCCTGCAATAACCCAGTTGTCGTTTGCCTGATCGGAAATTTGATTTCTCAACCTATTGCTTACTGTTTAACACCCCAAAAATTCAGGTGTTGTAAATTCTCGAAAGTGTAATTAAATGAAAATTAAATAATATTTGTCAAGTTAAGGTAGCCGTCAAAAAAAGAAATTTGAATAAAAATATAGGTAGTAACAGGGGGTGAGGACTAAATTGGAGTTGAATAGAATAAGGAGCAATTTTCCCCCATTGAGTATAAGGGACTATATGTGCAAACGAACCATTAAATTTAACAACTAAGTTAATCGGTTGGGGGTAATATTTAAGCTAATAATAGTTAATTTATCAAGGTAAAACATATATATGAAAGCTAGGTGTCAAAAGGTTGTTGAACCATGAAAGTTAAAGGGCTAACTGTCATCTTAAGGAGATTACAACATTTCCCCACAGTTCATGGGCCGAATGCTGTAGGGGGGGTAAGGGAGTGTGAGATTTTTCTAGACAATAGGAGAAAAGAAAGAAAAGGAGGTGTGAGAAGAACAAAGAAAAATTAGAGAGAAAGCTTTACAAAGAATCAGCTAAACTAGAAAGTAAAAAAAGAGAGGCTTAAATTGTGACCTTCAAGTGGTTAAATCCTTAGATTTCCATTCTTATTTGAGTGAGAAAACTATTTTAACCTTTTACTATCGAAAGGGAGGAGAGAAAAATTGAGAGAAATCACCTATATTTGGTCGACTAGAAGGGGAAGAAGTCTAGCTTGAACCGTGACATTCTACCTTCTTTTCATGAACCTTAACTTTAAACTTTGATGATTTTTTATTATTATTAAGTTTATGTTGTGTTGTTGCCATTGAAGGGGGAGTTTCAATTGAGGATGGTGTAGGAAGAAGTCAAGGATTCATAGTCAAAACACTAAGGGAGAAAGGTAGGGGAGCTAGTTAATCAAGCTGAAGAAAAGGATGGTGGAAGAGTTTGGAAAATTTACTATTCTGTATTGGTTAAAGGCGTTGATAATCTTGAACAAGAAATCTATCAAGTAAAGTTGTACGTAAAAGCAAAGTTAGGACAGCCATTGATATGAATCATGCTTCAAATTTTACTCATGAAAAAGCTCTTCAAATTATTGATATGAACCAGGACAATCATTGATAAGAATCCTTTAAGAGTCAAGCAGTGTGTTTTTGGACTCACATGGTATGACAATTAACAAAGGACAATCAACCTAATAGCAATCTTATTCAATGAAAATATAATAGATAAAACTCGCCTTTTGAAATAAAAACAAATGAAGATGGTAAAACAAAAATTCTTACCAGGGTAAAGTATCCTTGTTTTTCTGCTTTCATTTTCCTGCCATGGAAATGTAGCGTTTAACACAAAAGCCTGAAGTTAGAAATGGATCATCAGATGAGGCTATGCGAAACTTACCAAGCAAGCATCAAGATCCTAACATCTGTGTGATCAACTTCCATATCAGAACATATAGTTTCAATCCCTTCTGGGCTGTTCAAATAATGTACCAGAACATTACAATGCATTTCAAAAATAGTCAAGAGTACAATGATTTCTATAATGATAATATCAATTTTTAATATCCGTCACTTTAAAAATCATATATAAAAACATAATTCATTTTTCAACATCATTATTTTAGCTTTACACAGGAGTCTTTTGATAGTATTAAGAATTTCTAGAATAAAGTTACCAATATTATTTGTACGTGACCACCTAAACTTATTCCATTATTATTTGGGCACTTCTATTATAAGTTGCTCTAACTCTTCAATTTTCCAAAGCACCATACCTAATTGGCATACCTATGGAGTACTAAACTTCCAAGAAAAAACTTAGAAAAGATAAATATATCCTTGTTGGAAACATATCTACATCTAGCACTCACTACAGAGTCCAAGCTACATGGAAGCTAGTGCATAAAAAACAGTTAGCTTGAATTCTTAGATTTTGGAGCAATTTATCATCTGATAAAACACCAAAAACACTTCTTCACACAAGAAAGTGCACATCATCAATTTCATAAAAAGCTCCTCTTTTTCAGCACCTCCAAAACTTGTTGCAAGTGAGATAAATGTTCTTCCTTGCTTTTGCATCAATTTATTCAGATAGAACTATACTTGCAAAAGCCTACAAATTCAACGAGGGGCTAGCAATAAGATCCTTAAAATAGTAAAACCTATATGAATGACAAGTAAGCAAAATTCATAAGGTTTAATCACTATATAGGACCTAAAACTTCAATGACATGGACAGATGCTTACAAATTTTCAACATGCAAAACTATCTAGAATATGGTAATCTAATATATTAGTAATTATCAAAATCCACAAGATGCCAAAGAAATCTCTCCAAAATTACAAGGTAAGACCAATATCACAAATTGAACATGTGCTACTAAGTACTTACTCAATCATACCGAGAGACCTATTGGCATAAGAATGAAACAAGTTGTCAATCCGTTCCATCTCTTTTGAAGATGCCCTACTTGAAGCTGAGAAATACAGAACAGTGTCAATTCATTAACTACGTAGCCTTACAACAACTTAGATAATAAACTTGAGCAATAAATAAATGTTAAAAACATTCTAGCTACATCATCTACAATGAGGTCTCAAGTCTCATGCAAGGATTAAGATTTTTATGTCATCTTTCAAGGTAGGCTTAGGTAAATTACATGTCAATGAAGTATTTTAAGAACCAACTATTAAGCTTGTTACGATTAGTCTCCTAGATTAGAGTGTATGCTTGGTTTAACAAATTAGGTTTTGGAACTCAAAAACTCTGTATAGTTCTCATGTGAACCCCTATCGCCGAGTTCTGTACCTGTTCTTGTTCTTTGAAATTTCTAAATGCATATTTTTTTCTAAAAACCCGATGGAGCTTCAAGTCAAATTAGTAAGCTTTTGTTGCAACTTGAGACCCTATTTGATGTAAGACTTCCACATGTGCTCCAGAACCAGTTCAGATTGCATATAATCTGCCACTATTTCTCATTTCAATTAAAAAGAATTGATAACTAGTTGACTTCTACTCCTATGAGGAACTGCTAATTACCTTCTCCTGCTCTTAATTAGAATATCTGCTAGCCATAAATTGAAGTTTGATAGAATCTAAAGGTGAAATCAAACCTGTCCTTTTGTCGTCAGATTAAATAAACAGACAGAGCCGACAATAGGAAGATTTTCCACTATGTTTAACCCAAGCCGAGAAACCCCATCTTGCCAACAAGTAGATCATAGATGTAATATATATTTTATATGAAGACATAATTTTTATCAGTTATGCTCAAAGATTTCCTTCAGTTGCTTCAACTTCTCTAACTAGGCCATGATTTCAACACCAATTTCAGAGTTAACTACCCTAAGAATGAAGCTATTTTCTAGCCTTAAAATTAACAGGAGTGTTGTGTTCGAAGATTAAACACTAGATTTCGCCTTCCAATCCTGTAATCTAAGGATTTCTCTCGTTGATTTTCAATTCCGTTCAATCATTTTCCCGATAGTTAATTTCACACCTACACCCCCAATCTTTCTACTTACTAAACTAAATTTCATGATAGCTCATCGTATCAATCAAATCCACCAAAATTACATAATTCCTTTAACGCGCTTTTGTTCTTAATTAAATCATTTCCAAAATCAACCATAAAATTAAAAGAAAATAGACAGAGAGAGAGAAAGAGAGAGAGAGAGAGAGAATTACCGGTGCGAAAGAGATCGGAGGGAGAAAAGCTAATGGAATTGGTTGAACTGGGCTGACCGGCTTTCTTAGATGCAGAGCGACGCATCATAAGCAATACAAGCGAAGCTTCGTCGCTCGACAAGGACGAACAAAATACAACTTGATAATCTATCTGCCTACCGCCAATTGGGCAATTGGCCTTGCTTTTATTTTACTTTTTTCTTCCGCCCAGCGACACAAATCCTAAAATATTTTAACTCAATTTTATTTTGGCTCGATTGAATTTTAATTTTGAAGCTCCTTTAATTTTAGATAAAAAAAAGTATTTGCTTAATTATTTGAGAAAATTAAATTAGATTCTCATCTTCAATTTTAAATTTAATTATTTATATTTGAATTTAATTTTACCTTTGAATTTTTTCAGTATTAGTTAAAATTAATAAGTTAAATTAGACTTGTGAGATATTTGTTCAACAAAAGAATTATCAATTTTTTTAATTATATCTTTTTCAGCAATTTTTTTTAGAAAAATACAAGCACAATAATAATAAATATATTACATCCAAATTACTACAGACAAAACTAATATTATAATTTGTGCAAGTGACACTTAAAATTTAGGCTAACCATTTAACCATATCTGCCAAAGTGTCTTTGGCTACAAATTTTATTCTTGAATTTAATCTACTCTAAAATTTAAAAATTAAGGTATATGAAATTAAAAGATTAATTCCACTAAATATTCCTTAAATATAAATTAAATTTTAAATTGATCTCTAAAATTTAAAACATTATAATTCAATCCTCAGATTGTTTGATATTTCATACTTCCCTTGTTTTTTTATTATTTTACTATTTTTCTTTAGTGAAAATTGGAAGGAAAGAAAATTGACCAGATCAAAGTAAATTTTAATTTATTTCATTATTTTCATACTTGTATAAGATTTGTTAAATATATACTTTTATGTTTCTTTTATAACACATAAGCTGGATCTAGATTTTAAAAGCTTAAATATACCATTAAAAATAAACATCGATTTAAGAAAAAATCAATCTGTTCACTTCTGTGATTTCTTATAACATTTTAAGAAAATCTAGACTACCTTTTGGGGTTTGGATTCCTAAAATGCACTTTTATATGAATTCAATATTTCATCATCATCATCATCCTCCTCATCCTCATCATCCATTTCATTGGACTTCAGACTACTATGGTCTTGGGTAACACCAGCTTCTTGATCTCCAACTGCTACATCCTCATCCTTCTTGGGTTTCGCCGCTTCCTCCTGCAAGTACATGAAGATGATGCAGAATTTAATCAACGAATAAGCGGTCCATCTAAGTTCCCTTATCAAATGATCATATCATAACTGTGAGATTATTTCAACCCCAATCAAAGAAAAGGAACATAAATGGAGCATGTTTGTGCTTAGCAAGAAGGGAGTAAATGAGCCATAATGTGAAATACATGAAGAGATTAGACAATATGTAGATCGAATATTTATGCTCATCGATGGGATTGAATAGTTTTCGATTTTTCTATATTGCTCCGAACTCTTCATATGTGTCCAACACCTTGGAAAAAAAGTAAAAACATTTACATACCCGTGTCTGAGTAATAAGGTGTTCATCGCTTCCTAAGTTCATAACAACTTTACAATACTAAACCCTTGCAAATGCATATAGCCATTCTGTACCAACACTATCTGACACATGCATTAGTATTGCGATCTTCCTATGACCCTCAAAATACATGATTATTAAACATACTAGAGTATCCAAGTAGCGTAGGTCCTTATCACTTTCTAAGTGCTCAACAATGTTGCAATATCAAACCCTTGTAAACACATATACCCATTCCCATCGATTCATATTCCTCAGGTGGGACATATGAACTCCTCAACATGTTCAGCAAACACTGTTCCGCATCAACATAGCATCACCGTAGATTATTATCCTATGAAAAAAATAATGATAGTAAAATAAAAGTAAGCTTACATTATTTTCGAAAGTGACCTCTTCCTCTTCACGTGTTAAATCATTGGAAACATCTCCATGAGCCTCCAGATCTGCACCAGAAACTTGTTGCAACTGCTCGATCACCTTTGCAAAATAGGAATGATCTGCAAAATATTTTATAAAATTACAACACACTATTTCGTAAGCATGCTTCGCTGACAATAATAAGATTGGTGAAGCATTTGATGCAAAGACAACAAAAAAGGAGCTTCACCGCTGGCACGACTTGCTAAAGCCTCTGAAATTTTAAATGGAGATCGACGCTCTTCATTCTTAAATTTTAGCTTGATCTGATGACGACTTCTTCCAGGAAAAAGTTGTTGTATCAATGAAAAATCAGGTCCAAATTGCCGAATAGCCTAAAACGTGTTACACCAAATATCATGTGAAAAATCAGATCATAAGCTCATTCTTAATAGTGGTCAAAAGTATCCCACAAACCTATGTCTCTTCATAACACCTTAAAAACAGGATTCAAAATAACTTTACCACACTGATCCAGAGACATGTCCACCTGACCAATATGCCAACAATGGTCCAAATACAACTGTTCCATTGCTAAACCGAAACAAATTTGCAGCAACACAGACACACGCATAAAAAAGGAAAAACATTTTTTTTCTTTTTTTAGTTTTTTTACTTCATTGATATAAAGTTTAGTTAGTTTCTATTGGAAGCAACAAAGATGAAAAATTCTTCAAGCACATACCCCATAAAACAACTCTGTGTCTTGTTTTGACCATCTTGCTCTGGGTTCTTTTGTCATGAGAGTCTGGTAATTAAAGTAGATGTCTGATTGGGCACTACCACCAACTTGATCATCCATAATACCTTGGTCTTGTTCTGAAGCAATAGAGCTTTCTTCATCACGAGCATTTTCCTCATTCAATCTCTTTTGAGTACTGCACAAAAATAATATAACCAAAACCATAAATCAATGGACTGCACACAATGTTGGAAATGATTACAAAATGAAAAAATTCATGTACCTTTGATCGGTCAAAGGTTCTTTTAATGCTTTCGCCTCTTTCTTCTGTATAACATGACACATATAGGTCAGGAATAGAACAATAGCAATGCATCAGCAAAGATAAAACACTAATATTCTAATGCTAAAAGTCTTTGAAGGGTTGGGGAAGTATGGTATCTTTTATACAAAGACAGAACGTGTACCGCTATCCGCTCCTTATAATCTGCTAACAGAATGAGATCCTTCAAGGCCACCTTTGCAAAGTCAATTTCGTCCTCTGGCGTGGTTAGTAAAGACTCATCCACTGGAAAATAAAATGGATATTTTAGTGGAAAATATATAACAAACAATGCCTCACAACTTTAATGTCTAGATGTTGTAACAACCAAATCTCCTCTTTCTACGAGTTGAATGAGAAAATTTCTTCCGCTGCTCTTTTTCTGGATTATCTGATGCTTCATTGGCTTTCTTATGCTTTTGAGCTTCATTAGCTTTCTTACGTTTTCGAGGAGGTTTTTCACTTTCATTCACAGGTTTCTTTGACTTCTTAGAAGTTCTCCTCTTTGGAGATGCATGCTCCACATTAAATTCATCATCATTGTCGTCTTCATCCTCATCAATAGCATAACTACTGGGGAGCTCAGCATCTAGGCCATCATCATTACAAGTCTCATCCTCAAGATCATCAACAATATGTGTAGTAGTCACCTGCTCTCTCAACTGCTTTCTTGATTCGCCCTTACCATTCACCTCACCTCCAGTGGAAGACTGCTTGGACTCTCGAGAAGGATTTAATACTACAGAGTCATTCCTTTCCATGATATTAGAACTCTAAAAACCAACAGAGGAACATAAGCAGGATAGAAAACAAGTTTTATCCATGTCCAAGATTAGATACAGGAAAGAGTTGTGGGAGAAAAAAGAATACCACTTCTGTAGGCACGGCAGGAACATCTCCAGAAAGATCAACACCTCCATTAGAAGCTACTGCAAGGTTTGGCAGTTCCTCATTCACTGGACATTCAGAGGTAGAAGGATCTGGAGGAATAAAAGAACCAAAATCCACAGGTGCGGAATTGGGAACATGATCGGATGGAAAGTCAGGAATTGAGCCCTCTTCAAACACTGTTTCAGAAGAAACAAACTGAGTAGTTGCAGGCTGCATAACCCACTCAACAGTAGGTGGTGAGGCAGGCACACTAGTTTGTAGCCTAGGCTTGGGTTTGAATTTTCCGGTATGCCTTCCTGAACATCAACAAAAATATCAGAAGGCACAAAAAAGTCCTGCAGAGAAGTCGCGAATAACATAGTAACCTATCTATCACATACCAGAGGCAATTGTCATACCAAACATAATATCTTGAGTATCAACATCAGGAAAGACTCCTGCTTCCTGAAACTAAATAAATAGTTGAACTAAATTAATCCAAGGTAGTAAATACAAACAAGAAATTCTAAAACTTCTACAAAAGTACTGATCTTCACCTGTGTCCCAGTTCTTTCATGATCAGTCCGATTATCTCCATCATTAGTCGAAGACTGAGTAAGTAATGGATCAAGACATTCCAACCCAAAATATAAGTCTGCATTCTGAAAATAATGCCAATATGTTAACTAATTTTCCTTTTCCCTTCAGATGAAATCTATGTGCCAAAATCTACCAAATAATTTACACAACCTCTAAAAAAAGAACACACAAATTTGCCAATAGAACTATTCTATGTTACTTGAACTCGGACTTGAGTGTGAATATAGATATTGCCTCACGATATAATGTTAATATATATATGAGGATCCATGGAGGGTCATATAATATAATTACTAATGAGATACAAACTATAGTTTTTCTTTTACCTCCCCAACTGTTCTTTCAAAGCTCGAATTCGTATCATTGCAACAATTTGGAACGGCAACCTCAGCAAGCAGAGAATCTGTGACAGTTACTTCGGATGGGTTTATTACTTGGGAGCCCTTACTGTCATCTACAACGTTGTCGGGCTCCAAAACTTGAACTGCATTAATCGCTGCGGATGCTACCGTCGTGGCCTCATCCTTCAAGATTACAGGGGGTTTTGAAGGGATTGAGCCAGAGGTTCCATCTTTAGCTTTACGTTTAAACTTGGGTTGAAACTTGGCACCAGCCCGAGCTGCAAACCGATTCACAATCTAATTGAAACAACCAAAAGAAAGAAACAGAAGAACGACAAAGACTTGAAAGTTTTTTTTTCTAACCTTGGGTTACAACCGGCTCATCCTGAAAAAAATCAGACTCTTCCATTGCTTTGAACGCTCAGATTATTGCTTTCAAACATTTGTTTCAAATAAATGAAAATTGATTATGAAAATCAATTCAATCCACCAAAATTTCATATACCCAATTTTTCTATCTAAACAGTATTATAAAATCTAAAAAGCAAAATCAAAAGTTTTGCAAGAAACAATAATTTGTCAAGAAGTTCTTTTTTCTTTTATGGAGCCGTTTTAGAAGTTTATGTTCGAAAAGAGAGGTTTTTTTCTTGGTCTTCAGAGCATCGACTCCAGATCTGAAAGAGATAAAAGCAGGCCTGGAATTTTAGCCCGCCAATTGAGGGTTTATTTATAGGTATAATTTTGAGAATAGTCCCTGTACTTATCGGTTTGTGCAGAATTAATCCCTTGCTCAAAATTAATGCTCTTACTTTTCACTTGCACTATTTTAGTCCTAGGCCTAACATTTTCCATCAAGTCCATTAAATTTTAATACACATTGGTGGTGACATGGCACATAATTTCTAGTAAAAAATTTTATAAATTAGATTTATATGCAACATCAAAAGTTAAAATATTATAAATGAAATCTTCTCTTCTACATTGGCAGCCACCCATGCCCAACCCAAAGCATTTTAAGGGTTGAGTGGCACTTTTGTAGGATGTTATGGGTTTTGATGGTAAATGAATTGATTATATGATTTTTTATTCTATCATTTTTAATGATTAATTTACTTAATTCACAGGTTTGAGGTAGAAAAATTCATTGTCGTCATATTTATTTTTGTCATGTATGTAGAGACTTTCAATAATGTTATTAAAGACACAAGATGAAGATGCTGTGAAAGGGTATCCGTGTTAGTCAATAGTCCACCTCTTTTTTGAGAATGACCATATCCCCTTTATTTGCAGTAAAAAAGGTGAAGTAGGGTGGTTAATAAAGTTTTAAAAGAAGCTTAGGATAGAAAATAAATTTGGACAAAGCACTAGTCTATTTTAATCCAAATACAATAGTAGGGGTGAAAGGCACTTTGAGTAATATCTTTGGTTTTCGAGTGACGGAGAAACTCGATATTTAAAAAGCAATAAAAAGCATTTAAGAAGATCATTGATTGTATGTATAGTCGAATTCATGATTGGTTCAAGAGACTCGTATTGAATGGGGAAAAAGATTGTCATAAAATTTATTTTCAAACCCTTTTTACTCAGACTTGAAGTACTTTCCTTTGGCCTAATTGTATATTTAATGACATTATTTGTGGTCCAACAATGGAAAGGACAGAGGTTGGACAATATTAGCTTGAGACGCAATAAGGCAACCCAAAGGGATGGGCGAATTGGGATTTCAAAATGTTAAAAAGTGTTTTAATATAACCCTATTGGGTAAGTAAATTTGGAGACTAATGCATTCTAAGGTTACCTTATTCTTTAAAGTAGTTTCGAATAAGTACTTCCCGTCAGGTGATATCCTTTATTTATTTTCTTAAATGTTGACAGACCATCATGTGTTTGGAATGGATTTATGGCTACACTAAAATTGTCAAGATTCAATTGGTGCATAGTGGATGGACAAATGGGACATAGGTAACCTCGATGGAAAAAGCCAGTGGACTATGATGAAATCCTTCCCGATGGTATGGTTGTTAACAGCACTATGACTGATAATAATGAGGACTTGATTAGGTCCCTTTTTGCCAAAGACTCCGCATATAAAATTTGTGTATACCCATTAGTGGTAGTGGTGGGGAAGATGTTATTTGAAGCCATACCCCTAAAGGAGTGCACATGGTGAAAACGGGTTACAATGGTTGCTCATTTTGGACATTATCAGAATTATTGGAAGATGTTTTGGAAATGAAAACTTTGCCTAAGGTAAAGATTTCTGGGTGGAGATTAGAGCATGAGATCCTTCCAACGATTGCATTTATTCGCATGACGACTCTCGGTGTAAGAGATGTGGTGCTATAACAGATCGCCCTTGTTGCAGTGAGGTATTGAAACTTAATGGTATTGATGATAACTTACTATGTGCTTCTTTTTGCAAAGTTATCTTCTGGCTGGAGTTTGCGTTCAATAAGGAGCCTCCACAAGCCTTATAGTAGTGCTATGGCAACTTCGATAAGGAGCTGGTTCAAGGCAAAGCAATAGTGCCTCAAGATGCGGTCATTATGGCAAGGACTCTTCAAAAGGATATTAGAGAGCATAATCTCATTCATGCACCTATTTTGCCTAATAGACCGAGGATTGCGAAGTGGGAAGTTCCAAGAGAAATGGAGTTGAAGATTAACATGGATGTGGCTTAGCAGGGGAATGAGCGCAGGGCAGCATATGGTGTTGCTGTTTCAATACGCATATCGACAGACCAGGGACGAAACCAATAAAAAAATTTTGAAGGGACCGAAATTAAATTGTTTTTATCTTTATAATTTTTAAACGATTAAATTAAATTTTTATTATTTTTAAAAAAGATCAAAGTGTAATTTTATCTTTACTAATTTAAAATGACAAAAATTTATATTTTTTGGGAGTCACCCCTTCCAGCCCCTAAATTAGCCTCTATATGGCTTTTGATGCGTGCTCGACCAAGGCACATGCTGTCATAGGCACTCTCAAATTGGTTAGGGAGAGCAACTTTGAGAGCATCACCATTGAAATTTGACACAAATTATTTTATATTAGCGATTAGAGTGGCGTTTGATAAGCCGAAAAATGAAGTATTAAATTTAAGTTATAAAATATGTTTGATATATTATTTAAAATTATTTGTGGAATATAATTAGATTGTTTGATAAATATAAATTTTAAATAATTTTATCTTTAATTTTTAAACATTTCATCTTATTATAAACAAAACTAAATTTTAAATGTAAAGCTTTTATAGGGTAACAAAATAAAATTGAATCAATTGAAAATATTCTTCAATAAGTGATAAATAATTTTTATTTATTTATCATTTTCCACAATTTTTTATAAAAAAATTATTGAGTTATTTTTATTTTAGATTATCATATGTATATAAAAAATAAAAAAAAGTAAACCATTGAAAACATTAATTTTTAATTGATTTGATTTTTTCAAAAATTTATCAACTAATGGCTTATGGATTTTTATTTGATTATTTTTAAATATGCCCATAGATCAGTCAATGGTACAGGTTTGCCCAATGGTTCTTACAAGAGGATGTTAATCACACTTTTGCATTAAATTACTCGGGTGCCATTCATCGGATTGTGTGAATGACACCTTTGAACTTTTAAATACATTGCACCCAGACGAAATCCCATTAGAATGAAGGGTTGAAATTGGAGGCTAATGGTAAAATACAATTTACAATTAACAGCAACATAAACACATATGCAAATAGTTAAAAAAATGCAAATTATAGTATAAATTTTTGAAAAGTTGATAGCTTAAAAAATTTCTCCATATTATGTTATCAAGCACTATTTTACTATGATGTTCATCTCGTGTTCATGTAAATTGCCCCCATCGACCAGTTGATTTCTATTCCAAAAAGAAAAAAAAAACCTATATTGATTTACTTGAGATACACCAACACAAATATCATGTACATAATTCATCCACATTTTCAAAACGTGACAAAAGCATTCTAATCAACCACTCCAAGTGAAATTCTAGTCCTCACTAGATGTGAAGACATAACACAATCAATCATCAACATGAATTAGGTGTTAGAGACACAAAGCAAGGACCAAATGGTGTGTGTGCGCTTTTGTGGTTTCAATAAATCAAGAGGGTTTTGAAAGCAAACACCCAACATGTCTCAAATACCACAAAGCACCCTCGGCTGCATGATCGGCCGCCATTTTCTTATTTGGCCGGGGTTCACTAAAGCACTCCAAAATTGTCATCGGTGTTTCTTCTCGCATCTCAACAACAACTTTGAATGTGAATCTGTTCAACACACATGAATTACTCACCATATATATTGTCATGAGAGAATGCCAAGTACCGAACATCACAAAAGAAAACATGATTCGGGTTAATATGGTGGAGTGGAAGGAGCTTCCCACCACTCTGAAACGAGCAAATTGGTATATGTACCTTAAATCAAACAGCAATTTGATTTTTTTTGTTAAAGATTTCATCTATTTGTACTGTTAAAAATTGGTGTGATTGACAGATTAACAAGACAGTCACACATGTCATGTTACGTGTACCTCATGCTAACGTATATGGACCAATTTTAACAAAAGGACCCATTTGTTCTTTGATGTATAAAATGGATCAATTTGCCCATATTTTAAATAGAGAGAACAAAATCCAATCTAACTCCTAGTATAAGGGCTTCCATGATAGGTTTATTGTCGTGAAAGTAGAGCTGAAGTTACTTACAATTTCATGTGGGAAGGGCCTTCCTCCTTGCAACATTCATACAAAGGATGTTTCCAATTGTTTGCAGCGCATATATCATGCAACCATGATTTGGTTGATGCCTTCTTGGGACCATCTAACACCAGAACAACATCATATTGTGGAAAAGAAAAATCTTTCATCTTCCAACCATGATTTATTGAATTAAATTACGTAACTCCTTTAAAAAACCTTCATCTTCTTTATGGAGTAATATTAAAAGTAATTAACAAGGATCTTGATTGTTTTTTACGTTTAAAAATTTTGGAGGATAAAACTTAAATAAATCTTTAGACTTAAACCAAAATTAAAAAAAATTGAAAATAAACCTTTCTTTTATATAATTGTAATCATCAAATTGAAAAACAATTTAATAAAAGTAGCATTTTTTTATTATAAATTATATAAACCAACCGTACATGTTTTAATGGAGTGTTTCATGGTAAAAAACTCCTTTATCATTAAAAAAAAAAAAAAGAGCTGACTAATTTTTAGCTCCTGTTATTAAAACTACTTAAGCGAGTTTTTATTTTTTATTTTTAGTGGATTATAAGAGAATAGTAAAGTATTAACAGATTCAAATTCAAATTACACTTGAGACGATGAACACTACGATCATTAAGTCAACACACGAGATTCTTAAGCGAGTTTTTTTAAGTTGCAAGTAACACCCTCCCCTTTCGGAGTTATTAAAAAAAAAAAATTGTCAAAAAATTACGAGTAATTTAAAAATCGTATAAAATTTGACAGCTTTGTTTAATAAATGAAAAAGTAACAAAATTAGCAATAAAGAAGTAACTGTTTTCTAAAGGAAAGTTTTAAATTTCATAAGGCATAATAATTTATTTGACCTTTCGATTTTACAAAAAATGTCATTTTAATCTTCCATTTAATTTTTCATCTTTTTAAAATCTTAAATTTGTATTTTTTATCAAATCACTCAAAATATATGACAAAGTTAAACGTGGATGACATGTCAACATTTATTTAAATTTTTAAATTTAAAAAAATTAAAAAATATATTTTTAAAAATTTAAAATAATTTAAATTATTTTAAAAGTATAAAAATATAAAAAAAATATTTTTTTAATGATTTTTAATTTTAAAAAAATATTTAAATGTTGATATGTCATCTACATGACAATTTATATGTATGTCACAGTAATAAAGTTAACAAAAAATCAATTTTAAGATAATTTAATAAAAAAAATACAAGTTTAAAAGTTAAAAGAAATAAAAAATTAAAATAATTTTTTTTTAAATTGAAAGACTAAATAAATCATTATGTCATTGCATAATTGACTACTGACACTGAGATGAAAGAATATCATTTTTTAAATTACAATTATGTATATATTAATTATAAAATCTCGAGGTTTCTTACTAGAAGTGTATGTGACTAATACTGGATTGACCACAAAAAATTCTACTCATTCGAGCTAGACTTAAATCTCATTTTATCAGTTAATATTTTTTTCTAAAAATTGCATTAGTATTAACTTTAAATAAAAATATTTTATTGTTTAAATTATAATTTCAGTCCATATGAGTTAGACAATTAGCTCATCCATCAAGTGGCCTTCCTTGAAAAAACAATAGAGTTCCCGATCAATTTCAACCATGATTTTGGAAACATTCTGGTGATCGAACCGATCAAATCATTGATTTTTTATTCGACTGATTTAATTTTAATTAAATAAATTGTTTAATTCAATCCATTCAAAACAATTTGCAATCCAACTTAATGAGTTTTTACATAAAAAATAATAATTTTAATTAAATTTGAAAGAGTAAGAGTGGATAAAAAAGGAATTATGTGGACCTATCTAAAAAAGTTTAATTATAAATGGAAATGTAAGGACGGCCATAGACGTCTAGGTGAAAGGAGAAAATGATACTGATAAGGATACTAGATTTAAGTACATTTACTTAATTGCCCTTAATTAATAAATCTATCATCTAACTCTAATGCACCCTAATGCTTTAATTATGGAAGTCCAACTCCTTGCACTAACTCTAACTCTTTCCACCTGTAATCAAATTACATTTTACTTTTTATTTATAAAGCCAAATAAATTAATTATTATATAGTATATAATTGGTTATTTTTTATTAAAAATTTTTATTTATTTTTACTGTTAAAAAATTAATATTATTATCAAAATAATAAAATAATAACACATGATATATCATGTACACTTTATTTTAATGTACAATGATAAAGCCAGGGGACTAGCAAGGGTTCAAATAAATTTTTAATTTAAGTCCTTTTATATAGTGGTCTTTAAATGATAAATTTTTAATTTAAACATTTTATAATTAATAAATTATTAAATTAGTAATAATAAAATCTCATTTTGACCTAAAAATAATACAAATTTGACTTAACTTTTTAAAAATTATAAAGATATAGACTATTAAAATGATGAAATTATATTTTTATTATTATAAAAATATAAAATTTAATTTCATCCTCTCAAAAATATATAATTTAATTTCACTTCAAATTTTTGACTCGACCACTGCTTTATTTACAAAATAAAATTACACTTTAATCCTCTAAAATAATAAAAAACTCAATTAATTTTTTTAAAATTTATAAAGATATAAACTTTAAAATAATAACATTATATTTTTATCATTATAAAAATATATAATTTAATTTTGATACTAAAAAAATATTTTAATTTTAACTTTTTTAACCATAAAATAAATATATTTCATAATTTGCTCTTTAATCTAAACCATATGTTAATTTATTGTTTTTTGAGTAAAAGGAAAAAATATAATCCCACTAATAGTACAGTCAATCAGAACTGAATAAAAGAAACAAAAAAAAGTGTGTGGAGATTTCAGAGTTGACAGAAAACTTACCTTGAGCAACCAAATTAGCATGGCGATGGCGAATCTGAATCTCCTTGTTGGAGGTGTTGTTCGGATGTTTTAAGTTGGTTGAAGCTAAACAAAAACATTCCTCAACCTCCAGACCCGGTCTTGAATCTCCGTCAGCAGAATCAGTTTTCCGATGGAATTCGGAGCTTGGATTCGCGACAATAGGTTGATTTCTGGAACTGGGGTTCTCATACTTATCCTGGAAAAACAAAGACAAAAATCGGATGGATTGATCAATTGAACAGCTTAAGTTGTTGGGTAAATTACCTGATAGAGGGAAGGGACGATTGAAGGATCTAGTCCCGGTCTTGAATTTCCGTCAGCAGAATCAGTTTTCCGATGGAATTCGGAGCTTGGATTCGCGACAATAGGTTGATTTCTGGAACTGGGGTTCTCATACTTATCCTGGAAAGACAAAGAAAAATATCAGATGGATTGATCAACTGAACAGCTTAAGTTGTTGGGTAAATTACCTGATACAGGGGAGGGACGATTGAAGGATCTAGAGGAGGAAGGTTCTTGAGATTGATTTGGAAATTTTTGGGTTTTCTGCTGGTTTTCGTATTCTTCATTTTTTTTTTTGGGCGGTGGGGGGGGGGGGGTGTCCAGGTACTTCTCTTCTTATCTCTCACCTGTTGGATTTCACGAAACCACGTCTCACTTCTCTAATCTTTACTCTACCTGTTCAAAGGCTACGGAATGTTTCTAATTAGAAATCGTCAGATTTTAAAATAGAGGGAATATTTTTTATTTAGGGTTTAAGGTTATCAATGTAAGAAAATATAAGTTTGAATACATTAAAATGTATTATTTTTTATTTGTGGGTTGGTGAAGAGTTATGAATAGTTTTAGATATTGTATAAACAAAAATATAATCAGATTTTATAATGAAATTATTAAGGTAAAAATGAATAAAACGTTCGATCAACTATTCGTGAACCGTTCGTATAATATCCGTTTATGCTCGTTTATTAAGCTAAATAAACGAGTATAAACAAAATTTTTATGTTCGTTTAATAAATGAATGACACAAATAGATGTGTGTTCGGTTCGTTTATGTTCATGAACAAGCTCGTTTATTGACTCGTTTATTTATTAATGATATTTTCTTATAAAATATTAAAATAATATCTGTGTGTATGTTTTTATTGTTTGTTTGTTTATTATTCATTAACATTGTTCGTAAACATATTCAATTATATGTTCATGAGCATGTTCGTTTGATGTTCGTGAACATGTGCGATTAAGTTAAACGAGCATGTTCGTGAACATTAAACAAACAAACATGAACACACATAATTTTAAATAAACGAATATAAACAAAAAAATTTGAAATTCTTATCGAACACGAACCGAACATGGACAACTTAAAAAATAAACAAACGAACACGAATAGAAATATACTCGTTAAAGCTTGATTCATTTACAATCCTAGAAATTGTAAGAAAAAAATTGAATCAATATTAATTTAATTTTGAAATTGTAATTAATTTCTGGTTGAATTCCTTTCTATAATGTTAAGAGTTTTAAATTGAATTAAGTTATAATTTTATTTATTTTTTAAAATTAATTTGAAACTAATTTTTAAATATTTTTAATTTTATTTTATTTTGTTTTTTTAAATACCCTACATTAGGGACGTCAATTAGGCGGGGTGATGCTCTCCCGCATTCATCTCCATCAAGAATTTTCATTCTCATCTCCGCCTCGCGATCCGTTGCAAGTACAAAACTCAAAATCATCTCCGCCCCACGACCTACAAGACTAAAACCATTCTCGCCCCACCACCTACATGAGTATCCAAACCAATATTATCCCCGTTATATCCACTTCGCGGTCCATTTTATATAATATATTTATAAATATTTATTTAAAACCAATTTTAATGAAAAAAAATATGAATGTTTCGATCGAATAATCTTTTTCCATTATCCTCAAACTCACGTTTGTCGAGTATGGACTCACTTCAAATCAAAAAAAAAATTCACAAAAATTACCAATTGAGTAATATCGTAATTTCTCTAAACTTTTAAATCAAATTGTAAATAAAAAAATATCTCTAAATTTTTTTTAAAATAATATCTGTAGAAAATTTTCTCTTTATACAACTTTCTTTTGAAATTCAAGTATGTGAAATAATGATTTAAAACTCTTCTTATGTAGGTAAAGTTTAGAGATTTTAACTATGATTAAACTTAATCACTTTAATATAAACATTAATATAAACATTAGATTAAATTTAATATTAAATCTTATTAAATTAATAAATTATTTATCTACAAAATAAATATTAAATTTAATTTAATATTAAAATAATAAAATATTATTAAGATAATGATTAAATTAAATTTTTATAAATTTTATTTTATAAATATACTTATTATATTATACGGGACGAGTGAAATGAGCGGAAATAAGGCAAGACGGATGGAGATGAGGTTAATACAAAATCATACTGACAACTACGCCACCACCTACAATAGGTATAATTTTTATCTTCATCCCTACCCTAACACCTACAAATCTTCATCCCTACGCTATCACCTACAAAACTTATACCCGTCTCTGTCCAATTGAGTGCGAAATGAAACGAAACCACGTGAAATCCATCCCACTAACATACCTACCCTACGTGTGTTTGTTTTGACAAAAAAGAGAATAAAATTTATTTTATTTTATTTTAATTTTTTTACTGTTATTTTTTAGAAAACTAAATATTAATATTACTTCCTTTTTAAATTTTGATTTTCTAAATTCTATTAAATATAAAATAATTTCCTTCTAAAATTTCAGATTTATTTTTAAAAAAGTTTTATTTTTCGTAGGGCTGATGTTGAGGCCCATTTCTTTAGGTTTTGTCCAAAACAAGACAGGTTCAAGGCTCAGATTGAGTAATACATGGATTGGGAGTCCTTTGAGTCTAGGTTTACTCTTTAGTTCATTCTGTTGAGGCCTTAAAGCCTATATGTTCTTGAGATTTCAGATTAGAGTTTTTTGGGGAACTCGTCAGCTTAAACACAAAAGAAAAAGGAGGTTTTATCTCTAGCTTTACAAAAATAAACAAGGGGTTTCAGTAGAGAGGAAGATGAGGAGTCTCCGATGAAGCGGTATCCTTAGGTTTTAAAACCCTAGCCGTGAGGAGATTTCACCCACACATTTGGAACAGATATGAAAGTTTCAAGATCTAAAACAAAAACAAAAAAGAAGAGGCTTTGTTTTCGAAACTGAAAGAAAGAAAAAAAAAAGAGTTTCTTTTTAAAAATTAGTTTCCTACCGTCGCTTGCGTCGCTCCGTCGTCAAAAATCGGAGAACTTTGGACTCTTCGGCGGTGGAACTGGCTGATAGAAAAGAGGAATAATTGAGAGACAACACAAGGAAAAAAAGAGAGTTTTGTGAAAAGAAAATGAATATTGGGGGTTTAAATAGTGGGAAAAGTGGGAAATTTGCTAAGAGGTTCCTCCGTGTTTCCGTCTTTACTTTCAGGGATTTCCGCCTCTTTAAGTAGTCCTTTTGATCCTTATTGTTTTAATTTTATTTGAAATTTGAAATTTCGAGCAAATAAATTGCTCATTAAGTCCATCTGTTTTTACTTTTTTTATTCATAATTTTAAAATTAAACCTTTCTTTACTTTTAATTTGATTTAGTTTTATTTACTTTGAATTAAAATTTTCAGAAATTTCTTTAAAAGGGGATAAATTTAAATTTTTTTTGTAATTTAACTAAACCGATTTAATTCACCAAAAAATTAGTTTAAAGTTTGCTTGCAAATTTTTGTCATGAATTTTTTTTTTTTTGAATAACTGTGATTATTAATGCATTAGTCTTTCATTTCACATAATTATTCCTTTTATAATTTGTTTTTTATTTATCCTTTCTTACTATTTTCTTTGGGAATATCTTTGGAATTTCAAATGATGTGTAAATATTTAAACTTAGGTTCTTAGTAGGTTTAATTTGTCTTTATAAAATTTAATGGTTGGTTTGTTTGCACATAAAATGTTTTTCATTGTTTTACGGTGTTTGTTTAATGAAAAATGAATTATCAAATAAAATCATTACTTAAAAACAGGATAAAATTAAGACTTTATTTTAAGAAAAATATCTTATCAATTTCTTTTTCCTTAAAACATTTTTCAAACTAATAAGATTTTATTTAGTATCTTCATTGTTGTCGAAACAATAAGGGGGGTTTTCAAAGTAACAAAAGGGAAACTCTCTTCATTGTTGAATAAAACAGTCTCTTATATTTTAATTTTATATTTTTTATAATTTAATCCTTAAAATCCAAATTTTTACTATTCTACAATTTAATTCTTCAAAAGCAAATTTTTTTATTCTATAATTCAATCTTAAACCTCTTTTTTTATAGTTTTGCAAAAAGTCCATGGTCTAACATTTCTAGATTTTATAATTTAGTCCTTACAACTAAAATTGTTAAATTTTCCAAAATTAGTCCTTGATTTTTGAAAAGTTAAACGCTCATATTCTATTTACAATTTAACCCCTATAGTTTCAAAAGGTACTATTTTATGCTCAACTTTACAAATTTTTATATTTCATAATCATATAATTTAGTTACCACATCAATGTTTCAGATTTCACTACTCAAACCCTTGGAATTTGAAAAATTGCAAATTTTACTATTTGATCCTTACTTCAATTTTTATTAAATTAAATCATTTTTCAACTTACTCATCCAAATAATATTATGAACAAATATTTACCTCTTTCAACTTAATTAAACATAAATTTATAGATATAAATTTATATTCCCTAATGTACAAAATTAATAATTAAGCTTAATTAAGTAAATTAAGATTGATTAAAACTAAAATATGATTAATTAAAATATAAATGAACTTTATGAAATAAACTCAATTAAATAATGAAAAGAATAAAATCCCAATTGTATGTTTGTTTCATTGAATACAACTTTTATGAAATATTTTCAGAAAATTTACCAAACAACAAAAAATGTTCTATACAGATTCATCTAAACACCCAAAAATATTAATTTTTCCAAAAAAGTAACTCATTTTTCAGAAATCATTTTCCGAAAACCATTTTCCAGTGAAACAAATGAAACCTAAATTGATGAACATATTCTCTAGAATCTCTACTTCATCTTTTCTCTTTAATGTCTAAGGAAATTTTCAAAAATTTTAAGTAAAAATATGGGTTTTCATGGCAAAATACTAAATTGTACAAAATAAAGAAAAAAAACCTCCTTTCTCACCCTCTCACACACATTGGAAGGATGATAAAATTTCTCCATCATTCCTTTCTTCTTATACTACCATTATCTAAATAAAATAATAATAAATATCTAAGTAAAATATTAATAAAATAATATTTAACTAATTAATTAATTAAAAATATCATCCACATCATCATTACATTCTAAAATTCTCCCTCTTTCTAATTGACCATTCAGCCCTTTATGATCTTTTAAAATTTCATCCTTGAATCATCACTTAATTTGGTAAAATTATGATTTAATCCTCAAATTTCATCACTTATTCCATTTGGTCCCTACATACCAATTCCATATCATAATAAATTAGGCTATTTTCACTTTTGGTCCTTCAAATTCCTCATTTTTACACTTTGATCCCTTAAATTTTGAATATTTACACTTAAGCGAAAAAACGTTTTGCATATTTACGATTTAATCGTTACTTTAAATCAATATACTGAAACCTATTCTTAATTGATTTTTTAATAATCCTTAATCTTCTTTTTTATCATCTTTATATCATTTCTTATTTTATCGAAAAATCAATTATACATTATTCAATTTATTACTACTTTTATTATATATCAATTTTAGGGGTGTTATCATGAAACAGACAAGACTTATTCACAAAGACAATATAAAAATAGGTGGGATGCCTTGAAAAAATAATGGAAAGCTTGGAAAATGCTTAAAGGCGAAGATAATGGTCTAAGGTGGAATCTTATAAAAAGAACCATTGATGCATCAGATGATTGGTGGGACAGTAGGCCCAAGATATATCAATAATTCTTATCATTTTTCTTGTTTATTAAGTTATTGATAATTTCTTATTAAATTATCAATTTATATGTAGGTTGTGCCTTAAGCTAAAAAATTTAGAACTTCAGGCATTGATCCTGAATTAAAAGGGAAGTTGGACCAGATGTTCGGGGATAGTTGTTACCGATGATAAAGCATGGGCACCTTCTTCGGGTACACTCCATAGTGAATATTTTGAGTATGTTGGCAATGACATGCTTGAAAAGAATGAGCAAGAAAATGGAATAAATGATGTTCACATTTCAAATGATGTGCACATTGATGGAACATATAAAAAAAAAAAAAAACTCCTGAGGTAAGAACTTCACATTTTATAATTGGAAGGAAGAAATCCTCAAAATAAATTGTAGGGGCTGTAAGATTGACCAGTCAAATTGAAAAATTGTGCAATGCAGCTGACAATATGAGTTAAGTCACATGTAGTTTGACTCCTAATATGGATCCATATGGTATACCACAAGCAATCAAAGTGCTTGATAGCTTATTGAAGGAAGTTCCAGAAGCTAGTCTGCTACACTTTTTTCCACTGAAATTATTACTTGATGAGGACAAGCGGATTATGTTTTTATCAATTAATCCTAAGATTAGCGCTTGGTGGCTTAAGACGAAAATGGAGGAGAGTTCAAAATTTTCTAGTCTTCTAGGGTCTTGAGATATGTATGGACTAATTTAGCATTGTTGTTGAGAAATATTTTTAAAAAGTGTTGTAGAAAAGTGCTTATCAAAAGTGATTTTGAAATGTTTGGCTTAGTATTTAAGTGTTTAGTATTATTGTGAAAAAACACTTTTAAAAAAATAAAATATCTATTTTACACATAATGATGTTAAGGAAGAAAAATTATATTTAAATGATATTAATATTCGTTAATGTTATTATATATGAAATACATCAAATTAGATTGTAATAAAATATAAAAAATATTATAACTTATTATTAATGTTTTAATACATGTATTATTTTTTTGTAAAATGTAATTTGAATATATAAACTATATTATATATCAACATAACATAGAAAACATAAACCTAACAAATTTAAATATTCTATGTATTTGAATTAAGTTTAAAAAAGGAGTAATAATTGCATACCTAATATAAATATTAAAAATTTTACATTAGCATTTGCAATTTAAACTGAATTCAGTAAACTACAAAATATAGCATCGCTTGCTAATTTCATTTCATAACTACTTGAATTGTTTGATTCACCACCATCATCATCATAATCACTTTTTCCATAATGCACATATTCTGTATCAATAATATTGTTATATGCACTGTCAATATTTTTGTAGTCCATAAAATCTGCATAATTTCGATCGACATATTTTTAGAGAAAATTGTGTATTTCTATTGTAACAACAAAGATAATCATTTACTTTTCAAAATTATAACTCAACATATCCCTTAAAATGACCCATTTTTTTTTTCAAAATATCAAAAGTTCGTTTAATCACATTACGTAATGATGAATGTGAATGATTGAATATCTCTTCTTTACGAGATATAAGTCTACCCCTATGAAAGTCAAGTAAATGATATCGTTGTCCTTTATATGGTCCAAGATAACCTTTCATTTGAGGATATCCAAAATCAATAAGATAATATTTTCCTACATGTCATAATATGATAAACAATTAATTCAAAGGTTGTTTATTTTTTAAAATTATCAATTAAATAACTTATATTTTATTAGTTTAAAAATAAATAAAAAGAAATATCTTACTATTTGGTGGGTACGAAAATTTGTATTTTGGATCTTGAATTGCATCAAGAAATATTCTAATGTCATGCGTCGATCCTTCTCATCTAGTCATAACAAAGGTGAAACACATAGTAAAATCACATACTTCCATAACATTCTGAGTGAGGACATCTCTTTCTCCCAATGTAAGGTTTGTTAATTTGATGGAAGAATAGCAACAATATGTGTATCATCAATTACACCTATGCAATCCTGAGCAAATAATCATATTAGTCTCGTGGATATTTTTAGTTAAAAAAATATTAAAATATTATAATTAAAATTTAAATTTTAACTTTAAAATGCAACATATATATAGAATTATTACGTATTTGTTTGGGTGTTGAGCTAAAAGAACGATCATCGAGTTTAATTAATTATATCAATGTCCATCCTTGAAACTTTCTTAAGCACAATTGCAAAGTATTGACTTATTATTGTTCTAGACATTTGATATCTTTCTCGACATTGGGAAACTTTTGCAGCGTTGCCCAAGATGTACAAAAAAATTCTCAACATTTCACGAGAAGATGTCTTGAAGTTTGCAAATTATATCCTGTCTCCAAAACTCTCAACAAACTTGTGAATACAATTTTTGACATCTTAAAATTAATCATGCAACGTGTTTCGTGACCGTCGAGGATCTCTCGAATCCATGTCTCACCTAAAAATTTTGAATCCATGTATGTTTACTTTAATATATACTTCTCAAAATATAATTGCTTAGAAGAAGATGCAAAATGAAATAACCAATTAAAACTTTCTATACATTGTAAAATCTCTTTCTTTTCCCTTTCATCATCACTAGAATTGTCAATCATACTCATCACACGTGAACAAATTCTACATCCAAAAATCAAACATAAACAACTATTTATAAAACTAGATTACACATAAATAAGTAAACAATAAATAAATAATCAAACAAAGATTACACATGGATGACATTTATAACAGCTAGTTTAGCATTATTGTTTAGTCACATAATAGATATCTCAAGGCCCTAGAAGACTAGAAAATTTGGAACTCTCCTCTATTTCCGTTTTAAGCCACCAAGCTCTAACCTTAGGATTAATTGATAAAAACATAATTCGTTTGTTCTTATCGAGTAATAATTTTAGTGAGAAAAAGTATAGCGAACTATACTTTGAGCTTAATGAGTAATAATTTTAGTGACAAAAAGTATAGCGAACTAGCTTGTAGAACTTCCTCCGACAAGATATCAAGCACTTTGATTGCTTGTGAAATACCATATGGATCCATAACAAGAGTCAAACTATATGTGACTTGCCTCATATTGTTGGTTGTATTGCATAATTTTTCAATTTGACTGAACAATATTGCCGTACTTCCAATTTGCTTTGAGGAATTCTTCCTTCCAGTTTAAAAATGTGAAGTTCCTGCCTCAGGTTTTTTTTTTATTGTTTCCATCAATGTGCACATCACTTGAAATGTGAACATCATTTATCGCATTTTCTTCCTCATTCTCTTCAAGCATGTTATTGTCAGCATCCTCAAAATATTCACTAGAAAGTGTACCTGAAGAAGGTGCCCATGCTTTATCACCGATGACAACTATCCCCATTAACATCTCGTCCAACTTCCCTTTAAATTCAAGATCAATTCCTAAAGTTTTAAATTTTTGAACTTTAAGCACTACCTACATATAAATTAATAAATTAACAAGAAATTATCAATAACCTCATAAATAAAAAAAATGATAAGAATTATTAATTTATCTTTAACCTACTGTCCCACCGATCATCTGATGCATCAACGATTCTTTTATAGGATTTCACCCTAGACCAGTAGTATCTTCGTCTTTAAGCTTTTTCCAAACCTTCCATTTTTTTCCAAGGCATCCCACATATTTTTAAATTATCTTTGTGAATAAGCCTCGACTGTTTCATTCTCGAAGTTGACCATTATTTTCAACCATCTCACTTTTGTGAAATGAATACCAAGTCCATTATCTTTCAATATCTCTTAATACAAAGATCACATAATATATTTGTCAATCTTTTATCCCACATCTCTTTAACCTTTTCAGCACTAACTTCGGTCATCAAATTCATTTATTATATAAATAAAAAAAAATTATGGACTCTAGTTAAAACCATGCCCATTTCACTCAGCTCAATTTTCCATTTCAATCCACCAAACAAAATATTTATTTGATTTAATTAAACATTATTTTCGAAACACTTTTCTTTAGCTTAACTTTCTCAACAAATAAACAACCAAACAAAATATTAGTGTTACCTTTAGCAGCAGGACATGCTGCATTAAATCAAGCATTAAAAACTAATCAATCGAGAACTTGATCCCTATGGAATCTGACCACATTATTAAATTACAAATTAATATGCTAGTAGGGCCAATCCCTAAATTAGACATAATGCTATATTTGTTTCACAGTTTTATTGTTACTGTTTTGTCTTGTAATTCTGTTTGCACGTTGGAAGTCAACTGCTAACAGTAATTTATAGTACCATAAGTTTACCTCGGTTAAGAGAGCTTCTATATAATTACTGATCAGGGTTACACTACTTTTCCAACATTTTCCTGATTAATTAGCTGAAATAAGACGTTAGCAAAGACAACAATAAGCCACAAGCAACAAGCATTTGAATATGAAACAAGAATACTGAGGATGAAAAGCATGTTGAACTTTGCGAATTATTATTATTATTATTATTTTTTACATAGCACCGGGATTTCGATTAAAAAATGGAAAAAATAATCTAAAAAGTGGAAGAAGAAGCAGAAGAAGGGCAAAGTCATTTACCTCTCATAGAGAAGAAGAAGGGCGAGTCCTCTTCCACTGCTACTTCATAATCCAGGCTTCTATTCAAAGAAAATGAAAGAAGGGAAAATAGACTGCAGCAAAAGTTGAAGAACCAGAGAAAATAAAAGAAGGGAAAGTGCTGCAAAAGTTTAGAACCAGAGAAAGTGAAGAGGAAAGTAGAAACTGTTGCAATAATATCTTATCGTTGTGTTTTATGAGGGGTGAAAAAGTACTTCCAACTTTTAAAACTGTTTTTGGCTGCATAAAGGCACCAAATTTCTGCTTTTGCGCTTGATAAAAAAAAAATGTTTTTCAAAAGCATAAATTATCTGAAAAATAATTTATTTAGTTTTCCTTGCTGTTCATGTTTTAAAAAAATATTATTAAATATAACCTTAGTTCTTTTGAAAATTAACCACTATACTAATCAAATTCCATTTTAATTCTCACAAAAAAATATAAACTAATCTTGACCCTAAAAAGTTGTCTGATTTCACCCCTACTGTGGAAGATGGTTAGGAATGAGTAATAAAGCATTAAATTTCCGAAGAAGAGGGATAAATGCAAAAGTGACCAACACTGAAATTTCTGATTTTGCCTCTGTTGTGGAAGATGATTAAGCCTGAGTAATGAAGCATTAAATTTTCAAAGTAGTTGGATAAATGCACAAGTGGCAAAAACTGAAAGTTTATACTGGGAAGGGAGATCCTAAGGTGCAAAGAGTATCTTCAGTTGAGATCAGAACTCAAGAAATCTGTCAATCGATAATTTCAGTCTCACTTCATTGGAACAAACCAAGGAGAGAGGTGTGTTCAAGTATGAGTGGAAGAAGCTGGAGATAAAAAAGAAGATACACCTGATGGGCAGGGCATTTAGTCAGTGAGACAGGGTGGGCAGTTTTCATCGTGGAAAAGGGAGGGATCTGTCTCTGTCAAGTTTAGGGTCACCAATGAATTTGAGATGAATCAGGCTAAAACCAAACCTCAGGTGTGATATTTTAAATTTGGGTTTGGATTATTATTTAAATTTTTAAATTTATTTATAAAAATATAAATATTAACTAAATTTTTTAAAATAATTTAATGTGTGATTAAATAATAAAATCAAAATTTGAGGCGAATACAACATTATTATTGTAATGGAAAAAAACTCTGATTCGAAAAATTGTGTTTCAAAAGTCATGAAATATAACACAGTGTAATATAACTGAGCTGGAACTTGAATATTAAGTTAATTGTCGTTAAGTCTATGATCATACATTAAAATTTTAATTATTTCATCATTTAAAAATTATAAAATATTAAAAATATTCTTGTTGAGATGACAATCTTTTTTAGAGAAGTCTTTCTAATGTTGTCTATCGTATAGTCGGTCGAATCTCCAGCAATAGTAAATAATTGTTCTTGTGTTAAGGTTTTGCCCTTTTCCTTTACCAAAACAGTCTTCAAGGGTTTATGAAAGAAAAACGTCTCAATTGATGGAAATATAATTTTTAAGACTCACAAGAAAAGTGTCGTTGTAATATATAATATTAATTATGTAAATCATGTAGGCACGTAAGAACTCAACCCACTAATTCAGGAAATATAGTTCATATACTTGCAAGTATCCATTAGGTTAATAGTTCGAGTCTGTTACACGTAAGTAATTTACATAATTTATACTACACGCTCTAGATATAAAAATAACTCGATAGATAACATTTCAAAAAAATTTTTAAAAATGTCAATCCCCTCAACACTTTTACATTAATATTTATTATAATTTAATTCAAATTAATTTATTATTTTATTATTAAAATGATAATTATAGCCTAGTCAGTCCGAGATAACAATAAATTGGTACCAAGTTCCAACCCTTAAATAATCTAGCAATGAGTAATGTGCAAAAGAATTTGTTGATAAATATATTTTTTATAACCACAGCGTTTTCATCCTGTTAATAAATTGAATGTAGTCTTATTCCAATCAAAGTGATGTTAAGATAAAATCTTTTTGATAATGTAGATTCCAAATTTAAATTTATCTAAATTTGAGAATATTTCGACACATGTATAATAATTTAATTTAATTTAATTTTATAGTTTGATAATCACTTCACTTCACTCATTCAACGACAGTAGCGTAATGTACTCTCATACACTGCATATCTTATGGGTCTCGCAATCAGTCGCTAAGTCAGTAGTAATAATTAATAGAGGCTGAATCCGAATCCGAATCCGAATCCAAATCAATCCACCAATTTACTTACGTAAACTCTGACTTCCCCTCGCCGCATTCCAGGGCGACTCCACAATCCCCTAAACCCTCTCTCCGTTACACCACGAAGATGATTTCTTTGAGCCTTAGGTTGTCGAAACTAGGTTTCCGTGGTGTAGCTGCATGAAACCAGGTTGATAAAATATACGCCAGTGTAAAGGTATAGCAGTGTTCTGGATTTTGTTTCCCTCTTTTTGTTTGCCACTGATTCCAAAAGTGAAAAAGGCGACCATTACCGTTAAACTTGTAAGATCGATTGCAATTAGCAGAAGAAACCATAATTAACTACACCTTGTCACAGGCAAACATGATGTAATTTCAATATTAGTTTAATAAAACTCAAAAAAACACAAACCCAACCAACCATGACAGTATCTGCCTCAACACCATTGCTGACAAACCCAATAACCAAAGTAAAGCATTGAAACATGCAGGAAGCATTAGTTTACTACAATACTGTCAGTTTCTTTCTATGTACATGGAGTTTTTACAGGCAATGAAAGCCCTTTTTTCTTTGATTCAGTGCATATACATGCAAAACACAAAAAGTTCTACTTCCCATGCAGCAAGCAAACTAGTAATGATTCACTGAACCAGCATCAGTTGACGGCATTGAAGGTTTGTTATTAAGCCCCATACCCAATTTCAACTCCAACTCTTCGCTCCCTTTCCCTTCATTTCCGCCTGAACTGAACAAATGAGCCACGGAGGTAACCACCGCGCATTTCCTCTGGGTTTTATTACCTTTGCTTTTGACCTTCTTCTTTGCTTCCGTAGATGAAGATGATGTTCTACAGGGTGAGGACAGGGGTAAGGCAGATGGAATTTCGAAGTTGGTCTTCGCTTTTGACCCTCTCAACCGCCTCGCCGCCGCGTCATACGCGCGTGCAGCCTCCTCAGCCGTGTCGAACGTGCCTAACCAGTGCCTGCACCGCCCGATACGGTCGCGTATTTCCGCTGACCACCTCCCCCATGGCCTCTTTCTCACACCTCTATAGCTTTTCTGTATCGAAGCAGCAGCGGCATTGACATTTCTCTTGTTAGAACCGAAGCGATGCGACGCCGAAACGAAACTCGACGTCTCCACCGTGCTCGCTCTATCACCGTCGCCTTGGCTGTTTGAGGTGGTGGGGTTGATTTTAGTACCGAAAAGGACGTGTTGGCCAACAACAGCAGCTATCCCATCAAGAACAGGCGGTGTTTCCAGATAAGTTCCGATTCCATTTCCGGCACCGGAGAATTCAGCGTAAATGGTTGGATAGCTTCGCCTGTAAAACTGGGTGGGAGCTATCGTTGAAGAAGGAGAAGAACAAGCAATAAGGTTATAAATGCATGGCGTCTCAGTTGTTTCAGAAGCTTTTAAAGTACTAACACTGGCGGGACTTTGCATTGTTAAGAGCTGAACTGAATGGGGAAGAAGACGAAGGACGAGAAACTCGTTCATAGAGTGTGATACATGTACGAGCATGCTATTGTTTAGCATTGCATCCATATTTATAAAGAAAATAGTAAATTAAAACAAAAAAGATTTTATTTACAATTTGAAGATATTCCTGTCGATTTTGATGACACCGTAATATTTACATTACCTACTTTACCCTTTATAACGAATAACCAGAAGAGGGACAGAATTGTGAATAAGGTGAAAATGGATGAGGAAAATCGTAATTAAACCTATCTGGAACGGTGGTTTGAAATGATAGAGTAAAATAGGTAATAAATAGTGCGTGATCTCGAGGGTGCTTGATGGGTTAATAGCCGTTAGATTGAGTGACGTCAGGGTAGTATCAATGGATTAGATCGTTGACACTTTTGACTAAAGATAGATGGATATGTTGATGATGATGTTTGTGTGTATATAATTAATATTTGATTACTCGGTTATATGTGAGAATGGAATTGGATGTTGAAGAGGTGCAGGGGAGTAACCGTGTGGATACAGATGAAGAACCGGTAGGATCTTGATGATGATGATGATGATGATGGTAGGGGTTGAGTCATTTTGCCAGAAGTTGACACATGAAAGGTCCTGATCCTGTCAATCACACCATTTCTCACTTTTAATCTTTACCCTTCCCTTTCGGATTTTGGGTCTGCTAAAATCTATTGGAATCGAAGAACCAATGAATAAAATAAGCTATTATATTTATTTTCTTTAGCTTTTCAATGAACTTTTTACTTTTATTATATACAATCATATAATAAAATTGGGATAAAATAATTTTTAACTCACCTATTTTTTTTTCACTTTAATTTTTAAATTTAGTAATTAGATTCATTTTAATTTTTAAACTTGAATTTCATTAAGATTTAATTTTGTGACTAATATTGTTAAAATAGGATCAAATCGAACGAATTAAGAATTGGTTGATACAACAGTCTAAATAAATGGATTGAATCGAATGAATCTAAGATTACCACTATAAATATCTCTAAGTCTAAGGTCTCTAAGCATCGAAAATACATTTTCTAAAAATAATTCCATTAACGAGGTTTTCGAGTGCTTAGAAAACTTTAGTGATTTATTTTTCGTGTTTTTGTATAACTAAATACGACCTCCTCATTAGTTGTTTGACGCCCTCGATAAGTGGTGTTACAACGTTTCGATTTTGACATTTTGGTTCAAATAATGGTTGAAAATATTTATGTTCGATCTCTTCCGCTACTTACATTTCCTTTAAATCATACTTTATGATTATTTTTGCTTACATCCCTCTCACTGAATTCGAAGTCAAAGAAGTTGCCTTCAAATAGGACCCCTCAAAGCCCCTAGCAATCTCAAGCTTTTCTATCAATAATTATGGAACGTGTGTATTGTCAGTCCAATCAGTCACATTTATATCTCTATTTTTTAAGAGTTATCCGCTCTGATGTCCAATACAAAATATCTCCCCAATTGGACTTGATAGACGACATATTTGCCTTTCAATCAGTTTGCTCATTTTCGATTAGACTAAGGACATGTTTAGGTCCGTCTACTAATACAAGTTATCTTTTCGTATTACGATTCGACCACATAATATTACTTAGTATTAGTGTAAACTTTAGACAACTAATAAGCAACATTTTGCTTCCATTTTGCTTAGCGTGCAAAAATCATATAAGAATAATCATACAAAGTAGTATTAATGTAATCAATGAATTTGTTTTATTAATCGATCTGTTTGGAAAAAATTACAAGTTTACAAACGAATATACTACACTTAGGGCACCAAATCCAGCACATTTATCGTATCACTTGCTCATATTACTCGTATTTGTATGTTTAATGACATGAATTGAATTTATTTCGATCATAGTTGCTCTATCAATGAATATGACATCTTATAACTCGGACTCGACGATCGGATCGATTATGGGATGTTACACCCCTTTCAAATCTTGAAAAGACCTATGAAAAATTTGACTCCCTTACAAGTTGATCATGTTCCTTTGTAAGATTTGCAACAATTGTCTACTAGTAAGAAAGGAACTAGTGACAAGAAACATCCCAGTAGATGATACATTCGTGTTACCTCACATGCGATATTGCTCAAGAAATTTGGTTTGGATCATCATTCTCCTTAAATGTAGACTCTCTCCAAACATCATACATCTCTTCTTGGAATTTTCATTGGCTATAGGTTGAAGATACCCATTAGTAAGAGGCTGAAAATGTTTACTTCATTTTCACCTGTTAGTTTTATGGCATATGGAAGACACGGAACGAAGTCATTTTTCATCAAGCCTTCCTTAACCCATAATAAGCACTAACTGTAAGCTTGTTGCTTCTTAATGATCATCTCATCTCTACTTGTAGACTTGTTAACAAAGAAAAGAAATAAGCTGACATTATACTTGGAGTGTCCAAAATAGAGTGAAAATTTTTCTTGGCCTTTCATGATATCCAATAACTCCTCAAAAAGGTCATGATCTTCAAGGACGACATGCGCTACAATTGTAACATCAACATGTCAAGAAAGAAAGGAGAAGTTGGGCAACATGTGCATCCAGAGCCAACTTCTCCTTCACTTGGCCTTAATCCTTTCTTGTTACTTTATTTGCAATGTAACAAAAAAAAAAACCTTATTTGAATAGGAAGGTTTATAGATTCGGACCTAGGTGTATCTATGTACGATGTTACTGTTAAGGTTCAATTTAGAATAGAAATCTCAAATTTTATTTATACTTATTCATGTTTGTAAATAGTTAATCAAAACTTGTTTAAGTCTACCTTTTTTTTTTCCCCTATTTTTTGACATTCTTCATGTCCGTTTTACGGCATGCGTTTTCTCTTTGAGAGTGCAATGTGTCTTACCATTGCACCCAATTAATTAATAATTTTTGTATGATTCGTGACATCAAACTCAGCAAAGAATTTAATTTTAATAGAAATATAAAATGAATTTTCAAAAACCAATCAATCGATGGACGTGAAGCTATTTAGGTATTACAAAAGGGTCTATACTTCAAGATTTTTCATCTATGATCGTGCAAAAACAAAAGCTGAAAACAATAGGAAAATCAAGGTAATATCGAGAATTTCAAAGTTGAAATAAATCGATGCAAATTTTGTTGTTGTAATCAGGTTAGTAAAGAGAAACAAAATAGAAACTATTTTATATAATATATATAGCAGATGAAGCACAAGGAAATGACCAGTGGTCCATTAAAGGCATCGGGGGCTGAAGTTTGAAGTCAACTGTTGCATTAGTTTAAATGACAAGAACTCGTAAGAGAACTCAAAGATCTCAATCTATTTTTTGTCCGAAATAGTAACAGACGAAATGCAAGATAATATGTAGACAGATTAGGGTTGTAGGGTTTTATTTAGGACAGTTTTTCCAAGGTCTAACTTCGAGATTTTAAGCAACATTCACTAGGAACAAACAAGAATGTCGGTCTATTACTCTCTAAACCCCACACCCCACTCTATCATATTGAAGAAAGGGGGATGTTGTTCCCAAGAGAGAGTAGATCCTCTTACTCGACCATGCACGCCATGTGATTCTTTTACCCAAAAAAAATCTCTAATAAAGTAATTCTAAACTTCCGTCTCTAAGTAATTGAATATTTTTATATTTTATGATTTTTTAAGTTACAAATGTAATCGTAACACTTACACATGATGAATTCTTTTTTGTGTGTAAAAAGGCAAAGATCGAAATTACAAAAAAAAAAAAAATGAAACAAGGGCAAGAGATAGTAGCGACGAAGGCACAAGTTGCCCAACGTTTGGTTTCTTCCTTGAGCTGACGATTGCCATTGTCATCTTGGACCATTTTAACAAGTCTGAGCAGGTCCATGAATGCCGGAAAAAGTTTCCATCCTAACCTTTGAGTTAACGAGAAGGGTGTTAGACCATTACCTTTCTTTATTTGTCAGCTTGCGAGATAGGATTTGGAGATCTTTTAACATGGGCAAGAACAAGCGAAGAATGAGAATTCTAACATGAATCTTTAACATGGTTCTAAAACTTTTGCAGACAAGGAAGAGTGAGCTATCTTCATTTGGTATAACTGTAAACATCATCTATCATATTACCATTCATGCTCTTATTAACATACACATAACGAAATTTAAATTAAGATAAATCTGAAAAGAAATTTACAAAACCCTATCTTTATTATTAAATCAGGGCCTCCATGGCATTTTTTAATAATTAGTGTGGGTACTTTTTAATACTTATTACACTGAGAGTTGTTCACTTGGAAATTGGAAGGGGGAGAAAATTTTTTAACATAAAAACGTGGGGGGTTTTGAGAAGAGTGTTAAGAGAAAATCAAAATCCCAAGAAGAAAGAAGACAACTAAAGTATGCAATAATGGTATCTTTATGAATAATGTACTTGAAAATGGTGTGTTTTGATGTCAAGTAAAAGCTCCAATCTCTGTTTATGAGGTGATAATTCCATTTGCTTGTATTTGTGCGTGTTGCGTGGGGACTGTAGCCATAGTTTTGGGTCAGATTCAGATGCTTTAACTTAGCTTAGCATAGGTACAAACTCAAGTAAACTTTCCTTTTTTGAGCCAATTGATTGAAACCTAACTTCCAAATATTGTCTGATATACCGATTGGGTTTTAAACCGGGTATTATTGTCAATGTAAGAGAATATGTATTTAAGTGTGCTGAAGCGCATTATTCTCTTATGTATGAGTTGGAGAGGGGTTACGGGTAGTTCTAAACATTATATAAAAAATAACAGATATAATCCGAACCTATAATGAGGTTGTTCAAAAAAAATGTCTGATATCACGTTACTTAATTCCTAATGACTTTGCGTATTGAATCCGATATTAGTTTATGCACTTAATTTTTATTTTAATTTATTACTTTTATTTTTATAAAATAATAAATTTGAATATTTTGCATAGATGGAATCATTATGCTAATAGAAAGAACAGTACACTCTAAATTAAAATTTAACTAGTACATGTAAATTAAATTTTACACCTAATTTCCACCAAATAAAAAGAAAAAAATTTGTTGAATATAATGCTATTTTAAATTTGAATATTTTGCATAGATGGAATCATTATGCTATTTTATTAATTTAGACAACTCGAACTCTTTGATACTCTTTTTATGAAAGTTTTGAAAGAATAATTTTTTTGTTAGCACACAACCTTAAGTGTTAAATTTTAGAACCATGAGCTCGAACAATTTTTCTGAGTTTTTTTTTTACAAAATTAATACAAAAAAATTATTTAAACATCAAAATAATACACTCTCCTCATTATTTATTAAAATTGTATACAATAGGCGGCATCACTTTAAAAATCTGACACATTTTATTATTATTATCTTATATTAAAAAATTAAAAAATATATAAAATATTAAGTGGTGACTCCTAGATAGGCGGCACCCATATTTTGTACAGGAAAATTACAGGTCAGAAACGGGAAAATAATAGCTAGGTTTTAAATTAATCCTTAAACTTTAAAATGTTTTGAGTGAATCCTCAAAGTATTAGAATTGTATGAATTAAGTCCTTCCATCACCATAGCATTATCTTGGGTTTTAAATAGCCACTCAATTGTGATGTGAAACATATTTAAATAATTTGGATCAGTTTATAAATGCATGTGTATATATTGCACAAATAACATGTTAGGTTTATACTATTAATACAGTAGATACATACGAGTTTACAATTTGATTCACGTGTTTTAAATATGTTTCATATAAAATCTGAATATCATTTAACATTTAAATTGATGACTAGATTGACGAAAGAACCTTGTTGATACAATATTAATACTTCGAGGATTCAAAAGCTTAAGACCAATTTAAATTTTGGACAATAATTTAAGGAGATTTGGTGGAATTAACCGCAAAAAAAAATTATGTAGTGTTATATCTATATTAATTTAATAAATATCCCTTCACTTAGGAGTGTTTATGGATTGGATCAAATTTCGATTTCAAAAAATTTCAAACTGAGCCCAACTTACCCAAAAAACTCATTTCATTATTTAAAAATAATAAAATTTATTTTTATTAAAATATAATCATAAAAATATTTATTTTATTTTATTTTTTACAATTTTATTATTTATAAATAATAAAACGGCCTTAGAGTTGGAAAATATAAACTTAAGCTTTCTAAACTTAATCCATAAACACTTCTATAAACACTTCGAAGTTGATTGCATTCACAATTTTTAAAGAATATATTGATATGAACTAGATTTGAGTAGACAAATGAGACAGTCGGTGCCGCCTGTCAGGTAGGCACCATCCATTAATTTATTATTTTTTTATATCATACCCGTATTTAAAATACGGGTTTATACTATATCTGAAAAATTGAGTGTCGCCTATCTAGGAGGCACCACTTAATATTTTATATTTTTTTGTTTTTAATATAAAATAAAAAAAAAAAAAAAATTGTATAAGATTTTTAAAGTGGTGCCGCCTATCTAGGAGGCATCACTCTCCCATGTATACCATTTTAATAAAAAATGGGGAAGTGTATTATTTTGGTTTTTAATTATTATCTTTTTGTATTAATTTTATAAAAAAAAAACCCTAATTTTTCTTCACCTCTTATTTTAAATGTTGGAAAATGGGAGTCGCCGCCAATCCTTTATTCGGTGAGATTGGATCACCACAAAACGTTTTAAAAAAACCGTTTTGAAAACATGTAGGTCTTCGAAATCCAGAAAAACAGGTTCGGGAGTCGGTTACGCATGAGGAAGGATTAGCACCCTCATATGCCCAAAATTGGTACCGTATTGATTATTTCGGGTCCTAATTTGTAAAATTTTAAAAGCTCGAATAAAGTTTAAAATATGATCCTTGAATGCATGAGTTAAGTTTAAAAGAATCGGGTTGTTTGGAAATCCCGCTATTTCAAAGTGATCAAGGAAGAAAGTTACGTCCAGTGAGTTAGGACACGACGTTTCAAGATTCAGAAATAACGAGCTTTCCTTTGTAAAAACTTTTTTTTAATTTTTGGGAGAAGGATATTCGATTATCTCGATTTGAAGAAAGGTTGCACCTAGTAAGTTAAGGCGCAATATTTCATAATCGAAGATAAGGAAACATTGCCTTGATTAAGGGTATTCGATTATTTCGATTTGAAGAAAAATTGCACCTAGTAAGTTAAGGCACAAATTTTCGAAACTCGAAATAAAAGAATATTGCCTCGATTTTAAAGTTTTTATGAAAACAATTTTGTAAACAAACATGCGAATTTAATATGAATATGTAGCTAATAATGGATATTAAATAACACGAAGTAAGGTAAATAAGAAGACAAATGATAAAAAATCAAAAAATGCAAAATACGAGTGCATAATGGTTAAAATTAAATACAAATATTGATGAGAAAGAAGAATGACGCAATCGGAGTTGAAAATGAGACTTTTCGGATACCCGAGGGTAAAATGGTAATTTTGGATTATCGGGGGCAAAATGGTAATTTTGGGAAAATTCGAGGTTAAAAATGGAATTTTTAGACATTCGGGGTAAAAGGGTAATTTTCAGAGTTTCGAGGTCGAAAATGGAGTTTTTGGACATTCGGGGGCAAAAAGGTAATTTTTTAAAGTTTCGAGGTTAAAAATGGAAATTAAGGGTAAAAATGGAATTTTTGGAAGTTTCGAGGTCAAAAATGAAATTCTTGGAAGTTTGGGGGTAAAAATGGAATTTTGGAAGTTCAGGGGTAAAAATGGAGTTTTTGGAAGTTTTGGGGTTAAGAATTGAATTTTTTGAAGTTCGAGGGTAAAATTGTATTTTTGGGAAGTTTCGGGGTCAAAAATGAAATTTTTGGAAGTTCGAGGGTAAAAATAGATTTTTTTGGGAAGTTTCGGGGTAAAAAATGAAATTTTTGGAAGTTCGGGGGTAAAAATGGAATTTTGGGAAGTTTTAGGGTCAAAAATGGAATTTTTGGAAGTTTGGGGGTAAAAATAGGATTTTTGAATAGTTTAGGGACCTTTAGAGCAATAAAACCAAAAATAGGTGACACGTGGCAACCTCTCAGGCATCTTGAAGTCAGAGGACTAGTTTGAAAACCATGAAAATTTTTTGGGTCAATTTTGTAATTAATCAGAACTTGATTTAAAGATTAAATTGAAACAAATCAGAAGTAAGAGGGACCTTATGCAAAAATAAGCCAAAATAATGACACGTGGCAGCTCCTGATGTTTTCAAAAGGTCAAAGGACTAAATTGAAAAGCATTAAAAATTATTGGGGCAAATTAAAATTAATTAAAAGTATGAAAAGGATTAAATTATAAAAATAAAAAAAAAGCGAAAGGGCTAAATGCTGAAATATCCCTTTTCTCAAAAACACGTGGATCGTCCAAGCGGGTTGAGTAGGATCGGGTCGGCCATGGGTTTAACAAGTTAAACGACAACGTTTTGGTGTTTAAAGGCCAAGACCAAAATGGCGTCGTTTTGGCCTTCTATAAATATCTTTCAAAACATTTTTTTTTTTCTCATTTTCTTCTCTTCTTTCTTCAAAAAAATGCCAAACTCTCTCAAAAAAACCTCTCCCCCCTCCATGGCCGGCCAAGTTCCGACCGTCGGTCGTCCCGTCGTCCGACGAGCGTCGTCGACCACGCGCCGCTGCCTGCTACCCTCCGATCACGTTGGTCACCGTTGCTGGTCCTTACGCGCTAGCCAACCTCCGTCGAAGGTGAAAAACCTTTCCCCTTTTTTTTCTTTTTGATTTTAAAGCCGATCTTGATGTTTGTTTAAAGACTTTTTCATTTTAAGAGAGTTTTGAAAATTTCCTTTTAATCCTAAAAACCATTTGGATTTGTTTAATCAGTTTAAAACTCATGCAATGATTTTCAAGATTTTTTTGAAGCTGTTCATTCCTTTATTCCGTTTTGGTTTTAAAAAGAAGTCTTGTTAATCCATTTTAGTTTGCCATTGTCTTTTTTTTCATCTCCGATGAAGCATGGACGGCGAACAGAGGTGGGCTCCGTCCGACTCTGGCGGCGTTCGAGTCTCAGGTACGTGACTCCTCGCTTTCTCTTTTTTTATTTATTATTAGTAATATATATATTATTATTAATATTATTAATAGCACATTTATTATTAATATTAACAAACATTTAATACTTAAAAAATGACCGAAAAAATAATGCATTATAACAGTTAAGAAATTAATGCATTTAATATATATTATAGATATGAAGAGTTTTAGGAAACTTAACTATAATAAATAATAATAAATGTATATGTTTGGGATACCTGAATGCTTTAGTGCCTGAGTCTTTGAATCGAGCTTGGATTTACTTTTGTTGCCTTTGTGGCTATTCGAGTATCTTTTCTCTGTATTGATCTCTGGAAAATATTAGTGTATACTGTATATTGATTGTTTTGAGTGTTCAAAATAAGGATTCGTATACTGATTTTTCAAAAAGGGTTAGTCCCCATTACAAGGCTTTCATTTTGGCTTTATAACCATTTTTACAATGATCGTAATTTGTTCTTTGCAATTAAATGCTTGTCTTGTTCTTCTCTTTTGCAGGTTCGGCGATGGCAGTGCGATTGAAGTAGCTGGTGGCAGTGCAATTGAAGCTGGAGGTGGTACTGGTGCTGACGACGTGGCACGCCTTGATTGGCTGGGACAGAAGGTGGTTGGTAGTAACTTGTTGCCATGCTTTTGATTTGTGAATTTGGGCCAAAGATGCAAATTCGGGTTTGGGGTGTAATGGGTTTAGTGGTATAGGGTTTAGGTAATTTGGGTTTGTATTTGTAATTGGGTCAAATTTGAGTTTAAGATTGTAATTTGGATTTTGTATTTATTTTGGACTTTTAATTTAATTTTTATTTGGGCTTTTAATTTTAATATTAAGTTTTTAATTCCATTCAAATTTGATTAAATTTAAATTTAAAGCAAATTTAAATCTAAAAAGATAAATTTAAATTTAAAAATAAATTTAAACCTAATTTTAAAATCAAAGCTTAATCCAAAATCTGAACCCGATTAAAATTGGGCTTCAACAATGTTTATTTGTGTAAAATCAAATTTTCAAGGATCAGATCAGAGTGTTTCAATGCAATCAAAGTTTCCTTATTTATCAAGATTAAATCATATTGATTTTAGAATGTCTTGAAGATCTTAGTACTTATCATAACCTTTATAAGGACAATAGAAAACTTTTTTGTATGACTGCTTACGAGAAATTGCGATTGTAAATTATTTGTATCTTTGCAAGCCAAAACTTCTGTATATAATAGGCAGAGGGATCTATATTTTGAGTGCAATTTTGTAAGCTTTTAAGAGGAAAGCTTTAGTGGAGAGTGATCGAAATTTATGTATAAGGGTGAGGTTGCCACATGGTGAGTGTGTAGTTTAAATAATTGTTTGATTGTGTTGAAGTATAGTGGATTACCTCTTTCGGTAAGGACCTGTAAATGTAAAAAGAATCTAAACTGCATAACCAAATTTTTTAATGATCAATCTTTATTTTTCTGCACTTGTCATTAGTTTCAACTGAAACTGATCCAAAATTTGGAAGTGTATTTGCTGGAAAAAAATCAAATTTTCTTTAGAATCCAACCTATTGCTCAATCAAGTAACATAGTGAGGAGTGTACAGGAAAATACAAGACAATGTCATGTTTACAAAATGAAATTTCTAATATTATTTTCTCAAGAATCATAGCTTGTAAGACACCAAAATAAGCTTCGAATGAATGTTGATTATAGTGCATGGCTTGACATGGTCCACTTTCAAGATAAGATTTCATAGCATCGCTGGATTGCTGGAAAGTTGTACTTATACCTTAAGTTAGATGGAGCTAATGATATGCTATTGAACCACCAAAGCACCATCGATGGGGCACAAAAAATTAAACCAACAATCCCGATTTCGTACACCTATGTGCGGGGTATCTGATTAAGATAAAAGAAGGGTTAAAAATTTTACTTCCAATTAATCAAATCAGATGATGTGTTCACAACAAATTAAAAAAAAAAAAAAAAAAAAAAAGCTTTTCACAAATCCATATCCGCAGTTTTCATGTTCCAGTCTCTACGCAATCTATCCAGTGAACAATAAGAATACTCTACATACTACAATCCGTCAGCTTCACTCTCTCTAGTGCTAGCAATAGTAATTTCGACTGTTATAAAATATATCTTCTGTACTACTGAAGACTGTTTTTGGAAAACACAAAATAAGAGACAACTAGTGATATTTAAATCTTTTTTAATCTATCAAACAGATTTCACTCTTACTAAATTCACACGTGGTTTTTGGTTATTTCCTTCCATCTGTCAAGTATAAATGTGCCCAATTTGTATCTGTCCTGTCGAATGTATATTTTACATTCAATTATATGACTATAATGTGCAGCCTTGTAGGATCCTACAATGTTGGAAGTAATATTAAAATACTTTCAATGTTACGAATAGTGAGTCGCATCTAACAATGCATGATTGCTTCTTAAATTGCATAAAGAACATGGGTTGACGAGATCTTTTCACAATAATGTTACATTGTAATATATCTTTTTATATGTGATATCTAGATTGAATACAAGTCGTGAGACAATCACATTTGTATAGTCTAAACTTTTATTTCCTGATCCCCCGAATAAATTATGATACACAAATGAGTCTGAAATCTTATATAATCTTATTTGAATACAACCATGCATTTTTAATCGCATTTTATTGGAGGCCCAAGACCGTATTGTAATGGGAGCGATATCTTGTTACCACAATAGCATTTATAATTCATCAGATTACGAAGGCGTTTGACTACATCAAAATATACAACTTCTCGGGTTGGAAGCTATGGTGATCTAAAGCCGCATACAGCACCATCACTACGAGAATTCTTGGACGTTCCTCTACCTCCCGGGAGATGTTTTCATGGGCCGCTACCAAACCGCGCTTGATTTTACTGAGAGTGAGCTTTGCAATTAAAGTACAAAATGACAAACTTATTTTGATTGTTTTATAAGTTGACATAAAGCTGCAAATTTTACAACACCTAGATTAAACATTCTAAATGTCTCATTTGAAACACCAAATGTTTACCCACCTGTCTTAAACTCAGTTACTGTTATCAAGTGCTGGTAAACATTCATGAAGAATCTCAGCTGCATGTTTCAATTCTTCCTCTGAGATGATCAATGGTGGCACCAGTCTCACCACATTTCCTTTCCCTGCAGTTAATACGATAAGTCCAGAATTTCGGCACGCATCTACAAGGGGCGAAGCAGACACATCCAGCTCTATCCCAATAATAAGACCCCATCCTCGTATTTCTTTCACGTGCGGATTCCCTCCGAGCTTTTGGTTCAACAAGTCTTTCATGTAATCACCTTTCTTTGAGACGCTGGACAAGAAACTGGGGTTTGCAATTTTATTGAAAACAGAAATTGCAGCACTGCAAACAAGAGGTGAACCTGCAAAAGTACTTCCATGGTCCCCATGGGCTATGGCAGAAGCAACTCTTTCAGTTACCAAAGTCGCACCTATTGGAAGTCCTCCTGCAAGTGGCTTCGCAAGTGTCATCATATCCGGGAATACACCGTATGCTTCGTGTGCCCAGAGATAACCAGTTCGACCCAATCCGCATTGAACCTAGGAATATAAAAAGTAATTGTAACAATTATAACAAATGTTAGAATCCTATGGATATGCACCTAATATGCGTATACTCGATTTTTCAAGTCCATTTCACATATTTGAACGATCATAACTCTATACCCCATGTCAACTAACTACTACAACCAATCACCTATATAGCACATATGGAGCTGTGTACCTCATCAAAAACCAAAAGGGATCCAGCATCATCGCAAGCCGAACGCAGAGCTTGCAAAAACTCTTTTGTTGCACTGTATATTCCTCCTTCACCCTGAATTGGTTCTACAAATACGGCAGCAATCATTCCATTCCTAATAAGATCTATTGCAGCTTGTATGTTGCCATACTCCAAGAAAGTAACTCCGGGCATAACAGGCTCAAATGGTGAACGATAATGCTCTTTACTCGTCAAAGCAAGGGCTCCCATCGTCCTACCATGGAAGCTATTCGTAAAGGAGATAAATTCTGTTGCAGGCTGCTTATTATCAGGATTTGTAAATCTTTGGAACTTCCTGGAAAACTTAATAGCAGCTTCATTTGCTTCCGTTCCAGAGTTGGTGAAAAATACTCTATCAGCAAAAGAATTACCCACAAGACGTTTTGCAAGCTCCACCTACAACATCGAAACTTACATGTAATTGTATAATCACTTGTAACAGTTCTAATTCCTCATAAAATGAACATGCAAATTCTGTTCTTGCCTTACTTATGAAGGGTAATCAATGATTTCTAAATAAACATTAACCCATTCTATAGCAACAAAAAACAAGAATCGGCTAAGCAAGCTTCACCTGAGGAATGCTATAGTAGGCATTACTAACGTGAGTAAGAATATTGGCTTGTTCTGTAACAGCCCTGACCCAATCGGGATCCCCATGACCAAGCGCATTCACAGCAATCCCAGCTGCACAATCAAGAAACTCTCGCCCTTCCGGATCATACAATCTACAGCCCTTCCCACTGGAAAGCACCACCGGAGCTCTTGCATACGATCCAACAATAAACTTCGCTTCTTCCTCTATCACTTCATTGCTTCCATTCGACTTCAATTTCAATGGATTCCGTGATTCCACGTCCATGTTTAGAGATGCATTCACTCTCCCTTTGTTTAACGGACGGCGGAGATTGGTCGCTGGAGAAACTGAAAGCGAAAAGCTGCGAAATAGCTGGAGAGAACCCATTTTTTTAGCTTTTTTATTCTGTTCCGGTAAAAGCTTTGATCTTTTTCTTTGGGTTTATACAGAAGCAGGAACAATGAATTTAAGAACGTAAAAGAATGGGGTTTGAGAGAGAAATGTTGAATGATTGCTAATCAATGAATTGATTTACAGAAGGAAAAAGTAAATTTGGATTTGGAGATAGAAAGGAGGGTAGCGTAGGGTTTAAAGTGGGGGTACTATGCTGTTAAAGCCTTTAGATCTAAAATGATCAAATCTCAATCACTACTTAAAAAAGATAGGGTTTTTGACCTTGAAAAGCAAAATTGTAATTTCAAGTCGTAAAGCCAAGTGACAGGTTAAATGCTTTAAAGAAAAAAACAGTCTAAAGGCAAGCCCAAGAGGAGCAACCGAACAGCTTCCTTCTACTACTTTTAACTTTCCCCTGTATGTCTTGTTGCACCACAGAGAATACAGCAGCCAACAAAACCTAAACTTCCAACTTCTTTTGATCTGAAAAAATATGGGTGAGATGAGGTTGAGAATCAGTAGAATAGCAAGGTGTGGGTCAAGATGTATGCTCATACCCTGAATCATCTACATTGCTTCGCACTGATCTCAGTCCGGCGGACAACACAGTCACAGGTACCTCTTCATTCCAATAATACAGCTCAACCTCTCTTGTGCCACTTTATTTTTATTCTGTGAACATGCAACAAAATGCAGGCATTTGTCTAGTTTCATTCTAACCCTGTAGTTTTAATTTTTTGAATTTTTATTTCCATTTTTGTAACGTTTTACAAATTTTTAGTTTTTTTATTTTTATTTTTGCTGGCTGCTCAATGACAGAAATTGGTAAAGGTGCTTAATTGATGAAAATTTTATCGTTGGGATTTACATGAAAAAAAAGATGTCCAACTTTGAAGCTAAGAACTTCTACAAGGTTTACCTCACCACACGCAGCCTTAACTCCTTGGTAATTCTTTCCAGTTGTGCTGTCTATAGACTATAGAGAATGTAGTTTGATGTGTTTGAGGTTGCTTGCTCTGATATAATGCTTTCTTACATCGTAGTGGTAATGTTGAACGTGTAGAAAGCGTAGGAGCTGAACAAGAGTAGTTGGGATGTACTGACATGTAACTTCTTTTTTTTGTAACCGTAGCTCATCCCAGCTGCTGCTATAGCCTGTCCATTGACGCCTGCAACAGCCACCCTTAGAAATTGTAATGGTCAGTGCTGGCAAGTGGACCTGGTCCAATGTGATAACAAGATGTATTTTCGCAAGGGCTGGAGAAGATTCATCGATGAAAACCGTGTAGTGGATGGGAATTTTTTAATTTTCAATTATGTCGGTGGTTGTGTGTTCGATGTGAAGATATATGGGTTTGATGCTCGTGAGAAGAGCATACCGTATGTGGTGTCGGAAGAATCAGAATCAGAAGATGATGACAGTGATAGTGATGAGGCTAACGATGAAGGAGCTGATTCTATGGAGGTTGAGGATGAGGAGATTCATCCAGAAGATTATGTTCAACATTTGAATCCTTATTTTGTGGTGAAGACCTCCAAGTCTTCAAAGAGGATGAACGAACTGGTATGTTTCTACAAATTTCAGTTTTGGGTAACATCTGATCACATGATTTGCCAAGAATGCTATTTACCTTTTCTAAATATTTTCTACTAACTTATGGCTTCACGATTTCAGTATATTCCGAGTGGTATAACCAAAGATTTTGGAGTGAGTTTAGAAGACGGGGAGGAAATTACATTTGTTGATCCATACAACCGGAAAAGCTTTGGGAAGGTTGTGAAATGGAAGGACCAACGAACATGCTAAAGGGGTGGAGAAGTGTGTTGAATCGAAACAAAGTCGATCTGGAGCGTGACACCTGCATTTGTGAATTCCTGCTGGAAAACGGACAACAAGCTGAAATGGGTCTGCAAACTAAGTCCATCCAAGTTCATGTTATTAGTTGCAGGAAACCTTCCGAGTCGGGGATAAAGGCTGGCAAGAAGCAAAAGCAAAAGAGAATACATATTTAGACAAGGTTTGCCGTTGAGGTGTAAAGGTTTAATGCTTTCGAAAACGAATATTAAGGATTGCCCTCTCTGTTACTTGCAATGTAGTCTGGTCAATTACTCAGGATTGCGGCAATCATATCCACGTCTCTATTCTGTTTCACCGGAAAATTTCTTTAGTTTCTTTCATTCTCCTTTGGTATGGAACTTGATTACATCCGGGGTTTAGGGTTAAAAATGGGCCTGGGCTTGAGTTTTTTGAAACCGGGCCTTGATCTGACCTAACCGTTGGACACCTCTACTAATAATAATTCATAAATATATATAAACAAATAATCCCTTGGCATCTTTCTCGTCAAATTAATTTGTCAATAACCTTTTAGTTTAGTGGCAAGAACATTGTACTGTAACGGGTGAGAGTTTGAGTTCAATCCTAAGTAACCTCACTCCATCCCTTATTGTTAAAAAAAATATTATCTATTTTTTATCAGTTGATATTTTAATAAGATTTAACTTATTTTGTGACCTACAAAAACTCTTAAATCAAAGGCTAAATTATTGGGATTGAAGTGAAATGTTTGATATTTAAATGGTAGTTTCGAATTTCAAGAAACGAGTAAAAATATCAAAATGAAGAACAATGATTAAATTTACAGCTTAATTAGGCATAGTACGAAATTGATAACAAAATTTGACTTAATAGATTTAATTGTTATTGTTTAGGTTAGCATTAACATTTTAAAATTCGAAAAACATAATAACTAAAATTAATCAAGCTAGAGTATAAATATTAAATCCCTAATTTATGCATAGTATAATATATGAGTTTAATTCAAATTGTACCTCTGAACTGAGGAACTAAGTTCATTTTAATATTTGTAGTTTTTTTAATCCATTTTAGTATTTGAAAATTTAACAATTAGGTCCATTTTGATCTTGAATTTGGAAAAAATATTAAAAAAAATTGATGACGTGACATTTTAAAATTGTGCCATGTTTGAACCTAACAAGTGATTCCAGTGGAAAAGAGGATGTTGTTCCTAAGGGTCTCTGGTTCGAGTGCCTGTGTGTGTAAGGTGTGTGTGCATTGTCAAAGGATTAAGAAAGTATGAACATATACTACCATGTAATCACATCAATATATTCAAAAAAAATATTTGTGCCATGTCATCAAATTTTTTCATTTTTTTTAAAATTTAGGAATTAAAATGGACGTAGTTGTTAAATTTAAGTATCAAAACTAAAAAATAAAGATATCAAAGTAGATTTAATTGTCAAATTCAAGAGCCAAAAATTACATTAATCCAAAATATATATTCCATTAGAGCATCGGACTCATTGTAAAATAGAAAAACATTGTTCCAGAAAAGGAAAAATTAAATAATAAAGAAAAACATTAGCTTAGAATGATGAATAGATCTGATTATGGATCAGACCATTTGCTTAGGTTCGAAAGTCTGTCTGAAAAGTGAGAGAGTTATGGCAAAAATACAAGTTTGAAAAATAGATTTGGACAAAAATAAGGTTCATTTTGTAAACGGGTCAGGACTCGAGTAAGATATTTTGACCCAGGTCCAACTCGACTCGATCCAAATTTGCCTAATTTTTTTCACTGTTGTTTTGCTACTATTTTATTGTTGTTTGCTGCCATTTTGTTATTATATTACTGTTATTTTGATATTATTATTTAAATATTGTATAATTTTTATTTTATTATTAATTTTACTATTATTTTAAGGGCATTTACTTGTTAAGTTGTAATTATTTTAATGTTATTTACATATAAAGATTGTTTTAATTTATATTCTATTTATTGAGAAATATTTATTTTAATGTTTTTAGTGTATTTGATGTATAATATTTTTTAAATTTATTTTTATATTAAAAATAATATAAAAAAAATTTATATGGATAGACCAGACTCAAGCTTAACATTTTTTATCCATTAAACCGAATTAAGTTTGAATCTAAAATTTTAGATTAACCCGATTCTAACTAAAATCAGATTTGATGATGAAAGAATCTTTACCATAGAGTCAACTAAGTTTGAACCCAATGTCTATATTAATCCAATGGTCCATTTCTTTTCCCCCATATGAACATAAGATTGAGAGTCACGGAGCTCCACTAACTGTAAGCAATGATATCCTTTACTGTCCCCACCCATTTGACCATTCTAATTTCCTTTACTTTTTATTCATTTCCTCTACATCAAGGCCAAGGCCAAACCCTCTGTAGTTATAATTTCAAGTTGGATATCCATTTGGCTTGCTTAACTATAGTGTGATTACACTGCCATTTTTTTTTTTTTTTTATAACATAAACTTTTGTCTTTTTAGCCAATTTCATAACATATAAATAGCAGCCATATCCTCAGTTTCTCCTACACCAACACACAAAACACGGACTTGATAAAAAAGTTGGAAGGCATTTTTTTTGTTTCAATGTGTCCTATATTATCAGTACCACACTCGTCACAGCCGCCGCCACCACCATCACCAGCCCTCCCAGTGGTCGACCTTGAATTGCACCAGCAACAACCACCACCTTCTGCAAATGAAACCTTGCAACCACAGTCACCATTTCGTACCCTCGACCACTCCGACTTTCAATCACCACCACCACAGACACCTCCGCTTCCCCAACAACAATCGCTGCCACCAACTCCCTCCCATCGGAAACTTGCAGCAGCTCAGCAGCATCTGCAATGGATAAACGCAGTCCTGTCATTTTGTTTTTTGTATCCCATTACCATGCTCCAATTTCAATACGCCCAAACCGATCAAAATCAACCCAATGTTTCTTTGATCGTGCTTTCCTTTCTCTTCCTACTTACTTTGAATCTTTTTTTACTGGCTTTGTTTATCAAACCAATTTCTACCCAACCTTGAGAAACATTAGAAAAAGTTGGGTCCTTGTAGCTGCTGCTGTATTTTGTCACGCCATAGCAATCCCCTTCCCCTTGGAGCTTAAATGTGTCGTCTTTGCCGGCTTTATACTCTTCTTACTACTTCTCACCGCCTTTATATACTTCAATGGCAAAGGGGCTTGATGAATTGCATGCCTTTTGTTCTTCTTATGTGGAATAAGCTTCCTGCAGATTCAGTGTAACAACATGCACCGTTTGATTCCTTGTCAATGTAGCAGAATTTGTATGCTTATGAGCTTCCATTTATGTAAGAAATTTACTATCATGATACCATTAATTCCATATTCAGTTTTTTAAATTTGTTTATACTCTTTCTCTTGTAAATTAAATTGTTGAATTGAGTGCATCAAGAGACTTTTATGTTTTTATATTAAAAAAAATAAGGTAACAACAAATTCGAAGACTCACACGTAAAATTAAATATGTCTTGAACATAGACTCATATGAATTAAAACTTTTGTTTTTACCAACTATGCTAAAATTTCATTGACTACTTGATATATCATTCAAGCAAACTAACTAATTTAATAAGGGGATGTTACATGAATATTATATATGTGCTTAATTTACCTCTAAATTACAGTATGAACTTGTATATAAATGTTCTCCATGCCTTTTAGATAAATAATAAAAACACTCTTAATCCGAAACAAAAATCTACAAATTGTCTAAGGTATTCCATAACAATACATTAACCCTGTACTTTGAAAAACATGTACTCCCTAAAGTTTATATATCAAACAAATTTAAATTAAAAATAATTATACTCTATTATTGTTTATCATCTACTTTTATTTATTTGTATCTATTTTTAATTATAAATTAATGAAAAAAACAGAGTTAAAGAATTTTTTAAAGAATTTAAATGTACAAATACAATATAAATCATAAATTATACATGTATGATCAATTAGAATTAGAAGAAACTCAATACAAAGCACAATATATTAAAAACCGAAAGACATCCGAATTTAAATTATAATAAATTTAGATAAAAAAATATATAAAATGTAATACAATAAGATAAAAATATATACTAATAATAAAATAAAAAAATTGGAGCTCCTTTTATTTTTTATTATTATTATTTTTTGCTTGCAATGAAGTATTGATAAGAAAATTTAAAAAATTGAAGATCTTTATTTTTTACATTAAAAGATGAAAAAAAAAATTGGATCCTTTTCAGTTTTGAATCTTAGTTGACCACACTCTCAAACTACTCTAAGGTTGGGCTTGCAAGTACTTACTTTATTATCATTTTTTTTCAAGTCGCATAATCAAAAGCTTCGGACCAGTTCAGTAATTTTATGAATTCTTTACCATTTTAAAAAACTATTGAGGTGTTTTTTATTTTTTGAAAGAATTTTGTAAATTGTTGTTCACTTGAAGCTAATAGATTTTTCAATGAATTGATATTGTCCCTTATTAGAGTTTTGTCTTCTTATCCTATCAAGAGTTTGGGTGAGACCCCTTGAAGAGGTAATGAGTTTGTAGAGAGGGAGCACCCCCACCAAGATGTTTGATAAGTTAAACCATGCATATTACATACGGTCTGACTCGAATCTATATCTACAGCTTATATGACATGGGTTAGAGGTGTTCATGGGCCAAGCTTATTAATACACTTTATGCTTACTTAAGTTCGACCCGACTTAAAATATGAACCTAAAATTTTGCCCAAAGTCACTCGTAATTGTAAATGGCTAACTTAAGCCCGTCTTAGGCTTCCTCATTTATTTTTTAAAAAGTTTAAAACAATTTATTTTATTTTAATATTTAATAATATTATATGTTTTTTATTTATTAAAATTTTATATATAGTCTCTTTAAGAATTTTTCAATGTTTACAGTACAATAAATATATATATATATATATTTAATTTTTATGTTATAAATTACATAATATATAAAAAAAATAAAATATAAAATAGGTTTAATTCACGATTTGACTCGTGAAGTATACTTATTTTCTCACTTTGATACTTGAACTTTTTTTGTCTCACTTTGACACCTAAAATATTGTTGTATTATGGTTTTTGGTCCAAAACTTAACTAGGAAAACAAATTGAGACAAAAAGTTTAGATATCAAAATGGAAAAACAAGTGTACTTTAGAGGTCAAATCGTGATTTAAGCTTACAAAATATTACAAACTTAAAAAATAAGACAAATTAATCTTGGGTTTTGATGTTTAAACTCGAGTTTAGCTTATATTTTAAACGTGTATAATTTTTTTACTCAAACTTATTTTTTTAGACTTAATATTTTTATCCTAATATTTTTAAATTTTGTACAAATCTTTAAGCTTCAAGAAGCAGCCTATTACATCAATTCATGTAAGAATAATTAAGGGTATGTCAGTTTTGGGCCAACCATCCTTCACAAACTTTTTCCAAATGAATTGAAAATCTGTCTACAAAAACCATATATAACCGAGAAATAAAAGAATCTAAAACAGCAGAGGAGAACAAACGATATCAAAAAAATAAAAAGGTATTGTTAAGCGGATCAAATAATATAAAAAATAAAGATATGAATAAAGACTTATAAAATATATTTTGTTTAATTATAAAACATATTTAAATTTATAAAATAATTTTCTATTATTATTTTTTTTCAAAAATCATATCGACTAAATCTAATTTTGGATTAATTTTTTTTCACCATCCAAACTTAACTTGATTCGATGATAAAAAGAATTGAGGATAAAAATGTTAAATATAAATATTATAAGTTCGCGTTCAATTCAACCAATCATTCATTCGATTTAAACAAAAAAAAAAAAAATTTGTGTTGGTTTCAAATTTACAATTGACTCCAAATCCAACATTCAGATTCTAAACAACCCATTCCTTCCCAAATCTTTCTCCTTTTAAAAATATTAGAAAAAAAAATCAACCACAAAAAGGACATAAATTATATGTCAAAAGAAAGAGGGAAAACGTAGCATTACAACTTATGACATGAACATGTCGTACAAACCCTTGTTGTGTCTTTGGATATTTTTCCTCTTATTGTCGCTACAAAATAATGGGTCCAACTTTGTTTCGGACTTGTCCACAGTCCGATTAAAAATTTCTCGTGTCAACCATCACTCACTTTACATCAGTTTACTACAAAGTGCTTGATTAGGATGTTTCTTAACTTTAATGCCTGGCCCTAAACAGAAAAATTTTCTTTTAATTCCGTTGAATTATGATTTTTATTTCAAGTTAGATTTGAGAAATAATTTTTCAATTAAATTCTGTTTAATTGTTTCAATTAAATTCTGTTTATTTATTTGAGTCAAATTTTTATTAGTTTAGATTATTTTATCATTATTTAACTTAAGAATTTAGCTTATATTTCAAGTCAAATTTGAAAAATAATTTTTTAGTTAAACTCTGTTTAATTATTTCAATTAAATTTTGTTTATTTGTTTGAATCAAACTTTTATTAATTTAGATTATTTTATTATTATTTAACTTTGGAATTTAGCCTATAAATAGGCTCTTTAACAACCTTAGAAATATACTTATGAGATATATCCATTAAAGTTTAGAACTCTTTAATACTTTTGAAAAATTTAGTGTTTACGTTTTGAAGGTTCTTTGTTTTCGGGTTTTGGTTTTATCTCCATCTTTTGCACTCTTCATTCTTTTGTCATTGTAGTAAAATTATCTTTGTTCGTGGTTTTTTTATCCTCTTCGGAGAAGTTTTTTTACGTTAAATTTGTGTGTTCAATTTCTCAATTTATTCCGTTATATTTTATTTATTCATTACTTAATTGGGTCGATCCTCAATAAATCCCTTTACAATTTTGAAATTAAAAATTAATATACAATAAAATTATATAATTTTGTTGCTTTCTATAATCATATTATAATCTAGTTTAATGCCCTACCCGACTAATTCCTCTATCTCTATCAATATACTTTTTCGATACATATATCCAAGGAGCCCTCGTATTATGATCCAATCTATAACTTTACTAAGTACAACTTTAAAGAATCAAAATCCATGAATAATGGTTGTAATGTAAGATATTGATCATACATAACCTATAATCCTTTTGTGAGAATCTTCTCGTAATCTTTTTCACATAGAAACTTAGTTAAATAATAGTCATTCTCAATGTCCATGAGTGAGACCATTTCCATAGTGCATAGGCTCTATTGGATAGGGCATTGAAACCTATCCTTCGACCTAAAAGTTTGATGGCCATTCCAAAATCCGATACACCATTTCAGAAAATTGTCGCTGGCATACCATCAACAAAAAATGTAGAACACATCCCCATCAAGTAGTTCAAAGTGATCCCATCAGCTAGATCATTCTCATCCCCTAACCCATTCGGAGTAGATCCCTTCCCTTCGCCAATGCATCTCGGAAAGACACTTCGACCGGAATTCGATTTGTTTTATGATAAATAAAGCTTTTAAAGGTTAACATTTGAATATTTTTTATGATTGAGTTAGTGTTTTTGTGTTACCTATTAATTTAATAGATAAATTTTACTACCAATCTATGTATCATGTATACGATGTGGGTTTAATCTTTGTATTTTAATTTAATCATTTTTAGTCATTGCATATTTTGAATTATAAAATTTCAATTCTGACTCAAATGATAACAAAATTTGGTATCATAAGGACTAATAATAAAATCTGATCTAATAAATTCAATTACTATCATTTAAATTAATTCGAAATATATAAGATTAAAATTAATTAAATCGAAGTAGAAGTAATAAATATCTAAGTTACTCCTACAACAAACACTAATAATATCTTAATTTTTACCTAGAAAGCTGGGAAGGAAAAGAGAAACAAAACAGAAACTTCCTAGGAATCCGTTGCTTAATTAGGCTAACTTTGTCTTGCATATAAAACAAAAGAAATGTACAAGTGATAGTTAAAAGATAATCCATTTTATTAATTAAATATTTAAATATAATCTTGGTTTAATATCTACATATTTTTATATAATAAATTGTTTTTAAATTTAGTTAATTTTAATTAAGGCTGTTGATTTTGTTTTTACTCAAAGCAAGTCGAATCTATTAAGGCTTTCGTGCATGGATGTATTTATTAAATTATTTTGAGCCCATTTAAATACAAGTATAAAAATAATTCTTTAAATATTTTATTTTATATATAAAAAAGTAAACATATTTGTATTTAAATAAATGTTTGCATCTCACACTCACTTTACATGGTCCATTTTTTTTTTTAATCATTTAGCATTAAAGGACCATTTGGCTGAGATTCGGATTTGCGGGTTTAAATCTGTTCATGGATCGAGTTATATCTGTTTAAGTCTGAAAATCCATCATAAATTTAAAAGGGTTTGGGCAAAAATATTAGATCCGAAAAATGGATTTGGACAAAAAATTAAGCCAATTTAAAATATGAATTGGGCTCAAACTTGAACACTCAAGATCCAAGCCTAACCCGACCCAACCTGTTTTAAGTTTATAATACTTTATATTATGCAATTTATAACACATTAAAAAAAATAAACTTATACTAAATATATAATACTACAATAATGCAAACATTAATATAATAGTAACATGACTGAATAAAAAAATTTTAATAAATAAAAAATTGTATAAAATTATTAAATATTAAAACAATATAATATAAATATTTTTTTAAAAATTAAAAAATAATATGGGTGAACCTAAAATAGGCTTGGACTAATCTTTCGCAAATTGGGTGGGTTTGGGCAAAATTTAAGGCTCAAATTTCGAGCCGGGTAGAACTTTTTTTCATTCATTTTTTCTTTTATCTCATTTTGGCCCCATTTTTGTCTTTTTTCTTTATAACCAGTGGTCGAGGGTTCGATCCTCACTCTTGGTATGAAGCAGCTTTAAAATTTATAATCAGTATCTACTTTTTTAATGGACATACAAAATACAAAGAATTAGTTACTAGGCTCATTCTAGTAAATACATCGAGAAATAAAAAAAAATAAAGAAAAATGGTTGAAAACAGTGAAATTGAATGGATATTAGAAGGTTAGTCCTTGAGTTTGTGATGTGAACATGTGTGTATGTGTGAACCATTAGGGCTTAGGCAGAAGACCTTCCAAGAGATTCCTATATAACTTTTTCCTTACTGTTTTCTTGGTTTACTGACTCAACAACCTCGGATATCCGAATTTGTGTTTGTGTAATAAAAAGTGTACAACTACCTTCCTTTGTTTTTCATTTCCTTTTCTTCTCTTTCTATATCAAGCTCAGCCCTACTCTAAATATATACACATACATGTGCCTTTATCTTCTTTCTTCATTGCACCAATCAGTATGATTTTCCCACAAAAGATTAAGACGTTTCTTTCTTCAATTGCACCCTTTTTCATCCCACGCTGTCCTGAATTATACCAGCAAGAAGAGCCACCATCGCTGCCACGGCCAGCAACCGCAGCCGGTATCGACATCGAAGGTCTGCTATCATCATCTCTACAACCCCAATTGTCGTCTCAGCTAGAGACTTTACTAGCCGTCCAGAATCATCAACAACGGCAAAGTGCAGTGATATCATTTTGCTTTTCATATGCATTGGGTGTATCCCTCCAATATCAGTCCAATCAACACCTACCATTTCCCATGGTATTGCTTTCGTTCCTTGTCCTACTTACGTTCATTTGTGTCTTGGGTGCTTTCTTTATCAACCCATATTGCACCACCACTTCGAATGCATTGCAGAAAGTTGGTCTGCTCCTGGCAGCAGCTGCATTCACCCACACTCTTTCGATTCCCTTGCCGTTGGAGCTCACGTGCGCTATATGGGCGGTGTTTCTCCTCCCCTTGCTTACTGCCATCATCTTAACTTACTTCAATACAAAGACGGCCTGATTTTAAACTGACAATCTGCTTGTTTCATGGTACTGGTTGGTGTGACAGAGCATTGATTACAGAGTCGAAAGAACTTCAAAATCTTCTTCAAAGTCGCAGTATCTGTTATTAGATTGCTTGTAGTTTGTACAAAATTTTGGGTTTCCATGGGCCATTTTTTCATGGTTAGAATACTTGTACTGCTCTATATTATTAGAAAAGAAGATATAGAAATTAAAAAGATAAAACAGAGTAATAATCTAGGCAGAAGTATAATGCATTGTGATTTTTGTACTTTTAATATAAGCAAAAGATTTCTGTAAGTTAAAAAAAAAAAAAAAAAAAAAAAAGGTAAAATGATTGTCTTTATAGCTGTTCAAATTTGGGTTAAGCTATGATGAGTGTGTGAATTTATCGTAAATCTTACTGGATTCGAATCGATATTACTTTATTTTCTACTTTTAATATTGTATAAAAAATTATCATTAAATAATATGGTATAACATCACATATTGACTAAAAAATTAATAGTTAATTTTATTAGTTTTTATAAAAAAAAAAACAAAAAAACAAATCCATAACATCATTTAATATTACTATTGTAAACTTACTGTAAAATATTAAACAAACCTTCTTTTAGAAAAATAATCTGTCCTTTTGATAAGTTTAAACCTAAATTTGGTCTCACCAACGACAGCCATTCCATCTGATTCGCTGAATTGGGTTTTCCAAAATTCTTTTAAATTTTAGTTATATTACTTTACTTAACAAGGTGTTGTGTGTTGGATAAATTCTTGAAATTTTTTATTTTATTTTAAATAAATTTAACATGTAATTTTTTTAAATGTGTTTGATAATCATAATAGATTTTCATTTAATTCAAATTTTTTTTAAAAATTTATTACTTAAGATTAAATTAATTTTATGTTTAAAAAACCATATTCAAAATAAATTATCTTCTTCTTTTTTTTAATTTTAGTTAAAAATAAAATATTTAAATTTTTATTTTTATTTTTATCCAAAACAATATAAAATAATATAAGATTTTTTTAATAAAATTAAAATTGTGAAATAAGTCATCTTCAACAATCATGAATTATTATTATTATCAATTTATGTACTTAATATTTATTAACAACAAATTAGCTGAAACTAAACTTAAAATATAAAATTTGATTGAACCTTAATTTGTTGTTAATACTGATTTTTATTATTTAAAAATCACAATTCAATAGTTGACATTATTAATATTTTTATCAAAATTCGTTAATTTGGCAAGTTAATTAAGCGGTTTTTCTCACCATATCATTCATGGTCTTTTTTTAATTATTTAATAATATTTTAGTAATTTTTTTAATGTCATTAACGCATAATTTTAATATTTTTTTACTATAAACTCTGAATCTTAAATCTTGAACCCTAAACCTTAAACTTGGATCTAAACTCAAACCTTAAACCTTGAGCATTGAACCTAACCCTCGAACCTTGAAGCCTGGACCCTTAACATACAAACCTTGAACCTCGAACTTGAGATTTCAGCTCGAGGTTTGAGGCTTAGGATTTAAGATTTGGATTCGAGATTCAAGTTTGTGGTTTAAGTTTAGGGCTTAGCGGTCTAGGTATGAGTTTAGGGTTTGGGTTTGCATTTTGGATACGAGGTTCAAGGTGTGGGTTTAGGATTCGGGATTCAAGGTACGAGTTTAATGTTTAGGGTTTGGTGTGCAAGGTTTGAGATTTGAGATTTTGGGTTCAAGGTTCAAAATTTTGGGTTCGGGATTCAGGATTCAGGGTTCAATGTAAAAAAAAAATATCAAAATCATATGTTAATGACATGAAAGAATTACTAAATTATCATCAAATAATTAAAAAAAATACCATGAATAATATAATAAAAAAATCATAAAATAATTTCTCCTAATTAAAGAATCAAAATATTGACCGCATACTTTGAGAAAAGAAATTTATTAGGGGGAACTTCAACGCTAGATACACCCTTTTGAATTTATTGAACTCATCACAGTATCTAAATTCTAAAAAATAAAAAATCACAAAATAGACAAAAATAGGAGTCGGATCTGTGTTACATTTATAAATGCGTGTGTGTCAAAAGCAACGACAGATCATGAAAAATTGGTTTTGACTTCTCTTTCCTTTCCTTTCCTTTCGTCTCTTATCTCAGCTCCGCTCCCACTATAAATATTTGTATATGTGTGTCTTTATCTTCTTCTTTCTTCAGTACACCAATCAATATGGACTTTCCCCAAAAGTTTCAGACAGTCGTTGTTTCGGTTGCAGCAATTTTCACCAGACTCTGTCCTGAATTATACCAGCAAGAAAAGCCACCATCGCAGCCACATCAAACAACCGCAGCGGGTATCGACGTCGAATGTCAGCCAGTGAGGGTGCCATCACCATCCCCGCAATCCCAATTGTCGCCTCAGCTAGAGACTTTACTTGCCGTCCAGAATCATTTGCAATGGCAAAATGCAGTGATAGCATTTTCCCACTTTTTATTACTGTTTTTGTTACTATTTCACTATTATATTCTTATTATTTTTTTGTTAATATTTGAATATTATATAACACTTGTTTTATTGTTAATTTTACTATTATTTTAGAGGTATTTTTTTGTTATGTTATTGCACTTATCTTAGTGTTGTTTAAGAATATTTTTTTTTAATTTATTAGGAAATATTTATTTTAATAATTTTAGTATATTTGGCATATTATATTTTTAAAATTTTTTATATAAAAAATAAAAATTAAAAAAATAATACGGTTGGGACGGGTTGGGCCGAGCCCAAATTTTAGCATTTAATCTGGTTTGGACTTGAGCAAAAATTTAAGCCCATTTTTTGGGTCTAGCCCAAACCTATCAATAGGGCCTAAAATTTTGTTCTGATCCGGCCCATGTACAACTCTAATACAAACATACACAATCTGGTTATAGAGTCGAATTTTGAAATTTGAGGCATCGATTTTTCTCTTCATAATGATATCCATATTGTTACGGGAGAATAAATTAAGATCAATGTCACCATCCTAAAAAAATACCACAAAGTCTCTTGTATTGTATATTTTTATTGCATTTTAATCCCAATATTGAAAAAATGGGATAACTTGTACGTTAGATGATGGATCAAAATAGACCCTCCATTATAATTTGGTATTTATATATAAGTTATAATAATAAATTTAACCCTCAATCTTTAAATATTTATTCAATTTGACCTTATTCTTTTATTGAAAGTAAATTAGAAATTTTTGCAACTAATAACGTTAAAAGGTCAAAAAGATCTTAGTAACAAATTTTAAAAAAATCAACTAAGTCTTTTTAAATTCTAAAAATTATTAAAAAAATCATAAAATTTATAAAAAAATTTTATAAAATTATTATTTTTCAACTCAATTATAAAATTATTCAAAATTTTATTATTTTTATAAAATAATAAATATTATTTTGGTATGTTTTTGTTTTTATATTTTTATATAAAATCTAAAAAATACATATGTAGGATGACATTTAAGTCTATATTTTTTTTGTCTAATATAATACTTATATTTGACACGAGATATACATTTTTGTACTTGAAAGCTAAGATATTAATTTTTAATACTTAATTCGAATTTTATAGTTAATTTGATGGAAATCCATAATTATCTAGTAATATTATCAATTAACTTTCATTAATTCAACCCTAAAAATCCAAATTAAACTACATTCATCGGATTATATTTGACAAATTAAGTGCAAATTAAACAAAATCACTATTAACACTAATTTTATTTTATTAACAAAATCATGGAAAATTCAAACATAATAATATTAGCAATTTACTTTCATCAAATCAACCCTAACTATCAAATTAAATTCTAAAAAGTTAACATCGTTATCTTTAAGTACCAAAATATATAACTTTTGTCAAATATAAATATCACATTTAACCAAAATATAATGCAAATATCACACTAAAAAAATGTTAAATTTAAGTACCAAATGATATATTTAACCTTTTTAATTTTGTTGACTTTGACAACCGATAAACAATATCGATCACGGTTAGTGATTTGCATTGTCGGATTATGAGTTTTTAACTCATGAAATCATCCCCTCAATACACAACTTATTGGGCATAACATCATTTTTTTTAGGGTAAATTATATCACTAGTCGCTAAATTATGGGTAAATTTTCATTTTGATTACTTATTTAAAAAAAGTTACATTTTGATCACTAAACTATTCAAATGTTTTCATTTAAGTCACCGGCTATTGAAATCAATGTTATATGGCTTTCTCTATCCGTATTGCCTATATCAATTAAAAGCTCTCTATGAATTTTTTTTTATGTAGAGAGTAATAGCTCTTATCATTCATTGTTTAAGAATTCTTGTTTAGGCAATTCATACCATCTATACATAGTGTTTTGATCTAAGATTTCAATTCTTCCATGTTTCAGTAGTGACATATTGTTCCATGGAGCTAAGGTTCAAAATATGGAAGAAACAAGTGTTTCCACAACTCTACCACCTAGTCAATTCCGTTCCACTTAATCCCTATTCTTCTACAACTTTTTTTTATAAAGCAATTTTAGACGTCTCAAATCTATAAATCAAAATTCAAACAAATTTTCTCTAATGGTATATTATTCTACTCAACGATGGATACTGATCTACTGTACCAATCATCAAATCATCGCTTGGAGTTCGTTGGCCGAACTTTAAAAAAAAAACTTAACAATCCAGTGATTTAAATAAATACTTTTGAATAGTTCAGTGATTTAAATGAAACCTTTCAAATAATCCATTGATCAATTTGTAACTTTTTTTAATTAAGTGACCAAAATGAAAACTTATCTATAATTTATTGACTAATGGAATAATTTACCTTTTTTAACTACAGTAAAAAATATTTTTAAAAGTGTCATAAAAACATGATTTAAAATTTTAATTATTTAGCATTACAGTTAAAATAAAAAATTAAAATATTTTTTTAAAATATAAATTTATAAAGTAAAAAGTAAGTTAATTTAAATTATATTTAAATTTATTAATATTATGATATAAGGTAAACTATAAGTTTAATTACTTGATCACTAAACTTAAAAAAATTAGTAATATAGTTATCAATTTGTTTCGTGCTTTTTATCTGATTGGCGATTGACATATTTCTTTCGTTTTCTTGGAGGTTTATATTAAAAATTAGATTGTTTCATTGTTGTCCTTTGTTTTTGGATAAAATTCTTAAACTTGATTTTTTTTAATTTAATTTTTAATTTCTTTTTGTTAATACTAATCATTGAATTTGGATTTCGTCGAATAAATTATATTTTTTAACACCGTTATTAATAATCTCATTAATGCAATCGATAATTTAAATAAATTTATCTTTTTATTACAAAAAATATGTTATGATTAATTCAAAATTTAAATTCAGTCAACATTCTAATTTAAAATAAGAAAATCATTTGATACATCGTCAATAGAATTTTTTAAACTCCACAAATTGATTAAAAGTTTGACAAATGTATTATCATAAAGTGTAATAAAAATAAAAATAAAATAAATTATATATTTAAATGTACCATTTATCACACTTTCAAACCACTCCTGAAATCTAAAAAAATTCATTCGCGATGTATGAAATAATTAGCCTGTAAAATATATTTGGAAAAAGAAGTGAAATCTTATTACGACCAAAAATAAGAAAGGCTTTAAGTGTTTACTGCACATTTATTGGGCCTAAACCCAGTTCAGAAGAAGAGCCAAATCTGAGCATGGGGTTAAACAGTTTTGAAAAATGGATCAACTATATTTAATGCATAATTCCAAATTTAGCAATCAAAGGTTTTCTTTATCAATTTGATTATTATTCTTTTTAAACCTAAGCATTAATATTTTAAAAAGTGTCAAATCTTTTTTCTAAAGGAAATGGTGATTAAAATGTTAATCTTTTAATGATGTTGGTGTGACTATCCATGTGACAATTCACGTGTATTTAATTCTGATACGATACTATTTATCTTATATGTCACGTCAACAAATAATTTTAAAATTCAAAAAAATAGCATGAAATACATGTGAATTGACCTACAGATTACATGTTTAAAACTTTAATGTTTTAGTTAGTATTTTCGTTAAAAAAACAACAACAATTTGACTCTTTTTAAAATGTTGATGATCAAATTCGACTCATTTTTAAAAGTTGAGTGCCAAATTTAACTAAAAAAATAATAAGACCAAATTGATAAAAAAATATATGAACATCAAAAATTAATTTGACATTATACCCATTTTTCTAGGAACATGAAATTGGATCAAATAAAACAATTCGATCAAGATCCGATGGTCCAAACACTATAATATAGTTAGAAATATGAATATTGGGTTTCTTTTTTTAATTTCGTCCTATACCCAACTATCTATTTGTTTACGGTTATGGGTGTAAAAGAACAGAATGTTCGATGAATTGTTCGTGAACCGTTTGTATAACGTTCGTTTATTTAGCTAAATAAGCGAGTATGAAAAAAATATGTTCGTTTAATAAACGAACGAACACGAACAGAGGTGTGTTCAGTTCGTTTACGTTCATGAACAAGTTCATTTAAAAGCTCATTTATGACTTGTTTATTTATTAATGATATTTTCTTATAAAAAAATTAAAATAATATATGTGGGTATGTATTTATTGCTTGTTTGTTTGTTTGTTTATTATTCATTAACATTGTTCGTAAACATTTTTGTTTAATGTTGGTGAACATGTTCGATTAAGTTAAATGAACATGTTCGTGAACATTAAACAAACGAACATGAACATACATAATTTTAAATAAATGAACGTGAACAAAAAGTTTGAAATTCTTAATAAACACTAGCCGAACATGAACAACTTAAAAAAAAAAACGAATAGGAACAAAAATTTGTTCGTTCAAACTTGATTCATTTACAGTCCTATTTACGATCGGTCTACACATTTTGAACACCTTATATGGCATCACAACACCTTATGACAACCATCTTACCAACAATGCAAAAGCTTTCTCAACACTTATTTGGGTCTCGGACAAGGACATTTTATGACATTCCATTTAACAAGAGACTATTGTTATATGTTTGCATTGTGTTTGAATGACTTGACTAGATTGACCATCATGCACGAGATCTTATGTTGAAAAATTTGGAGACGATCTCGTCAGCATCTCACCTCACTAAATGCTACATGACTACGGACACATAACCCTTACACGTCCCGCACTTGTCCCATAAGACTTTAGGAGCCATCTAAGCCTCTCCTCATCACCTAAGACGAAAAGGAATCATAAGAGAGAAAAGAGATCCTCTCCTCTTCTGAAAAAAATCATTTATAGCTATCATACTTGGAGAACACCTCCAACTTTCGACCACTTACATAACTCCTAATTTTCCAGCCAGTTATCATCAACAACTAAATTCATATTTTCTCATTGTTGAGTGTTTTTCTTTATCCTCTTTAGATGGTAAAATTATATATTTATATGATATAATTACTGTTCATTGATGTGATATCTTAAGAGAGTTTCATGCATATCAACACGTATCTATTCTAGACTTAACACATGTTTATGTGATTATATATGTGATCTCATGTATGACTTCGCAAGAAAATATAAGTGCTCCTCTTACAAACACTTAACACCATGCGAACTCAATCATATGAACACTATAAATCCAATCCAAACCCATTCGAATTGTTGGTCGGTAATAGTAAGTACCATAATACTCATCAATATATATATATATATATATTATATCATAGAGACACAAAGAAATAGGAAATACAAAATGTAAAGATTGTGAGATCTAAAGAACAAATAACTAAATTGTAATTGCCAGCGCAAACACTGGTTAATACTACTTATCGCACCAATAAGCATTTAATTGTGATTAATTATTTTTTTTAAAGAAGGTTCCAGCTAATTATTAACTCCAGGCAAGCGATCTTTTGGTCGTCCCTTCTTTTGTCGGTTCCACTTAAATAATCCAAGTCTAACTAAACCCACATTTTATTCTTCTTATATTACTAATATTATTATCAGCCACATCTGTTCTACACGCGCTAGATGAACGCGTGAGGATATTTGTCACCTTGTCGGTGATAGAATGATAAATATTTTTGTTATTCTAAATTATGTCAAATTTAGAACAATAAGTTTGATGAAATTCGGACAAAAATATATTTATTATTTCAATTGAAACTTTATTTAATTTTTAAATATTTTTTTATAAAATTATTTGTTATATAAAATTTTTTCACCCATGCCATGGCATACTTAATCTAATTTATTATATTAAATTATTTTATAATATATAATATACAAGTACAAGTTTAGAAAACTTTTAAATTGAAAAGAAATACTCTTTATTTTCTATTATAATACTAAATTGATATTTAAAATAACTATAATAAATTAAAAAAACTTGGAAAAGAAATATATTACAATAGTTATATTTAAAAATTGTGATAATTTTAATATAGATTACAATAATTATATTTAAAAAGTTCAGAAATGTTTTTTGTGGAACAGAATAAATTTTATATAATAGTTGAAAAAAAGTAACTTCTATGTAATCTTGAATAATTATTATTGAAATATTGCAATTATATTGAAATTAAGTTGGATTTAATTAATATTAATCACGTGTAATATCATGCATTGCTTACACAATTAAAATAATAATTAAATTAATTATTTTGTTTATATATATATATATAATTGTTTATATTTTCCAATCGAATTAATTTAAAAACAAATAATTTTATATATTTTTAATTGTATTAATATTTCAAAAATTTTAAAAAATACAAGATTTAATTAATTTACTTATACTTGTTTAGTTTAAATTTCTCTTACAAATTAAAAAAATATTATATACTCATTAGATTCTTAATATGATAAATTATTTTTTTAGTGTTGATCAAAATTTACTTCTCTTTATTGAAAGCTTCAATGAACGTTAATTATTTTTTACAATAAAGTGGATTACATAAAATTATTTTTTTTAAATAATTATTTAATTGGATATTTGTTAAAATTATGATTTAAATTTTTATTTTAACATGGCCACCAAAATAAGAATTTAAATTATTTTTTTCGTGAAAAAATGCCTTCTTTTTTTAAATATTTTTTATTTTCACACTTTTTAAAAATAAATATTGAAGTTTTATTGATTATCTTAAAATGTGGTTGTAATTTAATACGTTTTCACTTAATTTTTTATTTATGTATTCATTAATTATAAATAAAATTTTATAATATTAAGAAAACATTATAAAACAAATATATATTATTGTTCATTGATAAGACAGATTAGATACCTTACTCTAATCTAAACATGTTTTTACATGGTTCTAAGCTTGTGTAACCTCGCAATACAGAGATTAAATCTAACTCATCAACCTGCAAATTTACTCCACGACCTTAATTCTTAAGTCAAGTCTGTGGACATAATTTCGATCTACATTGATCCAAGAATAATAATCATCCTAACAATTACAAATTAATTTATCAGTATTAAAATTTTAAAATAGAAACTTATCACTATCAATATCTTTTTGAAAATGACTATTGTACACTATATATATTAATAGAAAATGACGATGTTTATTTTTATGAATTAATATTTTATGGAAAATTAATTTAAATTAAAATAAACTAAGAAAATAATATCATAAAATTAATATACTATTAACAAAATAAATAAGCCGCCAATGTTTAACAAACATGGAACAATTCATTTCAAAGATGTTGTTTTTAACATTGACTTAAAATTTTCAATTAAATACTTAATTTATTTTTAAAAATAGAATAATGATTTATTTAGTCCTCTAACTTTGAAAAAAAGTTACGTTAACCCTCCATTTAATTTGTTTATTTTTTTTAACCCTAAAACTTGTGTTTTTTTATCAAATAACTCCAAAATGGATGAAAAAATGAAATGGCATAAATGTGGATTGTCACATGGATGACACATCATCATTTAAATAATTTTTAAAATTTTAAAACAATTAAAAATATTTTTAAAAATTTTAAAAGCAATAAAATTATAAAAAAAATATAAATATGTTTTTTAAACTCAAAAAAATAATTAAATGTTGACATGTTATCTACATAATGACTTATATCTTTTTAGTTTTTTATGAGAGTTAAAAACCTAATTTTACCATTATATTGACTTATATATGTGTAGTTTTTAGAATGACTAAACCAAAACTTATCAATTTTGGGGGACAAACAATAAATTTACTATATATTAACCAATAATTTTATAAATTTTAGGAGGTCTAAAACATAATTTTCTCAATTCAAGAGGCCAAGGCCTCTACTTGCCCTTTTATGCCTTCACCCTTGATTTTAGGTAAGAACTCGAACACTTGGTGTTGGAGCCTACTTCGTTGCCATAAAAAAAAAAAAAAAGATAAAATATGTCGTGATTACATGTATTATTTAAAAATTTAAAATTTAGTCATTATATTTTTATTTTTAAGAATTTAGTCACTCTTTTCAAATTTTAAAATTCAAGCTCAACTGTTAACCATATCAATTTTTTTTGTTAAATCCAAGTTGATTACAAGCTTCTTCTTTTTTTTTAGTTACATAGTTATTAAATGAATATTTTTTTTATTTTATAATGTCACACTAATAAATGTAACAAAAAAAATAAACAGTGTTAACAATTAGATTTAAACTTTGAAATATGAAAACTAAATAACTAAATTCCCAAAAATAAAACAATATATACAAAATTTTAAATTTTTAAAAAATACAAAAATTTATGTCATATTTTAACCAAAATAAAACATTAATATTTTAAATTATCTGGAAAAAGCACGATGGAAGGAGTCTTAATTGAAAAATTATTGTAACTGCATCAGCATAAATCACATGTGTTGGCTCCGAGTTGAAAACAGAAGAAGAGAAGTTTACATGACAAGTCTAATTTTGGAAGAAGGTGATTAAATCACGCAATTATTGAATTAAATAAACATCACAATAAGTAAGGAAGGAATCAAATAAATGATTTATAAATGCAACGGTTTGTTTGGTAATTCGTCAATTTTATTATTTTAAAACAATGTATATCAATTTTGAACTTAAATAGTAAGATGGGTCAATTGAATTGAGAAATAAAAAATTTACTCGTAATATATGATTAAAATTAATCATATTGAATTAGTAGAAAATATTAAAAATCAGATATTTTGATTATTTTCAAATTTATATTAAAAATTTAATTTTGAAAAACCCAATTCATTTTTATTTTTGGATTTTTATTAAAATTCTAAATTTTCATTATGTTAGGGGTTAATTTTATGTTTAAGCTTTTGTAAATGTGAACCCTTGTTTTCTTTTGGTTTTAAGTATCAATTAGTTTTTAGGAGTACAGGTCGACATAGGGGAAATGTTTTTTAAGAAGGATTAATCCCTACATTTAGGTATTCATCATTTTATCTTGCTTCAATTCTTAAATAAATAAAAATAATTCATGACTCAGAATGGGATAAACTGAATGTTGATAGTTCAATTTCGGAAGGTAATGATAAGGCAGGCATTGGAGAGGTTGTGCGGGATGTTAATGGGAAATGGTTGATGGGCTTTCCCATGGCAACATGAATGGTTAAGATATTTCAGGTGGAAGCACTAGCGATAGTCAAAGGTATGAAACTGGTTTTGGCGAAATGGTTATAAGCTAGTAGAGGTTAATTGTGATAATATGTTGCTTATCGATACTATGTGCAATAGTTTCGCATCTATTAGCAACATTGTGGAAGTTCGGTTAATTAATGAATGGTGTAATAAAGATTGGAAGATCTGGTTTCGACATATTCGGCGAGAAAGTAACAAAGTAGCCGATTGTTTGGGGAAGGCAATAATAAGGAGCTTAAACAAGCTGGAAATATTTGTTACACCGCCAAATCATGTTTTACGATTTCTAGAGGAAGATGGCCATGGTTCTCTAACTGAAGGTGTCATTGCTACTATTCCATTCCTAGATTGTAGGAATGCTTTATTTTATTTACCAAAAAAAATTCATAAAAATTATATATTTTTAAAAATGGTTAAATATAAAATTAATACTCGACCTGTTCATTTTTTCCAGATTGATATTTATGATTTTTTTGTCCTAGATTGGTACCCGAACTTTTTTCGTCAACTAAATCGGTATCCAAGTTTAACAACGTTAAATACAAGACATGTGGCACTTTGAAATGAAGACACATGGTAATGATGATGTCATAATAACATCATCATTTGAAAAAAAAAATTAAAAATATTTTTAAAAAAATATTTTTTTCTTTTAACTTTTCTCTCCCTCCCCACTTTTGATTCTTCTTCTGCAGTTGGCATCTTTTCTTTTATTTTTTCTTCTTCCTTCGATAAACTCATCGCCATCTGAGCTCCGATTGAGCACCATCAGAACACTCCTCTCCACCACCTCTCTTCAAATCATCGGTTAGTTTTCCAAGAATCCAACCCAAAATTGATGAAACTGATATGGGATATAAGTCTGTTATGTTAGTTAAGCAGTATTGATAGTGAAACGGTGCATATAGTTCAATGTATTAGCATTATTGAAACAATGCATATTGTTGTCATTGTATATTTGTTAAACATAACGTTTTGAGCATTAGTTATACAGTACGTTTAGACTATATCAGATATCCGTTGTACTTTCCTTTAATTAGCCAATCCTTTAGTAGGAAAGGCAGTTAAGAAATTAGATAACAGTTTCTCTTCTTCTTCATTTGAATTCTCTCTTTTTCTTCTTTGAATTTCTCCTTCTTCGTTTTTTTTCTTTTCAAATTCTTCTTCTCTTAAGTTCGAACCTCATCAAAGGTATCAAAGCTTTTTGATTCTCATGGTTAACTATAGTGTTACCACTCGTTTGCAGAAGGAATTAAGTCTGTTATAACATGAACTAGCTCAAATGGACAATAAGCTTGATGCGAAGCTAGATCTACGTTTTAAAAAGTTTCGTGAAGATTTTAAGCGGGAGATCTGTGGTGAGATCATATCGGAGATGCATTCCATTTTTGAACAATATTTTCCTCCTCCCTCGGTCACTGTTCATGGAGGTGCTTCAGATAGGGGTAAAGGAGTCCTTGGTACACCTCCACCTGGATTTCAATCTAGGGAAAATTTTGTTATATCTCCTATGAAAGATTTCGGACAACTAGTACTCAATCTCGAGCTAGTTCTAGAGAAGGCTTGGGAAGGGGATTTCAAGTAACTTGCCCTCGATTTGGTGAAAGTGACTTCCGAGGCTAGTGTTCAAAGCTTGAACAGTTCTTTGAGGCTAAAAATATGGATGAAGCTACTAAGGTATGACTTGTAATGCTAAATCTGGAAGGCAAAGCTTTGGAATGGCACAATTTCTTTGCTCAAAGGCATGATGGTATTCAGCAGATATGTTGGGATATGTACATGAGAGCCTTGTAAGAGAGGTTTGGATTTGCAAGACACTTAGATCCAATGACAGAATTGGTAGCCCTCAAACAAACAGATACTTTTGAGCAGTATTATGATAACTATGTAAGCCTTTTGAATCAATTGCATTTACTTGAGATTTATGCATTAAGAATCTTTGTGTATAACCTTAAGCAAGACATTGGTCAGTACTTGAGGTTGTTTAAACCAATGTCTTTAGTAAAGGCTTTTAACAGTACTATAGAAGTGGAAGAAATAATAAGACCAGTGATGAGGAAAACTTATAATGTAGTAGGAGGTCCTAATGTTACTAAGTCTTTCTTGCCACCTGTGAAAGAAAATAATTCTAAGAATTCTACAGGGAGTTATGGCCCTACTAACTTCCATAACAAACCTCCAATTAAGGCTTTGTCTCAGGTTGAGATAAAGGATAAAAGAAAGAAAGGATTGTGTTTTTTGTATTCCTCTAAGTATTTAGTAGGACATAAGTGTGAGAAATTTCAACTCTACCAATTGATGGTTGAGACATCAGTGGAGTGTGAAATTGAATTAAAGAGTCTTACCTCTGATGAATATCAAGATTATTCTGAGAAATTAGATGTAGTTAAAGTTGAAGTAGAATCTGCAGCTCCTGTTTTATCCTTACATGTTCTCAATGGGTCATAGGGACACAACATTATGAGGTTGTCAGCTCATATTGGTCAATGTGAAGTGATAATCTTGGTAGATTCTAGAAGTACTCATAATTTTGTGGATAGTACGTTGGTAAAACAAGTACATTTGCGTGTGGATCTTGCTTGCAAGTTGAAAGTATTAGTGGCTTATAGGGAACAATTGGCTACTCAAGGGATATGCATGTTGGTGACTTGGGAGGCTTAAGGTCATTAATTTGCCATAGATTTTATGATGTTGCCCATTAAGGGGTTTGATATGGTCCTTACAATTTAGTGGCTTCTTTTTTTGGGGTCTATAGTGTGGAACTTTGCTTCATTAACAATGTAGTTTGACAACTTGGGAAAATCATGTATACTGCAAGGTATTGTTTCTAGAGCTTTGCATATGTCTACTGGAACTTAAAATTTGAAATGCTTTGCTGTAACTAGTCAGGGCCTTAATCCTATGTTGTTGACTAGTACATTGTAGATCAGCTTGAATTTGTCAACTGACATATTACTTCAAGATTAGAAAGTATTGCTTACTGAGTTTGAGGATGTATTTCAGTTACCAAAAGGACTTCCACCTACAAGGTTACAAGATCATAGGATACCTTTGTAAAATGAGAATCAGGTGGTCAAGATCAAACCATATAGATATCTTATGGTTCAGACAAATGAGATTGAAAAACTTATCAGAGAGATGGTTGAGGGTAGAATTGTAAGGGATAATAATAGTCCATTTTCATCACCAATTGTCATGGTGAAAAAGAAGGATGGTAGTTGGCGTTTATGTGTGGACTATAGGTAACTAAACCAACTGACTGTAAAGGATAAATTTCCAATTCCTGTGATTGAAGAGCTGTTGGATGAATTCGGACAGGTAGTGTATTTTTTAAAATTTGATTTGAGGTCAGGTTACCATCAAATCAGAATGTAGGAAGGGGATATTTACAAAATAACCTTTAGAACTCATAAGGGGCATTATGAGTTCTTGGTAATGCCATTTGACTTAACCAATACTCCCTTAAGTTTCTAAGCATTGATGAATAGTGTGTTTAAGCAGCTGTTGAGGAAGTTAGTGTTAGTGTTTTTTGATGACATACTTGTCCACTCTGCTAGTTGAATGAAGCATCTTCAACACTTGAGGGTGGTGTTATCTATACTAAGGCAACACCAATTATTTGCAAAAAGGGGGAAGTGTAATTTTAGAACTACATAAGTGGAGTATCTAGGCCACATCATAGCTCAAAGATCTGTTTCAATGGATCCATCAAATGTGGAGGGAGTGTTGAGTTGGCCTACACCTACTTCAGTCAAAGAATTGAGAGGTTTTTCAAGACTGTCTAGGTATTACAGGAGATTCATACAGCACTATAGGACTATTGCTATAGTTTTAACAGCTTTGCTTAAGAAAGATACACCTTGGAAATGGTCAGATAAGGAACAAGAAGCATTTGACTAAATTAAGTAAGTTGTAACTAGTGCACTTGTACTGGTTCTTCTAAATTTTCCAGAAGAATTTTGTGTTGAAGTTGCTGCTTGTGGTCAGGGTGTGGGAGCAGTTTTACAACAAAAGGGTAGATCTGTGGCTTTTTTCAGGAAGAGTCTTGGGGTTAAGTATCAGGCATTGTCAATATATGACAAAGAAATGCTTGTTGTCCTGTTGGTTGTCAAGAAGTGGCATCCATACTTTATTGGCAAACATTTTAGCATCAAATTTGACCACCAAAGTTTGCAATTCTTAACTGACAAGTAGACAATCACTTTCTACCATCAGAAGTGAGTTGTTAAAATGATTGACTATGATTATTTAGTTACTTATAGGAAGGGGAGTTTGAATTTGGTTGTTGATGCCTTGTCTCGAAGGGAACATACACCTGTTTGGAGTTATTTCAGTGTAACTTGGTCAAAAGTATCAGAGCAAATTTGAACTCTTGTCATACCGATTCTACGCTGCAACAGATCTGTGCAGACTTGCAGAAGGATCCTCAGTTACATGTAAAAATATTCTTGGGATGGACACGTTTTGAGGAGAAAAGAAAAGGTAGTACTGGGGCAAGATGTGAGGTTAAGGAATTAACTATTTGGCATGTTCCATGGTGGGGTAGTAGGGGGTCACTCTGGTGTACATGCCACTAGACATAGAATGTCAAGGTTTCTCTCCTAGAAGAGACTTTCTATTGATGTCAAATGTTGGGCGCGAGAATGTGAAGTATGCCAAAGATGTAAGTATGATCATTTTGCATCTTCTGAGTTGTTACAACCACTACTAGTACCTGAATGTGCTTGGGCAGCTGTCAGTCTTGATTTCATTGAGGGATTACCTGTGTCTAAAAGTAAAGATACCATTCTACTGGTAGTAGATAGACTCACCAAGTATGAACATTTTCTGTCATTATCACATCCTTTCACTGCCTTGAATGTAGCTCAACAGTACTTGGAACATGTTTATAAATTGCATAGGGTCCTTGAATGTATTGTTTTTTTTTATCTTGATAAGGTGTTTGCCAATTCATTTTGGCAGTCCTTGTTCAAGCATTTGGGGTCAAGCTTCATTTATCCACAACTTACCACCCTCAAATGGATGGTCAAACTGAGGTTTTGAATAGGTGTTTAGAAGGGTACCTACAGTATATGACTGGAGAGAGACCTTTCGAGTGGTAATCTTGGCTTTTCTTGGTCGAATGGTGGTATAACACCACTTACCACTCAGCTATAAAAACAACTCCATAAGAAGCCCTTTATGGTCAGGAGCTACCTAATCATTTACCTTTTTGGTTGGGGCATCTCAAGTGGCTGTGGTAGATAGAAGCCTTCAGCAAAAAGAGGCAGCTCGGAATATGCTGAAATTTCATCTTCAATAGGCTCAAGAGAGAATGAAGAACCTGGCTGATAGAAAGAGGTCTAAAAGGGAGTTCAAAATTGGTGATTTAGTTTACCTGAAGCTACAACCTTATAGGCAACATTCTATTTGGAAGACAGGTAATCAAAAGCTAGCTCTTTGATGTCGAATCGAGCCACCATCGTCATTGACCTTGCCTCCGATCAATGTGCACCGCTACTTAGCCTATTGTTTCTTTTCCTTTTTTACCGCAACCTTTACTGTATAACCTTGGATGATAAACATGTTTGCAAAACTAAGTTTCAGTTTGGGTTTGTTTTCTGGGATTAATTACATTTTCTCCCAATGGGTGAATTTGATTTTGGTTTTCTTTTTTATTGGGATTCCATGTTTATTATCTGGATTGTTTATGCTTTGATTTGTATTGGGTTTTAATTTGCTCTGTCGTCAAGTATTATTGAGACAAGCCATGGCTGTAAGGTTTTGATTTTGATTTGCAATGTATTAACGACAATCCCATCACAAATAAGCTCTACTTTTTGAATCATTTGAAATTGGAATCAAAATTTTCGAATAATTTTAAATTAGGTTCAAATTTTCCGACAATTGAGCTTTTTTAAGCTTGATTTCATGGAGTAACCCAGGGATTTTAAAAGATTTAAATTCAGATACCATTTTATGAACTTTAATTTGAAAGGAAACATTAACTAAAAACCCCAAATTAACTCAAATTTGATGTCATTTTCAAGTCGAAGAAGAACGAATGACAAATAAAGAAAAAATAGAACCACAAAAAAAATTAAGGTGAAAAGTCAAAAGATAATAATATATATTTTAATATTTTTAAATTATGACATTATCATGACATCATTTATATAACGTGTAACAACGTTAGATTCAAAAACCAATTTAGTTAATGAAAAAAAGGTTCGGATATCAATTTGGGAAAAAAAAAACCATAAGTATCAATATGAGAGAAGTGGACAAATTCGAGTACCAATTTTATATTTAATCCTTTTAAAAAATATTAAAATATGCTATTAGTCTTTATACTTTAATAAAATTTGATATTTAATCCCTATACTATAAAAGATAAAAATTCAACTATATTATTTTTCAATTTAAAAATCTTATTCCAATCATTATAATAATTTATGTTAAAATTTATTAATTTAACACATTTATTGAAAGGAGCTTAATGAATATAATTTAGACAAAAAATACTTACTTAAAATTCTTTTTTTTTTTAATATACTAGTGTAATTACATGATAGTATCCGTTCATATTTTCTTAACCTTTTAACAACGCACACACATCTTACATACATAAATACACAAACCCAAAACTTTTAAAATGAACAACATACTTTTCTTTAATGAAACCACTTGTTAGATTCTACTTAAAATTCTTTAATCAGGTTGGAAATGAAAATGTGGTACAAAATCTCATAAGAAAAAGACAAAGGTGACTCTTCGTCACTAATACGGTGAACACAGTACAACTTTCCTTCGGGATTGGTGCGTAGCAAAAAATGAAAGAAAAGGCGCGTGGAAAATATTTTGTTGAGAAAATTAGAAGTAGTGAAATTTATTTTTAAATTTTCTGCTCCAGAAAAAAGAAGGTGTATTAACCCACGTGAGCATCGAAATATACAGCTCATTGTGAGTATTCCCACTCGCATCACCATCATTCGTGGAACGCCAGGTATTCGGGTCCACCACGCATATTTTTATTTTACAGCTTGCACAACTCCTAGCCAATAATAACCTCCTCCCCCATTCCAATTTCCATCCGAAATTCAACGCCATTAATCATGTACCTCATTCGATCTGATTTCACAGTCCAACTCATCCTCATATGCTATTTCCTATCAATTTTTCTTCTTCAATTTCCTAAATAGATTTTGCATTGCTTTTACAATAATTTTTGCTCGATTTGGTTTAATTAATTAATCAATAAAAGTATTTAATTTTAAATCTAAAATTTATTTAAATTTTAGTTTTCTATGCTTTTAAATATTTACTTATTTAATAATGAATGAAGTATAATTTATCTTGCACAGAATTAATCCAAACCAAACCACCAGCTGTTTTATAGATAAAAATTTATGGTATTATTGAAATAATTGAAATAATTATCCTCAGATCCAATCTAAACACGGTTCAGCGGGAAATGTCCTGTGCACCCAACATTAGCCCGCACAATTTAAATCCTCCACGTGTACCTCTTATCATTCGAGTACAACGATTTATCTACACTCGCGAGTACGCATTAATCCGCCTCATCATTTAGTGTGACATTGTAAAAAAGGGTCACCGTCTCTCTGTCAATTCCTTCCTTCCTTCCCACCACATATATACAGCGCGCCCCTCGTTCATTTCTCTCCATCTTCATCTCTCTCAGCTATTTTCTTCTCTTCTAACACTGCTAATAATTTTTTTTATCGCCATCTCCGGCGTTCGAAGATCATAAAAACCGGCGTCGTTTCAAATGGCTACGAGAACGGATCTTGACGGGAGGCCAATAAAGCCGATGACGATATGCATGATCGGTGCCGGAGGCTTCATAGGCTCCCACCTTTGCGAGAAATTGATGTCGGAGACGCCGCACAAGGTGCTCGCCTTGGACGTTTACAATGACAAGATCAAGCACCTCCTGGAGCCTGACTCTCTCCCTTGGGCTGGTCGTATTCAGTTCCACCGACTTAACATCAAGCACGATTCTAGGCTCGAAGGCCTTATCAAGATGGCAGATCTCGTAATTTCTTGCCTTTCTTGCTCACTCTCTTTTTTGATATCATTGCTACTACTTCCTTTTGCTGAAAATTATTTGCAGGCGGATCTTTTACTGTTTCTCTTTATTTTCCGCTTGACTGCTTTTTCTTCGTTTTGTTTGTTCAGTGTTCTCTTTTGTTTTAATTTATTAGATCTCATGCAATCTTGTTTTTATTTATGTGATTTTGAAGTTCCTCTGGAGCTAATTTTCTCTCATTGTTTAAAAGCTAGTTTCTTATCATATGTTTGATTTATTTTGTTGAGTTTCAAAAGTTCCTGCTGAATTTATGGCGATTGATTTGGTTGTTATTGTTTTTCTGGCAATGTAGACGATAAATCTTGCTGCCATCTGTACTCCGGCAGATTATAATACGCGTCCACTAGACACGATTTACAGCAATTTTATCGATGCACTTCCTGTGGTAAGCATTTCTCTTGTAATGGTTTTTTTGTCATCTTTTATTTCTCGTTTAGTTAGATTGATGTTGATGTGAATGAGGGGGGGATTTGATTGTTACTAGCCTTTTGAGATCGAAGTTGAAATCAATGCTGTGAACTTGTGGTTTGATAGGTGAAGTACTGTTCAGAGAACAACAAGCGTCTGATTCACTTCTCTACTTGTGAAGTGTATGGAAAAACTATTGGAAGCTTTCTTCCTAAAGATTCTCCTCTCCGTCAGGTAACCTTTCACTTTCCTTTTTTAATAACTTAATTATCTTTTGAAAAAGGATTTTACATCTATGCTTTGCTTTTAACAGGGTAACATGTATGGTTTTGTATAGATCTTTCGATGGTCTTTTTATGTGAAAGAATCAATGTTTATTTTTTTTATTTATATGTTTAATATTTAGTTAGGAAAAAAAAAAGTTGGAGTTGGAGTTGGTGTTGAGCTGAAATGTCAAGCTATTTTAAATGAATGAATCTTGAAATTGGATTGTCAGCAAACATTGGTAAACGCCCTCCTAAAAAAATGGAGGCTTGTTGGTGGGAGTTTATGTGGTTGTTGGGTTCAATGTAATAGCAACTTTCTCTTATAGTTGAATGGTTAATGAGGTCTTATTTAGTCTATCAAGTTCTACCTATGAGTTGTTTATAACAAGTTATGCCAATTTTATTAGCTGGTCAACCCCCTTATGTCTAAACAGTGTCAAGCCTTGCAAGATCTTTATTCCTGCACTGATTATTGATATGATCTTCTCAAGTTTTTAAATTTTGTTGACTATCATTTATTTTCTTTCTTTGTTAGTCATGTTTATAACACCAACTATAAGAAGCTATCTTATTTTGGTTTTAATTGTATTTGTACTGAAATAAGGGACTTTTTTCTATTAAAAAAAAGAGTAGACTTTTGGAAAAGCTCTTTTATTAATTTGTTTGCTTCATGAGTCTGAAGGGTTCAAACTATTCCATTTTTTAAAGGACTTTTGTTTATTAAGCAATCTGCTTTTAGGCGTATTTAAGTTTATGGCTAAATCTGTGGCGATGCTGAGAGTGATTTATTATGCTTTGTTTTGTTTTTCTCTCCTTTAAATTTTTAAGTTTTCTTTAGTGTTATTGTTCCTTTTCCCCTCCCATATTTATAGATGATGTTAATATGTTCATTCTCTGATTTATGTGATATAGGATCCTGCTTACTATGTTCTTAAGGAAGATACTTCACCCTGCATTTTTGGTTCAATTGAGAAGCAGAGGTGGTCCTATGCATGTGCTAAGCAGTTGATTGAGAGGCTCATTTATGGTTAGCATCTTATCAAGTAGCCTGGTCCTAATAGAGATGCTTAGAATAATATTAACTGACTTCGTTTTATATCCATTGCAGCTGAAGGGGCAGAGAATGGCCTTGAGTTCACCATTGTGAGGCCTTTTAACTGGATTGGACCCAGGATGGATTTCATTCCTGGCATTGATGGTCCTAGTGAAGGAGTTCCACGAGTTCTTGCATGCTTCAGTAATGTTAGTCAAACTCATTTCCTAATTCTAGGAAGCCTAGAAGCCATCTATAATCTCTCCTTTCAATTCTTTTGATAGTTTATTTTGAATGTTGATTTTTCTTTTTCCTGTTTAGAATCTCCTACGTCGTGAACCACTTAAGCTTGTGGATGGTGGCCAATCTCAGAGAACTTTTGTTTACATAAAGGATGCTATTGAAGCTGTTCTCTTGATGATTGTGCGTATTAACTCATCTCTTCTTACTCACCCTCTTCCCTCCTCATCCCCACATCTAGCCAACTGCAGAAATTAAACTAAACCGTTGGGTGTCATTTGTCCAGGAAAATCCGGATAGGGCCAATGGCCATATTTTCAATGTGGGTAACCCAAACAATGAAGTCACAGTTAGGCAACTCGCTGAAATGATGACTAAGGTGAAGCACATAGTTTCTATTGTTCGTATCATTATTTTTTTTATAGTGGTGTATTTGGTCACGTGTAATTTAAAACTACATGCCTTTGGGCTCTTCAGGTCTACGCCAAGGTTAGTGGAGAAACTGTGCTGGAATCTCCAACAGTTGATGTCAGCTCCAAGGAATTTTATGGTGAGGGTTATGATGATAGTGACAAGAGAATTCCAGACATGACCATAATAAGCAAACAACTCGGTAGGTTGTGCTTTTCTTGGTTGTTCTCATATGATCTTTGGATTTTTAACTTGTAAATGAATTTGAGCATCTGATCAATTGTTTACTTACTGCAACAGGTTGGGACCCCAAGACATCCCTTTGGGACTTGCTCGAATCTACCCTAACCTATCAACACAGGACTTATGCCGAGGCTATTAAGAAATCCATCGCAAAACCTTCTGCATCCTAAAGGAGACTAGATGTTTAAACCACGGCTAAGAAAGGACTCATGAAATGTGCTTTATGGCAAATGTTTCAATTCTTCTTTTCCCCCCTTATTTTAGAAAGTCTTAAATATATTATAATGTTGATCTTTATACCCCCCCTTTTATTTTTTTTGGTCTTCCCCGTGTTGGTAGTTGATAGCTCACTGTAGCTCGGGCAGCTATGTTATCAGTATGGTTTTAGTATTATAGTTATTATTCCAGTGGAGCTTTGAGCTGCAGCAGCATATTGGGGGCGTTAAATATATTTCACAAAAGGAAAGGAAACTGTTTTTATGGTTTTTTAGATGGTTCTCTAATTTGTCTCTCCTGAGTTGTTTTGTTAATTTGTTTGCATCTCTTCATTGCACATGTTATTATTATTATTTTATTCTTTTCTCATTCCCTAAGCAAATCAAAAGGAAGAGACTAAACTGCCTGTTTTCTCACTAGTAAGAACATCACGGTGTTGAAGAATTAACAGCGGAGTAACTAAATAAAACAAATTTGAAAATTTTAGGATTAAATTGAAATTTAACTAATTAAGTGATCAAAATAGAAACACGTGAAAGTTTAGTTTTAAATAAATAGCTTACCCTAAAAAATAGTAAAATAGCCTTTTTTTTTTTTACGGGTTTCATATTTTTCACCAATAAACTATTGCCGTATAAAATGGTAACCATTAGTTTAAGTTCAGATTCTACATTTAGGTTTTATAGTTTTTGGGTTTAGTTAAAATCTACATTAGTTTTTATAATTTTGAATTTAGTTATTGTATTTTGGTTTTGTTCTTTTTAGTTTTTTTCATTTTGGAAATTTGAAATTTTGATTAAATAAGAGACTAATTTATTAAGTTAAATTTTATTATTTTTAAAATCTTGTGTAAAAATAATATTTGAACCCCATGCCAATTAGAATAGGGAACTTTACCTGTAGACAAAATGCAATGATAACCATCTTGGCCATCCTCATAACGGGCCTGCTGAAAACAATGTTATCGTCAAAGGATGGTCAACTATTAAAGACTCAACCATTTCAGTTGTATGCTGGCCGTCACTAATTGTAATTGGTAGCACAATAGAACCTCTTGGTTGGCGAAGCCATAAATAGAGCTTGTCTTCTTCAGTACTATTTCTTTGAGGCCCATCTATTTGAACGCATCGTAAAGTAGTACTTCTATTTACTGTCTGTCAACCAATATTCTCTTCACTTGGAAGTCCGCAATGGTTGTCATATCTACTAGGGATCGTTACCATTAGTGTCTGAGAAATTAGCTTCATCTCTTTCATTGAAACTGACTTGCCATGCTTGAACTAGGTGAGGCCTGTTAAGTAGAGCACTAGCAAAGATGGTGTTCACTTTACTTGTTCCCCATGTTGCTGGCGTTGTCCATCATCTCTACCAGTCCTTCGACGTTAGAGAGATTTGGTAGGAGCAGAGGAGGAGTTCTCTTTTGATGTTCATGTAGAGAAAGGCCGGGCTATTAAATCTAGGAGGGGAGGTTGACAGAGGATTTAGACGGCTGTACATTTGCCCTTTGAAACTCTTCTTTCAGCGTACTGGTGGGCGCTTTCGTAGAGGGTGGAAAGCCTGTCTAGCTAGTCATTTATTAGCGCATACCTGAGATGTTCGTAGTTTATACTCGCAATGAACACCTAGATGGCCCATTCATCTGTTCAACCCTTAAGTTTCATTCTTGTTGTGTTGAATCTATGAACAAAATCCCTAGGTTTGCCATCTTTCTACTTGATGGAGAGTATATATGCCAGGCTTTGTTGTAGTATCTTGTTGGAGAGGAATGTAATCATGAACAAGTCCACCAACTCATTAAAGGAATGGATTGACTGTTGGGAGGGGCAGTCACGCACCCCGAACATAACCCGTAAAACGAACATAAATAACATAAAAAAAAAAAGAAAGAACGGATTGACCCTTTTTGTACGAAAAAATACTAGGCCTTTGCTTGCTCACTTAGATTAATAGAAACAGCCTATTATGTTCACATGACTGTTATACTAAACTTATTGATACTAGGGTTGTGTTTAGGGATAAACAAAATTCGATTTGACTTAAAAAAATTATCAAAATTTTTTCAAATTTCGAGTTAATCAAGTTGAGTTGTTTGAGTTTATCGAGTCAACTTGAAAAAATTGGAGATGTAAATTAATTATTCAAACTTATTGTATTAAATTATCTGTTCATACTTTCTTAAGCAGTTTTTGACAAGGCACACACACTTTGCACACACAAATGTTCGAACTTGAGACCTCTAAGATAAATAACATTTTATTTTCCATTAGAGCCACTTGTGGGGTTCTACTTTGAAAGAGTTTTTAAATATATATGGTTTCAAATTTATGTAATCTAACATGAAAATAATTATATTGTAACAATATTTTAATTTGACATATTTATTTATTTTTAATTTAACTTAAATAATTTCACTCGATTCAATTTAACTCGTATTTATTAAAGATAAATGAGCATAACATCTTAAAGGTAAGTGTTAGGTGTTGTTTGCATAACATGGATAGTAATTAAATAAATAAAACTCTTAAATAAATTAACGAACCATAATTAAGGAATTTTATTTACAATTAATTAAATAGAAACTTTTTTTAAAATAATAATGTACTAAACTAAATACCTAGACTTGAAGTCATATTACCCTTTCTTCATCCGTCAGATCGAACATTACAAAATGATTCGTCTATTTGATTGATTTCTTATATAAATTAAGATTCATTATTTCTTTGAAGATTCTGCAATTTACTTTCTTTAAATTGATTTTTTATCTGTTTTCTTACAAGGAGGGATCAGGGGGGGCTCTTATAAATTTTACTATATGTTAATTTATTATTTCATCACTTTAGAAGGGGTTTAATAGAATTTCTTTTGTCAGGGAGATAAAATACAATTTTATTATTTATTAATTTATAATTTAATTATTTATAAAGGTTGAATTATATTTATTTTTTTTTCATTTTGGAAGGAGTGGAGAGTTTGATTGTAAATGCAAGTGCTAATAATAAGGAATTATTGTGACTAATCGAAAGTTGCAGATTCAATCATGTCATTAAGAAGTATTTATGGTATAAAATAGTTTTTTACTGTTTCAAATATTTTAAAGGTCGTATTGGATAATTTTTCGTTGTTTGTTAAATATTTTAGATGAAAAAGTTAATATTCGATAATTTTTTTTATATTGTATACACATGGATTATCACCTAAGCAATTAATTAATTTTTAAATTTTTAAATTTTTAAAAATTTAAAATTATTAAAATGTTAAAAAAATTATAAAAATATAAAAAAAAACATTTTTAAAATTTTAAAATATTAATTAATTGCTAATGTTCATACACGTGGATTGTCATATTATTAAAATTAACCATGTTAACTTTTTCATCCATTTAGAGATGATTTAATAAACAACGCAATTTTAAAGGTTAAAAGAGATAAAAAAAATTAAATAAAAGGGTAAAATAATTTTTTTTATAAAATTGAAAGACGTACCATATTTAAATATATGAAATTGTGTTTAGCCTCTTTTGAATTCATTATTAGGGAACAAACATAAATGTAACTTTAATAGATTTGTATATAATTATAATATCTGTGTGTGCAAGGTGTGTGTGCGCGTAGTTAAAGGGTCAAAAATGCATGAACATATACTATCATGTAATCACACCGTGTATTCAAAAAAAAAAATCATGGTGTATTAAGGTTAAACATTTGAAATTTATTTTTTTTACTTTTATTTTTTTATTTTTTATATTTTAAAATTTAGGTATAATTATTAATATCGTACAAAATTTCTATTAAATTCGTTGGTGTGACATTCGAAATAGAAAATATTCATCTGGTAATTATGTAAAAAAATTCTACTTTTAATGGAATAATTTTTAAAATTTTAAAAAATAAAGGCACTAAATTTTTTAAAACAAAAGAAAAAGAAAGAGATAAAATTGCAAATATAGGAATAAAATATTTTCGCCCTTCTCATTGAATAAACTTAAAACTTATGCAATAGTTTGAGGTTTTATTATATTAGTAGGGATAATAAGTACGACAAAGATTAAGAGTGCTGCTATCCCATGGATTTTTCTACATCCATGTTTATTATGCAGCCATATATCATTATTTCCTTTCCCATTTGCTGACGACCTTCCATGGCCTACTTCACTCGACACTGCAATGCAACAACAAAGTCATTAATTTTCCTTTGCCTTAATTCTGTGAAATTCAATTTTAAATTTGAGGGGTTAAAATGTAGGAAGAACCTTTTGCAGTTAGTGCTGGGGCTGATCTTGAAAGGGCTGTGCACCCCACACATGCCTGGGATTTTGTTCGTAAGGTCATAGTTGATGCCAGAAATGCTGGCAGCTAATGCTTTGATGCAGTTGCAAGCTGATTGGCGCTCTGGAGTTGATTGGGCACCCGCGTTGATAGATCTAATCCCATTGCAGCAAGGTGCAGGGACACCACCAGCACCGTTGTTTCTCACGTAAGGGATGCAGGGTGCCAAGGCTGATATGACTTGGCCACAACTTATGGCCCCTTCAGCCAGGGGTGTACGCACAACCAAGCACAAGACCACAACACATGCAAGCTTGAGGGACATAGTGCTAGCCATATGATTCACTAATTAGAAGAAATCAAACAATTTTATATAACTTGTAAGGAGACTTGATTGTTTTGTGCTTAGTGCTTCAGGGTTTTTATAGCCAAAAGTTTAGCGAATTAGGATATGACATGAATTAAGAAATTAATTGCATACCAATACCAATACAACACATTAGGAATCGCTAGATGTGGCACAATTCAATACAAAGCTTTTTTTCTTTCCTTCTCATGTTTGGGCTTTAAGGTTTAGTATCTTTAATGCTTGGAAATTAGGTTGCATCTACCACTACCAGTTATATTTATATCTTGATCCATATTATTATTCTCAATTAATTTGAATTCTAATATAGTTTTTTTGGGAACTCAACGAGTGGTTCCAATGGTAAAAATGATGTTATTTAACTTAGGAAAATCGAGTTCGAGTACCTATGTGTGTCTTGTCAAAAGGTTAAAAAAATATGAACAGATACTCAACTCAATTTAGAAATTACTAGAAATCCATTTATTTTATAAACCGACACATTATTTTGAGATTATTTATGTCTTTTTATATTTTGATAAATCTAAAAATGTATATACGATAAATTATTTTATGGACTCTTTTCACCACATCATTCATGATTTAGAGACATTTCAATAATTTTTTCCATGTCATTGAGGCATTTTAAGTTGGAAATTTAGGATTCAAGGTTTGGTTTCGAGGTTAAAGGCTCGAGGTTCGAGATTCAATGTTTTGGGTTAAGGGTAAAAAAATTTTCAAAATTATATGTCAATGACATAAAAAAATTTGTTGAAATATCGTCAAATATTTAGAAATGAACTATAAGAATGTGAGGGGAAGAATCCATAAAATAGTTTTTCAAAATTGATCCTCGTTCAGATGCCTAACTTGGAAGAGAAATTGAAATCTTGCAAAAATAAATATTTGCCCCTTCTTGTTAGTCTTTTTAGGAAGAAAAATCATATATAATATATAAAATTATTATTTTTTATAAAATTTTAAAATATATATTTATAATTTTTAAAAATTCAAAATGATATATAAGAATTACAAACTTTTATAAAATTAAAAAAGTAATTAAATTTCAAGTAATTGCAATTAAGACTTTGAAATTTAAATACCTTTTTAGAATTTTATAAAAAAAATTATTTTAACTTTTTTTAAAATATATATATATTTTTATAAATTTTACAATTCTTTTGCATTTTTTGTAATAATATTATTCATTTCAATTATCGTATTATTTTGTAAATTTTATTTTTATAAATTTTTAATAATATATATATTTCTAGGTTTTATATATGTTTTTTTCTTAATTTTTATATATTTATTTATATTTTCCTTATTTTTAAACGTGTATATACATTCAATATAAGAAAATATTTATTTACTTTACATAAAGCTGTCATATGGCATTTTGTGTTTAGCTATCAAATTCTTTAACATCTAACGAAAATATATTTTAAGTATCAAATTGAAAAGTAATTGACACATTAAATATCAAATTAGAACAAAAAAAAAGTTAAATCCCAAAGTAAAAAATAAATATACTTCAAAAACCAAATAATAAATTAAACCTATAAATAATATAAAATTACTTCTAACCAACATTAAAATCGTATAATACATGAAAGATCCATTTTTATAATAAAATAGTTATAAATGTAATTTTATTAAAAACATAATTTAATCAAATAAATTTAAGTGCGAATAATTTTTTTGAATAATATGTCAGCTTAATTTATTAAAAATTAAAATCAAGAAACATTCCAAACGAAATTAAAATGTAGTAGAAAAATAATAAAATAAAGAGAAAAATTACGAAACATCATACCAGCAAAACACGTCCAGTGAGTTACAACGACAATGATGAGATAAAACACTGGAGAAAGAAGCAATAAATAAAACTCCTTGTTTTTATCCACCTACACGCTTAAGGATCGAAATAGGAGTGGTGAGCGAAACCAACAATCTTGTAGGCTGTTTCTCAAAACAGATCTGATTGCATTGACAAACGAATCACAAAAAGGGATTAAACCATTGAAAGACCATCGATAATCGCAAATCAGAGTCGAGCGTTGTGAGAAAACTATTCACGAATACAGATCTAACACGTAGGTAGACGAAAACGTGCCATAAGACAAAAGCGTGTCACAAGACAGAAGAAAAGCATGCAACAAAAACAGATAAAAACTAGAAAAAAATATAAAAGAAAAAATAACTAGATATAAAAAAGAAAAGAGCAGAAATACCGATAATTGACGATTAATATTAAAACTGACGTTATTGTCGATCAATCAAAAACAAAAAAAATAGAATAATATAAAAAAAAATTTAAAATCCTCACGAGTAAATATTATATTTATTTACAATTAATATAAAAAATAACGGTCAATAAAATTAAATATTATATCATGAGATAAAAAAATATATATCATATCCCACCCATCCATTCAATCTTACCATAACTAAATCCATCTTATAATCTTAATTAAAAAGAGAGAGATGAAAATGCTACAAAGCATTTACCTTTTGCCTTCTCAGTTGTTTGCTTTATCCTGATCTGTGCATGCCTTGTATCATTAAACATATTTATTCTCTTTTTTCAACCATAGGAAACTCTGGTATTTTTTTAGTTTATGGTGTATCTTCTTTTACAAGGTTGTCTTTTTCTTTTTCCTTTTCCTTTTTTTCCAAAGGGTTCAGTTTCAGTAGTAAACAACAAAATTTAGGATCCATGAAATGGAGTTCCGGCTTATGATGGAAGACAAGGCATTTAGCTGTAAAGTTCCACGGTTGCCCGCACGCCCCCTGTGTCTGTGTGGTTCTCTCGTTTTTTATCTTTTCACAAGATCTTAAATTTTAATCTATGATTAGAATAAATACTATTATGCTTTTCATTTTAAAATTTTGATTTTGGTGGATTTTTTGTGTTGTGGGGGACAAAGCATTTATTAAAGACCCCAATTCAAGAGTTGGGGTCTTTCCCTTTCTCAGTCATGGCACCTGCCAAGCTTTCTGGGTTTTGTAAACAAGGAAATGACTGGTAAGCTCCAACACTTGTTCTATCTTTGTAATTGAACTTCTTTTACAATTCTTTGCTCTTTTTCCTTCTCTGGGTTGCCTTATTCTCGATCAAATTTGAGACTAAATTTGAAATACTACTGCTTTTTTTTTTTTCATCTAATTTCATGAATGCATTAAAAAAGCTAAACCTCTGTGCGGTTTGATCAAGTTTTGCTTCTTCTTTTATAGTTTTGGGTTTATAGAAGAGAGACAAAAGGGTCTATTTTGGCAGCTATAAGCAAAATTATTCACTTATAATGGAGTTAATGTAGTATGTTTTGTGATTTAGTTTTTATGGGTATTACAGGCTTTACAACGCAAGGCTGCCAAGTGATATAACCATTATCGTGGATGGTGTAGAATTTCATCTTCATAAGGTAAGTCAAAATTTTCGTTTCCATGGAGCACTTGGATAGTTGCATTAGCCTTCATGCATGCTTGCTCTTCTTAGGTTTTACTGTTACACCTGAAACAATTCGACCTAAGAATTGAATCGCTATGACCAACTTGTTATATTAAGCTTTATGATCATATTTTCTGTAACAGCTTGGTCTTTTCCTATTGTTTTGGTTGATGCAATTGTCATAAACTTGTGTTTTCCCCTTTGTACTGTACATTAAGGTAAGACCAACATGGTGATGTTATGCAATAAAATGTCATGCTTTATGATCATGTTTTACTGCAGTTTCCTCTCATGTCGAAATGTGGAAAGATTGCTTGCATGTTGGAAGAAACACAGAGTATCCATGATAGGAATTTTACCACAAAGCTTGAAGAATTCCCTGGTGGCTCCGACACTTTCTTGTTTGCAGCAAAATTCTGCTACGGAATTCAGGTTGAATTTACAGCTAGAAATATAATAAAAGTGTACTGTGCAGCGGACTACCTTGAGATGACAGATGAGTATGGGGAACATAATTTACTTTCAAAGGCGGAAAGTTTCTTCCTCAAAAATGTACTTCACAACTGGAAGGATTGTGTATTGGCTTTGCAAAGTTGCGAATCATGCATGCCAAGGGCAGAAAAGCTCCACATATTACAGAAATGTCTGAATGCTGTATCTACAATGGTTTGTACGGATCCGAGTTTGTTTGGTTGGCCCATGATGATGTATGGTAGCCTCCAAAGTCCTGGTGGAAGTATTCTATGGAATGGAATAAACACTGGGGCAAAAATACGAAGTGCAGAATCTGACTGGTGGTTTGAAGACATCTCTTATTTCAGTGCAGGTTTGTTTGAAAGACTTATCAAAACAATGGAAGCAAGGGGTATTAGATCTGAATATCTAGCTAGTGCTGTAATGTACTATGCCAGAAAGTATCTACCAGGTCTGGGCCGATGGCAGAGTAGACCGAGTGGTAAAGCCAGGACAGTCGCGAGTTTTAGCTTGACTCCTGCTGCTGTTGATCAAAGGGATTTATTGGAAAATATTGAAAAGCTTCTCCCAAAAAAGAAGGGCAAGTCATTCTGCCGTTTTTTACTTGGACTTCTTCGTGTTGCATCAATATTAGGAGTCAATCAGACATGCCTGGATTCCTTGGAGAGGAGAATAGGAATGCAACTCGAACTGGCTAGCCTTGATGGTCTTTTGATTCCTTCTTTCTCGAATTCGGATACTCTATATGATACTGATTGTGTTGAACGGATCATCCATCATTTTGTGTCATCTGAATCAGGGTTAACATTATTTTCCCCACCATCATTAGACCTCTTATCCTCACCGTCATTTGAGCCCTTAAGAAAAGTTGCTAGATTAATTGATAATTATCTAGCCGAAGTTGCTTCTGATGTAAATTTGAAACCAGGAAAGATACGTTCTCTCGCAGAGGTCCTTCCAGACTCTTCTAGAACTTTGCACGATGGGCTGTACAGAGCACTGGACATCTATTTCAAGGTTCTTTTTTACTGAACCAACTTTGATTTAAATGGAGTCTTTCCTTTTTGAGATTTATAACTTCTACTACCATTGTGCAGGCACACCCTTGGCTTTCTGATAGAGAGAAGGAAGTACTTTGCAACATCATTGACTACGGGAAACTCTCCATCGATGCCTGTGCCCATGCTTCCCAAAACAAAAGATTGCCACTCAGAGTCGTTCTCCAAGTCTTGTTCTTCGAGCAATTGCATTTAAGAACTGCTTTAGCTGGTTGTCTCAATGTCTTGGAAGCTGAAAGTGCTCCTACGGGTCAGGGGATTGCCCCAACGGAGATAGCTGGTAATGTGACTGCCACTGGTGAAACTGGCCAGTGGATTGTACAAAGAGATGGATGGGTGACAATTGTACGTGAAAATCAAGTTTTAAAAGTGGATATGGAAAGGATGAGGTCTAGAGTTGGAGAACTTGAACACGAAGTCAGTAAAATAAAGCGAGAAATGAAAAAAGTGAAAAAACCACATAGCTCGCTGAGTTCCCCCTGTATAGTTGCTGGGAAATTCGGATGCAAGCCTCTTTCAAAATCTTCAGATTCTCAAACGGATGTTGTTGGCAGCACAGGACCAACACCAAGACCATCTGTCGAGCAACCACTTTCTTACCATCATTCCAGGCATCGAAAAAGTTTCTCCTTCCGAGATTTAACACGCGGAAACTAACATCAACTTTTCAACATACAAACAGCAGGTGGGTGCTCTTTCAAAAGCCACTCCCCAACAAAAGATTTTCTTGTGTTGTACATGAAATAGTAAAAAAAGGGGTTCATATCACCTTTAGTTTTGGTGTTTACACTTTGAAATCTTCTCTATTCATGATTTTTATTTTGGGATCATTAAGGTTTGATGTGAGGAAGCATAATTTTCATGAATGGTCAAGATTTCATGGTGATCTGTAGGTGATATGAAGCTTTAATAGCTTTGTTTGAGTTCATTAAATTGGATAGGTATAGTCATTTAGGATGTTGAAAATATGATGTGGGGCTTGAAAGTTAATTGGTGTTGCCCTACATTTTCTGTATTGGTGCCATCATAGAAGTAAATATGATTCCATTGGTTTAGATGTATAGCTTTGTAAATCTAAGTTATAGTTTTGCCTTTTTGGCCAGTGTTGTAACTTATTTAATTATTCAGTGTATGCACACATGTATCAGGATGTTTGAGTTAAATCTTTGTCAAAATGAATAAATTTACTTGTCAATTATATTTTTGATCTCTGAAAATTGATCATTTAAATAAAATAGCAACTCAATTTCGGGTTGATGTCTGTTCTGAGTTATATTTTTAATTAGTTTATATTATAAATATGAATTTTCTTCTCAACACCGTCGCTTTGGCCGAGTGGTTAAGGCGTGTGCCTGCTAAGTACATGGGTTTCACCCGCGAGAGTTCGAATCTCTCAGGCGACGATTTAAATTTTAATTTTAGAACTTTTCCACGATTATATTTTTAATTTTTTGCCACGTCAATACCTTCCTTTACCCGCGTAGTACTTGATCAGAACTTGAATCACTCCGGGGAAGCCTCGTCTGGCTTCGAAGTTCAAATCCAAAACACAAAATTTAAGGCCCGCCGAGTGGTTAAGGCGTGTGCCTGCTAAGTACATGGGTTTCACCCGCGAGAGTTCGAATCTCTCAGGCGACGATTTAGATTTAAATTTAAATTTTAGAACTTTTCCACGATTATATTTTTAATTTTTTGCCACGTCAATACCTTCCTTTACCCGCGTAGTACTTGATTAGAACTCGAATCACTCCGGGGAAGCCCCGTCTCGCTTCGAAGTTCAAATCCAAACACAAAATTTAAGGCCCGCTTTATTGTTCTTTACTTTCTTTTACCCCCCCTAATTTTAGCTTCGCTGCCGTCTTTCAACTCTGAATCTCCGATCTCCTTGTCGGAAATGTCAATTTCATCAGCCCCAAGCTTCAACCTCTCAACTTTCTCCTATGGCGGAGCTAACTATACAATTACGCTTAAGGTGATAGGGGCTAGAGGTTTCCCTTGTCTTAAATTTATTAATAGCATCGAATCTCGCTTGAAATTAACTTCACTGGTATCAGTTACGCACCGTTTAACTTTCACGAACCGCGACTTTTCGGTTCACTGCGTTAGGCCGGATTCTACGGGGAACACTATTAGTGGTTCACTGGAAGGGGAAAAAGGTAATTTTGATGATGAGTCTAGGGTTGTAGAGATCGGAAGCGGTGATCGACAGATAGATAACTTCGGCGACGGCGGCGGTGGAGATGATGGAGGCGGTGGTTCATTCGGTGGCGGCGATGGCGGTGAAAGTGACAGTGAAGATGAAAGAGAGTTTGGGCCAATATTGAAGTTTGAGGATGTGATGAAGGAAGTGGAAGCTAGAGGAGTGGAGCTGCCTCCAGATATGATGGAAGCTGCGAAAAGGAATGGAATCCGGAAATTGTTCCTTCTTCGTTACTTGGATTTCCAGGTCGGATAAAGCTTTTACTTTTACTTCTTTTTTTTGTTGTTGTTGATTTTGTTTGATTGATGAGAAAATGGAGGGAAAATAAACTGAAATAAAAGTGTGAATCTTTAAGGAATTTGCTTCCTCAAGCAACTAATAGAGAAATTTGCTTCATTTGATATCGAGTAATAGTACAATTTCTTATCATGGTGTTTAATCAGGAATAACTATATTTTAGGGTCAAAAAGTACTTTAATTTTTTGTTTAGGTCAATTGAATACTAATGCAAATTAAGGACAAAAGTGGTTTAGATTGTGTTGGTTCTTGTTAGTTTCCTCTGTTTTACTTTTACATTTGCAGCAGTTAATTGTTTTTATCATTTTTTTTTTATGAGTAGGCTGTCTTATGCTCTCACATTTCTTTTTACCTTGTTGACAGGAATCAGTTTGGCCACTTGGCTTTTTAATAAAATACTGCTCTATGCTCCGGAACCGAATGCTAGCTGATCCTTCGTTTCTTTTCAAAGTTGGAACAGAGGTTTGTTGAGTGTCATTTTTATATTTATTCACAGGATTAGCTAAATGTTGATGTTTTCTGAAAGTTTTTCATAACCATGTTAAAGCATTATGTATGTACTACCAAGTGAGTATTTACATTAACCATATACCTTGGTTGCTGTCTCCTCATTATGCTATGACTAGCATGATAAGCTTAACTGTGTTTAGGGGCATGTAGTTGTGGTTGGTGCTTCAGTTTTCCACTTTTGATTTTTTTCGTTTGATGACATGATGCAGATAGTAATTGATTCTGGCTGTGCAACATTTGCGGAAATGAAGAAAAGGGGAAAGGATTTTTGGACAGAGTTTGAGTTGTACCTTGCTGATCTTTTGGTCGGTATAGTGGTTGACGTTGCTTTGGTTGGTATGTTAGCACCATATGCTCGTTTTGGTCAACCATCCGCATCCAGAGGATTATTTGGTAGCTTCCAGCGTGCTGCTTCTGCCCTTCCTAGCAGGTTATTATAACATAGCAACAGCTTTTGTCTTGTGAAATTCTGAGCTCCTAGTTTCATGGTTGAATTTCATGTATTCCTTTGAGTTTGTTCATTGGTAGATATTCTCGCTGTTTGATAGTAAAGTAGATTTCATGCTTGATATATTTGTTCTTAGGTAAAACAAAAAACTTCATTTTGCTCATTTCTTGTTTGATGTGTTTTTCTTGCCTCCTATCTAGTTCCAACTTTATATTTTACTCAGATTTAAGTAATTTTTAAGACAATGTCAACTGTTCTACTCTTGTAGTGTTTTTGAAGCTGAAAGACCAGGATGTAAATTCTCAGTGAAACAACGGATTGCAACATATTTTTATAAGGTACCAAGAGCTGAGTAATCAATGAATTATATGGAATGTTGAAGCAGGGAGGTGATATTGCTTCATGTTCTGATTAAATTATGATGACTCATATAGTTATCCCTTAGAGGATTGTTGTAGAGTATCATTTTGTTGCATCATCATAGCACTTTGCATTTCCTCTTATGGTTCCATTACCAGTGTCTTCTGCTGTTAATGTAGCATTTTTTTTCCTCTTCAAAAACAAGGAAAAGAAAAGAAGGGATCAAGGACATTTTCTGTTTTTAGCTTATTTGTTGGCTTATTTTGGTTCCAGGGTGTTTTGTATGGCTCGGTAGGGTTCGGCTGTGGTATTGTTGGCCAAGGCATTGCAAATCTGATAATGACTGCCAAAAGGTACAGTTTTCTTATTGATACTTGTACCTTTTCATGGTTCACCGGTTATACTCAAGACTGTCTTGGCGTTTGTTCCTGCCAAAATTTCAATGTTTTTTCCTCCAATAATTTGGGTTTACAATGGAGTATGTAAGCAATCTAATTGCCTTTTCCACTTCCTAGTCCCATTTCTCATCTTGGAATGATTTGAGTTGAGGTGCTTAACTGAAAGCATTTATAGTATTGACTGTTTTTGTCATTTCTTTGAGGTATTTCTCACTTGTATAACTCTTCTAAATGATCAGGAGCATAAGGAAATCAGATGAGGACATTCCTGTGCCACCTCTTCTAAAAAGTGCTGCTCTTTGGGGTATGTTTAAGCCTATTAAGATTCCGGCTTTTAACTTCAGTCTTGAACTTCTTAATCGTTCTTTACTCCTGACGACCATTTCATTCAGTGCTTGAAGTAGTTGGTGCCTTGAATGCTATTTAAATAACTTAAAATCGGTTTTTATGTCGATCCTGCTCAATGGTTTGCCATGTTAATCAGGTGTTTTCCTCGCGGTATCTTCCAACACCCGTTATCAAATTGTTAATGGTTTGGAACGTCTGGTAGAAGCATCACCAGTGGCAAAGCAGGTTCCACCGGTTGCAATGGCCTTCACAGTAGGTGTGCGGTTTGCCAATAACATATATGGTGGTATGCAATTTGTAGATTGGGCCAAATGGAGTGGAGTTCAATAGAGCAAAGCAATGTCCATCTTTCTGCCAGATAGGAAGACCCACCACCACCAGCCAGTGTGGCCATAACAATCACAAAAATGACACCCAGACATAGGAACAAAATTAGAGAATTAGATACATAGGATGGCTGAATGATTTTTCCATTAGAGAAGCTTTCTTTTCTTCATTTTCATCAGGCTCTCGATCATGGCAAGCCATTTGCATGGATTACGAAAAGTCCGTGGTTTAGATCAGTATTGCTGTTCATGTGGAGGTTTTTTTTTTTTTTAATTCCGCTCTTAATACTTGGACTTATAAATTATTTTAACTGGCTTTTTCTTAATAAATTAAAATGAAACTAAATATGTGTCGGATATATCAGTTTTATTTTTCAGGTTACTGTCATAATTATAATTAAAAATAATACATCCAAACTATAATTAAGATCATATATAACATATAGATTCAACTATACAAATGGTCATTTATTTTGGTTATTAAACTTTAAAAATTTTCAATTTAGGTACTAACGTTTGTAATTAGTCTTGTTCTAGTCACATGCCATTAAATTGATAAGGAAAAGCTTTTTTCTAATTGGTATAGTAACATATTCACTCTTCAATATTTACATATTCTATTAATTTGATGTTAATTCTAATTAGTTCAATAAATTTAATTTTTCACATTTATAAATTTTATCAAGTTCATCCTTAAATTACCTAATTAAAGTTTTCAACTTCTAAAACAAAAGCATTTAACATTTATAAATTTGTAAAACCCAAAAAAAAAAAAACTTCTTTTAACTAACAGCTTGTTTCCAAGTCAATTCTTAATATCAATGAGTGTATCTTAATTCCATTTTTTTTTATTAAGTTTCTTTTAAATATAATATTTTATAACTCTTTGATTGATAAAATTTTGGCTAAAGAAAATAAAAAATCCTTTAAAAAAACACTTTAGATGTACTTTTATTGTTAAAAATATGATATTTCCTTCAAAGTACATAGAAATAATACTCGAAATTGGTTCTTGAAAATGAAAATTAAATCCAAAGTTAAAAAATATAACTTTGAAAAATCTAATTGTTCAATCAATAATTATATAAGAAAAATTATGAACATTTAATTTTTCATAAGAAAAAAATATGAAGTAGTTAATTGAGTTCCTTTTATTATGAAAAATTCAAAAATTCATTTTTCGATAAAAATACACATAAAATTATAAATAAATCAATACTCATTTTTTTAATCCTTTGATAAAGCACACACTCCTTGCACACACAAATGCTTGAACCCGAATCTCTTAAGATGAATAACATCCTCTTTATCATTTGAGCCACTCATTGGATTCCTTACTTTGAACTTCTTGATTTGCTTATATTTTGTCATTGTGCCATTGAACTTGGAATTGATTGTGGAATTACCAGCATGATCTTTTACCTATTGGGTCTCCAATACATCATCCTCGCCTATATATCCCCAATCAAGCCAACATTTAAGCACAACCTCATATGCAACAAAATTGTTTTGGGCAACAACCTAAATATGTCAATCCTTACCATTTTTTACCTCAAGTTGTAGTTTTTGACTCAATAAGGTGATTATTAATGTTGAAAAAAAAAAAAAAGTCAAATTTGCTTAAGTCTTCTTCATATTTTCCCATTAAATTGTTTTATTTATAAAATTATTACTTTAATAAATAAATTTTATGTTAGAAAATGAGAAAAATAGATATTTATTTATAATTTTGTATGTATTTTTATTGAAAAACAAACTTTTATTTTTAAAATTTATTTATTTTGAATGCTTAAGAATCAAGATTAAATTGATATAATGTGTAAATTTGAAAGTTTAATTTATTGAATCTTTTAGAATTAGGATCAAATTAATAGATTCTATAAATTTTGGAAATTAAATTTATTATTATGCCAATAAAAATGGGTCAGGTCATTATTCCGTTAGATTCTTTATACAACGCTCCGTTAGGATTTAGACTGAAATAATAAATTTCAATAACATTAATGACTAAATTAGAAAGGTTTAAATCTAAGTGACAAAAACAGAAACACACTTATACTTGGATGACTATTTATAAGGTTTACCCTAAAAGTTTTAACCCAAAACATTATCTTAGCTGTAAGCCTTTTTCAAAAGTCAAAATCCAATCAAAATGTCAAAAAAAGTAAGCCCAGAAGACCCGACCCGAGAAAGCAAAAACTAGACTTCAAATCTATCAATTAATTAATGCATTTAAAATTTAATTATATACCATAACATAAATAAATAATTTTCAAAAAATCAATTAAAAAGAAAAACAAAGGAACGAAAATTAAATAAAAGTCGTCTCCAGACTTCACCTCTTCTCGGCGGCTTTTTGTTCCAAAATTTGGTCTATCACCACCACCTCAACCACCGTCTCCCTTTTAGATCAATCTATTTCCTCTCCCTCACCTCCTTTTGTTCGCCTGCGAGATATTATCGATCCTTAATGCCGGATCGGTTTCTCCGTTGCCGTTGATAGAAAAGAGAGAAACGATCTGGAAAATTGAGAGGCAGATCCAGCGGGAACAATAAGTGGATCTGGTCGATAAAGTGGAATGACAATGCACGGGATGAGAGGGCTTTCGGTTTTCATAAGCGACATTCGAAATTGCCAGAACAAAGAGCAAGAACGTCAACGTATCGATAAAGAGCTCGGCAACGTCCGTAATCGATTCAAAAATGAAAAGGTTAGGGTTTCAAAGCTAATTCTCTTTAAAATCTTTCTTAATTCTGAAGTCTATGTTTACAGAATGACCGGGCTTACTTTTATGTTTTAAGTTTTCTATTTGCTTCCAGTTGAATTCATTTAATATAATAATCAGTGAACTTGTTTTCTTTTTCTACTTAGATTTTGTTTTAGTGCAGAAGTCGAAGTTAATTTAGCTATTCAGTCTATTATTGGAGTTTATCATTTTGTTATTTATTTAACTTTTTATTATAATTATTTTAAGTATTGAAGCTACCTTATTATGCCTAGAATAGCTTTTTCATTTAAAACATATGCATTTGAACGCCATTAAACTTATCAATTTCTTTTTCCGTTTCGGTAGACTATTAGCAGAAACTTATAGCAAATAGTTTTTTTAAGAATTTATCAGGAAAAAAGTTCTTAATTGTTTCAGAACAGTAGTGGCAGCTGCTTGAGTGAGAAAACTGCTATCATTTTAAGCTTTTACTGCCACATTTCTTCTGACTAAGCTTATACTGTTCCTATTGGAATATATATAGGCTCATTTTTACTGGGTTTTTGCTTTTTTACTTTCTACTCTTTTTCAATATAAGGTGAAAATGGAAAAACAAAAATGAACTGAAAGCATGGGAAAAATAGCAAAAAGCAAAAGCACCAAGCAAATGGAGCGATAGAATATGTGGTTGGATAGAAGCTCATAGTCTTTTAAGAATTATTTAGAAGCCTAATTTGAGTGAAAACCTTCTCAATGCTATTAAGTATGCTGCTAGCTAATCATGAGAATCTCTTACAACTTGATCTTCCAGTTAAAAACCTTTTAGGCACTGAGCTCCTTACATGTATATTTCTATGGTCCCATAGTTAGTAGGCATCTCTGTCTTTACACTGTAGCACGGCAGTTCTCTAATTGAATGAGCCTGTTGCATTTTGTAAAGCATAAATTATATAGGGTTGCAGTTAAAAGGGTTTGATGTAATCAGTTTGCTCAATTGGACTGCTGAATGAGGTCCATGACTCCTTTTGAAGAGTCAGTTCTGGTCAGTTTGGCAGAGGATCAGGAAGATGGTATTGATTGTACTTTTGTACAAAACCATGTCTAAAAAGCCAAACATTTGAACTATGCTGTTAAATTCTAAAATTATATCCCTTGGTGAGGATAAATTCTAAAATTATATCGCTTGGATAATAAATTGATGAATTTGGCAATCGCTTGGCATATTTGAACTGCAAATATCTTTTTATTTGGATTTATAGATCTGGCTGTCTTTTATACTTGGGAGATGTCGTTGAAGCCTTCAATTAGTTTTGATGTTAGCATTACTATTTGCATTTCTCTCCATCTCACCTAACCTCACCCTGTGGGCAAATTTTTATGCGGTTCTTATTTGGGCTTTGCTGCATTCCTCTTTCATGTTCTATGTTGAATGGAAAAAGACTAAGGTTCTCAATTTAGTTAATGTTTCCCTTTCCCCCCTTCCTCACCACTATAGTAAAAAAAAAAATTCTTCTTGACGATAACAGTTATTAAATTTTACTGTATTTTGTATTTTTCCTTTGGAAAAAGTTGTGTACCAATTACAAACTACTCTCTTAGATTGTTGGGAAATTTTATTTCCATGATTTTTGCATCATCTTATTAGTTTCATCTTTAATTCTCATAAAGTTTCATATAAATCAACTCTAGTCTCAGTAAGAAATCTAAATGGCATTTGTTCTTGTTTCACATCGAGCATTTTCTCCAGCTTCAGACATGCTAGAACGATAGGTTCTATTCTCTTCTACAGGAAACCATATATTTATTTATCTAAGGGCTGTTGATGAATGTCAGCCTGTCCTCCAGCTTTAAGAGAGTAGCCTTGTTGTTCTTATATGAAGTTCTTTTTTCTCTTTTGTTTTTATTGTTAACTTATATAGGAAGAGTTTATCTCATTCTTTCATGCAACATTTGAATCCTAGAACCAAATTTTTCAAAACACTGTGATGTGGACCTTCGAGAACCACATTTCAAAAGCTAGTTTTGAGGTTGCAGAGCCTAGGTCCATTTAAGCCCCTCAACGAAATTCCGTACTTTCCTATGTGGGATCCAAGTCCCATACCTTGCATTTGAGTCCATATCACACTGACAGTTCCCTTTAGAAACATTTAAACAGAACTTTTTAGTGCCTAAGGGAGCTGAGTGAGCAGTTTGTTATTGAAGTTCATGTTATTCTGACAGGGATTGTCACCATATGAGAAGAAGAAATATGTTTGGAAAATGCTTTATATATACATGCTGGGTTATGACGTTGACTTTGGTCATATGGAAGCTGTTTCCTTGATATCTGCACCAAAGTATCCAGAAAAGCAGGTAAGGTCCACATTTCATTTGCTCTTTAATATGATTAAAAGCACATTTCTGAAATGTTAAATTGAGAGAAAGACTTGGTAGATTCATGTTGTAGAAATGACAATCTGTTCAAGAGCCTGAAAGAAGAGGAAATGAGGAAAGTTGTATAACCAAGGCCTAAAGTAGTTATAATCATTTCCTCTTTTTCCCAAGAAAGAAAGAGAATAAGGAAATAAAACTTGAGTGTATAAAGAGCTAAGAAGATAGCATGTTGGGATGTTTCACCTGTGTCACTCATCAGAATCTGCCCTACCATGAAAGTGTCTTCCTTTATGCTTATAACAGTTACTGTTACATGCAATGTGTCTGCAACAATAAAGCCGGAAAGTTTTGCTACTGTTGAAGCAGTATAACAACCATCACATAATTCTATCCCAATCTCTAATGGGGCTGTATGAATCAAGTAAAGGATATGGAGGCTTGGATAATTAATAAAATAATTAGTTCTGCATGTTACCATTTTCTCTGCAGTTGTTTAACTTTTGGCCCCCCATCATTGATTGCAGGTTGGATACATTGTGACTACATGTTTACTCAATGAAAATCATGATTTTCTGAGACTAGCAATCAACACTGTACGCAATGATATAATTGGTCGAAATGAGACTTTTCAGTGCCTTGCACTAACCATGGTAAGGCTTAAAAATTGCTAGAGGTTCTTGATGTTACATGTAATTAGAATGCTGGAGGAGTTCTTTCTGATTTACATCATCAAATAGCTATCATACTACGTACTTAATTGAGATGCATGCAGAAAGTTCAGAGCAGGATTTAGTCCATGACACATTTCTCTTTTCAAAAGAGAAGTTTTCATTCTCTTTTCTAAATATTAATCATCACTTTATAATTTCTATTGTAAGTCATTGTTCCTGGATCTGCAATAGCGTTTCTTATTATTACTATTGCTCTTGTTACTTTTTGTGGGCTGATTTATATACACTTAATATTTTCCATATGGTTACTTCTATCCTTTTTTTTTCTGTATATATTGTTATGTATACTCTTTTCCTGAAATTAACTCTGTAGGTTGGGAATATTGGTGGGAGGGAATTTGCTGAATCTTTGGCACCCGATGTTCAAAAGTTACTTGTAAGGAACCAGAAACTTGTTAAGTTTAAATGTTTCTTTTAGAAAATAATTTACTGATAAAATCTGTTATTCCAGCTTTCTAGCAGCTGCAGACCCCTTGTAAGAAAAAAAGCTGCATTATGTTTGCTGCGATTGTATAGGAAAAATCCTGATGTTGTCAATGTTGATGGCTGGTATGTTAGAATGTTAAAAATTTTATCCCGAGTGGCTGTTTTGTGATACTACTTGTGCTTATTCTGAATTTCTTTTATTGCCCTATGTTTAGGGCGGATCGGATGGCGCAACTTCTAGATGAGCGTGATCTTGGTGTTTTGACATCTTCTATGAGCCTTCTTGTTGCTTTGGTATCAAATAATCATGAAGCATATTGGTCTTGCCTTCCAAAGTGTGTTAAAATATTGGAGCGCCTTGCAAGGAACCAAGATATTCCACAGGAATATACTTACTATGGCATCCCATCGCCCTGGCTTCAGGTTTGTACTTCTGTTTCACTTCTGCAGATTCTATGAGTTCGATGCCAAGCTTGGGAAAATAGTTATGTGCCTGGTCTGATTACAGTGTAGAACTGTTTTCACAAGGCTAGTTGGTAACTGTTTTGAATTGTTTTCCTTTTTTTCTTTTCTTATATCTTCTTTGGGGTGGATGACATTTGTTATTAATAATGATCAACTCATTTTTGGTAAAGCTTATCTGATGTTTATTATTTTCTGCTATAACAGGTTAAGACAATGAGGGCTCTCCAGTATTTTCCTACCATTGAAGATCCTTATACGCGTAGAATATTGTTTGAGGTTTTAACTTTTCCATAGAATTCATCTTTTGACGTTTCAAGATTATTTTGATACTGATGGAACTTTGCATACTTATTTCAGGTCTTACAAAGGATATTAATGGGAACTGATGTTGTGAAAAACGTTAATAAGAATAATGCATCACATGCTGTCCTCTTTGAAGCCCTTGCTCTTGTGAGTTTACTACTCATTTCTGGTTTTGGCATGTAAATATTATCAATCATTCCCTTCTATACATTATTTTGCTTTTAGTATACATACACATATTCTGCCCATAAGTAAGAATGTAATAGAAGTACTTTCATATTGATTATAACACCTTTCAGTCTGCACTTGCACATAAGGAAGAAAAACATAATGGTTCAGAAGTAGCAATCTATCTGCTTTCTTGGCTGTTTTTGACATATTGTAATGATTTAATCTAATATTATTTACCCTCTCTCCTGGTCCCTCTTAGAGCGAACACACCATATGGTATACAACCATGTACATATGTCACTATTCTAATTTAGCATGCATGTTTTCTGTTGTGTGTTTGCTGCCCTTGTTACAGGTCATGCATCTTGATGCAGAAAAGGAGATGATGTCTCAGTGCGTTGCCCTTCTTGGAAAATTCATTGCTGTTCGTGAACCAAATATTAGATATCTTGGTTTGGTAAGTTATAGACTTATAATACCTTATTTCTCTTCTAAATGATCTTCTTCTTGAAGTAGCGATTATGTTCATGTGCTATATCAGGGTGGCTGCATATAACCTAATGATTTACTTATAGTTTTAAAATTGCTTGGTTGCAGGAAAATATGACTAGGATGTTAATGGTTACTGATGTGCAAGAGATTATCAAGAGGCATCAGGCGCAGATCATCACATCATTGAAGGACCCTGATATCAGGTTGAGTTTCTGATTTTGCAGTTTTGAGTTTTGGAGGTGTTTTCTTTGGGGGTGTGTATGTATGTGTGTTTGAAAGGCAACTTGCATTGATACTTAAAAGAACAAGATGAATACAATCAAGACCTGTAGACAGAGTGAGTTATAAGGGAAAATCCCCTAGAAAAAAGATTATAAGGGAGCTACAAAATCAATTGTCCAACTAACTCAAGTTCTGCCAAACCATCTGCTAAGGAATTTGTCTATTTCAATTTGTGTTTAAAAGAAAGATGCCTATTCTTGCCTTGGAGATCACCAATACAGTTCATCCATGAAGGAACAGTAGCATGATTGTTGATCCACAGAAGAGCATTAGTAGGGTCAGTTTCCATAATCTGGATTACATCTAGGTAGCATCTATCAGTTAGATTGTTATTTCTATGATTCTCTTCTGTGAATCAGTAACAGTCAAGACTTAAACCATAGCTAACATCTATGCTTGTACCATGTAAGACGTGTCGAAGTGTATAAGCAGTGCTTGTATATCCTTGCTATGCAGTTGAAAAGTTTTGAAATCAGCTTATATCGTTGTCTATTAATGAGCTCCTCATCTGACTAATTGACATGACAAATTAGTAACTTAATTCAAGTCTAAACCTTAATTTGTACTATATGTTGCTCCGACTCTTCATTTTCCTTGAAGTACCCGTATCCAATGCATATTAGGACATAGGTATGGCAACATGACCTTTTGAGAAACCTTCAAATACATGGCAGAACATACAAAAAAATGAGCATATCCGTGTCATAAAGATATGGATGTCTAACACGCACACTCATGTCTGAGTAACATACTCTATAACTAAACCTTTGACTATTGGCATATTATATTAAATGGCAACTGTAAGCAGTAATAACTTCTGGTATATAAATTAAATTATTTGTGCATTGAATTGTATGCTCTTAAGATACATTTTTTGTTGACTAATGCCTGTACGGGATTTCCAGTATCCGTAGGCGTGCTCTTGATTTGCTTTATGGAATGTGCGATGTAACAAATGCAAAGGACATTGTTGAAGAATTATTGCAGGTACTATAGTCATAAACGTGAACTTTTTTTTTTTTTGAACTTTAAATAGTCCCTTTGATGTTTTATTTTCCTCTGACTACTCAAATGCTGAGGCATAAAGATGAGAATGTTACCGACTGTCATCTATTTACCAGTATCTCAGCTCGGCTGATTTCACTATGCGTGAGGAATTGTCTCTTAAGGCTGCCATTCTTGCTGAGAAGTTTGCTCCTGATCTGTCATGGTAAGCATGTAGGGTGAAAGCTGGATATTAACAGATATTCTTACAAGTAAAACTTTTATACCTCAGTATTATCTTTTCTATTGTGTACATTTACTTCATCATATGATTGCTTGTATTCCTTGTCAAATTGACTAGCTTGCCTAAATCTTGCAGGTATGTGGATGTTATCCTTCAATTGATTGACAAGGCAGGAGATTTTATTAGTGATGATATATGGTTCCGTGTTGTGCAGTTTGTTACCAACAATGATGACCTACAGGTGATCAAAAAGCCTTTCACAGATTTACTTCTGTATTTATAACAGAATATTTTCTTCTTTGATGGTTTATGGGCTGAGACTTTTATGCTTATGACCAGCCTTATGCAGCTGCAAAGGTGAAAGAGTATCTTGAAAAGCCTGCTGTACATGAGACCATGGTCAAGGTCTGTATAATTTGTATTTCCTTTTTTCCAGATGAGCTGTGTGGGCTTGGAAAGTATGGTGTATGATCCATTGGAATGGTTTAAGCACTTTATACTATTTTCTTTGTCAAAATTGCAGTAAAATATTAGCTTCTATGGTTTGGTTTATCTGTCCTTGGGCAGTAGGAAAAGCATATTTGATTGCATTAGAGATCTTTGCCCGTTAAGACTGGTATTTACGTGATATCTTACCTTTTTGAAGCTAAATTAGGGATTTGCGTTTTAAACTGAATTGATGTATAATGGACCGGACTGTGCACCATGCTGCCTTTGAGTATGGCTGCCCTTTTCTCTTGTTTGTTATTAACCAAATTCAATCTCTTTTTCTGTTTTTGTTTTTTTGTGTTAATCTTTTAAGTTGATATTATTTAGCACTTAATATTACTAATATATACACGCATATATTTCAGGGATAGAGATATAAAAGTTCATTTTGGGATTTATATGTATCAGGTCAGTGCTTATATACTTGGAGAATACAGCCACCTATTAGCTAGTCGGCCTGGGTGTAGTCCAAAAGAAATCTTTGGTATCCTACATGAGAAGCTTCCTACAGTATCGTAAGAACCTTTAAACCATAATTCTCTCTGTTTGGGCAGTATTTGCTTTCCATATATTTTAGTATCTTATAACGGATGTGTTTCAGGACTACTACCATCCCTATTCTTTTATCAGCTTATGCAAAGATTTTGATGCACACTCAGCCCCCAGATCAAGAGCTGCAAAGTCAGATTTGGGCAATATTCAATAAGTGAGATTTTATCTTTATATGTTTTTCTTTACATTGGTTAATATAACATCTATAATCTGTTCGAAATTTTAAAATTGTTTAATAAAATGTTTTTATTTGTTAACTCAGATATGAGAGTTGCATTGATGCGGAGATACAACAACGAGCTGTTGAATATTTTGCATTGTGTCAGAAAGGTGCTGCTCTAATGGATATATTGGCTGAGATGCCTAAATTTCCTGAGCGTAAGGTGTGTGTACTTTGCAATATTTGTTTAGTGTAATTTGCTCAGTTGGATGTTGTCCATATATGGTCTTGATTCAAGTGATGGTTAACCATGTTCATCTGCTCAATTTACAGTCTTCATTGATCAAAAGGGCAGAATATTCTGAGGCTGACACTGCAGAGCAAAGTGCTATCAAATTACGTGCTCAACAGCAACCATCGAATGCTTTAGTTGTAACTGACCAACCCCCTTCTAATGGGGCAACATCACCAGTTCCTGTTGGCCAGCTTAATCTTGCGATGGTGCCCAGCATGATTACAACTGAGGTTAGATCTTTTGGAATCCTAATGGCTACTTGTTTTTTAGGTTTTTTATAGATACATACATATATGTTTGTAGCTTTTGTTTTAAATCTAATTTGGACTAATATTATATTTGATTTTCTTGGCAGGATCATACTTCAACAGACCAAGCCTTGTCTCAACAAAATGGTTCTTTAACCAAAGTAGATCCTCAACATCCTTCAGCAGACCTCCTAGGTGATCTTTTGGGCCCACTTGCTATTGAAGGCCCTCCTGGTGCTACTGTCCAAACTGAGCACAATGCAGTCTCTGGATTGGAAGGTGGTCCAGATGCAGTTGATGGTTCAGCCATAGTGCCTGTCGAAGAGCAGAGAAATACAGTTCAGGTACCGCATTCTCTTATAATGTTTACCCATAGTTAACCCCTTCTTCCAAGTTCAAAAATCAGAATGGAACCTTTATGTGCTTTATTTTCAACATTGAAGAAAGTTGATCTAATTGTGTTCTACTCTTGTTGCATAAAAGGGCTGGGAAATTTTATGTGATCCCACCTCAATAGCATCCCTCGAACCCACTACTTCAAAAATTGTGCTGCAGTTTTGATGAATTCTTTCCTTACCTTTTCTCTAGCTGGCTGCATTTTGTGCTGGGTTACTGCTTTCTCTATTATCCTCTTTTATCCAATATAAAAGGAAAGGGTTTCATTTTCTTGGCTTCTTGAGAAGATGAGGTTAGGGACTTCTATTGTTGTCTGCCACCTTAGAAAAAGTTCTTCCAGTGGTCATTCATTACCTGTCTGTTTGCAGTTTCTTTATTGAATGATTATAACACCCTTTTTTGACATATCCTCAATTCATTGTGCAGAGCATTTATTTTTCCAATTCCTTTGCTTAAAGCTCACTTGTTACTGAATCCTGCAACGTGCAACAGATATTTTCCTAACGGAAACTAAAAAGTTAAACCGTTATTGCAAGATGATTCTAGAAAGTGTATTATAAGTTTTACCATTTGGTCTTATTACTTGCATCTGCAGCCAATAGGAAATATTGCTGAAAGATTCCATGCTTTATGCCTAAAAGATAGTGGCGTTCTATATGAGGATCCTTGCATTCAGGTATGAGCTCTTTACTTTTCATATTCCATAGTTTCTGTTAGCTGCTTATTTGTATTATTTCCTTAGGTTACTCCAGGATATATTTTGGTTTTCAAGTTGGTAAAGCTTCCAAAATTTTGTTGCTGATTTTCTCACTAAACATTACTTCAGATTGGCATTAAAGCAGAGTGGCGAGCTCATCATGGACATCTTGTTCTTTTCTTGGGAAACAAGAATACAGCTCCTCTCGTTTCAGTCCAGGCTCTAATGTTGCCCCCTGCTCATCTGAAGATGGAGCTTTCGTTAGTGCCTGACACTATACCTCCTCGAGCACAGGTGAAAAGGAACCATTCTGCTTGTAACTAGTTGCTGGTTAATGTTTATTGATGCTTTTTTTTCCTTTTTCCTTTTTCCTTTTTCCTTTTATACTTTTAAAGGACTGAGGATGTAGCTGTTTTTTTCATTGTTTCTATAGGTGCAATGCCCACTTGAGGTTGTAAATCTTCGGCCAAGCCGGGATGTAGCTGTTCTTGACTTCTCCTACAAGTTTGGGACCAATATGGTACTTTCTGATAATTTATCTATTATGTACTTCTAGACCAGTAGGAGCTGGTTAGTTTTTACGAGGTAACTTATTATTACCTTTTACAGGTTAATGTGAAGCTTCGCCTTCCTGCCGTGTTGAATAAATTTCTTCAGCCTATTCCAGTGCCTCCTGAGGAGTTTTTCCCTCAATGGAGATCACTTTCAGGACCTCCATTGAAGCTTCAAGAAGTGGTATGTATTGGTTGGGGAAGGGAGAGAGAGAGAAAGATTGTGTTCATCCTTTAGCCTTAAGCATGCTTTGGTATAAGTGGGTTGCTAGTCCCATCTTTTTCTTTTGTTGCTATTGGAGTGTGCAATATGTGGGTACCCAACCTACACCTGCATGTATCTCTAAACAGCCGTCATATAATGAACCTTGTTCTGTTTATTCTAGTTCATATTATTATATACGGACTAGTTTATTTCTGCTGCTGGGCTCCCTGACTTATCTATTTGCTCCAAATTGCGCAGGTTAGAGGTGTAAGACCCATGCCTCTTCCAGAAATGGCAAATCTACTCAACAGTTTCCGGTTAATGATTTGTCCTGGGCTTGTAAGTCCTTTCATCTGAATAACCCCTTCTATCGTTTATAGAGGCATTGTTTTACCATTCTTTTTCCTTTTTGTTTTTTTCCAGGATCCAAATCCTAATAATCTAGTTGCAAGCACAACCTTCTACTCAGAGAGTACGCATGCTATGCTATGTCTGGTAAGAAATATATTCTGTTCAATCTACATGGCTGTTCTATTATAAGGGTGAAACTGGTGGTAAATTTGAATGACATGAAACATCCTAGAAGCTCTTACGCTATGTTCTCGCTTGTTTGGTAGTTTTTTGAATTGTGTGGTTTGTGTTGCTTATAATATTCTGGCTTAAAAAGGTGCTGAATTTGTTCCAAAATTACCTGTCCTTCAGCCCTTGCTCATTCCTCTATCCTAATTAAATATCGTATGTAGAGAAATATAAGTCTTATAACTTGCCCTTTGAGTGTGGTTACATTATCCGTGAGCTTCTAGTCCATTAGAATGTGGGGAAGGTCAGTTGTTACAGCTTTTTTTTGTGTGTAATATTTTCAGATCAGAATTGAAACAGATCCTGCAGACAGAACCCAGTTGCGAATGACACTTGCTTCAGGCGATCCTACATTGACATTCGAGTATGTACCTAAAACTTCACACCGAACATGTTAAGTTCAAAACCTGGGTGTTGGAAGATTTTTCTCATATTCTATCTGCAGGTTGAAGGAATTCATCAAGGAACAATTGATTAGCATTCCTACTGCTCCTCCTCAGTCCCGCCCAGCACCAGCACCAGCACCAGCACCAGCACCACCTCCTGCAGCTCAAGCGACCCCACAAATACCACCAAATGATCCTGCGGCTCTACTAGCTGGTTTGCTGTTGTGAAAATGGAAGATTTGTTCAGTATACACTTTAGAAACCTTGGTTTTTACACTCTGCCGGCCACCCATTTGGCATTTGCCCCTCACACATATGGAAATTTTCATGATGCAAGGGCTCGCCGGATCACAGAGGAGCTTAATTATGTTTGCCGGCTTAGTGAAAGAAGGGTTGGTCGGGTATTTTGTTATTCTTTCTGCACATCCATGGTGACAGTATTTTTTTTTTTCAATTTTTTTTATCCGTTTTCCTATTTCTTCTCAGCATACCAGATTGGGTTTCTCTATCTAGTACGGTGTCGTTTTACGTGTATGATATGGAATGAAGTAGGACTAGTTGTAACATGTAATGGTTTGTTAAACCCGGTATATTTTTTAATCTATAATATATATAAAAAGGACGAGTTTGAAAAAAAATTTAATTACGAGTATTTTTTTATTTTTCATTATATTAGTAAATTGATATTTAAAATTAATTATAATGTTTAATTTAGAAATATTTGGTATTAATTATCATACATTTAAAAATAATTATAGTTTAATAGAAGTTGTGATAATTACAATTTAAAAATAATTATGATTTAATTTACAAGTATTACTTAAAAAATTTGTGTTAGAAGTATTTATAATGGAAGTAAAAGTTGGTAAAAAAGTTTTTATATTAAAGTTCTTTTTTATTTTTTACACAACATTATTCTTTTTCATATTAATTATATATTATTTACAAATTATTATTGTCAATTTATTGATCATTACGAAAAAATTGAATAGTGAATAATTTATTTTACAACATAGTAAATTTTTATTATTTATACAAATAGTTTATTTATAGAATTTTTTATTAATATTATATTTGAATTATCAAAATAATTAATAAAATTTAATAACATGTAATAAATACTATTTTAAATAATAATTACATGAAGTAAAAATTATATTGTATATAGAAAATTGTACAAATGTTTTTAACTATGATTTGAATTTTTTTAATATTATTAAATTTTTTATTGACCTACAAAATATTAATATTTTAATATGTTATTTGAAAAGTTTTGTTTATTATATTTGAATTGTTAAATAAATTAATATATTTTAATTATATATAATAATTCAAGTAATGAGTTAAAAAATTAATTATAATAACTAAAAATGTATTATTTAAAAATTTACTAAAACATTAAATGTATAAAACAACATGCAAACGCATGTACCATTAGAAGAAATTAATAAAATTAAAAAAAAAAAAAGTAGTATATAGCGGTAACAAAAGAACAAACATGCGAAATTTGATCATATATGTTGTTTTTATTTTTATATAGAATATTCTTCAATTTTTGTTCTGTCCATGCGAAATTCTGATGGAAAAAAGAAAAAGCGATAGCTGAAATTATCACATGTCAAATTTTCCGGAAGAAAGTTTAGAATTTATCAGAATTCTCTCTATTTTTTATTGAGAATTCGAGTTTAGTAATTGTATGACGAAGATTTTGCCATTCCACTAGCATTTGGTATGCCTTTTTATGTCAAGTCTTTCTCGTATAATCTTGGAGATAATAGTAAATGGGCTAAGTATAAACTATAATTTTTTTTTTGAATTTTAAAATTTAAGTTTAATGGTTAATATTATTAACATTTAATTATTTATGCTAAAATAATATTTTTGAAATGAAAATTAATTACTTTCATGTAATAGAAATAAAAATGACATTTGCTGTTTACATTCTAATTTGAAGTAAAAGAATTGGCTGTTAGAATTTAAATTTTACATGTGTAAAATTATTTGGTTGATATCTTGTAATGGTATATTGAAAAATTTGAGCTGATTAAATGCGTGCTTGATCCAAACTTCGATTATATGATTTGAAACGATCGTGTAAATGAACTACACTCAATTTCCCAATGTAAAGGAGTAATTAAATTATGTTACTACACTTTGATACTGCTGAATTTTATTGATTTTTAAATTCCAACGTAGCCATTACCGTACGAACATTGAAGCTTTCCAAAGCCGAGAAGATGATGATGTTGATAATAAGAGAAACAGAAGGAAAGAAAGAACAATTAAGCTCTCCATTTAATTTGTAGTTAACACGTTTAAAATTAGGGAATTACTTGGGGCTTTTTTTTTTTTTTTTTAATTTATACAAAAATAATGCCAATCTGATAAGCAGGCACCAAAAAACAGGCATTTGCTTATCTTTCAAGCTTCCTCTTCTACGTAAACATCTAAACCTTAGTATTCACTTTTCCCTACCATTCATATCCAAATTCGTTTCATCATCGTAGCTTCCTCTTCAAAACCATTGTAAACTCTCTTTTTTCTATTCTTTTAAAAAAAATCAGACGGATGAAATCAGAGGAGAGTCTCAACCAAAACGCAACTGCAAAACCTTCTTCGCCTCAGAAAGACAACCATCACCTCCATAATACAGGTGCCACCTGTAGGCTGTGCCTCCCCTCTTCTAAAAATTTAGACCAACAAGATACATTGGACAAATCTCAAAACTTGTAAAACATCAGGCTAACTACCGCCATTCTCGGCATCGGCCACACCTCCAGCTGCTTTCTGAAGATGACGACTCTTCCCAAGGAGAACAATGATTGTGCATCAAAAACCCACATATATCACAATAGAGTTCAGGTGCAGGATCATTCAATAGACACACATGACAATGAAGTGCAGTCACATCAGCCTCCACTTGATTATCAACATCCTTTGCCGTTCCATCAGTTCCATCATCAGATGCTAGCAGCTCCGTAAATGAGAAATACGTCTGTGGTTCAAACTCCATATCCTCATAGTTAAGATTTTCATAATCAAATATCAGCTCACCTTCAGGACCCCCATTCCCTGGAACATCCCATTCTGCAAACGGAATAGCCGAATCCCCCTTGGGCACTGCAAAATCATTAGGTTCAGGACATGTCAACAACTCAGCATGTTCAACATCACCCCCTGCAAAACCATCCACCTCCCCTTCCCGCTTTATATGCCTTCTGACTGGCAACTTCTGCAGCCCAGGGGCAGAAGCAGTATTCAACTCAATATCCACTTCTGGAATGTTCTCCGTTAGTTGCTCAACTTTGGAAAGGGAGAAAACATCAGGATCATTAACATACACAAGCTCATCCTCTGTAGAAATGATTGGAGTGACAGGACTGCACACTTTAATGTCCAAAATAGTTCCAAGATCAGAGTCCGATGCTACACTTCCTTGTCCTTGTTTCTGCAACTTCCCAAACCGTTTCTTGCGCTTTTGCTCTCTAAGTTCAGGGCCCATGAAAGGACACTCAGGTCCTCTTATCCTCCGACACTTGCAACATTTGAACCCAACCACATCAGAAATCCTTGACTCCTCAAGTTCAACAGCATCAGCATGGTACCACTCTGAAAATAAATACAGATATGCATCAAGACCTAAAAGATCAAAAGAATTTTTAAAGGAGGAAATGACATTAAAGATCAGTAGCATACTTCTGCAAGTTTCACAGTGAATATACATCAGATCAGAGTTATAGGGTTGTTCACACAGTTCGCATATAGGCTTCAAAAAGTGGTTATCTGAAACACCCCTTGTGAGTATGTTTGCCCGCCTGAAGTCGATTCCAGTTTCATCACTGTTCTTTTTCCTCCATATGACACCCCAGTTACACAACTTACTTCGCTTCGATGCTAATCGAGAATGAGAAGCAGATTGCTTTGTATCAGAACTTTCCTGAATTTTGACAGAATTCTCCTTGCTTCTGATAGAGACCAGTTTCCAGGGTTGAGTAGAACTTTTAACCTGCATGCCTTTGGAGACCGATGGTGCACTGCAACAGTCTTGTCCTTGCAAGGGCAATAGAGTGGTAGGAGACTTGGTATTGATTTCATTTCGAGCAAGAACTCTGGCATTGTAACACTCCTTACAAATGATCAAGCACTCAACTTTCCCATTCATAACTGTTGAGCTTAAAGTACAGTCCTGATGACAATAACCTGATCACAAATTGGCAAAGAAAAATTAGAAGGACATTCAAACCAAACTCCGTAACAACAAAAATAAATGATTCCAAAGAGAAAAAGCTCCTGGTGGGTCGATTTTTGTTTCAATAATTTTGGTATATTACTAAAATGGCTGTACTTCACATGTTTTCGTGTTTAAAAGAAATAATAATAATCTCATAGGAAGTACATGAGTTTGTATAGCTATCCAGTTGACTAAATAAGAGTCAAGATTCACGATTACCACTTTAGGGCCAAGACAAAAACAGGTAAGGAAAAGAAAAATTAATAATAACAAAACAGCTTTCCACAAGCGCACTAATGATCTATAATTGATACTTCTCCCCTGAATCTAAGTTTTGCTAGGAAAAAATCACATTGCCAGAACCATGGGATCAAGTTCCCCTGGCTCAAAACTACCAAAATCAATCAATTGCTAGTGAAGTCAAGAAATTCCAACAGTGTTTCAGATTTTCTTCTAACATTTCTATTTAGAGTAATTAATCATGCAATTCTTGAAAATATTTTGGAGTAAAAACCAATAAAAATTATTAAACAGGATGATCAACTTCAGACTGCAACATTAGAGGAATTCTGCTTGTAAGGAAAATGTAAATCAAAACCAAGAAGTGCAAGGCAGATTATCCCCAACAAACATGTGAATCACAAACTTCCTCTCATGAGCATTGAAAAAGGAAAATGGAATGGAAATATCAAGAATCTACTATAAATTCACAAACAAATGAAGACCCATAAATAATGGACAGGCCCTACCCCTAGCTTGACCTTTCTCCTTGATCACCTAAAACAGAAGGCTTGTCTTTTTTTAAATTTATAAGTTAAATACTTAATTGCAAAAACACTAAGCAAAACAACTGGATTATACATTAGACAGGTGGCCTATTGAGATAGATGAAGTTAGAACATAAGCCTGATATAGAGATGCTGAAGAACATTAGAGGGGATTTTAGAGGGGATTTTTCAGGGACCCCTAAGACAAAATTGGGTAATTAAGTATAATTTAGAAAGAGAGCCTAGAGTGGTTAACATACCTTGGCATGTGCTACATTTGACTGCATTCCTGATGATTGCACAACAGAAAAATAGGCTTAGAGCAAGGAGTAGTAGAAAATAGGAATTTCAATATAAAAATACATGAATTCAGACAACCATATAAGAAGATTACCTCAATAAAACACCCATTTGACAAGAAGCACAAGAACACTTCTCTGATTTATCTCTTTTAGATATCAGATATGCAAATATATTACTACGGGAAGCTTTCAACTGCCTTCGTTGTAACTCAGATAACTCACTTAAAGGCTTCTTAACCAGTGGAAAAGCAGAAACAGTCTTTCTTTCTTCATATTCTTTTATCAAATATAAAGGAATGTATGTCACATGAAACCAATATTTCTCCTTTCCATCATCAATTTTCTCAATGTCAACTACATTCTTCATGACACGTGAAGGAAGGTGCTTTTGATTTCCAAAAGCAACTCCATATTGGATCTTGCTTTCTACAGTTTTCTTATCACATATAATTGCATTTCTAAAAACATATGCTTCAGTCTCTGAACCTTTTCCATCTGAGATGTTATGCTCAGGACGAACAAGATCATTCCATCTCACATGAAGATCTAGGCATCTAACCTGAACCAAAGTGAAATTAAATTTTTGTTAAACTTCCTCACAACTCAGTGCACTGTTGGAAAAAGGGTTACATGAATGGTTCATTCAAATGTAATTTAATGACAAACCTGAAGTGCAAGCTGCGCTGCATTCTTACTCCTCTCTACTGCAGCTCTCCAAATTAATTGTCTGCTTCTTTTAGGAATCTCAAAATCATCAACATAATTAATACCAGAAATCTTTCTCACACCACCTAATAAGTCACAAAATCATAATTCTATTTACTTTATTTATTTTCACCAATTTTACTATTATAAAGAAAGCAAATTAGATTTCTTTATTTCATAGAGAACGAAGATACCTTGTCGTGCAGCTTTTCTAACCATTGAGGCAGGCAAAATTGCTTTCTGGAACACATGGGTTGACAACTTCCCTCCACGCCACCAGTCAAAACTTTTATCATCACAGATGTCAGCTGTAACTTCAGAAGCAATAGACTGCTTCCTACGTCGCCTTCCAGCTGGCCCACGCTTTGGAGGGAATCCCAGTGTGTATGAAGTGCTTTGAATCACAGAAATATCTACTAACCAATCATCCATGAGCTTGACCCAGTCCAAAGAAAAAGCATTAAGAGAAATGTTCTGCTCAAGCTGAAAATGTAAACCAAAAGCCACATCAACCAAAATGTAGAGAATATATGGATGTTGATGATGCATATCATCTACTACATCAGAAACCAAAAACCACATCTACCAAGAGCAATCAGTCATACAGCTCATGGCTTCTCATCAAATTTCATGTTACAAGTTCACATGGGTTGCATAGACCTTTTAACCAAACTATATATATATTTTCGCAAGAAATTTTTTTTATATAAATGGTTTTCCAACTAAAGATGAATTGAGAGAAAATGTGAGCAGGGAAGAGAAAGCAAAATAAGCAAGTGACCTTAAATTATTAGTTGTTGAAAAGCAAACAAAAATGAGGACAGATTAGACCAGGGATGAAAAAAGCATGAGCAAAGAAAAAATTAATGATAAAATAGGAAAATCTATCATCACCCCAATAACCTAGTAAGCCAACATGAAAATTAGTAAGATCTGAGTATGATTTAGTTAAACAATAAGATAAAATTAATAATCCACAATGGAAAATTAACAGACTCAAACCTTCCACATGAATTAAGTCCTAAATTAATCCAAAATTTTATAGCAGTGGTTGGAAATAAAAATTAGTTAAAGATAACCCGTTCTTCGGTTCCTGGTTGACAGTATGCTGAGAAACCTTGACAAGGGGGGATAAAGATAAGGTGATTTTAACAGATAAGTATGGAGAAAATTAACAAATATGTAAAACTCACATCAAGCAAGAGGACTTTTATTGCTCTACAGGTTGAAGCTTCTTCTACTTTTCTACGCCATTGTTTCCTATAATCTGGGTTTAAGAAGGAGCCACCTACAAGACCACGTAAACTCTCCTCCATGTATAATATATATGTCGCAATGCTAGGAAGACTACCCTCTCCATTCTTTAAAGAAGGAAGGCCACCAAGGATCTTATTGGCACTTTTGGTGGCAGTGGAGACAGCAGAATTCAACATGCACCCCCTCTTGCTTGAACCTGGGACCTTACAAGAATGACACCAGCCACACCTTTCCCTTGGGATATCCAACAACTTCTTCTCAGCACTTGGCCAGAAAAACCGTGAGGCTGCTAATGAGAAAGCTTTAACTTGAAGCAAAATGCTACTAGCAGATGTAACTTTCCTGGCACTGCCTGATCTGTTTACCTCAGAAACCTGACTTTCCTCTGATGAAAGGACAGCCAGCTTTGCAGCTGCAGTAGCAGCAAAATGCCCATGGTTATAGTGATTTACATAAGCATGTGGTTTAAAAGAGATTCCCATATATTGATAATCAACTGCACAATTTCTTGCATCCCTTCCAAAACCAACATGATTGCTCACTTTGCTCTGGTTCTGGCAAAACATATTTGCTTGAAAATGGACACTATTTGCTGCTCCACCATAACTGTTACTACTGTTTCCTGAGGCACATGACGCATGATCTATGACATTCGATCTGTCAACTAAGCTTTGGTGGGTTACATCAGAGGCAGTTTGCTGGCTAACTGAAGCAGCAGACAGAGCAGACTCAATATATATCTGCTCCGATGGCTTCTTATTCATTGTAGGATGATCCTTCCCTCCCATTGCCCCACCATTGCTAAGAGAGCAAGTGAGGTCAGTTTGGTTCATTGCAAGCATAGAAGCATCCGGACATGAAACTCCAACATTGCTTCCACTGAAGCTGCTTGCATTCTCAACATCAACTGAACCCAAAGCTTTATGACTTTCCTTTCCGTAAGGCAGAGGTGATCCAGTAGAAAATTTTGCATCTTCCTTCACGTTTGCTACATTGCCACCCATCTCAAGTGGAGAAAAAATATTTTCTGGGACATTCCAATAGCGTATAATTGCTTTACATATATCAAAGTATAATGTTTTATGTTCAACTGATGAAGAAAGCACCTGGAGAACTCTGGGGATGTCATTCAAATTGTAATATCTGACATATGATGATTCAGTATCATGGGAAGCCTTCAGCCTGCAATTATCACATTTAAAATTGTAAACAGAAATTTAGAATAGATAGGAAAGCTAACCAGAGAAAAAAATGAGGCATCAATGTCATGCATATTGGCAAATTAGCACACCAAGCGACAAGTCAAGGCAGTAGAAAAATGGACAAACAACTTCACATAGTGAAACTCTCTTCAAATGATGAGACATTTAAACAATAGAAAAAAAAATCAGGAGATTGACTGACAAACAGTAATTGTTACTAGCTTAAAATAAGAAAAAGATTTAAAAGCTTACACTAGCAAGTGATTACAAGTACCCAAGAAGACTTGACCATACAAATCAACACCAAAAAGTTCTGCTCCACTAAGCGAGGTGTTTAATGCAATTGCTGGTCCCATTTTATCAGTAACACATTCAGGACAATACCAGGGCCCTTCAGGTATATGCATTTTGATGACACCTATACATCTTGAATGATAGGCAGATGGACACCCATCACAGCAAAGCAATGTCCCATCCATGCCACAAAGACGGCACTCATCACTATTTCCGTCTGCATCAGTATCAACAGCAGCAGTCTCCCCAGTACCTCTCAAACCCGAAGAACATGTCCTCGAAGATGACTTGACCCCATGACTTTCCGCATTAATCTCCATTGCCTCCCTTCCCTTGCATGCTGAAGTTTTAGAATGTATAGGATGGAACTTTCTAGGTCCTTTTTCAAGAGAATCAGTCACAACAGTATCAAGATCTACTCCCACTTCCATTGCCTCTCGCATGTCAATTTCAGCTCTCAGCTCTGCATAATCTAATACATCATCACATAGAATTTGTAGAATCATCAGTTTTCTGGTCACAGATAAGGAATAGTACTCTCTCTCAGCAACATCTTCATAAAATCCTTTCCACTCAGGTCCTCTTGCATATCCCATTATCACAAAATACTGAACCAGATAAGCAGGCCAAGTCAGTGTATCGAGCAAGCTCCAATCAAGACACCTGCAGATAAAGAACGTAACAATTATAACTATTATGAATTTATAGTCATGACCAAAGTAAGAATTTTTTTTTCTTTTCTGTTCTTTTTTGGTTATTGGCAGGAGGTATTGTGCTGCCCTGGAAGTTGAACCCAAACATCTGTTCTGCTCCAAAGAGAACCATAATTTTTTTTAAAGGGGGAGGAGGGGGCATCAATTGTATCATTAAAATGATTTGGTACTTTTCGACACCATAAAGCACACAAACTCACGGAGGATTGGAACAAGTGTTAGTTTTCTTTAAATTTTTAAGAGCTAAGGACTACCTTGCATCTTTAGCAAGAAAAGATAATAGTATAGTAGATTGAGGTGAGAACCATATTTTTCATGGAGCATCCCAGAAAAAAAATCCATCAATCCATTAAAACAATATACTAAAGCCTAACTATCTATGATTTGTGAAAATGGATATACATACCTCAAGCATTTTGATGCAAGCTCTGAGCCTTCTGAAGAGATTGTTTCAAGATGACAACTCAATGCTCGCATCAAAGCAACATGAACAGCATCAAGCAAAGGGTTTGGTTCACAGCAATTTAATGATCCCACAAAATCATCCAATCCAAACGGGTTCAAAAACAAAATTATGCTGAAGGACCTAAGAAAACCATACACAGAAAATAGATTCGATATGCACTCCTCTGGCACACCAATTGTTCTCGAAACAGGAGGCAACAAAGGTGGTGGAATAAGAGGAATCTCAGACTCCAAAGACAATCCCCTATCATGTGCATGCTCACAGGAATCACTTGAAGAATCTGCATCATCCTCTTGCTCTCCATCATTCTCGACCATCATCTCACTAACAGCCGAACTTTCCACGCCATCAGCCTCATTTTTTAAAACTTCCGCTTTCTTCTTTTCCTCCTCCAATTTACTCTCCTTTACAATCCTCTTTAACACTAATTCATCTAACCTAAGTTTTCTCCTACTCAAATCATCATCAAAATATGAATCTTCCAAAACCAACTCTCGAAGTTCCCCACTCTCCAGATCCTCAAAATCACCATCCTCATAGTCTACTCTATACAATCCAGTGTCATAGGAAACAATCTTCCCTAAAAATACACTTCTCCCAAATTCTTTCAACACGTATCGACCTACAAAGGCCATGGATCGTGTCTCCAACACCCATTTTTTAGTTTTGGAATTATTAAATTTCGTATCAGCAACATCACTTTCATTTTCTTCTTCTGGTCGCCTACGTTTCCTCGGCCTACCTCTCGGCCTTTTTACGATAACATCCATTGACCGACCGACCCGATAACAGATCGAATCGACCCCTGGATTTGATAAACCTAGTTTCCAAACAACCCCCTAGGGTTTCCAAAAAAATCCTTTTATTTCCAGAGACTGATGTCGCCTCTCTTTTTTTTCTGATTTTTTAGTGATCTATGGCTCGCGGAGGTCCTTTAGAAGAAATTCTAAACAAATATTGAATAAATCAATTTTTTTAAAATCATGAAAAAATCGGAGACATAAAATCAGAGTATTTTTTAATAAAAAGTAATTATGGAGGAAGAATTATGGAGAGATACCTGGTTAGGGTTTTTTGATAACCGCCATTGAAATTGTCTTCTGAGATTTTAGAGATTAGAGAGAAAGATAGAGAGATAGGGAGTCCTAGTAGCAGTGAACAACGGCCTCTTTTATCGCGCGTGAGAAAAGTGAAAAGTGAGGAGTGGCGGGCTCGGTTTTTTTTCTTTGAGTTATCGATTTGAACTCGTCCGAGTTGGGCCGTGAAATTTAATGATTTTCTTCTGCACCTGGTTTTATATGGGGGATATTCTGTGCGGACATCCTCACCATTATGCTTTATTGAATTTTTAATCATGTTATATGTGCTTTTTTATATTCTTTATTTGTATTTTTAAATTGATTTTAAGCAAGTGAAAATAAATAAATTTTATTTTTTAATAGAATAATTTTTTTTTACTTTTATACTTTCCTCATGTTATAACGTTATTAGAAACTTTTGATTGCTCAATTTTGCTTAAAGAATTAAACTACTTGAAATAATTCATTGAAAAATTCATTTTATATAATAAGTAAAATAAAAAATTTATTATCAGAATCAAATTAAATTAATTGATTGAATTATTTAAATTTGAAATCAATGATCCGATCAATTTAATAAATTAAGATAAATAAAAAATAGAATCATTTTGAATCGACGAAAAAGAATAATAAATCAAAGAGTAATAAAAATCCACTTTGATTCTTTTTATCTTTTACTTTTTTTGAAAATATGTTTTTTTCCATTTTTGAATAATTTTAAATTATTATTTTAAAGTGATTGAATTGTCTTATTCGACCGATTGATTTTTACGATATTGGTTTAAATATATATTATTTTATGTTAAGTAAATATAACTAGTAAAAAAAATACATTGCATTTAATAATCTAGTATTTAACATAAAATTAATTTCTATTTATTGAAATTGACTTTTTATTAGTATTAACTAAATTATGAAAGCAAAATTATCTGCATGGTTCAGAGTGTAAAAATATATCAGTGCACAATAACAAAATTAAAACCAAGTCCACCAAAAGCCAAATGATCATGACCTTACACAATTCACTCCAACATCTGCTAAACATTAAAAATTAGGACAAATGTTCGAATTGACTCAGTGTTTACATGAGGCAACTCAGAGTTAGTTAGACTCATGCATGTTTTAAATGAGTCGAAGCCCTATTCGGCTTTTGCTGCTCTTCTTTTTATATTGAAGCGGGTAATCGGGTCGAGTAAAATTGAAAAACAAAGAATAACACAAAACAAAATTATTATAGTGGCGGGAAAATTTTTCCCCGCCCTTTAATGGTATTACTCGCCAAATTTTTTATTTTTAAATATTTGAAATTGGATTATTAATAAGTTTGTTTAGGGGATATTAATATATTAATTGACTTTGAGGGTAGCAATATACAATAAGAAAATCAAACAGAATGTTGTAACAAATATTTGTTGGTTAAATGCACCCCAAACATCTTAACAGCCAAATTTTTTATATTTATGATATATATTACGATATTAATTAATCAATCTGACGCAAATAAAACATATTACATCTTTTACTAAAATCATAAAATTTATTTTGTATCAAAAAAATCATATATATATCAAATAATTATCAAGTAGAATTATTGTCAGTTCTACTAGTACAAAGCTAAACTGATGAGCGAGTTGATTTATCGATCTCAACACATATTAAAACACAATTAACTCGACATAAGAATAAAGAGATTAAGTTTTATTTCTAGGAGTATTAATTGGGCTGCTAAGAAAATAAGATTAAGGGAAGATAATTTTCTGAACAAAGGTGATATGGCTATGAAATACTTAATGGGCAACATGGTGATGGAACCTTCGGTAGGTAATTCAGTTGATTCCATAGATAAGTTATTGCACTCTTTGGATATTCAAATAAGAATGTAGATTCGAATGAGGAAGATGATATTGAACTATTAGATGGTGAAGTACTGATTAATGTAATTAATGGGGTACCACCGATAAGATTCTATAAAAGAATGTATGCACTAATGAAAGGAAAAAAAACATAATTAAAACGTTTATTTGAAACTCTTTATTCAGATAATATGATTTAATGCATTATATGATATGATTTATATGTTAAGGAAGCTATCTCAACTATTTTAATTGATGGATATGGAGAATAAATATTACATGATCAATATCTCATAGTGCAACCATGAATACCATCATTCAATATTGTTGCATCATATTTGCATTTTGTGAATGAATGGACATGTTTACTTGGTCGCCCTAGAGCTCTAGATAAGAACAGCATGCTAAGGGTGAGGATAATGATAAGAAGGGAGAATTTGCTGGTATGGCGATCACCAATGATCTAAGAATGTCTCTAATCCCTATGATTAGATTAAATACCAAATCAAATGAATGGAGTATGTGTTGGAAAAAAAAAACGGTTTAAAAACGTAGCAGAAAATAAATTAGGGAAAAAAGTAGAGTTTTAATTTTTTTTTTAAAATAAGATTTTTGGTTAAGATATCTAAATTAATAAACACTTAATTAAAATTGTACATTTTTTTATTCATCTAGGATGAGCAGTTCGATCGAGTAGTCTTCTCTGCTATCTTCAAGAAGCTCATGTCTGTCGAGTGTGGGTTTGTTTTGAATCAAAAAAAATTCACAAAATTACCAATGGGGTAATTTCATAATTTTTCTAAACTTTGGGGTTAAGTTGTAAATTAAAAACCATATCTTAAGAATTTTTCTGAAATAATTTATTCAGAGAATTATCTCTCAAAAACTTTCTCTTGAATTTAAGTGTGTGTTTTCTCCAAAATAATGACCCAATGCTCTTTTTATCTAGGGAGAGTTTAGAGAATTAAATTATGATTAAACTTAATCACTTTAATATTAATAGTTTAATATTAAATATTATTAAAATAATAAAATATTTATCTAAAATATAAACATTAAATTAAATTTAACAATAAAATAATCACTTTAATATTAAATTAATAAAATACTATTAAAATAAGTATTAAATTAAATTTAATATTAAACTATTATTATTTTTAGAATAATCCAATTTTCATATTCAATTACCGATTTGGTCAATTGTCTGACTTGAAAATTAATTTCTAAAAATACCATATTAATTTTAATTAATTTGATAAATTTAATTTTACTTGATCAAAATTAATTTTCCAAAAATCACTTAGATTTTCCGAATTAATTTTTCAAGAAGATTCTTTAATCAAAATTTCTAGTCGAACAATTCTCACGACCGCCTAATTTAATTCCATATCGAATAATCAACTCAATTAAATTATTTCCAAAGTCATAGAATCTACTTCTGATTCAATGCAGTCTGATCGAGCTTTTTGTTGAGTTAGCGAAAGGACCAATTAGACATATACAATTAGGCTCTAGTAATTGCAATTATGTCTAGAAGCATTGTTCTGATAATTCGCAATTACTTAATCATGGAGTTAGTCCACAAGAAGTACCATGATTGAAAACTCCTTATTGTATACTCTTTACGAAAGCAATTCATCTAGCTGCTTTGTCCAATGATCTCGTCATGTGTGTGTTACCCTTATATGATATTATTGGTTCCTTTAAGTTAAATTTGTTCACTAAATACAATCATATTTTATCTCATTGTCATCATTGTGTCTTCTTAATGATTAATATGATCACTGTCAACAAACGACTATAATAAATTGCTCGTTCGAGAACAAGCAACCTGTGTCTACGTTCCATATTTATCAATCCACACAATGCCAATGAGAGGATGTTATTAACTCTTTAATTGAGCTATGAATTCCACTGTTGCTGGTAAAGCCATGCCATACACAAGTCATGTACCTAACATATCGACTATGGGCTAGATCATCTTTAGAGCATAAGCCTCCACTTATATCAAAGTACATGAGTTGTATACGCATGGTCAGTGACTAACTTAGGATTTAGGTAAATCACACCATGAATGTCACAAGTTAATTAATTCACAAACGGATTCAGAATTAATTTATCTTGGGTCCAGTTCGTATCATTCTACCAATGAATACATCTATTGCTCTACTCATGAAGTTAACTGCTTTGATAGCCAAGACTAGCCATCTCCCCAATTGGATTTGTAAACGCCATAATTATCCTTCTTAGTATTTGAATCAAACACTCACTTTGATTTTTTTACGGGATTACGAACTTATTTAGATTATCCACAAAAGTAAGTTGTCTTTCTCGCAATGTAAACTTTCTTACAATGCCACTTATCTTCTGTTTGAACAGAGACAATCAATGAGCTCATATTTGCTTGTCACAATTTCGCTATGCATGCAAAATATGAAAGACAAAAAATACAAAAGACATAATAATGAAATGTGAAATTAACTTTATTTATTTATTGTTCAAATAATATAAACTAATTACATATTTACTATAATATGGGTACATTTCCCAACAATATGAAGCAATACTGGGCATTTGTTTTTAGTGCAAACAATACGATCATGTTAAAGAGGCTTTTTTTGAGATTGGTACAAATAATATGTAAGAGAATGGAATGTTATAATTATAACATGAGAATGTGAAAAGTGCGATGGAGCAAGCATAGATGGGCCACTATAGTATGTGAATGCCGGTGAATGTAAGATTTTAACCTACATTATAGATCCAATTAAGTATAAAATCATATTCGTTAATTTGGTTATTTGATGGATGTATTAGATAAAATGTTTATCATTATAAATTGATCCTTCCTATAATACTCTCACCTGTTCTGGCATACGATACAAATGGGAAATGTTACTAAAGTACGTACAAAACAAAAACCTCAAAGATTTTCGCATATTTAAAACCTTATTCCATTTCTCATAAAATTATAAAAATTACATTGAAATCATTAGAGGGATTTAGAAACATTTTAAAACCATTTAGAATCACATTGTAGGAGTTTGCAAGTGTCTAGGGTAAAATACGAGCTCTAATGGGCTCAAAACTCACAAAACAAAGCAAGAGTGTTGCCTAGAGACCTAGGTATCGATACATAACCCTAGGTTTTGACACCTTGGGCTATGTATTGGTACTTAGCCCAATAACTAAAACATTTTAACTATTAACTTGCACTGGCCCAATACGTATAATAAGGATATTGAAACCTAGGCCCCTGAAGCAAAAAAGTAGTCCAAAAACACTTAAAAACACGTACATGCCATTCCCATAAGTTTCAAGACATTATAAAACAAATTTAAGTCCCTCTTCAATCTCAAAACTCACATCACAACATATTTAAAACAAATAACAAATCAAAGTCTGGTTTACAACACAAAAAGGTATAGGTGATTGTTCAATCGAATCGAGTGAAATTTTTTTGAGTTAATTGAGTTGATGAATCCTATTTTATCATCTTAACTCAATTTGATTTTTTTTCGAATCAAGTGAAATGAAATTCAAGTTGAGTCGAATCAAGTGAAATTGTTCAAGGTAAAATAAAAAACTAAACATGTTAAATTAAAATCTTGTTACAGTATAACTAATTCCATGTTAAAGTACATAAATTTGAAACCATGTATATTTAAAAACTTTTTCAAAGAAAAATAATAAAACATTAGATATTACATGAAAAACTTGAATCCTTAAATTATTTAGGTATCGAAATTTGTATTTTAGAAAAATTTTAAAATTATAACTTTCTTTATATATTCTTTAGAAATTTTTTTAATTTTTTTAATTTTTAAAATATAAATTTTGGAATTTTTGAAAATTATTTTATTTTATTGTAATTTTTGTTGAGAGAGAGACTAATACATTCAAATTTAACAGGGATCTAAGAGATATTACACCAATCTATTATTCAAATTATTCGAACTATTTTATTTATTCAAATTGTAAAATTCATCTCGACTCAAACTTGAAATTCGAATAACTGGATTCAATTAATTTTGTAAGAGTCCAATTTTGTTTGACCCAAAGAAATAAAAAACCCAATTTTAAAATTAAAGTCTATTTACATTTAAATAAAAACACAACTACAAACACTAAAATTACACAAGTCCAATTACAAACCCTAGCCCACAACATAAAACTAAACAGAAAACCCTAGAAGCCTCGGCCGCCGCCTTCCTGCCACGTCTGCAGTCACCGCTCCTCGCCATGTCGCCCCTTGCCACGTCTGCACGTACTGTCTGAGGACACCTTCAAGATCTGTTGCCGAGAAACCTGCAACAAAGGAAAAATGATAGAAAACAAAAAAGAAAAATGTACAAAAAATGTAATTTGACTATAAAAGTCATACCAAATCTGATGTAATTTTTATGAACACAAGGAATCAAACAAAAGAAATCTTTCAAGGTATTGCAAAGTTTCGAAACTAAAAATAATATATATAAAAAAGGATTTTTAGGGTTTAATTTTACCTCAAGTCGATTCGTGTTCTATTGCTGTTGTTAGTGGTCGAGAACACCGTCCTCGATGACGGACGGTCCTCCCTCTGGGTATGAGAGACCCATGGGCTCTTTTGATTTCGCCTGGATCTCATTAGAGGAGGCGTATTCTTTTATTTCGAAGAAACTAAAAGGCTTCTTATTTTTTGATTTTTTTTCTTTGAGTTTTTGAAAGTTTTGCCCCTAGATCTAGGTTCTGGGGACCAAAAGGATCAAAAGGGTTTTTTTTTGGGAAATTCTGGCCACCGAAAGCTACTGTCGTTGTCGTCGATGATTGATGGCACAACGGAGGTGCGGCGGTCCTCTGACCGGAATGGGAAGGTATTTGAGAGAAAAGAAAAAGGGGCAAAAAGGTTTTTTTTAAACTAATGCTAAAATGATTTTTTTTTTTGTTAAATTTTTTACTTATATAGTAACTACTATACGAGCCGTTTTAGGCCCTACTTTAATGACCTCAAAACGACGTCGTTTTGAGACTGACTCGAGGACCCAACCCGGATCCCTTGTGATCTGTGTTTTCAAAGGGGAGGGTCGAATTCAAGTTTGATCCTTCCACATTTTTTATTATTTTAATTTAGCCCAATTTATTTTATTTTATTTTAATTTTACCCCATGGATTTTCCCGTTTTACATTTAAGTCCCTTGACTCATTGTGACCCCTTTGGGAGTGACACGTGTACAAAGGACAGGTTAATTGTTGCCCAAATCCCTCTTTTTCTGTGTTTTTTTTCAATTTTATCCTTTTTATTTTATTTTATTTTATATTTACCCCTTTAATTTTATTTTGTTTGCATTTTAATCTGTTGACCTAACGTGGACCCTTTGGGGAATGACACGTATATAAAAGCTGGGATATTTATCCCTTTTTTCCCTGTAATTTTTTATTTTATTTTAATTTAATCCTTTAACATTTTTTTTAATTTATACTTTAATTTTTGTTTAGGTTTCAATTTAATCTTTTTTTATTTAATTCAGCCTTTTATTTTCTGTATTTTTGCAATTTAAGCTTTAAGCTTTTTACCTTTTTTTATTTCAATCCTTTACCTTATGTTTATTTATTTATTTATTTATTTTTATTCATTTATTTTATTTATTTCTAGTGTTCTTATTTTATAATTTATATATTCCCCCTTAATATTATGCACTTTTTTTTACTTCGCATCCTTAATTACTGTTATTAAATGTCATTATTAGCATTAATTAACATCATTTTTACATTTATTGTTATTTTTATTATAATTTCGTATTTATTTCATTTTGTTATGTTTCATCACATTTTGTTATTATTGTATCGTATGCATGTATTCGCTTATTTTTGTATCGTGCTCGAAATATATCAATCGCATGTCACACTAAAATATCATATTCAATTTTAGCATAACGTATATGTAATATTTAAAACGAGGCAATGTTCTTTATTTAGGGGACTTGAGAAATTGTGCTCTAATGCACTGTGTATGGTTTTTCCTTGAACCTACGTAATTGAATATCCTATTAAAAATTGAAAATATATAAGATTTGGTTAATATGTTCTTTATTTTCGAATATTTGAGATGTTGTACCCTAACGTTCTGGACATGACTTTCCTTCTCGATTGATTCGGAATAAAAGAGTCTTCTTCGTAAAATCTAATTTAGTAAATTTTTTAATATCATTGAATAACATCATTTACACGTATTTAAAGGTCGCATTTTAATTTCTTCTCGAATTCTCGATTCCCAACACTAAGACACAAAGTAATCAATTAGGTACCAATTTTGAGCGTTATAAGGGTGCTAATCTTTCCTCCTACATAACCAACTCTCAAACCTATTTTTCTGATTTTGTAGACAAAAAATCATCATTTTAGTAATTTTAACATTTTATTAAAACGAATAAATTTCGAGGTGATCCAATCACACTTAATTAAAAAGAATTGGTGGCGACTCCATTTTCGTTTTTAAAATAAAAGTCGAGACTTCGAAAAAAAAAAGTTTCGACAAACTTAAAATTTGAATTTTTCGAATTGCCTCTAGTTTTGCTCACCCCTACAAAAAGGAATTCAAAATACAAATAAATTTTACATTTTTCAAACACATATTCAAATCGTAATGTACATGCCATAATTCTAGTACCAAAATCAATCAAATAACTGAATTACAACTTTAAAACGTCAAACAGCAATGCGATGCTTTCAAGTCGAAGTCCAAGATACTCAACAAGTCTTTAACCTACACGTTTTAAACCACTAATGCATGGGCTCAGTAAGTACGCAATGATAATCGTACTAGTCCTCTTCAATTATTAATGTTGATCCCTTATAAGTGTTTTTATTCCCGAACGAACTTTGCCGTAACAAGTGTTTCAATTAAGTCCATTTCTCTTATTCAAATTATGAGGTTGAACTTACCATTAATAGTTATTAATCAATCGAATTATGAAATTCATAATTAGACTCTTATCGAGTATTTGAGTACTTAATCAACTATATATCTCTTTAGCCATAATTATGTAGTAGATTCACTTACAAGTTCCATTTATGGTCATTTGGTTCATAAGTGTCAATAATTCCCTTTTCATTTCCTTTATTAGGGCATAACATTAGCAATTATCTTGTTATACCAAATAGCATCCAATTATGAACCAAATAGTTAAAAACATTGTATTGTGACATTCATTATTCACCTAATCATTTATTCAGATTCCTTTCAACTTATTTAGCTTATAGCTTTTAACATATACTACTTTAGTACACACATACCATTTTACTCGAATAATTCTCATTATACACTTTAATTCATTTCACCCTTAGTAAATTCTAGTAAAATGACTCAGATACACGAGACTCCATCCAAAACACACCAAGAAACACCTAAGTGTTTAGCCATAAGGCACCATACCACATCCCTCCAAACACGACCATATTACGCATAAGTGCATCCATCCAAACACACCCAGAGAACACCGAAGTGCTAAGCCCGAAAGCATTAGAGTATGCATGTGATTGCGTAGCCCGGAGGCAATAAAGAGTGCATGTACTAGATGCAAAGTCGAAGGCAACAAAACTGCAAATGGTAACATAACTCTAATCCTTATTAACATGTCAATTGTATCCTAACTCTTTCACTAAATTTACTATGGCATATAAAACCATGGTTATCATACATCAATTAAGACCATTATCAATTAAAATCAGAGACAAATTCTAGAGTTTCAGAGTATATTAGAAAACTATTTGTCTAATTTTACATAAAGACACTATAAGTGCTTCCACGTATTCAATCAAAATAATATTTGAAGGCCTTATAACATGTTGATTTATTTATTTATTTAACATCACACTCTTAGCAAATTCAAGAGTGGTCATTAAGACCTCAAATGCATACATAAAGCCAAAGCTTCATTTATGACCACATGCACATGCTATCACACACCAATTTCTCTTATTAGACAAAATGTCCTATTAATCAAAATTTTACCATTGTCACACATTAACATGTTACCACATTACATACACATTTCACTCATGTTCGTAAATACCAAATCATGCTTAATAATCATTTCATGGCAAGTAATTTTCCAAATACCATATTAGTCCTAAAGCACTTTATAACAAGGTTTACAAAGCCTCAACCTCTCAAGTCACTTAATTTATTTAATCACAACACTATAAATAATGGAAATCAAGCTTCCAAGTAATTGAATCTATCCTCTCCCGAACTTGAAAATCCAAAATCCCACCATTCCTCGTGTTCTCACAAACAAAGATATAATCTAACGTTAGGACCTAAGCTTTCCAAGCTTTTACTTAACACCCGATGTCAAATAATAAGTTACGGGAGATGGAAATCACCATATCTTACCTAATTGAAACTTCCTTTCAGTAGCTTCAACTTTCTCTCTAAGATTCAACCAAACTCTTGGTGAAGGTTGAAATGAGTTTTGAAGATGAGTTTCCGAGTGATATTGACAAAAAAATTAAGGTTTGGGTGTTAGGTTTTGGAGAAAGGTTAAGAAAAAGCATGAAAAATGTAAAAAGAATGAGACAACCTCAGTGGGAGAGGGTTGGTCGGCTGATTTTGATTCGCATAGTCGCATGATCTTGAATGTTTTATACGTGGTATCATGAACATAGTTAAAAGATGTATGGTTTTCTAAATGAGTGAATATATAAGTGTTATATTTAATTTTGTTTACAAAATTAGGTATATATTGTATTACGTATCTTTAAAGTATTTCACATAAATGTACATTAAAAGTTGTTCTGTAAAAGCATTTAATTTGAAATCTGTTTGATACATAATTTGTCAATTATCAAAGTGATCAAATTATAAAGTTTTCATGTAAATTAAACCATGCATGTATAAAATTGTGATCCATGTTATTTATGAAATGGATAAATTAGCTTTCACTGCTCGGTAGGATTTCATAATTTGTTTGAAGGTGAATTTTAAATAGTTCTGTTGGATGTATATTTGAATGTACAAAGATAATGTATATATTCGATGGAAATTATTTATTGGTCCATCAATGTTATTGGAATTTATTTATGATGGTATACTGTGGCATCTACCCAAAGGAGAACCATGATATACTTGGATTGTTTGCTGATCTTAATCCATGAAATGAATAAATGTTTTGAGCACTTACGTATTGTTTTCATTTATGTTATATCGTGTAGCTGCTTTCTTTATTTGCATGCCTCATTTATTACCTTGTCTAATGGGTTAAACGTCTTTGAATAGAGTAAACAAGTTAAGTTCTTTGGGTATTTTAGATTTTGATTTTACATCATTAGAAGATAAACTTATACTACTAACTTAAGCAGTGAGGAAGAAAAGTTATATTATAAGCAATAAGAACAATCAAACTTGAGGCTTAAGTTGTTGTGAATGACCATTGATAAGACCATAATTGCACAAATTGAAAGTGTGAAAGAATATTTTATATTCGTGGAAGAACATTTTTAGTTTATGAACAAGTCACTCGTTATTTTAATTTCACAACTTACGACCATGAAATTTGACGGTCAAAGAGAATGATTAATATTGCAACAATGCTAAAGACCTTAGGGATGACGATAGAGAACTCTTTATATTTTTGAACTTTCTATCACTAAAATATGAGTAATTTTAAATTAACTATAACACTATTAAATATAAGTGATTGTTGAGCTGACTAGTAAGCTCATTTATGAGGAAAGAAAGAAAAATGCATCCATAAATGTCTCTAATGATGAGAAAAAGGAATGAATGGTGGATAAGTGTCATTTTTAACTTATAACTTATATTAGTAAATTAGTTAGCAACATGAATTTAGGAAGATTAAGATTACACCTATCAACGTTTTTAATGGCAAAAAGAAGAAATGAATGATAGATAAGTAGATGTATTCACTATAAAAGAGTTTAGATAAAAATATGTGAACCATTTATTAATAAAATAACATACATTGATATATGTGGACCTTTTGTTGTTAAATCTCTTAAAGAAGAAAAGCATTTTACTTCATTTATTCATGATTTTTCGTGATATTATTATAATACTTGATGAAATTTTCAATCTGTAAATATTCTTGAGGTATACATTAACGAGATTAAAGTGAAAATAATAAGATCACGTAGAGATATAAATATTATGGGGATACTACAACAAATCTATTAATTAATGACAAATATTCTATGTGACGCTTAAAATATTTATATTATACATTAATGCATCATTATTCAAGCTTAAATAGCATGATTCAAATTAATAATCTAAAAAAATTGCATCTTACCCGAGTATTTATATCATGATCACAAAATGGAAAACAAATGAAATATTTCATGTGTTTAATTTAACCAATATATATATAATTAAATCATATCAAAACCTTAGTCATTTAAAATTCATTTGGACTGTCACGTAAAATTATTGTTAGAAAGATAACGGAACTTAATAATAGAATGATCATTTTGTAACAAAACGATAATGTAGATAACTAAAACTAACATTTCAAATATAAATAACTAAAATATAATATGAAACAAATAAAAAATAATTATTTTTATAATTTACCCTATATTATATCCAAATACATTTATAATTTTGAAAATTTTTCTTTTCTACTATCAGGATGATTTTTCCATTTTCAATTTTTTCCCTTTGGGCCTAAGCTCAACCGTATAATCCAAAGATATAATTTCGACGCCGTCGTTTTCCAATTAGATAGATCAGTGCGCAAGTTTGGCGGAGAAGAACGATGAGTGCCGAAAAAGAATCCTCTGCCTCTCAACGTCGCTTGTCCTGCACTAAATGCTTCGACGCTCTCTGGTTTTGCTATTGTATTCCTCCCTCTCTGTTTTCCATTTTTTCTTTTACCAATTTCAATTTTTTATATGAATTGATTCGGTAATTCATTGGGCAGCTCCGGTTCATCAATTGCAACAGTATTACAGAGAAGGAGTTTTGGATAATTGCTATGGAAAATGGAGTGCTCTTTGGGATTGTTTGTCTCTGAAAACCAAGCCCTCTTCTGAACTCCAGGTTCTTTTTTCTCTTTCTTTTAATTTCTTTTCCGATTTAAAAGTATTGCAAAAAAATTTAAGGAAAAACTATTATTTAAATTTATATTTAATTTTTAGCTTTTAATGTGTTAATAAACTACTTAGTGGTTTCCTTATGCTTAAATTGTGGTTCATAAGCTAAAAGTTGATTGGAGGAATGGTCGAAGATAAACTATCAACAATTATAAATGTAATGTCTCTTCCAATTTGAGCAGCCATTGATCACAAATCTCAATTTTAGTTTTGAGTGCTATCCAAATAAGATATCAAGTTCTATTGAGAGTCCTTATTGCTTGGGATTAGCTTGTTGTAATGTTAAAGTCTTTCTGTAATATCCTAAATCTTCCATATTTTGGGAATTGTAAATGATGCCCTAAACCTCTGAATCATAATGAAAAAAGATAGTATTTTCAGTTTTAGGGTTTACATATCAATAACCGACTAGTACTAATTCTATTGTTATGTTTCGCATGCTCTGAATTCATTTCTTCAATAATGAATTAATGAGAAGTTCCAAAATGTTTAGCTAAGTTCAAAAGTGTGTTGTACGGATATGTGTATTATACTGAGGCTTTGTTTAGCATTGCTTCTAAAAAGCACTTTTGGGATAAAAAACACTTTTGAGATAAAAGCATTACTAAACAAAGTGCTTTTGAGTTTTTCAAAAGTGTTTTTGGCACCAAAAATGCTTTGGAAAAGCACTTTTTTGGCCAAAAGTAGATGGAGAAAATTTTAGCTTTTTCTCGAAAGTGCTTTTGAGCCAAAAAGCACTTTTGAAAAGCATTGCTAAACTAGCCCCGAGTATACTTATTATTTTTAGAGTTATTTCTTATATTTGGAGGAACATACCCCTTACTCATGGTTGAATATGTGTTGAACTAGGCTTTAGGGAAATGAAGGGCTGAGAAATAGATTCGAAAGATTTTAACCTTTATCTCAAAGTATATTACTATGATAACTAAGACTAGGTACAGTGGAAGACAAAATGATGACTATAAATTGGGATATAACCAAAAAATGGTTAAGTGGGTAAGCTGGATATTGCAAAGGAACTTATGGGGGGGGGGGAAGAATCACCATTTCATCTTAGCTAAAGAGTGATTACCTTTTTCATATGTGCTTAAATGGTTCGAACAATTTAGGTACACAGAATCAATGAGTGTGGAAAAGTTCATGCATGTTTGTTTGTGAGGAACTTGAAAAGACAATAATTGCTAGAAATATAAATAAGTAAATACAATTAATTCTTAGGTGAAGAGGTAAGACATTGACATCTGCACTTTTTAGTTTTAAAAAGGAAGTCCTTGATGCATTTTGATGGTGGCAATTGAAGAGAGTTATTGATATGGCAAAAGTTAAAGAAGTGCCTTGGGTGTTATACATATGTTTACTGTGGGGGGGGGGGGATAAAACATAGCATGTCATTTTATGAATACTAATGCTGATAACATCCATGTAAACGGAACGATGACTAGGAACTGTAGAGAGGTTTATTTACGGCCCAACTATTTGGTTTTTCCATGAAGAAAAAAACTTAAATTGCAGTTGCATTTTACTTGTGCTATCTGTTCCCAAATAATGAACTGGTCCTGCTGAAAACAGGAAATTCTGGAGGCTCGCGAGAAAGCCGAGTCTCATATTTGGACATTTCGGACACCCGAAGAAGCACAAGCTTTTTGGAAGCAAGAATTTGGACATTTAAATGGTCGAAAATCAAAATAGACATTCATTATGCTGCATGTTGCAGACTTATAGCTGAGTTTTCTTGCTTTTTTCCTCCTTTAAGTTCCAGTTGTTACCTTTCAGCTATTACAATAAATCAATTTAAACAAAATATTTGATTCTTTCTGCAATTTCACTGAATTCATTCAACATGCGATGGCATAACAGGTTCTCCCTTTTTTACTTTTAACGGGGGATCCATTACATATAAGGCCAGACATTGATAAACTTGGCTGGATTATATCATACATTAGCAAATAATCGATAAGTTTTGGCGTCAAGAACTATTTGTCTGACTGCTGCAATGGCTGCTATAATTGCCAGTGCAGAGAAAACCACTGCAATGGTAACATTCAACCAAAAAACAAGACTCTGCTTCGATGGCTTAAATGTCAAGTTGAAGAAAACGACAGGCAAGATGAAGTCAAGGGGCATGAAACCGAAGGCTCCAATGAAAGCATTGATGTCTCCGAAAAATGGAAGCATAGCTGCAATTGTTGTGGCTATAACAACAGACAGCGATCTCGAGACTATCCTCGGGATAACATTACGGGCAGACCACTCTTTGCTCTTTGGATCTGCTAATGTTCTTTCCAGCACTTCATTTATTGGCTGCAAGTAGACCTGTGACAAAAACCAGATATTTATTATTGAATACATGAACCTATGTTGACCCGACACACATGTGCTTAAAGAAAAATGAAGAGTCGGAGCAACATATATATGAAAATTGGAAAAAAAAAAGAGGGGGGAGAGAAAGATATGCGCTCACTACGCCAACTGCTGATAGTTGGAGAATAGTGAAGAGGTTGGTCATCAAGATGAACCATTTTGGCACCAAAGGATTCCCTTCATCCAAGAAATTACTGAGTAAAAGGCCTTCAGAATGGTTGCCAAATGCCCAATAACCAGTGATGGCAACAGTGAAGAAAGTACTGATAAGTACTGTGTAACAAACACATAACCCTTTGAACATCTTCCCCTTCACCGGTGGTGCAATTGTTGCCTGAATTTCCGGAACGATACCATTGCCATAAGTTGTGGCAATAATGGCGATAGCATTGAAGATTCCGAAAATTCGGCTTTCGGTGTCACCTTTCAGACCATAATCCCTTTTTGGTCCCTTTGAAGAATGCCCTGGAATAACAAACAAACAAACAAAAACAGCCATGTTTTATTAATCACTGAATCAAACAGATGATGGAAACAAGTTCTTTTTGTATCTGCAGAATTACCTATATATATGGAAGCAGCACTGGCACAGGCACTATAGGCAAGGCATAGAAACAAGGATATCAAATTGATATGCCTTAGTGAGTGAAAAGATGGGATTTGAGCTAAAACCAGCATCAAGAACCCAAATATAATAACGAATTCGAAAAGCTTCATACTCCCATTTGGTTGTGATAGCAAGTAAATTGCCTGAAAAAATTGGAAACCATGTTCAAGGATCTTAAGCATAACCAATTAATAAATAGGAACTTTATGAAACTAGAAAAAAACAAAAGAGTTACCTTCATACATTGTCCTCCTAGAAGAGTGCAAGCAACTACAGCACCATAGCAGACCATGAATTGAATTGGCCCAACATAGTAGCGACTCCATCTTGGCCCTGCACAATACAATGTGTTACAAGAGCTGAGTTTAAGCTAGCATTTTTATAATTTTCAAGTTCCAAAAATATGGTGTTTAAAAATACATGAAAAATTATATTTTTTTGGTGAAATACAAGAACAAGCCAAAGTCCAAACAAACAAATATGGTTAACGCGACTTGAACTTAAACCACACCTGAGACGGTGAATACTCTCAAGTCATCACATGAAAAATTATTTAATTCAGAATTAAACAACTTCACAAATAGGAATAAACAATTGCGTATGACTTTAGATCATAATCAAAACAAACACACATCATTCATTTAACTCTATTTGTAGAGGTCACTCATCATGAACGAAATACTAACTATATATATAAAAAATAAATAGGTAAAAATATTAATTTTTGTAATTTAAATCTAGTTTGATGAACCCCAAAAAAGGAAAAAAATCAAACTTTATTGTTCTCACTTAGCTTGCTTTTTTTTTTTTTTTTACAACAATACTAAATTAACTCTAGATACATAGATATATTTATTTTTAAATTTTTTTAAAATAAAAAGTAACCATTTCATATATTAACTGTGAAAGTTTTTAATTTCACAAATAACGCACACAATGCAATGAAAATCAATGCTTTAAATAGTTAGTAATAAAGTTTTACGAACTACATTAAAAATAAAAATGAGATATATAAGTTTTTAAAATCTTATTTATGAAATTAAAAAATACTATTAATATATCAAATAATAATTCTAAATAAAAAAATATTATATTCATATGTGCTATACATATTGCAGATAACCAATCTCAGCAACCAGATAAAATTATTAGAAAAGAACAGTCCATCCGCAATAAAATATGCCTATATTAAAATAAAGGACATCAATTGGTTTTAGACCATGGCATTGTCCTTGAAATAGGTGGATACCAAACTTTCCACTTTTTCCTCGTTCAATCAAAATATTTTTTTCTTTCCAATGTTTAATAACTATAAAGAAATATTTGAACAAAACTTTCAGAAAAAAAATATTTAATTAATAATTACCTGACGTAGATTTAAATGTAATTATTTTTATTTAGAAATTAAAAAAAATTATAAATAATTTTAAATATAATATAAAAATAGATATGATAAAAATTTATTGTGAAATTAATGTTAAAATAAATTGCTTGGAAAGGATTATGCAAATTGGAAAGAATTTGGAACCATTCAGTAATTCACAAGTGTAAGGCTGACATTTACTGGATTGGGGTATGAAGTGTGGCCAAGCGTAGCCATAGCATAGGCATTTAAATTTCTTCATTTATTTATTTGGTAAAAAGGACAAGTTTTTGTCAGTCAATAATTCAGGGTCAAAATGTTCGCACATTTAGAAAAAAAGACAGAAAAGAAGAGAAAAAGTGAAGTAATTGGAAAGATTTGTAGGAGGGGAGAGTGGTTACCCAAGATGTCATTGGCCATGTCTCTGAAGCGGAGATGTCGGCGACCCAGTTGAGCCTGGTGTTCAAGGACAAGAGACAGCAAGTTGTAAGAATAGAAAGTGACCAAAGCTCCGACCACCAAACATATAATTCCGGCAGCCCATCCGAGGAAGGTGAATGCAAATGGGAGGCTGAGAAGCGGTGGTGCAACAATTGATGTGGTCAAGTGGTAACCACAGTGCAGCCATGATCCTACACGTTCAAATAAAACATGTTAATTAAACAATTCAAACTTTCCTTGTTTACGTAAGCTCAAATTCCTGTTCTCTTTTTGACCATCTTTCAACACACTTCTAATTTTACAAATTAATAAATAAGACAACAACAGAAATAAAATAAATTAAAGGTCAATATCACAAATAAAAAATCTTTAATCTCGATAAAATCTTAATTATAAAAGAGTAATATCACAAATAAAAAAGTAAAATTCCTACAAAAGATATTAAGAGTTTTTTTCTGAATATACTGATATGATTATATAGTAATATTTGTTCATACTTTCTTAACTTTTTGACAACGAACACACATCTTGCACACACAGATACTTGAACTCGAGACTCTTAAGATGAACATTTTTTTTTCTACTGGAATCACTCGTTGGATTCAAAGATACTATGAGTTTATGCATGTTCATCCGTGCATTTATTATGAACTATATGATATAAAGGAGTTATATTAACTTAAAGTTAGAAAATGATAATTGAATTATTTGAATAATTTCATTTAAATCAATAGATTATTTGAAAGTTTTTATAAATTATTGAACTGTTAATTTTTTTTTAAATGGTGCGACTAGTGAGTTCCAAACAATGATTCGACGATTGGTACGGTGGATTAGTACTCATTAATGAGTAGAAGGACATATTTTAGATCCAATTCAATCTGAAGGTTAGTGTCAAAGATCGAAAAAAAAACTGTTTGGATTTTGATTAACAGATTCATGACTTTCAAAGTTGTGTTATGAAAAAAATTGAACAGTAGAAGAAAAGGGAAAAGAAAGCTTTTGTTTGGTACAAATGATGCGAACAAAAAAGACCATAAAACAACGATTTAATAGTTCAATGATTTATGAAAACTTTCAAATAATTCAATGATCATTTTGTAATATTTTAAAGTCAAAAGATTAAAACGTAAAATTATTAATAGTATAATGATAATTTTTTTTCTATATAACTAATATATAAAATAATACATATTATGAAGAAATGTGATATGACAACATTAAATTTATCGATGGTATATGATTGAATATTAACCCCATAAAGAATAAGAAAGAAGTGTTGGAGTTTGTGTCTCTATGATAAAAGTGGTGAAAGAGAGAAAAGGGAGAGCCAGAAAGAAAAGAAAGAAAAATATTTTTATTGGAAAGCAAAGTAAAGCAAATATCATAAATTATAAGACTTGGATGGAAATTAAAGAGAAAATAATAAAATATATAGATATGTATGGGACTGATAGGATGGTGTTAAGAGTAGAATAGAATACTGAATATACCTTTGGATTTAAGAACAAAGAGAGCACCAGCATCGAGATGTTGATGAGCAGGAGGAAGGTGCTTGTGTTGATCATAATCATCTTCTCCAGCTTCATGTACCACTTTGGGGTTCGAACTGTTACCCAAACTGCCCATCTCTCTCTGGGATTTCGATACCAAAAACAAGAAGAAGAATGAAAGATGGGTTTGGAATTTAGGATCCCAAGTTGGAGGAATTATAAACTAATATAAATAAATATAATATTACCTCTTTGGTTATGGTGTCTAGTCAACCATGGTACGGCATTCACACTCATCCGTAGGTCATACAATAATTGCAAAGTCTATATTTTATTTTCTCAATATATAGTATGAGTATTGATGGTGATATCCTTTGCCGTTTACATTATGACAAACTCTATATTTTATTTTTTGTATATAAGGCCACTTAAAAAAATCTTCTTTTTTCCATCATTTCTTCCCTCCTCCTCTCTCTCTCTCTTGACTTTCCTTAACTAAACCAAGCACAGCTGCTCTCCGCATCTGCTAAAGGTTAACGTTCTCATTACCACCTCCTACTCCTTCCTATTGATTCCACTCGTTAACAATTTGCTGCGATGAGCATGAACCGCAATGGCAAATCTAGACCCTAGTGTTTTTTCAACCAATGAGCATAATCCTTGTGACGATCAACATAATCCCCAAAGAGATGCAACTATACATGGCCAAACAAGCATGACCTAAATCGCACATGAACGTTTGCATGCATAGCATAAAACTTACCAATAATATTACCAATACCTCCACTTACTACCTTCATGGTCATACTAATGCCCCCACTCAATCAAAGTTCTCAGAATCCGCATTAAGATCCTAACAATTTATCGAAATGCAAGAGAAAATGAAGGCACTTGAGCAACAATTATCCTCTCAGCAAAGGATATATGAGGAAAAACTGTAACACCCAAATCCAGTACACCGTCGTCGGTTAGAATTTTGGTGTTTAATATTCATTTTATACTGTTCATCTTTTACAATTATCCGACTATTTGTATCTTTAATCAATACAAAATCATTTCTCCCAATTTAAAACAATATCTAATCATGATACAATTTTATCAAGGGTAAAAATGGTATTTCTATCATTTTAGGGGACTTCTACTAGTACTTGATGGTCAAGTATCGGTAGTAGTCAATTCAATGAACAGTTTTAGAACTATGCAGATTTCTACCGGTATTTGTACTAGTTCTACCGATACAAGTATGATTTCTACCGCTACAAGTTATGCAACTATCGATACCAGAAACTCCATAGAGCAAAAATTTATACCTTGCAACTTCTATCGATACAAGCTTACCTACTATCGATACATCAGCACTACGAACTATCGATACCTGCAATTAAACTACCGATACAATACAAGTCAGAGAATAACCTCTCTCCTACCCTGTACTTCTACCGATACATGCAATAATTCTATTGAAACTAGTATGCAGAATTTCATTAATGAAGCCAAGACATAAGTGTAATACCTCAAACACAACCAATATAAGTTATGGATTAAAACATCATAATACACACATAACTTCTAAGTCTTTACAAGCATTATGAGCCTAGGCATCAAAGTTATTCTACATGCATTTACAAAATCAAAATAGCAAGTTTTCAACATCTTTGGTTTCATATCAAAGGTTAAAAACATCCTAGTACATGCCATAAGACCAAGTGATGCAAAAATCTACCGAAGATTCCATGTAGTGTGATTTCAGGTGAGGTTGATGATCCGATCTTCAGTCAGCAAAACGATCTACAAAACAACAACAATAATCGTGGTAAGTTTTACAACTTAGTAAGTTCAATAGTTGAGGAAATATAACTTGGTGTTGGAAACAATGATTCATTCAAGCCAAGTAGTTTCCATTTCTCTAGAATAGTTACAACTTCTCTTACTGTATATAACTTTCTATTACCAGTACCCGATGCTACTCATACGAGCTGTCGAGGACTCGCAACTTATGCGGTACCTTAGCCATCGGTACAATGTCTATCTGTTTTGTAAACTGTTTCCTAACGATGCTGCTCACACGAGCTGTTAGGAGTATGCATAAAGCATAAGTCCCAACCATCGTAGGACCTGTAATCCATATAGGATCAATATCTCTTTTTTCGAGTCACGATGTTGCTCACATGAGCTGTCGAGGGACTCGCAACATATGCGATACCTTAATCATCGTGTCGGTACTATTTTAACAACATAAAGCCTACTATCTTTTGTGTTTCATTTCTTCGATCATCTTCAATACCATATGCTTTTAATTTGCTGTACATTGACAACATATATACATATACAAGAAATATTAAGTAAGATTTACACTATGAACTTACTGGACTAGATTGTAGTTTAAAAAAGATTTTAGGGACTAATATGCTAATTTCCATTTTCCACGATCGGTAACACGATCGTTGTCTACATTCACAAATCATTCAATTTTCACATTAAGTTACATAATTTAGTAATTCAAAACAATTAGTCCTTTTGGAAAAATTACAATTTTACCCCTAATAGTTTCGTTTTATTCAATCCAGTTCTTCCAACACAAATCATGTAAATAAACCATTCTTTCACCCAACTAACCATAGCCAAATTTTCTTGGGCACCTATCCGACCCATTTACATATCTATTTCCACATTAATCCATATAATTTCATCAATTTCACATTTTAGTCCTTTAACCCTAATTCATCAAAAATCACTTTGCACAAAAATTTAACCCAAGTATCAAACATTCAAAAACATCTAAATCTTTCAAGAACAAGCAATTTCAAAAATGGCAAGTTTTCTAACATTTGACAGATTCACAAATTAGTCTTTGCATAAGCTAGCTTAGGCTGATATGGACTTAAAAACATAAAAATTACTAAAAACGATCAAAGTTTGCTTACTCAAAGCTCAAAGTTTGAGTTTCAAAAACCCTAGTTTCTTCCTCTCCTAGCCGAATGAAGAAGATGGTGAAATGAAAATGATGAAATTTCACTTAAAAAAATTTCCTTAATTAATATATATACTAATGATAATTTTGTAACTTTTTAGAACTTTCATCATTAAGCTTAATTAACCACTTTTTAGTTTTAATTAAACCTATTTAAAATTAATATAACTCATGCCAATCCACTAACTAACATTCATTTGGTTATTTTACTCATTTGATCATTCTAATTTAACATCTATAATTTTATCCTTTTTATAAATTAGTCCTTTCTATTCAATTAACTATCTAATCAAGGCTATTTTTCGAATCATGATTCATACAATGCATATATCACCAGAAATATTTAAAATAACTAAATTTATGACTTGACTCGTTGGAGCTGTGGTCTCGAAACCACTATTTTCAACATCACTGAAAAATTAGGCTGTTACAACTCTCCCTTATTAAGGAAATTTCGTCCAAAAATTTCTTACCAGTAAACAAGTTAGGGTATTGCGATCTCATCATAGCCTCTGTCTCCCAAGTAGCTTCCTCCATCCCATGACGATTCCATAATACTTTCACTAATGGTACTTTCTTGTTTCTCAATTCTTTTACTTCGCTAGTCAGTATTCTAACTGGTTCCTCTGAATACAACAAGTTCAGCTGAATCTCAACTTCCATGGGTGTAATCACATGCGAGGGATCTGATCTATACCGTCTCAGCATTGAAACATGAAAAACATTATGAATCTTCTCTAGTTCAGGTGGTAAAGCCAACTTATATGCCATAGGACTAACTCGTTCGATAACTTCATACAGCCTGATGAACCGTGGACTCAACTTTCCTTTTCTACCAAACCGTAGCACCTTTTTCCAAGGTGAAACTTTCAGAAAAACTCTATCTCCTATTGCAAATTCTATATCTTTCCTCTTAAGATCTGTGTATAACTTCTGTCGATCAGACGCTGCTTTCAAATAATCTCGGATTACCCGCATTTTGTCTTCAGTCTCATGAACTAAATTAGTTCCAATTAACTTAGGCTCGCTTAGTTCGGACTAGTACAAAAGTGTCCTGCACTTTCAACCATATAATGCTTCAAATGGTGCCATCTTAATACTAGATTGGTAGCTGTTATTATAAGAAAATTCTATAAACGGTAGGTACCTTTCCCAACTTCCTTCAAACTCAAGTGTACAGCACCGTAGCATATCCTCAAGATTTTGTATCACTCGCTCTGACTGACCATCTGTTTGCGGATGATATGTAGTACTAAAGTTCAACTTAGTCCCTAAAGCCTCATGTAAATTACCCCAAAATCTCGAGGTAAAACGTTATTCCCTATCAGAGATGATAGAGGTTGGTACCCCGTGTAATCGAACTATCTCAAATACGTATAGCTCGACCAATCTTTCAAGTGGGTAATCTACCCGAATGAGAATAAAATGAGCAGACTTTGTTAATCTGTTTACAATTACCTAGACTAAATCTTTTCTTTTCGGTGTTATCGGAAGTCCTGAGACAAAATCCATTGTAACTCGTTCCCATTTCCACTCTAAAATGGTAATCGACTGTAATAACCCGGATGACACCTGATGTTTAGCTTTCACTTGCTGACATATTATAGGACACATCATAATTTTTTTATTTTTAATTTTTTTTATAAGACAAAAAATATACAAAATTGTAAAAATTAATTAAGATTTATAAAATTTGAAAATAAAATTACAAAATAAAATGATTTTAATGAAATTCTATACTCTTTTGAAAAGAGAAGAGGGACAATGAGGGAAGAAGGGAGAATGAAAGCTTTTAGATAAGCTTTATTGACATGTGAAAGAGGGAAATTGGACCATAATAATATATGAGAAAGGCTAGACTGAGGGGTTGCAAAGTCAGCATGGTGGTTAACATTCCCTCAGTTTTCACTTACTCATTTACCTCAATCGATTTCAACATGATGGTTAACATTCCCTCAGTTTTCACTTACTTATTTACCTCACTCAATTTCTGATCATTGCCCGTTAGTATTAAACTTAACAAATGATGACACGAGTATGGAAAAATACATGCATAGGTTTGAGGCGTGGTGGACATTGGAGGACTTGTGAAGCGAAAATTAAAAGGTTATGGTCTCTAAGTAAAGGTGACATTCAGATTCGGCTCCAATTCATGATGAAGAGGTTGCATAGATGGGTGACATCTATAAAAAGGAGTTGAAAAGGGGTGATAAAGGAGTTGTATAGGAAATTGGACCAACTAAATAGTATGAAAGGGGATGAGGAGACTCTAGATGCATTAGTTGGAACAAAGCTTAATAATTTAAATATAGAGATTGACAAGGAGGAACTATATTTGGAGTTATGGGCAAGGGTGGTTGAAAAATGTTGACCGCAATACAACTTTCTTCCATAGATCAACAACTCAAAAGAGGAGAATGAATTGGGTTAAGGGATTATAGGGGGAAGATGGTCAAATTGTTTCAGATAGATTAGGAATGACGGACATTGTGAAGGATTATTTTCTCAAGTTGTTCATGTAACAAGGTATGGGAAATATAAATCATAATCTGTTAGGGGTGAAAAGGCGCATTACGGACAGTATGAATAGTACTCTCACGATCAATAATAAGATCGACAAAGTTTATGCAGCCCTAAAAGATATGGCCCCAATGAAGGCACCCGGTGCTGATGGTTTTCTCGCATTGTTGTTCCAAAAATATTGACATATTGTTGGGCGAGAGGTAGGTGATCATTGCTTTAGCATTCTAAAAGAAGGTACTTTTGTGGAACCATTCTATAATACTCATATTGTACTTATACCAAAGATTGTGCATCTGAATAGTCTGGTACATTTTTTACCTATTAGCTTATGCAATGTGATTTATAAAGTAATATCGAAAACAATAGCTAATCAGTATCAGAAGGTCCTTGATGTTTGTATTGACGAAGCACAAAGCACTTTCGTTCCTAAGAGGATGATTACAGATAGCATTTTACTTGCTTATGAAGTTTTGCATTCATTTAAGTAGAAGAGAAGGGGGACAAAAAAGAGTTTTGCTCTGAAGTTAGTTATGAGGAAAACTTATGATAAGGTTGAATGAGAATTCCTCAAAAATATTATGTTAAGAATGAGTTTTGTGGATTCATGGATCTCTCTTATAATGAGTTGTATTAACAGTGTGTCATATGCAATGGAACTTAATGGAGAGCTATGGGAGGTTTCAAATCGGGAATAGGGTTGAGACAGGGTGATCTACTAAGCTCATATCTATTCATAATCTGTAGTGAGGGTTTGTCTACTTTATTGAGACTTGCAAAGGAGAATGGGCAAACGAGGAGAGCAAAAGTTTGTTGATGAAGCCCCATGATCACACATTTGTTATTTGTGAACGATTGCATTTTATTTGGAGAGGCAACAACTAGGGGCACAAATAATGAAGGAGATTTTACAAGAAAATGAAAATTACTTTAGAAAGTGCATTAATTTTGAAAAGTCACTTATTTATTTTAGTACAAATGTTTAGGAACAAACAAGAAACGATATCTCCCAAACTCGAAAGGGTTCGATACACAAGGGACATTGGAAGGTATCTTAGATTACCTAGTATGGTGGGACGATAGAAGAAAGTAGCTTCTAGGGGTTAAAAGATAGATTATGCAATCAAGTGAGTAATTGTGTATCTAACCTCTCTTCTAAGGAGGTAAAGAGGTGTTCATAAAGAGTATTTTATAGGCTACACCAACTTATTCAATGTCATGTTTTCTATTACCCAATTCTGTTTGTTACGAATTAGAAGGGATTATCAGTAAATTCTGGTGGTAGAAGCATAAAATAAGTGAGGGATTCATTGGTGTAATTTGGCAAGAAAGCAAGGATGGAGGTTGCAGTATTATCTAGATTCATTATTAGCACGAACTTTAAAGGTAAAATACTACTCGTTTTCTACGTTCTTAGAATCAAGTTTAGGAATAATCATTCTTATAGATGGAAGAGTATCTTGGCCACAAAGGGTCTCCTTAAATCCGAGATGTGCTAGAGGGTTGAAACGAGGGATAATATATCTGGAGGGATGATGCATGGATCCTTGAATCTATGGATTATAAAGTTCAGATCGAGTTATAGATAGTTCGATAATTACAGTGTCAGATTTGATTATTCAAGAAACTAGACAATGAAGGGAGGATCTGATTACCAATGTTTTCGTAGAACACGTTCTATGCATTCTAACAACCTAGCCTTCAGGAGACTAGGGAATGAAACTACATGCCCCAAATGTGAGAATGGTTGCAAAACTCTAGAACATGTGTTTCGGGATTGTGTAATTGTGAAGGAAGTATGGGGTGAGTTAGAGATTGGGTGGCTGCAAAATCTTTCAACAGTAAAATATACAGAATGGATTATATACCTACTAGAGAATGGAACAGGTGGATAGAGTAACTTAATAATCAGGGCTATTTGGGCAATCTGGACATCTAGGAATTGGGTCCTCCATGAAAGACATAATCAATAGACTCAAGAAATAGTGCAAATGGTGAAAAAACACACAAAAGAATGGGGAGAGGTTAGACAATGGTTATCTATTAGAATCCTTATACCAGAAGGATGGAAACCACCGGTGTCAGATCTTATCAAAATAAACTTTGATGGAGCACAAAAGAGTCTTGTATGAGATTGGTAATGTTAAGGCTCGATGGGACGGTGGTAGGCTCGAAAATAATAATAAACAAATGTATTTTATAGACGTTTGCAATAGAGGTGGTAGCATGTTTCCAAGCAACACAAATCAGAGTAGATTTGGGACTCCAAAGGGTTGAGATTGAGGGAAATGCTATCAAAATAATAAAAAAGAAAAATATCAATAGGAGAGATGAATCGATGATTGGTGCCTACATCGAAGATACAAAAAAACTAAAGGAATTTTTCCATATTTGTCCTTTCTCATACACTGAAAGAGAATGAAATGGGTTGGCTCACATCCTAACAATAAAGGGTTTGAAGAGGAAAGGGCAAATCTACTTATTAGGAGAAGTGTTGTCGTTTGTAAGGAGGAAAATGGAGTAAGAGGGAATCTTAACTGGCCGATAAAGCATTGGGGTAAAGATACGACTTAAAGGGTACCTTAGAAAAAATGACGATCAATTCTTCGAGAAGTTGAAATGGAAATGATAGAGATGGAGAGAGAAGGCCTCTTGAGGTCAAATCAACTGTGTAATTAGGGGTTAATTTTGAGCCCCTAGAATACCATTGATTTTAGTGATTTTCAAAGCATATGGTTTTATTTTAGTTGGCTTTTTATTTTCTTTTTTGGTTATTATGTACTCGTGATTTTATTATGTTTGTTTCTTTGGTTTTGTTGACTCATCTAATAAATCTGGTTGGTTAGTTTAAAAAAAATGGTTTTAAAGCTTTTTTGTTATAAAATAAAAAAGACAGAGAGTAAATAACAAAGAAAATGAGAGAGCAAAAGAGAGAACGTATTTTATTGATCAATAGAAGTAAGTTACAATGCTTCTCCAAAGTCTATATTTATAGACATAAAATGTATAAATGAAATAGAACTCTAATTCTGATGACTACTAGAATTTAAACTTCATCCAAACTTATCTTGATCTTGATGGACATTCACTTAATAAGATATTCATAACACTTTCCCTCGGATGTCCATTGGTAGATAATGTGCCTCGTTAAAACATTTACTAAGATAAAAACCTTGTGGGAAAAAAAATTCCTAGTGAAGGAAAAAGTGTACACATATCTGTAATACGAATAACATGTTGCCTCATTAAAAACCTTATCAGAAAAACCTAATGGGACAAAACCTCAGTTAAGGGAAAAAGAGTACAACGCGTATTTACTCCCCCTCATAAAAACATCACATAATATCTCATATTCTACGTATTCAATCTTGAATACTAATCTTTCAAATGACTATTTGAATGTATTTGCTAAGTGTTTACATCACCATTCTTTTGAAAGTCATGAGAGGAAAAATTTGGAAGAAATGTATTTTGATCTCTTCAAGAGTTTCAACAAACTTTAATCATGATTTTTCTATAAAAACCCAAATATGTATTTGGAGTCATTTTATAATCCTCCTTCAACTACTATTGACTAAGTCAAATTTATCACATGTTCAATTATTTCAATTCATATAAATGAACAATTTCTTGATAATTTCAATATGCTTCTGGAATTCCAAATCCTTCAAGGATTTTATTATAAACTTTACTATATAGTGATTCACAAAAGGTTGTAACAACAACCATGAGACGCAAGTATGAACTGCCAGTTTAATAATATATCTAAAGGTTATTGCATCCACCACAAAAGAATATTATATCTTCTCATAATCAATGCCAGGACTTAACAAAAAAATTTATGTTTTTATTTCGCCTTTGCAAAACTACTTCATTTGTACCCTCATTGGCTTTATACCTTTAGATATTTGGACTGTTGGTCCAAAAACTCCACAAATTTAATTGTATTTGAGTTGCGTCTTTATATTTTGGCCAATGTATTCCATATCTATCTTTTCCAATAGATTTATTCAATATCCTCATTTTCTTTCATTATTTCCACAATAATATTGCATGCAAAACCATTGTCGACTACTTTTATTATTGGTTCGACATTTTCTCAAATTGACATAACTTGTCAAGATATCTTATTTTTACTATTTCAATCTTCAGTTTCAGGTACCTGAATCTCTTCTTATTAGTTATGACTTGAGTCTTTTCTGGAGCACCCGCTTTCATTATATAACCATCTAGATTTTTTTCCTTTTATGAAAATTTCCATACTTGGAACTTTAATGAGTTATCCTTGTTGAACTTTTGGTTCAAATTACTCTCCCCTTAACTCATTACTGTAACATCCGTGTGTTTGAACCGGATTCGAAATAGTGATAAAATAGAATAGAGAATTAGAAATGTTTAGTTGAAGTAAGGAAGGTTAGAAAAATTTAAGGATTAAATAGTAAATGAGAGAAAATATGAGGGACTAAATAGTGAATTATCCAAATTAAATTTTGAGTCATCATGAGAATTAGATTGATTGAGGAGGGGCAAAAGAGTAATTTGGTGGAAGATATTTTTGGAGGCAAAGTTTTGGGCCAAAGTGTAAAGTTGGAAGGCTCAAGGACTAAGAGTGCAATTTTAACATTTTTATTAAGTGAGATATTTTAAGTGAGATTTCTAGAGAATTTGAGAAAGGTTAAAAATCAATTAAAATTCAAAAATATCAGCTCTTTTCATAGTTCAGCCGTCCATGCCCTTTTCTTCCATTTCCAACTTTTGATTTTATTCCAAATAGCTCCTTCCATCATTTTTAAGCCCTCCAAGCTCCAAAATCTCCTATTTTCTTTGAAATTTCTGAAAGAAAAGTATAGAAGGGGGTTAGTAGACACCTCAAACTTCTTATAAAATTCATTTTAAAGGTGTTAGAGAGCATAGGGATTAAATTGAGAAATTTTGAATCAAGGGTTAAGGTAAGAAATGGTTAAATTCTCATGACATACATGTATTTTACTGTTATTTAGCATGAAAATTATTGAATTATAGTTTGTAGCTTATATGTGTTTATGTGAAATTGAAGAGAAAGAGAAGAGAGGCAAGGATCAAATTGAAGGGAAAGGAAAAGAGAAGAGCAAAGAGTGAAAAGAGAAGGAAATCAGCCTTTTTGTTGTAAGTACTACAAGAGTTTTGAATTATAGTTTAATTTCTCTAATGGTATGTGAATATTAGCATAAAAATTGTTATATAGGTACCTAATTTGAAGGTTTACAATGATAAAATGAAGGGATTAATGTGTGATTTAGTGTATATTTCGAGATATACTAGTTTTAGTGTAATAAGGTTAGAGTAGATTCGAGTTCCCCTGTTCTGACTTTGAAAAATCATAGAAAAATTATTAGAGACTGAAATTTATATGGCTGAATCCTTAATGAGTATATTTTCAATAGAAACAAACGAGAATATTATTTTATCTCTGTACTAAAAGATAGATAATTTTTAGTGAAGAAAGGTCGAAACTTTCAGGCAGCAGCGAATGGGTAAATTGAAAGAATTTACTGTACAAATTGGCTAAATTAAAAATTCTGGAAATTTTATGGTAAAAAGATGATTGAGTCTAGTTTCAGATACATCAAGCAGATTATAATTTCGAATTCTGTAGCTCAAGATATAAATAATTTAGTGACTGTGACGCAAGTGAACAACTTTGAAAATATAAATGTGAAGTATTTGATGATGTATTTATGTGAGATACATTATTTATGAGAAATGATGCTAATTGAGATTGTGCCCAAGTAGATAAATTAGAACCATTGTGATATTAGTGGCATGCCATTAAGGAACACTAGCGCACTCTCTGTTTAGCACGTCTCATGCCCTTTGTTATTAGCACTGTGTGTGCTCTCTGATTAGCACTTTGTGTGCTCTCTTATTAGTACTTTGTGTACTCTCTGTTTAGCACTGTGTGTGCTCTCTGTTGCCCAGCACTTATGTGCTCTCTGTTAGTACTTTGGTACTCTCTGTTTGTTCCGTATATCCTAACTGTTCTATGAAAGTCTACTATGGGCTAAACTACAGAAAGTGAATAAAAGTGTAAGTTGTGCCATTGTGGTAAGTTACAGGTTACATGTAAGTAAAGCAAGAAGTTTATATGCATGAGTACTTAAATGATCATTCATTACTTCTGTAGTGCTTACTAAGCCTTCACCAGCTTAACGCGTAGGTACAATAGCTACGAGAAGTGGAAGTCAAGTTAGGGGACCTCTCATCACATCACATCACTATTGGAAGACTTCAGTTTAGGTACATTACTTTTGGTAAAAATGACATGTACAAATGATACTATTATGTGCCTTCAGTGGATGGTTATAAATATTGTTTTGGATTACTACGAGTTGATGATTTGAAATGATATATTTTGAATAGAATAACTTAAAACACGTCGTTTGAATTTTTTTTTTGCTATACTCGTGTTAAAATCTCCGATACTGTATGTAATGCTTCTATATCGGGTTTATACGTGTGAACCGGGTATAGGGGTGTTACAATTACAAGTTATTAGTTATCTCCCCTTAATATCGATAAAGCTATCAAATCAAAATAGTAATCACAATCATTTTATAATTGAATCTCCAATACATTTAATTTATCATAATAAAATGAGACCCATAATTAATATATATTTCCAACTTTCTTTGAAGATTCACTCATCTTTGTGCGTTGAGGTGGAGCAATTTGAACATATACGCACATACAAAAATTCAAAGATGAGAAATATTTAGCTTTTGACCTAAAATCAATTGCATTGAGGAGTATTTAAAATTTATTGGCTTGATGCGTATAACACGTAAATCAACATAATCCCATGTTGAAAGAGAAAGTTCAATTCTCATAAGTAATAATTAGAGGCGTTCAATTAATAATTTCTCTAAACCATTATGCGCATAAATAACAAACTTTTACCAAAGTTTTCAAGCTCAATCAATAAAAGACTGAGATATAAATTCATCAATATTAGCAAGATGAATTGTCTTAATTGCATGATCTGAAATTAATTATTCAAACAATCTTGCAAACGACAGGTTGCAAGTTAATAACACATATGTGTTTATTTTGTAGATGCATCTACCAAAATTATATAATATCAAAACCATCCACATGGTGGATTAATGGGACCATATTCATATCAGAAATGCAAGACATTAAATCTCAACTTTAGCTAAGTTTTTAACAACCAATTTTCATTGAGAACAACCAACAAATGAGAATTCTTTAAATTAAAGAATCTTCTAGTTCTTTAATAAATGTCTATATGAATTCTCAATTAATTTTCACATCATATATGATCCAGGATAGTCAACTGGTCATGTCAAGTAGTAAATATATCAGTAAACTTCTAGTTTACTTTAACATACATTTCAATTTGAACTAAATTGTAGCAAATTGATAATTTTACTATCATTCATTTCACTTTGTATTCACATATAAGTGCCATTGTGACATTTACTACTGGAAATGTCTAAATCAATGTGAAGTTTATAATGACACTAAGTCATATAATATAATTTTCAAATAATTATGTGCAATATTCACTTCAGGGAGTATGCCAAAATATTCACATGTCCAAAATCTTTAGGTGCATCCAATCATAACGAGCTTTAGATAGAATTACTATATTTTATTACTCATATTTTTCTTCCACAATTTAAGCAGATATTTTACAGTCAAATATTTTGACTTCAATCCCTTAATGAAGATAATGACAAAAGAATATCACAAAGATAATCACAATCAATTCAATATAAATCAATAACCCAATCCTCTTTTGATTCATATGAAATATAATCCTTTCCTCATTCACAATCTCAATATGAGATCCATTATGAATATCTTTTAAAACTAATGGATTAACCATCACAAGATATTAATATATTAGCTCTTTTGAAGCTTTCGACCAATTTTGTACTACCAAATATTGGAATAATATTGGTTTGTTTTAGTAGCAAATAATATAATTTTTTTTTTATCTGTAATGATAGAATTCATTACTATATTCTCATATTCTTCCTCAAAGAATATTAACAAAAACAAAATATTTGGGCATACGCCACATAGGTGACCAATAACCTTTGATAATATAAGTTATCTTTACCCTTTGAAGAATTATCTTGAGAACTCTCATTGTTCTCTTATTCATCACTATGTTCCCACTTTTAGTGGTCCATGATCATATCTTTCATTTTCTTTATGTTTGCATTCACTTCTGGGAATGTAACAAATTTAGTAGGACGAACTTATAAATGTCTCGCTAGATTATTTATTCCATAATCACTATCGCAAACATGCGTGAATTTCAAATCAAAATCCATCTATTCATGTTATCATGATTAGTTTCAAATTATAATAAACATGATATAATAAATAAATTATAGAAAAATATATCTGAATATTTTTAACATTATCGTTATCACCATGACTATTATCATAAGCACCGAGTAGTTAAAGGCTCTAATGATTACCCATAGTGCGTCGACCTCAATTGACGACTGAAAGAAAAAAAAATAATTAAAAGAGAATCGTGCTGATAAGATGTTATAAAATAAAAGAGACAGAGAGTAAATAACAAAGAGAATGGAAGAGCAAAAGAGAGAGCGTATTTTATTGATCAATAGAAGTAAGTTACAATGGTTCTCTAAAGTTTATATTTAAAGATATAGAAAATATAAATGAAATAAAACTCTAATTCTAATGACTACTAGAATTTAAACTTCATTCAAACTTATTTTGATTTTGATGGTCATCCACTTAATAAGATATTCATGATTTTATTATGTTTGTTTCTTTGGTTTTGTTGACTCATCTAATAAATCCGGTTGATTAATTTAAAAAAAAATGGTTTTTAAAGATTTTTAAGATTTTTAATCTTTTCTTATTTTTGGAAAATTTTATATGTTTTTATTCCCTTACATAAAGTTTTGAAATTTCATCTAATTCTTTAAGGTGAATTTAAATAAAATTTAAATTTATCAATTTTGATTCTATGAAATTAAATCAAATATGTGTAGTAAAGTTGAAATAAATTTCAGAAAGAAAATATTTATTCAGTGAAATCAAGAAGTTAGAAATTGAAATTTATTAGAATTTTCAAAAATATAAAAATTTAACATAAAAGTAAAAGCAAGTTGTTCATGTGTTCTCTACCTTAACTTTTGGATCTTCGATCTTATGATAATTTGTTGGGGCGGTGAGTGGTTACCCAAGTTGTCATCCAAGGGTGACACTATTCAAACTTTGCGGTTTCCTTTTCTTGGGATTTACGTAAGTTTGTACAAGTTCCTCTCTTCTTTTTGACAAATCTCTCAACACCTTCCTAAATTATACGCATGTTGAAACGAAAAAAGAACATCGACTCAAACTTTGATAATTTAGTATTTAGATTCCAGTGTAACTTCTTTTGAAAAACAAAACTAGGCTTTATTAAATGATGGATCCCAAACCAGAAACAGTAACAAGTATGCAAACATGAACAGGCCCAAAAACAAGAAATAAAACTTAAAGAAAAGAAAAGAAATGCCTGGTAGAAGCCTAATACTATTATGATCTGAGAAGAATCGAACAAGAACGATGAAGAACGCGACAATAATTTTTGAAAAATTGTCGGATTTAATCTTATTCTTTTTCTCTTTTTTTTTTTTTTTTTTTTTTAATTTTTGTTATTATTATTATTATGATTGCTATTATTTATTTAATTAAAATCACTTAAATTTCTTTAAGTGTTGCGTTGATTGTTTGATTATTCATGAATCATGTTTATATTTTTATAGGTCCTGAATGTTTTGTTTAATTAAATATTATCATGCCTAAGTTCTAATTGTATTGCCCTTGTGATATAACTACTGAATTAATCATTTAAGCGCGTTGAAATTGTGATTAATGGACACACTATTTAATTTGTGCATGTTTAATCTTCTAAGGAAGTTAAAGGTTAAATTAGTGATGGTTTTGAATGATACATAGCATTGCATAACTTGCAGAATTTTTGTGATTAAATTGTTTCAATATAAGTGTATGTTGTTACTCCATTTGATCCCTTTACTTGTGAATTTTAATTTAATCAATTGTATTGGCATAGATGTATGTTCAAGAGATTACTTTGAGTTGATAAAGTATGTATGAGTCATAACACATTTACTTATTAAAAATTAGTTTAGTCGGTTGAATTGACATAGGAATATCGTCAAGAGAATGTTGTTCATAAGTTAGCAAGATATCGAGTTACCGTGAATTTATTTCGTAATAAGCATGAACATGATTTAGATTTAATTAAGTAATTAAAGCAATTAACATAACACATATATGTCATATTGATTAAAGCTTAGAAATTGTGCATTAGAATTAAACTTTATTTTTATTTTTATTTTTAACTTAGATTAATTTTAATTTAGTTTGATACTCTTCCAAATTATTCCCAACCAATTTGTTGATTAAATATTTCATAAATATTTTTCCTAGTACAATCATTGTGAGTATGATACTCGACATTTACTTGTCACTTTATTACTTGAATACGATTGCGTACACTTACATATTTTTATCGTTCCAAAAACCCACTAAAAAATGGATTAGGTTGTGACAGTACTTGATTGGAGTAAAAGTTTTGGGGGAAGTGGGAAGGAGTAAAAGTTTTGGGGGAAAAGTAAAAAGATTTGGGGTTTGGGGTAAAAATATAAAATATTATACTTTGGTATTCGGTTTATTCGAATTTGAAAACTCAACTCGATTCGAATTCGAAATTCAAAAAAAAAATCGAGTTAACCCTCGTTATGTTGTCTACCTCTGAAATTGTAAAAATACCTAACGCACTAATGACGGATAGTGTGGACTAAGAACAAAACTTATAGCACGGTGGTGAGTTGCAGGTCCAAGGCTTATGTATTATGGAGCGGTGTAAAAGTTGTTAGGCAATGTGGAAGTTTAGGACTAAATGTTGTTTTGTCCCTCTTGAATAATACAATAATACATATATATTATTTTGTCTGCTATAACCTAGTAGCGGAAAAGTGATATTTTCTTAGTTTCACTAATATCTATATTTCATGCATAATTAATTCAAATTCATATTTCACCATCTAAATAATAATAATAATTTAAATCCCATGCATACTATATAAAACCAAAACCTAAATATGAGTCCCATTCCACAAAATAAATAATACAAGAATTCATCTACCATATCACTTCAGATCGTGGACGAGCCAGCATTGATTTGCATATAAACTGCCACTTTGGAAAGAAATAAAAACATTTGCAATTCCTGCTACTTGTTGTGAGCGCACAACATATTTGCAGATTAACAAACTGCCACTCGATTTTGTGGACGAGCCACCACTTGTTTGCAGATTTAATAAACTATCACTATTCCTTCGTACAATGTCTCGCCCCATGCAATACACCATGTCATGCTTTGTATTATAACAAATCAATACTAGTAGTAGACAACTAACATGTACTCAATTCACCACTAACACTTAACATGCTTATCATGTTCTTTTCCAGGTTGTAATAATATTACCACTTTCAATTTAATAGTTTCACTTTATCAGAAAACACATAATGTTCACGTATCATGCAGTGTAATAAGAGCACTTAAGCCATTAAACACAAATTTCAGAATTCACACAATATCAATGACTTAACTAAGCAAGGAAAAAATTTTAAAAATAATTTAGGGTATGTATAGGGATTAAACTGAACATATCATATTTTTACAAAATATTAATGACTTAGACAATCAGATCATGATATCCAATATTATTTTTATTTTCAGTGACTTAGTTGAATAATAAAACACTAAAAGCAGTTTGTGGATCAATCAGGGACTAAACTGAGCAAATCACAAAATTCTAGACAAAACTGTAAAATTTAAAAAATAAGGGCACAAGGCCATGTGAGATGCCTTAGGCCATGTGAAAAGGTTACACTGCCGTGTGGTTTACGATCTAGGGTTTCCAAGGCACATGGCCATGTGGTAGGCCGTGTGGTCCAGACGCTCGTGTGGCAAACATTGTGGAAGGGTCGTGCCTGTCTGAGAAGCGAACTATCCTAAAATTTGCAGGGGGACATGGTCATGTGGTCCACACGTCCTTGTGGCGTTATCCTATGCACGATTTTGCCTACATTCGCTTGTAAAAGAAAACGCACCTATCACCGAGGTCTCGAACAATGATCCTCACGTTCAAATCTAGTTTGGGATATCTACAACGAGTCTTTCAATCAACAAAGACACGAGAATTAATATCGATTTTCATGATTTATCGAAAGTATCAAGATTTTCGAGAAAACTCGTAAAAGATTCGTAATCAATTTGAAAGATTCGTAATCAATTTGAAAGATTAACAAGATCAATGTTATTCCAAAATTTTCAGATTCTACTCAATTGGATGCAAGAATACTTACCCATTTTTTATGGGATTTTGAATGTTATCGATGATAAATTCAATGCTCGGAGGAAGAATGGGTTGAATCGTGAATCGATTTTGGTTTGGGATTTCAAAAGATTAGTTTCCAGCAAGGGATATGAAATTTTTATTTAAAGAAAGAAGGGAATAATGGAAAAAATGCATTTAAAGAGAAGAGAGGAAAAATTCTAGTTAGGGTTGAAAAAGAAGTAGACTGTTATTAGGAAAAGAGATTAAAGAGTTAGGGTTTCAAAAATTTGAGGGGGTTGAATGGTAATACACCCCTTTTTGCCGAAAATGAAAAAAAAAAGAAAAGAAAGAAATGGTAGGATGAGTTTGGCATGAATTGAACCTGGGAATTAAAGGAAAATAAATGCCTTACCACGTGGGCACAAATAGCACGTTTTTACCACATTAAATATATATTCTAGTTAGAACTTGTTTCTTAGTTGCTGAAAAAAATAAAGGGAAATGGGAAAGGTGTAACTTGAACGTAAGACGTAAAGAAAGTATACTAAGCTCTTAACCATTTTGTCCATGTTTATCAGGTGTAACTTGGTTGTTTCTTGGTTTTTACCATTTTTATTAGGTTTTTATTTTTGTTTTTACATTGTAAGACAATGGTCAAATTTCAATTTTGGCGTCTAGACTATCTTAAAACATAAGATTAAATCTATTATTTTAAATTTTAACATAATTTGATCTCTCCACTTTTACAATGTCATTAGTTAATCTAAATAGTTAATATTATTAACTATTTTAATTAAAATGTTGACGTCAATACTGTTGAAGCCCAATTTATCCAGGCTCAAAAGAATTTAAATTTATTTTAAGTTTAAATTTATTTGAAATTTAAATTTATTATAAATTTAAGTTTAAATTTATTTAAATTAATAATGTCCAATTAAAAACTTAAAGGTCCAAATTACAGAGCCCAATTACAAACCCCAAAAATGTAACCCAACCTAAACCCTGATCCAAGCCCAATTAAAAGTCCTAATAGACCCAGTTACACCAAGTCAAACCCTAAACCTTGCTGCCCCAACTTGTATCACCAGCCACCCTGACCAGCCACGTCAGCAACAAAGTTGCACCACAGCACTAGCAACTTGAACTGCTATCATCGTCACTGCTAAGCCGTCACTGCAAAAGGAAGAACAAGACATGCATTTATTTGAGAAAAACAAAACATGATGATTGTAAACATGACTATAAAGCTAGAATTGAAAACAAATTGTGGGCGTTATTGACTCTTTTTTCAGAAGCATTCGAAATCAACAGATCTTTTTTTTTTTTTTTTTTTTTAAAACAATACAAAAGTAGAAATATTCGAAGCAACACAAAATAAAGATCAAGCATTTCAGTATCCATTTTCCAGGTACATGATAAATATTGATGTATTTACTGTTTATTCATTATTTTCTTCAAGTTTAAATTGCTTTTATAAAAATTAAGTATATAATAGCATACTTATTTGTTGTTATTATGAATTAATATTTTCATTCAATGCATTAATTACCCTCTTAAATATTAGAAACGTTTCAACATACACATGTATATTAATACATTAGCTGTACTATTATTATCATTTATTATTCTCATTTATTTCAAAAACAGTATTCCAAAGGCATTAAATAATATAATAAATAGTAATAAAAGAAAGTTTAAAAGTCTTACCTCACTCCGATCGGTCACCATCGAAATCGTGAACGGGGCCTCTTCGAAACATCATCGACATTGCAGCGTCGAACACCGCCATCTTCGTAGCCTCAAATCCAATAGATCAAGACCTATCGATAATAAATGAAAATCAATGAATAAAAACAAATAAAAGGTTAACAAACAAGCAGGCTTAAAAAAAATGGAAGAACATTAATCCTTTAATCTTTTGAGAGATCCAAACCAGACCTCTGTTTTAAAATCGATTGAAAAGGAAAACAGATCTAAATTTTTTTTTTTAAAAAAAAGAAAAGATTAGTAGTTTTGAAGTTTTTTAAAAAGGGGACTAGGATCGATCTAGTCAGATATGATCCCAGATCTGTTTAAAACAAAGAAAATAAAAGAAACATGAAGTTTTTACCTTGAATTGCCGTGAATGGTGACGCGTGCGACATTGTGGCGATGATGCGTGGCGGAGAAGTGATTAGACTGGCGACCGAAAAAGGTCCAGCCATGGGGAGGCATCCAAGCCTTTGAGAACTTTTTTTTGAAGGAAAAAGGGTTTTTTTTTTTTTTTTTTGAAAAGGGTTGTTAAAAATGATTTTTTTCGATGAATAAAGGGGTATTTATAAGGTAACAAAATGACGTCGTTTTGGCCTTGGTGCCTAGGCTTCAAAACGGCGTCATATCATGCCTAGACCTAAGATCCGATCCGACCCGACCCGCTCCAAACTCAGAATCCGCGCGTTTTCAACAATTGGGCTATTTATACAGTTGACCCTTCTGTTTTTTTATTTTTATAATTTCATCCTTTTCAAACTTTTAATTATTTCCAAATTTGCCCAACAATTTTGCTTCCTTTTCAATTTGGTCCCCTTAGTACCAGGAAACCTGAGAGGCTACCACGTGTCCTATTTTTGGTTTATTTATGCATTTGGTCCTTTCTACTTTTTATTTGTTTTATTTTAAATTTGCCCAGTAATTTTAGATGATTTTCAAATTGGTCCTTTGACTATTGAAGGCATGAGAAGCTACCACGTGTCACCTCTTTATGGTATTATTGCCCATTAGGCCCCTGAATTGTCTAAAAATCATATTTTAATCCTTAAACTTTTCAAAAATCATGTTTTGACCCCTAAACTTTCCAAAAATTACATTTTAACCCATAAATTTTCTAAAAATTACATTTTAACCATCGAACTTTCTAAAAATGCATTTTAACCCCGAACTTCTCAAAAATTACATTTTTTTGCCCTCAAACTTCTAAAATCACATTTTTACCCTCTTACTTCCAAAAATCACATTTTTACCCCCGTACTTCCAAAAAATAAATTTTTGCCCCAAACTTCTCAAAAATTATAATTTTGCCCTCGAACTTTGAAAAATCACTATTTTACCCTCGAGCATCCAAAAATTACCATTTTACCCTCAATTTTCCAAAAAGTTCGATTTTAATCTCGAATTTTCAAAGAATTCAATTTTGATCCCTAAGTTCCTCGAAAATTACCTTTTCATCTCGAATTCTTCAAAACTGCATTTTTAACCCCGTTTTTTTTTATTTTTCATCAATGTTCATACACAAGTTTAATTATTCATCTCTCGTATCTTATATTCTGTTAATTTTATGTTTAAATTTTTTGCATATTTATTTATCTACTTAATTATTTGTTTCGTGTTATTCAATTTTTGCTATAAACTGCCTATTCGTATTTAATTCACATTTGTTTTCAAAATTGTTTTCATAAACCTTTAAAAACGAGGCAATGTCCTTTTTGCGTGGAAACCTCGAAAAATCATGTCCTAGCGTGTCGGGTGTGATTTTTCGTATAATTCACACGAATTGAATATCCTCTTCCAAACTTTTCAAATGCCTTTTAATTTCAAGATTCCGAGAGCGTGGTGTCCTAACATGTTGGTCATGACCTCAATTTTCCGCGAAAGTTGAAACAAACGACATTCTTTCTTCAAATCTTTTTAAGTTATGTGCCGAGGATCGTATCTTAAACTCAATACGAAATTTTGAGTTCTCAAAAAAATATATGTATACAAATAATTTTAAAACAAAACGAGGAAATATCCTTTCGTGTGAAAACTTCGAAAAACCATGCCCTAACGTGCTGGGTGTGATTTTCGTATAATCCACGCAATCGAATATCCTCTTTAAAGTCTTCCCAAAATGTCCTTCAATTTCGAAAGTCCGAGAACGTAGTGCCCTAACGTGTTGGACACGACTTCCAATTCTCTTAAAAATTCAAAGCACACGAACAATTTTCCTCAAATAGGATTTTTGAAAATCATGCAAAGTTTTCTAAAAACAAAGATCGTATTTTAAGTTTTACTTGAGTTTTCAAACTTTTAACAAACCAAGACTTGAAAATAATCAATGTGGTACCAATTTTGGGCGTATGAGGGTGCTAATCCTTCCTCATACGTAACCGACTCCCGAACCTGTTTTCTGGATTTCAAAAACCTAAATATTTTTCAAAACGAATTTTAAACGTTTTGTGAGGATCCAATCACATCATATAAAAGATTGGTGGCGACTCCCATTTTTTTTTCTATCATTTAAAACACCCATTTTTTTACTTTTAAATATTGTTCGAGACTTGTTTGGTTTCTCGTAAAATAAACGTTTCGACAAATACTATTTCAACAAAAAAAATATTTTATCATAACGAGTTTTGAAAGCGTATTTTTAAGAAAAAAAAATTCCTAATTAGTATTTTCAATGTATTTTTATTGTTAAATGACTACCAAGTGATTTATTTTTAATTTCAAAATGTCATATCAAAAAATTTAATAGAAAAAAATTTAATGGTAGTAACAATTGAACTTGAATTTTGAAATTTGATAAATAAAAGGACTAAATTCCTAAAAATAGTAGCAAGAATATTAAATTTCAAATGTATGAAGTGTATAGGGATTTACAACATATTTTATTCTTCAAATTTTTACTCTATAATTTAATACAAACAAATAACCAACCCAACGCAAAGCGTGACCACTACAATATTAATTTAAATTAAATTACAACACAATATTTGAAAATTAATTGGTATGGGATTTACTATAATTTCAAATAGCCCTAGTGTACCTTTTTATTTATATCTGAAATAAATATAAATCTTTAAAATATATTATTCTTTTTTTTTTAACTTTAGAAGTTATATATTAGGTATTGTTTTACATTTATACTAGGCTTTTAAAAAAAAATACAATTCTGGATCACTTACGTATTAATGCAAAACGTGGTCCTACGCATTAATGTAAAACGTGTTTTTGGATCGTATTGTTTGACTAAATTTACCTATAATTTCGTTAATCAGTGGCAGTTACCACGCTTCTAGACAGTTTAGAAAGTTCGAGAGTAAAAAAGTAATTTTTGAAAAGTTCGGGGGTCAAAATATAATTTCTAGATAGTTTAGGGACCTCCAGGGCAAATAAACCAAAAACAAGTGACACATGACAGCCTCTCTAGTGTTCAGAAGTCAAGGGACTAATTTGAAAATCATGAAAAATTTTTGGGCCAATTTTGTAATTTAACAGAACTTGATTTTAAGGATTAAATTGAAACAAATTAGAAGTAAGAGGGACCATTTGCATAAATAAGCCAAAATCATGACACGTGGCAGCTCCTCGTGCTTTCAAAAGGTCAAGGGATTAAATTAAAAAGTTTTGAAAGTTATTGGGCTAACTTAAAATTAATTAAAAATGTGAAAAAAGGACTAAATTATAAATATCAGAAAAAGCGGAAGGACCAAATGCATAAATAGACCATTAACCAAAAACATGCGGATCCTGAGGCGGGTCGGGTCGGATTCGGGTCGACCATGGGTGAAAGCCCAAATTAGTTTTTCTTTTCATTTTTACTTCTTCTTTCTTTGAAAAACACCCAAAACTCTCTCAAAAAACCCTCTCTCCCCTCTATGGCCGGTCACTACTCCGATCGCCACTCCGTCGGGTACTAGTCCCACACGCCATCGTCACCGTCATCCCCGATGCCGCCCGACTTCTTCTCGTACACGCGCTGCGGCTTTCCTCTTCCACGTGCTGTCGATAGTAAAAAAAACCTTCCGTTCACTCTCTTCCCTTGTTTCCTTTTTAAAAAAAAAAGATCTGAGCATGGATCCTAAGGGATCCAACTCCGATTTGCATGAAAAAATAAATCCCTTTTTTAAATCTATTATTACTCGCTTATTAAAACAAATTGTTCTTCCTTATTAAGCCAAGGTTTCGATTCCTTAATCCTTTTATTTTCATAAGTTTGATTTCATTTTTCAAGTCCTTATTTAGAAATTGTTTCTTTTTTGAAAAAACTTTGCATATTGCACTCCTCCGATGGGTGTTCTTCACGGCGGTGGACAACTTCACGGGTTCGGGCGTCAGCGTTGGCGGCACGACTAAAGGGACGGTGACTTAATCGACTTTTTAATTTCTTTTTTATTACTAACATCATTATTATTTATTAATATTATTTATTTTCATTAATAAATTCATGATTACTGTTATTATTAATATTATTACTAATATTATTCGTTATTAATATTATTATTGTCATTGTTATTATTAAAATAATATTAATATTGATAACTTTCATTTAATGTTTTTTAAAATAACCGAAAATGATAATAAATAATAGCTATACATTCAATGCAATTCAATTAAAAACCAGAATATAAAAGGGTTTAAATACCTAATTTATGAATAATAATTTTAATGGTTAGATATTTTGGGTCTGCTTGTGATTGCTTTGTATTTGTCCCCTTTCGTATTCAATTGCAACGTATTTAGTGTAATGATTTTGAAAGTAAACTTGCAAATGCTTCAAAGTTTATTTTTTTATATTCGTTTCTTTTTCAGAGAACATATAACTCTTTCAAAACAATTTGAATTTGGCTTTATAGCCATATCAACAATGATTCTGTTTTGTCTATTTTCACTTAAATGTATGTCTTCTCTTATGTTTCTTTGCAGGCTGGCTTGGAGGCTGTAGCAGTGACGGTTAGTACAGTCCAAGTTGGGGGTGGCCGGTGCTGACGTGGCAGGCCCTAGTTGGCTGGGATGGTGGTGGTGACAGTGCAAGTGGTTGAGGGTTTGAGTTAAGTGTATTTTGGGTTTGTATTGGGTTAAATGTAATTTAAGTTTAGATTTAGATCTGTTTGGGTCAATTAAGCTTTGGGTCATTTTGAAATTTGGGCCCAATTTAGGTTTTGTACGGATGGACGTCAAATTGTATTTGGACATTATTTTAAATTTATTAAGGTTAAACAATATCTCAAATTTTAAATTTAAAATAAATTTAAATTTAAAATAATTCTAAGCTTAAAATAAATTTAAAATAAAGATTTGGGTTTAATTTAAGCAAAGTGTTGGGCCCGGACAAATTGGGCTTCAACAACTGCCCCTCTTTGCTCGTTACTGTGTAACAGAAACATAGCAAAGATCGAAAGAAGACTAATTTTTTCCAATCCTGCTGAATCTTGCCTCTTCTATCGGCTACTTCTAAATGACAGCACTTAACTTGTAATTTCATTCCACTCTGCTGCAACTACAAGGAAAGTGAGATCTGTTACCCAACTTTTACTACATACTCGAATTTTGATGTCGAGGCTTTATCTTGCTCTTACTACAACTTCAGAGAGAGAAAGACTTGTTATTGTAGTTTAGGTTTGATCCACTATGATTTCGAGGTAGAAGTTTCACCATCGTGGGTTCGATCTTTTATGTTTTTAAGGTACAGGGTTCGTCATTGCGACTTAAACCCTTCCTTTTGTGCCTTCGTGGTACTGGATTTACCGTTGCAGCTTAAATCTTTCCCTTCATGTCTTCGTATCTTTGCGGTTCTGGATCCGCCGTTGCGGCTTAAATCTTTCCCTTCATGCCTCTGAGGTACTAGGTTCGTTGTTGCGACTTAAACCTTTCCCTTTGTGCGTTCGTGGTACTGGATTCGCCGTTACGGCTTAAATCTTTCCCTTCATGTCTTCGTATCTTTACGGTACTGGATCCGCCATTGCGGCTTAGATCTTTCGCTTCATGCCTCTAAGGTACTAGGTTCGTCGTTGCGACTTAAACCTTTCCCTTTTTGCATTCATGGTACTGGATTCGTCGTTACGGCTTAAATCTTTCCCTTCATGTCTTTGTATCTTTACGGTACTGGATCCGTCATTGCGGCTTAGATCTTTCCCTTCATGTCTCTGAGGTACTAGGTTTACCGTTACGACTTAAACCTTTCCCTTTGTGTCTTCGAGGTACTGGATCCGTCGTTGCGGCTTAGATCTTTCCCTTCATGTCTTTTGAGGTACTAGATTCACCGTTGCGGCTTAAATCTTTCCGTTCTCTGCGGTACTGGATCCTCCATTACGGTCTTACATCTTTTCGGTCGTGTTTCATGGTGCTAAGACCTGTAGAATATGCTTAAATGGGCCTCTAGGTAGGCCAGATTGTTTAGGATGCCATGCTCAGAATGAGTCAAAATGTCCTAACTATATGTATGTGCATGATTAATGTTTAATTTTTCAAAGATTAGTTTCTTCTGCTTTGGGATCATCTTTTTACGTCTTCTCGAATCTATGACTTGGCAGATTCTCAATTTGAACCATTCTTTCCAGGTTTGATTTTTTAACTGGTGGTTCTGTTTAGGGTTCTTGTATCATTTAGGAATTTTTTAAAATAATACTCACGGATCATTGCTTTTTCATGCGATTTTAGTCTATTATCCATTATCTTGGTATGAAAATACTAGGACAGTGTGGGAAAGAATGAGATTGTATTAGAGTCAAAACTTGAAGAAATGTTAGCTAAAGAAAGAAAAATGCCGAATATTTACAAGGAACAAAACAATGACAAGAAACAGTTATTAGATGCTTAGATATCAAGCATGAATTTCTCTGATCTAAGGATCATCTTTCTGCTCGATATGTATCTGGAGATCCTGGAGTACTTTATCGATGCCCCAAGATATAAAATTTCTCTATCTTGTCACATCTGAGGGAACAATTGATTGCTTTCGTTTTCCATTTGAGCTGTCCTTTTCGGGTTTTCAACTCAAAACCCTTTTGGTTTCAAGATGCCCTTTCATGGGTTTTCATCCTGACCTCTCTATTTTTTTTAGGTGAAATATTTCTTTACCGAGTCTGAATTCACTGGGTTGTATAGCTCTTTACCATCCATTTCGGTCAATATTAGAGCTCCTCCAGAGAAGTCTTTCTTCACCACATATGGTCCTTCCCAATTAGGCATCCATTTTCCTCGAGAGTCTTTGTGTATTGGGAGTATCTTCTTCAAGACTAAATCTTCCTCGTGAAATTCTCTAGGGCGGACCTTTTTGTTGTATGCTCGCATCATCCGCTTTTGGTACATCTGACCATGACGGAGGGCTTTTAACCTCTTTTCTTCGATAAAGTTCAACTGATCATATCTGGCTTGGACCCATTTTGCTTCGTCCAAATTTAGCTCTGACAAGATTTAGAAAGAAGGAATCTCCACCTCAACGGGTAAAACGACTTTTATCCCGTATACAAGTGAGAACGGCGTTACCCCAGTAGACGTTCTAACTGAAGTTCTATAAGCAAGGAGGGCGAACGGTAATTTTTCATGCCAATCTCTATAGGTTTCTGTCATTTTTACAATGATCTTCTTGATGTTTTTATTTGCCGCTTCCACTGCTCCGTTCATCTTTGGGCGATATGGAGATGAATTATGATGTTTGATCTTGAATTGCTCACAGACCTCCGATATCATGCTGTTATTCAAGTTCAATGCATTGTCCGATATGATCTTTTCTAGCATTCCATATCGGCATATGATTTCCTTTTTCAGGAACTTGCTAATTGCAGACTTTGTAACGTTAGAATAAGAGGCAACTTCCACCCACTTGGTGAAGTAATCAATAACTACAAAGATGAATCTATGCCCGTTCGAAGCCTTCGGTGAAATTGGCCCAATGAGATCCATGCCCCACATAGAAAAAGGCCATGGAGAAGTCATGACATGCAGATGCGATGGAGGTACATGAATTTTATCTCCGTAGATCTGACATTTGTGACATTTCTTGGCATAGCTGATATAATCACTTTCCATAATCGACCAGTAGTATCCAAATCTCATGATATGCCTGACCATTTTGAATCCATTATCGTGCGTTCTACAAATCTCTTCATGGACTTCTTCTAGGATTTTCTTAGTCTCGATTGCATCAACACATCTTAGCAACACCTGATCCTTTCTCCTCTTATAAAGAATCTCCCCATCTAGGACGTACTCGTTTGCGAGCCTTCTTAATGTCCTTTTATCATTTTCAGTAGCTCTTTCGGGGTATTTACGGTCTTTTACATACTGGAGGATGTCTTGGTACCAAGGATGTTACTCTTTTTCTTCTTCTTCGATCTCGCAGCAATGGGCTGGAGTCTCGTAAATGCTCATTCGAATGGGCTTCATATCTTCTGGCCTGTTTACTTTTATCATCGAGGCTAGAGTAGCCAAAGCATCTGCCATTTGGTTTTCCTCACGTGGGAGGTATTGAAATGTAACCTCGTCGAATTCTTTGATCAATTCGAGGACCATATTTCGATAATCAATTAACTTGAAGTCTCTTGGCTCCCATTCTTCCTTGAGCTGGTAGATTACCAACATCGAATCCCATATATTTCCAAGTCCTTGATCCCTCGATCTATGGCTGCTTGAATCCCCATAATACATGCCTCGTATTCTGCCATATTATTTGTGCAATCGAAGTCGAGTTTTCTTGTGAAGGGATAATGGTCTCCTTCTAGTGATACTAAGATTGCCCCAATTCCATTGCCCACAGCATTTGAAGCACCATCAAAATTTAATCGCCAAGGATGCTCTATCGCGGTCCCTTCTTCGGTGGTTGCAATATACATCAGATCCTCATTTGGAAAGTCAAAATTTATCGGCTCATAATCCTCTAGAGCTCTACTGGCTAGGAAATCTTCTATTTCACTTCCTTTCACTTCCTTTTGGCTTACATAGACTATATCGAATTCTGACAGTAGGATTTTCCATCTAGCCATTCTTCCGTTCAATGCAGTTGAATCCATCATGTATTTGAGAGGATCTAATTTCGAGATTAACCAAGTTGTGTAGTATAGCATGTACTGTCGAAATATTCGGGTAGTCCAAACCAACGTATAACATAACTTTTCTATCGAGGAGTACCTTGCTTCACATTCGGTAAACTTTTTGCTGAGGTAGTATATGACTCTCTCCTTCTTTCCAGTCTCGTTGTGTTGGCCTAAGACATATCCCATAGAATTCTCAAAAACTACTAAGTACATGATTAATGGCTTGTTGGGACTTCGTGGTACTAATACCGGAACATCGGATAAATACTGCTTAACCTTGTCAAAAGTTCTTTGGCACTCGTCATCCCACACACCTGGATTATGCTTTCTAAGAAGATGAAAGATGGGACCACAAAACCTAACAACTTACCGAAGGTAACCCAAAAGTACATTTGACTGGATTTAGTTTTAGCTGGAACTTCCTTAATCTCAAGAACAACTTTCTCAAGACCTTTACATGTTCTTCCCCAGTTCGAGACTTGGCGATCATGTCATCGACATAGACCTCGATTTCCTTGTGTATCATGTCATGAACAATGTCACCATGGCTCTTTGATATGTTGCCCCTGCATTTTTAAGTCTGAATGGCATCACCTTATAAGAAAAAGTCCCTCACATTGTGACGAAGGTAGTTTTCGCCATATCTGCAGGGTCCATCTTTATTTGGTTATATCCTGTAAAACCATCCATGAAAGAGAAGAAGGAATGACCCGTCGTATTGTCTACCAAGGTATCGATGTGAGGCAGCGGGAAGTTATCTTTTGGGTTGGCCTTGTTCAAATCTCGGTAATCCACAGACATACGTACTTTCTCATCTTTCTTGGGAACAAGGACTATATTGGCAACCCATTCTGAATATTTTACCACTTGGAGGAAACCCGCATCAAACTGCTTTTGAACTTCTTCTTTTATTCTTAGCAACACATCTGGTCGCATCCTGCGAAGTTTTTGTTGGACGGGCTTGCACTTTTATTTTATCGGGAGCTTGTGGACAACAATGTCGGTGTTTAGCCCCAGCATGTCTTGGTAAGACTAGGTGAAGACATCTTTGAACTCTCTGAGCAGCTCGATAAGATCTTTTCGTGTTTCTGCCCAGATGCTGGTTCTAATTTTCATTTCTTTCTTTTCACATTCATCCTCTATATTCGCAGTTTCCATTAACTCCTTATAAGGTAGGATCTATTTTTCCTCTTGTTCCATCATTCGCAGCAAATCAGGAGATAAGTTATTATCTTGGCCATCTTCAAAGTCCTGAGGTTCTTCGAGACACATATCTCGCTCGAAATGAGGTTTACAGTCAGTGTCACTCATATTATTGATATCCAAGGATCTGTTAAAAGAATGAGAGTTGTCCAATGAACAAAGTAAATTTAAGAATGATTGTATGGTATGAGTGTATGTATACAAAATTCAAGAATGATTAGTTTGTGTAGGTTAATGGTAAACACATTATTTGAATTAGAAAGAATATAAAGATATATTGGTTAAAAGGGAGCAAAATGCATTTTCATTAAGATAATGGATAAAAGTCAAATGCCCTTTTACAAAAGATCTCTATCGCTCTTGGGCAAAGAACGATAGATATATGTCGTGTATTACTTTGAATGGATCCTAAAGGCTATAGGGAGCTCCTCTTCTGTCCAGTTATCTAGAATGCTTCCTGGTGCGTACGGGTAAATTTGAGATGAGCTCCTTCCTTCACCTTCTTCAGAGATGGCATTAATGTCCAACTCTGTCACAACTCTTCCTGTCTCCTTGTCTTCTTTGAGCCTCATTCTACCTGAAACAAAAGTTTTTGATATATGAGAAAAGGTCATCGACTCCCACTTGATTTCCTTCCCGGCCAATCGTGCTATTCTCATCTCTCGCTTCCTTTCTAGTTCCTTCTTCTTTTCCTTCACATCTGGCTTGTATCCTAGTCCAAAGCGATCCCACTTTCCTAGTGGTGTTGGTGCATTGATTATCCCTTACAGATGTTTCCCAACCCCTTTTCCTTGTAGTGTCCCTTTTTTAATTATCAATCGTAACCCCATCTTCGTGGTTCATGACAACTTCGGTTCGGGAATTTTCCTTCCTTCTACGATGAAAGTGGCATTAACAAACTCTAACGATCAAAAGGAACATTCCACCGCCTCTTCATTTTTTTCTACGTACGGGGCATCACTTGTCACAAATACGATAATATCCTCCCCTACATTTATTGTAACTAATCTTCCATCGGTTACTAGTTTAAGCTTCTGATGGAGTGAGGATGGTATCGCTCCCGCTGAATGGATCCAGGTCTCCCCAATAAACAATTGTAGGAGGGCTTCATATCCATCACCAAGAAGTCCACCTCGTAGGTATTCAAGCCTATCTACAATAACACTTCAATCCGGCCCATCACTCTTCTCTCTGTTCTGTCGAAAGCTCTAACTCTGTTGTGACATGTCTTCATATAAGAGCTATCGACTAGTAATATTTCCATAGTGGCTAGTGGCAATACATTTAGAGCTGAGCCATTGTCGATGAGCACATCGGGCAAAGTATACCCCTTGCAGCGAGTGGTGATGTGCAAAGCTTTCATCATCCCATTCCCCCAGATGGGATCTCATTGTCACTGAAGAAAATAAAATTATCAGCGCTGATGTTATTAATCAGGCGATCCAGCTTGCACACGGATATGTCATTGGTCACATACGTTTCGTTGAGCACCCTTATTAATGCGTTGCGATGTGCTTCTGAACTTAGCAACAATGTTGAGATCGATATGCGTGCGGGCTATTTGTGTAACTACTCGACTACACTGTACTCGCTGTGTTTCAAGAATTTCAAGAACTCTTTTACTTCTTTTTCTACTACTGGATCATTTACTGGCTCTGACTTGGCAGTCTCTTTTTCTTCTGGCTCAATTGCCAATGCTTTTCCTTTTGTAGCTTTTTTTTTCTCTTCTTTCAAGTCATAGCGTTTTCCATTACGGGTAACAAGGTTTACATCTTCTTGGGATTGCCCCTCTTTGGGCGTTATTATGTTACTCTCGTAATTCCAAGGGACTCTCTTATTATCCTCGTAAGAAGAACGGTGTAGGTTTCCATATGATGACACAAGGTTTTACTTGCCTTTTTGTTTCAGTACCCTTGGACGCAGAGATAATTATCACTGGGAGATCGGGTTTATTCATCCTTTTTTCTTCGGAGGCACAGATATCCTCCATCTCTTCCTCTTCTTCAAAGAACTCCAGCTCTTTGCGATCCATCAGATCCTATACCAGAACCTTGAACTCCATACAGTGTTGAATCTCGTGTCCCTCAGCATTGTGGAAGTCACAATAATTTTTGGCCGTTATCGTCGTATCTTCACCATTCTGCGTGATCATTCCTCTGTTTAACATTTGACGTCACACCTATTTCAAAGGAGATTTAACCTCTCCAATATTGATCTTAACCCTTTTACCTTTTGCTCAGGTAATCGCATTCACCCTCTGATCAGTGTGGGCAGTTAAAGGGTTCCCGGTCACGTTAGGTCCACACGGCTCATCGAATCTAATACGCTTTATTTTAATCAATCTTTTCACTATTTTCTTGAAAGCGAAACAGTTTTCGATAGAGTGTCCAGTTACTCCTCCGTAGAATTCGCACTGAGCATTTGCGTCATACCATTTCGAAAAAGGTGGTTGTACTGACTTCGTGTAGTACGGGGCCACCACATGTTGGTTATAAAATTACTAGTAAGCTTGGTTTCGACTTCGGTGGATTTTGGTAATTGTTTGCAGGAGTTTTGGATTGCGTCATCATAATTTACTTCGCATAGTTTGGCCTGTACATGCCTGTGTTATTTATCTCAGCTTCTTTCCTTCTGGGGGCTGTTCTTTTCCCACTCTCCCTAGCGTAAATCATGCAGCTCTTAATAGCGTTTTCAATCATTTCTCCACACATAACCATGTCCGAGAAACTTCTCGTAGCATTTCCCAATAAGTGGTTGATATATGGTGCTTTTACCGTATGAACGAAAAGCATGGTCGTCTCTTTCTCCGTCAGTGACGGCTACACCTGGGTGGTGACATCTCTCCGCCGTTGAGCATATTGCCTGAAACTTTCGCTCGACCTTTACTCCATATTTTGCAAGATGATTCTATCTGGAGCAATGTCAATAACATGACCGTATTGTTTCATAAAGGCCTAGGTCAGGTCCTTCCATGAATTGATATTTGCATGGCTTAACTGATTGTACCACTTTGCAGCGGATCCTACCAAACTGTCCTAGAAGCAATAAATTAGTAATTTGTCATTATGGACGTATCTTGTCATTTTACGATAGAACATCATAATGTGAGCCTCTAGGCATCTTGTCCCATTATATTTCTCAAATTTTGGAGTTTTGAATTTTAGGGGCAGCACTAAGTCTGGAACTAGGCTTAGTTCTTTTGCATTTATCCTTCAACCACTTGTACTGTTCCTCTATCTGTTTGGAAACTTCCAATTTTGTTCTCTCTACCTCTATTATCTCATCGAAGTCGAGATTGATGGGGTTCACAGCAGTTTCCCCTGAATTAGACCCTGATCCAATTGGGTAATTAGCTTGGCCTGAGGTACCAACGGGCTGTGGTTGTGCCCGAATGAAGATGAGTGCTCCCCATGAGTTTGTTTTCGGTGGAACTTGGTGATGCACGGGAGTAAAGCCCGGAGGATATTGGGGATCTTTATTTTCCTCCCTTGGGCCTTCTACAGGATTTTTCCCTTTTTTTGACCTCGTAATAATTGGGTCAATCGATTGATTATGTTGCTTTGAGGCTCAATAATCTAGTCTCTCATATCCCTTTGGACTCTTTCTAGCTGGTCTTGCAATTGAGCCTGCATTTGCTCTTGCATTTCCTTTTGTAACTGCTCTAGCCTTTCTATTCTCTGGTCCATGGCTCTCCGAGTACCGTAAAGGTGTGAGCTCTCTATTTTTTCAGTTTTAATTGTTTCAAATTTTATTTAATGAGATTTATTGTGTTAAAATGTGATTATGTAATGCGAATGAATGCATGAATGCAGAAGAAAGGTATTGACTTATAATTCAATTTCCATTTAGAAAACTTCATTTAGACAACTAGTTCCATTACATAAAGCAAATTACATAAATGGTTTTACTTTGATGCTCAGAGCTTTGACTTTCTTGAGGAGCCCTGCTAGCTTTTGACCTCGTTTCGTCTTCGTATCATATTGTATGCTTAACTCTTCTGCTTAAACTGCCAGTGTTTGCACATGATCGATTACTCCGCGAATTTGATTTAAAGCCTCACCCATAACATAATCCCTGTCTCTGACTTGTTTCTAGGCTTCCTGAAGATGCCAATCATTTGTCTCCAATATCCTTTCCAGAATCTCATTTCGTATTTCACTATTCTGCAAAGAGGCCTCTAATTCTTCCACCCTTTTATTCAGTCTCTCGATCTCAGCTCGACTTGCCTTCAACTCCATCACTGAATTTCGGCTACGATGTCTGTAAAAAGATTCCTCTAACCCTCGTACTCGGGCTTTTAATTCAGTCACTTCAGCTTGGCTTTCTAGAAGGCTACTCTTTATGGCATTCTCCTGAACCTTGGAATCTTGAAACTTGTTTTTCCAGTGACTTATTTTATTCTTCTCTTTGCGGATTTCCTGTTGCATTGCTCTGACGTCTTACCTAAACCAACAGTCCTCATTGACAACCGAAGCTTTTTATAGTCCCTCTTTAAGCTGTTGAGATCTTCTTCAGCCTTATGCTTCCCTTTTCTCAATTTCTTCGCTTCTAGCTTCTAGACATTCTCTTCTTCCAGCTTTTCTATCATTTTCTCCATCTCAGCATTCTTCCTCTCAAAATCTTGTTTAATTATTTTTAGTTCAATCGGGACAACCTGCAAGTGTTCTCCAATTGGGCGAACAATCTCCGGGTTTGACATAGGAATGTTGTCGTTGATCCTTCTATTTCTCCACCAATCATATTTTGCAGTTATCATGGGATTGGTGTCGAATGCTTTCATTCTTCGAACCTGGTTCCATGCATTTGAGATTTCTCGAATCTTTTTCTTATTATTTTCTCCTCGGTATACGAATTCACAGCCCCTGAGTCGCTGGTATGAACTGTCTCGATCTATATTATCTTGAGACCAGCAAAGGTGCGTATCCTGTTGCTCCTCATATCCCTGCCAATGGGACTAGTCGAAGTCTTTGCATCAATATAATATTTCATCAGGAGCGAACCATGGTGCTTGCCACTCTATGTCTTCGTCTTTGAGGCTTTGGAGTATGACCATCCACTTTTCTTCTGAGAAATTTTCTTGTCTTTGTGTAGCCACGAACTCTTTCAAAAGGGAGTAATCTTTAGACAAATATTGATAGGAGACCTTTTTTTTTTTCCAGAAGTGACTATGAAACCATACCATCAACAGCGGTGCACAGGCAATTAATCGACCTTCTCCCTCCTTTCTGCACGCGTTTAAGGATCTAAAAGTTTCAGCAAATATGGCCGAGACGGGTGTAACTCTTTTACTCAATCGATCAAACAAGTCTATCACCGCGTCTTCTATATGTCCCAAAGCCTTTAAAAAGATGACCAACCCATAGATACTCAAGGCTAGGATGTCAATCTTTTTCTTTGTATCTGGATGAGCCAGTATCAAATCTTGTAGACTTTTCTACGTGATACATTTATTGTCGCCTTTGACCTTAACCCGAGCTGCCACACACTGTTCACTCATGCCGGTGATGTTTATTAACCTTTTAACAATGGTCGGGAGATTTGAAGCTTTAGAATAGGCCTTATCTACCAAAATCTTCGGACAACGGAGCAGAGTGGTGTATTCTTCTACTAATCGGTGTCATGTCTACATTCTCGAAGGTTAAGCAACTGTAGACTAGGTTCCAATACTGTGTTAATGCTTGAAAGAGAAATTTATCTACTTTAACCTCGAACAAGTATGACAAATCTCCGTATTCTTGGTAAAAGGTTTGCTTCAGGTTGTTATCCCAACTGTCCCATATCTCTTTCAATTCTAGCACATTATTTTGAGTCGTACTGATCTTGGTATAATCCCAAAGCTCTAACTCATATCCTTCCACTAAGTTGTCACCTTTTTAGCGTTGAGTCTCCTCCGACCACATGCGCACGACCATATTATCCTTCACTTTATCAAGGTACTTGTTTTCCATGATTGATTTTCTTATCGTTAACTGAACTTTTGAGTCTATACCTTTCCTTTATATGATGATGAAATACAATGCAAGAAAGAGACAAAACAAACAAGTTAGTAAAACACAACAATATCAATATACAAGTATAGAGCACAGAACATAAGAGTTTGTTTCGGCATATTGCTAAAAGGTTCAATATAACTCCTTCTAAGACAAGTCCTTACGGCTCACTATATGTGGTTTTAGACTCTAAAGTAAGGGTACCCAAACCAGTAGATTCCTCGATCCTCACCCATTACAGGCTCATACGGACGAGTTCGATTTAGGAGGACATATTTCCCACATGTTTGCACAGAAGTGAAAACTTCACGAAAACATGGGTACAGATGTAATCCCGAAAGCGATCCACTATTTTGCACGGAGGTGAAGACCTCACGAAGGAGTAGCTTCCTGCTTCCACTTAAAAAGGTAATATCATATGCAGACGAATGCAAATTTACACTAGCAATATCACATAATGTCGCACAAAAGATGTCAAGGATCGTATATTAAACAAAATCGAAGCTTTAAAAGTTTTCAAAAAAGACCCAAAAATAATCAATTTTGGCTTGACTCTCGTTTATTAAAAAAAAGGTCCCCAGTGGAGTCGCCAAGCTGTCAAAACCATCTTTTTTGAAAACGATGAGTTTCAAAAATTATTATTAAAATTGGAAAATAGGAGTCACCACCAATCCTTTTATATGGTGTAATTGGATCACCTCAAAACGTTTAAAATCCATTTTGAAAAAAATATTTTGGTCTTCGCAATCCAGAAAACAAGTTCGTGAGTCGGTTACGCATGAGGAAGGGTTAGCACCCTCATACGCCCAAAATTGGTACCACATTGATTATTTTAGGGTCTTATTTGTAAAATTTTGAAAACTCGAATAAAGTTTAAAATACGATCCTTGAATGCATGAGTTACGTTTGAAAGAAGTCGATTTTATTTGGAAGTCTTACTATTTCAAAGTGAAGAGAAAGAAAGTCACCTCCAGTGAGTTAAGACATAAAATTTCGAGATCCAGAAATAACGAGCTTTCCTTTGTTGTAAACTTTTTCTTTTTGGAAAAGGATGTTCGTTTATCTCGATTTGAAGAAAGGTTGCACCTAGTAAGTTTTAAGGCACAAATTTCCAGAATCGAAGATAAGGAAACATTGCCTCGATTAAGGGTATTCGATTGTTTCGATTTGAAGAAAAATTGCACCTGATAAGTTAAGGCACAAATTTTCAAAACTCGAAATAAAAGAATATTGCCTCGATTTTAAAGTTTTTATGAAAACAATTTTGAAAACAAATATGTGAGTTTAACATGAACGAGCAGTTGATTTGATGTTAGATAAGACGAAGCAAAATAATTAAGCAAATAGATTATATACAAAAATAAAAAATACGAAATACGAATGCATAATAATTAAAATTTGTAAGAGGAAGAATAATAAAATAATCGGGGTTTGAAAATGTGATTTTTGGATACTCAGGTGTAAAATGGTAATTTTGGACACTCGACGGCAAAATGATAATTTTGGAAAAATTCGGGGCATCTGAGGGTAAAATGTTAATTTTTGAAAAAATTGGGATCAAAAATGAAATTTTCGAAAGTTCGAGGGTAAAATGGTAATTTTTAGAAAAATCAGGGTCAAAAATGGAATTTTGGAAGTTCGAGGGTAAAAATGGTATTTTTTGGAGAAATACAGGTTAAAAATAGAATTTTTGGAAGTTCGGGGGTAAAATGATAATTTTTGGAAATTTTAGGGTCGAAAATGGAATTTTGGAAAGTTTGGGAGAAAAACGGTAACATTTGAAGAAATCGAGGTTTAAAATAGAATTTTTGGAAGTTTGAGGGTAAAATGGTAATTTTTTAAGAAATCGAGGTTAAAAATGGAATTTTTGGAAGTTAGGGGGTAAAATGGTAATTTTGGAAATTTTAGGGTCAAAAATAGAATTTTGGGAAGTTTGAGTGTAAAATAGTAATTTTTGAAGAAATTAGGGTTAAAAGTGGAATTTTTGGAAGTTTAGGGGTAAATGTGTAATTTTTGGAAAGTTTGGGGTCAAAAATTTAATTTCGGATAGTTCGGGGTAAAATTGTAATTTTCAAAAAGTTTAGGGGTTAAAATATAATTTTTGGATAATTTAGGGACCTCCAGGGCAAGTAAACCAAAAACATGTTACACTTGGTAGCCTCTCAGGTGTTCAGAAGTCAAGGGACTAATTTAAAAATCATGAAAAATTTTTGGGCCAATTTTGTAATTTAATAGAACTTGATTTAGGTTTTAAATTGAAACAAATTAGAATTAAGAGGGTCATTTGCATAAATAAGCCAAAATCATGACATATGGCAGCTGGTGCTTTCAAAAGGTTAAGAGATTAAATTGAAAAGTTTTGAAAGTTATTGGGCTAACTTAAAATTAATTAAAAATGTGAAAAAGGACTAAATTATAAATATCAGAAAAAGCGAAAAGAGCAAATGCATAAATAGACCATTAACCAAAAACACGCATATCCTGAGGCTGGTCGGGTCGGATTCGGGTCTACCATATGTCAAAGCTCAAAATGACGCTGTTTTGAGGTTGAAACTCAGCCTCCAAAACGACGCCGTTTTGGAAGCTTATATATAGCCCAAATTAGTTTTTTTTTTTTTTTCATTTTTACTTATTCTTTCTTCAAAAAAACACCCAAAACTCTCTCAAAAAACCCTCTCTCCCCTCCATGGCCAGTCACTACTTTGGTCGTCACTCCGTCGGGTATCAGTCCCATGCGCCGTTGTCGCCGTCATCCCCGGTGCTGCCCGACATTTGCCCGTACATGCGCTGCGGCTTTCCTCTTCCACGTGCTGTCGACAGTAAAAAAAACCTTCCGTTCACTCTCTTCCCTCGTTTCCTTTTTTAAAAAAGACGATCTGAGCATGGATCCTAAGGGATCCAACTCCGATTTGCATGAAAAAATAAATCCCTTTTTTAGATTTGTTATTACTCGTTTATTAGAACAAACTGTTCTTCCTCATTAAGCCAAGGTTTCGATTCCTTAATCCTTTTATTTTCATAAGTTTGATTTCATTTTTCAAGTCCTTGTTTCAAATCTGTTTCTTTTTTGAAAAAACTTTGCAGATCGCACTCCTCCGATGGGCGTTCTTCACGACGGTGGACGACTTCACGGCTCCGGGCGTCGGCGTTGGCGCGCGACCAAAGGGACGGTGACTTAATCGGCTTTTTGGATTCTTTTTTATTACTAACATCATTATTATTTATTAATATTATTTATTTTCATTAATAAATTCATGATTACTGTTATTATTAATATTATTACTAATATTATTTGTTATTAATATTATTACTGCCATTGTTATTATTAAATTAATATTAATATTAATATTAATAATGATAACTTTCATTTAATGTTTTTTGAAATAACCGAAAATGATAATAAATAATAACTATACATTCAATGCAATTCAATTAAAAACCAGAATATAAAAGGGTTTAAATACCTAAATTATGAATAATAATAAATGAATGTATTGAAGCAATACCTGAATGATTTTAATGGTTAAATATTTTGGGTCTGCTTGTGATTGCTTTGTATCTGTCCCCTTTCATATTCAATTGCAACGTATTTAGTGTAATGATTTTGAAAGTAAACTTGCAAATGCTTCAAAGTTTATTTTTTATATTCGTTTCTTTTTCAGAGAACGTATAACTCTTTCAAAATAATTTGAATCTGGCGCTTTATAGCCATATCAACAATGATTCTGTTTTGTCTATTTTCACTTAAATGTATGTCTTCTCTTCTGTTTCTTTGCAGGCTGGCTTGGAGGCTGTAGCAGTGACGGTTAGTGTAGTCTAAGTTGGGGGTGGTCGGTTCTGACGTGGCAGGCCCTAATTGATTGGGATGGTGGTGGTGACAGTGCAAGTGGTTGAGGGTTTGAGTTAAGTGTATTTTGGGTTTGTATTGGGTTAAATGGAATTTGAGTTTAGATTTAGATCTGTTTGGGTCAATTAGGATTTGGGTCATTTTGAAATTTGGGCCCAATTTAGGTTTTGTATGGATGGACGTCAAATTGTATTTGGACATTATTTTAAATTTATTAAGCTTGAACAATATCTCAAATTTTAAATTTAAAATAAATTCTTGATGATTGTGTGAAAATTTTCTATCCAAAAAACGGAAAGAAAATGTGTTTCCACAAAACTTTATTAAGGATAGTTATATATAAACTTTTATTTTCGAAAGTATACTTACTTATAACTATATATAAATATAGTGGTCACAGGCTACCTAACTTTTCCATCCCATCTCACTTCATTATCCCCTATAAATAGCCTCTTCAAATCTCATTCACAGAATAGATCAAACAACTCCCACCACTTTCAAAATAAACAGATTTCCCCTAACCCTACTTGTTTTTCAGTGAGGTTGATAGGCTAAGATATCGACTACAGCTTTCATTGCCAACAAGGGAAATGAAGGAAATAATAAGGGAAAATGACGAATGTCAGAATCAAGGTCTGCCATTCTCCACATTTTATTTTCTTTTTTCGCCTACTTACTATCATATGTTAGTTTTATTTATTTGATATACTGTATGGGAGTGAAATATATAGCTTTATATTGTAAACAACTTAATCCTAGAGAGAAGCTCATGTCTGGAGGTGGAGCGTAGGAGTTTTGATTGGAAACATAACCCTCGTTATGTTGTCTGCCTCTCAGATAGTAAAAATACCTAACGCACTAATGAAGGATAGTGTGGACTAAGAACAGAACTTGTAGCATGGTGGTGAGCTGCAGGTCCAAGGCTTATGTATTATAGGGTGGTGTAAAAGTTGTTAGGCAATGTGGAAAGTTTAGGACTAAATGTTGTTTTATCCCTCTTGAATAATACAATAATACATATATAATATTCTTTTGTCTACTGTAATTCCTTCTCTTGTGTTTTGTTATTGCCAGACATGGAATTGGATAATGTAACCAGGTTTCTTCAAGGCAAGACCATATTAGTCACTGGTGCAACTGGATTTTTAGCTAAGGGTATTACTCTTACTCTCTCTTTGTAAGGCCAAACGTGATTTTATTGAAAGCACCAGTAATACTTAATGGTTTAATGTTTCAATCATGCCTATTAGTCTTTATCGAGAAGATATTATGGCTTCAACAAAACGTGAATAAGCTTTATCTTCTTTTGAGGGCTTCAAATGATAAATCTGCCACATAACGCTTAGAAGATGAGGTATATAAAAATTTATATTTATTTTATGTACTCAATCCATCTTATGGAATACATAAGAGACATAGTTTGCATATAAAATTATACCTTCTTTTATATACCAAATATCCAATTAAAATAACACTGACGTGAATCAAATTTATATGTAGATCATAAGTACAGAACTATTTAGGATTCTTCGCGAAAAATGGGGTTCAAAATTTGATGCCTTGATATCAAATAAGGTGATAGCAGTGGAAGGTGACACCTCTTCTGAAAACTTGGGATTAAAAGATTCAAAACCAAGAGAAGAAATGATGAAGGAAATAGAAATTGTTGTAAATTCTGCGGCCACAACTAACTTTAATGAAAGGTGCTAAAGAATCATGTTGTAATTAAGCTATAACTGATTATCGATACCATTCCTCAAAGAATAAACTTATCGGTTCCATCCTCATATTTAAATTGTATCCCATATGTACAGGTGTTAAGTTATGTTGAGTCAAATTCGATTCTAATTTTAAACAATACCTTATATGTTGATTAAAACTTTTTAATGGCTCTTAATATTTTATTCTTATTAAATTACTTTAAATATTAAAAAAAATTTAAGTTTATATAAATAACTCAAGCTATGGATAAATTTACAATAAAATAACATATAAATTATGTCACAAATTTACCAATTTGTTTTCATCTTCATCTTAGCTTCTCTTACATTTTGAAGGTATGACGTTGCGTTGGGCATCAATAGATTTGGAGCTTTCAATGTTTTGAATTTTGGGAAGAAATGTGATAAAATAAAACTATTTCTCCACATTTCAACCGGTAATTATGAATTATGATATGATGTTCTATTATTTGTATTTCAATGCTATCTGGATAATCAAATTCTAGATATAAAAAAATTATTGCAAAATTAGTAACATAACTCCATTTAGTATATACTTTATTAATGATTTTATCTTTTTTTTTTCTTTTAGCTTATGTTTGCGGTGAAAAAATAGGGATGATATTAGAAAAACGATTTTGTATGGGTGAGACTTTGAAAGGAACACATAACTTAAATATCTTTGAGGAAAAGAGAATTATGAAGGAACAATTAGCTCAACTACAATACCATGGTGCTCCAAATAAAGCAATAACATCATCCATGAATGAATTTGGCCTTGAAAGGTTTTTCTTTTTCTATTCCATCTTGATTCAAAATTATGATTAAAATGAATTGCGAAAGGTTTGTTGAATGAAGCCAAGTTGATTTGTGAATATGTCTCTTGAGTCATATATATATAAAAGAACTCTTGAGAATCATATATTGTACTCATATTTCAATAGTTGGTATTTATGAAAGGTTTTTGGATTGTTTTAAAACTTAAAATTTAGTTCTTATACTTCAATTTTGAGACATTGAATTTTTATATCTTTTTTATTTAAAAATTTTGGTCTCATCATCAATTTTACTGTTAAAATTGTTATTGTAACACTTATAAAAAAGGTAAAATGACTTTTCAGCTTTCAACATTTACAATTTTTATCAATTTGGTTTTTATTCTTTAAAAATACATAATCAATGTAAACAATTTTTTTAATTATAGATTAATTAAAAATATATATAAAATAAAGTCTACTTGTTTTATAAATTATATATTAGTCAAATTAATTATATATAGAATATATTTATGTAAATTTAATTATAAATTATATAAAATATTAGTAAATGTTGGATTAAGAGTCAAGAACACATGAAGAAAGAGAAAAGAAAGAAAGCAAAATAAAGTCTGATTGTTTTATTGATAGACTCTACTATCTCTCAAATAGAGACCAACAACCCGACATTGAGTTACTTAGCTAACTAACGGTAGAAATAGTTTGCCATATGACTAACCAACAACTAACTAAACTGCTAATAGTCCAATAGCTTAACCGTCTTAACAGTTTAACTGTTTACAATTGATTACTCTAATAATATAAAATAATTTTTAAATGACGATACTAACTCTCAATCATTTCGAAAATTTTCCTGTTTAAAAATAATAATAAAGTATTTTAAATTTAAATTTAATTATAAAACTTATATTAGTATAAAGTTTTATTTTTATAATTTTAAATAGTAAAATAGATCAAGCCGAGCTAATTCAAAACTAAAAATATATACCCAAATCTGTCCCAAAACGAGTCAAGTAGATCACGTGATCGATGAGCACCTCTTGTTACTATTCATGGAGTAAATAACATAACTTTTTTAATTTTGGAAAATTTTATATATTTTTAAACATTTTTAAATTATTTTTTAAAAAATGTTATTATTTTTTATCTTTTGAATTTTAAGGAGTTATTTTTATAAATAATTTATTTTTATCTAAAATATGGAAAAATTAATTTTTTTTAAAGAAATGTGTAGTTTTAAAGAATGATGACTAAATTAATAAAAAAAACTATATACATTAAGAGTTAAAAAATTATTTTATCATTTTTAATTGCTATATGAATAATTTTAACATCAAAATTAGATCGAAGGATCAAAATTTTTAAACAAAAAAATTATAAGAACTCAATGTCTCAAAATTAAAATTTATGGATTAAATTTTTATTTTTTTTAAAAAATGCAGAGATCTCTAGCATAATTAAATCTATTTCAATGTGTATGATAAAATAAAATTTCAATATTATAAAATAATTATTAACTAGATAACGTTGTTAGGAAAAAACCATAGATTATTTACAAAATAAGTTTCATATATAATACAGGGCAAAATTGAATGGGTGGCCAAACACATATGTATTTACAAAGGCAATGGGAGAGATGCTTTTAGGGCAATTCAAAGGAGATTTGCCACTTGTTATTATACGCCCCACCATGATTACAAGCACTTATAAACAACCTTTCCCTGGTTGGATTGAAGGTGTTAGGTATTCATACTAATTTAAATTATTATTATTATCACTACATGGAAGGAGAAATTAACAATTCGAGTTGATAATTTTTGAAATTTATTTATGGTTTTTTACATGCAGAACCATAGACAGTCTCATTGTGAGTTATGGAAAAGGGAAAGTAAAATGTTTTCTTGCCAACCCCAACACTAATCTTGATGTGGTGAGATTTTTAATTCCAGTTCTTGATAACATTACAATTTCTTCCTTTATTGGAAGTAAAAAAAATCTTGATGAGGAGTTTTTAAATTGTATATGTAGATACCAGTTGATATGGTGGTAAATGCCATGGTTGTGGCCATGAAAGTTCATTATGCAGATCGTCAACATTCTTGTGAGATCGTTTACCATGTCAGCTCCTCATTCAGAAATCCTATAACATTCTCAGATCTTCAAAACTTTTTCTGCTGTTACTTCATTAAAAACCCATGGATTGATGCAAATGGGCTGAGAGTGAAAGTTGGTCAACCAACAATGTTCAGCATAGCTAATAGATTTTTCCTGTGCCTGCAAATGAAATATGTGTTCCCACTGAAGGTTTGTTATTCTTAATTTCTACTTTTTATCAAGTATTTTTTAATCAATTTTTTATTTCACCATTATTTATTTTCTGTTCCTAATCTTATAATTCAGGTATTTTATTTGGTGAACATACTTTGTTGCCAACATTTCAAAAAAACTTATAAAGATCTTGATCGTAAAATCAACTTCATAATTCAATTAGCAAAATTTTATGAACCTTATGTATTCTTCTTAAGAATGTAAGTATTCGTTTTACTATTCTATTAAATAATTCAATTATATTGCATTCAACAACTACAAACGTTTTAAATGTTTTAATCTTCTATCAAGATCTTCTATGTCATAAAATTAGCATTTTAAATGTTTTCTTCTCTCCCAAACAGCTTTACTGATGGAAATTTGGTGAAACTGCAAACGGTGGCTGAAGAGCAAGGCATTGATTTAGATGAATTTAACTTTGATTCCAAGAGTATTGACTGGGAAGAGTATATGATGAATATTCACATTCCGCGCCTTTTAAAATATGGGATTAAATATTAGGTAATATATAAATAAAATAATCTATTACACATAATATTCGTGTTTGTAATCTCATAAATTTATATATTTAAAATATGAGATTAAATCTTAATCTCACCCTTGAATGTAGCACTTCACTTATTATATATATTTTAAGGAATGTTCTTATAGCTTCGATTGTAAAATAAAATGAGTCATGGGACTACTAAAACTTTTCAGAAGGCATGCAAGTGTTACATTTATAGTATTATTTTTTTTACTGATAAAATCTGTTCTTTTCGACATCATATCTAGAATTATTCATAATTTCTCCTCAACCCATAAATAAGAAGATAATGCACTTCAACGCACTCAAACCCACATTCTCATGCTTTAACAACAATACTCATGTCAATTGAATTAAGACTCAATTTACACGCCAATTGAAATAGTACTCAATTTGCATTTATAATGTTATTTTATTTATCTAATCTTTAATAATTGATTTTTAAATTAAAAAAAGTGAACTTTATACGAATTGTTGGTTAAAATGATAGAGTCTCATCTCCGAAAGGGTGCATGGTTGGTGCAAGCAAGGACACATTACCCCTCCGGATTATTTTGAATTTTGAAATTACTTAGTATTATACTTCAAAAGTTTAAAAAAATACATTTTCTTACAAAATTTTTAAATTAATTTTTTTCACAGGTGTTTTACTTGAAAGTATAATATTTGTTATTAAATCAAAAAAATTACATGGGATTAATTAATCAGAAAAATGAACTATTAGGCGTAAGTATCTCACCAAAATTCATCTTGCACTAAAAAAATCTTCAATTCCTTTTTTTAATCACTTTTAAACACATTGAATTATTATTTAAGTATTTTAATATTAGTATAATGACATATTTAATTTTTAACGACTAAATATTTTATCAAGTTGGTAATAATTATAAAAGAAATTAATCTTCAATATTTATAAATTATCTCAAATTAGTTTTTATATTAAATTTCTTTTGTTAAAATTTAAAAGTCATACGAATTACATATTTAATGAGGTAGAATAATTTATTTGAAATTAAGATTGACCGGTAAATTTTTTTTCTTTCTATGAGAGTGAGTCTAATTGATGTAATAGGGGAGCATAACCTATATACAATTAATTAAATATTTAATGCTTAGGTTGCATATTGTCAGTAGAAAACTGCACATTATAATATCATAATGTTATAATAATTATTTTACATATACGTATAAAAATATATATCCTAATATTAAAATACTATTATTATATAAAAATAATTTTTAATGTACAGATATATTTAAAAAGTTATAGATAATTGAATTTACATGTCATTATTTATAATTATTTGCATAATGACTACAATTTTCACTCTTTCCTAAAAATTGAAAAATATGATCGGATGCTTCAATTATAATTACATACACTTAATATATTTCGGTAGTTATAGTAATTAGTAGATTTCAATGAATTGTTTTTTTTTTTTCTCAATTAAGAACTTACAAATAAAAGCATTGGTAAAATAATGCTCAAAACTGCAACTCAAATCACCCACAAAAACAGTCCCCCACTAAATTTAACCCGCAACTCAAGTGCCAATTGCCAGATCACTTCTTTTTCTTTTTTTTCTCAATTGTTAATAATTACAGTAAAAGGCCATGGAGAAACCAAGCCCTTCCAGTCGCAAAAACTTGCAGCAAACAATAAACTCTACGACATCTAATAAGCTAACTCTGCAAAATCCCCTTCACGGAACACAAACCAATAGAAATAAAACAAACTCATCAAACATAAACCAATACTCCATTCTCTTCAACACTCTAACCCCCTTGCTTTAAGGGTATCCGAACGCTTAATCCCTGTTATTGCCAGTTCATAAGCCATTTCATTCCCCAAGTGTTGTCCATCCCATAGCAATGATCAACTCCAAGCTGTCAAAACCACCGTTGTCTTAGCTGAATCGGCGTCCTTCGTTGCACTTGGTCCCGAAAATAAACGCTCTTGCGATACCCGTCTCATCTCTATGGAAACCACCGCAACCTACAACATCCTCTTTCGCCATTCCACTTACATTAAACTTCAGCCATCCTTTTGGAGGAAGACGCCAATTCAGAACCGACATCAATACTTGATTTATATGTGGTAGATGAGTATGAGAAAGGTGCTTGTGGTGGCCATAATCATCTTGTCCAGCTTCGTGCATGTTCTGGAGTTTGTACTTGTACCTAAAGTACCCATTTCTCTGTCTAGGATTTTGGAAGCAAACAATGGAGAAGAAAAAAAAATATGGGTTTGGAATTTAAGTCCCCAAAATGGAGGAAATATATAAATATAATATTACCTCTATGGTTATGGTTATGGAGGAAATATAATATATTCATACTTTTTAAACTTTTTGACAGTGCACACACACCTTGCGTACACAGGCGCTCGAACTCGAGACCCCTAGGATAAAGAACATCTTTTTTTTCACTGAAACTATTTGTTGGGTTCCAAAAAATTCAAATTGTGTGATCCCATTACATGCCCCTAATATTGTATAAAAAATTCATAGTAATAAAATCCCGCATTAATATATTTTTTTCTCCCCTTTTCTCTCTTATACAATCATGGGTGTAATTAGGGGACTGACAAGGGCCTCGACCCCCTAAAATAGTATATTTTCATTTAGATCCTTTAAAATTTTAAATTATTAAAGATTAAATTGTACTTTGTCTCCCTTAAAATAATAAAAATTTTATTTAGTCATTTAAAAATTATAAAGATATAAGCTATTAAAATGGTGAAATTGCATCTTTACTATCGAAAAATTTACAATTTAATCTCGGCCCCACTAAATTTTTTTTTTGGTTTCGCCCCTACATTCAACCTTCCTTTTTTTGTTATGTTCGTTGACATGGTCAACCTTTTTCCTCTCCTTTCCCTTTTATTTTTTTTCCCGTTTGTTCTTTCTTTTCCGTCATAAGAATAAAGATTGGCCTCCATCCCCTCTCATTCACCGTCCTTCCATTAGCCTTTTGTTGATTGTCTTATAGATGTTCCCTTCTTGCTTACATCAACTAGCCTGATGTCCCCTATTCTTTCCGATTTCCTTGTTCTATGTCTTATAGAAGCTCATTGGAGCCCAAGTCTCGTCACACCAATCGATTGGTGGTTGTAGTTGTTTTGGCAACGAAATCCTCCTCTGATGCCGATTCTTGTAGCACCATGGTGTTTGTTAAGGCTCCTTTTTATGGGTTGATGTGGTATGGGCTCCTTTTGAAAGCGTTACATGCAATTGAAAGGTGCATCCACCCTTACTGTTGACTTATGGCCTTCCTAAGTTTTCTTCTCTAGCGTGATGGCTATGATATTTATTGCTTGATTTTACAGCCAGGGTTTCCTTCGGCTTTGTTGTGGCTGGGCTTTGGTTCACTGTAAGTATTTGGTTCTTTTTTTTTTTATGTATATTTTGGCTTATTTGAGCCTTTTTTTATTACATGTTTCTCTTTCTTTAATGAAAGCTGATTATTATTGAAAAAAAATAAGATTTACATTTTATTTTTATTAATAACAATAATGTACAAGTGTCATGGAGCTAGAGCTTTAGTCTAGCAAACCGTACGATCTTAGGCGATTTCTTTACTTCAAATCTGCCTAAGTCAGCCTAACACTCAAAAAGTGAGAATTCTCTTGGAAATTCTTTGAGGCATCGAAAAATATAGCGGGAGCAACTCGAAATGAAAAGAGCAACGAGAGAATTGAAAAGCCACAAGAAACCTATTGAAGCCCAATTTTGACCAAGGCCTAAACTAAACCCATTTTAAAATTTATTTTGAATTTAAATTTATTTTAAATTTAAATTTGTTTTAAAATTTAAATTTAGATTTATATTTAAATTTAAATTTTATTGTAAATATTGAAAGTCCAAAAATTACAGGCCCAATAATGTCCAAATACAATTTGAGGCCCACTTTACAAACTCGATTGGGCCCAATTACAAACGGCCCAAATTACCTAAACCCAAACCCCATACAAATGACCCAATTCCACTAAACCCATTACACCATTGACCCAAACACTTAGTCACTTGCACCAGCCACTTCAACCCCAGCCACTCATAGTGCGCCACATTAGCACCAACAGTGCCACCACCTTCAACTTGCTCTGCCACCGTCACTACATAGCCACCATTGCTGCACCTGTAAAAGAAATAAAAGCCCAGTTTTAAATTGCAAACAACAAATAATAATCATTGTAACACTGGTTATAAAAACCAGATTCAATCTTTTGTAAAGGTTACTGATCTGGGGTTGTACACACGCAAAAAAATCAATATACAGATAAGTTTTCTTGAGAATTCAGTAAGAGCAGTAGCAAACACTTTGCAAACCTAAAGAAGAAGAGACTAATAGCAAGCAGAGAATAGACCAAAGGGTTTCGAGGTTTTCAAGCATTCGAACCGTCCAGGTACAGTTTCAATATACATGCATTGATTATCATTAACAATTTAAAATATCTAAATAGACTTCAATACTTCTGTTAAATGCCCCTCTGTTAGCATTTATTATTTACTTTCAACAGCATAATAAATAAATAAGTATATTAAATAATAATAATAATATTAATAATAATAAATATAATACTAAGGACATTAATTAATTAATAATGATAATAAATATAATATTTAATAAACAAAAAGATAAAAAAGAAAACAAAAGGATAGAATAGCTCCCCTGATTGCACCACCGCGGAGCCGGAATGAAGCCTCCTGGGTTGCTGCCACCCTTGTAGTCTCGTTCGTTGCCACCATCGCGATTTCTAGCACAATGGATTCAAAAGTGTTAATAACTAGTGGAATACAATAGATTTTAAAGATGAAAATCTCAAAGAATGGATTTGAAAAGGTAATAAAGGATCGGATTACGAACCTTCAATGGACAACCCTGATCTTTTGTGGATTTTCGAAGCAAAAGTATTCAAAAAAAAAAGAGATGAAAATTTTTAAGATCTGGGTTTAGATCCAGATCTGCTTTTAAAATAAAGGTTTTAATATATATAGAGAGAGAGAGAGAGAAAAAAAAAGTTTACCTTGGATGGTGGCACTTACACGGGGGAAACTAGCACACAGACAACGACGACTTGGGCGACGACGCGTGGCGTGCGTGGAGACCGACGGACGGCGAGCCAACAAGGGAGCCACGGAGAAAAAGGGGAAAGGCAAACTGTTTTTTTATTATCAAAGGGTGAAAATGTTTTTTTCTGAAAATTGAGTCTTTTATAGCCCTTTGAAATGACACCGTTTTGAGGGATGAATTTCAGTCCCAAAACGGCGCCGTTTCATGCCTTAAACCCATGACCAGCCTGAATCCGACCCGACCCGCCTCAAGATCCGCGTGTTTCCATTGGAGGGTATATTTATGCAATTGGTCCTTCCGCTTTTTCTAATTTTTACAATTTAGTCCTTTTTAAAATTTTTAATTTATCGTAAATTTGCCTATTAATTTTATTTCATTTTCAATTTAATCCCTTAACCTTTTGAAAGCCCGAAGAGCTGCCACGTGTCACTGTTTTGGTATATTTATGCAATTGGTCTTTCCCCTTTTATTTTTGTTTCATTTTAATCCTTAATTCAAGTTCTATTTAATTACAAAATTGGCCCAAAAATTTAAAATGATTTTTAAATTAATCCCTTGACATTAGGATGCCTAAGAGGCTGCCACGTGTCACCATGTTTTGGTTTTATTGCCCTAGAGGCTCCTAAACTGTCTAGAAATCATATTTTGACCCCCCGAACTTTCCAAAATTCCATTTTGACCTCGATTTTTTCCAAAAATTATATTTTACCCTCGAACTTTCCAAAATTCCATTTTTAATCCTGATTTTTCCAAAAAATATATTTTTACCCTCAAACTTTCCAAAATTCCATTTTTGACCTCGATTTTCCAAAATTACCATTTTACCCCCGAACTTCCAAAAAATACCATTTTTAACCTCGATTTTTCCAAAAATTATATTTTTACCCTCGAATTTTTCAAAAATTCCATTTTTGACCTCGAACTTTCCCAAAATTACCATTTTACCCTCGAATATCCAAAATTATCATTTTGCCCCCGGATATCCAAAAATTTTATTTTCAACTCCAATTATTTAATCTTTTCTTCCTCTTCAATATTATATTTAAGTTTTAATTATCACGCCTTCGTATTTCGTATTGTTGATTTTTTTTGTATATCTGCTTAATTATTTTGCTTCGTGTTATCTAAGCTCCATTATTATCTGTTCATCCATATCTAAAATTTTACATTTGTTTTCAAAATTATCTTCGTAAAAAATTTAAAATCGAGGCAATATTATTTTATTTCGAGTTTTGAAAATTTGTGCCTTAACTTACTAGGTGCAATTTTTCCTCAAATCGATATAAGCAAATACCCTCTAAATCGAGGCAATGTTTCTTTATCACTAATTTTGAAAATTCGTGCCTTAACTTACTAGGTGCGAATTTTCTTCAAATCGAGATAATCGAATATCCTTTTCCAAAGTTTTAAAAGTCTACAACAAAGGAAAGCTCGTTATTTCTGGATCTTGATAATAAATATAATATTTAATAAATATAACACTAAGGATATTAATTAATTAATAATGATAACAAATATAATATTTAATAAATAAAAAGATAAAAAAGAAAACAAAAGGACAAAGTAACTCCCCTGACTGCACCACAATCGGAGCCGAAATGAAGCCTTCTGGGTTGCCGCCACGCTTGTAGTCCTGTTCGTTGCCACCATCGTGATTTCGAGCATAATGGATTCAAAAGTGTTAATAACTAATGAAATACAATAGATTTTAAAGATGAAAATCTCAAAGAATGGATTTGAAAAGGTAATAAAGGACCGGATTTCGAACCTTCAATGGACAACCTTGATCTTTTGTGGATTTTCGAAGCAAAAGTATTAAAAAAAAAGAGATGAAAAATTTTAAGATCTGGGTTTAGATCCAGATCTGCTTTTAAAATAAAGGTTTTAAAAAATATATATAGAGAGAAAAAGTTTACCTTGGACGGTGGCGCGTACGCGGTGGAGATCGGCACACAGCAGAAGGCGGCGACTTGGGCGACGGCGCGTGGCGCGCGTGGCGTCCGACGAACGACGAGCCAACAAGGGAGCCACGGTCGACCCTTGAGAAATTCAGACAGAAAAAGGGGAAAGGTAAACTTTTTTTTCTATCAAAGGGTGAAAATGTTTTTTTTTCTAAAAATGGAGTCTTTTATAGCCCTTTGAAACGGCACCGTTTTGGGGGATGAATTTCGATCCCAAAACGGCGCCGTTTCATGCCTTAAACCCATGACCGGCCCGAATCCGACCCGACCTGCCTCAGCATCCGCGTGTTTTCATTGGAGGGTATATTCATCCAATTGGTCCTTTCACTTTTTCTGATTTTTACAATTTGGTCATTTTTAAATTTTTTAATTTATTATAAATTCGCCCATTAATTTTATTTCATTTTCAATTTAATCCCTTGATCTTTTGAAAGCCCCAGTAGCTGCCACATGTCAATGTTTTGGTATATTTATGCAATTGATCCTTCCCCTTTTATTTTTGTTTCATTTTAATCCTAAATTCAAGTTCTATTTAATTACAAAATTGGACCAGAAATTTAAAATGATTTTCAAATTAATCCCTTGACTTTAGGATGCCTGGGAGGCTGCCACGTGTCACCATGTTTTGGTTTTATTACCCTAGAGGCCCCTAAACTGTCCATCAATCATATTTTGACCCATTGAACTTTCCAAAATTCCATTTTGACCCTGATTTTCCAAAAATTACATTTTTACCCCCAAACTTTCTAAAATTCCATTTTTGACCTCGATTTTTCCAAAAATTACCATTTTTCTCTTGAACTTCTAAAAATTCCATTTTTGACCCTAATTTTTCTAAAAATTACATTTTTACCCCCAAATCTTCCAAAAATTCCATTCTTAACCTTGATTTTTCCAAAAATTACCATTTTTACCCCATATGTCTAAAAATTCCATTTTTGACCCTGATTTTCTTTTAAAAATTACCATTTTACCTCCGGATGTCTAAAAATTCAATTTTTGACCTCGAACTTCCAAAATTACCATTTTACCCTCGGATATCTAAAAATTTCATTTTCAACTCCGATTATTTTATATTTTCTTCCTCTTCAATATTATATTTAAGTTTTAATTATCATGCCTTCGTATTTCGTATTTTTGTTTTTTTTTGTATATCTGCTTAATTATTTTGCTTCGTGTTATTGAAGCTCCATTATTATTTGTTCATCCATATCTAAAATTTTACATTTGTTTTCAAAATTTTCTTCATAAAAAACTTTAAAATCGAGGCAATATTCTTTTATTTCGAGTTTTGAAAGTTTGTGCCTTAACTTACTAGGTGAAAATTTTACTCTAAATCGGGGCAATATTTTTTTATCTCTGATTCTGAAAATTCGTGCCTTAACTTACTAGGTGCGAATTTTCTTCAAATCGAGATAACCGAATATCCTTTTCCAAAGTTTTAAAAGTCTACAACAAAAGAAAGCTCGTTATTTCTGGATCTTGCAATGTTATGTCCTAACTCATGGGACGTGACTTTCTGTCTCGATCACCTCGAAATAGTGGGACTTCCAAACAAAAATCGACTTCTTTTAAATGTAATTCACGCATTCAAGGATCGTATTTTAAACTTCATTTGAGTTTTTAAATTTTACAAATCAAGACCCGAAAGTAATCAATGTGGTATCAATTTTGGGCGTATGAGGGTGCTAACCCTTCCTCATGTGTAACCGACTCCCGAACTTGTTTTTTGGATAGCGAAGACCAAAATATTTTTCAAAACAGATTTTAAACGTTTTGCAGTAATCCAATCACACCAAATAAAGGATTGGTGGAGGCTCCCATTCTCTAATTTTTAAAATAATCTTCGAAACACTTTTTTCAAAAGATGGTTTCGACAAAACCATGCAAATAAAGTGTTTGAGTAAATGCTCTCAAATATATTCTTTAACTCAAGAATATAATACAATGAGATGACTACCAATAAGGGGGAAGACTTTTATTTATAGTTGAGCTCCCCTAAAACCAACGGTACAGATTGAGTTACATTGACGGTCGAGATTAAAGCTTATCTATAGTTGAGAGTTCTAAGGGATTTAAACTCTATACAATCAGATCCTTTCAGGATTTACACTATTTACTTTGGTAACTCTAGTTTTACTGGAGTATTTCACTGGGCCACGAATGTTTCAAGTAGATAGGCTTTAACATAGGTTCCATGAGTTAGGTAAGTTCAAGCGAGTCAAATGAGACCCATTTCATCAATTGACCTCTATAGGACGTTCTTTGTGCAATCCTCACGGACTTGGATTTGCAGCCCGTGACGCAAGCATGAGTATAATGAAATAAAATTTAACATATAGGTGATGAAAGTCAAATATGTTAGTTGGTTGCATCACCAAATCATATAAAATTTTGTCATTAATCATTTGTATCATCACTAATTATCGAAATCTTCCTTTTTTAGAAAACGACGAGTTTCGAAAATTATTTTAAAATCAAAAAATAATGGGAGTCGCCACCAATCCTTTGTTCGGTGTGATTGGATCACCATAAAACGTTTTTAAAAAAATCGTTTTGAGAACATGTAGGTCTTCGAAATCCAGAAAAATAGGTTCGGGAGTTGGTTACGCATGAGGAAGGATTAGCACCCTCATACGCCCAAAATTGGTACCGTATTGATTATTTTCGGGTCTTAATTTGTAACATTTAAAAGTTCAAATAAAGCTTAAAATATGATCCTTGAATGCATGAGTTAAGTTTAAAAGAAATCGAGTTTGTTTGGAAATCCCGCTATTTCAAACTGATCGAGGAAGAAAAGCTACGTCCAGTGAGTTAGGACACGACATTTCAAGATCCATAAATAATGAGTTTTCCTTTGTAAAACCTTTTGAAATCTTTACGAAAATGATATTTGATTATCTCGATTTGAAGAAAGGTTGCACCTTGTAAGTTAAGGCGCAATATTTCGAAATTGAAGATAAAGAAACATTGCCTCGATTAAGGGTATTCAATTATTTCAATTTGGAGAAAAATTGCACCTAGTGAGTTAAGGCGTAAATTTTCGAAACCCGAAATGAAAGAATATTGCCTCGATTTTAAAGTTTTTATGAAAAAAGACAATTTCGAAAACAAGCATGCGAGTTAAATATGAATAAAAAGTTAACAATAGATATTAAACGCAAAGTAAGATAAATAAAAAGATAAATTAATTGAGAAAAAGAATCAAAAATACAAAATACGAATGCTTTAATAATTTAAAATTAAATGCAAATATTGATGAGAAAGAAGAATGATGCAATCAGAGTTCAAAATGAGACTTTTTGGATTCCCGAGGGCAAAAATGATAATTTTGGATTCTCGGGGGTGAAACGGTAATTTTGGGAAAATTTGAGGTTAAAAATGGGATTTTTGAAAGTTTGGGGGAAAATGGGATTTTTTGAAAGTTTCGAGGTCAAAAATGGGATTTTTGGAAGTTCGGGGGTAAAAATGGGATTTTTGGAAGTTTCGGGGTTAATAATGGGATTTTTAGAAGTTCGGGGGGAAAAAACTGGATTTTTGGACAGTTTAGGGACCTCCGGGGTAATAAAATCAAAGATAGGTGACACGTGGCAGCCTCTCAGGCATCCTGAAGTCAGAGGACTATTTTGAAAACCATGGAAAATTTTTGGGGCAATTTTGTAATTAAAGCGAACCTGATTTAAGGATTAAATTAAAACAAATTAGAAATAAAGGGGACCATTTGCATAAATAAGCCAAAATCAAGACACATGGCAGCTTCTGGTGCTTTTAAAAGGTCAAGGGGCTAAATTGAAAAACCGTAAAAATCATTAGGCCAGTTTAGAATTAATTAAAAGTACGAGAAGGACCTGATTGAAAATTTTGGAAAAAGCGGAATGACCAAATGCATAAATATCCCTTTCTCCAAAAACACGCAGATCCTTGGTAGGGTCGGATCGGATTTCGAGTCGGTCATGGATACTTTAAAGAAACTACGCCGTTTTGTAACGAAATACCCCTACCCAAAACGTTACCGTTTTGGTAAGGGTATTTAAACCCTCGAGCCCTTGTAAAACCGAAGCCTTTTCTCATTTTTCGGATTTTCAGAGAAAAAAACGAGAGCCCTGCCCCCTTTCTCTCAAATCCTCTTCATGGCCGGCCAAACTCCGGCCGATTAGCTCAGCCGTCGTCCGTCGCGTGGGGCCATACGCGCGCCGTCGATCCCCTCGAGTGTTCATCGCCCGTCGTCGCTTGGGGTTCTCCGGTGCACACGTCGTTGCCCTCACCAATCACGCGCTGTCATTTGCCTCCGTGTTCGAACGTCGTCCACAGTTTAAAGGTAAAAAAAAGGTTCATTTCTTCACTCTCCCCTTTTTTAAAAAAAAGAAACAGATCTAGGTCTAGATCGAACCTGATCTAGCCTAGATCTAAAAGGTTTTGCCCCCCTCTTAAAAAAACAACCAAATCGGTTTTGTTTAGGGTTGAAACTATTCGTACCCTCAATTTTTAAAACCCGTTTTTAATCTCTTGTTTTTCTCTGGGTTTTGCAGGTCCGTACGCGACGAGGTAAAGGCGGTGTTCGTTCGGGGTTCGACTTCCGACGACAGCGATCGACTACAGCGGGCTGGCCGAGGATAAGCCCTCTGACTTTTCATTTTTTTTATTTGTCATTAATATTATTAATATTATTATTATTAAGAAAATATTTATTATTAATAAATATTATGAAAATCGCCCACTTGTCATTAATGTCATTATTTATTACTGCCATCTATTATTAATATTATTCTTATTAACTAATATTACTGTTAATACTTATCTCTGTAATTAATATGTATTGAAAACGCATATAGAAATAAAAAATTACAGTAATAATGTATGCATGAATGGGTATTAATGAATATATGCGAAAGGACATTAACAGTTTAAATCTAAAGGATTAACACTGACGAATGAGTGCTTACTAGTAGATGTATACTTTGCTCAGTATGACCTGTTTGGTATTCTGCTTTCTTGTGCTTTGGGTGCTGATATCTTTTTCAATGATTTACTGTTTCTGTTTTGTATTTATTTTTTCAAGAGGTCCTCCCTTTAAAAACTGAAATGAATTCGGCTTTTATAGCCTATGTATCCATCATTCTTTTTTGTTTTACAGTACTTAATGTATGTCCATTCTCTCCTTTTGCAGGTTCGGCTATGGCAGTGGCGGTTGGAGCAGCCGGTGGCAGCGCAAGTTGGAGCTGAAGATGGTGACAAGTTGTTGATGACGTGGCAGCCTCTGGTTGGCTGAAGGGGAGGCAACAGCAGCAACACTTAGTTGTAGCAGACTTAGGATTAGGCTTTAGGGCAGTGTAAAATTTGGGCCTATTTGGGCCATTGTGATTTTAGGGTAATTTGGGTCTTTCGAATTTGGGCCCAATTGGGCTTTGTAATTGGACATTTTTTGTATTTGAACCTTATTTATTTTAAATTTATAATAATCTTAAATTTGGAAAATAAATTTAAACTTAAATTAAATTTAAATTCGAAATAAATTGAAATTTAATATAATTTTAAACTTCTACACAAATTTATTCTTAAAATAAATTTAAAGGGAGTTTGGGCCCAGTCAAAATTTGGGCTTCAACAGCTGCCCCTCTTTGCTCGTTGTTGTGTAACGAGAACAGAGCAAAGATCCAAAAGAAAGCCCAATTTTGGCCAAGTTCTATTACTTAGTTGTTCTTTCTTCAACTGGTTCACCCTTTGTTTGACGTTTGTCGTTTAATTTCACTACATCCGCTTCTCTACATCTTCGATGTTGTGGTTTCATCTTGCTCTTAGGAGATTTTAAAAAAGACAAAATTTGCTACTGTAGTTTCATTCCATTTTCTTGAAATTTCAAAGAGATTGGAATTTGTCATCGTAGCCTTTGAGTCTGGTTTCGTTGACTTGGCCTTCTTCTCAGTATCTCATCAGGAAGATGGCCGCATCACTTGTTTTGATTCAGTTCTCTGTGTTTCATCAGGAAGACGGATTTGGTCCACTCCTCCGTATCTCATCAGGGAGCTATCCATTTTATTACTTCGACCTGCTTCTCAGTATCTTATGAGGAAGTTGGGGTTCGAAGGTTTATTCATCGTGCGTGGGTTTGGTTCGGCCTTCTTCTTAGTATCTCATCAGGAAGATGACGCATCGCTTGTTTCAATCCGCTTCTCTGTATCTTATCAGGAAGACGAATTTGGTTCACTTCTCAGTATCTCATCTGGAATCTAACCGTTTATTGCTTCGACCTGCTTCTCGGTGTCTCATTAGGAAGCTGGGGTTCGAAGATTTTGCTCGCTTTGAGCGTGGGCCTGATTTGGTCTTCTTCTCAGTATCTCACTAGGAAGATGACTGCATCGCTTGTTTCAATCAGCTTCTCTGTATCTCATCAGGAAGACGAATTTGGTTCACTTCTCAGTATCTCATCTGGAAGCTAACCGTTTATTGCTTCGACCTGCTTCTCGGTGTCTCATCAGGAAGCTGGGGTTCGAAGATTTTGCTCTCTTTGAGCGTGGGCCTGATTTGGTCTTCTTCTTAGTATCTCACTAGGAAGATGACCGCGTCGTTTGTGGGTATCGCAATCTGCCCCGTGATTGGGGTAAAGTTTTGGATTCCCGTATCTCTTCAACTTTTTCCTCGGTGGTCTTAATGATTCATCCCGCCATGTGACGGGGATGTGACCTGCGAAATATGCTTCCATGGGCCTCTATGTAGGCCTAAATGAGAAAGTCATGATTAGAATGAATTAAATGCTCTTAACTTGCATGAATGTGTATGATGAATGTTAGATTTATTTATTATTATTCAGGTTGGCATTGTCTGTCGCCCGTTCACATTCTGTTTTTGATGTCTTGCTCCACCCCTTCTAGATTATTCTAGAACTGCTTGTTTTTTAAGCTTGTCTTCCCATTGGTGGTCTTGTTTCGAACTTCTTGTAATTTCTGAAAACTTCAGAATAATGCTGATGACTTTTTGTATGATTTATTAGTTCATTACCCGTTATTTAGATGTAAAATGCTTGGGCAAATTTGTGCAGAAACAAAGTCGTATTTCCAAAATTCTATTAAGGAGAGGATCAAAGGAAACCATCATTAGTTGAAAATTGCCAAGTATACAAAGAATAATTGGTTGCCCCAGATATCGCAAAATGAGCTACTCTGCGCTAACTTGCTTGAGAATCACTCCTAATGTCTGATGTGTGCCTAGAAGATCTAGAGAGCTTTGTTCATATTTCAAGTTGTAACCTTCCTCTTTCTCGTCGACCCATTCTTCGGGCCTGAGCCGCCCTTTGCGGGTTTTCAACTCAAAATTTCCTTGGTTCCGAGACGCCTTTTGCGGGTTTTCATCCTGAACCCTTTTTTTTTCGACGCCCTTTACGGGTTTTCGTCTCAATTCCCCTTTTTCAGGCAAAGTATTTTTTTCACCGAGTCTGAATTGACAGGGTTGTGTAGCTCCTTGCCGTCCATTTCTGTTAAGATGAGAGCTCCTCCTGAGAAATCCTTTTTTACCACATAAGGCCCTTCCCAATTGGGCATCTATTTCCCGCGGAAATCTTTGTGTATGGGAAGTATCTTTTTCAAAACTAGATCTCCCTCATAAAATTCCCTGGGACGAACCTTTTTGTCGTAAGCTCGCATCATTCTTTTCTGGTACATCTGTCCATGGCGGATGGCTATTACTCTTTTTTCCTCGAATAAATTCAACAGGTCATACCGAGCTTGGATCCATTCAGCCTCGTCCATTTGAAGTTCTGTTAAGACTAGAAGTGAAGGTATTTCAACCTCGATAGGCAAGACTGCTTCCATACCGTATGCCAACGAGAATGGTGTTGCCCCGGTAGAAGTTCTGACTGAAGTTCTATAGGCAAGGAGGGCAAATGGTAATTTTTCGTGCCAGTCCTTGTAAGTCTCAGTCATTTTTGCCACAATCTTCTTGATATTCTTGTTAGCTGCCTCCACAGCTCCGTTCATTTTTGGGCGATAGGGAGAGGAATTATGATGCTTAATTTTGAACTGTCGTGCTATTGTTCAAATTGAGGGCATTATCGGATATGATTCTTTCAGGCATCCTGTATCGGTAAATAATTTCTTTTTTCAGGAACTTGCTAACCGCTGACTTGGTAACATTTGCATATGAGGTTGCCTCTACCCATTTAGTGAAGTAGTCAATCACCACAAAGATGAATCTATGGCCATTGGAAGCCTTTGGAGAAATTAGCCCGATGACATCCATGCCCCACATAGAAAAAGGCCAGGGAGAGGTCATGACATGAAGATGTGACGATGGTACATGAATCTTGTTTCCATAGATCTGGCATTTATGGCACTTCTTAGCATAATTGACGCAATCACCCTCCATACTAGACCAGTAATACCCAAATCTCATTATTTGTCGGGCCATCGTGAAACCGTTAGCATGTGTCCCACAAATGCCCTCATGAACCTCTTCTAAGATCTTTTTAGCTTCGATTGCATCGACACACCTTAGAAACACTTGATCTTTTCTCCTCTTGTATAAGATTTCCCTATCTAGGACATATTCACTGGCTAGCCTTTGTAATGTCCTCTTTTCATTTTCTGAGGCTTGCTCGGGATACTTTTGATCTTTAACAAATTGAAGAATATTCCGGTACCATGGGTGATCATCTTTTTCTTCTTCTTCCTTTGTCTCAATATCATAACAATGAGCAGGGGTTTCATAGATACTCATCTGAATGGGCTTTACATTTTCCGTCCTGCTAACATTAACCATCGAGGCAAGAGTTGCAAGAGCATCGGCCATTTGGTTTTCTTCCCGTGGGAGATAATAGAATGTGACGTCATCGAATTCTATGATCAACTCGAGGACCAATTTACGGTAATCCACTAACTTTGAATCCCTTGTTTCCCATTCTCCTTTTAGTTGATAGATCACCAGTGCGGAGTCTCCATAAATTTCCAGAATTTTGATTCTCCGCTCTATGGTCGCATGGATTCCCAATATACATGCTTCGTATTCAGCCATATTATTTGTGCAATCAAAATCAAGCTTGCTGGCGAAAGGGTAATGATCTCCCTCTGGTGATACCAAGATTGCCCTAATCTCATTACCCGTGGCATTTGAAGCTCCGTCGAAATTCAATCTCCAAGGTCGTTCTTCCATGATTGCCTCTTCAGTAGTTGCTATATACATTAGATCTTCATTCGAGAAATCGAAGTTTATCGGCTCGTAATCCTCTAAAGCCCTACTGGCCAGGAAGTCTGCTATCACACTCCCTTTTATTGCTTTCTGATTTACATAGACTATGTCGAATTATGAGAGCAAAATTTGCCATCGAGCCAACCTTCCATTCAATGCCGCTGACTCCATCAGATACTTCAGAGGATCTAATTTCGAAATTAACCAAGTAGTATGATATAACAAGTACTGCCTTAATCTGCGTGTAGTCCAGACTAGGGCACAACATAATTTCTCAATAGGCGAATATCGCGTCTCACAATTAATGAATTTCTTGCTGAGATAATATATCGCCCTTTCTTTCTTTCCTGATTCATCATGTTGGCCTAGTACGCATCTCATGGAGTTTTCAAAGATCGTCAAGTACAGGATCAATGGCTTATTAGGAACTAGAGGTACCAAGATGGGAGCTTTGGATAAATAGTCTTTGACCTTATTAAAGGTTTCCTGACATTCATCGTCCCATACCTCCGGGTTACGCTTTCTAAGCAAGCGGAATATAGGATCGCATTTCTCAGTCAACTGTGAAATAAAACGAGCAATGTAATTTAATCTTCCTAAGAAACCCTGAACTTCTTTTTGCATGCTGGGTGGTGGTAGCTCCTGTATGGCTTTGACTTTATCCGGGTCAATTTCAATTCCTCTTTTGCTGACTACAAAGCCTAACAATTTTCCTGACGTGGCCCCGAAAGTGCATTTTGCTGGATTCAACTTTAATTGATATTTCCTTAGCCTTCCAAATAACTTTCTCAGGATTCTTACATGTTCTTCCTCTGTTTGGGATTTTGCAATCATGTCATTGACGTAAACCTCAATTTCCTTATGCATCATGTCATGAAATAGGGTCACCATAGCCCTTTGATAAGTTTCCCTTGCATTTTTTAGTCCAAAGGGCATCACTTTGTAGCAAAAGGTTCCCCATAGTGTGACAAAAGTGGTTTTGGTTATATCCTCAGGGTCAATCCTTATTTGATTATACCCAGATAAGCCATCCATGAAGGAGAACAGGGAATATCCTGCCGTGTTGTCGACTAGAGTGTCAATGTGGGGTAAGGGAAAATTATCCTTCGGGATAGCTTTATTTAAATCTCGATAGTCCACACACATACGTACCTTTCCATCTTTTTTAGGAACGGGGACTATATTAGCTACCTATTCAGAGTATTTGACCACCTGGAAGAAGCCAGCGTCAAATTGTTTCTTGACTTCTTATTTTATTTTTAACAACATATCCGGTCTCATCCTTCGAAGTTTTTGTTGCACAGGTCTGCTTTCTTCCTTTATAGGGAGTTTATGGACCACGATGTCAGTGCTCAACTCGGGCATATCCTGATAAGACCATGCGAAGATATCTTGGAATTCTTGAAGCAATCGATAAGATCCCTTCTGGTTTCTTCGGAGATGCTTGTTCCAATTTTCACCTCTTTCTTTTCATTTTCGTGCCCCAGATTTATAACTTTCATTGGGTCCGAATGGCAAGATCTACTTTTCTTCATGTTTCATCATTCTTAACAGAGGTAGATCACAATCTTGATTATCTTCAAGGTCTTGAAGCCCTTCTAAACACGTATCTTGCTTGAAGTGGGGTTCTAAGTTAGCGTCAGGGTTGCTCATATTATTGATATTTGAGGATCTGGATGAGATGGAGGTCCAAAGAGCGAAATAAATTTACGAAAGAATGAATATGTGGTATATGTATGAGTATGTATGTATTTAATCTTGTTTATTAGATATGTACGAATGGTTTATTAAGCCGAATTTAAGAAATAGTTATGGAAAGAGTATGAAATGGAAAGTGCACTTCATTCAAAATAGCTGAATAATGAGCATGGGCCCTTTTACAAAAAGATCCATATTGCTTTCGAGCCTAAAGCAATAGGTGTTTTCGAGCATTACTCTGAGGAAATCTTAAAAATTATAGGGAGTTCTTCCACGGTCCAATTATTCAAGGTGCTTCCTAGTGCACACGGAGAAATTCTCGATGGATCCCTTCCTTTCCTTCATCTGATATAGCATTAATGCCAATATCTTTTACGATGTCCACTTTGGTTCCAATTGTCACTCGCTTCTTTTCCTGCTGGTTGATCACCTCTCCTAAGACGAAAGTCTCATAGATGTGCGGGAAAATCATAGGTTCCCACGAGATGTTCTTTCCAACTAGTCTGGCCCTCCTTCTTTCTTGCCTCTTCTCCAACTCCTTTCTCTTTTGTTTTGCGTCTGGCTTGTACCCCAAGCCATAACGATCTCATTTTTCTATTAGCATTGGCACATTAACTCTTCCTTGGAGGTATTTTCCTAATCATTTCCCAAGTCTCGCTCCTTTTTCGACCGTTAATTTCAGACCCATCCTGGTGGTCGATGATATTGTAGGCACAGGTATTTTCCTCCATTCCGAAATGAAGGTTGCATTGACAAACTCCAGTGAGCGGAACGAGCATTCCACAGCCTCCTCGTCTATTCCCACGTAAGGTGCATCGCTTGTTATGGACGCGATTATTTCCTCCTTAGCATTAATCGTGATCAGCAGCCCTTCATTTATTAGCTTCACTTTCTGGTGCAAAGAGGAAGGTACTGCCCCAATTGAATGGATCCATGGTCTTCCCAGCAGACAGTTATAAGTGGGCCTAATATCCATTACTAGAAAATCTACTTCATACGTATTTGGCCCAATTTGAAGGGGTATTTCAATCTTCCCCATTACCTTCCTTTTTGTCCCGTCAAATGCTCTTACTATGTTATTACACCCTTTCATGTGAAAGCTATCGATTGACAATCTTTGCAGTGTAGCTAGTGGTAGCACATTCAGGGCTGAACCATTGTCTATGAGTACTCCAAGTAGCGTATACCCTTTACAACGGGTAGTGATGTGTAGAGTCTTGGTGGACCCTATTCCTCCCGTTGGTATTTCATCATCGCTGAAGAAAATGAAGTTATCAACACTCACGTTATTGACCAATCGATACAGTTTGCTGACAGAGATATCATTTGCTACATATGTTTCGTTCAGCACTTTCATCAGTGCGCTTCGATGGGCTTCCGAGCTTAAAAGTAATGACAGGATTGATATATGAGTAGGTTGTTTGTATAGTTGCTCTACTACACTATATTCACTATGCCTTAAGAATTTTAAAAACTCCTTTGCCTCATTCTCGGATACAAGCTCGATGATGGGTGCTTTTGGCTTGTTAGTCATTTCCTCCTCAAACTCACACATTCTAGCTTTCCCTTTATTGACCTCTTCTTCTTTATTCACAAGGTCATAATTCTTACCGCTCCGGGTAACAAGATTAACGTCTTTCTTGGGTTCCCCCTCCTTTGGCACGGTCACGTTGCAATTGTAACTTCATGAGACCTTTCTGCTGTCCTTATAAGGAAACGTTGCGGGCTTTTGTATAATAATGCTGGGAGTTGTTTGTTCTCTTGTCGTGCCACAAATAATCACCTTGGGACGATTGCTTCCATAAGTCTTAACCGTCTTGTCTTCGGAGGCGCAAACATCACTAGCTTCTCCTCCTTCAAAAAATTTCAGCTTTCGATTTATCCATCATTATCTGTATCACGGCTTTGAACTCGGCGCAGTTTTGAATTTCATGCCCCTTAATGGCATGAAACTCGTAATGGTTATCATCTCCGATTATCATACTCTCTTTATTGCTTACGATTATCCCTTCTTTAACCAACTCCTACCATACCCATCGAAGTGGAGACTTAATTTCTTCAACATTTCTCTTAACTTTTCGGTCTCCTTATTCTAACAAAGCATTTACCCCTTGCTCTGGGTGATTAGGCAGCGGATTCCCAACTATATTGGGTTTTGCTGGCTCCTCCAACTTTACAATCACATACTCAATGAGTCCTTCGACTCGTCTTTTAAAGGCGGGGCAGTCTTCAATTGAGTGTCCTTCCGCTCCCGCATGGTATTCACAGTGAGCCTTAGCGTTGTACCAAGCAGGAAATGGAGGCTTGTATGATCTTACATGTTGAGGAGCTACCTCATGCGCATCATATAATATTTTGTACAACTCTCCGTATGACATTGGAAGGGGAGTATATTGAACTCTCCCTCTATTTGGCCTAATGCCCTTCTCTTGCCGTTGGGCATTTTCATAATTGCCTATTGGAGTTTTAGGCTGACTCGCCACGAAGGGTCTGGTGAAGCCAGGTCTATATATGCTTGTATTGTTAAACTAATTATCCCTTCTCCTAGGGGCAAGCCTTTTAGGACTTTCTCCGGTTACAATTTTACCGGCTTTGATCGCATTTTCAATCATTTCCCCTGACATGACCACGTCGGAGAAACTTTTGGTGGCGTTCCCTAACAGATGATTCAGGTAAGGAGCTTTGAGGGTATTGACAAACAACATTGTTGTCTCCTTTTCTGTTAGCGGTGGCTGTACTTGAGTTGCCACCTCGCGCCATTTCTATGCATATGTTCTAAAGCTCTCGTTTAACTTTTTCTCCACGTTCTGCAGTGTGAGCTGATCAGGATCTATTTCGACCACATGACCGTATTGTTTTAGGAAAGCCTGTGCCAAATCTTTCCACGAATGGATTTTTGAACGGCTCAGCTAATTGTACCATCTGATTACCGGCCCGATGAGGCTATCCTGGAAATAATGAACAAACAGCTGGTCGTTGTGTACATGTCCCGCCATCTTCCTGCACAACACGGTTAAGTGAGCTTCAGGCAGCTCGTCCCGCTATATTTTTCAAATTTCGGGGCTTTGAATTTAGGAGGAAGAACCAAATCTAGAACCAGACTTAGTTCTTTGGCATATACTCCAAAGGAGATTTCAACTCCCCGTATCGCGTCAATTTTCTCTTCTAACCGCCTATATTTCTCTTCTATTTGTCTGGGAATATCTTCTCTTATCATCTCGTCAAAGTCCGGAACACCCAGATTCGCGACATTATCCTCTAGGTTTGAACCTGACCCAATTGGATAATTAGCCGGTCGTGACGTGCCTGTAGCTGGTTGTTGTGCCCTTACAGTAACAGTGGGCTCCCGTGTCGGCATTTCATGCGAAGCCAGGTTATGGAGGGTTGTAAAGCCTGGGGGGACCATCGAGTCCTCTTCTCCCTCAATAGCGGGGCCTTTTCCTCTATCAACCATGCTTTGTTTTACTTGCGGTAATTCATTCATTAGGCTTTTTTGCACCTCCATGAATTGATTCTTCATTTCTCTGCACATCATGCTCATCTACTCTTGGATGCATTCTTGCATCTGGTCTTGTAATTCCTTTTGCATTTGTTCAAGTCTTTGTTCCATGGCTTTAGTTTTCTTTCAAGTGTTATAGCGGTGTGAGTTTTCAATGGTTACTGACGTAGCTAATCGGTAAATTTTAATAAATTAGGATTATTATGCAGAAGTATGCAAAAAATGTGATGTGAAAATTATGCATGTATGCAAGAGAAAGGTATTGACTCTATAATTCATTTTCTATTTAGAATATTTCATTTGGATAACAAGTTCCTTAACATAAAACAAATTACATAAACGATTTTGCTTTGATGCCCAGAGCCTTGACTTTCTTAAGAAGGTTTGATAACTTTTGACATCGTTTTGTCTTCGTCTCGTACTGTATGCTTAACTCTTCTGCTTCAACCGCCAGTGTTTGCACATGATCAGCTACTTCACGGATTTGGTTTAAAGCTTCACCCATAACATAATCTCTTTCTCTGACTTCGTTTTGAGTTTGCTGAAGATGCCAATCATTCGTCTCCAACGTCCTTTCCAAAATCTCAGTTCGTATTTCACTATCCTGGAAAGAGGCTTCTAATTCTTCCACCTTCCTACTCAGTCTCGATCTCAGTTTGGCTTGCTTTCAACTCCATTACTGAATTTCGGCTACGATGCCTATATAAGGACTCCTCCAGTTCTCCTACTCGAGCTTTCAACTCAATTACTTCGGCTTGGCTTTCCAAAAGGCTACTCTTCATAGCATTCTCCTGAACCTGGGCCTCTTGAAATTTGTTTTTCCAGTGACTTGTTTTATTTTTCTCTTTGCGGATTTCCTACCGCCATTATTCTGATGTCTTTCCTAAACCAGCGGTTCTAATTGACAATCGAAGCTTTTTATAGTCCTTCTTTAGGCTGCTAAGATCTTCTTCAGCCTTATTCTTCCGTTTTCTTAATTTCTCCACCTCTAGCTTCTGAACATCAACGTCCAACCCTAAAAGCACCTTCTCTTCCTCCAGCTTTTCTATCACCTTCCCCATCTCAGCACTTTTCTTTTCGAAGTCTTGTTTAATTATTTCTAATTCAGTTGGTACAACCTGCAAGTGTTCTTCAATTGGGCGGACAATTTCTGGGTTTGGCACAGGAACATTGTCATTGATCCTTCTGTTTCTCCACCAATCGTATTCCGCAGTTATCATGGGATTAGCACCGAATGCTTTCATTTTTCGAACCTGGTTCCATGCATTTGAGATTTCCCGAATCCTTTTCTTATTATTTTCTCCCCGATACACAAATTCACATTGAGCTATCCTCTGCGTCGCGGGTATGAACTATCTTGATCTGTATTGTCTTGAAGCAAAGGTGCATATCCAGTTGCTCCCCATACTCCAGCTAATGGGACCCAGTCGAGATCTCTGCATCGATATAATATTTCATCAGGAATAAACCATGGTGCTCGCCACTCTATGTCTTCGTCTTTGAGGCTTTGGAGTATGGCCATCCACTTTTCTTCTGAGAAGTTTTCCTGTCTTTGTGTTGTCACGAACTCTTTCAAAGGGGAGTAATCTTTAGACAAGTACTGATAGGAGACTTTTTCTGTCTTCCAAAAGTGACTATGGAACCATACCATTAGTAGCGGTGCGCAGGAGATAAATCGACTTTCTCTCTCCTTTCTGCATGCATTTAAAGATCTGAAAGTTTCAGCTAGTATAGCTGGGACAGGCGTCACTCTTCTACTTAATCTATCAAACAAATCTATCATCGCGTCTTCTATATGCCCCAAAGCCTTCGAAAAAATAACCAAACCGTAGATGCTTAGAGCTAAAATGTCGATCTTCTTCTTCGCATCTGGATGAGACAATATTAAGTCTTGCAGGCTTTTCCACGTGATGCACTTATTATCGCCTTTGACCTTAACTCGGGCTGCAACCTATTGTTCGCTCATGCCTGTGATGTTTATCAATCTTTTAACCATGGTTGGGAGGTTTGGAGCTCTAGAATAGGCATTATCTACTGACAACTTCGAACAACGGAGCAGAGTAATGTATTCTTCTCTCGTCGGTGTCATGTCTATATTCCCGAAGGTGAAAAAATTGTAGGTTGAATTCCAATACTGCGTTAAGGCTCTAAAGAGGGACTTATCCACCTTAACTTCGCACAAGTATGGCAAGTCTCCGTATTCTTGGTAAAAGGTCTGTTTCATATTGTTGTCTCAACTGTCCCATATCTCTTTCAATTCTAGCACATTGTTTTGAGCCGTGCTAATCCTGGTATAATCCCAAAGCTCTGACTCATATCCTTCTACTAAGCTGTCTCCTTTTCGGCGTTGAGTCTCCTCCGACCACACGCGCACGACCATATTGTTTTCCACTTTATCAAAGTACTTGTTTTCCATGACTAATTCTCTTATAGGTTACTGAACTTTTGAGTCTATACCTTCTCTAAATATGATTATGAAAATGTGATGCGAAAAGAGACAAGATAAACAAGTTAGCGAAGCACATCAATATCAATATACAAATATAGCATAGAACCTAAGAGTTTTGGATGATTACTAAATGGTTTAGTCCAACTCCTTTCTAAGCAAGTTCTTACGGTTTACTATATGTGGTTTTGGGTTCTAAAGTAAGGGGTACCCAAACCAGCAGATTCCTTGATCCTTACCCATTACAGGCTTATACGGACGAGTTCGATTTGGGGGGACGCATTTCTCACATGTTTGCACGAAAGTGAAAACTTCACGAAAACAAAGGGTACTTTGTAATCCCGAAAGCAATCCACTATCCTGCACGGAGGTGAAGACCTCACGAAGGAGTAGTTTCAGGCTTCCACTTATTAGGGTAATATCATATGCAGATGTATGCAAATATACTAGCAATATCACATAATATAATGTCACAAAAGGTGTCGAGAATCGCATATTAAACAAAACTGAAGCTTTTAAAAGTTTCAAAAGAATACCCGAAAATAATCAATTTTGGCTTGACTCTCGTTTATTTTAAAAGTCCCCAGTGGAGTCGCCAGCTGTCGAAATCATCCTTTTTTGGAAAACGACGAGTTTCAAAAATTATTTTAAAATCGAAAAATAATGAGAGTCGCCACCAATCCTTTGTTCGGTGTGATTGGATCACCATAAAATGTTTTTAAAAAAATCATTTTGAGAACATGTAGGTCTTCAAAATCCAGAAAAATAAGTTCGGAAGTCGGTTACACATGAGGAAGGATTAGCACCCTCATACGCCCAAAATTGGTACCGTATTGATTATTTTCGGGTCTTAATTTGTAACATTTAAAAGTTCAAATAAAGCTTAAAATACGATCCTTGAATGCATGAGTTAAGTTTAAAATAAATCGAGTTTGTTTGGAAATCTCGCTATTTCAAAGTGATCGAGGAAGAAAAGCTACGTCCAATGAGTTAGGACACGACATTTCAAGATCCAGAAATAATGAGCTTTCCTTTGTAAAACCTTTTGAAATCTTTGCGAAAAGGATATTTGATTATCTCGATTTGAAGAAAGGTTGCACCTTGTAAGTTAATGTGCAATATTTCAGAATCGAAGATAAGGAAACATTGCCTCGATTAAGGGTTTTTCGATTACTTCGATTTGGAGAAAAATTGCACCTAGTGAGTTAAGGCGTAAATTTTTGAAACCCGAAATAAAAGAATATTGCCTCGATTTTAAAGTTCTTATGAAAAAAGACAATTTCGAAAACAAGCATGCGAGTTAAATATGAATAAACAGTTAATAATAGATATTAAACGCAAAGTAAGATAAATAAAAAGATAAATTAATTACGAAAAAGAATAAAAAATACAAAATACGAGTACTTTAATTATTTAAAATTAAATGCAAATATTGATGAGAAAGAAGAATGATGCAATCGGAGTTCAAAATGAGACTTTTCGGATTCCGGGGGCAAAAATGATAATTTTGGATTCTCGGGGGTGAAACGATAATTTTGGGAAAATTCGTGGTTAAAAATGGGATTTTTGGAAGTTTTGGGGTCAAAAATGGGATTTTTGGAAGTTCGTGGTAAAAATAAGATTTTTGGAAGTTTTGGGTCAAAAATGGGATTTTAAGTTTTGGGTCAAAAATGGGATTTTTGGAAGTTTGGGGGTAAAAATGGGTGGATTTTGGAAGTTTTGGGGTCAAAAATGGGATTTTTGGAAGTTTGGGGGTAAAAATGAGATTTTTGGAAGTTTCGAGGTCAAAAATAGGATTTTTGCAAGTTCGGGGGTAAAATTGGGATTTTTGGAAGTTCGGGGGTAAAAACTAGATTTTTGGATAGTTTAGGGACATTCGGGGTAATAAAACCAAAGACAGGTGACACGTGGTAGCCCCTCAGGCATCCTGAAGTCAGAGGACTATTTTGAAAACCATGAAAAAATTTTGGGGCAATTTTATAATTAAAGAGAACCTGATTTAAGGATTAAATTAAAACAAATTAGAAATAAAGGGGACCATTTCCATAAATAAGATAAAATCAAGACACGTGGCAGCTCCTGGTGCTTTTAAAAGGTCGAGGGGCTAAATTAAAAAACCGTAAAAATCATTGGACCAATTTAGAATTAATTAAAAGTACGAGAAGGACCTGATTGAAAATTTTGGAAAAAGCGGAATGACCAAATGCATAAATATCCCTTTCTCCAAAAACATGCGGATCATTGGTCGGGTCAGATCGGATTTCGGGTCGGTCATGGATACTTTAAAGAAACTACGCCGTTTTGTAACGAAATACCCCTACCCAAAACGTTGCCGTTTTGGTAAGGGTATTTAAACCCTCGAGCCCTTGCAAAACCGAAGCCTTTTCTCATTTTTCAGATTTTCAGAGAAAAAAAAACGAGAGCCCTGCCCCCTTTCTCTCAAATCCTCTTCATGGCCGGCCAAACTCCGACCGGTTAGCTCAACCGTCGTCCATCGCGTGGGGCCATACGCGCGCCGTCGATCCCCGCGCATGTTCATTGCGCGTCGTCGCTTGGGGTTCTCTGGTGCACACATCGCTGCCCTCACCAGTCACGCGCTGTCATTTGCCTCCGTGTTCGACCGCCGTCCACGATTTAAAGGTAAAAAAAAAGGTTCATTTCTTCACTCTCCCCTTTTTAAAAAAAGGAAACAGATCTAGGTCTAGATCGAACCTGATCTAGCCTAGATCTAAAAGGTTTTGCCCCCCCTCTTTAAAAAAAAAACAAATCGGTTCTGTTTAGGGTTGAAACTATTCGTACCCTCAATTTTTAAAACCCGTTTTTAATCTCTTATGTTTCTCTGGGTTTTGCAAGTTCGTACGCGACGAGGCAAAGGCGGTGTTCGTTCGGGGTTCAACTTCCGACGACGGCGATCGACGATAGCGGGCTGGCCGAGGATAAGCCCTCTGACTTTTTCGTTTTTTTTTTATTTGTCATTAATATTATTAATATTATTATTATTAAGAAAATATTTATTATTAATAAATATTATGAAAATCGCCCACTTGTCATTAATGTCATTATTTATTACTGCCATCTATTATTAATATTATTCTTATTAACTAATATTATTGTTAATACTTATCTCTGTAATTAATATGTATTGAAAACGCATATAGAAATAATAAATTACAGTAATAATGTATGCATGAATGGGTATTAATGAATATATGCGAAAGGACATTAACAGTTTAAATCTAAAGGATTAACACTGACGAATGAGTGCTTACTAGTAGATGTATACTTTGCTCAGTATGACCTGTTTGGTATTCTGCTTTCTTGTGCTTCGGGTGCTGATATCTTTTTCAATGATTTACTGTTTATGTTTTGTATTTATTTTTTCAAGAGGTCCTCCCTTTACAATTGAAATGAATTCGGCTTTTATAGCCTATGTATCCATCATTCTTTTTTGTTTTACAGTACTTAATGTATGTCCATTCTCTCCTTTTGCAGGTTCGGCTATGGCAGTGGCGGTTGGAGCAGCCGGTGGCAGCGCAAGTTGGAGCTGAAGATGGTGACAAGTTGCTGATGACGTGGCAGCCTCTGGTTGGCTGAAGGGGAGGCAACAGCAGCAACACTTAGCTGTAGTAGACTTAGGATTAGGCTTTAGGGCAGTGTAAAATTTGGGCCTATTTGGGCCATTGTGATTTTAGGGTAGTTTGGGTCTTTCGAATTTAGGCCCAATTGGGCTTTGTAATTGGACATTTTTTGTATTTGAACCTTATTTATTTTAAATTTATAATAATCTTAAATTTGGAAAATAAATTTAAACTTAAATTAATAATGAAATTTAAATTTAATAATGAAATAACATTTAACATATAGGTGACAAAAGCAATAACATGAAAGATGATAGACGACAATGTCCAAAAAGCCAATCAAATTTGCTTTGAGTTCAAACAAATCAAAGGTGCGTTTGGGAAGCTCTAGATCGACCTAGGTTGTTTGGGCAAAAAGCTTTTGGGTTAGGACTTGAAAAGAACAATGAAAAGAATTGGAAAACTAACATAAAGAAATTGAATAGGAAAACAATGGAAAATGAAGAATAAAGAGATGAGAAGAATTGACAAAAGAAGATTAAGCCTAGTTCGAGTAGGCTTTAAGAAGAGCTGCAAATTTAAAAAAACTCCAAATGGAGGTAGGAGTTTGACTTCCTTGTTGGGATTTGGGGTTCGTAAATGGGTAATGTTCGACAGTGAGTGACGTTGTGACGTCGACTAGCTTGAAGTTACGATGCGGAGGTTATAAAGTCACGACATCAATCCAGAACTTTGAAAACTTTACAATTTGATCCTAAATCATCTTCGGGTATATAAAAGAGCCTTCGTAAGCTTGTGTGGGGCTTGAAAATGATTAAATAGAGCAATGTGAATGTGATTTATATTTAATTGTATATATGAATGATTTTATAATGTTTATATGATGTTAGTTTCACTGGTAATGGTTGTGGCATTTCATAGCTCAAGCTCGACGATCGATTCGGGTGTGGAGTGTTACAGTAATAGGGTAGCATGTACATAGGATTAGAACCATATGAAATTTTGTTTTAAAATAACTAAGTGGTTCCATAGCTATGCCATGCATGCTTAATGTCATTTTGTAGTTTGGGATAATTTTAAATGGATGGGTATATTCATGTGCTATATGAAGTTTTTGAATGATAATCCAACATATTTTGAGTCGCTATGTTAGTTAGATGTGTTATTTGAAGGTTGGTGATAGTTTAAACTTGGTTTTAGATTATTAAAATATGTTCTAGGTAATTTGTCTCTAGTGTTGTGAAATCCAAGTCAGTGTCGTGAAATCCAAGTCAGTGTCGTGACATTCGAGTTTTGTGTTATGAAATTGAGCATATTGCTCTCAATGTCGCGACCATTTCCAAGTGTCGCGACATTGATCGTGTTTACCTTGTTCTATTCTGATTAAGTCCCAAATGACCCCAGTTTGTAACCAAACTTTATAGTAAGCTTATAAATGACTTAAATAACTTCAAATTAATACATTTATGTTAAACTGAAGTCTTGAAATTGATGTTTGAATAAAGTTGGTTTTAGTGTCCAAATGTGGCATTTTTTGCTCGAAATGTATCGACTCATTCTAGGTAAGGTGTGTTACATTAAGGTAGTGTTTGAAAAGTCACCTAATAATTAGATTTGGGTAATCATTGTAATTGGTGGGTTCCACTAAATTGGGTATAATAGGAGCACCCTAATTACATTTTTCAATTCTTAGGGGAGGGTGAGAATTAGAATAATTATGCAGGTAATTACACCAAAATTTAATTTTTAAATAATTTAATATAAGTTTAAGTTATAAAATTTTATATTATAAGCTTAAACATGTACGAGTGTTTGAGATTATTTTGATTAAAGATTTATTATATTATAAATCCTAAAAAATTATATTATAAAAATAATTTATGTGTATCTTATAAAGTTATAACTAAAAATTATATTATTTAAATCATATAATTTTTTTAAAGTTATGATTAAAAAGTTTATTATAAAAAATAATTTACATATTATAAAAGTGTTACAATATATTTATTTATGAAAAGTTATGCTAAAAAAAGTATGCACATAACTTATTTATGTGCCCATCCTATTTATTATAAAAATAATATCCTTATCAATGTTATAGTTTTTTTTATCCTAACTTATTTGTAATTTTTTATAAAGGTTATATATATTATAAATTTTATATTATTTTTACTAAATTTATGTATTATAAAAAATGGTTACAACCTAGCATAATTATTTCTCCAAATTAAATTTATATAATTTTTTATGATTAAAGTTGGAGAATATTATATGGTAGATATTAATTATCTAAATACAAAAGGTTTCTTCTTTTTAACTAATTTCCTTTAAAAAAATTCATGAAATAGTTTTTTTTTTATCTTAACTTATTTGTAATTTTTTTATAAAGGTTATATATATTAGAAATTTTATATTATTTTTACTAAAATTACGTAGTATAAAAAATGGTTACAACCTAGCATAATTATTTCTCCAAATTAAATTTATATAAATTTTTATGATTAAAGTTAGAGAATATTATATGGTATATATTAACAATCTTCTTCTTTCTTGCACTACCGAATCTCTTACATAATCCTCCAAGTCTATCGTAATTGGCAGCATTACCCCCACCAAGCCACCATTACCCCCACCAATATAGCTCTTTCTGTCGTACCCAATCCCTTTCCAATAGCTTTGTTGCACCCCTTTAGTAATTCCACAATCTTACACTATCGCCACTTTAGAAGCAACTAGGTTTCCTTGTTGCCACTTTCACGTAAGCTCCCACCACCCCCTGCGTACTCCATAACTGCTTACCTTGTCTCATTCCCTAACCAGGATGCTCTTTGCTTCTCTATTAGTAGCCACCATTAAGGCATTAAAAATTAGCACTACTACCAATCAACCCCTGCTCTTTAAGTTAGGTTTTTAGCTCATAGAGAAAATTAATTTTTCGGTGGAGAAAATTAAAAGGTTTTCATAGTGTAATCGGTTCGTGAAATTAAAGCCTACTCTCTAAGCAAACTAATGGTTCGAGAATAGCGAAGAAGATCATGTTGGTTGAAAGCCAAAAAATGATAAAAAACTGTTAAGTTGAAAACACATGTAATAATTTGGTGAAATTTATTCCTACAAATAACACAAATGCTCGATTTTTTTTTTTTAATTTTCTGTTGTGAAAATATTTTTTCTTAAGTTGATTTTTCAATATACACGCATCTTCCATGATAAGAGATGACTTAGTGATTAATTTAATTTCTTTAAGTTATTAATTAATTGATTGTAATTAAATAATTAGAATTCGAAGTGAAAATTAAATCAAACAGTCATCTCGATTTTACAGAGTGAGACAATTAAATTTATTTACTCATGGATTCTAGTACGATAAAGTTGTCATGACTTTAAATGAATTAGAATTGAGTTGAAAAAATAATTGGATTGAAAGAATTATTTAATTTTATTTAAATAAATAATATTTTAGAAATAAAATACTAATTATTGGGTTGAATAAATTATATAAATTGGTTTAAAGACAAGATAATACATATAATTGTACTTAATAAATGAAAGATCCAAAATTGAGCTGTCATACAGTGATGGTCGGCACCTAAGGTTCTCAGAGAAGCGAGTGCTACTTACCATGTAGTCCTAGTAGGACTACGTGTGTTTTCTATTAAAATATTAATATTTTATCTCATCTTATTCAAGTAGAATTCTTGTATTTTCCCTATAAATAGAGCCTATGAGCCAAACCAAAATACACCACATGTTGAGCGTAGTAGTTACTTTACCATAAAATAGTGACATTTATCATTCCCAAATAAATTTTATTTTCGTTAGAACTCCTGGTTTTTTTAGCTCAGAGAGAGAATTAATTTTTCAGTTGAGAAAATTAAAAGGTTTTCATTACGTGATAATTTCATGAAATTAGGAGTCTACTTTTTAAGCAAATCAATGGTTCAAGAATAATGAAAAAAAAATCGTGTTGGTTGAAATCTAAGAAATGACCAAAACTCTTTAAGTCGAAAACATAAGTAATAATTTGGTAAAGTTTATTCCTACAAATAACATAAATGCTCAGTTTATTTTTATTTTTTAATTTCTGTTGTGAAAATAAACACCTACCGGCCCTCAACTCCCTTAAGCGGCAACCTAGCCACCACCTGCCAATTTGCCAACCAAGCCTCCATGCCTTTGCTAATTGTTTATTATTATTTGAAAGAATAAAGTTATCCATTTTAAGTTGGATTAAGATTAATTGTTTTTATTAATAAATCTTTGAAAACATTGTTTGTATCAAAAATATTATTAAGAACATTTTATAAACTAAATATTTGTAAATCTAAATATTATTTTTTAAAAGAAACATTTTACAATATATATTTTTTAAAATTAATTTGTTTTAAAAATAATTTAAAAAAATTGAACTCAAAATAATTTTTTTTTAAATAGTTTAACAAACTTTTAAAAAAATAGTTTTTAAATTACATTAAAAAGTATTTTATTTAAATGTATAAACTTAAATTGCATTTCAGGAAACATTTTAATAATTTTTTTAAAATTAAATTCGGTGCAACTTTTTTAAAAACAAAGTTGCCATAATTTAAAATAGTTTTTTAATGTAACTTAAAAAAAAAGGTTTTAGAACATTTTAAGTAAAATTATTTTTTTTTAAATGTTTTTAAAAGCCGGCTGATATTTAAAAAATATAAAAAAATTAAAACGTATTTTTTAGAAATACTTTTAAAAATTTTGATTTTTTTCAAACATAAAAATTACTAAAGAACGAACATACAGAGAAACCTATTCATGGGTCAGGCTACTCATTTAGACCCGAAGACTCGCCCGAAATTTGAGAGGGTTTGGGCAAAAATATTAGGCCCGAAAATGGGCTTAGGCAAAAAAATTAGATCCATTTAAAATATGAATTGAGCTCGGGCTTGAATATTCGAGGCTCGAACATGACTCGACCCAACTCGTTTTAAGTTTATAATATTTTATATTATGTTATTTTTATATATTAATATAATTTAAAACACATTAAAAAAATAAAAATATACTAAATATATAATACTACTCTAATGTATACATTAAAAAAATATTAATATGACTATATAAAAATTTTCAATAAATAAAAAAATTATTACATATTAAATTAAAATAATATAATTTTTTTTTACAAAAATTAAAAACTAATATTGAGAGACCTAAAATGAGTTTGGATTAATCTTTTACAAATATGAAAAGATTTGAAAAAAAAAATTAAATCTAAATTTCGGGCCGAATTTAAGCAAGTATAAAAATATGTTAATAGCTTAGTTAAATCCGACCCGACCCGATACATGAATACCTCTATATACAGAGGACTTACATGCAAGGGGGCGAAAGCTTCAATTTTATAAAACAGTGACTTTTTCCTTTATGTTTGAATATTTGGTAAAGAGAACTAAAAATGGAAAGAAGATGACCAAGTTTATGTTTTAATTTTATTATATTTATTATTTTAACATTAAAAATAACATGTAAAATATTTAAAAAAATGCACCAACCGTCCCACTATAATAGAATATGGTATTATTTCCATATTAAGCCTTAATCAATTTCCTAATTAAGCAATTTAACTAATAAAATTAGTAGTGATTAATTTTTACAATTTTTACGATTTAGTCTTTATATCTTAATTAACCATTTAATTGTTAAAATTTTCGGACCAAAATTTAATTTACCTATATCAGAACTCCGTAAATATTTAATGAAAATATTTATAGGCTCAGTTTATAGAAACGAGATCCTGATAACTCATTTTTCAAAACCACTAATTTTAAGATTAAACCACTTGTACTTTAATTAACCGTCCAATTAGCAAAATTATCAAATCAAAATTCACTATAACATTATATTTTACTCGTAAATATTAAATAATAATATTTACGGATTTACTCATCGGAATTATAGTCCCAAAACTATTATTTTCGATGCCGCTAAAAAATGAGTTGTTACACCGTCGAACTAGTAATTCCTTGCAATTAACTCTCACATCGTCCAATTTTGGACCTTAATGAAAATCGGGTGTGACAACCTCTAAGCCATTTGACATATGTTGACAAGTTCCAAAAATCAAGAGGATATTTGCAAAAATCTCTGAAGAAAATGAAGAATTTGAAAAAAATCTGAAGAACGTCACATTAATTCTCAAGAAAAGTCGTCTTCTGAACGTTGTTTTTCGATCCAATTAAACTAAAGAAAGAAAATCCAAATTCATTTTCAAAATCAAGTCTAGACGACCCTTGAAGCAAACCATATATTTTCAAGATCAAGTTAGATGATTTTTGGATCACAGTCAAACTAGTGAAAAGAATCAAGTGATTTCTTTGTATTTAAGAAGCTTTCAGAAATGGTAATTTTTTTTTTCTATTTATCAATAAAATTTGTGTGACAAATATTTTTAAAAATTATTAAAAGACAATTTAAAAAAAAATTAAAAAACATTTACTCTAATAAACATTTTGTAATTATAGTTGGTGAGACATATCATTGTAATTGTAATCCTCTCCAAAAAAAAAGTTTTTCTTTTGATTTATTTGAGCGTTAAGTCTTTTGAATTATAATTTTTATTCAAATTCATCTTTACATGTTTTAAATATATTCAAGTTAGTCCTTATAGTTTTATGAAAAATTTTGTTTTAACCAATTATATTTTAATAATATTATATTTATTAAAAATATTTCAACTAACTTTTTTATTTCTTTCCGAGTTTCTTATCAGATCATAATAGACTACATTTAACTTAGCCCAATCTCAACTGGCTTTTGTTTGTCCAAATTTTCAATGGTGATGGAAGAGAGTGAAAGCTGGGGGGAGTTTCGCCAACACTCTGTCCAAATATGTTAAGTTGATGGGCTGTTGGTTTCTATATCAATAGCACTTTCAAAATATTCTCCAAACCCAATTTCCCCCAAACTCAAATAAATATACTCATTGTTCAAAACTCAAACCCTACCAAGCCGTGGTCCAAATTGAATATTGGATTAATTGATTTGAAATCAAGTAATGCAACAGCCGTTAGATTCCCTGTAAATATGCTCGAGCGCAAAACTCTTTTATTCTGCATATCAATGCCCTGTTCACTACGCCTTTATAATCACCACCGACTGCTTGAACTGCAGTTAAACAATCACATTCCAAGACAACCAATTTCCACCCTTTAGACCAAAGCAGTTTAAGTCCATCATACAGTGCCCAAGTTTTGATTGTTCAACACTACATTTCCCAATATTGCGACCGTAGCCAAATATCCATCGGCCATGGCTGTCTCTAGCAATCCAGCTGAGCAGGCACCCAAAAATAATGTACAAGTGGAATGTGCCAATGTGGTGATGAAAAATGAAAATGGTAAAACCCTAAAAACAGGGAATTTAGCATGTGATGGATTTACCAATTCGAGAGGTACCGCTTTTTGGTTGCTGTCAAATCTCGTGTGTGTGTTTGTGTTTTTTTTTTAATTACTAATTGACATAAACACATGACAGCTTTCTCTCCTGTTTTTCTTTCCCAAATTAATCAAGATTTTTGCACTTCTAGGAATTTACTCATATTTCTGTTTTACTACTCATATTATTTGTCTAGGAATTAGGAACTTGGCATCTTACTAGTATTTTTTCTTTGAAAAAACAAGGGTGAAAAGGGACAACAAAATCATCTGTAATATTAATGGATTCAGTACTGGTTTTCTTCAATTTTTGGCTTCAATTCTAACGAAAGGATAATGACACAAGAAGACGAATTGGATTTGCACTTCATCAATAAATTTGAAAATTGAGTTAATAAATAATTTTTTGTTATTTATAAGCGAATGTCACCAGTGCAATGGTAATATATATTACACGTTTAAGGAAAGAATGTACACACACTTTGCACACACAATTGCTCGAATTCGGGTCTCCTAAGATGGACATCGTCCTCTTATCCACTAGAGCCACTCATTGGGTTCTACATTGTTTAAACTTGATTTGCTTCAAAATATAAATTTTAAATATTACCTGAACTAAATAAAAAAAAATATGAATTTTAAATTTTATCCAAATCCGTATTTGTATATGGTTAATCTAAAGTTATTTAAGTTTGTCTATATTATTTTATAATTTTTAAAATAATACTTTTATTTAGAATTTAGTAAATGTGTATATATTAATTAATTATTTTTTAAAGATAAATAAATTCATATATTTTAATATTTACTTTATAATATTATATATATTTAAAACAAATATATAATTTTTATATTATATAAATTACATAGTATATATAAGAACAAACGAAAGAATAACACATTATAGAATTAAAAATGTCAAATTAATTTGGATCTTAAATATTAGAGTTCAAACCTACCGATTTTTAAATAAGTTTAAATTTTTTTCTTAAACTCATTTTTCGGATCTAATACTTTTTTTTAAATTTAAACATTTAATTTCACGTTTGGATATGCCTAATTTCAAGTAATACAAATATATAATTTTTATATTATATAAATTATATAATCTATATAAAAACAAACGAAATAATAATGCATTATATAATTAAAAAGGGTAGGAGTTGTCTAGGGGATCGAATTCGTGATAAATATCAATTAAAAAATTGAACACAAATCCTTTACCACTCAACATTGAATCAATGTACAAATTTGTCGAATCTTTAAATTAAGGTCAATCAGTAGATTTTTTTTTTTTTTGCATAATAACAAAATCTAGTTTATAATATTTATATCTTTTATCATTTTAACCAAATTTTTTGAGATTATTTTAACCCTGAATCTTTAAAATTTAATCGAATTGATTTTTCTTAGACGAGAAAATTATTTAAATTGTTAAATTTTTAGTGGCACGAATATTGCAGTTTCTGTGATAATTCACATGTATTACATTATTGATGCAAGTCATTTAAAAAGTTATTAACCTTGTAGAACGTTAAAAAAAATATAAATATTTTATGAGATACATGTGGATTGTCACAATAACAGTCACATTCGTGATATTAAAATTTTAAAAATCTAATCACTTTTATGTCAAAAAACTATTAGATTAAATTTTTAAAGATTTAAGGTAAAATTTTTAAAAAGAAAAAATATCCATTTTATTATCTCATTTTAAATTTAAATTTGAAAATTTAAAATGTCCAATGGAAAATGCAAGCCGCTATCACTTTCAAAAATCCATGTGGGGACATTTTTGCTTCATTTTGATTATCCCATGTTATTACATTTGGTCTGGTCTGATTATATGCATTGTCACTAAAACTAATTAAAGAAAAGTTATCAATGACGAAATTTTGTCGCTAAATCTTATGTTTAGTTTCTTACTGGTTGATTTATGTTGTCTGGTCTATGACCAGGTGTTAAAAGTCAACTAACCGTCGTATTAATTAGAAAAAAAAAAAAAAGCAAAAGGAAAACATATCAATAAAGAAAAAGGAATTTGATAATTTTATGCATAATTAATTAATTTTCTTCTCCTTTTTCCTTTGATTTTGGTACCAATGTATGGTTAAGTGGGAGAAGATGGGAATTCCACTTTCAAATCGATTTTTGTTTTTAATAATTCAAAGTTTATACAAAAGCCAAAATTAAATAATCACAAAAAGATATAAAAAAAAACCCCACTATTCCTTTAACTTTAATTTATTTTCTACTTTTTCTAATTTTTAATTGAATTAATATCACTAATTAACCTAACATCACTTTAGTAACAGAAATATAAAAAATAAAAAAGTCAAATTGAGTATATGATCTCAAATGCAATAAAAGATTTTTATGTCATTTACTTTTAAAAAAATGAATTTATCTTTCTTTCAAAATATAATTATTTTTAAAAGAAATTCATTAATTCTAATTTTTAAGAATTAATTATTTTATAGCATTTGTATTTATTAAAATTGGGGTTTTAGATTTATTATGATGGAACCAATAAAAGGGTGACATATTCTTTTAAGTAAAAAATAAATAAATTTTATAGTGAAAGCAGCAGAGAAAGTGAAGATTTAAAAAAAAATGTAATATAGAAGATTGAAAAAGAGGCAGCTAACGCACTATAAAGTAGTAGCGAGTATAATGGGGAAAATAAAAGGATCGAAGAGACTCAAGAAAGGAATATCCATATATATAGTCAGCATTGTTATTGGAGATTGAGAATCAATATATATAAAGAAAACGGCAGTTTGGGGGGAAAAAAAGAAAGGTGTTCAAATATTCAAAGTAAGCCCAATGCTCTAAAATTACACTTTCCTATCAATAGGTCATTTTGATAGTTTATTTTCAATATACTTTTACAAATTTATTTTGGTAATCCCAATTAACTTCGTTTTCCTCTCTAATTAAAAAAATTACAAAGTATAATTATAAGTCTAGTTGATAGAAGGAGAAGGTGAAAGAGATGAGGTTCAATTGGCTCATACAATGTGGAGAGCCGACAATGGGAAGTAAAAAGAAGGAAAAAAAAAAAAGGAAGAAGGATGGGAGAAGGAGAAAGTGACTCAAGGAAGAAGAAAATCATTTTTCTCTCGTGCGCTAAGGCTTATATAAGAGGTTATCCCTTGTCTCATGGCATCATAAAGCGAGCCATATGGTTGTGTAGACAAATCAGAGGTTAATAGTCAAAGGTCAGGTGTCAAACGAGCATTGTTGTTACAGGTTGGTTGTCATTATGGTACATGTTGCATGGTCCCACCTGTGTCATAGATTATCCTACTCTGACACCATTCTTAAGGCATTAAGAGACAAGTGAATCCATTTGTCATTCCTTCTCTAGGCGAGTGGTCCTAAGTAAGTCCAAACGAGGGGTTCAAAATTGAATCGAGTATCTACCACGTGTCTCATGATACGAAGGTATAACAAATCTCCCATCTTAAATTTTAAACCTAAACTTTAAGGGTGTGTTTGGTTGGAAGGAAAATAGAGGGATGGGAGGAAGAAAAGGAAAAGTAGAAAGAAAATAAATTTTGAGTATACTTGATTGTAAAGAAAAGTGAGAGAAAAGAAAACATGAGAGATGATTATTTTCCATCTTAACGCATAAAAATTAATCCTTTCAAATTGAAATGATAATAGAAGAGAAAATGAGAGAAAAGTGCATGTTATTTCAAAATTATGTATTTTTAGTTGTTTTATTTTTATTTTTTGCTTCCATTTTCATCTCTACCAAGCGGTGGATAGAAAGAAAAAATAATTTCCTTCCATTTTTCATCTCTCCTACTAAGAACACCCATAAAAAATATATATATATTTTTTATCCCTTCAATTTTCCATCCTTCCAATTTTCTTTCTGCCTACAAACAAAACCTAAATCATACCCCTAAATATTATACCCTGTATCTTACACACTAACCTTAAATCCTAAAAAATCCCCCCCCCCCCAAAAAAAAAAAAAAAAAAAAACAACAACATTGAGCATTTGTTCATGATTCCAATATGAATCATTGACGGTGAGTTTATTCTTTACCTTATAGGACACCGATGGTAAAGTTGCTTATAGATCCTTTAAAAAAGTATAATATTATAAATTAGTACTAGGATAAAATCTAAGTTTGACCTCCTACGTTTTAGTTTTGCCATTACTTATACAATAAACTAAAACATAAATAAACTAATGGTTGAGGATGTGTTTGAAAAATCACCTACTAATTGTATTTAGGTGTATTTACTTATAATTACACGTAGGATGGTTGATTTTTTTTTTAACTTCAGTTAATTTTTTGGATTAAAAATCATAATAGCTGAATATTTTAGGTATCAAAATAGAACAAAAAAATTTAGGTATCAAAATAAAAATAAAATAAGTATACTTCAAAACTAAATTGTGAATTAAGCAAAAAAATTCACTTTGTTGTAGTCTCACCGAAATACTATTTAATAATAAAAATTATATTTAAATTTAATTATTAAAATATATTATATTATTATAATAATAAAAATTATATTTAAATTTAATTATTAAAATATATTATATTATTATAAAAGTATTTTTATATTTTTATTTTTAATCATGAATTGGACCACCAAATCAAGCTTAGATAGGAAACTCCAGCCAGCAGACAACTCTCTCTTACATGTAGATCTTATCTTCTCATTCAACCCTAGAATTATGAACCTAATACTTACAATAAATTTCATAAGAAAATCATAATATCACAATCTTACTTATACTTTCGTAAAATGTTTAATGTGATACATATATTTTGGAGTATCTAATATGATACTTTAATTATTAATATGTGTTTTATTATGATACATATTTTCGTAAAATGTCTAATATCGTATTTGTATTTTGAAAATGTCCAATGTAATATTTGAACTATCATTATGTGTTTTATTATGGTACTTGGTGTTAACATCGTTAATGAATTGTTAAACCAATCAATAAAAATTCAATACATACTTTTTTTTTATTTAAATCATCAAATCCACATTAATAATATAACTATGTGAAATTTAAATATAACAAAAAAAAAAATTAAAAAAGCTAAACTAATGGTTAATAAGAAAGAAGAAAATATTAAACTTACATAAGCAAAAATGTCACTTCTCCATTTAATTAAATCATATTCTCCAAAGGGTTTTCGATTTGAAAATGATATTTTTAATTAATTTTAAATAAAAAATTATTATCCATTTACTTTCATGTAAGTTTAATAGTCAATTTTTTTTTATTAATCATATATTTAATTATTTATTTTTAATTTATTTAAACTTTCACATAATATTATATAATTCATGTTGGCTTAATGATTTGAAATTTTTTTATTGTCGAACATTTATTGATTGGTTTAACAATTCACTAATGGTATTTACATCAGGTATCATAATAAAATACATAATCATAGTCCAAGTACCTCATTGAACATTTTCAAAATATATATCATATTGATAGTTTAAGTATCACATTAAACATTTTTATTTTTATTTTGAAAATACTGATGTGATTACAAGGTAGTATCTATTCATATTATTTTTTAACCCTTTGACAATGCACACACAGGTGCTCGAACTTGAATCTCTTAGGATGAACATTATCTTTTTTCTACTAAGACCATTCATTAAATTCCACATTAAATATCTTCAAAATATAAATACTACATTAGATATTTTATAAAACTACATGACATTATCCCAAATATAATAATTAGAATAAATGGGTTAAAAAAAAACCACCTGCCTTGTGTCTTTCATTACATAAATAAAGTCTTTTAAGGGAGAACACCTGAACTTTTCTAAAAACCCCTAACAATTGTTGAATTTTTTTTTTCTAAGTCAACAATTTTATTGAAATACGAGGAAACACCATCATATATATTAGCCAGAGCAGAGGTGACTTATTGAGTGTTTACGTGAGTTTCCTTCTCATAAAGGTTCATTTTCTTATTTATAAAATACGATTTTTGATGTGATGTATTAGAATTAAATAAATTTTTATGCATGTTCACACATATTTTACTCTAGAATCTATATGTGTCTTCTGTATATGAATTCACTCGTACAAATCCATGCAGACGAATTATATAATTAACTATATATTTATCGAAATAAAAAAATTTAGATCGGTTGGATAATGAATTAGTTAAAACGAATACCATAACAATACTTTGTTTTTGTTGTCGTAACAAAGGGATTAGTTGTGTTGGTGCCATAGGCATCATTACTTTGAACTTAAAACCTACGAAATGTTGAAAACCGGAGATTAGGTATTTTGAGCAACTGCTTCTATAAAATTGACACATTTACAACGATGCTCCAACTGTCTCATTATAACTATCAACACATATACACACACCAACACGCGCATAGCTTATGATGTTGATGCCACATTAATTAATTCCTTCAGCATAAATATAAGAACGAGGAAAAGTGAGAGACATCAACCTAATTAAATTTAAGATTGATGTATATGGGTTAAGTGTATTTAGACATCCTCAAACAATTGTCTAGATTTTAAATTAGTCTTTAAATTTTAGAAAGTTTTAATTAATCTTCAAAGTATCGATATCATATTGAATCGTGTCTCTATGTTTGCCTAACCATTAGCTTAGATGTTAAATGCTAACTCAAATATGATTTGGAGCATATTCGAAACGTCTAGATCACATCGTAAACACATGTTTACCTATTGCATGGATAGTTTAGATCCAACGTGTTAAAAAAAAAAAATCATCCTCTTAAATTTTATTGACAGTTTTTAACACATCAGATACGACTTGCCCATGAGGTAAGTACACATGTATTTACAAATTGATTCCTATTTTTTAGAAATGCTCCATGTCGAATCTGAACTAACATTTAACACTTAAATTAATAACTAAATTGATGAAAAGACCTGATTGATACATTGATACTTTAACAAAGCATTTAAAATTTTTTGAAATTAAAGACTGCTTTAAAATGTGAATACATTATGTGCGATTAACCTTTAACTTTGACATATTTATGTTTAAGATATACCTACCATCTTATATACATTCAATTATTTAAAGATGTAAACCATTCCATGATTCCATCTCTATGAAAATAATTGAAGCTCCAAAATAAAAAGATTGAGGGTATATGTAGCATCATAAAGTACCTATGCAGAGGAATAGACCTTTGTCTCTTTACCACCATTGCTTAATTAAGAGGCACATAAATGCTACTCTAAAATCGAAGGTGAAGTACAATGCTAGCCTTATTTATATTTATTAATTCTACAATTTTTACATTCACTTCACTTCTTAATCAATAAATCTAATTGCCAGATCTTGAACGAAAACAACGTTCTAAACCAGGCTCGTTTTTATTTTTGTTTTCTTCGAAAACGAAAAATATGTGAAAATTATAAAAAATAAATAAATATGAAAATAATGAAAGTAATAATTTTTAATTTCAAATAAATAATTATAAAAAAATAAAAGTGAAAATATTTTCTTTAATAATTAACTCAACCTCAATTTGTGAATTTATTAAAAAGATAATTATTTTATATATTATTATTGGACTAATTTTTTTTTTGTTTGGATTGATGTCATTTATTTTTAGAGTATAATAATAATAATTAAAAAAAAACCTTTGTTACTACTTTAGATATGCTTGTTGAGTTTTTTACTCCATTAATATTGAACAGAATAATTACTCTACTAAAAATTTATTATTTATACTAAACAACAAATAATATTTAAGATTTTTTTTTTTTATCTTTTGGACCTCTTTATCATTAATGAAGTAAATATTTTTGGGCCCTAGACTGCACCTCAAAATAGCTCTTTAGGTCGGTCCTGCTTTCAGTTGTGCACGTTTTTCTGACATGTCAGTAAAAACTCGTCCAGTTGAATGTGCTTTCACATTTTCTTTCCAAAATCGATTTATTTCTCTAAATCTTAAAGAAAATGATCTATTTAATTAATTAAAAGAATAATGAAATATATGGCTAATTTAATCCGATGAAAGCTATGCTAATTAAAAGAAATATTTTTATGGATGCGTTTATGTAAGACGAAAAATCTCTCAAAGACCAAAACATATAAAAAAACGTTTTAATTATTTAGTTTTACATTCACAGCCACCTTAATTATTCACAATTATTAACTCATCAACTTGATTTAGTCTTTGCTCATTTGTCTTGGTTTGGGCTTTTATTTATATATTAATCAAACCTCACAAATGGGGAAATAAATAATAATAATAAAGTTAGGTTTTCTTTGTAAAATCTTCAACAATATCTAAAAAACATGCACAAATTGTTTTTGTTGATCATGCGAAAGTTGTACTTAAGTGACAAACAATATGTGGGTGATACTTTTTTTCACAATAATAATAATAATGGATATATAAAAATAAATAACAAAAATGTGTTGCTTAGCTTGACGACCAAAATTCTCTTGTCCAATAACTTAGGAGATTATTATATTTTAGGGTTTGTTCTAATGTGACATCTTTGTTTTTAAAATGTCTAATTTAGTACTTCAAGTTTTAAGTTTTATTCTGTTAAATAATTTGGGGCCTCTAAGCAAATTGTCCCTTTTTTGTCAAAATTATATTAAATATAATCTCCACCACAATTGCAACTAAAATTGAGTAAAAATCCCAAATTTTCAATATAATGTAAAAGAAAAAGAATTCAATGAATTTGAAAAAAAAAAGATTGAAATCCAAATATGATTATCATCTTCTCCATTCTATTCCAAATTATAAAGCCTAGAGATTGAACAAAATGAATCCCATCAAATGTGTATAACATAGCCCCAAAATAGTGATGTTACCGATGACACCACCAGAAGAGGCGGTAAGGGAAACTTTAAAGCACCATTATCGCCCTAGACATGCATCCTCTTGAACAAACATTACATGTATGTGTTTTAGAGGCCAATATCATTTATGCTTCTTGAAACTCAAAGTTGTTTTGGAACTTATTCCCACCATTGCCTCAACACGAATTTCTTCCGGTTGAAGATGTTGAGAAGCATCATCCAAAGTTTCTTATCGTGGGTAAGGTGCACTTTCATGTGTCCCAACTATGACGTAAGGACTAGATAAGTGCTTGAACTTGTTGTTTATCAGGCAAAGTGTGACTTACGTCATTCATCTCATGTATCACGTTTCACATCTCATATTATGATTGGATTGTTTATTGTAAGTGTCAAACTTGGTATCATTGTCCATATTGCTCAAAAATGTTATGGGAGTTTTGGAATTTTTCCTTTACTAGGCATCATAAGCCTCTTGGTCCCTTCTATTTTGGGTCGTATTTCTTTCTTTAGGCTCTTCTATAACATTATTCAAGACTTTGTGAACCTGTTGTTCCTCTAGTACATATTGGATTTTTATACTCTAGATTTCAAAGTTTCTTCATTGAGCTTTTCACCTTTGTTAAGCTCAATAACAATATTTTTGGAAGTAGATGTCACAAAATAAAGATGTTCTATATGAAAACATGCACATGTTAATGCCTAGCATATACAATTTCCATTTATTTATTATCACAATCAAGAAAAATAGAGATAACTATCATATTGTATGGAAACAATTGTATACTAATCTTAAGAGTCAAATTTTAGAACCCAATAAGTGGTTCCAGTGAAAAAGAGGATGCTATTCATCCTAGGGGTCTCGGGTTCGAGTGCTTGTGTGTGCAAGATGTGTGTGCGTTGTCAAAGGGTTAAGAAAGTATGAACAGATACTATTTTATTTTATTGTAGTTTTAGAACTCCCATTGTTTGTATTTGTGTAAGTATAACATACCAAAGGTAAAATAATTAAAAAAATTATAATAACATAAAGCATAATATAAGTTAATAAAAACAAATGTCCCAACATTTCAACCTAGTAATAAGTGAAAAAAGAACACATAAAATATAAATGTAAAAAATAAACAAACACTTAATAAAAATAAATTTGTCTAGTCATTGAGCTCCTTATACTTGAAATTGTCATGAATGAAGGGTGGTTTGTTTTATAATCCGAAAGAGAAAATAATTATAGTGGCGACTCATGCTACTTTTTTGAAGAGAATTACATGAACAACCTTAAACCTCGAAATAAAGAAGTATTCAAGGAATTTTTGGGAAATAAAAAAAGCTTTATAGATCCAACTCCTAATAGTAAACTTGCAAACAATCAACAACATAGGGAGTTTCATAGCAATGGGAGGGTTTCTCGTAGGCTTGAGTTCTTTCAATCTGGCTGAAGTTTTTTCAACACTGAATCTACTGAACAGGAAGATGATGACCCACTCACATTTGATGAAGTGATGTAGAGTGTTGATTCCAAGCTCTGGAAAATAGCTATGAAAGTTGAGATAGATTCTATCAAATCCAACTCAACATGGGAACTTGTAAACTTATCGAAAGGGATAAAACTCATAGGGTGTAAGTGGATCTACAAAAAGAAAAGAAATGTGGATGAAAAAGTGGAAATTTATAAGGCAAAACTTGTAGCAAAGGGGTATACTTAGAAAGAAGATATTGATTACGAAGAATTCTTCCCTCCAGTTGTCATTCTCAAATCGATCTGCATATTATTATCTATTACGACAACTTTCAATTATGAGATCTGGAAAACAGATGTCAAGGCAATATTCTTGAACGACTATCTTAAAGTGAGCATAAAATGTTAGGTCAAAAGTGAAGGAAGGACATATAATTGGACACAATGTATGAGAGACCCAATTCCCCTCCTAACAAAAGAGAGGGGCGACAATCCTAGTAGTATTTACTTGTTAGAGTATGTCCAAAGACCAATCATGAGATGATTGTAATCACATACCCATTTTATCTTGTTTGTTAATATAAGGAATTGCCATTGATTATTTCAGTTTCTTTTTCTGTGTGTATAAATAAACTGGTTAATAATAAAGTCATGAGAATAATATGACTATTCTTAAAAGATCATTAATCAAGTATCATTGTGAGCTTGGACAATAATATAACTATTCTTAAAAGATCATTAGTCAAGTATCATCTAATTGACATGGTGATGTCATAATCAATACATGAATATATATTAGAGAACAACATACTAGACTGACTCGCTATAAGTATTGTCCAAACCTTCTTTTTTTTTTAAAATGAGTTTCGAAAATTATTTAATTGGAAAATGGAGTCGCCACTAATCCTTTATTTGGTGTGATTGGATCACCACAAAACGTTTAAAATCTGTTTTGAAAAATATTTTGGTCTTCGCAATCCAAAAAACAGGCTCGAGAGTCGGTTACGCATGAGGAAGGGTTAGCACCCTCATACGCCCAAAATTGGTACCATATTTATTACTTTCGGGTCTTGATTTGTTAAAAATTTGAGAACTCGAGTAAAATTTAAAATATGATCTGTCTTTTAGAAATTTTCGCAAGATTTCAAAGAAAACCCTTTTTGAGGAAACCCGTCCCCCGTGTTTCGAATCTCTATGAGAACTGGAAGTCGTGTCCAACACGTTAGGGCACTACATTCTCGGATTTTCAAAATTGAAGGACGTTTTGAAAGATTTCAAAGAGGATATCCGATTGCATGAATTACAAAAATCACACCCCGCACGTTAGGGCATGCATTTTCGAGGTTTTCACACGAAAAGACATAGCCTAGTTTTGCTTTAAAATTATTTGTATATATGTATTTGAAAACTTGAAATCTCGTATTGAGTTTAAAATACGATCCTCGGACACATGACTTAAAGGATTTTGAAGATAGAATGATCGTTTACTTCGATTCTCACGAGGAATTGAAGTCGTGACCAACACGTTAAGGCATGACGCTCTCAGAATCTCGAAGTTAAAAGGGATTTAAAAACTCAAAAAAGGATATTCGATTCGTGTGAGTTATACGAAAAAATCACACCCGACACATTCGAGCATGATTTCTCGAAGCTTTCACACGAAAAGGACATTGCCTTGGTTTTAAAATAATTTTTAAAACAAATGTGAAATTTTAGATATAGATGAACAATTAATAATGGAGATTAGATAACACGAAGCAAAATAATTAAGCAGATAAATGATACAAAAAAATAAAAAATACGAAATACGAAGGCATGATAATTAAATTTTAAATATAAATATTGAAGAGGAAGAAAGATAAAACAATCGAAGTTGAAAATGAGATTTTTGGATACTCGGGGGCAAAATGATAATTTTGGACACTCGGGGGGAAATGGTAATGTTGGGAAAATTCAGGGTCAAAAATGGAATTTTTAGACATTCGAGGGTAAAATGATAATTTTTAGAAAGTGTGGGGTTTAAAACGAAATTTTTAGACATTCGAGGTTAAAATGGTAATTTTGGGGAAAAAAAAACGAGGTCAAAATGGAATTTTAGAAGTTTGGGGGTAAATGGTAATTTTTGGAAAAATCAGGGTCAATAATGGAATTTTTGGAAGTTCGGGGGTAAAATGGTAATTTTGGAAAAAAATCATGGTCAAAAATGAAATTTTGGAAAGTTCGAGGGTTAAATGTAATTTTTAGAAAAATCGGGGTTAAAAATAAAATTTTTGAAAAGTTTAGGGGTAAAATATAATTTTTAGACAGTTTAGGGACCTTTAGGGCAATAAAACCAAAAACAAGTGACACATGGCAAACTCTCAGGCATCCTGAGTCAAAGGACTAATTTGAAAATCATGTAAAAATTTTTAGCCAATTTTGTAATTAAACAGAACTTGAATTAAGGATTAAATTGAAACAAATTAAAAATAAGAGAGACCATTCGCATAAATAAACCAAAATATTGACACATGGCAACTTCCTGGGCTTTCAACAAGTCAAGAGATTAAATTGAAAAACAATGAAAATTATTAGGCAAATTTGCAATTAATTAAAAGATATAAAAAGGATCTGATTGTAAAATCCAGAAAAAATGAAGGGACCAAATGCAAAAATATACCCTTCAATGAAAACACACGAATCCTAGGTTTGTTAGGGTCGGGTCGAACGAGTCATGCGTAAATTAAGCGAAACAGCGTCGTTTTTTGGTTTACATACCCATACTAAAATGATGTCATTTTGGTAAGGGTATTTAAACCCACATCCCATTAAAAAAACTCATTTTCTCTCTAATTTAAAAAAAAAAACTCTTTCTTCTCTAACAACTCCCCCCTTTCTCTCTCAAGTCCTCAACACTAGTCACAATGGTTCGTCGGTCGCCTCATGCCATGCACCACACGCGTCGTCGTCCAATGCTCCCCGCCATCGCTGGTTCTTACACGCGCCGTCCGACCGCCACCTAAGGTAAAAGTTCATCCTTTTCTTCTTCTTTTTTTTAAAAAAAACGAGTCTAGGTATGGATTTTAACAGATCCAACCCAAATTTTGTTTTGAAAATAGCCCCCTCTTTTTGTAAGATCAAATCTGCCCCTTGTTTTCCGTTTTCAGATCTGTTCTTTTCTCTTTTTATTTAAAAATATATGTTTTATTTCAAAGCCCAAGAGGTTTGATTCCATTTTGTTAAAATCTGCGCTTTGATTCATGAACTCTCAAATATGTGTTTATAGCCTTATATCCTTATTTGTCTTGTTTTCGTTTTTTTTTTTAAACTGTTACAGGTTAAAATTTCGATTCTAAAACTTCTTTTTTTTGTGCCTTTGTTTTGCACATCTATCCACGAGAAGATGCGGACAGCGATTAGAGCGAGACCCCGGCGACGGTGGCATCAACCCATGGGCGTAACATATTCGACTTTTCACTTTCTTTATTATTTATTTTATTATTAATATTTTTATTAATATTTATTGTCGAAACCATCTTTTTTTGAAAAACGACATGTTTCAAAAATTATTTTAAAATCGAAAAATAATGGAAGTCGTCACCAATCCTTTTGTATGGTGTGATTAGATCACCTCAAAACGTTTAAAATTTGTTTTGAAAAATATTTTGGTCTTCGTAATCCAGAAAACAAGTTCGGGAGTCGGTTATGCATAAGGAAGGATTAGCATCCTCATACGCGCAAAATTGGTACCACATTGATTATCTTAGGGTCTTGTTTGTAAAATTTTGAAAGCTCGAATGAAGTTTGGAATATGATCATTGAATGCATGAGTTATGTTTAAAAGAAATCGATTTTGTTTGGAAGTCCCACTATTTCAAAGTGATCGAGGAAGAAAGTCACGTCCATTGAGTTAGGACACAACATTTCGAGATCTAGAAATAACGAGGTTTCCTTTGTTGTAAAAATTTTAACACTTTTTAAAAGGATGTTCGATTATTTCGATTTAAAGAAAAAGTCGCACCTAGTAAGTTTAGGTACAAATTTTCAGAATCAGAGATAAGAAACACTGCCTCGATTTAAGGATATTCGATTATTCCGATTTGAAGAAAAATCGTGCCTAGTAAGTTAAGACACAAATTTTCAAGATTTGAAATAAAAGAATATTGCCTCGATTTTAAAGTTTTTATGAAAACAATTTTGAAAAATATGTGAGTTTGATACAAATGAGCAGTTAATATTGGATATTTGGATAACATGAAGCAAAATAATTAAGTAGATAAATTATATACAAAAATCAAAAAACGAAATACGAATGCATAATGATTACACGAGGGCAAAATGGTAATTTTTGACACTCGGGGGGTGAAATGGTAATTTTGGGAAAGTTTGGGGTTAAAAACGAAATTTTAGACATTCGAGGGTAAAATGGTAATTCTTAAAAAAAATTGAGATCAAAATGGAATTTTAGGAAGTTTGGGGGTAAAAATATAATTTTGGGAAAAAATGAGGTCCAAAATGGAATTTTAGGAAGTTCGAGGGTAAAATGTAATTTTTGGAAAAAAAAAATCGGTGTTAAAAATGGAATTTTGGAAAGTTAAGGGGTAAAAATGTAATTTTTGGAAGTTCGGGGTCAAAAATAGAATTTTTAAAAGATCGATAGTAAAAATGTAATATATGGAAAGTTCGAGGTCAAAAATATAATTTTGGAAAGTTTAAGGGTAAAAATGTAATTTTAAAAAGTTCAAGTGTAAAAGTGTAATTTTTGAAAATTCGAGGTTAAAAATATAATTTTGGAGAAGTTTAGGGGTTAAAATATAATTTTTGAATAGTTAAGGAACTTTAGGGTAAATAAACCAAAAAATGGATGACACGTGGTAGCCTCTCAGGTGTTTAGAAATCAAAGGACTAATTTGAAAATTAGGAAAAATTTTTGGGTTAATTTTGTAATTAAACAAAACTGAATTTAAGGATTAAATTGAAATAAATTAGAAGTAAAAGGGATCGTTTCCATAAATAAGTCAAAATCATGACACGTAGCAACTCTTGGTGCTTTCAAAAGGTCAAAGGATTAAATTGAAAAGTATTGAAAATTATTGGGCCAATTTAAAATTAATTAAAAGTATAGAAAGGACTTGATTGAAAAATTGAAAAAAGCAGAAGGACCAAATACAGAAATATACCATTTTTAAAAAACACGCGGATCTTAGGTCGAGTTGGGTCGGATTCGGGTTGACCATGGGTCAAAGCTCAAAACAACACTGTTTTGGTGCTGAAGTTCAGCCCTCAAAACGACGCCGTTTTGAGGGTCAATAAAAGGCCATTTTAGAGGTTTTTTTGTCATTTCTTTCTTTCTTTTCTCCAAAAAACACTTCAAAAAACTCTCTCACCCTCTCTCCCCTTTCCCTTGGCCGACCGAACCTCAATCCAACGTCCGCCGTTCGTCTCACGAATAGGGCATCACGCGCGCCACGTGCCGCCCGTTGACGTCGCCATCCCTTGTTCGTCGTCGTCGTCCGTCCACGCACTGTCGTCAATCAGGTAAAATTCTCGCCTTTTCTTCTCTTTCTTTTTGTTTTTTTATTAAAACCTAGATCTGGATTTTCGGTCCAAATCTAAAATGTTCTTTCCCTTTTTCTTAAGACCATTTAATCTTTCCTTTTAAAATCTTCTACATTTTATCTTTTAAAAACGATTTTTGATGTTTCTTTTAAAATCCCTTTTTCAAGAGCTTTGTTTTTTTACACCCATTTCTAACATCCTTGTGGCTTAGTTTGTTGTTTGAGACCACGAAGACGGCGTTTGGGGATCGCAAGATCGATGGCGGTTCGGGGACCTCCGTTCATGGTGTCGACGGTGGAGTCAGATCAACAAAGGAGAGACCTTTCGGTTTTTTATTATTTATTATTAATAAAATTTTTATTAATATTTATTAAAATTATTAATACCATTAATATTTGTTATAAAACGTATTTAATATTTTCCTTGTTATTAATGCCTCTAGCAAACTTTAATATATCTGTTACACTTTGAAACAATCAAGAGTAATAAATGGTGACAATGGGAGTTTCAATACATGCATTAACATATATTTTAGAGAATGAATGGTTAGTATTGAATCAAAAATAGTAATAAATACGAGTTAAAAGTACTTGGATAATTTAGTCCTTGTGAATATAACTTGTGTCTATTCCTACTGTTGGATATGCTGTTTGAATGTCTCTACTTGCAATTAACTACTCTTGTTTTGGCTTACCAACTGCTTCGAAAATCTATTTCTTATATGGATTTGTAATACGAAAGAAGTCTGTAACCTGTTACAAAATGCTTAAATCTGGCTTTATAGCCATGTTTACAAATGATGATAATTTGTTGTTTTACAATTTAATGTCTATCTTGCTTTTTCTTTTGCAGATTCGACGATAGCAGTGTCGGTGGCAGTCCAAGCTACTGGTGGTTGCAAGTTGAGTCTGGTCAATGCTGACATGGCGTGCCTTGGTTGGCTATGGATGAACGGCAGCAGGTGCAAGTGGGGTGGCAACAGACCCACCTGCATTGACCTTGGGTCATTTAGGTGATTAGGATTGGGTTTGCAAATTTGGGCCGATTGTAATTGGGTTTGAGATTAGGGTTAATTAGAGTTGGGTGTATTAGAAATTGGACCCCAATTTGGGCTTTGATTTGTAATTGGACATTGTAAACATTTTGAACTTTGATTTTGTATTTGTTTTAGGCCTTTTTTTTAATATTAAGTTTTAAATCAATTTAAATTTTAATATTTTTAAATTTAAATTTAAAAATAAATTTAAATCAATTTAAACCCAACTTAAAATAAAAGGCTTAATCCAACACTCGGGTCCGGTTAAAATTGGGCTTCAACATTTATTACTACTATTTATTATTAATATTATTGTTATTTATTAAACTCATTTAATGCATTTTGAGAAACCAAAGATAATGATAAATGCTAACAGTCTGGTATTAAACGCGTATTAATGTATGGTATAAATATGAAGCATTTAAGACTTAGTTATTATAATAAATGTACATTGGGATTACCTGAATGACTTAATGCCCTGGACTTTGAATTTGCTTATGTTCCTTGTGAATCTGTTTTCGAATGCACTGTATATTGCCTTCGAATGCTCAAAAGTCAGCTCCTTTATGTATTGCTTTTTCAGTAAAAAAATTTCTTGTATTGATTTGTAATTTTCAAAAGAACAAAAGTCCGTACCCCTATGTTTGAATCTAGTTTTCATAACCAGATTTACAATGATTCTAATCTGTTGTTTTGCAATTTAAAACTTGTCTCCTCTTTCTTTTTGCAGGTGCGACAATGGAGGCTATGCAGTGGCGGTGGCAGAGGTGCAAGTTGAAGTTAGAGGTGGCACTGTTGGTGCTAACGTGGCACACTCTGAATGGTTGAGGGTGGACGGCAACAACAGTGCAAGTGGGAGAAGATCGAGGCTTATTTAGGATAGGGTTTGGGTCATTTGTAATTTAAAGTTGGGTCAAATTGGATTTGGGCTTTCTAAGTTTATAATTGGACTTTTAAGTTGGGCTTGTAATTTGGACATTAATAATTGGGTTTTTATTTATTTAAATTTATAATAATTTTAAATTTAAAAATAAATTTAAACTTACATTAAATTTAAATTTATTTAAAATAAATTTGATCTTAAAATAAATTTAAAATGAATTTGGCTTGGGTCCGGTCAAATTTGGGCTTCAACAAGTATGTTTCTTAGGTTATGTAATAGTTACAATATTACTCATAGTGATAACTATGTATATGACCCTCAAACTTGAGATCATCATTGTCTCAACATCGTGAGTCGTATGTTTTGATACAATCAAATGTCTACCATAATAGGATGTACCATAAAGATTGATGTTGAGTATGTCATAATCTATGTAGTGGGATATGATTGAATTAGATGGATTTGTCCCTCATACATAATGGGAGAAATATCTTAGGCCACTTGATGGAGTGGGACTAGAAATGCACTATAATGCTCAAATAAATTGATATGAGATGTTACACTTATTTGTTTATTGTAGTCTACTCAGAATACTAAGAAATATGAGATTGGACTATACAATGTGACTATTCCATGGTTTGTGTCAAATCTAGATATTAAGGATAAAAAGATATAACTTATGAAAAAATTATCACAAAAAAATTATGTCGAATCACGACTTCTTGTAATTTGGATAGCAATAATGTATTACTAGATGTCACGTATTGATTGTAACATTAAAAATATTCTATTATTACTGTTAATATTACGAGAGCCTACAAAATCATACCTTATAGTTAAAACGAACAAAATCAAAATATATTTAATATTATGTTTAACTATCGCATGAATTAAATTAATTATTAATTTAATTTAATAGTTAAATATTCAACCCCTTATATTAGTTCATTTTCAAAATCTTGTTAGGGTTTTTTTTTTTCCTTTTACTGTACAATAAACGCATTGGAGAATGTAGAAACTTGTCCCCTTGATATTAATGGGTTTTGTTTGAATATTTTTTTTATATTTAATTATAGTTCTTTTAATAAAATGTATAAATAAAAAATACAATCATAGCGAAAAGCGTCTTAATTAATTACGGAATAAAAGTATTAATTAAATATTTTTTGTTATAAAAAATAAAAAATAGGCATGATTAATGGTAAAGAGTAATGGTGGCAGAGTAGGTCAGCTATGTCTAACTTTATGGCACATTATATCGGTGATAAAGCCCTCACTCACCCACCTTTACAAAGGCCAAGCATGAAGATGTGCATCACTATCCGCCACAAAGTTTGGGTTTAGTCGGTTTGCCCTAAATTCCCATACCTACTCTATCTTTCCTATCTAACCCTATCCCATCTCTGTTTTCTGTTAAATTTTAAAAGAAAAGTCTTTAAACATAATATAATGTTAAAATAAATAAATAAAAATATTCTCAAGTACATCCTTATGTTATTATCATTTTTCACACCTTTTTATAAAAAATATATTAAGTGATTTTTATTACGAGTATGTGTAAAAAATTAAACCAATGTCATTTTCCTTCTACTTTTCTTTGAATACAAAAACACTGAAGAAAATGTGTTCTGATTGAAATTTTGAAAAATGTAAATACGTGAAAATTAAAAAAAAATTCATTTTTTTTTCACAATTATTTTTTAAAAATGAAAATAAAAAATATTTTCAAGTATCAAGAATCTTAATTTTTAGTTGATTTAATTTGATAAAATTTTATTATTATTCCATATACTATGTGTAAATTATGAATTTAGTTCTTATATTTAATTAGTCACTTTTAGTTTTTGTATTTTTTAAATTGTTCGATTTTAGTATTTATACTCTTCAAATTTTAATATAAACCCTACCGGTAGCAATTAAACCTATTTAAACAATTATTGCAATTATTCATGAATTATGTGTAAAGTTGAGGATTTAGTCCTTATTCTCAAATAGCCAATGAAGCCTTGGCACAGTTGGCAAAGGTAAAGATCCTAGATGAGGGGTGAAACCAAAATTTTTTTTAGAGGGCCGAAATTAAATTGTAATTTTTACTATAGTAAAAATATAATTTTTAAAAGATTAAATCAAAATTTTATCATTTTTAGAGGGGTCCAAAATGTAATTTTATTTTTATTAATTTAAAATTTTAAAAGGCCTAAAATGTAATTTTTTCCATTTAGGGGGCCTGTCAGCTCCCTAGGTTCGCCCCTGTCCTAGATCTTGAGTACCTAAGTTTAGGACCCACCATGCTCAATTAAATGTGTAGGTCTATAAGTCTCACCATGTGTTGTTGCCAAGTGTGAGTTTTAATTTAAATTAGGTAGTTCATTGTTTGGATTGTTTCATATCACAGTTTATTTGTGTTGTAATAGTTTTTAGTTCAAAAAATCCTTATTCTCCAATTTGATCTTTTTTATTGTCTATAGTTTTTTAAGTTTGAAATTTCAATCTTGATGTTAATGATTGTCGTTAAATCCATTAATTGACTTATTGGGATGTAATATGTGAAAATAACAAATTGATATTATATTACTTATATGATAATATGTTTACCGTGTAAAATTTTAAATTGCATGACTTAGTAAATTTAACTTCCATCGTTTGATGAAGACTGAAATTTTAAAATTCGGAAAATTATAATTCTAAATCCATTAATGTTGTGTTATCGGTATTAATTCATAAATTGAACTTCAAGTAGTTTCTTGTTGGTGTAATTTTGAATTTCATCCTCCTACTTCATAAAAATTGAGAAGTTAGTCACTCTACTTTATTTTGTTAGAATTGGGTCCTTATACTTTATAAAAATTGAAAAATCAGTGCATTTACAGGTATTTAAACTAGTGTGTTTTTGATAATTTGTTACATATAAATTGTTGATTCTGCTAATTTTCAAGCCAACAATTTGATGACAAAGTTTAATAATATTATTCAATTGAATTAACGTCTCAATATTTAAAAAGTATAAGAATCAAATTCTAACAAATTAAAATAACGTGACAAACTTCTTAATTTTCATAAAATAAAGGGATAAAATCCATGATTGCATGCACCTCTCTTATTTCACCCAAATAAGTAAACACCCTAATCTTGATAGCGAAAATAAACCAAAAAAAAAGATGGGAATTAAAAACTTGGAAATATTAAAAGAAAAAACAAAATATTCATTATGGGTTTGATTTGGAGAAGAAGGTAAAGGCATGGAGTGAGATTAGAGAATGGGGACAGAGAAGTCAGATAGTTGCACATGCCATGCTGAATTCACAGCATGTTTTCCTTTTTTAGAGAAGAAATTCCACCAAAATTGAACATAAAAGACAAACATAATGAGCCTGATGTCATGCAGATTAGGCACCCTTTCTTTCATCTCATTAATGATCCACATGACATGCTTGATTAGCATCAAGGGTTTTAACATATTTTTAAAAACCCTAATAGGAATCATTAATGATTATTAGTTTCTTAATTTTGGTGCACAAGTCCAGAATTTATTGTACCTTCACATGGTTGTACATTTTGGACTTCAGAAAAGAGAACCACTAGTCAAAGTTAATGCAGAATTTGAGTAAAGTGAGACGCTTATCCTTCTTCTTTCTTTTTTCTTTTCATATTATTATTTTGGTGAGAGGAGAGGAGACAAACCCATCTTTTTCATTTTTCAATTCGGTTGAAGGTACAAATTTTTTATCATTTTATAATTTAATTCTGACTTTTACCTTTACATTAAAAGGTTAAGATTAAATTAAAAAAAATTAAGAATTAAAATGTAGTTTTATCGTTTTATTAACTTATAACTTTACAATATACGATATAAACACATACATCAAAAAATTAATTTTAGTACGAAATTAAGATGGGGTTCATGATGGGACGATGTCACTTAATCTTCCAAATTTTGCACTTGGGTTTATAGAATGTAAATCTCCTACTAAAAATAGTGGAACAAAAATTTTGGAAATTAATTTAAATTTGTATTTGGTCCTTGGAAAGAAAATATGTTATAATTTGGGTTTGATGTGTGTGAACAAACTGTACAAGCACAAATTCATGCACTTATGTTGGAGACAAAATTTGGTAGCACGATAACAACGTTTAAGTCAATAAGCATAGCCCACGGTTTAGGTGGATGTGTGTGTAAGTATACCTTTAATTTTGGAATGGTCAATTCTCAGCATACTATTTTACCGTCAATTTGATATCCTTGCAAATTAGCGCAATAGAAAGTGATGAAGACGACAATTTATATAGAGTGAGCTGCTGGTCAGCCTCGTTTTTTATTTTATAAACAGTTTTAAAAAAAATAATGTGTTTATTTTTTTAATATTTTATTATATTTTTATAAAATATTTATCTACATCTAATTTTATTTGTGGAGTTTAAATTTTTATTAATAGCGTACCAAATAATTTATCTCTATATATGTAGAATATAGAATAAAACTAAAGTTTGTCTCTCAAATTAGGTTTGGACATTGATGGAACCTATACCACCAGGTTGAGTGGCATTATGTGCGGAGAAATTGTGTACGGAAGTTTAAATTAACCCACTCATATGCTTTCGTGCATGCATGCATACATATATTTATGATGGGAAACTGCATCGTTTTGGACACTGCACAACAGTCACGTAATCAAGGCAAGAAGCCTGCTACACTAATTTTCCTATCATTTTCATATGGGTCTAATACCGCATCCAATGATCCTTTGGGTTAATAAGTGTTGGCCATGGGTTGTACTAAGGTTATCAAAATTAGATTCGCTTTCAAATTCGGTCAAGTTATTATTTTTTGGTTTGAATGATTCAATCATAAAATTTTATGAAAAATAAAAAAAAATTAATTCAACCGTCAATTTAACTAATTTTAGTTTGGTTTAATCAACTTATATGGATTCATAAATAAATTGATTCAACTCCTCTCGTCAAACTAATACCTTAATTGATTGTCAGATCCCATCTGGTTTGATTCTACAAACAATGGGTTCAACTTTGACTTGGTCCCACATGGAAGTGGCTCGTGGTTTTTCAAGTCCTTGGTGAAACTTTATTGCACAGGTTAATGGGGACTCATTTTTGTTGGTTGCCTATTGCATTTGTTGCTTTAGCCTTTAGGTTCATAGATGTCTCCACTACCATGACGACAAGAGATTTAAATAGAGATTCACTGCATTAATATTTTGTTCACCTTAATGGCTAAGAATGCCAAAGTATTGTCTCGAGGTCTCTCCTTGCTCCCATTGATCGACAAGGAATCCTAACTCAAGCAATGGATGCGTGTTTTCTCCTTCATAAAGTGATAGATTTTATCTTGTGCAGGTCTGAGATCCTCAATACTTTCTCCATCTTCTGTGGTTGGGTTTGTGGCTTCGTTGGCCTCTATTTATATGGGATGTTACTCCTATTGTGTTTCAATTCTCTGTTTCTTTATTAAATGATTTATTTGATAAAAAAAAAATGCATCCAACCATTGTCGAAACCATCCTTTTTTTTTGAAAAACGACGGGTCTCAAAAAATCATTTTAAAAATTGATAAATAATGGGACTCGCCACCAATCCTTTATTCGGTGTGATTGGACCATCACAAAACGTTTTAAAAACCGTTTTGAAAACATGTAGGTCTTCGAAATCCGGAGCAGTAGGTTCGGGAGTCGGTTACACATGAGGAAGGATTAGCACCCTCATGCGCCCAAATTGGTACCGTATTGGTTATTTTCAGGTCTTAATTTGTGACATTTAAAAGTTCAAATAAAGCTTAAAATACGATCCTTGAATGCACGAGTTAAGTTTAAAAGAAATCGAGTTTGTTTGAAAACCCCACTACTTCAGAGTGATCGAGGAAGAAAAGCTATGTCCAGTGAGTTAGGACACGACATTTCAAGATCAAGAAATAATGAGCTTTCCTTTGTGAAAACTCTTGCGAGAAGGATATTTGATTATTTCGATTTGAAGAAAGGTTGCACCTAGTAAGTTAAGGCGCAATATTTCAGAATCGAAGATAAGAAAACATTGTCTCGATTAAGGGTATTCGATTACTTCGATTTGAAGAAAAATTGCACCTAGTGAGTTAAGGCGCAAATTTTCGGAACCCGAAATAAAAGAATATTGCCTTGATATTAAAGTTTTTATGAAAAAATACAATTTCGAAAACAAGCATGAGAGTTTAACAAGAATAAGCAGTTAATGATGGATATTAAATAACGCGAAGCAAGGTAAATAAGAAGATAAGTTATTCACGAAAGAAATCAAGGATACAGAACACGAGTGCATAATAAAAATGTGAATGTTGATGAGAAAGAAGAAAAGGTGCAATCGGAGTTTGAAATGAGACCTTTCGGATGCACGGAGTGGCAAAATGGTAGTTTTGGAATGTTCGGAATCAAAAATAGGATTTTTGGAAGTTCGGGGGTAGAATGGTAATTTTTAGAAAGTTTAGGGTAAAAAATGGGATTTTGGAAGTTCGGGGGTAAAATGGTGATTTTTGGAAGGTTCGGGATCAAAAATGGGATTTTTGGAAGTTCGGGGGTAAAATGGTAATTTTTTGAAGGTTCGGGGTCAAAAATGGGATTTTTTGAAGTTTGGGGGTAAAATGGTGATTTTTGGAAGGTTCGGGGTCAAAAATGGGATTTTTTGAAGTTCGGGGGTAAAATGGTAATTTTTAGAAGGTTCGGGGTCAAAATGGGATTTTTGGAAGTTCGAGGGTAAAATGATGATTTTTGGAAGGTTTAGGGTTAAAAATGGGATTTTTGGAAGTTCGGGGGTAAAATGGTAATTTTTAGAAGGTTTAGGGTCAAAATGGGATTTTTGGAAGTTCGAGGGTAAAATGGTGATTTTTGGAAGGTTCGAGGTCAAAAATAGGATTTTTGGAAGTTCGGGGACTTTCGGAGTAATAAAACCAAAGACGAGTGACACGTGGTAGCCCCTCAGGCATCCTGAAGCCAGAGGACTATTTTGAAAACCATGGAAAATTTTTGGGTTAATTTCGTAATTAAAACAAACTTGATTTAAGGATTAAATTAAAACAAATTAAAACCAAAAGGGACCGATCATAGGAATAAACCTAAATAAGGACACGTGGCAGCCCCTGGTGCCTTTAAAGGGTCCAAGGATTAAATTAAGAAGTATTGAAAATTATTGGGCCAATTTAAGAATAATTAAAAGTATAAGAGGGACCTGATTTAAAATATGGGAAAAAGCGGAAGGACCAAATGCATAAATATTCCTTTTCTCAAAAACACGCGGATCCTTCAATCGAGTTGGGTCGGATCAGGTCGGACATGGGTAAAGGTTAAAATGACGCCGTTTTGGGGCTAAAACTCAGCCCTCAAAACGACTTCATTTTAATGGCCTTTATAAACTCATTTTAGGGTTTTTTTTTCTGTTTTCGATTCTTTCTAAAAAAAAAAAACCCTAAAATGCTCTCATCTCTCTCACTCTCCTTCATGGCCGGCCAACATGGGCCGTCGGTCCCTCCGTCCAGACCCTGCCGCACGCGCCTCGGTCCTGTCTTCGCCGGTGTACGCGCCATCGACTTCGCCTTCCACACGCCATCCCCGGTGCCGTCCGGCCGCCGGTAAGTTTAAAAGTCATAAACTTTTTTTTTTTTAAACATAGATTTGGTTCAGATCTAATTAGATCGAACCCGATCTACTTCTAAAACGAGTGTTCGACCTTCTTTTCGCATTTTTATCCATTTTTATCCTTTGAAATTTCGTTTTTAAACTCCGAGTCTGTTTTCATTTCTTTTTTAAAACCTATTTCTATTCCCTTTTATTATTTGGGTTTGTTTTTTCATTGACTCCCTGATGATTTATTTTTTTGTTCGAATAAACGAGAACGGTGTACGGGTATTACGGAATCGATAACGGCTTGGGGACCTCCGTCCTAGACTCAACGGCGACGGCGGCAGCAGATCAAAAGGGAGGTGACCTTTCGATTTATTATTATTATTATTATTATTATTATTATTATTATTCATTTAATACTATTATTATTATTAGATATTTAATACGTTCTTGATAACCGAAAATTGTAAAAAAATAATAATAATGACAATAGCAGTGTATTTAATGGATGAAAGGATGTGCATTTATGACGGAGGAGATTTGAGATTCGAACAATATACCTTGAACGTATTGGACGCGGTGTATTCTGCTGTTGTATCTTGATGCTACTTGAATAACTTTGCTGGAATTAATTGCTTCTCTCTTTATTTGCAAAATATTTCGAACGGGTATTTGCTAGTATTGATTTGTGATGTTAGAAAGAACGAAAAACTAGTAACCGTATATTGACTTCCCCCCCCCTTTTTTTCCATCCGTTTTCAAGATTTTTACTACCATTTTATAACAATCTTCTCCATCATGTTGTTTTGTATTTTCCACATAAATGAATGTCTTGTTTCTTCTTTTTGCAGGTCCCCTCTGGTAACTTGTAATAGTGGCGGCCATTGCAGAGGCAAGTTGGCGTTGGGGTTGAGGATGATGGCAAGTCGCTGATGACGTGGCGGTTCCTAGTTGGCTGAGGTGGAGGCAACAACAGCAGCACTCAGCAGATTGGCTGTAGCGGGTTTGGGCCTGACTTGGGCTAAGGGTTATTTGAGTTTGGGCCCTAATTGGGTTTTGTAATTATTTTGGACTTTTGTAATTAAGGTTTTTATTTTAAATTTTAAATTTGAAAATAACTTTAAACTTAAAACAAATTTAAATTTAAAATAAATTTAAATTTTAAACAAATTTAATTTTAAAATAAATTTAAAGGGAATATGGGTCTAGTCAAAATTTGGGCTTCAACAACCATCATTTTCATCTTTCTTTTCTTCAGGTAATTTTGATAGTTGTATTTTAAATAAGGATAAAGGTAAGAGTTATCAAACTCGAGATTGATGTCAACTAAAAATTTAAATATAAGTTCTTTGTCACTCAAATTGTGAGTCAATCGACATAATAATTGAGTAAAAAATCAATTTGGTTTAGAATTGAACTAATTTTTTTCTCAAAGAGTTGAACTCATTTATGCAAGTATGTGTAATGTGGCTAACTTAACTTGGCTTAGTTTAAGTCGAGTTTGGACAAAATATTTTTATTTTTTTCGAATTGATTAAGCTCAAATTCAATTTAAATAGTAAAAATATTTTAAATTTAAATAATTATAAAAAATATGCAAATATTAATATAAAATATAATTTAATACTTTATTAATAAATAAAATGGACCATCAAGTTAAGTCATCTTGAATGAGATTCAAGTTCGGGGTTAAAAACTTTTTAAAATCGGATTACTATTTAACTAGATCAATGAACAACTCTAATCAGATTCCATATTATATTTTATTAATAAAAGGTCTTAGAATCAATTTAAGGTGTTAAACAATCAATTCAAAAAGTTTATTGTGTGAAATCTCATGTGATGGTATGATGGTTAAATGTGTTTATTATCTTAAATATTATCTGAATTCAAATCGTGCTAGTCACATTTATTATTCGAATTTTGCCCTGTTATTATAATTCAAAAAAAAAAATTATTTCTGATGCACTCATACATAATATATATTTTTTGAAATAAATACTCGTACAGAATATCTAGACTTCATATGTTTTAGAATGAAAACAACCTTTGGAAGATTTTACAGTAAAGGCACTTCACACTTGGATGTCCCATTAATGACAATTGAATGCCATATCTCAAATAATTATTCTGCAATAAATGTACAAAATACAATTTATGTGGTTTGGTTTCAAACTCTTTTAATGTTTTTCTTTTGAAACCATGGAATTAGGTGAAATGGTAAAAATCGTTTTTATCATAATTAGTGATTGACGATTTTATTTTCGTTTTTGATATGAAGTAATTTTAAAATTCGTGATTAGCATCTATCCTTTAATAAATCTACATAACAGAGGATTAATTAGTGGACAAACCCCGATAAATACCTTAAAAAAAATTAAAAGAAAAATGAAGTTGTAAAATACTGAACGGTAATCTATTCAATTTCAAAATTTTGAGCTTAATGAAAAAGACAAATTGATAAAAAACAAATGAAAATAAATAAGAATTGCAACTTTTAAATAAATTTTCTATAAATAAAGATATCAAAAAATATTCCAAGACACCTGATACACATACTCCAACTTATTTTACTCTGTACTCTCTTATGCCCAAATTATAAACAAATTTTTAAGATTATTATTTTTTACAATGATAATTTGAACTTAAATTATTTTTAAAAAATAAACACTCAATTAATAAATCGTTCATATCTTGCTATTATTTTATAACCGTTAGAGTTGTATGACATGAATTTTTATTAAAAAAAATACAGTGGTAAAATTAAGGGATCTGTGTAGGGCTTAAGGAATGGGCTATGCCGCACAAGTAGAATCCATATATAATTACATTTCTTCTATTTGACATTGATTAGAATAAGATTTTCAACCTTATTACACAACTTTTAAATAGATGTAGTTGAAACTCCTCTCGTATCATTCGAATTCGATATTAATGCATTTTTTTCTCCATTGCTCGTGGTTTTTTCCAGAAAAGATTTTCCACGTAAAATCTACTTATTTTGTTTTTCTTATCTTATTATTTCGCGATCGTTTTTACTATCATTATCCACATTAATTTTAACAATAACATTATTTTTTTTAAGTTTTAGGCATTGATATTAATTTCCTTAACTTAATCCATATAACATGAAATAATAGCCTTTTAAGCTTTCTTGAAGACAATGTAATTGAATGTGTACCTTCTTTTTTAGAGGTAGAATAAGTATTCATTCATGGTAGTTAGTATATCATTAAATATGTTATACTATTTTATTTGATTAATTTGATTACACTGTAAAATTTTATTATTCGGTTAATAAAATATAAATTATTTAATATATAAATGTTAAGTTTATTCAATTAAATTATAATAAATATAGTCGAGGAATATATAAAAAATTGAAAAAATTTTCTTGAGTCAATAAGAATGGAGCAAAATTGTTAAAATTCATTCATAATAAATTTGGGTCCCAAATGAGATTTTATGAAATATATGGGCAAAAAAATTTTAGATTCACCCATCATTGCCTAATAATAATCCACTCAAAGGGTAAGTGAGAAGGTAAGAATTGGTTTAAGTAAATAAGTAAATATGGAAGAATAGTTACTTTGTTTGTCTTAAGGAGTAAATGTTATAGTATTTGTTCATATTTTCTTAATTTTTTTATAACGCACACACACATTGTATATATAAGTGCTCGAATCTGAAAATTTTAAAATGAATATCATCTTCTTTTTCACTGGAACCACTCGTTAAGTTCATGTTTTACCTCTTATTCTAAAATAGCATTTATAATTAGTAAAATCATGCCATATACTTAGTAAGTAACTAATGAAAGATCATTTTATTTGGTAACCTCTTCATTTATATAATATTTATCTTATAATTTCTTCTTTTTAAAACACTAAAAAGTAAAATTTAGAAAAAAGAAGGGGGGGAATAAATCTCTTTCCAATCATCACAAAAAGAGTGAAAACTGAAGAATGATTTTGGGGATGGTGACTCATTGAAAATGGGTGATAACCCACTTGAAGGAACAAGTTGATTAGGTCTAGTTATGGCTTTTAGTCCCTTAAGTATATTGAAAGGATTAAATTGTAAAGATTAGAAATTATAGAGGGAGTGAAATAAAGATTAGAGCATAAGAATCCAAAAGAGGGAAAGGAGGGAAGCAAGTAGTGTAGGTATTAGCATTGTGTACTGCAAATTTTAACTAATAATCTGGTGATGATTTATTGCCTAAAGAGGCCTCCTTCAACCTTCTCTTATTGGTACTTTCCTTTTAACTTTTAGGTAAACGAGTTAATGACAAATTTCCAAGGTGAAAGTGTTTAATGTTTTAGGCCACCTCAATTAGTAAATGCCACATCATATCTTGGAAGGCGATGCCAAAAAATGTCCTCTTTGGTCTAATTTTTCCATTAGTCCCTGCAGTCTTTGGACTTTTTTGAATTTCAGAAATTTTTGGAATTGAGAGTAGATAAATTTCAAAAGTAGGAAAAAGTACAGGGAATTAAAACTTGGTTTTACAAAGTTGTTAGGTTGTCTGAACTAATAAAGGTCTCCAGTCACTGGTCTAGTTGGAACAGTTAAAAAAAAAAATGTAACTCCAAAAGAAAATTAATAGGAGGAAGAGAGAAAATTAGGAGTCCAGAAAAAGGACCAAATGTGACTATAAAAACCACCCTTTTTTTCTCTCTCTCATTATCTACCTATCCATCTATTGCCCTGTTTTCTTCCCCACAGAGCCACCCTCTCTCTCCTTTTTTGTTTCAAACAAAACGGAAGTTACATTGGGTGGCACATGTTTTGCGAGAGAGTAAAGAGGAGATCAGTGGCAAATTTGATTTGGGTCTCTTTGTTTTCCATGTTATAAAAAAAAGAGAGAAAAAAGGCCATTGCCGACACCCGTTTTCTTGGTTTCTTTTTTATTTTTTTATTTTTTTTCTACTAGTGAGTGGGAGGCGATGGCTCAAATTTCACCGAAGCTGCTGATCCCGGAGTCGTTTCAAGTGTCGAGAGATGACATCACGGGCCAACTGGGTTTGATTTGGGAGCTAATCAAAACGCCATTGATAGTTCCTTTGCTGCAACTGGGCGTATACATTTGCTTAGCCATGTCCCTCATGCTCTTCATGGAGCGGGTTTACATGGGCATAGTCATTATCCTGGTTAAGCTTTTCTGGAAAAAACCAGAGAAGCGTTATAAATTTGAGCTCATTCAAGATGATGTTGAACTCGGAAGCTCTAATTTCCCCGTCGTTTTAATCCAAATCCCAATGTTCAACGAAAAAGAAGTCTGTTTTTTCTCCTCTCTTGTTCATTTTTGGTGTTTTTCATTTCTGGGTTTTTTGTTGTTGACGTTAGGTATTGGAACAGGTTTACAAGATCTCCATTGGAGCAGCTTGTGGACTTTCATGGCCGTCGGATCGTCTCGTGATCCAAGTACTTGACGATTCAACTGACCCTGCAATCAAGGTAAAAACCAATATCTTACCCAAAGTCAAAACCAATCACTTTTAAAACAGTTCTCGATACCATTTTTGTGTCCTTAATTTCCTCACCCAAAATTATAATGCAATTGAATCGCCATAATTCCCCCCCCCCCCCCCATGATTGCAGTTGATGGTAGAGCAAGAGTGCCAAAGATGGGCGAGCAAAGGCATCAATATAACGTACCAAATCAGGGAAAATAGAACGGGTTACAAAGCCGGAGCTTTGAAAGAAGGGTTAAAACGAAGCTACGTTAAACACTGCGAATACGTGGCCATTTTCGATGCTGATTTCAGGCCAGAACCCAATTTCCTTAGACGCAGCATCCCATTTCTGGTCAACAACCCCGACATTGCTCTGGTTCAAGCCCGTTGGAGATTTGGTAAGCACAAACTCTAAACCATAACACAACCATATCCACAATAAGAGAACACAACAAAAATGAATACATTAACTTTAATTCCCATTTATAAATTTGGATTTGCTTTGGTGCTTAAATTTCTCAAACTGTCGGTGGGCTTATTATCTTTGGTTGTTCTGTTTAGGTCTTTTTATCTTTGTAATTGGGTTTTGGTTTTTTGTCGGCGGAATTGGTTGCAGACTGCATGGGGGGCTGGGTCCACAAGAAGAACCCACCAATCACGGGGGTGTGGACCCTATTTGCCCTTTCTTCATCACCCCTACATCGTTGTTCATGGGACCCGTCTTTGGGAATATGAAATAGTATCATAACACCTAGTCAATTATACAAATATTTGGTTAGTTTAGTAATTACACTTTCACAAGTCCAATATCGATTTAAAATCTGGCATTTTTTTTTTTTTGCTAATAACAAACATTAGGGTAAGGTCACGGCTGATAAATAAGAAACATTTCTTTTAAATTTCAATAGCATGTGACTTACGAGGGTGGTTTCGTCATTTTCAAATAAAAAAGAACAAAAAACCGTGGGATGTTGCTCTTTTGATCAGCGAACCAGATTGTACGGGTCACGTGGTCAAGAGCAAAGGCACCCTAGTGGTTAAAATTGTCATTTAGAACCAAATAACAGCCACTCCACTTTCCACGTGCCTTTTAACTTTTCCAAGTAAAAAATTGGGTCCCACTGTATAAGTTTAAGATGCGGCCAGTACTATCTCCATATGCGGTGGGCCTTACTCCATTTTGCCGACACTTGGATTTTATTTTTAAGTCAGATATTTTCCATTCTCTCTTTGAAATTAAAAAATTGATTTTTCTTTTTGGGGTTGGATGCAAAGGAATTAATAAAATTATTATAAAATAGCAGAGTGAGTTGCATAGATTTTGTATGCTCCCCTCGGGTTGTCACATTATCATTTTGAGGCAGGAGAGGACAAAAAAGTCCAAACAGCTTTATATTTTGTTTGTACCCCACGTTAAAAAAATATCATATGCATTTATTTTAATTCATCCAAGTAATATAGTTGATGGTACATGATTTTTGCAGTGAATGCTGACGAATGTTTGTTGACAAGAATGCAAGAGATGTCATTGGATTACCATTTCACAGTGGAGCAGGAAGTTGGATCAGCAACGCATGCTTTCTTTGGTTTTAATGGTATATGATGCATTCATTTTAACAAAAGTTTTGGTCTATCTACTGATGGTGGTGTAGTTGGTGTTTGAAAGTGAGTGGAAATAGCATTGACTTAGACAAACTCAGAATTAGTGTCGTTACTGAGTCATAGGATTTTGGTAATACATAATGAAAGGTGCTTCAGTTGAAAATTCATACAAATGTTTTATTTATTCATAAAAAAAATGTATGCAGGGACGGCTGGTATATGGAGAATTGCGGCCATTAATGAGGCAGGTGGGTGGAAGGATCGGACCACCGTGGAGGACATGGACCTGGCGGTCCGAACCAGTCTTCGGGGATGGAAATTCGTTTACCTGGGTGACCTTCAGGTCAAAAGTGAACTTCCTAGTACTTTTAAGGCATTTCGATTCCAGCAGCATCGATGGTCTTGTGGCCCTGCTAATCTCTTCAGGAAAATGGTGTGGGAAATCATTCAAAACAAGGTTAGAACTTTTTGCTGTAAATCATACTGCAAAATTTCACTTCTCCTTTTACATCTCCATAATGTTGATCGATTTTGCAGAAAGTGAAATTCTGGAAGAAAGTTTACGTAATTTACAGCTTCTTCTTCGTCCGGAAGATCATTGCTCATATGGTCACCTTTATGTTTTACTGCGTTGTTCTTCCGCTCACGATTTTGATCCCTGAAGTTTGGGTTCCGATTTGGGGAGCCGTTTATATTCCGTCAGTCATTACCATTCTAAACTCTGTAGGAACTCCAAGGTACGACAATGGCAGCATACATTGTTACCCTGCCTGTTTATTGCAATTGGCAAAAACTAATTTTTTTTGTATGGTTTCTTGCAGATCAATCCATCTATTGTTTTACTGGATCCTGTTTGAGAACGTGATGTCATTGCACCGGACGAAGGCAACGTTTATCGGTCTCCTAGAGGCAGGGAGAGCCAATGAATGGGTCGTGACCGAGAAACTCGGTGATGCTGTCAAGAAAGCAGCGGATGCTGCTAAGAACAAGAACAATGCCAAAGCACCAAGGAAGTTGAAATTCAAATTCACTGATAGGTAAACAACATTCATCATCATTCTTTAATAAAAATTGACACAAAAAGAATCCAACAGTGTGTGTGTAATCATGTTGTATCAACAGGCTGAATCCGTTGGAGCTCGGATTCGCGGCATTCCTGTTCCTATGCGGCTGCTACGATTTCGTCCACGGGAAGAATAACTACTTCGTATACCTCTTCCTGCAAACCATCACCTTCTTTATCACAGGAATTGGATATGTTGGCACCATCATTTAAGTAAGCAAAGTGGGATACAAACTTGTCTGCTGCTGCTACCATTTGACTGCAAATATCAGTCCCATCACCTTTATTTAGTTAAACAGAAATAGTTCATTCAATATATTCAGTACCCAAAAAAAAAAAAAGGCGTCATCGGTCGGGCCGTCGCCATGTCTCCCTCAAAGATCATTGCTGTTAAATGGAGAATTCAGCAAAAAAAAAAAAAAGTGGTGTTATTGCCAATATTTATTTATACAGAGTCAGGGCCTTTGGATAGTTTGCTTTGGACAATTTGCATGTAATTGTGAGATTTTTTCTTTTCTCATTTGGCTTTCTTTATTTTTGAGTTTCCATTTGTTAGTTTTACTCAAGCTTTTTTCAAGGGAATAAAGTGATAAATAGTAAGGTGAAGTTGTAATCACAGTTAATTTATCAAATTCTAAGTATTTGCATGCTTTTTAATGATTTCGTATTCGATAGACAATAGTTTTTAAATTTCAATTAGATTGGTTTCCAAGATCGCAACTGTGGCCATAATTGCAGCATCATTCATAGAATTAAAAAAAAAACTAGAATGATCAACTTTCTCATTAGTCAACCAAGCCTTGATTGCACTCCCCAACCTTGGTTTCGATCATGCATACATTCCCAGGACTTTTCTAATTTTTGCATCATTAATGCAACTGTTAAACTATTTGCAGATCCTGAAATCATTGATCCCATTCATGCAAATACAGCTATATATATATCAAAGTACAGAAAAATAAATAAGTAAACAAACTTGATGCTAAAGTAACATGATGCCATACATAATTTGTCTTAGACTTTAAGCATTGGCCTACGTTTTCTCCTTTCTCTTAGAATAGATTATTTAGAATAAATTATATAATCTGGTAACCCATCTTAATATCAGGTTAAGCTTTTCTATGTTTTCCAGATATTAATATTGTCTGTAATCATTTCTAGATCTGTAATTTTCAGACACTTTATTACTTAGGTAAGTTCACAAGAGACAGTTTCATTCTTACCTTTCATGTCTTGTCCCAATCATCTGCAGCTTGTGGGGTGAATTATGATTTCTGAATTAATTCTGGTTTTAGTCCCTCTATTAATCCATTACTTTAATTTGATATAATGATTATAACACTGTTAGTTGTTGGCAAACTGATAACTTGGATTTTTTTCATAAATTTTAAATATTCAGTTCACATAAATTTATTATTGGTTGAACATGGCTGACTAGACTTAAAGTTGACTGTACGATTGAATATCAGTAAAAATATATATGATGTCATCACTTAAACAATATCAATTAGCTATGTCATCAATTCAGACCTACCAATAATATTATAAAAGTAGAAGGACTAAAACCAATTATACCTAATGTCATATCATATATATTATATTACAAAGTTGTAAATAAACAAATGTGTTTATGTTACCCTTTTTTTTGATACGCACTCCTCATTTTAACCACTGATTTTCACTTTGGACATTCCGCCTTTACACACTTTTTAAAATCATATTAGAAAATTTACTTTTTATTAAACTATATAAAAATTTATAAGATTATTTTTTAAATTAATCTTATTCTATTATTCTTATAATAAAGTTCTTTGTTTATGGTTAATTATAATTATTTTTTAGAAATTAATTTGTTTGTTAATACAAAATTTTATAATAAAATATTGACATATCTATTTACTATAATCTTTTTAATATAACATTTCAAATCAAAATTTCTTCGATTTATTTTAACAATTGATATATCTATTTATCATAATCATTTTAATATAATATCTCCAAACTTCATAACAAAACATATATTTTACATACTACTAATATGTATTATCGATTTTTAAGGTTAAGATTAAATTTACATTGCTTTTCATTTCTTTTTAAAAACAATGATAAATTACATTATTAGTCACCAAATTATAGGTAAGTTTTCATTTAAGTCATTTAATTATGTAAAAGTTTTTATTTAACTCATTGAGCTATTAAGTTAAAAAAATTTCGTCAGTCAGATTCAACAATCGATACAGTGGATTAGTAACCATCAATGAGTGGGATAACATATCTTATATCCAAATTGATCTGATGATTAGTGTCGGAGATCGGAAAAAAGTTTTCGATTTGTGCTGCCAGTGTAAACAAAGGAAGCCACATAATATCGATTTTAACATCTTAGTGCCTTAAATGAAAACTTTTGAATAATTTATTGACCAAATTGTAACTTTTCAGTTAAATGACTAAAATTAAAATTTACCCATGATTTAGCGCCTAATATTGTAATTTACCTTGAAAATAATTATATATTAACAAACACCGTTAATCCATCCACCGCACTGGTATAAAAATTAATATATATATATATATATATATATATATAAACAAATTTCAATTACCTTTTTTTCAAGTTAGGAATCTAGCTCTATTCATTGAGTGAAAAAAGAAACCCAACATTTTGGAACATTAAACTAAAAATGAAGCTAAATGTACGTTACTTTATGTAGAAGCCACATTATATTTTTGTTGAGTTATTGAACAAGTGGAGAGGTAGACACATATATAAACAAAACAGGCTTTATTTTATAGTAGCCAAAAGGTAAAAGCAATAATATATCTGCCACTGCTTTATGTAATATAAGAGAGTCGGTTGAAAGGTTTTAATCGAGTGAACTGAGGCCTGCAATTAATTTACTGTTTTTTCTTCTTTAATTTAATTGTTCAAAAACTGACAAACAATACTTGGCCTTATGGAAGATAATTTAATATTTAATTGCTGGTCATAGATTTAGGGAAACTTCCAAATTAAGTTTTCTGACAATTTATTTTAAAGATTAATTCTCAGAAACAAGATTTACCAAATTAAGTTTTCTGACAATTTATTTTAAAGATTAATTCCCAGAAACAAGATTCAGTATTTAAAAATTTCAACCTTTTGTGTCCATGAGGTAAAGTCTCATTTTTATTTGTAAAATAAACTACTTTGATGGAAGAAGAATATGAAATCTTCCATGGTGGTATCTACTCTGATTCTTTATGAAAGTTTTTTTATTAGAAATTAAATTAAATTTTATTTATTTTATTAAAAAATGAATAAATTATTATATATATATATATATATATATATGTTTGATTGGTAAAAAATTTAAAATAACAACTACTTCATTTTTTTAATTTAATTTGCAGTGATTGATTATCCATTTTTTAAATAAAAAGAATAAAATATAATCTAATTTTCGATATAAAGACATTTATAATACTTTTACCGCCGGTTGATGATATGAGCCTTTTAACTGTTGCCAACTATAGTGTAAGTGAATAGTATCACCCATAGGCAAAACGGTATCATTATTGCAAAGCACAAGGTATTCCATACCATATATATTATATATATTGCATTATAATGTAACAGCCAAGATGTGTCTGATTGTATTAAAGTATATATCTTTTGTGAATTATGAAGGGGAGAATTGTACAGAGTGGCTTTGAGACACTTCCTCTCCAAGGACCACACAGCTAACACTTGTAGCTTTCTTCCCAGTTATTCATTTCAAAGGAAACCAACAAAAGAACCAAAAATGTGACCCGCTGGTATTGCAATGAATGGAGAAAAAGACTGATAAGATGAAGTGATTAAAAGTTAGAAAAAAAGTCTAATAAATAAGATTTGGTGTTTAAGTATGAGATGGAATACAATAATGGTTAGCTGAGAAGTCATCTCAAGCTTGCTGTCTTGTGTTTTGGCCTTTCAGGAGTGGTGTTTGATGTTTCAATTTTATAACAAAGACATGTAAATAGGGATCCTTTTGTCTTTTGGGTATGCAACCCCATCATTTGGGGGACATGTTAGGTCCATTTTTCTCAGAGATGGGGTCACCCTCATTCATCCTCATATACCACAGCATCTACTATCTACTATGCTGAGCTGAAATTGAGATCATTTAGAATCCAATTTGTCCATTTCCAGGCTTGGGAGAGAAGGTGGGGGATGTCGAAACCATCTTTTTTGAAAAATGACGAGTTTCGAAAATTATTTTAATGTTGGAAAATGGGAGTCGCCACCAATCCTTTATTCGGCGTGATTGGATCACCACAAAACGTTTTTTTTTTTAAAACATGTAGGTCTTCGAAATCCAATAAAACAGGTTCGGGAGTCGATTACGCATGAGGAAGGATTAGCACCCTCATACGCCCAAAATTGGTACCGTATTGATTATTTTCGGGTCTTAATTTGTAAAATTTAAAAGCTCGAATAAAATTTAAAATACGATCTTTGAATGGATGAGTTATGTTTAAAAGAAACCGATTTTGTTTGGAAGTCTCGCCATTTCAAAATGATCGAGAAAGAAAGTTACGTCCAGTGAGTTAGGACATAACATTTCGAGATCCAGAAATGACGAGCTTTTCTTTGTTGTAAACCTTTTGAGTTTTGGAAAAGGATATTTGATTATCTCGATTTGAAGAAAAATTGCACCTAATAAGTTAAAGCACAAAATTTCGAAACTCGAAATGAAAGAATATTGCCTCGATTTTAAAGTTTTTTTGAAAACAGTTCTGGAAACAAATATGCGAGTTTAATATGAATGAGCAGTTAATATTGGATATTAAATAACACGAAGTAAGATAATTAAGCGGATAAATGGTAAGCAAAAAAATAAAAAATACAAAATACGAGTGCATAATAATTAAAATTAAATGCAAATAATGATGAAGAAGAAAAATGATGCAATCGAAGTTGAAAATAACACTTTTAGGATACCTGGGGGCAAAATGGTAATTTTGGATTCTCAGGGGTAAAATGGTATTTTTGGGAAATTTTGGGGTTTAAAATGGAATTTTAGACATTTGAGGGTAAAACAGTAACTTTTAGAAAAATCAAGATCAAAAATGGAATTTTCGAACATTCGGGAGTAAAACGGTAATTTTGAAAGATTCGGGGTAAAAAATGGAATTTTCGGACATTCAAGGGTAAAATGGTAATTTTGAAAGTTTCGAGGTCAAAAATGGAGTTTTTGGACATTTGGAGGTAAAATGATAATTTTTGAAACTTTCGAGTCAAAATTGGAATTTTTGAAACTTTAGGGGTAAAATGTAATTTTCAAAAGCTTTAGGGTCAAAAATGGAATTTTGGAAAGTTTAGGGGTAAAAATGTAATTTTTGGATAGTTTAGGGACCTCTAGAGAAATAAAACCAAAACAAGTGACACGTGGCAACCTCTCAGGCATCCTGAAGTCAAAGGACTAATTTGAAAACCATGAAAAATTTTCGAGCCAATTTTGTAATTAAATAGAACTTGATTTAACGATTAAATTAAAACAAATTAAAAATAAGAGGGACCATTTGCATAAATAAGTCAAAATATGACACGTGGAAACCCTTGGTGCTTTCAAAAGGTCAATGGATTAAATTGAAAAAGTATTGAAAATTATTGGGCCAATTTAAAATTAATTAAAAGTACAAAAAGGACTAAATTGAAACAATCAAAAAATACGGAAGGATCAAGTGCATAAATATCTTCTTTCTCAAAAACACGCGATCCTCCAAGCGGGTCTGGTCGGATCGGGTCGACCATGATTTTAAAATCAAAACGGTACCGTTTTGGGGCTTAAAAGCCTGGACCTAAACGACGTTGTTTTGGTCCCTTATAAATACAAGTTTAAGTTCATTTTTTTCATTTTTCTTCCTTCTTTCTTCAAAAATCCCAAAACTCTCTAAAAAAAAAAACCTTTTTCTCTCTCCATGGCCAGCCAAACTCCGGCCGGTCAGTCCTTCGCCATCCACGGCGTGTGGTCGCCACGCGCCGCCGTCTGCCTCCGTCTTTGATCGCCGATCATGATTTCAAGGTAAAAAGTTTTTTTTTAATTCCCTTTCTTTCTTTTCAAAACCTTTCCCTTTTAAAAAAAAAAACTATTAGTTTATTATTTCATATAAAAATTTCCAGATCTGGGTTTTAATTCTCCAGATCTCTCAAAAAAAACATTTTATTTTTAAAACCCCATTGTCAAATTTAAAAATAGTCTTTTGATTTTCTCTTTTTTTGCATGTTCAGAGATGTGCCTTGATTTGCAATGTTTGAATCCGTAGAAGCGAGGTCTGGGAACGCACGGTCAACAACGATGATGGCTTCCGTCCATGGCCTCGACAGCGGAGGCAAATCAGAAAGGGTGTGACCTTTCAATTTTCTTCCCTTTTTTTATTTGTTAAAACATTATTATTAATTATTAATATTATTTATTAATAGCATTAAAGTTACCTATTATTATTATTATTATCATATTAAATAGTTATTAATATTTTAGAAACAAATTATTACTGATTATTAATGCTATGCATGAAACGTATTTACAATTTCAAAAAAAAATTTAAATGAGTGATTAATATAGGTGTTAGATAATAAATATACATACTTGCATATATTAGAAACACAATACCTCAAAACAATAAATATACAATAAATGTATTTATTGGTACCTCTTAGATGATAATGCTATGCCTTTTGATTATTGATAATGATCGTCTGCCTCTCTGTTTGGAATCCAAACACTGACTATGGATTGCTGTGAATTCTTGTTTGTTTGTATTGATCCTTTGGAAGTTTAAAAACCAGGTTCGTATATTGATTTTTTAAAAAGGGTTTTCATCCCTCCATTACAAATTTTGAAACTGGTTTTTATAACCAGTATTACAATAATCATCTTTTGTTTTTTTTCAATAAATGTCCATCTTGTCTTCTCTCTTTTGCAGGTGCAGCAATAGAGGCTTATGCAGTGGCGATGGCAGAGCAAGTTGAAGCTAGTGGCACTGCTGGTGATCAAAGTTGACGTGGCAACTCCTGATTAGTTGAAATGAGGGCAATTGCAGTGCAACTTGGTAGTAAATTAGGAGTTTCTGCTTTAAGTTTGAGCCACTTGTAATTTGAGCCCACTTAAAATTGTACTTTAGACCCCAATTGAGTCAAAGATTGTAATTGAACCATTTTTGTAATTGCACATTATTTATTTTAAATTTATAATAATTTTAAAATAAATCTAAATTTAAAATAAATTTAATTTTAAAATAAATTTAAAAGGTACTCGATCAAAATTAAGCTTCAACGGGAGATATTGGTGAAGTTAGTTCGAAAGAGGAATCCTAGAGTTGTCAAATAAAATTTGTTTTGGGATATTAAACTGATTGGAATTAAATAAACTTGAACGGATTTCATCCAATATTTCTAAAATTGCATACATATTAAACCCATCCACCGACATCCAACTGAGTGTTGTTTATCATGTATGATGTGTATATGGTAAGGATCTCGTCTATTGTGCCATTCATAGCTGCCAGAATTTTGGATTTTCATTTTTCTTAGATGATGAAATTTGTTTATTTATATGATATAAGTACTATTTATTGAGATGACATATTATGTAAAGTTTTATGTATGTCAACATGTATCTTACTTTAGAGTTAATACATGTTTATGTGATCTCATACGTGTGACTTTACAGGAAATAAATAAGTACCCATCTTACGAACATCTGCTATCATGTGAGTTCGATCTGCTAACTCAACAGAATCTAACCCAAACCTATTTGCAAGAATATATCACACTATCTTATAAAAATATGTAAAAAGTTAATTACTTATACTGATTTAATCAAAGTTTTAAATTGGTTTGAGTTAATTTGGGGTGTATGTTAATTTTGGGTTTAAGTCATTTTTTTAGGATTAGATTATTCAAGTTAAATAATTATAAGCTTAGAAAATTTCATACTGCGATGATATAAATTTATTTCATTTTGAATTTAACTCAATTTGAAAAAGAAAATTGTAAGTAATCGTATAATTGTAATTTGTCAGTCTCTTTTTTCTTCATTCTTCTACCTTTGTACAAAGGTGATGAATTCGTTTGATGGAGTTGAGTGTTCTATATGGAAAAAGCATTTTTGTTTCGAAAATATGTATGTATTTAGAGTGGAGGGATCATATTTCTGAATTTAGGGAATTGCAGAAGGATTGTATTGGATTATGATTGGCCTTGGAATGGTGTGACCATAACCATAGCCCAAAGGTACGTATATGAGCCCTGTTTAAATTTCAATGATGTCAAAGTTTGGCCTTGAAAGATTGGATGTAACGTAATGTTATTATCCAAATAGCCAAAACCAGAATACACTTTTCAATTATATCATTGATCTTCAAATCAAACCCACGATGGAAAAGAACCAGTAAAAAGGGAACAGATCCTTGGAAGAGGAAGAAAAATGGCGGAGCATTTGGCGTCGATATTTGGGACTGAAAAGGACAGAGTGAACTGCCCCTTTTATTTCAAGATAGGCGCGTGCCGTCACGGGGATCGCTGCTCGCGTCTCCACACCAAGCCCAGCATCAGCCCTACTATCCTTCTCTCCAACATGTACCAACGGCCGGACATGATCACCCCCGGCGTCGACGCCCAGGGTAACCCCATCGACCCTCGCAAGATCCAACAACATTTTGAGGTATTTCTCCTTAATCATTTCAAATCTCAAAGATCTACTGTTTCTCTATTAAGATTCTGTGATTTGACGTAGGGTAATTTTTAGTTAGGATATTGTTTAAAACTAGCTTGGCAACCGGAGTCTTAGTGTTTTGATGTTGAATTTGCAGGCTTTTTATGAGGATTTGTTTGAGGAGTTGAGCAAGTACGGTCAAATTGAGAGTTTGAACATCTGTGATAACTTGGCTGACCATATGGTAAATCTTTTTTCCCTGAAAATGTGTTGTTTGGATTCTATTTGTTTGATATCTTAATTTTCTGAACAGGTAGGCAATGTGTATGTTCAATTTAGAGAGGAAGAACATGCTGCAAATGCAGTCAAGAATCTTAGCGGAAGATTTTATGCTGGTTTGGCTTCTTCTATCTTTTTTATTACATGATATATATATATATACAGGTTATAGGATCATACATTTAAATATGATTAAATGCAACAAAGTTAAGCCTTATGTACATGATAAACTTATTTGAACATGGATGAAAAGTTATTTTATGTATTTCAAATATGTAACTCTATAAATGAACTTAAACAGGTTAGATGTGTTGAGTAATATAGGTTAACATGTTAATACAATTAATTAAACATGTAGAAACAGTTCATGTACAAGTTAGATGAGTCAACAACATATGTGAAACATGATTATTTTGTGTCAAATTTGAGATAGCACAATTATGACATAAACATGATTATACGAACCTCGAACCAACTCAACTTTCTGTCATTTCCAAAATGTCAAGTCCTGGCTATGTTATATTATTCTTTGGGATTAGGTTCCAGCCATTAGTAATTTTGGTATTCCAATAGATGAATGTGTTGTTACCTTACCCTTTTGTGGTAGTTTCTTTCTTTTCATAATATGTAATAGTTTCTTGTGTTGTTTAGTTGTCCTTTTGTATCAGCTTCTAATATTGGGCATTTTCATAATATGTAATAGATGCTTGTGTTGTTAAGTTGTCCTTTTGTATTAGCTTTGATTTATTGGTGATTTTGGAAGTGCATTTTCACAAATGCTTGTGTCACTAAATTGCCTTTGCTTTTTGCTACTTTTCTACAGCCCGTCCTATCATTGTTGACTTCTCACCTGTGACGGATTTTCGAGAGGCCACCTGTAGGCAGTATGACGAGAATACTTGCAGTCGTGGTGGATACTGCAATTTTATGCACCTTAAAAGAATAAGCAGGCAGGATGTTTCTCTAAATCAGCTTTAGTTTTATATGGTCATTATTTTGTATGTCTAAAACTTTTCATTGTGTTAATCTTTATTAGGGAGTTGAGGCGCCTGTTATTTGGGAGGTCAAGAAAGAGGCGAAGTCATAGCCGAAGCAGAAGCCCTAACCGGCATCATAGTAGCCATGATGAACGCCCTCATGGTTCGCGTGACCATAATAGACGGTACAATGATAGGGATAATTATCACGAAAATCGGAGCAGAAGACGCAAAAGCACAAGTCCTGGTCATCGGAGAGGTCGGAGCAGAAGCCCTGGGGGAAAGAGGAATCATAGCCCAATCCGTGAAGGCAGTGAGGACAGACGTGCTAAAATTGAGCAATGGAATCGTGAAAGGGAGCAACAGGAAAATGCAAATAATTTTGAGAAAGATGTTGTCAATAATAACGACGAGAATGGTAGCAATGAATATTTGCGGAATGATGATAAGAACTGTCAGCAACAGGACTAGGCTTCACTTCCAGAAGTCCATTAATCTTTGATTATATCACCCTGCCTGGTTTGTCTCTCAATGTTTTTCCTTCATCATTTTTATATTTCAACCCCTCTCTGTAGTCAGTAAAACTTAGAAATATTTCTGCTAAGACCAACCATTCAGCAAATCTTTCTACTAAGCACATTTTCCACTGTGCAGGTAGTGCAGGTTCACAATTCTATGATATGGAATTTGAAATTTGTTTTGCCTTTTCCATTTAGGTCCATGCCTTTTGCAACTATCATCATTATGCTTGATTGTGTGCTTTTACTTTGAGAAGTTTCGAACACATGCCCTTTTTGTTTTCAGCTTTCCAATCAGTTTCTTTCTAGAATTGTTTCTTTAATTCCTCTCTCTTTGTTAACCGATTTTATCATATTTTTCCTCGATATCTTCTCTTCTATTAACTTGGTTTTATTAAAGTTTTTACGACAAGACAATTAAGAAAGAAAAGTCAAAATACCTAGAGAAATGAGGCTTTAAGCTAATAAGCATACATTTACTTTCTTTTACACTCCTCCGTTGAAGCTATTCTAGTGGCCTTGATCTCCTCTGTGGAACCTTACTACCTTTCTGCCTTCAATATTTAGCTTAGCCTTTAGCATTAGGAAAATATGTGGATTAAAGCTTTGTTTGTGCATTTATACTGTGTGTGCGCATAAATCTACAGTCAGGTACTCTAACCATGGCACGTCCAGGCTATTGAATGATCAAAGTTCATGGTTCTAATTTCCTTAAACCATCTCTACCTCAAAACTCTTTTTTAAGTCACAATTTTTCTGTAGGAAATCGGTATACTTATCAATGTTAATCTAGTTTTGCAGGTTCAGGTATTCCTGCTCCTCGGGACTAAGCAATCATTTTAATTGCAACTTTATCATGGAATTTGTGTATACAGGTAGTCCATTGGGTGCCAAATAAACTGGTGGTTTAAAGTATCTTTTGGGTTTAACTTAAAGAAGAAAACAAGAAGTAGCTGCAACCACTACTCTCTCAACTCTGTTGCATTGGGTCCTAACCACAAGCAAGGAGTAATAGTGGTATTAGCAAAGGCTCTACTTAATTTGCTAGACTTTGTTATTTGTTATATTTAGTAGTTGTTAACCTGACAGGTTTGGTTTTTGTTGGACCCTCAGAATCATGTTTTGTGTTAAGACATTGAAGGACTTGTTTGTTTTTTGATTGAAGAAACATTTGGTCTTTGGTAGTTATTAAAATATGTGTTTCCCTTCTAACTTTTCATTTCTTTGTTCTGTCTCCTCTCGTCTCCTCTGCTACAAGGCTTCTAATCTATTTAGTTTTTTATTTATTGATAATTAGGTCAAATTGTATATGCAGTCCCTATGCTTGAAATTAGTTGCACTTTAATTTTAGTAAATTTTGTTCTTCTACTTCTAATCTTTTATTCTCATATGGGTTATTAAGAACGACTTGACAATTTTTTTTTCTTTGAGAGTAATTCGGGGCTCATCACAAGTTCAAAAATTACAGTTCTGTTACTGTTGAAAATTGCTTTTTAAATTGATTTTAGAAAAAAAAAATGTGGTTGAAAAGTACTCCAAAAAAGTGGAAAGTAAAAAATTAGTAAAATTATATGATAATTAAATAATTTAATATGATGATGCGTGACATATAAGTTTTAAATATCTTTTAGTATTTAATTGTACGGTTGTCGAAACCGTTAAGAATAAAATTTACTTCAAAATATAAATTAGTGGATAGCAGTAAGTATGGTCATCGTGTTCAGAGAGATTGATGATAATTTTATTTTTTAATAAATAAGTAAAATAAAAATAAAATACGGGGTTAATATTAAAAAATAAAATAGTAAAATAAAATATAAGAAAATTAATGTGGTGAAATTCTAATCAAAGATAAAATTTTCATTTGATTTAAAAGTTTGATCATTGATGTAAAGGTAAATTGTAATTGCACAGTGTAGAAAATCCAAACCGTAAAAACTTGTCAAATATAAACTTTAAGTTCATTTATCTTCAATTATTCCCTAAATCAATAATAAATAAAATATAAATAATATAGTTAAGAATATATATAACATAATCCAATGGTAGAAACATCACAAGTAATTAAAAAATTATGCACTTATCATTAATATAAATTATTTGTAAAATTAATATATAAAATATTTTAAAAAAATAAATAAAATAATAAATAAGATTTAAATAATTTAATATAATGATCAATGATATTTAAATAATTTAATATAATTATATATAAAATATAATTTTATCTAATTTTATATAATTTTTAAATAGTTAATATGAAAAAAAGTATTTTGATAATTTTTACTTCTAAACACAAAAGTCACAAGCACCTAAATCTCATGAAAATCACTTTTTCACTGCACTTTTGATTGCAAAAGCTTACTGCTTTTCATTGCTTCATAGGTGGAAAGTCACTTTTAACCTAAAAGTGTTTTTTTCATCGCAATGAAGAACGCACCCTTAGGGTGGGTTTGGTTGAACGGTGTGTTTACTTGCGATTAGTGTAAAAACAACAGTGACGATGAGATTAGATATTGTAACGATACTATAGCGTGAGACAAAAAGTAAACTAAATTCATTGCCCTACCCCACCCATCCAAACCCACCCTTAGTCCTCGATGTTGCACGTGATATGAAATTAGAATGCGAAAGATTTCTGACATCATTGTTGTCTATCCACAAGACAACATTGGATGCTGATGAAGCGTGAGGGAATGAATGAAGCAAAATAGAGAGAAAAGAGCGTTCAATCAAATCGAGTCAAATCAAATAAAAAAATTCAAGTTAATCAAACTAACAAGTTTTATTTTAACAACTAAATTTCATTTGAAATTTTACAAAAAAAAATTAAGTGAAATAAAATTTGAATTGAATCGATCAAATCAAATCAAATCAAATCAATATGTTTGAGTTAAACAAAAAGAATTTAAACTATTCAAATTATAGCCTTGTCGATAATGTCTAAATTCAAGGTAAAGCACATAGATTTGAAACCATATATATCTGAAAACTTTTTTTAATGCAAAATGAAATAAGAAAAAGAGACTTTAATTTGATAAACTTAATTTGGTATTTACTTGTTTAAGGTTTCGAATTTATTATTTTGAAAAAAAATAATTTTGTTATAAGCAAAAATAATAGATAAAAGATGAATATGAGAATATAAGAATTTGTATTGCATTCTATATATTCATTCAATTTACAAGTAGCATACTCCTCTATATATATATAAGGAGATTCGACTCTTCATATTCTAATACATAAATAAGAAAAAGTAGTTACAAGAATATGAAAGGTTAAAGAAGATGGAAGGTTAAAGGTCAAGAGAGATGAAAGGTTGAACATTCATTTAATAATATTCATAACACTCCCCCTTGGATGTTCATTGTATAAATAATATGTCTCATTAAAAACCTTACTAGGAAAAACCTTGTGGGATAAAAACCTAGTGAAGGAAAAAAGAGTACATAATCCTTTGATACATAGTATATCACAACCATATATATATATAGTGTGAATTCACTCCCCCTCATATAAGCATCACTTAAGATCTTTGAGACAATGAAATCCAATGTTGAAAATTAGTTTCTCAAATGTAACAGTAATTGTTTGTTTCATAGAGCGCTAAGAAATTGCAGTACCACCATATGTGAAAACATAACCAGTTTGTGATTGAGCATTGTGAGGATCAGATAAGTACCTTGCATTTGTAAAACCAACTAATTCTGTTTTGGGTATGTTAGGAAAAAATAAACTCATATCTCTTGTACTTTGAAGATAACGAAAAATATGCTTAACCCTATTCTAATATCTTCGGGTTAGACAAGAAATCTTGCTAATAAGTTGACATCAAATGATATATCAGGTCGTGTATGACTAACAAGATACATCAATGCACCAATAGCACTTAAATATGATACTTTAGGACCAAAAAAATCTTCATCATTTTCTCGAGGATAGAAAGGGTCTTTATTTACATCAAGTGACCTAACTACCATTGGGGTGCTCAACGAATGTGCATTATGCATGTAAAATCTTCTTATCACTTTTTCTATATATGTTGTTTGATGCATAAGGATTCCATTCTTTAGACGCTCAATTTGTAATCCTAACCTTAGACAAAATCTTGTCTTTCCAAGGTCTTTCATTTCAAATTCTTTCTTTAAGCACTCCATTATCACTAAATTCTCTTCAAGAGTCTCAATGATATTTAAATCATCAACATACACAACAATTATAACAAACCCTAATCCAAATCTCTTTATAAAAATGCATGGAGAAATGGGATCATGCTTATAGTTGTCCCTCAATAAGTATTCACTAAGGCGATTATACCACATACGCCCGGATTGTTTCAATCCATAAAAGGATCTATTTAATTTGATTGAGTAATATTCTCGAGAACCTGAATTAGTTGCTTCTGGCAAATTAAAACCTTCTAGGAGTTTCATGTAGATGTTATTATCAAGTGGGCTATATAAATAGGCTGTAACTACGTCCATTATGTAACATCCCTATACTCGGTTCACACGTATAAATTCGGTATAGAAGTATTACATACAGTATCGAAGATTTTAACACGAGTATAATAAAAAAAAATTAAACGATGTGTTTTAAGTTATTTTATTCAAAATACATCATTTCAATTCATCAACTCGTAGTAATCCTAAACAACATTCATAATCATCCATTGGAGACACACAATAGTACCATTTGTACATGCCATTTTTACCAAAAGTAATGTACCTAAATTGAAGTCTTCCAATAGTGATGTGATGTGATGAGACGTCCCTTAGCTTGACTCCAACTTCTCGTAGCTTTTGTACCTACGCATTAAAATAAACGCGTTAAGCCAGTGAAGGCTTAGTAAGCACTACAAAAGTAATGAATGATCATTTAAGTATTCATGCATATAAACTTCTTGTCTTACTTACATGTAACCTGTAACTTACCACAATGGCACAACTTACACTTTTATCCGCTTTCTGTAGTTTAGCCCATAGTAGACTTTCATAGAACCGTTAGGATATACGGAACAAACAGAGAGTACCAAAGTACTAATAGAGAGCACATAAGTGCTGGGCAACAAAGAGCACACACAGTGCTAAACAGAGAGCACACACAGTGCTAATCAGAGAGCACACACAGTGCTAATAACAGAGAGCACGAGACGTGCTAAACAAAGAGCGCGCTAGTGTTCCTTAATGGCATGCCACTAATATCACAATGGTTCTAATTTGTCTACTTGGGCACAATCTGAATTAGCATCATTTCTCATAAGTGATATATCTCACATAAATGCATCATCAAATACTTCACATTTATATTTTCAAAGTTGTTCACTTGCGTCACAGTCACTAAATTATTTATATCTTGAGCTACAGAATTCGAAATTATAATCCTCTTGATTTATCTGAAACTAGAATCAATCATATTTTTACCATAAAATTTCCAGAATTTTTACTTTAGCCAATTTGTACAGTAAATTCTTTCAATTTACCCCTTCGCTTCTGCCTGACAGTTTCGACCTTTCTTCACTAAAAATTATCTATCTTTTAGTACAGAGATAAAATGATCTTCCTGTCTGTTTCTATTGAAAATAGACTCATTAAGGAATTATCCATATAAATTTCAGTCTCTAATAATTTTTCTATATTTTTTTATGTTTTTTCAAAGTCAGAATAGGGGAACTCGAACCTACTCTGACCTTGTTACACAAAAACTAGTATATCTCGAAATATACAATTTCTTTTAATTCATTGTTTCTTTCATATGAAACTACACTCAATAATATTTAATTACATATATAATTTGACCCTTAACTCATTATATACAATTTTTGGTGAATTTTCAAAGTTAATCCTCTGTTCTGTCCAAACTGTTTTACTAAATCACACATTAATTCCTTCATTTTATCATTGTAAACATTCAAATTATGTACCTATATAATAATTTTTATGTTAATAATTCACATATCATTAGAGAAATTAAACTATAATTCAAAACTCTTGTAATACTTACAACAAAAAGGTTGATTTCCTTCTCTTTTCACTCTTTGCTCCTCTCTTTTCCTTTGTCTTCAATTTGATCCTTGTCTGTCTTCTCTTTCTCTTCAATTTCACATAAACACATATAAGATATAAGCTATAATTAAATAATTTTCATGATAAATAACAGTAAAATACATGTATGTCATGAGAATTTAATCATTTCTTACCTTAACCCTTGAATTCAAAATTTCTCAATTTAGTCCCTATGCTCTCTAACACCTCAAAATGAATTCTATAAGAAGTTTGAGGTGTCTACTAACCCCCTTATATATTTTTCTTTCAGAAGTTTCAAAGAAAATAGGAGATTTTGGAGCTTGGAGGGCTTAAAAGTGATGGAAGGACCTATTTGGAATAAAATCAAAAGTTGGATGGAAGAGAGAATGGCATGAACAGTTGAATTATGAAAAGAGCTGATATTTTTTCCTTTTAATTGATTTTTTTAACCTTTCTCAAATTCTCTAGAAATCTCACTTAAAATATCTCACTTAATAAAAGTGGTAAAATTTCACTTTTAGTCCCTAGACCTTTCAACTTTACACTTTGGCCCAAAACTTTGCCTCCAAAAATATCTTCCACAAAATTACTCTTTTGCCCCTCCTTAATCAATCTAATTCTCATGATGACTCAAAATTCAATTTGGATAATTTGCTATTTAGTCCCTCATATTTTCTCTCCTTTACTATTTAATCCTTAAAATTTTCTAACCTTCCTTACTTCAACTAAACATTTCTAATTCTCAATTCTATTTTATCACTCAAATCCGGTTCAAACACACGAATGTTACACATTAAGTGTAAATCAAGCCCTTCTCTTATTTCCAAACTAATCAATAACCTAAAAGTAGTTGCATTCACCCACAGAAAAGTATGTCTCTTCATAATCAATACCAAGTGTCTTGTGAACGTTCTTGTTAGAGATCAATTCTATATATTATGATTTGTAATTTTTTTCGCTATTATGCTGACATGTACCCCCCTTGGCTTTACACCTTCTGGGTGCTCGGACTTCTTGTCCGAGATACATTTCATAAGTTATAATAGAAACACTTATTTATTTTTTGATGACTTGTTCTCATCTCAATGCTTTCAAGTATATTTTCATTCAAGATCTTCACTTTTCCATAATATTGAAGTGTTCTATGTATATTATCATTGTCGACAACAATTTCATTTTTTTTTTCAACTCCATCATATTTAATTATGACATAACTAATTGAGATATCTCATTATATTCATAATTTCAGGTACCTGAACCTCTTCTAGGGTTTTATCAAAAGTTATGTCATAGGTCTTTTCATGAGTACCCACCTCCTTTTAGTATGTGACCATCTTCATTTCTTTCTCCTTTCTTTCAATAATTTTTCGTTTTATGGAATTGATTAGTTTATCATGTTTCTAGCATGCTCAAGACTTATTTTTATCACATTGTTCTTCTAGGACATATAATTATTTGGAGCATTTTAGCTGGTATATGTATCAGCTAGTATATGGAATCTCTAAATGTCACCACTAAACATATCTAGCAAATAATTTTTATCCTTCAAACTTTGTGCACATAATATTAACGGGGATCACAAAAAAAATATGATATAATTATTTAACTAATTTGTCTCCCCTTAATGTCGAGAAAATTTGCAACATAACAATACTTTTTTTTTTTCAAAAATTATAAATATATCTCCCTTCAACTTTTAACATCTAATGAAAATTCTAAAATTTCTCAACTTCATATTTGATGATTCATCTTAGTATATTATGGTGGAATATGAAATAAATATTACACATCCAGATATTCTTAGATGGAATCTATTGACTTATAAATGAAAGTCAATTCTCACGAGACAAATATTTCTTACATGTTGGCTTGATGCAAATAAAATTACATGCTTATTGTAAAATAATTATTATATTAATGGTTAATCAACTAAATGGAGGTATAGTTTTGCTAACCATTAAATATAACATATATAAGCAATAAACAACTGAAAATTATCTCAGCTAAAACTACGAAAATCAAGCTTGGATATAATGCACCAGCGTTGTTAGCACAAATTGCATTCTATAGAGATTGTGCACAATCAAATTATTTCAAAAAATAATATCACAAACTTCGGGTTGCACATATGTGATACATGAACTCATATATTATTTGGTTATCATCTAAAAATGCAACCAACCTCTAACTTTAGCTGGTGTTAGATCAATATGTTATCCAAATAATTAGTATGATGAAAATTATTAAAATATAACTTCTAATTCTTCATTAAAATCATATAAAATTTATCAAATTATTTTGCATCAACATTGACTCAGGATGGTCTAACCGGTTATACCAACACTACGAATTTCTTTTCGCTATCTCATATGTCATTCATATAAGTGTAATGTGTTCCTTCTGAGAATATTTTTAATACAAAAACATGAGTATCTCATGTCATTTCTATCCATGATTTTAATGTAAAACACATAAAAATTTCCTTCAACGTATATCTTCTTAATCTGAAAAATAATTTTATGTTTTACAAAATTATGCATCTCAAGGAGGTAAAATATTAGCTCTTCAAGAGCTTTTTACAGTTTGATGCAATATTAACTCTTCAAGAGCATGGAATCATTTTATTATACATCCTTAATGAATACTTAATTTATTCATATAAAAATAAAATGAATAGGTATAAATAAAACATATATTAAACATATAAATAATAAATTCATGTTATTAATAAATCCTTATGGCTAGATAATATATATTTTTATATATACCATAACACAACAAAATGAAAAATATTATAATGTCAGATTAAATTAAATTTACAACTATAAAGGTTTAAACATAAACATTTTCTAATCTTCACCTCAATTATGAAACTATCCAAACAAGGTGAATATCTCAAAATTCATGACAAGCATTTTTACTCTCAATAATCATATATCTTAATCGAAATCAAAATTAAATCAATCAATTCTATTTAAAATGAACCAATAAAAATAAAAATATTTATCTCACATAAAAATCTCAATAACTAAATACGTGAAGACATAAAAATTCATAGAATTAGGGACAAAGAATTATATAAATTAAAATTATTAATAAAAATCAAATCAAATTTCAAAAGAAGTTGATTAGACTAACTTAGGTTACCATGGAAGTAGTGATTATAAGCATCCTTTGTAATGAAGAGAAAGAGATCATCCCCAAGCAAATATAAGTAGACGTTGATTCTAATGATTCTTAAATCAAACAATTAAATTTCAATTCTTGAATCTTAACAAAATTTTGACACAGACTAGAAATATTCTAATCATCCTTGTATACATGACCAACTTTAGCATCATATTGAAAATTTTCATTTTTTTTTTGAAAAAATTATCCTCCATTTCATCATTTTGGAAAAAATTTGTCTCAATATTGTTTCCTTTTTTTAATGGATGCTTTGATAAAATTTTACTAATACGACAGGTACGTGACCAATGCATTTTCACACATTGGTAGCATGAATTTTCAATAAACTTTGAATATTTTTAACCATCATTTTCTTGATTTTCCTTATTATTCTTTTCTTGTGGTTAGAAGTATCACTATTATAACCATCATGATAATAATTATTAGTATGTCTTCAACCACATCCTCAATTACAACGACAACCACGATTTCTATATTTTGATTTTTCATAATTGTTATGTGTTGTAACATATAATTGTTATTTGTTGTAACATTCACTTCAGATAATGGACTTTTTTTCGCTAGAAGGCATGAGATCGTTTCAAAATGCTTTTTAAAACATTTTTCACAATATTACTACTGCAGGAACACATAAGATATTTCAATCATAGCAAGCTTTAGAGAGTATTATTGTTTTCTAATGGTAAAATCATTCTTTTTTCAAATTATTAACTCATTCAAGAGTCAAGAGGAGTCAAGAGGATATTTCGCAGTTAGATGTTTCACTTTTAATCCTTCATGTAGATGATAATCATTGAACTTCCACAATGGTAACTTTCTCATAATTATTCGTGTGAAGTTATATATTATGAGCTAACAACTAAAGCGAGAAATCACTATTATTAATGTCTATTCAAACTTAAGTATAGAAATATGATCATCTAGATTTATTTAAATCTTTTGATAACAAAAGTCAACCTTACAATTTAATCAACATAACAATAGAATACCCCAAAAATGTTTTATAGAATATTAGCTAGAGACATCACATTATTTTATTTACTATAATCAAGGTTTCTATAAAAAATTTCATCCACAAAGAAACAAATAGTCATAAGCTATGTCATATGCATCTAGATATATATTTGGTACAAGTACATTTAACTTTTTCTAAGTTTTCATACGACATATTCAAATATTGAACATAAGCTTCTAGTGTCAAAAATAATAATCTAATAATTTAATAGGCAACGTAGTAAATTTGGTAAAAGTCATCAAATAAAATAATATTTTTAAAAATGATTACTTTATTTTTAATCATATCAATGATATATGTTATGAAAGATATACATATTTAAGAAAAAATATTCAAGTTGTTGATACTTCAATCTTATTCAAAGTCTTAGATCATAAACAAGCATATCATGAAATATATAAAACATAAAATCATATTTAAATACGAAAAAAATGAGCATCATTTTAACTTTTTTTTTCATTAAGAATATTGAAATCTTAAAAATCTTTCAAGCATATATAGAAATTCACATACCTTAACCTTGTTGCTTCAATAAAGACATTGTATGTTTAGATTACTTGTTCTCCAACAAAATATTAAATATTATCGAGTAAGCTTGTGCTGATAATGTGTTATAAACAAAAATAATAAATAAATGATGGATATAAGAATATAAGAATTTGTATTGTATTTTATATCTTCATTCAATTTACAAGTAGCATACTCCTCTATATATTAGGGAGATTCGACTCTTCATATTCTAATACATAAATAGAAAAAAATAGTTACAACAATATGAAAGGTTAAAGAAGATGAAAAGTTAAAGGTCAAGGAAGATGAAAGGTTGAACACCCATTTAATAATATTCATAATAAATTTTTTGTTATTCAACATTTTTATTGAAATATATATATATATATATATATATATATATATATGGATTTTTATAAAATTTTTAAAGATTATTTAGAATTTTTTATAATTTTTTAGAAGGATTAATTTGTTCATTTTCGAAATTGATAATAACCTAAGAAGTATTTATACTAATTTGTTATTCAAATTATTTTAATTGTAAAAATTCAATTCAATTCAAACTTGAAAAATTAAATTACTTATTCGAGATAATTTAAAAAATAGAATAACTTGGAGATTTAAAAATAATTTTTTTTATTGAATAACGTTTTATTGACCGCTTAATATATTGGTAAATTAGTAAATATATGTATTAAAAAATTATTTGGTAAATTTGTAAATATATGTATTAAATATAATAATGTTATTAGATAAAAGTAAATAGTGATTTAAAAAAATTATTTTATTTAATTTTAATTTTATTAATATAATATTTTATATTATTTTAGATAGTTCTAAATAAAAGAAAAATATGGTAATCTGAATATTTAAAAAAAAATAACTTATTTTAATTTTTTAATAAACTAAAATCAGCTTAATATTTGAATATTTTAAATCGAAGCAGAAACAATTATGAGGAAAAAAAAAATTGGCCAATGAATTCAAGCATCCAATAAAGTTCGTGTTGGCATCACATTTCAAACAAGCCAATGAATTGTTACAAAACTTTCAAAATTAGTTTAATCAACTAATTACTGCCAAAAATAAACCAAAATTTAAAAATGCTGGCTGTGAGGTTCGAACTCACGCGCACTTAAGTGCAGCAGATCTTAAGTCTGCCCCCTTAACCACTCGGGCAAGCCAGCCAATTGATATGTAAGCTTCACAATATAAGTTTTATTAACCTAAATAACAAGAAAGTAAAATAAAATTAAATTTTTTGCTGGCTGTGAGGTTCGAACTCACGCGCACTTATGTGCAGCAGATCTTAAGTCTGCCCCCTTAACCTCTCGGGCAAACCAGCCAATTGCTATGTTGATTTCAGAATAGCTACTTTAACTATATAGCAAGAAAGTAATAAAATAAAACTAAAATTTTCTGGCTTGGAGGTTCGAGCTCACTCGCACTTATGTACAGCAGATCTTAAGTCTGCCCCATCAAACTCTCGGGCAAACCAGCCAATTGCTATGATAATTTCACAATGTTTATTTATTTGTAAATATATAACAAAATAAAATAAAATTATAACTTGCTGGCTGTGAGGTTCGAACTCACGCGCACTTATGTGCAGCAGATCTTAAGTCTGCCCCCTTAACCTCTCGGGCAAGCCAGCTCAGTGACAATGTATCACTTTAAAGTTATATATATAATTTAACATATAGTGGTGTTACAATGATGTCGTGTTGCCATTTTTCTCTAGTCAAGTATTACAACGTCCCTGGACAGACAGGCAGGCAAAGCAATGTCTGTAATATGTACAAAGAGAGAACTCGTACCCATTGTTATATTACTATTTTACTACTATCATATCTGTTGCTCAGTTCTCCATGGGAACTACAACAGATGCTTGTAATTCATGGATGTACCTCTTTCTATGAGGGTTATATATGCAAAAATTCTACTCTTCATATAACTCAATTTTTGGTATGCACTTTTCCTTGGAGCACAGCTTAATTTCCTGTTACAGGTACTAGTCATTTGGAAGAGAATAGCTTGCCACTTCTCTCAAGTGTTGCTGTCGTGGTGGATATTTCAATTTTATGTGTTTATCTTCATACAATATAAGCCCCGGAATACGAATTTTCTTCTATTATGTTAGTTCAATTTCAATGTTTAACTTATCCTTTAGCCATTTGGAAAAATGAATGCATTAAAGCTTGCTGTGCATCCCTAATAACACATTTCGCATTACCACTTGAAAATATCATCATTTTACCAGTTGAAATAGTTTATGCTGAGGATAACTATATGATGAACACGCATTGCCATTCAACATTTCGTCATCCAAAGACAAAATACAAAAGTTTTTACTTCTATAGGCTCCAAAAACATAAAACATCAAATTTAATGCCAGAAAAAAAAAAAAAACCCAACTAGAATAGAAACCGATTTCAGATAGGCAACATTACAACCTAAACATATAATTGCCAAATCAGAAGCAAGGGACTCAATTGCCTTTTTTAAACAATAAACCACCCGTTTACTAGGAAAAGCATAACCTCTCAAAATTAAACATGCACATGAGAGCTTGTAATATCATCTCATTTGCCACCATGCTTGGCCTTCTTGTGGGACTCTAGACCACCCTCGGAACCAAAGGACCTGCTCATGGTGAATGGAAGGAGTTAGTTATGGAACCAAACCGAGTCAAAACAAAATCGGAAGCAGTTCTAAAAGTTGTAGGCAAGTACTTGTTACAAGATCCACAAGAGAATTGACCACCAGACTTTGGACTCTTTCCAGTAGTTTTCCCAGCTTGCTTTGATGGGTGTGGGGTTGCAGCGTGACCACCCTTCTTACCATCTGCAAGAGCAAGGAATAATAAAATCATAAGATTTTAAAGATATGAATGCCCGATCCAGGCAAACCATTGCCAAAAACATGTTGAATCGACATATGATATGGCAGAGTTTCATGTTAACTACGAGAAAAGACCTGTCTTCTGAGGTGTAGCTGCAGGTTTAGCCTTCTTTGCAGAAACAGGTGTTGCAGCTTCTGCCGGTCTCTTTTTGCTCGACTCAACCTTGAAGGCCAGAGACATAAATTTACATCAACTGAATCAGGTCAGATTAAACAATCAAGTACCTGATAGAACCCACAAAATGTACCTTCTTAGGTGTCTCCAAATCCTCATCATCTGAACTTTCATCCACAGACATCTGTCCAGAAAACAGAAAAACTTAATCTAAATTTCTCAATTACTACGTCAACTAGAGAAAAACAAATCCTTAAAATTATCAAACTGAAGTCACTGCCAATAAAATTAAAGTCATATCAAACAAAACACCACTCAGAACAAAGGAAAAACATTCATTATGAAATTATGGTTTTGCTTAGTTTTGAGAAAAGAACCTCTTCGTCTTCATCCTCGGAATCATCTTCATCATCAGAACCACTTCCATCCTCGGAATCACTATCATCATCCTCCTCATTTTTCTTGCTATCGCTTGGTTCTGCTATCTTGACAGCTTGTTTTACAGCATCAGGTTTCCCAGCATTAGCCTTGGCTGTTTTTGCATCTGTCTTAGCTTTCCCTGTAATGGAAGAAATGTTTGCAGGTTGAAAGTGCAAACTAGTAGAATCTTCAATTATTGATACTAAATTCCAGTACACAAAGAGAACTAACCGTTTTCAGCAGCCACAGGAAGTTCCTCCTCATCGCTACTTTCTTCCTCACTATCTGTATATAAGAATACTATGCATGAGAAATACTTGATCAAAACAATTTGCAGTTACACAAAAGATATATTCCATTACTCACCAAACTCATCATCAGTGGTGACAGAAGACAGCATAGAAGTCAAGGAAGCACAAGTTTTCACAGGCAAAATTCACATTCACAAAAAAAATACAAGTTTGGCTAGCACAAAAAGGAAAAACAAAATGATTGCTATTGATAAAAGGATATCCTTCCTCTGGGACAAAAGTTTTGTAACCAAGGAAATAGACGCTCCCATTTTTCCAGTTGTGAGAGAGCTCAAAACCTTGCTCAAATACTAAATCAAAACACAATTGCGGGCAATTCTGGTGGGAAAGTGTTCCGAGAACGAGTTTCTTCCCATTAACATTCACGTAGAGGGGAACCGACTCTGCTTTGTTCTTTGACTCGCCAAGTGTTGCCTAAAACATAAGGCAACATAGTAGATGGTTTTAGACAAACAACAATAGTTAACAATACCAAGTTCAACAAGCAAATCGTTTCCAACCTGGGAAAGATGGATGACATGACTGGCACCAGGGTCTGTTTTAATAGGCTGTCCAGCTTTAACTTCAATACCTAATAGTAGCATAAAAGATGATCCAATTTAATTAACCCAAATTGAAATAACAACTTGTCCATGTCTTAAGTATAATCCTGAAGCATATAATTTGCATATAATCATTTGCATAACAATAATTACCATGTGTCAAATCATACTAATAAATCTCAAATAATGAAACCAGCAACTAATGCTATCAGCGTTGACAATAGTAAACCCAAACCCCAATCAAACACGACCACAAAAACAAGCTTCCCATTGAAAGAAAGAAGTTCAAATAAAACCCTAGGGAAAGCTAGCATCATTTCATTAGAACTTAAAAGAAAATAAAAGCTTCCAAAAATAAAAGAAAGATAAACATAAAATCGAAGAGAGATAAGTAAAAGAAAGAATGGGATTACCCCAGAACTCCATTGCTGAGGATGATGAAAGACAAGTGAGAGAACTAAGGTTTTAGTGGAGTCTGAGAACTAGGGTTTTAGGAGGAGCGGGAGAGAGTGAGAGTAAAAATGCGCCTTCTAAAGAAGAGTGTGGAAATTAATGGCAATCGAAATGAATTTATAAGCGAGTTGCCGCTTATTTTATTTCTAGGGTTTTTTATTTAATTTTCTTTATTTCTTTTTCAATATTAAAGAATTTATTTGTGAAGGCTTCAATTTCGGACTGACCCAATTATGATAAACCCATATGTTTCGTAATGCCGATAATAAGCCCATCACTAAAACTATCTACAAATACCTAAAGACTAGGCCTCATATCTCCATGTCAATATCACTCTTTTACCTAGGTTGTTCGCACTTAAGATTCGATTAACATTAATATTATTGTCAATGTAAAAATATTTGGATTCGAGTACATCCAAGTACATTATCTTCCTATTTAAGGGTTGAAAAAGGGTTATGGATAGTTCTAGGTATTGTGTTAAAAAAACAAATATGATCAAAACTTATAGTAAAATTATTTTTTTGAATAATATGGCGGTTGAATTTATTAGAAATTAAAATAGATAAATATTTCAAACGAAATTAAAATGTAGCAGAAAAATAACAAAACAAAGGAAAACTAAAAAAAATTAGAAAATGAAACATCAAATCAGCTAAACACATCTAGTGGGCTGTAACGAGAGGAATGAAATGAAACACTAGAGAAAGGTATCCACCTACGCTTAAGGATCGAAGTAGGAGTGGTGAGTAAAACCAATAATCTTGCATGCTACTTCGCAAAACAGATCTGACTGCATCGACAAACGAATCATAAAAGATGATCAAACTATTGAAAGACCACCAATAATCGCAAATCAAAGCCGAGCATTGTGAGAAAACTATCCACGAACACAAATCTACCACAAAGGTAGACGAAAACGTGCCATAAGTCAAAAGAAAAGCATTCCACAACTTATAATAAAATTATTAAAAAAAAGATTCGAGTAAAAAGAATATAAGTGGTGGCCTTCAATGATCGACAACTCAGTAAATTTTCACTTCATAAGTAAAGTTAAGATTTTGATAGGTGCCCTTACATTGCATTTGAAATTTTAAGGGATAAATCTCAAAACTATACATAAACTATAGTTTAATGTATAATTTTATACATGAACTTTAATTTTGTGTAATTTTATACACAAAATTTTGATTTGATCAAATTCTCACAAATTACTTATTTCTTTAAATGTGTAAAATTGAATCAAAATTAAAGTTTCATGTATGCATTTGAACCACAATCAAAATTACATGTATATAATTACACTAAATCAAAGTTCATGTATCAAATTACATATTAATTCAAAATTCTTGTATAATTTTAAAATTTATCCCCGAATTTTAAAAACAAAAATAAAACATCTGATAAAATTTCAAAATGAATTAAAAAATTCTCCTTTATGTACCAAATAATTGTCCTTAATTTTAAATTTGTTGATTTAGAAAATATATATTTCATAATAATATTTTTAAGTGAACTCATTATAATATTTTATTTTATCTTTGCATAATTTTTATTTGATTTTAAAGTTTTCAACTAAAATTGCATTTATTACAAGAAAGCAATTCTTACAGAAAAATTATATTTTTTTAATAATAAATTACATTAACAGTCGTTCAATTTTGATGTAGTTAATAAAATAATTATTTTTATTTTAATTTAATTATTTAATTTTTAAAAAATAATAAATTAATCATTTTAATCATTTTCTTTTATAAACCTAACAGAAAAGTGACATGACATCCGACCGTGTAAACGGTCACAATTTAAAACCCTAGCTGGACAAAGAAGAAGAGGAGGAGGAGAAAAAGAAAAGAAAATTTCCAAAGCTCCACTCATGACCAATGGCGTATCATCATTACCTCCAAAGCTCTTTAAACCCATTTTCAAATCCCTGGAATCCAACAATCCAAAATCTCAATCAGGTTTCTCAAATTTTGATTTCATCTATAGAGGAGAAGAAAGCCTCACAGACGAGAAGCGATCGCCAAAGTTTCATATACATCTGATAGTGGAGATGGTAGATGGGGGTATTTTGATTTCAAATTTTTTCTGTGTTTCTAATATTTTGGGGAGCTTTCTCTTACAGTGAAAGTCGGTAGATGAAAATGCATATAGATGGGTAACTTAGTCGCAAAGCATTTAACCTTTGCAAGAATTCGTAAATGGTAATATAGATGGGTAAATTTTCGACACGTTTTTATCTTCTCAATTTTTGCATTAATGACTTTGCTTTTTGATTCTTCCAAACAATCCCTTCTCCCAACCTTCCTTTTCTCTTCCCCCAACTCTTTCTCTCTTGATCGATTCCACGATGCCAACAACTCTGCCTTTGCTGCTTCGCACGAATCTCTCGCTGCACCATCATCACTACCGGAGGCCACAAGACCACACCTATCCGGTGTCCACCAAGGCACCAGCCCACCACTGCCATTCATCCGCCACCCTTCTTTGACGATACTAAGATATCTCTGACAGATCTTAAATGTGTGTTTTGGTGTGGGGGTTTGGTTTCATCATTTTATTTAGTTTTCTAATTCAGATTCGAGTCATAAAGATTGAAATTTAAAAATTTTCTCTTCTTCTTCTCTTCTTCTTGTGACATTTCCACAAACAGTTGGGTTGCAATATTTGTTTCTAGTTTTGGCGACACGAGCTTGGAAGTTATGGTTTGGCGACATAACAATGGCGGCCACGAGGGCATAGATTGAAAGTTGTGTTTGGATTTTGGCATGGCAGCATCTGGATGGGGAGAAATTGGAAGGTAGAGAAAGAGAGAAAAGAGATTGATGGTAGAGTGAAGCAGATCACTATATTTGAAAACAAAGATTATTAGGGTGGAAAAGAAGTAGTATAAACATATTGGGTCATTTATGTAAAAAGTAAAAATATTGGGCTATTTTCGTAGAAAGTAAAAATATTGAGTCATTTATTAAAAATGGAAAAGGAAAGACAATAAAAAACAATCATTCAACTTTGTCTCGTCCAACGTGGCAAGTTAATTAGCCACGTCAGTAGTTCTGTTAAATCAATGACGGAAAATGTTAATGAGTGATTGATTTGTCACTTTTCGATAACGTTAATGATTGATTTGTTATTTTTCAAAAGTTGAGTGATTGAATTGAAATTGGAATGACTATTTTATCAGGTACATCAAAGTTGAGTGACTGTTAATGAAATTTACCCATTTTTGAATTATAAGAAATTTCAATTAGTAATATATTTACAAGAATTTATAATAGGAACGATACATTTAAGGTTCCTATGCACAAACATTAGTGTTATTTTAAGATTTGAGTTAAATAGACGAGGATTGTCCAAAAAGAAAGGCAAAACCAAAGTCAGATTTATAAAATAAGAAAATATTATCAATTAAAGTTAGGTTAAATTCTGCTATCAGTCTCTATATTTTGTAGAAGTTTTGAATTTAGTTTTTATATTTTAATTTGATCAATTTTAGTTCTTGTACTTTTCGAGTTTGTCAATTTTAGTCCTAACCCAAATAGTAACATTCAAATTTGTTTGGTTAAATTCAATTACTAGTTATGTACTATGAGTACAGTTGTAGATTTGATTCATATTCTCTAATTGAATCATTCTAAATCCCTATATTTTTCATTTTAAAATTGAATCATTAACTGGATTTTTAATAAGTAGTATGTGAAAAAAAATAAGCTGACATGGTATTACACATACGATAATATGTTTGGCACATAAGATTTTAGAAATAGTAGAGCTTAACTTAATTAATTTAACAGTTAACGCTTGGTAAAGACTAAAAATTTAGAATTTGAAAAATACAAGAACTAAAAATGACCAAATTAAAATATAAGGATTAAATCCGAAACTTTTACAAAATATAAGGACTAATAGCAGAATTTAACTATTAAATTTATAGTGTTAAAAAGAGATCATCAAAATTTAGTCTGGTAGACGAAGATGATAAAATTTCCAGTTTAGTCATTCTAAACAAAAGACAATTGAATTTATGCTCTTTTAGCCCCTTAATTAGATCGAAAATTGTTTTTTAACTCTTTTTAAAAATTGATAATTCAATTAAAGTTTTTTTTAGTCTTTTGATTAAATGAAATTTTATAATTTCCTCATTGATATTCCATTTGAGCCCTTTAACACAAAATTTCTAACTTTATTGGGAAAAAATGATGATTGAGTGCTTGATGGAATGCCTTATCCTTAGACCACTAGAGTTGCTCAAGACAATTTTCATATTTATGTTGTTGGCAATTTATTGACTCGTTTTTATGAGTTATGTTGACTATATGGATAATATCTAGCGCATTAATGAAGATTATATCACTTGGAGTTGGTGCAACATATTTGAAAATTGGTTTGAGTTATATAACCCATATCTAACCACTCGAATCAAGGAAATTGGATTGGATTTGATTGTTGAAGTTTTAGTTGTCAAGAATGGAAGTTGGATTAGATTGGATCGTTGAAGTCTTAACTGTCAAGAATCATTATTTACCTTGTTTTATTATTATATTGTTTTTAGCTAATTAATATATTGTTTAATAAAGATTGTGATAGATCTTCTCTAAGTTAACAAGTCTCGAACAACTCTATAATTGAGTGAGTTGTACATGTTTATGTACCTAGAGTTGAGAGCACTAAATCTATTCAAAGAACTACATTTTGTGAATTGCATTGTGATTGTAAACATGTTATGTTGACTATGTGAATGTATAGGTGAGAGTTCTGCTAAGTGCTATCGAGCAAAAGCATGTTTACAAATAAAATTCATTTCATTTTTTCCAAAACTCTTAACGGTGTTAATAATTGTACTTTTAATATATATTTTTTCTAGTTATGATTAATTTGGTGCATCAATGCTAACAATTTTATGGGACCTCTGATATTGTCATTGTAATTAACTGAAGTTCATTGTTAACATGGCTTGATTGTGGCAGTACTATGTTATTAGTGATTGATCATTTGGTAATTTTTTAGTAGTATCAGTTCCACAATCATTCTTGATTTATATTTCTCTTCCATTAGATTTTTCATGATAAATACATCATGACCCAACGATTCCCAATATCATTTCTATTTTGATTTTCTTTAATTTTATATATTTCCCTATTTGCACTATACTGAAATTACTTATTAATTATCACCCACTAGCTTATAGTTTGTCATGCGTCTTGAAATTGATAGGAATGAGGGAAAAATCAGACGTCAGAAGCCATATTTTGAATAATTATCTTTGGGTTTTTAATTATGATTGCCCGACCACATGCATATGGCTAAAATTTGAGAGGATACTGAAAGAATAAAAGTTTGGAAGATATTTGGTAAGGCAATTAATTAATTATTGTATAATTATGGAAGGATACGTCATACAGGTGAGGTTACCGTCGGCAAAGATGTGGTATTTGGGGTTCTGAATCTTCGACCTTTTCATTTCCAACGACAATAGTTTCCACTTTACAGCCATTAGAAATGTTGATGGTCGGCTCGGCTGCCTGTGACTCCAATTATTTTATAATTTAGTTTAAGTTTGGTCCATATCATATGATAAGTCGATGCTTAAAATATAATTAAATTTATTAATATATGTTGAGTGTAACAATAGAATATGTTGTACTTTTGGAAAACAATTTAAATTCAAACAATAAAAATAATATTATTGTGTGAAGCAATAATATATGTCGAAAAAAATTAATCTTTATAAATAGTAAAATAAATATTGAAAATAAATCAATTTTAGAAAAATTAAAAAATATATTATAAGATTTACACATTTTATAATTTAATTTAAATAAAAAAAAGTCATTAAAGGTTTATTTGAAGACTAAATAGTAATTGGATAAAAGTAAAATTATTAGGTTAATAATTATATTCTCTTGTAATTACATAATTTTCTAAATATGTTTAGTTGATAAAAGTTAATTTTATCATAATTTTTTATATCATATTTGATAGTATACATTATAATTATATAAATATAATATTTTAAATTTAAAAAAAGAATATTTTTTTTTTTTTTTTGTGAATAGAATGTTGCTTATTTTAAAAACTATGTTTATTCCCTTTTTAGGATTTAAAAATTTTATTGTCCGAGGAAAAAAAAGCTTTTTATTCCTTTATTATTTATTAATTTTTCTACTTTAAAATTTAAAATTGGAGATTTTAAAATCAACTTAGAGTGGCGCAATTCAATTATATATGATGGAATTATCAAATATTTGATTTTTTTCAAATTCTACTATAACTCATTATATACTTGAGAAACAAAAAAATATGTGTACAAACGAGATATCCATAAAAGAGAAGGAATATTATTGAATAGAGGAATTTCTAAACATCTGACAATCTCAAATGTATAGATATCAATGATGACTCATTATTTTGATGAATCATTTTTCGAATAGAAAAAATATATATGCATAAGGCACAATTTTTTTTTGAAAAATTCACCATGATATATTTGATCATGCAAAATATCATAAAAAATGTATAAAAAATTTTACTGCTACTTAATATCGACAATAGATCTGAAAAAATATAAAAAATATCAAATTTAAATATTTATACCTGTCGGAGTAAAAAACCAAAACATATATGTTTGGAAGATACATTAATTAAAGTTTAAATTCGACAAAGAACCAAAACATATATGTTTGGAAGATACATTAGTTAAAGTTTAAAGTTGGTAAATTTTAATAGTTAAATCTTATGTTTTTATTCAAAAGTTATTCCAAAAGTTAATGATATTAAAAAAAGATATACTCAACCAATGAAAACATGTCACATGTGACTATCATTTTTCCATCATATTGATGGCGTGATCATTGACCACTGACACAAAATTTAATCGTTCACTAACCATCAATATTTTAAAAATTAAATCAGTGATTAAACCGATTAAACTATCAATTTTTAGTTCAATTCAACGAATATTTAAATTAAAAAATTGTGTGCTTAAATTACATAGATTACAAGTTTACAGCTAAAAGAATTAAATGCTACGAGAATATTTTTAGAAGTAATACAAACTCGCATTGGAAAGTATATATATTTTGAGATATCAATTACCTTAATTAAATTTTAGAGCATGATTGAATAATATTGAGTAATTGAAAGGAAGTGTAATTACAAAAAATTGTAATTCTTGTGACGTATTTGGTTAATAAAGTATAATTACAACGTAATTTTCTATGTCATGTTTGATAGTACAAATTGTAATAATACATTTACATAATTTGTATTTTCAAAAAAATATTAATTACCATAAAAAATTATTGGTATGATCAAAATAATTTCTAAACAAGTAACAAAAATTAAAATAAAATCATCATAAGTAGCATATTAGTTAAAAAAAAGCAATTGGTAATATGATTATTAATAAAAATAGCAAAAAAATTAAACATCATATGCAACTTTATTTAATTGTTTTAGTACATATTTGTTGGATTATTTTTCTTTAATATTTAACATATTCTCCTCATCTGAATTTGAATTTGCATCATTAAAATTATCAAGATCTTTTTTTTCTATATATTCTGCGGACTATGAAATCTCAATTTCACCTATTATCGAAGTTATGAAATATGCAACATGCTAGTACGATCCAACCATTATTTTTATGCTATACTAAAGTGATGCTGTTAATATGGGAAATATTTTTTAAAAACAACAAATAATTTTTTAACCACATTTCAAAGTTTTGAATGTCTGAAATTAAAGGGTTCACAAATTACCTATAATGCTTGTGTCTGTCACAATTCTTTCAAATAGTATCATACATCACAATATGGTGTAATAAAACTTTTTCTATTTGCATAGTTAGCGTCAACCTTATAATATTTGGGTTCACAATCCAAATGATCTGTAGCTTTAATTATAAAAACTTATATAAACTTAATTTGAAGAAAGATTTATGTTAAATTATATCCCATTTTAATATAACTTAAGTAAAAAATAATATAAAATTTATAATACATAACATTCTTAAAAAAAGATTTTTATAATTTGTTCAAAAATTTCATAACATTCCTTATAAATAATATAACTTTTTATCATAACTCTATAAAATTATTTTTTTATAAATAAATTATGATAAAAAAAAACTGTAGCATTTTTAAATGTGTAAATATATTATTTTTATAATATAAAGCATCAACGAACAAGAAAAATTAAAGTGGAATAATTGTTTACAATAATTTAAACAATTACTCTAATTCTTAGCCTTTCTTAAATATTATACTTTAGATATCATTTTCCTATATAGTGTAAGATAGCATAAGAAAGCGAGATATGCTATGCGAGTGCCCGCCCAGCCTATGTTTATGAAAGGTGAAAGGTCAAAGGTGAAAGGTCAAATTATGTGGGCAGAAAGCACATTGATGGGACAAGGGAGTGCATTGGGTGAAAAATAGCTCTCACTAATTAAATGCCTACTTTTTATCTTATTTAACTTGAAAATTGAAAATAAAGAAGGAAAGAAACATTGTAGATCCATTTCACTAACTCAAAATTTTTACAATCATAATGATTTATAATAACAATCACGATTCATGACCGCAGTTCATCTGGAGGGTTAGAATTGGATTTTTCTTTTACTTCAATTTACAGATCTATTTTAATTATGTATCTTATAAGTATTTAAGGTTATATTTTACGCCATTTGAAGTATACGAATGCGTATTGATGTAAAATCTTGTTTGATATTTTGATTTGTTGGAGCGTGTGAAAGTAAACACGTGTTTTGGTATCTAAAGGCATTTTGAATGAATGTTTTGGGTAATTTGGTGAACCTCGGGTTGATAATATGCTAGTCACGTGAATAATGGTGTAATGTGTTTAATTGCGTATTGAGTTCATGAAATGGTTGATGCTTGAATGAATTATGTTTTAATGTTTGAATTATAGTGTTAATAAGGACATATTGGATAGACATTTAGGTTGTATATTAATTGGTATATTTTGGCATGATTTGATGTATTTTAGATATGTTTTAAGTGATGGAAATGGTATGACTTGAGACCTAAGAAATTGTAGGTGAAATGGCTTGGTTTTGAAGACACTTTTAGGTGCACACGGACTATGACACGGCTTGCCACACTGCTGTATGCCATACACGGTTGCATGACATGGCCATGTGGCCTAATTGATTTTGGTAGGGGTGAGTAAAACTCGATTCGAAAAAAATAAAAAAAATCGAATTTTAAGTTAATCAAATCGCATTGTTTGAATTATTCGAGTCAACTCGAATAAGAAATTTCGAATTTTAAGTTCGAGTCGAGTTGAATTTTTACAATTCGAATAACTCGAATAAAAGATTAGTGTAATTACCCTTTTGGTCCCTGTTAATTTTGAAAATGAGTCAATTGGTCACATTGTTTGAATTATTCGAGTCAACTCGAATAAGAAATTTCGAATTTTAAGTTCGAGTCGAGTTGAATTTTTACAATTCGAATAACTCGAATAAAAGATTAGTGTAATTACCCTTTTGGTCCCTGTTAATTTTGAAAATGAGCCAATTGGTCTCTCTTTTAACAAAAATTACAAAATAATTTTCAAAAATTGAAATCAATTTTTAAAATTAAAAATATTTATAAAAATATATAAAAAATTTAAAATTTTAAAATTTTATGAAATAATAATTTTGTAATCTAAATAAGTGATTAATAATTTAAGTTTATCATGCTAAAATATTTTTTCTTTAAATTTTTTTTTCAAATATATATGGTTTCCAATTTATGTGCTCTAACATGAAAATAATTATTTTATAACAAGATTTTAATTTAACATTATTAATTTCTTTAATTTCACTAAATTCTACTGAACGCTCACCCCTAATTTGAGTTATCCGAAAATCCAAATAAGAAAATGTAAAACTACGTTGTTTTGATAAATGTTTACCCATTAGTCTTATTTTCCTTCCTGAATCGTCTCACTTTCTCTTTTTCTTTTACTCAAAATTAATCTAAAAGCTTGTACTTTATCTATTAGTTAAATAATCGGTTAATGTAAATGTGAATATAAATAATAGGAACTCGACTCGACTTGAAATTTTTTGACTCGATTTGATAAAAATCCAAATTGTGTTCGATTGTTAAAATAGGATCGTCAACTCGACTAACTCAAAAAATTTTGATTCAATTTAACTCGACTCGACTCTACTCGATCAAATACTCACTCTTAAATTTTCGTACAGATTTCTCCACACGATCACATTGAATTACACAATCTAACCACACGTCCATATTTTTTAATTTCACGATCTTAATTCTGTCACACGACTTTGTGACTCCTATTTTCACTTTTTACTTAAATTTTGCTTTAATATAAGAAGAATACTCCTCGATACTCAACAAGCAAGTTGGGAACTTGGAAGTTGGAACATGAAATTTTGTCTGCAAGTTACTTCGAATATTCAATGCGACGCAAAGTCTCAACCCTTACCTTCAAAAGGAATATCCAACAACAAGTTGACATGGCAGCATCCATTTTCAGAGCCAATCACTGCTCTCTCCCTTTATCCTTTTAAGCCTTCAAAAATGGTGTTCCTTTCCTTTCTTCAAAAATCAATATTTTTGGTTGCTTCATATTTTAATAATTTTCATTACAAAATCGTGTTTAAGGTTATTTAATTATCATTTTAAAATTTACCAATTATATTCTCATAAAAATACACTTTTATCATTGCAGAAACTCGTGAACAAATTTATGTAAATTAATAAACAGATAAAAATATAATTTCAATTATGTTACTATATAATTGAAAAAAAGTGTCTTTTCTTAGAAGAAAAAATCCCAGGATATTTTACTTACCATCATTTTTTTTGGCTTCTTCATTAGAATTGAAATCATCCTAATATTACTTTGGGTAAACTATAAAAATAGTCACTTTTGTTTGTCTTAGGTTACATTTTAGTGACTTATGTTTGAAATATTACGTTTTGGTCACTTATGTTAGTATTTTGTTACGAAGTGATCACTGTGCCGTTAAATTCCGTTATCTCCCTAACGATAATCCTACATAACAGTCTAACTAGATTTTAAGTGCCAAATTAGATTTCTAAATGGAATGAGAATAAATCTTTAATTAAATAAATTTAATTAATTAAAATTTTTAAACCCTAAATTTTAATTGAAAAAAATCCTAAACTCATCTCTTTTCCCTCATCATCATCTTTTTCTTCTTCTCTTTTGATTCCAATATTTTTAGTTACAAATCTATCTCAAAACTTAATTCTTTAAAACCTATTAACCCAAAAATTCAAAAATTCAATATCTTTGATTCCAATATCTTCTTCTCGTTAAGTTTCTTTAGGTTAATGAGTTTCAAATATATAAAATTTTGAGATAGATTTGTAATTAAATATGTTGGAATCTAAAAGGAAAAAGATGAAGATAAAGAAGATAAGTGTGTGGAAATGAATTTAAAGTTTTTTCAATTAAAATTTAGGTTTAAAAATTTTAATTAATTAAAAATATATTCTCATCCCATTTGAAAATTCAAGTTGACACTTAAAATCTAGTTGGATTGCCTTGTAGGATTACCGCTAGGGAAATAACGGAACTTAACGATAGAGTGATCACTTCGTAATAAAATAATAACATAAGTGATTAAAACATAATATTTCAAACATAATTGATTAAAATGTAATCTGAGTCAAACAAAAATAACTATTTTTTGTAGTTTACCCTATTCCTTTTTCTCAATTTAAGCCAACATGATTAAACAATGACTGAGATTAACAAATTAAGAAATATTCCAACTTGAATAAATAAAGCCAAAAAGACTATACATTTTTAGCAAATAATTAAACAAAAGAGAGATTATGATTAATTAAACACTCCCTGTTTCCTTCCCTAAGAATTCTAAGGTACCCTACTTACAATTTTTCATAAATTTGCATGTTTCATAATCTAATTTAAAAAAAAATTGATTAATTTTTTACAAAATACGATACCGATAAAAAATGCTTCTAAAACGAGAAATCCATGAATTTGAACCAAGGTTTCGAGCTTTTTGTAACATTATCCGCTTCGTTTGAGCACGACGCCGTTTTATTCTGGCCGTCCTCCGACGCCGACGTTTTTGTGCACAAGAAGAAATTTCTTGATCCCAACGCTATCAGCTTCTCTTCCCTTCCCAAACCTGCGATCAAACGAACGCAAAAATATCGGCAATCAATTACAGCCGTACGTTTCCCCAAAAATATAGAAACCTGATCTAACGGCTAATAAATTTTCGGAGGTAGTTTCTTTTTTCTTACTTTCTAAGCTGAATTGAGAATAATGGAGATCGAATAGCGCGGCGTCCGTTGGCGGCAGCATCGGTCGCCGACCTTCCTTGGAGTACTGCCTGACGGCGATCGTTATTAAGTCACCGACAGTGTTTTCCGGTGACATCACCACTTGCACGGCTCCAAGGCTCCCTTGAATCGTCACGTTCAATAGCAGCTTCGTCAATTTTGGCGGCCTCGCATCGGAGAAGAGTGAAGTAGACCTCTCTGGAAGTAGGTCGGGAAGCGTCTTCGGTCGCCTCAGCTCCACCGGTTCCAGCGTCTGGATTCTCCCGTGAAACGACGACGCCCTTTCAGATAACCTTACCCTCCGGCTCTTCTCCGGTTCCTTACGGTTATTTTTTGAATTCCTCATTGGATTGAAATGATCGGCCGCAGTATATTATACTGTGATTCAAATCTTAAATAAATAAATAAAAAGTACTCTTTGCTGCTTTTTTAGGTTGGAGAGTGAGACAAGGATTACCGCAATCGCCGGTGACGGAAAAACCTAAACCGAGGGAAACCGAGAGCGGGGACAGAGCGACGGCCCTCGGGTTTCCGATCACAGTAAGCTATCATTACCTGAATGGTATAGCCGTAAAAAAACAGAGAACCAAAAGGCAAAGTAGTGTAGCTATGAAAGGTAGGAAACTGACTGCCTCTAGTCCCCAACCCTCGCAGCCAATTTATTGGGAAGGAAAGCGAAGAACGAGCTATGAATCATTGAATCGCACTCAATCTCAGTCTCTTGGGTTACCGGCTATACCCGGTTGATGGGAAATAATTAATTTCATTTTAGGCACTTTCGTCATTACTCTACCGCTCTGACTGGTAATTGCCCGCGGATATGAGATTTTTGTGGCTTTGCTTGTTGGGTAGCGGGCTTCGTGTTAAAGTGCGCTGGTGAAGTATTGAGCCTCCTTAACCTTAAGCCTAATAGTAATATGCTATGGTCCACTAAAACTACAACACCGACGGAAAGATAGGGTGAAAGAAGGGCTAACTCCATCAATCCCCCCAAACTATCGACCAGATTCTATATTGGTCCCTAAGTTTCAAAATGCTTTAACTGAGTCCTCAAATTATTTATATTGCATTAATCAGGCCATTCATTTGGGTATATATAAAAAAAAGTGGACACCTTGCATATGAACAATTTGGATATAACGTTTTAAAAAAAATAAATAGTTTTGATAGAATTTAGAATTATTTCTTTTTTCTTTTTAACAAGTCATATCCAAATTGTTTATATGATAGGTGAACTCATTTTTATAATTTAGTCCACATTTGTAAAATATATTTTATGATATTGATATTTTGATTTTCAATTAAAATGTTTTGAAGTTTAAAGACTAAATTAAAATCTAAACTATATTTTTGGTATTTATAATGGGTTTAACCCAATTGAAGAATATCGGTATAGTGTTGAGCCCACATGACTAACATGTGGACCAATCTAACTTCCTAGTTTTTGCTTTTTCAAAGTGTTGACCTCAAGTTCATCGTATAAGTAATAATTTTTTTTTTAATATATTAGTGTGATTATATGATAATATTTATTCAATTTTTTTAAGTTTTTGACAATATACATACATCTTACATATACAAATGTTTGAATTCGAATCTTTTAAGATGAACATCATTTATTTTTCACGAGAACACTCATTGAGTTCAGGTCATAATAATTTGATAAATAATATTTTCAATGTCATGTTTCTTTAATATGAAAATTTTAAATTATTTTTTAATTATTTCTTCCACGTTCTGTCTCTCTCTCTCTCTATCACTCTCCACTTTTTCTTCTCATGCTAAAGCCATGGCCAACATGATAATGGCCTCCTCAAATGCTATAATCTCCATTGTTGTTTCAGCATCCCTCCCTCCCTCCCAAACTCAAATTCCATAAAATCCAACAGCTTTTCGTCTCAAAAATCCCCACTCCAAAAAAAAAAAAACCCCAAATCCTCGATTCAGCCAAACCCTTTCTTTTATTATTATTTTTTTCGACAAATCCAAGCTTTCATTTGGTTGATCGAATTTTGATGGCTTTCTTCTCAACCAGAGATGAATGGATTTATAGAGCTTTTTAAACCCCAATTTTCATAGTAGATTTAAATCTATTTTCCATGAAAAATGATAACGATTCTACATTTGCATCATACTAACGCTGATGTACGATATGTTTATTGGTGATAATGAGATTAAATACTGTAATGTAAAATAAAAAAAACTAAACGCATGACAATAAAAGTAAACATTTATCCAAAGGTGCCCTAAATAATTTGCTGGAAATGAAGAAGAGAACATGAAAATGGCTTTTGAATTGAAGAAGAAGAGGGGGCAAGAGAGAGAACCAGGGTGAGTGAAGAGAGAATAAAAAAAATAATTTAATTTAACTTAAGTTTAATATATACTATATTAATTTCATATAGATGATAATGATGTATATAAAAATGACATGTGTCATACTTTAATTGGCTTCACATGTTGAATATTTTTTTAACGGGGTTAATTCAAATGGGCTGAATCCATTGAAGTAAAATTTAGCTATCAATATGGGATAAAAAAAATTTTAAATACCAATATAAGAAAATAGGTATAGTTTAGGGATTAAATTATGAATAAAACCTTTGTTTTATTTAAATAAATATTTTATTCATTTATACCAAAATTACTACAAACCCAAAAAAAAAAATAATTTCATAAAAAAAAAACTAATATATCATGTTTGAAATTTTAGCCCTACTTTGGACCACTACTCATAACAGCAACGTTGTTTGAATCGGATCAAATTAATCAATCGGATTAGTTAGATTGAAAATTAGTACGGATCAATTAAATTAAGTAAAAATCAATTGAATAAATTTTAAAAAAAATATTTTTCTAAACTTTTAATAATTTATTTAATTAAACCAGACAAATCGATTGAATCAATTAAATTAATTAAACCGATGAACTGATGATTTGACCAACATACCATCCACATGATTTTAATCTAAAAATGATTATTTTTATTTTTAATTTACTAATCACAAGATTTTCCCTATAAGTAGAAATGAATTGAACCAAGCACATTGATCTGTTTGTCCACATGGGGAAAACTAAAATTGACGCAACTAGTTAGGTTCGAAAATTTTATTATTTAAGGTAAATTACATTAAAAGTTACTAAATTATTAGTAATTTATGTTTTGCTTACACAATTTCAAAAAGTTATAAAATGATCATTGAACTATTCCAAAATTCTTATATAAGTCCCTTGGCTATTAAAATATTTGTTGTATGACATTCTCTGTTCACACCGTCTGCACCAATCAAAAGTTTTCCTTCATCTTTTCTACACTTAGTTATTTCTTTTTATAAAATATCTTTGAACGTCACGAATCTGTGAACTAAAATTTAACAAGTTTTTTATTCGATCTCTAACTCTATCATCAAATCAACTTGGATCTAATAGTTCAGTGATCTTAAATGTAATTTACCTTATTCTTTAAACCAATATTAAAATAAAAAAAGTATAATTATATTATAATATATATTTATTAATTAAATACAAATATGTGTTTAGAAGATTAACAGGTCAAATGGTAAGAAGTTGAATATACTTCAATTTTTATAAAAAGATGCTAAAAGAACTTTGTATTAATTTAAAGGTTTAACCTGAAAAAAAGAAAAACATACTGATAGGCAAACCATTTATATGCAGTGCTAGCATGTAGGAGGTGACCAAATTCAATGGTCTAATTTAATTAGCTTGGCAGCTGTAGTGGGTCCTAAATACTAACACAGACCACTTGGCCGACCGGAGCCTCCGGTGGGTCTCCCGAATTGAACTAAAGAAAGTGAAACCTTAATGAAACAAGGGTTAATTCCTATTCGGTACTTGAGCTTAGTTTCCATATTTAATTTGATACTTAAGTTTTTTATTCTAATTTGGTACTTGAGTTTGACTTTAATGTTCACTTTGGAACTTGAGTTTTTTCTCATTTGATACTTGATTTTTTTTTGTCTCAATTAAGTACTTGAGTTTGACTTTAATGTTTAGTTCAGTACTGTTATACATTAGTGATTACCGACCCGAATCTCAGATAGGATCGGGGTCACCTACTTACGACCCGGTTGGATCCCTTTAGACAATTGAGTGCAAGGTGAACCACGAAAGGACAACAAGAGGAGCTCGCGGACCTAGCTCGCATGAACCAAGGGAGGATCGCGGTCTTAATTCACATATACCTAAAGAGCTCGTAGAAGGGGGATCGTGTGCTTTGCAGGCAACCCAAAATGAGACATATGTCCAACAAGCCTAAAGTTCATACAAAATGTTGGTCTTAAGAACAATAGGGTTAAGACAAAACAATGGGGTTAGGTCATGAGGTGATAATATAAATAAATACCTGAATACTCTCATGAACAAGACACGAGACAAGATCACTCAATAAGTTCCTAAGCGTTTTTTGTCTCAATTAACTACCTATAATTTTTCACTAGAACAAAAATATCAAACATTCATTGAACCACATGATTCCATTTGATCTAAGTATTAAATTAAATATTGAAATCAAACTCAAATACTAAACTAAATATTAAAACTAAATTCAAGTATCAAATGATAAAATAACACATGGAATAAAAACAAAAGACAATCTATGCGCATGACTCAGTAAGGGCCTTTTCTTTTGTCTTTTACGAATGCACACTATCATCAACTTGTTTCAAACTATCCTTCGGTCTTCTCCTCTTAAGGTAAAGAAAATCATAACCATTATCTTTTACTTTGTAAATCTATCACTATCTTTTAACTGTTACAGTTAAATAAACTGATATCATAAACAGAATTTTAACTTTTTTTTTTTTTTTTTTTGTTTTTAAAAGTCGATAAACATTTAGCAACTAAAATTAAAAAAGTTATTTTCGATAATGAGGATATGGAAACTATGATTTGAAGTTGATTTCCTATAATAAAAAAAGCATAATAAATAAAATAAAATATATTAATATGGATTGTTATGTGGATCCCATGAATCTATTTGTTCTTTTTAATTTTGTTTATTGAGGAAGGGGAAAAGAAAGTAGTGGTGAGCAAATGGGGAAGTGGGAGATGTTTTGCCAAAAACAAATTAAGTGATCCCACCGCCTTTATTATTTGTAATTGAAAGGCTTCAATCCATATTCTAGTCAACAATCCTGTTCATGGGATGGCATGAGGGCCAACTAAATGGGATCCAAGGAAGTTTGAGCAAACTAAAAGCAACAACGGTCTCCAAAATATTTTATTTACTTCAATTACGAAATGAAAAACAAATTCCAATTGTGTTTTAATTTGACTGATTTTTTATTATTATTTAAAAATGACATCATCCTGCATTGGCTTCAAAAACATTGGTTATGAATGCATCAATCCAACAATCTTTGCGTCCCTTCATAAGTAAATTTTGATACGTGTCGTGTTGGATTACGTTCTGTTATTTGGTTGGTAAAAGATTATTTTCCATCAGATTCTCCGTAAAAGGGACTTCAATTTGGAGATATTTTTAATTTCTCCGCGTTTCAAAATGTATATTTTGAGTCTTGCGTTAAATAATTTGACATGAATTTTTTACACATATAATGATGTGACGTATATACATAGACACTTTTTTTTGTACAGTTGGAGAATTTCTGCCCATTTAAAAAAACATAAAAAAGAGAGACAAAGTAATAACAATTTCCCAATTGTACGAAAAACACCAATATGTATATGCTATGCCACTATATGTTTTAGAAAAATAATGGGGGGGGGGGGTGTAAGGTCAATTTTTAAAATATTAAAGCCTCTAAAAATGTGATATGAACAAATGCATAAATATTAATTTTGATAATGTATAATATAGTTAAATGTAGGACTATTATGTTATTATTGAAATAGTAACTAAAAGAAAATAAATATCAAATAAATTTCAATAATTCGTAACTTTTTCACAATTGTCCATGATTTTTTAATTTATTTAATTTCACAAGAAGAAATCTCATGTACGGTTCTGTAGAGTGGTAGTAAGAGTGACTTATCCACCAACTTTTTCACTATCATCCCTAAAAACCAAACTCTGCTTTACGCAAAGTTACCAGAGTACAATTAACCTCTGGGTTTGAAATCACTGATTATATATCTGGTATTGTCCATAATTCACAAGAACATTTTGTAGTCTTAGTAAGAGGGGGAAGGGTTAAGGATTTACCCGATGTAAGATATCACATTGTTCGAGGAACCTTAGATGCTGTTGGAGTTAAGGATCGTCAACAAGGGCATTCTAGTGTGTTGTAGATTCTTATCCAAGACTTGTATCATTTGATAATGTCATATGAATCGCTAGAAACATGTGAAGTGTATGGCTAACCTATTAACGAAAGTTTCGTAAGGGGATTGGAGCAGGCTACCATGAGACAAAAGATCTTTTTAAAGAGATTTGATTCGGAACTATTACATGTCCAAAGTCCAATATTAAAATAATTTCAGAGATTTTTCTTGACTTTGTCCATTATAAATTTGCTACGTGTACCATTTTACTTGTGGAATTTTTAAGTTTATTAATAATGTATAAAATATTTTTCAAATACTAATAAGTTTTGAAAATTTTAGGGATGGGGTGGTTTGTGGGCGGCTGGAAGACAAGTTTAGTGATGGGTATCAATGAAAATTTGTAGACAAATATTGGCCATACAATTATGTAGAAATAGGATATAAGACAAAAATAGAGGTAAAGAAGTGAGCAAATTATGTTTCGCGTCAATAATTTGGGATCAGTGATAAGGGCAGAGAAAAGAAATCAATTGATTAATTAACGAAGTAACTTGTTGATATTATGTGGGAGTAAATTATTTATGATTTTGAATTGGAGCATGCTTGAATAATATTACCAAATTTCAAATTGGCATCATCAACACATATGACAACTCCAATCATGAAAATGTCTCATGCTCCAATCTATAATTACACTAATTCCCAGCAAGAAAATTGTATTTGATTGGTTTAGACATTAATCGAAAATGCTTGGGAGTTCCATTATTTGGGGGAACTGTTTCAAATTATGTTTGGAAGTGAATGCAGTGCACATTGAAAAGCCGAGGCTTTAGTGAGTGGTCCAGTCAAGGGCGGAGGCTTTAATTAAGGCTATCTATAGCATTGCAATTTGCAAAATTGACCAATTGGAAACAATTTGCCTATTTGGTGTGTTAAAGATGGATAGGATAAGGCTTTCTGGGTTCATCTTAATCTCTTTGTTGAAAATAATATTTATAAAGAATTTTCCTTTTTCAGAATTTGAAAGGGTCGAATACGGTAACTATAAGTTAGTACAATGATATACTGAATTTTTCATGTTATAGCTCTTGTTTCTTGACACCAATAGTAGGAAGTAGAGGTGAGTATTTGATCGAGTCGAGTCGAATTGAGTTAAAAAATTTTGAGTTGGTCGAGTTGATTATTCCTATTTTAGCAACCGAACTCAATTTGAATTTTTATCGAATCGAGTTGAATCAAGTAAATAAATTTTGAGTTGAGTTAACGAATCCTACTATTCACACTTAATGTTGCATCTACATGAACCGATTATTTAACTAGTAGACGAAGTGCAATCTTTTAGATTAATTTTGAGTAAAGGAAAAAGGGAAAGTGCGATGATTCGGGAGGGAAAATAAGATTAATGGGTAAACATTTATCAAAACCACGTAGTTTTATCTTTTGTTATTTAGATTTTTAGATAACTCGAATTAGGGGTGAACGTTTAGTCGAATAAAGTGAAATTGTTCGAGTTTTAGAAAAAGTAATAATGTTAAATTAAAATCTTGTTATAATATAATTATTTTCATGTTAAAGTATATAAATTTGAAACCATATATATTTGAAAATTTTTTTAAACAAAAAAAAGAAGAAAATATTTTAGTATGATAAACTTGAATCATTAATCACTTATTTAGATTACAAAATTTTATTTCATAAAAATTTTAAATATTTATATATTTTTTATAAATATTTTTGAATTTTAAAAATTATTTCCAATTTTTGAAAATTATTTTGTAATTTTTGTTAAGAGAGATCAATTTGCCCATTTTCATAGTTAACATGGACCAAAAGGGTATTTATACTAATTTGTTATTCGAATTGTAAAAATTCAACTCGACTCGAACATGAAATCCGAAATTTCTTATTCAAGTTGATTCGAATAATTCGAATAACTCGATTCGATAACTCAAAATTTAATTTTTTTAATTTTTTTGAAAATTGAATCGAATTTTACTCACCCAACAAAATATTTGAGAACAAACAAAAGGAGTTCGTCTCATGCAAGGAGGAAAGTAGGGTGGTAGGTAATGGCTCGCCCATGATTAAATTAAAAGAATATATCTTTTTGCCTTTTCCACAAAATCAATAATTCAATCTGTACTTGAAATAAGGATATTTTTTATTTTTTATCCCTCTAAAAAATTAATAATATTCATCTCTAATTAAATTTAATTAATTAATAAGAGATGAATAAAAAATTAATTTTTTAGAACTATTTTATAGAGATATCATATTATTTAAGGATTATTTTAACTTCAATTAATTCGAATAAATTCTAAAGAACATCACATCAATTTTGAAGAAAATCACTTTCAAATCTTGTTCAATTGACAAAAAAGAGATTAAAGGAGATAAAACTCGTTCATATTAAGTCTTAACAATCTTTTTAAGTAAGTTTTATTGATTCATGATCAAGTCTTGAGAGATCCTTAAATTCAAATTAAATTAAATTTCCAAACAAACATCTCCGAGAGTGAAATCATTCCTTTGGATGATGGTTATCGGGAGAATTCCAACAAAAGACCTTCTAATCAAAAGAGGAGTGCGGAGTCTTCAACTGAAAAATGAATGTCCGTGGTGTGAGAAAGCGTCGGAGACAGTCGAACATTTGTTTTTCAAATGCAAATTCGTGGAAGGATTTTGGAAACGAATTTTTGATTGGTGGGAGGTTAGATGGTTGCCCCTGGAAGACTTTTTTGAATTTTTTAAGCGTTGTATTGAGGTAAAATGGCAAGGTATGTTGCAATGCCTTTGGTTAATATCGGTTGCTGCAGCTTGTTGGTCCTCATGGATTGCTAGAAACGAGGTGGTCTTTAATAGGAAACTGTCCACAATGGACCCAATACTATTTCAGTCAAAATTGGGATCATTGATGTGGGTAAGATCGGTGCACAATGAGTTGATGGTATTGGAAAGCAGCTGGTGGTTCTGCCCTTTGAAGAGTAGATCAATTTCGAAAAGGGTTGAAAGACGCGGAGTTGAGTTGGAGGTCTCCCCCCAAAGGGTGCTTGAAAATTAATGTTAGCGGGGCAAAGGATGAAGGAATAGCAGGCATTAGTGGGGTTCTTAGAGACGAAGAAGGTTTAGCAAGAGCTTTGTTCTCAGGTCCATGTAATGCAGCAAGTGCTGATTTTGCTAAGTTTGCTGCAATTTTAGGATGGGCAGCCTCTTTTCCAGTAACAATCGAGTTGGGTTCAGATGCAGTGCTAAATTGGTTATTGAAGGAGAAGTTAAGGCCAAGCAATCTACAATCGCTATATCAGAATATTGAAAATAGAAGAAGGTGGGGCTGTTATCTGTCTTTTGAGAGGGCAGGCACATGTAGTGGCTGTGGCTGGAATGAAAAGAGATGAGATCTTCAAAGCTTGGTGGTGACGTCATATTTATTTATCTCTTGCAGCAGTACTGAGTTTTTTGATATTAATAGTCAGCTTGTAGTCTGTTTGTAACCTGTTTTGGTGAGTGAAACCATACTGATCTCGATTTTTCTTTATGGAAGGTGCTTTTAGCATCTTCGAGTGTCTGGGCTTGGTTTATTCCACAACCATTCTTGTAATCATTTGATTGAGCAAAAGAAAAATATCAAATCTTGATGACCTTTAAAGTGAACTACATCTATCTAAAATCAAGTCTAAATGATCCTTGGCTCGAACACTCCATTGAAAAGAAGCATCAAAGGTTTTTCTTGCATTCAATAAACTTCCAAAAGTTGTAGCTCAAATTTATAAATAATATTTCTTTGCATTCAACAAACTTTCAGAGATTCTAGCATGCCAGGTGGGAGAATCTTTGCCTTTTATCTTTTGTTTTCAAAGAACCAGTTCACCAAAGTCACAACAGCACTTATGAAAAACTCGTCAAATCACAACTATTCTCAAATTCAGAAGTTAGAGGAAGAAAAATCATAAATAGCACTTTGCTAATGCGCATAATCAAAGTTGGATGTTGTGGTTGTGATGAATGTGAGCAAATTCAAGCAATTAGAAAATAAAATAGCAGAAGAATGATTGATCATTACCTCTAGCTATTGTGGAAGTAAAAACACTTAAAATATGAGAAACATTAAATAAATAGAGTTTCTTTATTATTGTTCTTACAATGATAATTCACGAAGTGGGAAAATGTCCCATAGTGACTACATTATCTTTAAGTTTATGTGGTTGCATGTCTTTAATTAAAGGATCAACTAATATCAATTTAGTGTTAATATGTTTAATAACTACTATAACGATCCGAAAGTCAGTAGTGTTAAAAATGGTGGTTTTAAAATCCCGTTTTTCGATGATCAAGTTTGTAAATGTTATTAATTAATATTTACGAGTCGATTATAATATTATATTGAACTTTGGTCTGATGAATTTGTTAACTGGATAGTAAATTAAGGTGCATGTGTATTGATTCTAAAGTTAGTGATATTGAAAAATGAGATATCATGACCCGTTTTTGTAAACCGAACCCATAATTATTTTTATTTTATGGAATTATTTTATAGGTAAATTGAAATTTGGGTAGGTAATTTTGTTGAATTAGTGACTAAGTAAGGTACATAGACTAAATTGTAAAAGTGGGAAAAGTTAAAAGCTATAGATTTTTATTTATTTGAAGGATCAATTGAGAAATTAGACCTTTTAAAAGTCATCAAACGGTGGCGCGATTGAGTTGTCATCCATTTAGTATGTTAAATAAGGTTAATACTTAAATTAAAAATTTAGTTAATTAATTAAAAGATTAGTAATTATTAAACGAACTGTATAAGTTAAAATTAAGTAAAAATAAAACATTCTTCTTACCATCTTCTTCCCCAACCGAGACCTAAAGAAAGAAAAGGGTCCCAAGCTTCTCCACATTCGGCACTTTAATTAATAGGTAATTTCAACTTTTTTTCTCGTAATTTTTATATTTTTGAGATCTCAAAAGCTTGAAAGTTAACTCGTTTGTTAATTTTCAACAATGTTAAAATTTATAAATATTTTCATTGTTAGATTTTGAAACTTTTGGAGTTATTTGGTTAGATTTTAAGTTTAGATATAATAAAAAGGTTAATTTGTATAGTGAAAATGGTTAATTTTGAATGTAGAGATTAAAGTGTAAATATTTCAAATTGATATAAAATTTTTGTAATATTATTTAATAGAGGGTTGTAGAAGGATGAAATTGAGATTGATTTCGAAATTGAATCTCAAATTTGAAAGTTTTGATAATTTCAGTTTTATGGATTACATTGAATAAAATGCAAAACTTTAGGAGCATATGAATAATAGAATTGAACTGATACATGTTTATAATAGGATGAAATAAGAGGGTTGAAATTGATAAATTGAATTAAATAATTTTATAGATCGGGATTCGGTCCAAATTGAAATTAATCGAGGAAAAAGGAAAATTTACTTATTAGTCCTTAGATAATTGATCGTTTATTGTTTTGACCAAGTAAGTTCATACGGTATTTTTGTGTTAAATTTTTATGTAATTAAAATTATAATTGTAAATGTAACACCCCTTATCCGGTCCGATCGTCGGATCCGGACAAATAAGTGTTGCAACTATTTAAATCTAATAAGATCTTAATTAGAAACCTTAATTCCATATTATTACTTGTAAACTATTAGTAAATCGACACTTGAAAACAATTTAAATTATTAAAATTTTGATTATTTATTATTATTATTATTATTTTAAAACAGTGAACTTCTAACAATACTTGAGTGAGTAGGTATCGATAGAAGTCAAGTCAGTAAAGACTTAGGAAAACACTACAGAATTCTACCGATAGTTATGGATGGTCAACCGATACAACCTTGCAAACTATCGATACAACATATCCTTCTACCGATACCTTGAGTTCCAGAGAGCTAAATGATTTTACTTTGGAATTTCTACCAAAACCTGACATTCAACTACTGATATTACTATAGAACTACTGATACTATTGGGACTTTTACCGACACAACACAAGTCAGTAACTAAAGTACTTTTTCCCCTGCACTTCTACCGGTAGTATGGTGGAATCTATCGATACCACAATTAACCACAAGAGTTCTATCGGTACAAGTATAAAACTATCAGAGCAAGTCAACAGTTTCATGACAAATACAATAGCAAATTAACAGGCCACATCAAAACATCAATTAACAAATTTTCCCAAAGATACCAGGATAAACAATCCACCATAATCTAACAAAATACAAAACGACCTAAATCACGACCCTACCTAGATACATGGTGACCCAAAATAAGACGAAAACTCACTAACGCTTGAGTGCAAGATTTATCTTTGAATGCTGAGTCGTGATTACCAAAATGTACCTAACTTGCGTGTATAAAACGAACATACACTGAATCATACAATGGCAATCTAATAACCTAAACATTTAAAACAAGTATAAATACATTTAAAAGTTTAATTAAATTTCTATCCACACCATACTAAATTTTTTTTTTCCATATTATCGTTATTAAAACATCAAACACATCACACATTTCACCAATGCTCACATTCACATATTTTAATATCATCCTACATGTTCGACTCTATTTGATAATCAATTTCCAATTCACAACCTATCCATTTCGTTTCTTACATTTCCATGCTCATTTTGCATATTACAAAATGCATACTCACATTTCATTATTTTGATATATATATATATGCATCTCATAATATATTCATTTCATACAAGTATAATATTCATTATTTTAATTCCCTATTAACACGACTCAAATTCTGATAGATACACGGATCCAACCAACATACCGATTTGGTACCCAGTGCCTCATCAGATAAATCCGAAGTAATAATCGCGCCCTGCGCTATAATAAGGTTGACACCCAATGTCTCATCGATTAAACCGAAGTAATTTGGCACTGAGTGCCTCATCGACTCGTAGTCGAAGTAACCCTGAACTCTTTCTATCCTATGATATCCCATCTATATCCGACTCGACCTGAACAATTAATAGGGTAATCATTTCGAATTTAATACCAACCAATATCTCAATATAATCACTTTTAAAATTCAAGGTAACAATAATATTCCTAAATTTTTCCATTTCACAAAATCATTTCATATAAGCATACTATTCATCATATGATTTTACCACATCATATATTAAATTCATACATTTATTCATAAATAGCATACATTTGATCTTCATATACATATATATATACTCATTTAATTTAACCAACTCAATTGGGTAGAGAAATTCATACCTCAATTCCTTGCTTTGTATAATTAATTATGTGACAATTTATAACTAGTTTAGGTTATAAAAATACTAACCGTAAATTTCGAGATAGTCGTCAACAGCATTATCCTTGGTCTTCCTTTTTGAGGAGTCTGGGTCAACGTTAGTTACGGAATTAAATATACAATATTTTTCATTAAAACTCAATAAATTTATTTCTAACTAAGTTTAACTTCTTACTTTTTCATTCTTACAATAAATCACCAAAATTTCAAATTTGACCCTTATTATATTAAAATTAACAATTTATCTCACCATTTATTTTTACTTCACTTCTAACTCCCAAAATACACCATATTATCCTTAAAGCTCTATCCACCCAACAATGGTGGTATTTAATATTCTCAACAATAACGAAAAATACAACATGAGTCAAGAAGAGTGATTTACTGGGATTCCAAAATCGTAAAAATTATAAGAAAATGACTTGATTAAGCTTACCAATTTGAAACTTGAACCCAAATAAAAACCCAAAATTTTCCTTCTCTTTTCTCCTTCTCCCTTACCGCCGAAACTTGAAGAACAAAAAAAGAAAAAATATCTTCTTTGTTCACCCACTCCTACTATTTAACCATGCTTTCCTTTCTTTTTATATTTTGATTTCTTTTAAATCACATAATTTCATACAATTTCAACCACATATAGGCACCTAATTCGACACTAAGGGTTCCAAATGGGGAAATTTCCCCATTGGTCCCTATTATTTATTTAAATCAAAATCCTTTTTATAAATTGCACTTTTACCACTTATGCAATTTAAGCCTCACACCTAATTAAATCACCTAACACTTAAAATTACTCATTCAAAAATCAATTATGCTACTATTTATTTTTCGTAAATATTTTTATTAAATATTTACGGTTCCGGTTAATAAATACGATGTCTCTAAAAATGTCTTTTTCGACCACCTCAAATTTGGGTCATTACAACTCTCCCCCTAAAGAAATTTCGTCCTTGAAATTTACCTGAAAAGAGGTGAGGGTACTGAGATCTCATCGTCTCTTTCGGTTCCCAAGTCACTTCTTCAACCTTATGGCTACACCATAACACTTTCACAAGTGAAATGTGTTTGTTACGCAACTCTTTCACCTCACGAGCTAAGATTTCCATTGGCTCTTCTTCATAGGACAAGTTAAGTTGGATTTCAACTTCTCTAGTAGAAATGACATGCGACGGATCAGAACGATATCTCTTCAGCATTGAAACATGGAAAAACGTCATGAATCTTTTCCAACTCTATTGGCAAGGCCAAACGATAAGCCACTGGTCCCACTCTTTTCGTGATCTCAAAAGGCCCAATAAAACGTGGACTCAACTTTCCTTTACGTCCAAATCTAAGGATTTTTTCCACGGTGAAACCTTTAAGAACACTTTATCTCCCACAGCATACTCTATATCTCGTCGTTTCAAATTCGTGTACGACTTTTGTCTGTCAAAAGCTGTCTTCAATCTCTCTCGAATTAACTTAACTGTACCTTCCGTTTCTTGAATCAACTCAAAACCAATTATCTTTCTTTCACTTAATTCTGTCCAACATACAGGGGTTCGACATCTACGACCATATAAGGCTTCGTATGGAGCCATCTGAATGCTCGACTAGAAACTATTATTGTAAACAAACTTGGCTAAAGGTAGATAGCGTTCCCAACCTGATTCGAAGTCAATCACACAAGCTCGCAACATATCTTCCAAGATCTGGATAACACGTTTCGATTGCCCATTCGTCTGAGGGTGAAAGGACGTACTGAAACTGAGCCTCGTACCAAGATATTCATGTAACTGTTTCCAAAATTACAAAGTAAATCGAGGATCTCGATCGGAGATGATCGGCATAGGTATACCATGCAATCTAATGATTTCCCGAATGTAGACTTCGGCAAGCTTTGAAAGTGACCAATCAGTTCTAATGGCTATGAAATGAGCTAATTTCGTAAGTTGATCAATTATTATCCATACTACATTTTTCTTACTTGGCGACAAAGGCAAACCTGTCACAAAATCCATTGTAATGCGCTTTCATTTCCATTCAGGAATTGAAATGGGCTGAAGTAATCCCGTGAGAACTTGATGTTTCGCCTTCACTTGCTGAGAAGTTAAACACTTAGCCACGAATTCAACTATCTCTCTTTTAATACCATGCCACCAATATAACTCTCGCAAGTTATGATAAATTTTTTTCCCACCAAGGTGCACGGTAAAAGGGCTATCATGAACTTCTTGAAGTATCAATCCTTTCAAATCCGCAACATTAGGTACACAAATTCAATTACAAAATCTCAAAAAATCCTGTTCATCAATGCTAAAATTATTTAACGATCCATTCTGAACCATTTCTCTTTTTCTGAATAGTTTGGCGTCAGCAAATTGTGCCTCTCTAATCTGGTCAAACAATATCGGTTTAACTCTCAATTCAGCCAATAAGCTGCCATCATTACTTATATTGAGTTGAGCAAACATTGCTCGCAATTCAACTGCTGCCTTTCTACTAAATGCATCGACTACCACGTTAGCTTTTCTCGGATGATAATTGAAGACACAATCATAATCTTTGGGAAGTTCCACCCAATGATGCTATCTTAAATTCAACTCCTTCTGAGTTAGGAGGTATTTAAGACTTTTGTAGCCGGTAAAGATGTGACTTTTTTCACCATATAATTAGTGTCTCCAAATCTTCAAGGCAAACACCACTGCAGCTAGCTCTAAATCATGCGTTGGATAATTAAGCTCATGAATTTTCAACTGGCGCGACGCATACGCGATCACCTTCTCGTCTTACATCAATACACAACCTAAATCATTTAAAAAAGCATCGCTATAAACCACAAAGTCTTTTCCCGATTCAAGTAAGGTTAGTATCAGTGCCTCTATCAACATTTGCTTTAATTGCTCAAAACTTTCTTGGCAACGATCATTCCAAATAAACGAGACATTCTTTTGTAGTAGTTTCGTCATAGGCATAACTATATTCGAAAATACATTCACGAACCTTCAATAATAACCGGGTAAACCAAGGAAGCTGCGAACCTCTGACACATTTCTCGGTGCTTTCCACTGAACGACAACCTCAATCTTCTTTAAATTAACTCTAATTCCATCGATTGAGATAACATGCCCCAAAAACATAAATTCGGATAACCAAAATTCATACTTACTCAATTTCTCGTATAATTGTTTCTCTCGTAACACTTGTAGAATAATTCGGAGGTGTTGTTCGTGCTCCGCTTCAGATTTTGAATAAATCAAAATATCATCGATGAAGACTACCACAAATTGATCCAAGTAAGGCTAAAAAATATGGTTCATCATGTCCATGAATGCTACCGGAGCGTTCGTCAACCCGAATTACATCACCAAGAATTTCTGACATTTTTGGAAACTTCTACCGGTACTTGTTGGACAAGAATCGGTGGTTGTTAAGTCAGTAAACAATTTAGGAATAGTGCAGACTTTTATTGATAGAAGTGATAGTTTTACCGATAGAAGTGACTCTTTTACCGAAACAAGTCTTACTTCTACCGATACCAAAAAATCCAGAGAGCTAAAAGTCTCACCCTGCAACTTCTACCGATACAAGTATTCAAACTACTGATACTTCTAAACACATAACTACCGATACTTGCTATTCAATTACCGATACAACTCAAGTCAGTGAACAACCTCTCTCCTACCCTGTACTTCTACCGATACATGCATGAGTTTTACCGAAACAAGTATGCAAAATCTCAAGAATCATGCCAAAACATAGGTTTATGAACTCAAAACAGTCATGACTTCAATATGCATTAAGCCAACACAAAAATACATAGATTTCAAAGTCCTTACATAGTACTTTTAAGTCTATACTTCAACTTGCACAGCATGCATTACTACATTCGTCATTTCATCAACACAACAAGGTTTTCACAATCTCAATTACATAAAGCAAAAGATAATATCATCCTAGCACATGCTATAAGATCGAGTGATGTAAAAACTACCAACGAGCTCCGCGATAGTGTGACTTCTGAGAGATGATGATCCGATCTTCAATCAGCAAAACAATCTACAAAACAACATCTTTGTTAAGCTTCATAGCTTAGTAAGTTTGATAGTTTTAAAGAATTACCAAACATTTGTATAAAGTAGCTATAACTATATTGAGCCAGGATAGTCCTACTACTTTCTCGAGTCCATTACAAACTTTCACTTTCCTGTGTATAACTTTTCTATTACCAGTACCCGATACTTCTCACACGAGCTGTCGAGGACTAACAACATATGCGGTACCCCAGCCATAGGTATGGTGTCTGTCTGTAAATTGTTCCCTAACGATGCTGCTTACACGAGCTGTCAAAAGTATGCATAAAGCATAAGTCCCAGCCATCAAAGGGCCTATAATCTATTTAGGATTCATATCTCTTTTTCGAATCACGATGCTGCTCACACGAGTTGTTGAGGTTGTAACATATGCGGTACCCCAGCCATCGAGTCGGTACCTTTTTAATGGCATAAAGCCTACTATATCTTTCGTTTCATTTCTTCGGTCTCTTCAATTCCAAGTGATTCTAATTGTTGAATAATGACAATATACATATAAGAAATGTTAATTAAAATTTATATTACGAACTTACCGGACTAACTTGCAGTTACGATTAGTCTTTAAGGACTACTTCGCTAATTTCCCTTTTCCATGATTTAAAGCATGATCGTAGTCTACATCCACAAATCATCTAATTCTCACATTAAATCACATAATTGAGTCATTCAAACAATTTAGTCCTTTTTAGGAAAGTTATAGTTTTACCCCCAATATTTTCCTTTTATTCAATCTAGTCCTTTCAACACAAAACATGCAAAATAGCCCTTCTCTTACACAATCAACCTTAGCTGAATTCTCTAGGGTGTTTATCCAACCCCCTTCACATATTCATTTGTGCAACAATACATGTATTTTTATCATTTTCATATTTTAGTCCTTAAACCCTAATTTCATAAAAAAATCTCTTTACAAAAAGATCTAACCCAAGTATCAAGCATTCAAATCTATCAAGTGCTTTCAAGAACAAAATTTCAAAAATGATAAGTTTCGTAACATTTGACGGATTCACAAATTAATCCTTGCATAAGCTAGATTAAGTTGATACGGACTTAAAAACACAAAAATTACTAAAAACGGTTAAAATTTTCTTACTCAAATCAAAGCTCAAATTTTTGGGGATGAAAAACCTAACTTCTCTTGCCCTAGTAGTGTAGAAGAAGAAGAAACAAGTGAATTTTTCCTATTTTCTTCTTTTAATTTCCTTTATATACAAAAGGGTAATTTTGTAAATAATTAGACTTTCTTAATTAATTTAGTTAATCATTTGTTTAACTTTAATTAATCTCACCTATTCCCAATTATTTTACATCATAATGCATCCACTAATATACTTTATTTATTTGTTCATTCAATCCTTGTAATTTATCAACTCTACTTTTGTACCTTTTACGATTGAGTCCTTTCTACTCAATTTACTATCTAACATCAAAATTTCCTATTCGAATTTTAATGTGATGCTAATGGTATCATAAATATTAAGATAAATAAAATTTTGACTCGACTCATTAGAATTGTGATCCTGAAATCACTGTCTCCGTTTATGGTGAGTGATCAAATTCTGTTATGAGTATATTTCATACAAAGTTTTCAAAAGTGTGAGTGACTGATAACTGTCATATTATGGGATTTCCAAAATATTCTGATATGGATGCTAATGGCTATGGTTTTTTTAAAAGAAACTTTGTTTCAAAACCCAAAAGTAAGTTTTCTGAAAATTTCGAATTTAAAGCTACAAAAATCTGTTTTCAAAATTACGATTTTAAAAAGATGATCTTAAAGCATAGTTTTATGCAAGATCCTATGCTAGCCTTTGATTATAAAAATGTTTTGAAAGAACGATTTTAACCTGCGTTTTTTTAGGTTATTTAGTGTGTGACTTTTTTTTGTAAGGAAATGTTTTAGCTCTGCTTTATGCAAGCTCTCTGTTCAGCTTTACCTTGTAACAACCTGTATTCAGTAATGTCGAGAATAGTGGTTCGGGACCACACTCTCCGACGGGTGTCATTAATAATTATTAAATTTTATTATTTACAATGAAAGGGGTGAGATTGTAGTCATAGAAACAAATAGCTTGCAAAGGAATAAATTTGAAAAAATAATATAAAATAAAGTCTACTTGTTTTATAAATTATATATTAGTCAAATTAATTATATATAAAATATATTTATGTAAATTTAATTATAAATTATATAAAATATTAGTAAATGTTGGATTAAGAGTCAAGAACACATGAAGAAAGAGAAAAGAAAGAAAGCAAAATAAAGTCTACTTGTTTTATTGATAGACTCTACTATCTCTCAAATAGAGACCAACAACCCCACATTGATTTACTTAGCTAACTAACGGTAGAAATAGTTTGCCATATAACTAACCAACAACTAACTAAACTAAATTGCTTTTTTTTTTCTTATTCAATAGTTACAAGATTAAGGCAATGGGATATCCATGCTTTTTTGAGATCAGCAAACTACATATTTCACCCACACCTATAGCAGCCCACAACTACAATCAGGCTATCGTAAAAAATCAACACTAACAGCAAACACCAGAAAAAATGACAAAAAAATGCAACACTCAAAATATTCTAGCAATCACAAACATTCCAACAAGAAACGTTACAATCTCTCCACCATCTTTGAACATTTCAGTCTGCTATTGCCAGTGCATATGCCATCGATACAGTAAATCGCCATATTGCCTTGGACATGCCTTTACTTTTGATTCCCGTTGTTGCCAAAGTAGCTGCCATTTTGTTTCCGTACTACCTCGCCAGCATGAGTGATTTTCCTATCAATGTCATTGAGTTTTGTAAGCTTCGCCCACAGTCTTAATTCTTTTCTCGATAACCAATCATATACCGTCTTTGATCCCATCTCAACAATGATAGCGCTTGATAACTTCCATCCCATTTCATCGATTATTTCCAGTGCTGTCAAAATCGCCTTTGTTTCTTCTTCCTCTACATCCTTGCTGCACTCGGCCTTACAAATAACCCAACAACATCCATTCTGCTTCAATAACAATTCACCATGGTGCTTTAAAGAAGATATTCCTTGACAAACCGACTTTTGCTAGAGCTTTCGCCATTCCATTTTTTTTATTATTATTAGTGACTCTTTCAATGTCCATGAAAAAATCATTCAACATCCTCGGTTGCATCTCGCCTTCAAACATCCATTTTAGCACTAATGATGATCCAACTTCTATAATGATTGGGCAGCTTGTTTCCCAACCCATACTAGAAACTAAATTAAGAGCTATCTTAATTGCTCCAAGCTGAGCAAAGTCGGCATCTTCGAAACAAGTGAACCAAATCAATGAAACAAGTGATGCGGTCATCTTCCTAATGAGATACTGAGAAGTAGACCAAATCAATGAAACCAGACAAACTGAGCAAATCTTCGAACCCCTGCTTCCTGATGAGATACTGAGAAGTAGGTTGAAGCAATAAATTCGTCTTCCTGATGAGATACAGAGAAGCGGATTGAAACAAGTGATGCGGTCATCTTTCTGATGAGATACAAGAAGTAGACCAAATCAATAAAACCAGGCTCAAAGTGAGTAAATCTTCGAACCCCAACTTCCTGATGAGATACTGAGAAGCAGGTCGAAGCAATAAAGCGGTTACCTTCCTGATGAGATACAGAAAAGTGAACCATATTCGTCTTCTTGATGAGATATAGAGAAGCGAATTGAAACAAGTGATGCGGTCATCTTCCTAATGAGATATTGAGAAGTAGACCAAATCAATAAAACCAAACAAAGTAAGCAAATCTTTGAACCCCAGCTTCCTGATGAGACACTGAGAAGCAGGTCGAAGTAATAAATTCATCTTCATGATGAGATAGAGAGAAGTGGATTGAAATAAGTGATGCGGTCATCTTTCTGATGAGATACTGAGAAGTAGACCAAATCAATGAAACTAGGCTCAAAGTGAGCAAATCTCGAACCCAAGCTTCCTGATGAGATACTGAGAAGCAGGTCGAAGCAATAAAGTGGTTACCTTCCTGATGAGATACAGATAAGTGAACCACATCTATCTTCCTGTGATGCGGTCATCTTCTTGATGAGATACTTAGAAGTAGACCAAATCAATAAACCCAGGCTCAAAGTGAGTAAATCTTCGAATCCCAGCTTCTTGATGAGAAACTGAGAAGCAGGCCGAAGCAATAAAGCAGTAACCTTCCTGATGAGATACAAAGAAGTGAACCAGATCCGTCTTCCTGATGAGACACAGAGAAGTGGATCAAAATAAGTGATGCGGTCATCTTCCTAATGAGATACTGAGAAGTAGACCAAATTAATGAAATCAAAGCTCGATGTAAGCAAAACTTTGAACCCCAGCTTCCCGATGAGATACGAAGAAGCAGGTCGAAGAAATAAAATGGTCATCTTCTTGACGAGACGTAGTGAAGTGAACCAAATTTGTCTTTCTAGTAAAATACGGAGGGAGAAATCAAAATATGAAGCTACAATACCAAATACTTGGAGTGTCGAAGGTATCAAGGACTACGATGACACCAAACCTTGAGGTTTGCAAATAGGGTGAAGTTACAGTAGCAAATTTTGTCTTCTTAAAATTGCCTCAAGGCAACATGGAATCATAGCGCAGAAGGTAGAGAAGCAGATGCAGTAGGGGTGAACGACCGATGAAGTGAAGGGCGGACCAGTGGAAGAAAGAACGTCGAAAAAATGAAACTTGACAAAATTGGGCCTTCTTTTGGTCTTTACTCCGTTCCTGTTACATAGTAACGAGCAAAGAGGGGTAGCTGTTGAAGTTCAATTTGTTCGGGCCCAGTCTAAACCTATTTTGCTTTAGATTTATCTTAAGTTTGAATTTGTTTTTAAATTTAAATTTATTTTAAGTTTAAGTTTAAATTTATTTTAAACTTAAATTTAATTTAAGATTAAATTTATTATCAAATTTAAATTTATCCTAAATATAAATTAATAAAGTCCAAAAGATACATTAAAGTCCAATACCAAATGGCCCAAATTTATTTATAAAGTATCACCATGAAAGTGTTCACTAATCAATAAGAGATTCATGACACTTTCCTTTAAAAAATAAAATAAATCTTTTTTGAAATTTATTATTATCACATAAATACAACTAATTACTAAAATAAATCAAATAATATAATCGTAAGGGAATTAGAAATATTGTTTATTAAAAAAGAGTCTGAAAATGTGTTTCCACAAAACTTTATTAAGGATAGTTACATATAAACTTTTATTTTCGAGAAGTATACTTACTTATGACTGTATATAAATATAGTGGTCACAGGCCACCTAACTTTTCCATCCCATCTCACTTCATTATCCCCTATAAATAGCCTCTTCAAATCTCTAACAGATTTCCCCTAACCCTACTTGTTTTTAAGTGAGGTTGATAGGCTAAGATATCAACTACAGTTTTCATTGCCAACAAGGGAAATGAAGGAAATAATAAGGGAAAATGACGAATGTCAGAATCAAGGTCTACCATTCTCCACATATTATTTTCTTTTTTCGCCTACTTACTATCATATGTTAGTTTTATTTATTTGATATACTGTATGGGAGTGAAATATATAGCTTTATATCGCAAACAACTTAATCCTAGAGAGAAGCTCATGTCTGGAGGTGGAGCGTAGGAGTTTTGATTGGAAACATAACCCTCGTTATGTTGTCTGCCTCTCAGATAGTAAAAATACCTAACGCACTAATGACGGATAGTGTGGACTAAGAACAGAACTTGTAGCATGGTGGTGAGCTGCAGGTCCAAGGCTTATGTATTATGGCGTGGTGTAAAAGTTGTTAGGCAATGTGGAAGTTTAGGACTAAATGTTGTTTTGTCCCTCTTGAATAATACAATAATACATATATAATATTCTTTTGTCTACTGTAATTCCTTCTCTTGTGTTTTGTCATTGCCAGACATGGAATTGGATAATGTAACCAAGTTTCTTCAAGGCAAGACTATATTAGTCACTAGTGCAACTGGATTTTTAGCTAAGGGTATTACTCTTACTCTCTCTTTGTAAGGCCAAAGGTGATTTTATTGAAAGCACCTCTAATACTTAATGGTTTAATGTTTCAATCATGCCTATTAGTCTTTATCGATAAGATATTACGGCTTCAACTAAACGTGAATAAGTTTTATCTTCTTTTGAGGGCTTCAAATGATAAATCGGCCACACAACGCTTAGAAGATGAGGTATATAAAAATTTATATCTATTTTATGTAGTCAATCCATCTTATGGAATACATAAGAGACATAGTTTGCATATAAAATTATACTTCTTTTATATACCAAATATCCAATTAAAATAACACTAACGTGAATCGAATTTATATGTAGATCATAAGCACAAAACTGTTTAGGATTCTCCGCGAAAAATGGGGTTCAAAATTTGATGCCTTGATATCAAATAAGGTGATAGCAGTGGAAGGTGACACCTCTTCTGAAAACTTGGGATTAAAAGATTCAAAACTAAGAGAAGAAATGATGAAGGAAATAGAAATTGTTGTAAATTCTACGGCCACAACTAACTTTAATGAAAGGTACTATAGAATCATGTTGTAATTAAGCTATAACTGATTATCGATACCATTCCTCAAAGAATAAACTTATCGGTTCCATCCTCATATTTAAATTGTATCCCATATGTACGGGTGTTAAGTTATGTTAAGTCAAATTCGATTCTAATTTTAAACAATACCTTATATGTTGATTAAAACTTTTTAATGGCTCTTAATATTTTATTCTTATTAAATTACTTTAAATATTAAAAAACTTTTAAGTTTATATAAATAACTCGAGCTATGGATAAATTTACAATAAAATAACATATAAATTATGTCACAAATTTACCAATTTGTTTTCATCTTCATCTTAGCTTCTCTTACATTTTGAAGGTATGACGTTGCGTTGGGCATCAATACATTTGGAGCTTTCAATGTTTTGAATTTTGGGAAGAAATGTGATAAAATAAAACTATTTCTCCACATTTCGACCGGTAATTATCAATTATGATATGATGTTCTATTACTTGTATTTCAATGCTATCTGGATAATCAAATTCTAGATATAAAAAAGTTATTGCAAAATTAGTATATACTTTATTAATGATTTTATCTTTTTTTTTTCTTTTAGCTTATGTTTGCGGGGAAAAGACAGGGATGGTATTAGAAAAACGATTTTGTATGGGTGAGACTTTGAAAGGAACACATAACTTAAATATCTTTGAGGAAAAGAGAATTATGAAGGAGCAATTAGCTCAACTACAATACCATGGTGCTCCAAATAAAGCAATTACATCATCCATGAAGGAATTTGGCCTTGAAAAGTTTTTCTTTTTCTATTCCATCTTGATTCAAAATTATGATTAAAATGAATTGCGAAAGGTTTGTTGAATGAAGCCAAGTTGATTTGTGAATATGTCTCTTGAGTCATATATATATATATAAAAGAAATCTTGAGAATCATATATTGTACTCATATTTCAATAGTTGGTATTTATGAAAGGTTTTTGGATTGTTTTAAAACTTAAAATTTAGTTTTTATACTTCAATTTTGAGACATTGAATTTTTATATCTTTTTTATTTAAAAATTTTGGTCTCATCATCAATTTTACTGTTAAAATTGTTATTGTAACACTTATAAAAAAGGTAAAATGACTTTTCAGCTTTCAACATTTACAATTTTTATCAATTTGGTTTTTATTCTTTAAAAATACATAATCAATTTAAACAATTTTTTTAATTATAGATTAATTAAAAATATATATAAAATAAAGTCTACTTGTTTTATAAATTATACATTAGTCAAATTAATTATATATAGAATATATTTATGTAAATTTAATTATAAATTATATAAAATATTAGTAAATGTTGGATTAAGAGTCAAGAACACATGAAGAAAGAGAAAAGAAAGAAAGCAAAATAAAGTCTGATTGTTTTATTGATAGACTCTACGATCTCTCAAATAGAGACCAACAACCCATCATTGAGTTACTTAGCTAACTAACGGTAGAAATAGTTTGCCATATGACTAACCAACAACTAACTAAACTGCTAATAGTCCAATAGCTTAACCGTCTTAACAGTTTAACTGTTTACAATTGATTACTCTAATAATATAAAATAAATTTTAAATGACGATATTAACTCTCAATCATTTCGAAAATTTTCCTGTTTAAAAATAATAATAAAGTATTTTAAATTTAAATTTAATTATAAAACTTATATTAGTATAAAGTTTTATTTTTATAATTTTAAATAGTAAAATAGATCAAGCCGAGCTAATTCAAAACTAAAAATATATACCCAAATCTGTCCCAAAACGAGTCAAGTAGATCACGTGATCGATGAGCACCTCTTGTTACTATTCATGGAGTAAATAACATAACTTTTTTAATTTTGGAAAATTTTATATATTTTTAAACATTTTTAAATTATTTTTTAAAAAATGTTATTATTTTTTATCTTTTGAATTTTAAGGAGATATTTTTATAAATAATTTATTTTTATCTAAAATATGGAAAAATTAATTTTTTTTAAAGAAATGTGTAGTTTTAAAGAATGATGACTAAATTAATAAAAAAAACTATATACATTAAGAGTTAAAAAATTATTTTATCATTTTTAATTGCTATATGAATAATTTTAACATCAAAATTAGATCGAAAGATCAAAATTTTTAAACAAAAAAATTATAAGAACTCAATGTCTCAAAATTAAAATTTATGGATTAAATTTTTATTTTTTTAAAAAAATGCAGAGATCTCTAGCATAATTAAATCTATTTCAATGTGTATGATAAAATAAAATTTCAATATTATAAAATAATTATTAACTAGATAACGTTGTTAGGAAAAAACCATAGATTATTTACAAAATAAGTTTCATATATAATACAGAGCAAAATTGAATGGGTGGCCAAACACATATGTATTTACAAAGGCAATGGGAGAGATGCTTTTAGGGCAATTCAAAGGAGATTTGCCACTTGTTATTATACGCCCCACCATGATTACAAGCACTTATAAACAACCTTTCCCTGGTTGGATTGAAGGTGTTAGGTATTCATACTAATTTAAATTATTATTATCATCACTACATGGAAGGGGAAATTAACAGTACGAGTTGATAATTTTTGAAATTTATTTATGGTTTTTTACATGCAGAACCATAGACAGCCTCATTGTGAGTTATGGAAAAGGGAAAGTAAAATGTTTTCTTGCCAACCCCAACACTATTCTTGATGTGGTGAGATTTTTAATTCCAGTTCTTGATAACATTACAATTTCTTCCTTTATTGGAAGTAAAAAAAATCTTGATGAGGAGTTTTTAAATTGTATATGTAGATACCAGTTGATATGGTGGTAAATGCCATGGTTGTGGCCATGAAAGTTCATTATGCAGATCGTCAACATTCTTGTGAGATCGTTTACCATGTCAGCTCCTCATTCAGAAATCCTATAACATTCTCAGATCTTCAAAACTTTTTCTGCTGTTACTTCATTAAAGACCCATGGATTGATGCAAATGGGCTGAGAGTGAAAGTCAGTCAACTAACAACATTCAGCAAGGCTACTACATTTTTCCAATACATGCAAATGAAATATGTGCTCCCATTGAAGGTTTGTTGTTCTTAATTTCTACTTTATATCAAGTATTTTTTAATAATAATTTTATTTTTTCATTATTTTATTTTTGTTTCTAATCTTATAACTCAGGTATTTTATTTGGTGAACATGCTTTGTTGCCAACGTTTCAAGAAAGTTTATAAAGATCTTGATCGTAAAATCAACTTCGTAATCCAATTAGCAAAATTTTATGAACCTTATGCATTATTCTTAGGAATGTAAGTATTCGTTTTACTATTCTATTAAATAATTCAATTATATTGCATTCAACAATTACAAACGCTTTAATTGTTTTCTTCTTTCCCAAACAGCTTTAATGATGGAAATTTGGAGAAACTACAAAGGGTGGCTGAAGAGCAAGGCATTGATTTAGATGAATTTAACTTTGATTCCGAGAGTATTGACTGGGAAGAGTATGTGATGAATATTCACATTCCGGGTCTTTTAAAATATGGGATTAAATCTTAGGTTATATATAACTAAAGTAATCTACTACACATAATATCCGTGTTTGAAGGTATGACGTTGCGTTGGGCATCAATACATTTGGAGCTTTCAATGTTTTGAATTTTGGGAAGAAATGTGATAAAATAAAACTATTTCTCCACATTTTAACCGGTAATTATCAATTATGATTTGATGTTCTATTACTTGTATTTCAATGCTATCTGGATAATCAAATTCTAAATATAAAACAATTATTGCAAAATTAATAACATAACTCTATTTAGTATATATTTTATTAATGATTTTATCCTCTCTTTTTTCTTTTAGCTTACGTTTGCGGTGAAAAGACAGGGATGATATTAGAGAAATGATTTTATAAGGGTAAGACTTTGAAAGGAACACAAAACATAAATATCTTTGAGGAAAAGAGAATTATGAAGGAACAATTAGCTCAACTACAATACCATGGTGCTCCAAATAAAGAAATAACATCATCCATGAAGGAATTTGGCCTTGAAAGGTTTTTTTTTTTCTATTCTATTTTGATTCAAAATTATGATTAAAATGAATTGCGAAAGGTTTGTTAAATGAAGCCAAGTTGATTTGTGAATATACCTCTTGAGTCATATACATATACATATATATATAAAAGAACTCTTGAGAATCATATCTTGTATGTTGGAGCCCAATTTTGATCGGACCCAACATTTAAACCAAAATTGAACATAATTTTAAATTTAAATTTAAATAAATAATGTTCAAATTACAAATCCAATAAATCATTGCCCAAAATACAAGTCCAAACCCACATCCCAAGTACCAAATTTAACCCTGGCCCAATAAACCCCCCCCCCCCCCCAAAAAAAAAAGATATATAAAAACCTAATCTGCTACAAGTTGAACCAGCTGCCACCCACCCCAGCCACCTAGGAGCCGCCACGTCAGCGTCATCAGCAACTCATCAGTCAACTTGCCACCACTGCCACTGCAAGTCGAACCTGCAGAAGAAGAAAAGACCAGTATTTAGTTGTAAAGGACAAATTAGCATGATTGTATAATCGGTTATAATAACGAATTCAAACAATTATAGAGGTTACGAGTTTTCAAAAAAGATCAATACACTAGACATTTCGAAATCAATACGAAAAGCACAGAGCAATCGAAGTAACACAAAATAGACTTTCAAGCATTTTAGTTTCTGTTCTCAAGTTATAGTGCATTCAAAAATTAGACCCGAAGCATTCAAAGTTCAATAGAGAATATACGAAGCAACAATATCATAATACGGAACCAATTCCGAGTATCCAACTAATCAGTATTGTATTCTCAAGGTACTTTTTTTTATATACTAATATTTATTGCCTATTTATTATTCCCTTAAAGTTTCAAAGTGTTTTTAATATATATTAATATATATAATATTTATTTGTTAAATATTAATATACTTATTAATTGCTATTTATTACCATTACGAAATTCAAAACGTTTTTTAATAAAAGATAAAATGAAGGGTCATACTTGGTTTACTGTCTCCGTCGTTGCTCCGGTCGAAATCCCCCCGAGCACATCCGTGCATGGAGGAGTTTCGACAAAGACAAACCTTGCAATTTTTGAAAAGAAAACAACAATAAATAAATAATAAATAAATTAAAAGGAATAATAGAAACAAAAAGGTATGAAACAAATTCAAAGAAAGAAATAGTAAAAACATTAAAGTTTTTTTAAAGAAAAATCAAACCTAGATTTAGGGTTTTCTAAGAAAAAAATAAAAAAATACATCAAAAACAAAGGTCGGGTTCGATTCTTTTTTAAATAAAAAGGAGTTACAAAATCATTGTGTTTTTCAAGATCTGGGTTAGATCTAGTACGACCCATACCCAAATCTACTCTTTTTTTTTTTTTTTTTTAAAATAGAAATCGAAAAATTGAAAGAGAATAAAAAAGGAGAAGTTTACCTGTTGACTGTCGTGAACGTGACGTCGGAGGATGACGGACGGCGACGGGAGCATGGCCGAGATCGGAGATAAAACCTCTATGGTTGGACTCAGGAAATTTCAAAGAAATTGGGAAGCAAACAGATATTTTTAAAAACAAAATGTGAAAAGTGACTTTTTTGAAGGATTTTTAACTTAAAAACCCCTTGGTGCGATGTCGTTTTGAGGAGGGAGGTTTTGTGCCAAAACGGCACCGTTTTACTCCAACCCAACTCGACCCGTGCGAATACCCCTGGGATCAGTGTGTTTTTATTTAATGGGTTATTTACCAGTTGGTCCTTCCGCCTTTTTCCAAATTTCCAATCAGGTCCTTTCAGTATTTTTTAATTCTTTTAAAATGTACCTAGTAATTTTTAAAGCTTTACAATTTAATCCTTCGATTTTTGGAAGCCCAGGAAGCTGCCACGTGTCCCATTTTCAGTTTTATTGTCCAATAAGTCCTTAAACTATCCATAAATCACATTTTGACTCACAAATTTCTCAAAAATTTCATTTTGACCCCTAAACTTCTTAAAAATTACATTTTAACCCTTAAACTTCTCAAAAATTATTTAAACTCAAAAATTACATTTTGACCCCTAAATTTCTCAAAAATCACATTTTGACTCCCTAAATTCATAAAAATTACATTTTGACACCTAAACTTTTCTAAAATTACATTTTGAGCCCTAAACTTTTCCAAAATCATATTTTAACCCTTAATCTTTTCTAAAATTACATTTTGACCCAAACTTCTCCAAAATTATGATTTTGCCTCTGAATATCCAAGAAATTATCATTTTGCCCCCAAAATCCAAAAATTACCATTTTGCCCCCGAATATCTAAAAAATTATTTTTTTGCCCTTGAACATCCAAAAAATACCATTTTACCCCCAAATTTCCAAAAATCACATTTTGAACCTCAAATTTTCCAAAAGTTTGATTTTAATCCCAAATTTTCCAAAAAATTCAATTTTGACCCTCAAATTCCTCGAAAATTACTTTTTTATCTCAAATTTTTCGAAACTTCATTTTTGACCCCGTTTGTTTTGATTTTCTTTATTCTTTGATGTTCATACATAGAATTTAATTATTATTATTCTTTCTTATTTTGTATTCTATTAATTTTATGTTTAAATTTTTACGCATTTATTTATCTGATTAATTATTTTGTTTCGTGTTATTTAATTTTTGCTATTAATTGCCCATTCATATTTAATTTATACGTTCGTTTTCAAATTATTTTTACATACAAATAAACCTTTAAAACTGAGGTAATATCCTTTTCATGTGGAAATCTCGAAAATCATGCCTTAACTTGTTGTGTGTAATTTTTTGTATAATCTACACGAATCGAATATCCTCTTTAAAACTTTTCAAAGTGTCCTTCAATTTCGAAATTACGAGAATGTCGTGCCTTAACGTGTTGGACACAACTTCAATTCTCCGAGAAATTCGAAACATACGGTCATTTTTGTTCAAATCTAATTTTTGAAAATCACGTGAAATAAGTTATGTGTTCGAGGATCGTATCTTAAACTTAATTCGAAATGTCGAGTTCTCAAAAAATATACAAATAATTTAAAACAAAAACGAGGCAATATCCTTTCGTGTGAAAACTTCGAAAAGCATGCCCTAACGTGCTAGGTGTGATTTTCGTATAATCCGTGCGATCGAATATCCTCTTTAAAATCTTTCAAAATGTCCTTCAATTTCGAAATTCCGAGAACGCAATGCCCTAACGTGTTGGACACAATTTCAATTCTCCGAGAAATTCAAAATGCACGAACGGTTTTTCTCAAATATGATTTCTTAAAAATCATGCGAAGTTTTTTGAGAACAAAGATCGTATTTTGAGTTTTATTCAAGTTTAAAAACTTTAACAAATCAAGACCTGAAAATAATCGATGTGGTACCAATTTTGGGCTTGTGAGGGTGCTAATCCTTCCTCATACATAACCGACTCTCGAACCCGTTTTTTGGATTTTGAAGACCAACATATTTTTCAAAACGAAATTTAAACGTTTTGTGGTGAACCAATCACACCGAATAAAAGGATTAGTGGCGACTCTCATTTTGTGATTTATAAAAAAAAAAATTATTCGAGACCTGTTTGTTTTTCCTAAAATAAACATTCCGATAGCTTGGCAACTTCGCTGGGAGATTTTTCAAAATAAAAGAGAGTCAAGCCAAAAATTGATTTTCGGGTCTTTCGTTGAAAATTTTTAAAACTTTGGTTTTGTTCAAAATACGATCCTTTGCATTTTTGTGATGCTTTATTATGTTGATATTGCTAGTATAAGTTTGCATTGATATGCATTTTGTTACTACCTTCTTAAGTGGAAGCAGAAAACTACTCATTCGTGAGGTTTTCACGTCCGTGCAGGATAATGAATTGCTTTCGGGATTACATCCGTACCCTTGTTTTCGTGAAGTTTTCACTTCCGTGCAAACATGCGAGAAATGTGTCCCCTTAAATCGAACTCATCCGTATGAGTCTGTAATGGGTGAGGATCGAGGAATCTGCTGGTTTGGGTACCCTTTACTCTAGAGCCTCAACCACATATAAAGAGTCGTAAGTACTTGCCTTAGAAAGAGTTATACTGAACCTTTTAGCAATTATCCAAGACAAGAAAAGGTGTTGATTTAATTTCGATTACCAAATAGGCAGTTTCATCATCGAAGACGGATTTCTTGATAGAGTTGAAGATAACATGGTTGCGCGCTTATGGTCAGAGGAACGACAATGTGAGAAAGGAGACAGTTTGAAAGAGGGGCATTTATCAGAATTTTGGGATTATACTCGGATTAAGTAACACAAAACAGTTTGCAAGAATTGAGAGAGATTTGGGGTTGGTGGGATATTGAGATGAAGCAAATGTTCTATCCGAAATTGGAGACTTACCCTACTTACTCGAAGTGAAGATTAAACAAACATCTCTTCCTAGCTCTCACCCAGCACTGGAATCCTGTTTATAGTTGTTTCACCTTTGGAAACTTTGACATGACACCCATAGTGGAAGAGTATACCGCATTGATTCGTTGTCCCATAATTCAAGTTGACAAAGCATACTCGAAAGATGCATGTGTCCCAACCTTTCTGAAAAGATTGATGAACGTAACCGGAATGAGAGAACAGTGGGTTGCGTCTCAGATTAAAGTAAAAGGAGATAATAAGTGTATCAATTGGAAAAGTTTGTGAGATCTAATACTGTCACACCCAAATATAAAGAAACACATTGGCATTTTCGCTCTTGACATATACGGGTTAGTCCTTTTCCCAAAAGCATTAGGGCATGTGGAAGATGCAATTGCGGTCTGTTTGATCGACTTTGTAAAGGAGACACGCTTGTCCCAGCAATTCTTGTTGAGACCTTAAAATTATTAAACACTTGTCAATGAGAAGGGGAAGGAAGGTTCATTGGTTGTGCATCACTTCTAATGGTTTGGTTTCAAAGTCATTTCTAGAAGGTAGAGAAATTTCCATGCAAAGTGTTCTCGACCGATTTCTCACCTTTAAGGGAATTTGTTGCCACACAAAGGGAACAAAATATATCCAAGGAAAAGTGAATGGTTATCCTTCAGAACCTTCAAGATGAGGATGTCGAATGGTGCGTGCCTTGGTTTATCCCCGATGAGATCCTCTATAGTTGTGGCACCTTTGATTGGGTCCCTTTACTCGGGGTATGGGGTGCTATAAGATATGCCCCTCTACTCGTGTCGAGGCAATACAAGACGAGGCAGTTTATCCCTACGACTCATAGCCTAGCTTAGTGCGAGTTCACCAACAAAAGGAATGATTACAGGTTCCGAGAAGTAGCAAATGCATGGAAGAAAGTATATAGGATGAAGAAGTTTAGTGTAAGCCCGTTGACGACATCAAACTATGATTAGTGGAGAAGTAAAAGAGTTAATGATAACATTCCAGCACCGAATCTAGAAACTGTTCGGTCAATAGAGGAATATTTACTAGAGGTCCCATCAGAGATAGACATCCTGAAACAAGACTTTGAGAAGAATAGCACGGAATTCGGAAAGAGAATAGAGGTTTTGGAAGAAGAAAAGATGAAGTTGGGATTGGATGTGGATATACATAGGTCAGAGGCTGAAAGATTAAAGAAAGGGAAAAACAAAGTTGAAGAAAATTTAGAAGACTTGAAGAAGGTTTATAAGAAGCTTCGTTCTTCCATGAGAATCGCAGAATTAGGCAAGACGTCAGAACAATGGCGGCAGGAAATACAGAAACAAAAAGATCAAATAGAACAGTGGCAAAGGAAATTCCAAGACAGTCAGACTCGAGAGAACGACATGAAAGGAGAATTGCTAGAAAAACAAGTCGAGAAGGCCGAGCTGAAGGCCCAAATAGTTGGGTTAGAAACTAGAATAATGGAGTTAGAAGAGTCACTAACTCCATCCTGAAACATAAAGCAAGTATGGCCGAAAGTAAGGAATTAAGGGAAAGGGTGCAATAATTAGAGGCTGCGCTCCACAACAATGAGATTCGAATTAAGATCCTTGAAAGGAATTTAGGAACTAGTGAATGACACTTTCGACAAGCTCAGAGACAGGTCGAAGAAAGAGATTATGTAATTGGAAAAGCACTTACCCAAATGAGAGAAGCTGCTGATCATATGCAAGAGTTATCTGTCGAATCTGATGTTTTGAGCATTCAATATGAATCGAAATCAGGATGAGGACAGAAATTAGCCGGGCTTCTTGGGAAGATCAAAGCTTTAGGCAATAAGGCAAAGCCATTTGTGTAATTTCACTTTATGTAAAAAAGTTTTTCTTCTAGAGAAGTTGTTCTAATGGAATTGAATTCAAAGTCAATGCCTTTTCTTACATTGCATATATGCATTACATTCGCATTGCTCTTCACATATTTTAGCATGATAATTCTAACTAATTAAAACTTTAACAGTTACATCAGTAATCATTAAAAATCCACATCACTATAAAACTCGTAAAAAACCAAAGCCATGGAGCAAAGGCTAGAGCAAATTGTCTGAGAAATCTCGGAAAATCATGCCCTAACGTGTTTGGTGTAATTTTTCCGTATAATCTACATGAATCAAATATCCTATTTAAAACTTTTCAAAGTGTCCTTCAATTTCGAAATTCCGAGAACGTCGTGCCCTAACGTGTTGGACACGACTTTAATTCTCCGAGAAATTTGAAACATACGGGAATTTTTCTTCAAATCAAATTTTTGAAAATAACGTGAAATAAGTTATGTGTCCGAGGATTGTATCTTAAACTTAATTCGAAATGTCGAGTTCTCAAAAAATATACAAATAATTTTACAAAAAAAACGAGGCAATATCCTTTCGTGTGAAAACTTCGAAAAACCATGCCCTAACGTGCTGGATTTGATTTTTGTATAATTCGCGCGATCAAATATCCTCTTTAAAATCTTTCAAAATGTCCTTCAATTTCGAAATTTCGAGAATGCAGTGCCCTAACGTGTTGAACACGACTTCAATTCTCCGAGAAATTCGAAACACATGGACGGTTTTTCTCAAATATGATTTTTTAAAAATCATGCAAATTTTTTTGAGAACAAAGATCGTATTTTGAGTTTTATTCAAGTTTTCAAACTTTTAACAAATCAAAACCTGAAAATAATCGATGTGGTACTAATTTTGGGCGTGTGAGGGTGCTAATCCTTCCTCATACGTAACCGACTCCCGAACCCGTTTTCTGGATTTCGAAGACCAACATATTTTTCAAAACGGAATTTAAACGTTTTGTGGTGATCCAATCACACTGAGTAAAAGGATTGGTGGCGACTCCCATTTTGTGATTTTTTAAAAAAAAATATTGTTCGAGACCTGTTTGTTTTTCCTAAAATAAACATTCTGACATTGTACTTATATTTCAATAGTTGGTATTTATGAAAGGTTTTTGAATTGTTTTAAAACTTAAAATTTAGTTCTTATACTTCAATTTTGAGACATTGAATTTCTATATCTTTTTTATTTAAAAATTTTGGTCCCATCATCAATTTTGCTATTAAAATTGTTGTTGTAACAGTTATAAAAAAAGGTAAAATAATTTTTCAGCTTTCAACATTTACAATTTTTTTTCAATTTGATCTTTATTTTTAAAAATACATAATCAATTTGAACAAATTTTTTTTAATTATAGATTAATTAAAAAAGTATATAAAATAAAGTCTACTTGTTTTATAAATTATATATTAGTCAAATTAATTATATATAGAATATATTTATGTAAATTTAATTATAAATTATATAAAATATTAGTAAATGTTGGATTAAGAGTCAAGAACACATGAAGAAAGAGAAAAGAAAGAAAGCAAAATAAAGTCTACTTGTTTTATTGATAGACTCTACTATCTCTCAAATAGAGACCAACAACCCCACGTTGATTTACTTAGCTAACTAACGGTAGAATAGTTTGCCATATAACTAACCAACAACAAACTAAACTAAATTGCTGTTTTTTTTTTATTCTTATTCAACAGTTACAAGATTAAGGCAATGGGATATCCATGCTTTTTTGAGATCAACAAACTACATATTGCACCCACACCTGTAGCAGCCCACAATTATAATCAGGCTATCGTAAAAAATCAACACTAACAGCAAACACCAAAAAAAATGACAAAAAAATGCAACAACACTCAAAATCTTCTAGCAATCACAGACATTCCAACAAGAAACATTACAATCTCTCCACCATCTTTGAACATTTCAGTCTACTGTTGCCAGTGCATATGCCATCGATACAGTATATCGCCATATTGCCTTGGACATGCCTTTACTTTTGATTCCCGTTGTTGCCAAAGTAGCTGCCATTTTGTTTCCGTACTACCTCGCCAGCACGAGTGATTTTCCTATCAATGTCATTAAGTTTTGTAAGCTTCGCCCACGGTCTTAATTCTTTTTTTTTTTTTTTTACTTTTGGAACTTTTTATATATTTTCAAATTATTTTAAATAATTTTTAAAAAAATTGTTTTATATATATTTTTTTATCTTTTGAATTTTAAAGAGTTATTTTTTATTTTTTTATTTTTTTAAATTACGTATTTTTATCTAAAATATGAAAAAAAATTAATTTTTTAGAATTTTAAAGAAATATGTAGTTTTAAGAATAATGACAAAATTAATAAAAAAAAAACTATATAGTTAATGGTTAAAAAGTTATTTTACCATTTTAATTGCTACAAGAATAACTTTAACATCAAAATTAGATGGAAGAACCAATATTTTTAAATAAAAAAATGCAAGGACTCAATATCTCAAAATTAAAATTTAAAGACTAAATTTTTATTTTTTAAAAAATAGAGAGATCTCTAGCATAATTAAACCTATTTCAATACGTATGATAAAATAAAATTTCAATATTATAAAATAATTATTAGCTCGGCAACGTTGTTAGGAAAAAAAACAATAGATCACTTACAAAATAAGTTTTGTTTATAATACAGGCAAAATTGAGTGGGTGGCCAAACACACGTATTTACAAAGGCAATGGGAGAGATGCTTTTAGGGCAGCTCAAAGGACTACCTATGTATTAATGCAAAACGTGGTCCTACGCATTAATGTAAAACGTGTTTTTAGATTGTATTGTTTGGCAAAATTTACCTATAATTTCATTAATCAGTAACAGTTATCACGCTATGAATAGCTAAAAGAAGTTGGAATTGTACAATCAAAAACTCTCGACCACATAAATATTTCAAAAATAATTAAGATGTTTTTTGAAGCCTAATTTGTCCGGGTCCAGTCTAAACCTATTTTGCTTTAGATTTATCCTAAGTTTGAATTTATTTTTAAATTTAAATTTATTTTAAGTTTAAGTTTAAATTTATTTTAAACTTAAATTTAGTTTAAGTTTAAATTTATTATTAAATTTAAATTTATCCTAAATATAAATTAATAAAGTCCAAAAGATACATTAAAGTTCAATACCAAATGGCCCAAAATACCCCAGGCCCAAATACAAACCAGACCCCAAGTCCAAATTACAAACATTGAAACCCAAACAGGCCCGTTTACATATTTGACCCAATTTTACAAAAAGAAAGTCAAAAGACCAACTTGTGTTGCTACCACCTCCATCTCAGCCATTCAGAGCATGCCACGTCAGCACCAGCAACACCACCTCCAGCAACTTGTCATTGCCACCGTCCATCTGTCATAGCCACCACTATGAAACTGCAAAGAACAAGACATGCATTAAATGAAAAAACAAATTGTAATGATTATAATACTGATTATAAAAACCAGATTCAAACAATTGTAAGGGGGTTACATGTTTTTAAGAAATTAATAAAGAAACGATAGGCATTTACAAATCGAAAGTAGGAAGTAGTTAATAGCAAGTAGAGAACAAACTGAAGCCAATTCCAGAATTCTCAAGCATTGAAATCATCCAAGTACTTTCAACGTGTGTTTATTGCCATTTATGTTTCAAATTTCTAACCCCATCAGTTTCAAAGTATGCATTAATACATGTATTGAATACCCCACTGTTGTCATTTATTATTATTTTTATTTTCAAAAAGTATTTAACAAATATCCTTAATAATAATAATAATATTAATAACCTTTTAAAAAAAGAAATTGAAAAGGCATTTAGAGTTATGCCCCTTTGGTTGCACCACCGCCGTCGTTGCCCGAAGCCACGAAGTAGTCCACTTCGAGCATTGTCCGTGCCTCGTCAGGATTAGATTTGCAAAGGAATCAATGACAAACAAAATGAGTTAATGAGATTTTGTTTAAACAGAAAACAAAAGGAAAGAATAAAGGAAAAAGAAATTTTTAAAAAAAGGAAAATACTAGAACATTAAAACGATTTTTTTAAAACAGAAAGAAAAAGGGATAATAACCTAAAGGTTTTTTTAAATTTGGAGAAAGAGGAAGACGATTAAGATCTTTCCAGATCTGGATTTAGACCCAGATCCAAGCTTTGGAAAGAGGAACAAACAGAATCGAAAGTTTTCTAAAAAAAAAAAGTAAAAGTAAAAGAAATAAAAATTAGAAATAGAAGGTTTTATCTTAGAGCCACCGGAGACGACGGCGTGTGCGGTGTTGGGCGATGGCGCGTGGTATCAGACGACCGGCGGCCTTAGAGACCGGCCAAGAAGAGAAGAAAGAAAAGAGAGGGGATTTTGAAAGTTTTTTTTTTAAAAGAGATGAGAAATGATTTTTTTGATGGAAAATTTGGATTTATAGCAGCCTTGATACACTGCCGTTTTGGGGGTGAATATTTGGTGCCAAAACGACACTATTTTGAGTCAGACTCGTTTCAGACCCGACTTGCTCCAGAGGATCCGCGTTTTTTCGTATAATTCACATGAATCGAATATCCTTTTTCAAGTTTTTTAAATGCCTTTTAACTTCGAGATTCTGAGAATGTCGTGCCCTAACGTATTGGTCACGGCCTTAATTCTTCGTGAAAGTCGAAACAAACGGGTATTCTTTCTTCAAATCTTTTTAAGTCATGTGTCCAAGGATTGTATCTTAAACTTAATACGAAATTTCGAGTTATCAAAAAATAAATATATATATATACAAATAATTTTAAAACAAAACGAGTCAATATCCTCTCGTGTAAAAACTTCGAAAAACCATGCCCTAACGTGCTGGGTGTGATTTTCGTATAATTCACGCGATCGAATATCCTTTAAAGTCTTTTCAAACCGTTCTTTAATTTCGAAAGTCCGAGAACATAGTGCCCTAACGTGTTGGACACGACTTCCAGTTCTCTTAGAAACATGAAACATACGGACGATTTATCTTGAAATAGAATTTTTGAAGATCACGCAAAAGTTTTCTAAAAACAAAGATTGTATTTTAAGTTTTACTTGAGTTTTCAAACTTTTTACAAACCAAGACCCGAAAATAATCAATGTGGTACCAATTTTGAGCGTATGAGGGTGCTAATCCTTCCTCATGTGTAACCGACTCCCAAACTCGTTTTCTGGATTTCGAAGACCAACATATTTTTCAAAACGGATTTTAATCATTTTATGGTGATCCAATCACACCAAATAAAAGATTGGTGGCGACTACCATTTTTTGACTTTTTAAAATATTATTCGAGATTTGTTTGTTTTTTTTAAAATAAACGTTTCGACAGCTTGGCGACGCCATTGGGGAATTTTTTAAATAAACGAGAGTCAAGCCAAAATTGATTATTTTCAGGTCTTTTTAAAAACTTTTAAACCTTCGGTTTTGTTTAATATACGATCATTGGCATTATTGTGTGATGTTATATTATGTTGATATTGCTAATATAAGTGTGCATTCATATGCATTTTGTTATAACCCTTTTAAGTGGAAGCGGGAAACTACTCCTTCGTGAGGTTTTCACCTCCGTGCAAGATAGTGAATCGCTTTCGAGATGACATTCGTACCCATGTTTTCGTGAAGTTTTCACTTCCGTGCAAACATGTGGGAAATGTGTCCCCCTAAACCGAACTCATCCATATGAGCCTGTAATGGATGAGGATCGAGGAATCCGTTGGTTTGTGTACCCTTTACTTTAGAGCCTGAAACCACATGTAATGAGCCATAATTACTCGCCTTAGAAGGAGTTATACCAAACCTCTTAACAATCATCCAAGACAGTTCTTAGATTCTTCGTTCTATACCTGTATCGATGTTTTTGCTAACTCTTTCTTTTTTGCCTGTTTTCTTTTACTTGCATTTGCATCATCATACAAGAAAATGTGTTGATTTAAATTCGGTTACCAAATAGGCAATTTCATCATGGGGGACAGATTTTTTAATAAAGTGGAAGATAACATGACTTTGCGCTTATGGTCGAAGGAAAGCACAAAGTCAAAGAAGATTTAGAAGACTTGAAGAAAGATTACGCAAATTCAAATCAAGATCCTTGAAAGGAATTAAGAAGCAAGTGAGGGGCACTTTCGACAAGCTCAGAGACATGTTCGAGATAAAGATTATGCAAATGATGAAAAAACGGCTGATCACATGCGAGCATTAGTCATCGAAGCTAATATGTTGAGCATGCAATATGAATCAAGATCGGAGCGGGGACGAGAATTAGCCAGACTTCTAGAAAGATCAAAGCTCTAAGCCATAAGGCAAAGCCGTTTATGTAATTCGTTTTATGTGGAGAATTTTGTCTTTTAGAGGAGTTGTTCTAATTGGATTGAATTCAAAATCAATGCCTTTCCTTATGCATACATGCATTCATAAGCTGCATATTTTATTAGCTTGCATTTAATTCCATAAATTGAACTGTGTCAAACCTTTAGTGGTTACTTGAATAAGGTGAGAGACACGGTTATATTTTTGCTTTAATTGCAATATATTTTGAATCTGTTTGCATTGCATTTTCATAAAAAAAAGTGTTGGTTCATGTTCTATTGCCAAATAGAGAACTGGTCATAAGAAAACGGATTCCTTGATAAGGTAAAAATCAACGTGGTCGTGCGTCTATGTGGTCAAAGAAAAACAACAATGAAAAGTGATTTCCTATCAAAAGGGCAGGTATCAGAGTTCTGGGGTTACACCAAAATACGTGAAAGCCATAACAGTTTGCAAGAGCTGAAAGAAGTATGGAAGACAAAATGAGGTAGAAGTTTAAAATTCGGATATGTTGATTTGTCTTACTTAGTTGCCTCACTTTCAAAAACTTGAACATAAGGTAGAAGAATAAGCTACATTGCTCGAGGATTCAAAATCATAAAGCTTATTTCGGATGAGCGAACATTGGGTTGCAATCTTAAGGAAAAATAAGACAAGTACATTGCTTTGGAAAACCTACAAGACACAGTACACTTAGATGAAAAATGTTGACATTCTTGCCTCAAATACGTACAAGATAGTCGTCCTTCCTAAAGTGTTGGGACACGTAAAAGAAGCTATTGTAAATTTGTTTGACCGACTTGACAAGAGAAATCACTCACGTTCTAGCAGTCTTAGCCATTAAACACTTATCGAAAAAAGGTGTATTGGCGCACAACTTTTGCTAATATGGTTTCGTAGCCATTTTTGGAAAGTCGAAAAAGTCTCTTATCGAGTATTCTCTAAGGACTACTTTTCGTTAAAGAAATTTATGGCTATCTACAAACATGGTGATTTCCCCAAAGAAACTGAAAATAAACAAGGAATGACTCCAACGCTCTTAGGGGCAAGTTTGAGATAGGGACCATGTCGTAAGCAATGACTCCATCAAGTGAAAGAAAAGGCTAACCATTTGTAGACTTTAGCCATTCAAGACCGGCATCTTGGACTGGAAATCAGGATCAAACCGGAGCAAATTAGCTTGGAAGATTAGTAATTTGAGCATTAATGCACGACCATTCATCTGCCTTATGTACAGGAATTTGTTTTCTAGTAAAGTTGTTCTAAACGGAATTGAACTAGAATCAACGTCTTTTTGCATGCATTTTACCATTCATTTACATTGCACTTCATGCATTAAATTTCAATGAAATCCCTCATATTTCAAACACTCGTGTGAAAGAGAGTCATCAACCCTAAATGAAAGCTGAGAGGAAACATGATAAATCAGGATAGGGAATGATAAAAATTTGAGAAAAGCCATGTGAAGAGTGGAACCTGTTGAGAGTTCATCCTTACACCCTTGGAAGTGTTTTGGACAACTAGACTGTGGAGGAGCTTCCTATAGTTTTTAGGACTTTTCCAGGAAAATATTCAGAATACACTTATCATTCTAAGCTCGAGTGTAATAGGGATCCTTTTACAAAGGGCAAATGACCATTATCTTTTACTTCAATAAAAATGATGCATTGTTTTTGTCCTATTTGGCAAACACCTTACCATTCTTCTCATTTGTTCATACCATAATTAATCATTCTTTAGTTCAATTATTCTTTGGATCCCTTTTTATCTTTATGCTGGGTCTCTTGATATCAAGGATACGAGCAACACTGCTGTTGACTTAAACCCTTTTGAGTAAGACAAGTGTCCAGAAAAACTTTGAGGCTTTGAAAATGATCAAGAATGTAACTTGTCTCCCGATCTGCTACCGATAGTTAAGTAAGACACGAAACAAAATCATCTTGTAAAGTTGTGATTTTAAGTGAGCATCAAGACATGTGTCTTTGTAGAAACACGGCAAGTTGCCTTGAGAATCCAAAGGTCTTTGCATGATTTATCAAAGCTTTAAGGAACTAATGTCGTGACACACAGACTCTCATAAAGGAAGAATGCAATCCAATTCAACGGAAACTTGAAAAATTGAGGCTCGACATGTTATCAAAAGAAGAAGAAGAAGAAGAAGAAGAAGAAGAAGAAAATATGGGTCAAAAATCCGCAAAGGACATTTTAAAACAAAAATAAAAAGAGAAAAAAGGAAAAAGAAAGAAAAGAAAGAAAAAGTCAAGATGAAAACCCGTAAAGGGTATCATGAAAATTTATACTCCATCATCTTTCCACGTCGTGGCCTCTTTCTATGTGAAGCATGGACACCATCGAGAGTTTCTAATGTGCATCAATTCGTCCTCATGATCATTTAGTACTACTTCCTATGCCAAGCGGCGGTTAAGTAGATTATTGAAAATGAGAGATTATATGCCGGTATGCAATGCCAAGAAAGGATCATATCCAACGATGACTTGAATTTGAGCAACAGCACGATAGCAAAGTCTACAGTCAATTCAAGAGTAAATATCATAATTCAGTACCACTTCGCCAAAAAAATGGGGCATTAGTGGGGACCAATACAGACACCAAAGGATTGATTAAAAAATAGCAGAGACCTGCAAAGGCTCGGTATGAGAAATTACCATTTGCCTTCGAGGTTTATTGAGTTTTTATCAAAACAGCCACTGGGGCAACACCTTTCGCACCAGAATAAAAGTCATCCTACCCATTGGAATCAAGTTTCCTTCCCTCCAAATTTTGTTAGAACTAATAAAGCAGAATGGATCTAATCCAGATGCAGTCAACTAAACTTGATTGAAGAAAAGATACTAAAAGTCATGACCAGATGATAAGGGTTTACGACAAAGAAGGATCCACTCTATAGAACCCCACGAGAGAGCTCTAGTTTTGAAAAGGATCTTGCTTACAAAAGACTTCCAAGAAAAATGGATGTCAAATTGGGAAAGGCCCCATGAGATGAAGGAAGTCTTTTTGGAGAAGTTTGGATTTTGATCAAAATGGATGACAAAAATTTGCCTAACTTTGTGAACTCGGATTCAATGAAAAAAAAGAGAGAGAGGAAAAAGAAAAGGAGAAGTTGAGGTGAAAACTCGTAAAAGGCATCTCGAAACCTAAGGAGACTTGAGTTAAAAACCTGAAAGGGCTACTCAATTTCGAAGAAAAGAGCGTGAAATGGTCTTCTCTCTCAAAAGTAGTGAGGTGGAGAAACTTTACACCTTGAAACATTGACGAAGGACTCCAAGTTTCATGAACACATGTCAATCTCAGAATGGTCCTCATGAAGTTTGCTCAATGAAGCTCATACTTTGATATTTGGGGCACCTAACCCTATTCTTTGCTCACTTTATGTTTGACAACTTTTTGACCAATATGAGTCATTTTTAATATTTTCATTCATATGAGCTTTGCCTCCATAAAATTTCATTCACCTTGCGACCATGTTCAAGCAATTCTGCATCTAAATAGCAGTTAATAAGCGAACAACCTTTTCATTTGTGCGACCTTTGTTGGAATCAAATTCAATTTCATCCACTTTGTAACCTTGATCAAGCATCTTTGCATTTGAAATAACGGTTAGTGGTCAACTACATAAGGAATAGAAAGGTTTCTGCATATCATGCTACAAAATTTCTAAATAGTACAAGGACTTGAAATGGGACCACTAGTTAGAAATAATACAAACCCGAGGGTTAAAGGGAGATATAGTTCGAATTACGACTACCCTTTTAGGTTTCACGACAAAAATACACATGCACAAAATATAATAACACATCAGTGATAGGTCTAAGACAAACGACAAATGATGTCAGCTAAGGACTAAAAATAAAATCATTTTTCAAAGATGACATTTTTACATTCATCATTCATATACATCTATTTATGAGGATTTGATCTGGTCTACATAGAGACCCATGAAAGCACATTTTACAGATTTCATTACTGCGAAATGACGAAATAAGCTGAGAAAAACATGAAGATTTGAAAGGAAGGATTGAGGCCGCGATGGTGAATCCGGTACCTCAAGAAGATGTGATGGGAAAGATTGAGGCAGCAACGGCGAATCCGGTACCATGAAATGTAATGGGAAAGGTTGAGGCAGCAGTGACGAACCCGGTACCATGAAGATATGAAGGGAAAGGTTGAGGCAGCAATGGTGAACCCGGTACCTTAGAAAACAAGAAGGAAAAGATTAAAGCCGTAATGGCGAATCTTATACCATAAAGTCGAAGAGGAGCAAATTGAAGTTGCAACAGTAAATCTTCAACCTCGAATTTACAATAGATCGAGATCATACCAAATTTTCATCTCTTTAAAGTTTCCATAAGAGCAGGACAAAATTCGACATCAAATCCTATCTTCCTAAAATTGCAGTAGAGTTGGATTCAAATTATATCATTTCATTTTTACCCTTAAATCAAGAAAGGCAGACTGAAGATTCGATCTCTTACCCCAAGCCATGGGGCAGATCACCATCAGCCAATCTCTTACCCCGAGCTTAGGGCAGATTGCAGCCATTCGATCTTTTACCCCATGGGGCAGATTGTAGCCATCCAATCTTTTACCCCGAGCATGGGGCAGATCACCATCAGCCAATCTCTTACCCCGAGCCTGAGGTAGATTGCAGCCATTCGATCTTTTACCCCATGGGGCAGATCACAGTCATCCAATCTCTTACCCGATCATGGAGCAGATTCTAGTTATCCAAAACAATAAAGCGGTTACCTTCCTGATGAGATACAGAGAAGTGAACCAGATCCGTCTTCTTGATAAGATACAGAGAAGTGGATCAAAACAACGAGGCGGTCATCTTCTTGATGAAATACTGAGAAGTAGACCAAATCGATGAAACCAGGCTCAAAGTAAGCAAATCTTCGAACCCCAACTTCATGATGAGATACTAAGAAGCAGGTCGAAGCAATAAAGCGGTTACCTTCCTGACGAGATATAGAGAAGTGAACCAAATCCGTCTTCCTGATGAGATACAGAGAAGCGGATTGAAACAAGTGATGCAGTCATCTTCCTAATGAGATACTAAGAAGGAGACCAAATCAATGAAACCAGACAAAGTGAGCAAATCTTCGAACCCCTACTTCTTGATGAGATACTAAGAAGCAGGTCGAAGCAATAAATTCATCTTCTTGATGAGATACATAGAAGCAGATTGAAACAAGTGATGCGGTCATATTCTTGATGAGATACTGAGAAGTAGACCAAATCAATGAAACTAGGCTCAAAGTGAGCAACTCTTTAAACCCCAGCTTCCTGATGAGATATTGAGAAGCAAGTCGAAGCAATCAAGCGGTTACCTTCCTGATGAGATACAGAGAAGTGAACCAGATCTATCTTCCTGATGAGACACAGAGAAGTGGATCAAAACAAGTGATGCGGTCATCTTCCTGATGAGATACTGAGAAGTAGACCAAATCAATAAAACCAGACTCAAAGTGAGTAAATCTTCGAACCCTAACTTCCTGATGAGAAACTGAGAAGCAGGTCGAAGCAATAAAGCAGTAACCTTCCTGATGAGATACAAAGAAGTGAACCAGATCCGTCTTCCTGATGAGACACAAAGAAGTGGATCAAAATAAGTGATACGGTCATCTTCTTAATGAGATACTGAGAAGTAGACCAAATTAATGAAATCAAAGCTCGATGTAAGCAAAACTTCGAACCCTAGCTTCCCGATGAGATACGGAGAAGCAGGTCGAAGAAATAAAATGGTCATCTACCTGACGAGACGTAGAGAAGTGAACCAAATTCATCTTTCTAGTAAAATACGGAGGGAGAAATCAAAATATGAAGCTACAATACCAAATACTTGGAGTGTCGGAAGGTATCAAGGACTACGACGACACCGAACCCTGAGGTTTGCAAATAGGGTGAAGCTACAGTAGCAAATTTTGTCTTCTTAAAATTGCCTCAAGGCAACATGGAATCATAACGCCGAAGGTAGAGAAGCAGATGCAGTAGGGGTGAACGACCGATGAAGTGAAGGGCGGACCAGTGGAAGAAAGAACGTCGAAGAAATGAAACTTGACAAAATTGGGCCTTCTTTTGGTCTTTACTCCGTTCCTGTTACACAACAACGAGCAAAGAGGGGCAGCTGTTGAAGCCCAATTTGTTCGGGCCTAGTCTAAACCTATTTTGCTTTAGATTTATCTTAAGTTTGAATTTGTTTTTAAATTTAAATTTATTTTAAGTTTAAGTTTAAATTTATTTTAAACTTAAATTTAATTTAAGTTTAAATTTCTTATCAAATTTAAATTTATCCTAAATATAAATTAATAAAGTCCAAAAGATACATTAAAGTCCAATACCAAATGGCCCAAATTTATTTATAGTGTAAGTATCACCATGAAAGTGTTAACTAATCAATAAGAGATTCATGACACTTTCCTTTAAAAAATAAAATAAATCTTTTTTGAAATTTATTATTATCACATAAATACAACTAATTACTAAAATAAATCAAATAATATAATTGTAAGGGAATTAGAAATATTGTTTATTAAAAAAGAGTCCGAAAATGTGTTTCCACAAAACTTTATTAAGGATAGTTACATATAAACTTTTATTTTTGAGAAGTATACTTACTTATAACTGTATATAAATATAGTGGTCACAAGCCACCTAACTTTTCCATCCCATCTCACTTCATTATCCCCTATAAATAGCCTCTTCAAATCTCATTCACAGAATAGATCAAACAACTCCCACCACTTTCAAAATAAACAGATTTCCCCTAACCCTACTTGTTTTTCAGTGAGGTTGATAGGCTACGATATCAACTACAACTTTCATTGCCAACAAGGGAAATGAAGGAAATAATAAGGGAAAATGACGAATGTCAGAATCAAGGTCTGCCATTCTCCACATTTGATTTTCTTTTTTCGCCTACTTACTATCATATGTTAGTTTTATTTATTTGATATACTGTATGGGAGTGAAATATATAGCTTTATGTCGCAAACAACTTAATCCTAGAGAGAAGCAAGTAGAGAACAAACCAAAGCCAATTCCAAAATTCTCAAGCATTGAAATCATCCAAGTACTTTCAACGTGTGTTTATTGCCATTTATGTTTCAAATTTCTAATCCCATCAATTTCAAAGTATGCATTAATACATGTATTAAATGCCCCACTGTTGTCATTTATTTTTTTTTTATTTTCAAAACGTATTTAACAAATATCCTTAATAATAATAATAATAATAATAATAATAATAATAATAATAACCTTTTCAAAAAAAGAAATTGAAAAGGCATTTAGAGTTACGCCGCTTTGGTTGCCTGACCGCCGTCGTTACCCAGTCGAGAACATAGTGCCCTAACGTGTTGGACACGACTTCCAATTCTCCTAGAAACTCGAAACATACAGACGATTTTTCCTTAAATAAGATTTTTGAAGATCACGCAAAAGTTTTCTAAAAACAAAGATTGTATTTTAAATTTTACTTGAGTTTTCAAACTTTTAACAAATCAAGACCCGAAAATAATCAATGTGGTACCAATTTTGGGCGTATGAGGGTGCTAATCCTTCCTCATGCGTAACCGACTCCCGAACCCGTTTTATGGATTTCGAAGACAACATATTTTTCAAAACGGATTTTAAACATTTTATGGTGATTCAATCACATCAAATAAAAGATTGGTGGCGACTCCCATTTTTTAACTTTTTAAAATATTATTCGAGACTTGTTTGTTTTTTTTTTTAAATAAACGTTTCGACAATGTTTATTATTATGTATAAATCATTTATAAATAAATTTAAAGTCCTTAATTTCTTCAAAGTTAACTTAATGAAAATAATGAGGAAATTGATATTTATTTATAGTGTAAGACACCATGAAAGTGTTCACTAATCAATGAGAGATTCATGACACTTTCCTTTAAAAAATAAAATAAATCTTTTTTGAAATTTATTATTATCACATAAATACAACTAATTACTAAAATAAATCAAATAATATAATTGTAAGGGAATTAGAAATATTGTTTATTAAAAAAGAGTCCGAAAATGTGTTTCCACAAAACTTTATTAAGGATAGTTACATATAAACTTTTATTTTCGAGAAGTATACTTACTTATAACTGATACTTACTTATAACTGTCTATAAATATAGTGGTCACAGGCCACCTAACTTTTCCATACCATCTCACTTCATTATCCCCTATAAATAGCCTCTTCAAATCTCATTCACAGAATAGATCAAACAACTCCCACCACTTTCAAAATAAACAGATTTCCCCTAACCCTACTTGTTTTTCAGTGAGGTTGATAGGCTAAGATATCGACTACAGCTTTCATTGCCAACAAGGGAAATGAAGGAAACAATAAGGGAAAATGTCGAATGTCAGAATCAAGGTCTGCCATTCTCCACATTTGATTTTCTTTTTTCGCCTACTTACTATCATATGTTAGTTTTATTTATTTGATATACTGTATGGGAGTGAAATATATAGCTTTATGTCGCAAACAACTTAATCCTAGAGAGAAGCTCATGTCTGGAGGTGGAGCGTAGGAGTTTTGATTGGAAACATAACCCTCGTTATGTTGTCTGCCTCTCAGATAGTAAAAATACCTAACGCACTAATGACGGATAGTGTGGACTAAGAATAGAACTTGTAGCATGGTGGTGAGCTACAGGTCCAAGGCTTATGTATTATGGGGTGGTGTAAAAGTTGTTAGGCAATGTGGAAGTTTAGGACTAAATGATGTTTTGTCCCTCTTGAATAATACAATAATACATATATAATATTCTTTTGTCTACTGTAATTCCTTCTCTTGTGTTTTTTTATTGCCAGACATGGAATTGGATAATGTAACCAAGTTTCTTCAAGGCAAGACTATATTAGTCACTGGTGCAACTGGATTTTTAGCTAAGGGTATTACTCTTACTCTCTCTTTGTAAGGCCAAAGGTGATTTTATTGAAAGCACCTCTAATACTTAATGGTTTAATGTTTCAATCATGCCTATTAGTCTTTATCGAGAAGATATTACGGCTTCAACTAAACGTGAATAAGCTTTATCTTCTTTTGAGGGCTTCAAATGATAAATCGGCCACACAACGCTTAGAAGATGAGGTATATAAAAACTTATATCTATTTTATGTACTCAATCCATCTTATGGAATACATAAGAGACATAGTTTGCATATAAAATTATACTTTCTTTTATATACCAAATATCTAATTAAAATAACACTAACGTGAATCGAATTTATATGTAGATCATAAGCACAGAACTGTTTAGGATTCTCCGCGAAAAATGGGGTTCAAAATTTGATGCCTTGATATCAAATAAGGTGATAGCAGTGGAAGGTGACACCTCTTCTGAAAACTTGGGATTAAAAGATTCAAAACTAAGAGAAGAAATGATGAAGGAAATAGAAATTGTTGTAAATTCTGCGGCCACAACTAACTTTAATGAAAGGTACTATAGAATCATGTTGTAATTAAGCTATAACTGATTATCGATACCATTCCTCAAAGAATAAACTTATCGGTTCCATCCTCATATTTAAATTGTATCCCATATGTACGGGTGTTAAGTTATGTTGAGTCAAATTCGATTCTAATTTTAAACAATACCTTATATGTTGATTAAAACTTTTTAATGGCTCTTAATATTTTATTCTTATTAAATTACTTTAAATATTAAAAAACTTTTAAGTTTATATAAATAACTCGAGCTATGGATAAATTTACAATAAAATAACATATAAATTATGTCACAAATTTACCAATTTGTTTTCATCTTCATCTTAGCTTCTCTTACATTTTGAAGGTATGACGTTGCGTTGGGCATCAATACATTTGGAGCTTTCAATGTTTTGAATTTTGGGAAGAAATGTGATAAAATAAAACTATTTCTCCACATTTCGACCGGTAATTATCAATTATGATATGATATTCTATTACTTGTATTTCAATGCTATCTGGATAATCAAATTCTAGATATAAAAAAATTATTGCAAAATTAGTATATACTTTATTAATGATTTTATCTTTTTTTTTTCTTTTAGCTTATGTTTGCGGTGAAAAGACAGGGATGGTATTAGAAAAACGATTTTGTATGGGTGAGACTTTGAAAGGAACACATAACTTAAATATCTTTGAGGAAAAGAGAATTATGAAGGAGCAATTAGCTCAACTACAATACCATGGTGCTCCAAATAAAGCAATAACATCATCCATGAAGGAATTTGGCCTTGAAAGGTTTTTCTTTTTCTATTCCATCTTGATTCAAAATTATGATTAAAATGAATTGCGAAAGGTTTGTTGAATGAAGCCAAGTTGATTTGTGAATATGTCTCTTGAGTCATATATATATATATAAAAGAACTCTTGAGAATCATATATTGTACTCATATTTCAATAGTTGGTATTTATGAAAGGTTTTTGGATTGTTTTAAAATTTAAAATTTAGTTCTTATACTTCAATTTTGAGACATTGAATTTTTATATCTTTTTTATTCAAAAATTTTGGTCTCATCATCAATTTTACTGTTAAAATTGTTATTGTAACACTTATAAAAAAGGTAAAATGACTTTTCAGCTTTCAACATTTACAATTTTTATCAATTTGGTTTTTATTCTTTAAAAATACATAATCAATTTAAACAATTTTTTTAATTATAGATTAATTAAAAATATATATAAAATAAAGTCTACTTGTTTTATAAATTATACATTAGTCAAATTAATTATATATAGAATATATTTATGTAAATTTAATTATAAATTATATAAAATATTAGTAAATGTTGGATTAAGAGTCAAGAACACATGAAGAAAGAGAAAAGAAAGAAAGCAAAATAAAGTCTGATTGTTTTATTGATAGACTCTACGATCTCTCAAATAGAGACCAACAACCCATCATTGAGTTACTTAGCTAACTAACGGTAGAAATAGTTTGCCATATGACTAACCAACAACTAACTAAACTGCTAATAGTCCAATAGCTTAACCGTCTTAACAGTTTAACTGTTTACAATTGATTACTCTAATAATATAAAATAAATTTTAAATGACGATATTAACTCTCAATCATTTCGAAAATTTTCCTGTTTAAAAATAATAATAAAGTATTTTAAATTTAAATTTAATTATAAAACTTATATTAGTATAAAGTTTTATTTTTATAATTTTAAATAGTAAAATAGATCAAGCCGAGCTAATTCAAAACTAAAAATATATACCCAAATCTGTCCCAAAACGAGTCAAGTAGATCACGTGATCGATGAGCACCTCTTGTTACTATTCATGGAGTAAATAACATAACTTTTTTAATTTTGGAAAATTTTATATATTTTTAAACATTTTTAAATTATTTTTTAAAAAATGTTATTATTTTTTATCTTTTGAATTTTAAGGAGTTATTTTTATAAATAATTTATTTTTATCTAAAATATGGAAAAATTAATTTTTTTTAAAGAAATGTGTAGTTTTAAAGAATGATGACTAAATTAATAAAAAAAACTATATACATTAAGAGTTAAAAAATTATTTTATCATTTTTAATTGCTATATGAATAATTTTAACATCAAAATTAGATCGAAGGATCAAAATTTTTAAACAAAAAAATTATAAGAACTCAATGTCTCAAAATTAAAATTTATGGATTAAATTTTTATTTTTTTAAAAAAATGCAGAGATCTCTAGCATAATTAAATCTATTTCAATGTGTATGATAAAATAAAATTTCAATATTATAAAATAATTATTAACTAGATAACGTTGTTAGGAAAAAACCATAGATTATTTACAAAATAAGTTTCATATATAATACAGAGCAAAATTGAATGGGTGGCCAAACACATATGTATTTACAAAGGCAATGGGAGAGATGCTTTTAGGGCAATTCAAAGGAGATTTGCCACTTGTTATTATACGCCCCACCATGATTACAAGCACTTATAAACAACCTTTCCCTGGTTGGATTGAAGGTGTTAGGTATTCATACTAATTTAAATTATTATTATTATCACTACATGGAAGGGGAAATTAACAGTACGAGTTGATAATTTTTGAAATTTATTTATGGTTTTTTACATGCAGAACCATAGACAGTCTCATTGTGAGTTATGGAAAAGGGAAAGTAAAATGTTTTCTTGCCAACCCCAACACTATTCTTGATGTGGTGAGATTTTTAATTCCAGTTCTTGATAACATTACAATTTCTTCCTTTATTGGAAGTAAAAAAAATCTTGATGAGGAGTTTTTAAATTGTATATGTAGATACCAGTTGATATGGTGGTAAATGCCATGGTTGTGGCCATGAAAGTTCATTATGCAGATCGTCAACATTCTTGTGAGATCGTTTACCATGTCAGCTCCTCATTCAGAAATCCTATAACATTCTCAGATCTTCAAAACTTTTTCTGCTGTTACTTCATTAAAGACCCATGGATTGATGCAAATGGGCTGAGAGTGAAAGTCAGTCAACTAACAACATTCAGCAAGGCTACTACATTTTTCCAATACATGCAAATGAAATATGTGCTCCCATTGAAGGTTTGTTGTTCTTAATTTCTACTTTATATCAAGTATTTTTTAATAATAATTTTATTTTTTCATTATTTTATTTTTGTTTCTAATCTTATAACTCAGGTATTTTATTTGGTGAACATGCTTTGTTGCCAACGTTTCAAGAAAGTTTATAAAGATCTTGATCGTAAAATCAACTTCGTAATCCAATTAGCAAAATTTTATGAACCTTATGCATTATTCTTAGGAATGTAAGTATTCGTTTTACTATTCTATTAAATAATTCAATTATATTGCATTCAACAATTACAAACGCTTTAATTGTTTTCTTCTTTCCCAAACAGCTTTAATGATGGAAATTTGGAGAAACTACAAAGGGTGGCTGAAGAGCAAGGCATTGATTTAGATGAATTTAACTTTGATTCCGAGAGTATTGACTGGGAAGAGTATGTGATGAATATTCACATTCCGGGTCTTTTAAAATATGGGATTAAATCTTAGGTTATATATAACTAAAGTAATCTACTACACATAATATCCGTGTTTGAAGGTATGACGTTGCGTTGGGCATCAATACATTTGGAGCTTTCAATGTTTTGAATTTTGGGAAGAAATGTGATAAAATAAAACTATTTCTCCACATTTTAACCGGTAATTATCAATTATGATTTGATGTTCTATTACTTGTATTTCAATGCTATCTGGATAATCAAATTCTAAATATAAAACAATTATTGCAAAATTAATAACATAACTCTATTTAGTATATATTTTATTAATGATTTTATCCTCTCTTTTTTCTTTTAGCTTACGTTTGCGGTGAAAAGACAGGGATGATATTAGAGAAATGATTTTATAAGGGTAAGACTTTGAAAGGAACACAAAACATAAATATCTTTGAGGAAAAGAGAATTATGAAGGAACAATTAGCTCAACTACAATACCATGGTGCTCCAAATAAAGAAATAACATCATCCATGAAGGAATTTGGCCTTGAAAGGTTTTTTTTTTTCTATTCTATTTTGATTCAAAATTATGATTAAAATGAATTGCGAAAGGTTTGTTAAATGAAGCCAAGTTGATTTGTGAATATACCTCTTGAGTCATATACATATACATATATATATAAAAGAACTCTTGAGAATCATATCTTGTATGTTGGAGCCCAATTTTGATCGGACCCAACATTTAAACCAAAATTGAACATAATTTTAAATTTAAATTTAAATAAATAATGTTCAAATTACAAATCCAATAAATCATTGCCCAAAATACAAGTCCAAACCCACATCCCAAGTACCAAATTTAACCCTGGCCCAATAAACCCCCCCCCCCCCAAAAAAAAAAAAGATATATAAAAACCTAATCTGCTACAAGTTGAACCAGCTGCCACCCACCCTAGCCACCTAGGAGCCGCCACGTCAGCGTCATCAGCAACTCATCAGTCAACTTGCCACCACTGCCACTGCAAGTCGAACCTGCAGAAGAAGAAAAGACCAGTATTTAGTTGTAAAGGACAAATTAGCATGATTGTATAATCGGTTATAATAACGAATTCAAACAATTATAGAGGTTACGAGTTTTCAAAAAAGATCAATACACTAGACATTTCGAAATCAATACGAAAAGCACAGAGCAATCGAAGTAACACAAAATAGACTTTCAAGCATTTTAGTTTCCGTTCTCAAGTTATAGTGCATTCAAAAATTAGACCCGAAGCATTCAAAGTTCAATAGAGAATATACGAAGCAACAATATCATAATACGGAACCAATTCCGAGTATCCAACTAATCAGTATTGTATTCTCAAGGTACTTTTTTTTATATACTAATATTTATTGCCTATTTATTATTCCCTTAAAGTTTCAAAGTGTTTTTAATATATATTAATATATATAATATTTATTTGTTAAATATTAATATACTTATTAATTGCTATTTATTACCATTACGAAATTCAAAACGTTTGTTAATAAAAGATAAAATGAAGGGTCATACCTGATTTACTGTCTCCGTCGTTGCTCCGGTCGAAATCCCCCCGAGCACATCCGTGCATGGAGGAGTTTCGACAAAGACAAACCTTGCAATTTTTGAAAAGAAAACAACAATAAATAAATAATAAATAAATTAAAAGGAATAATAGAAACAAAAAGGTATGAAACAAATTCAAAGAAAGAAATAGTAAAAACATTAAAGTTTTTTTAAAGAAAAATCAAACCCAGATTTAGGGTTTTCTAAGAAAAAAATAAAAAAATACATCAAAAACAAAGGTCGGGTTCGATTCTTTTTTAAATAAAAAGGAGTTACAAAATCATTGTGTTTTTCAAGATCTGGGTTAGATCTAGTACGATCCATACCCAAATCTACTCTTTTTTTTTTTTTTTAAAATAGAAATCGAAAAATTGAAAGAGAATAAAAAAGGAGAAGTTTACCTGTTGACTGTCGTGAACGTGACGTCGGAGGATGACGGACGGCGACGGGAGCATGGCCGAGATCGGAGATAAAACCTCTATGGTTGGACTCAGGAAATTTCAAAGAAATTGGGAAGCAAACAGATATTTTTAAAAACAAAATGTGAAAAGTGACTTTTTTGAAGGATTTTTAACTTAAAAACCCCTTGGTGCGATGTCGTTTTGAGGAGGGAGGTTTTGTGCCAAAACGGCACCGTTTTACTCCAACCCAACTCGACCCGTGTGAATACCCCTGGGATCAGTGTGTTTTTATTTAATGGGTTATTTACCAGTTGGTCCTTCCGCCTTTTTCCAAATTTCCAATCAGGTCCTTTCAGTATTTTTTAATTCTTTTAAAATGTACCTAGTAATTTTTAAAGCTTTACAATTTAATCCTTCGATTTTTGGAAGCCCAGGAAGCTGCCACGTGTCCCATTTTCAGTTTTATTGTCCAATAAGTCCTTAAACTATCCATAAATCACATTTTGACTCACAAATTTCTCAAAAATTTCATTTTGACCCCTAAACTTCTTAAAAATTACATTTTAACCCTTAAACTTCTCAAAAATTATTTAAACTCAAAAATTACATTTTGACCCCTAAATTTCTCAAAAATCACATTTTGACTCCCTAAATTCATAAAAATTACATTTTGACACCTAAACTTTTCTAAAATTACATTTTGAGCCCTAAAATTTTTCCAAAATCACATTTTAACCCTTAAAATTTTCTAAAATTACATTTTGACCCAAACTTCTCCAAAATTATGATTTTGCCTCTGAATATCCAAGAAATTATCATTTTGCCCCCAAAATCCAAAAATTACCATTTTGCCCCCGAATATCTAAAAAATTATTTTTTTGCCCTTGAACATCCAAAAAATACCATTTTATCCCCAAATTTCCAAAAATCACATTTTGAACCTCAAATTTTCCAAAAGTTTGATTTTAATCCCAAATTTTCCAAAAAATTCAATTTTGACCCTCAAATTCCTCGAAAATTACTTTTTTATCTCAAATTTTTCGAAACTTCATTTTTGACCCCGTTTGTTTTGATTTTCTTTATTCTTTGATGTTCATACATAGAATTTAATTATTATTATTCTTTCTTATTTTGTATTCTATTAATTTTATGTTTAAATTTTTACGCATTTATTTATCTGATTAATTATTTTGTTTCGTGTTATTTAATTTTTGCTATTAATTGCCCATTCATATTTAATTTATACGTTCGTTTTCAAATTATTTTTACATACAAATAAACCTTTAAAACTGAGGTAATATCCTTTTCATGTGGAAATCTCGAAAATCATGCCTTAACGTGTTGTGTGTACTTTTTTGTATAATCTACACGAATCGAATATCCTCTTTAAAACTTTTCAAAGTGTCCTTCAATTTCGAAATTACGAGAATGTCGTGCCTTAACGTGTTGGACACAACTTCAATTCTCCGAGAAATTCGAAACATACGGTCATTTTTGTTCAAATCTAATTTTTGAAAATCACGTGAAATAAGTTATGTGTCCGAGGATCGTATCTTAAACTTAATTCGAAATGTCGAGTTCTCAAAAAATATACAAATAATTTAAAACAAAAACGAGGCAATATCCTTTCGTATGAAAACTTCGAAAAGCATGCCCTAACGTGCTGGGTGTGATTTTCGTATAATCCGTGCGATCAAATATCCTCTTTAAAATCTTTCAAAATGTCCTTCAATTTCGAAATTCCGAGGACGCAATGCCCTAACGTGTTGGACACGATTTCAATTCTCCGAGAAATTCAAAATGCACGAACGGTTTTTCTCAAATATGATTTCTTAAAAATCATGCGAAGTTTTTTGAGAACAAAGATCGTATTTTGAGTTTTATTCAAGTTTAAAAACTTTAACAAATCAAGACCCGAAAATAATCGATGTGGTACCAATTTTGGGCTTGTGAGGGTGCTAATCCTTCCTCATACATAACCGACTCTCGAACCCGTTTTTTGGATTTTGAAGACCAACTTATTTTTCAAAACGAAATTTAAATGTTTTGTGGTGAACCAATCACACCGAATAAAAGGATTAGTGGCGACTCCCATTTTGTGATTTATAAAAAAAAAAATTATTCGAGACCTGTTTGTTTTTCCTAAAATAAACATTCCGATAGCTTGGCAACTTCGCTGGGAGATTTTTCAAAATAAAAGAGAGTCAAGCCAAAAATTGATTTTCGGGTCTTTCGTTGAAAATTTTTAAAACTTTGGTTTTGTTCAAAATACGATCCTTTGCATTTTTGTGATGCTTTATTACGTTGATATTGCTAGTATAAGTTTGCATTGATATGCATTTTGTTACTACCTTCTTAAGTGGAAGCAGAAAACTACTCCTTTGTGAGGTTTTCACGTCCGTGCAGGATAATGAATTGCTTTCGGGATTACATCCGTACCCTTGTTTTCGTGAAGTTTTCACTTCCGTGCAAACATGCGAGAAATGTGTCCCCTTAAATCGAACTCATCCGTATGAGTCTGTAATGGGTGAGGATCGAGGAATCTGCTGGTTTGGGTACCCTTTACTCTAGAGCCTCAACCACATATAAAGAGTCGTAAGTACTTGCCTTAGAAAGAGTTATACTGAACCTTTTAGCAATTATCCAAGACAAGAAAAGGTGTTGATTTAATTTCGATTACCAAATAGGCAGTTTCATCATCGAAGACGGATTTCTTGATAGAGTTGAAGATAACATGGTTGCGCGCTTATGGTCAGAGGAACGACAATGTGAGAAAGGAGACAGTTTGAAAGAGGGGCATTTATCAGAATTTTGGGATTATACTCGGATTAAGGTAACACAAAACAGTTTGCAAGAATTGAGAGAGATTTGGGGTTGGTGGGATATTGAGATGAAGCAAATGTTCTATCCGAAATTGGAGACTTACCCTACTTACTCGAAGTGAAGATTAAACAAACATCTCTTCCTAGCTCTCACCCAGCACTGGAATCCTGTTTATAGTTGTTTCACCTTTGGAAACTTGACATGACACCCACAGTGGAAGAGTATACCGCATTGATTCGTTGTCCCATAATTCAAGTTGACAAAGCATACTCAAAAAATGCATGTGTCCCAACCTTTCTGAAAAGATTGACGAACGTAACCGGAATGAGAGAACAGTGGGTTGCGTCTCAGATTAAAGTAAAAGGAGATAATAAGTGTATCAATTGGAAAAGTTTGTGAGATCTAATACTATCACACCCAAATATAAAGAAACGCATTGGCATTTTCGCTCTTGACATATACGGGTTAGTCCTTTTCCCAAAAGCATTAGGGCATGTAGAAGATGCAATTGCGGTCTGTTTGATCGACTTTGTAAAGGAGACACGCTTGTCCCAGCAATTCTTGTCGAGACCTTAAAATTATTAAACACTTGTCAATGAGAAGGGGAAGGAAGGTTCATTGGTTGTGCATCACTTCTAATGGTTTGGTTTCAAAGTCATTTCTAGAAGGTAGAGAAATTTCCATGCAAAGTGTTCTCGACCGATTTCTCACCTTTAAGGGAATTTGTTGCCACACAAAGGGAACAAAATATATCCAAGGAAAAATGAATGCTTATCCTTCAGAACCTTCAAGATGAGGATGTCGAATGGTGCGTGCCTTGGTTTATCCCCGATGAGATCCTCTATAGTTGTGGCACCTTTGATTGGGTCCCTTTACTCGGGGTATGGGGTGCTATAAGATATGCCCCTCTACTCGTGTCGAGGCAATACAAGACGAGGCAGTTTATCCCTACGACTCATAGCCTAGCTTAGTGCGAGTTCACCAACAAAAGGAATGATTACAGGTTCCGAGAAGTAGCAAATGCATGGAAGAAAGTATATAGGATGAAGAAGTTTAGTGTAAGCCCGTTGACGACATCAAACTATGATTAGTGGAGAAGTAAAAGAGTTAATGATAACATTCCAGCACCGAATCTAGAAAATGTTCGGTCAATAGAGGAATATTTACTAGAGGTCCCATCAGAGATAGACATCATGAAACAAGACTTTGAGAAGAAGAGCACGGAATTCGGAAAGAGAATAGAGGTTTTGGAAGAAGAAAAGATGAAGTTGGGATTGGATGTGGATATACATAGGTCAGAGGCTGAAAGATTAAAGAAAGGGAAAAACAAAGTTGAAGAAAATTTAGAAGACTTGAAGAAGGTTTATAAGAAGCTTCGTTCTTCCATGAGAATCGTAGAATTAGGCAAGACGTCAGAACAATGGCGGTAGGAAATACAGAAACAAAAAGATCAAATAGAACAGTGGCAAAAGAAATTCCAAGACAGTCAGACTCGAGAGAACGACATGAAAGGAGAATTGCTAGAAAAACCACCAGTGAGATAGACACGAAATACGTGCAGGATCATCATTAAGACCATCATACTTGCCGACCATCGATGAACTGATCGGATTAACCAACCAAAGTTAGCTTCAGTCATTATGTATTGAACAGAAGCAAAAGCCTCAGTAACGGTTGGACGATAGTAAAAAGTCATAGCAAATCCTGTAGCTACTTGTACCAAAAAACAAGTAAGCGTAATTCCTCCTAGACAATAAAATATGTTAACATGAGGAGGAACATATTTACTAGTTATATCATCCGCAATCGCCTGAATTTCGAGGCGCTCTTCGAACCAATCATAGACTTTATTGAGATAGGTAAACCAAGAGGACCCCCCCCGAGAACCGTATATGAGAATTTCATCTCGTACAGCTCAAACAAAAACACCCAAGTAATAGCTGAAACGGATATGGAATAGAAAGTTTGAAACTTCTTAATCTTTTCATTCAATTTTATCTGAAGACACAAAAGAGTGAAAATCCGAAAGCTCTTTTTTGTAGTTGTAATTATAATGCCAAAAAATCAAGTCGGCGCAGTCGTCTCTATGTTGATCGTTACAGGCCTCTTGAATCTTCTATTTACCTACTTATTTCTTTTTCTTTGCTTTGATTTGTTCTTTGTATGAAATGTGGCTTTATTCTTGTTTTCTTTCTTTTTGATAGGAATTTGTATTTTTATTTATTATATCTATTCTATTGAATAAGTGATGATCCGATGGTTCTTACTCAAAGAATCTTTGGACTTAGTTTGAAGGTTTTATTGAATCATCGCGGTTCTGGTATGAATCTGAAGTTTTAATTGATTCATAGGGTCTTAACAAGAGAATTCCTATCAAAAAGAAAGAAAACAAGAATAAAGCCACATTTCATACAAAGAACAAATCAAAGCAAAGAAAAAGAAATAAGTAGGTAAATAGAAGATTCAAGAGGCCTGTAACGATCAACATAGAGACGACTGCGCCGACTTGATTTTTTGGCATTATAATTACAACTACAAAAAAGAGCTTTCGGATTTTCACTCTTTTGTGTCTTCAGATAAAATTGAATGAAAAGATTAAGAAGTTTCAAACTTTCTATTCCATATCCGTTTCAGCTATTACTTGGGTGTTTTTGTTTGAGCTGTACGAGATGAAATTCTCATATACGGTTCTCGGGGGGGGTCCTCTTGGTTTACCTATCTCAATAAAGTCTATGATTGGTTCGAAGAGCGCCTCGAAATTCAGGCGATTGCGGATGATATAACTAGTAAATATGTTCCTCCTCATGTTAACATATTTTATTGTCTAGGAGGAATTACGCTTACTTGTTTTTTGGTACAAGTAGCTACAGGATTTGCTATGACTTTTTACTATCGTCCAACCGTTACTGAGGCTTTTGCTTCTGTTCAATACATAATGACTGAAGCTAACTTTGGTTGGTTAATCCGATCAGTTCATCGATGGTCGGCAAGTATGATGGTCTTAATGATGATCCTGCACGTATTTCGTGTCTATCTCACTGGTGGTTTTAAAAAACCTCGCGAATTAACTTGGGTTACAGGCGTGGTTCTGGCTGTGTTGACCGCATCTTTTGGCGTAATAGGTTATTCCTTACCTCGGGACCAAATTGGTTATTGGGCAGTCAAAATCGTAACAGGCGTTCCGGAAGCTATTCCGGTAATAGGATCGCCTTTGGTAGAGTTATTACGTGGAAGTGCTAGTGTGGGACAATCCACTTTGACCCGTTTTTATAGTTTACACACTTTTGTATTACCCCTTCTTACTGCTGTATTTATGTTAATGCATTTCCTAATGATACGTAAGCAAGGCATTTCTGGTCCTTTATAGAGAATATAGACTATAGCTCTATTGTAACCAATAATTATCTTATTACTTGGGGGAGGACAATAGTATTTCATTGCTACAAATATGGATTATTGAAAAAAAAAATAAGACATGTATTTGGATATTTCCTTTCAACTACAACAATATTCTATTATTTATTTGATATGACATGAATAGTTGAAGGGAATTCCCCGAAGAGAGAATGGATTATGGGAGTGTGTGACTTGAACTATTGATTGGGCCGTGCAGAAATATGCCTTTATCTGCTACATTGGAGTTCACAACCAAATGTGTCTTTGTTTCAACCACCGTGTAAGCCCCATACAAAGATAGGCTGGTTCGCTTGAAGAGAATCTTTTCTATGATCAGACCTAACGATGTTGTGTATAAATAGGGCTCCGTAAGATCCAGTAGAATAAGTGATTTGGCATAATCCAAATTAGATTTTAGTTTTTTTTTTACTTTCTTATCTTAATAGTATGAAAATGCATTCATTTCTTCTGCATCGACCCGATTTAATTATACTATCGGAGTGAAACAAGGGATCTAAAGAAGAGCAAAGGCTAGACTATATTAGTAATAAGTAAATCCTTTATATGTAAAAAATCTCGATATATTTTTGGGATAAAGGTGAATCGCAAGGCCTAAGACGACCCATAAAGCATTTGATCACGATCAACTTTGTACGCCTACTTGGGTATTGAGCATTTACCTGTAAAAATGGAATTCCTTGGAATGTATAATTGCAACTCCGTAAAATGGAATCGGGTAACTTTTTTCTTACATATGGAACCATTCATATATGTGGGGATAACGTATAGATTTATTTTAAACATATAGAATATAGATTTATTTTATAGGTATCCGTTTGTATCCATTTGATTCGATTGACTTTTGCTTGAGCCGGATGATGAAAAATTATCATGTCCGGTTCCTTTGGGGGATGGATCTAGAAAAATTCACCTATCCTAATAACAAAAAAACCTGACTTGAACGATCCTGTATTAAGAGCTAAATTAGCTAAAGGTATGGGTCATAATTATTATGGGGAACCCGCATGGCCCAATGATCTTTTATATATTTTTCCAGTAGTAATTCTCGGTACTATTGCTTGTAACGTGGGCTTAGCGGTTCTAGAACCTTCAATGATTGGTGAACCCGCGGATCCATTTGCAACTCCTTTGGAAATATTACCTGAATGGTATTTCTTTCCTGTATTTCAAATACTTCGTACAGTACCTAATAAGTTATTGGGTGTTCTTTTAATGGTTTCAGTACCTGCGGGATTATTAACAGTACTGTTTTTGGAAAATGTTAATAAATTCCAAAATCCATTTCGTCGTCCAGTAGCGACAACCGTTTTTTTGATTGGTACTGCAGTAGCCCTTTGGTTGGGTATTGGAGCAACATTACCAATTGATAAATCCCTAACTTTAGGTCTTTTTTAAATTGAATCAATTAAAAAAAAATATCATGATGTGCGTATCTAGGGAGTAGTCACTTCAAAGTCAAAGTGAATTCTCCCTAGATACATTTATTCAATTCTGGTCCGAATCTATGGATTGTGCTGAAGGTTCAAAATCCATTGGATTAAAAATTTTGGTAAATCAATTTCGAAATGCTTTTTCTACTTCTTTTCTAGAATGCCCAATATTTGTTTTACATCTTCTATGCGAAAGTGTTCAATTTTCATAAGGTCTTCTCGACTGTTATTCAAAAGGTCCAATAATGTATGTATATTGGACTTTTTGAGACAATTATAGATCCTGGGAGGCAATTCTGATTGGTCAATAAAAATATATTTCAATGCTATTTCTTTTTTCTTTTTTGTTAGTTTAACTAATCTATCATGAAACGGAAAAAAAGGTAAAGTAACATCGTGTTGATTGTTTTCTAAATGTAAGTTTTCTTCTTCCGCATGTAGAAAAGGAATAAATCAATCAATCAAATTGCGAGAGGCTTCATGAAGTGCTTCTTTCGGAGTTAAACTTCCATTTGTCCATATTTCTAGAAAAAGTATCTCCTGTTTTTCATTATCATTCCCATAACAATGAATACTATGATTCGCATTTCGAACAGGCATGAATACTGCATCTATAGGATAACTTCCGTCGTGAAAGTTCTTTGGCGTTTTTATACCGTATCCTCCATTTCTCTCGATTTGTAATTCAATACACAAATCAATTGGTTCGGTTAGGCTGGCTATATGCTGTGTATTATCAACGATTTCCACAGAAGGTGGTAAGATGATGTCTTGAGCAGTTACATATCCGGGACCCTTGGCACAAATAAAGGCGTTACGGGTTCCATACGAATTCCCTCTCAATACAATTTCTTTCAAATTCATTAAAATTTCATGGACTGATTCTTGAATACCTACTATGGTAGAATATTCGTGTGGTATTTTCTCAGATTTTGCACGTGTAATGCATGTTCCTTCTAGTTCTCCAAGCAAAGCTCTTCGCATCGCAATGCCTATTGTGTCGGCTTGGCCTTTCATAAGTGGAGACAGAATAAAGCGTCCATAATAAAGGCGCTTACTATCTGTTCTTGATTCAACACACTTCCACTGTCGTGTCCGAGTCGAAGTAGAGACTTTTACTTTCTCTCGAACCATAGTAATATTATTTTATTTGATCAGATCATTGAATCATTTATTTCTCTTGAAATCTCTTTAGTGTTTATTTCTACACACGTCTTTTTTTAGGGGGTCTACAGCCATTATGTGGCATAGGGGTTACATCCCGTACGAAACTTAATAGTATACCACTTCTACGAATAGCTCGTAATGCTGCATCTCTTCCGAGACCAGGACCCTTTATCATAACTTCTGCTCGTTGCATACCTTGGTCTACTACTGCTCGAATAGCATTTCCCGCTGCGGTTTGAGCAGCAAAAGGGGTCCCCCTTCTTGTACCCTTGAATCCACAAGTGCCGACGGAGGACCAAGAGATTACCCGACCCCGTACATCTGTAACAGTAACAATGGTATTGTTGAAACTTGCTTGAACATGAATAACTCCTTTTGGTATTCTACGTGCACTTTTCCGTGCACTACCGCGCCCATTCCTACGTGAACCAACTTTTGGTATAGGTTTTGCCATATTTTATCATTTCATAAAGATAAGTCAGAGATATATGGATATATCCATTTCATGTCAAAACAGATCTTCTATTTTTATTTGTTTATCGCTTTCTTTAAGATTAGTTTCTTTTCTTTCAGGAGTTCTTTTTAGAATAGAAAGATTATCCTTGTCTTTGTTTATGTCTCGGGTTAAAACAAATTACGAGAATTCGTCCCCTCCTACGGATTAGGCGACATTTTTCACAAATTTTACGAACGGAAGCCCTTATTTTCATAGTTGTTATTCCTTAAATTTTTCCGAATTCGCTTATTGGAAGAAAATAAGTTTCTTGAAATTTGAATTGGATCCCCCTGAAAGGAATCTTGAAGTTGAAAAAACTACCTAATCGTTCGAATCCTTGTTGCGAAGTCTATAAATTATACGCCCCCCGGGTTGAATCATAAGCACTTACTTCACTTTTGTTGACTCTATCCCACGTTGGTAAAACTCTCCTGAAACATAACCTAAAATCAGATCTTCATTATCTAAAGGAATCCGGAGTGGGAGTGATTTACTAATTAAACCTTCATGAATCCATTTTTTTGTTCTTTTATTCCAGGTAAAACTTCCTTGACGTATCAACTACTGTAGGGCAGGAGGAGTTCTATTAGACAACCCGTGCTTTTTTCTTTTTTTTTCACAAATGGAGAGTTTCGGATACAATTCGTATACCGGACAGATTACCATATATAACACAAAATTTCTCCACCGATTCCTTCTAGTCGAGCCTCCCGGTCTGTCATTATACCCCGAGAAGTAGAAAGAATTACAATCCCCATCCCGCCTAAAATTCTAGGAATTTGTTGATAGTTAGAATAGATTCGTAGACCTGGTCGACTGATCCGTCGTAAATTTAAAATAGTTCTATGTGGTCCTTTTCTATTCCTTCTATGTCGTAGGGTTAAAACCAAAAAAGTATTTGTTGCGTTCCCGACGTTTCCTTACGTTATCGATAAAACCTTCTCGTAAAAGTATTTTAACAATGTTTTCAGTGATGTTAGTAGATCCTATTTGAATCGTTCCTTTTCTATGTTAGAAACTAGAATAATGGAGTTAGAAGAGTCACTATGGAGACACCGCAATTGGAACTCCATCCTGGAACATAAAGCAAGTATGGCCGAAAGTAAGGAATTAAGGGAAAGGGTGCAATAATTAGAGGCTGCGCTCCACAACAATGAGATTCGAATTAAGATCCTTGAAAGAAATTTAAGAACTAGTGAATGACACTTTCGACAAGCTCAGAGACAGGTCGAAGAAAGAGATTATGTAATTGGAAAAGCACTTACCCAAATGAGAGAAGCTGCTGATCATATGCAAGAGTTATCTGTCGAATCTGATGTTTTGAGCATTCAATATGAATCGAAATCAGGATGAGGACAGAAATTAGCCGGGCTTCTTGGGAAGATCAAAGCTTTAGGCAATAAGGCAAAGCCATTTGTGTAATTTCACTTTATGTAAAAAAGTTTTTCTTCTAGAGAAGTTGTTCTAATGGAATTGAATTCAAAGTCAATGCCTTTTCTTACATTGCATATATGCATTACATTCGCATTGCTCTTCACATATTTTAGCATGATAATTCTAACTAATTAAAACTTTAACAGTTACATCAGTAATCATTAAAAATCCACATCACTATAAAACTCGTAAAAAACCAAAGCCATGGAGCAAAGGCTAGAGCAAATTGTTTGAGAAATCTCGGAAAATCATGCCCTAACGTGTTTGGTGTAATTTTTCCGTATAATCTACATGAATCAAATATCCTCTTTAAAACTTTTCAAAGTGTCCTTCAATTTCGAAATTCCGAGAACGTCGTGCCCTAACGTGTTGGACACGACTTTAATTCTCCGAGAAATTTGAAACATACGGGAATTTTTCTTCAAATCAAATTTTTGAAAATAACGTGAAATAAGTTATGTGTCCGAGGATTGTATCTTAAACTTAATTCGAAATGTCGAGTTCTCAAAAAATATACAAATAATTTTACAACAAAAACGAGGCAATATCCTTTCGTGTGAAAACTTCGAAAAACCATGCCCTAACGTGCTGAATTTGATTTTTGTATAATTCGCGCGATCAAATATCCTCTTTAAAATCTTTAAAAATGTCCTTCAATTTTGAAATTTCGAGAATGCAGTGCCCTAACGTGTTGAACACGACTTCAATTCTCCGAGAAATTCGAAACACATGGACGGTTTTTCTCAAATATGATTTTTTAAAAATCATGCAAGTTTTTTTGAGAACAAAGATCGTATTTTGAGTTTTATTCAAGTTTTCAAACTTTTAACAAATCAAGACCTGAAAATAATCGATGTGGTACTAATTTTGGGCGTGTGAGGGTGCTAATCCTTCCTCATACGTAACCGACTCCCGAACCCGTTTTCTGGATTTCGAAGACCAACATATTTTTCAAAACGGAATTTAAACGTTTTGTGGTGATCCAATCACACTGAGTAAAAGGATTGGTGGCGACTCCCATTTTGTGATTTTTTTTAAAAAAATATTGTTCGAGACCTGTTTGTTTTTCCTAAAATAAACATTCTAACATTGTACTTATATTTCAATAGTTGGTATTTATGAAAGGTTTTTGAATTGTTTTAAAACTTAAAATTTAGTTCTTATACTTCAATTTTGAGACATTGAATTTCTATATCTTTTTTATTTAAAAATTTTGGTCCCATCATCAATTTTGCTATTAAAATTGTTGTTGTAACAGTTATAAAAAAAGGTAAAATAATTTTTCAGCTTTCAACATTTACAATTTTTTTTCAATTTGGTCTTTATTTTTAAAAATACATAATCAATTTGAACAAATTTTTTTAATTATAGATTAATTAAAAAAGTATATAAAATAAAGTCTACTTGTTTTATAAATTATATATTAGTCAAATTAATTATATATAGAATATATTTATGTAAATTTAATTATAAATTATATAAAATATTAGTAAATATTGGATTAATAGTCAAGAACACATGAAGAAAGAGAAAAGAAAGAAAGCAAAATAAAATCTACTTGTTTTATTGATAGACTCTACTATCTCTCAAATAGAGACCAACAACCCCACGTTGATTTACTTAGCTAACTAACGGTAAAATAGTTTGCCATATAACTAACCAACAACAAACTAAACTAAATTGCTGTTTTTTTTTTATTCTTATTCAACAGTTACAAGATTAAGGCAATGGGATATCCATGCTTTTTTGAGATCAGCAAACTACATATTGCACCCACACCTGTAGCAGCCCACAATTATAATCAGGCTATCGTATAAAATCAACACTAACAGCAAACACCAAAAAAAATGACAAAAAAATGCAACAACACTCAAAATCTTCTAGCAATCACAGACATTCCAACAAGAAACATTACAATCTCTCCACCATCTTTGAACATTTCAGTCTACTGTTGCCAGTGCATATGCCATCGATACAGTATATCGCCATATTGCCTTGGACATGCCTTTACTTTTGATTCCCGTTGTTGCCAAAGTAGCTGCCATTTTGTTTCCGTACTACCTCGCCAGCATGAGTGATTTTCCTATCAATGTCATTAAGTTTTGTAAGCTTCGCCCACGGTCTTAATTATTTTCTCGATAACCAATCATATACCGTCTTTGATCCCATCTCAACAATGATAGCGCTTGATAACTTCCATCCCATTTCATCGATTATTTCCAGTGCTGTCAAAATCGCCTTTGTTTCTTCTTCCTCTGCATCCTTAGCTGCACTCGGCCCTACAAATAACCCAACAACATCCATTCTTCTTCAACAACAATTCACCATGATGCTTTAAAGAAGATATTCCTTGACAAACCGACTTTTGCTAGAGCTTCCGCCATTCCATTCTTTTTATTATTAGTGACTTTTTCAATGTCCATGAAAAAATCATTCAGCATCCTCGGTTGCATCTCGCCTTCAAACATCCATTTTAGCACTAATGATGATCCAACTTCTATCATGATTGAGCAGCTTGTTTCCCAACCCATACCAGAAACTAGATTAAGAGCTATCTTAATTGCTCCCAGCTGAGCAAAGTCGGCATCTTTGGCATCACTTGGACCAGAGAACAATGCTCGAGAAATGCCCTCTTCATCTCTTAGTACCCCGCCATTCCCTGCTGCCCCCTCAAACACCAAACCACGCACCTTAAAACTTCAAGCTACCCTTCGATGGAGGTTTCCAGCACAAAACTCTGTTCTTCATAGTGTTTTTTAAGTGACCTACATTTTAAAGGGCAGAACCACCAGCAGCTTTTCGACACCACGAGTTCATCATACACAGCCCTTACCCACACCAATGCTCTCATTTTTTAATGAAACAACAACGTTTCCATTGTACCAATTTTTTATTAAAACACAACCTCTTTCCTATCCAACCATAACTTCATTGCTAAACTGCTAATTAATTTTAAACGGTAAAATAGGCCAAGCCGAGCCAGCCCAAGATTAAAAATATATGCTCATGCCCATCCCAAAATAAGTCAAGTCAATCAGGCTAACTGAGTTCCGTGGGCGATGAATACATTGGAGTAATTTTTTTTTTTTTTTTTACTTTTGGAACTTTTTATATATTTTCAAATTATTTTAAATAATTTTTAAAAAAATTGTTTTATATATTTTTTTTTATCTTTTGAATTTTAAAGAGTTATTTTTTATTTTTTTATTTTTTTAAATTACGTATTTTTATCTAAAATATGAAAAAAATTTATTTTTTTAGAATTTTAAAGAAATATGTAGTTTTAAGAATAATGACAAAATTAATAAAAAAAAAACTATATAGTTAATGGTTAAAAAGTTATTTTACCATTTTAATTGCTACAAGAATAACTTTAGCATCAAAATTAGATTTTGAAGAACCAATATTTTTAAATAAAAAAATGCAAGGACTCAATATCTCAAAATTAAAATTTAAAGACTAAATTTTTATTTTTTAAAAAATAGAGAGATCTCTAGCATAATTAAACCTATTTCAATACGTATGATAAAATAAAATTTCAATATTATAAAATAATTATTAGCTCGGCAACGTTGTTAGGAAAAAAAACAATAGATTACTTACAAAATAAGTTTTGTTTATAATACAGGCAAAATTGAGTGGGTGGCCAAACACACGTATTTACAAAGGCAATGGGAGAGATGCTTTTAGGGCAGCTTAAAGGACTACCTATGTATTAATGCAAAACGTGGTCCTACGCATTAATGTAAAACGTGTTTTTAGATTGTATTGTTTGGCAAAATTTACCTATAATTTCATTAATCAGTAACAGTTATCACGCTATGAATAGCTAAAATCGAAAGTAGGAAGTAGTTAATAGCAAGTAGAGAACAAACTGAAGCCAATTCCAGAATTCTCAAGCATTGAAATCATCCAAGTACTTTCAACGTGTGTTTATTGCCATTTATGTTTCAAATTTCTAACCCCATCAGTTTCAAAGTATGCATTAATACATGTATTGAATACCCCACTGTTGTCATTTATTATTATTATTATTTTCAAAAAGTATTTAACAAATATCCTTAATAATAATAATAATATTAATAACCTTTTAAAAAAAGAAATCGAAAAGGCATTTAGAGTTATGCCCCTTTGGTTGCACCACCGCCGTCGTTGCCCGAAGCCACGAAGTAGTCCACTTCGAGCATTGTCCGTGCCTCGTCAGGATTAGATTTGCAAAGGAATCAATGACAAACAAAATGAGTTAATGAGATTTTGTTTAAACAGAAAACAAAAGGAAAGAATAAAGGAAAAAGAAATTTTTAAAAAAAGGAAAATACTAGAACATTAAAACGATTTTTTTAAAACAGAAAGAAAAAGGGATAATAACCTAAAGGTTTTTTTAAATTTGGAGAAAGAGGAAGACGATTAAGATCTTTCCAGATCTGGATTTAGACCCAGATCCAAGCTTTGGAAAGAGGAACAAACAGAATCGAAAGTTTTCTAAAAAAAAAAAGTAAAAGTAAAAGAAATAAAAATTAGAAATAGAAGGTTTTATCTTAGAGCCAGCGGAGACGACGGCGTGTGCGGTGTTGGGCGATGGCGCGTGTGGCGCGTGGTATCAGACGACCGGCGGCCTTAGAGACCGACCAAGAAGAGAAGAAAGAAAAGAGAGGGGATTTTGAAAGTTTTTTTTTTAAAAGAGATGAGAAATGATTTTTTTGATGGAAAATTTGGATTTATAGCAGCCTTGATACACTGCCGTTTTGGGGGTGAATATTTGGTGCCAAAACGGCACTATTTTGAGTCAGACCCGTTTCAGACCCGACTCGCTCCAGAGGATCCGCGTTTTTTCGTATAATTCACATGAATCGAATATCCTTTTTCAAGTTTTTTAAATGCCTTTTAACTTCGAGATTCTGAGAATGTCGTGCCCTAACGTATTGATCACGGCCTTAATTCTTCGTGAAAGTCGAAACAAACGGGTATTCTTTCTTCAAATCTTTTTAAGTCATGTGTCCAAGGATCGTATCTTAAACTTAATACGAAATTTCGAGTTATCAAAAAAAAATATATATATATACAAATAATTTTAAAACAAAACGAGTCAATATCCTCTCGTGTAAAAACTTCGAAAAACCATGCCCTAACGTGCTGGGTGTGATTTTCGTATAATTCACGCGATCGAATATCCTTTAAAGTCTTTTCAAACCGTTCTTTAATTTCGAAAGTCCGAGAACATAGTGCCCTAACGTGTTGGACACGACTTCCAGTTCTCTTAGAAACATGAAACATACGGACGATTTTTCTTGAAATAGAATTTTTGAAGATCACGCAAAAGTTTTCTAAAAACAAAGATTGTATTTTAAGTTTTACTTGAGTTTTCAAACTTTTTACAAACCAAGACCCGAAAATAATCAATGTGGTACCAATTTTGAGCGTATGAGGGTGCTAATCCTTCCTCATGTGTAACCGACTCCCAAACTCGTTTTCTGGATTTCGAAGACCAACATATTTTTCAAAACAGATTTTAATCATTTTATGGTGATCCAATCACACCAAATAAAAGATTGGTGGCGACTACCATTTTTTGACTTTTTAAAATATTATTCGAGATTTGTTTGTTTTTTTTTAAATAAACGTTTCGACAGCTTGGCGACGCCATTGGGGAATTTTTTAAATAAACGAGAGTCAAGCCAAAATTGATTATTTTCAGGTCTTTTTAAAAACTTTTAAACCTTCGGTTTTGTTTAATATACGATCATTGGCATTATTGTGTGATGTTATATTATGTTGATATTGCTAATATAAGTGTGCATTCATATGCATTTTGTTATAACCCTTTTAAGTGGAAGCGGGAAACTACTCCTTCGTGAGGTTTTCACCTCCGTGCAAGATAGTGAATCGCTTTCGAGATGACATTCGTACCCATGTTTTCGTGAAGTTTTCACTTCCGTGCAAACATGTGGGAAATGTGTCCCCCTAAACCGAACTCATCCATATGAGCCTGTAATGGATGAGGATCGAGGAATCCGTTGGTTTGGGTACCCTTTACTTTAGAGCCTGAAACCACATGTAATGAGCCATAATTACTCGCTTTAGAAGGAGTTATACCAAACCTCTTAACAATCATCCAAGACAGTTCTTAGATTCTTCGTTCTATACCTGTATCGATGTTTTTGCTAACTCTTTCTTTTTTGCCTGTTTTCTTTTACTTGCATTTGCATCATCATACAAGAAAATGTGTTGATTTAAATTCGGTTACCAAATAGGCAATTTCATCATGGGGGACGGATTTTTTAATAAAGTGGAAGATAACATGACTTTGCGCTTATGGTCGAAGGAAAGCACAAAGTCAAAGAAGATTTAGAAGACTTGAAGAAAGATTACGCAAATTCAAATCAAGATCCTTGAAAGGAATTAAGAAGCAAGTGAAGGGCACTTTCGACAAGCTCAGAGACATGTTCGAGATAAAGATTATGCAAATGATGAAAAACGGCTGATCACATGCGAGCATTAGTCATCGAAGCTAATATGTTGAGCATGCAATATGAACCAAGATCGGAGCGGGGACGAGAATTAGCCAGACTTCTAGAAAGATCAAAGCTCTAAGCCATAAGGCAAAGCCGTTTATGTAATTCGTTTTATGTGGAGAATTTTGTCTTTTAGAGGAGTTGTTCTAATTGGATTGAATTCAAAATCAATGCCTTTCCTTATGCATACATGCATTCATAAGCTGCATATTTTATTAGCTTGCATTTAATTCCATAAATTGAACTGTGTCAAACCTTTAGTGGTTACTTGAATAAGGTGAGAGACACGGTTATATTTTTGCTTTAATTGCAATATATTTTGAATCTGTTTGCATTGCATTTTCATAAAAAAAAGTGTTGGTTCATGTTCTATTGCCAAATAGAGAACTGGTCATAAGAAAACGGATTCCTTGATAAGGTAAAAATCAACGTGGTCGTGCGTCTATGTGGTCAAAGAAAAACAACAATGAAAAGTGATTTCCTATCAAAAGGGCAGGTATCAGAGTTCTGGGGTTACACCAAAATACGTGAAAGCCATAACAGTTTGCAAGAGCTGAAAGAAGTATGGAAGACAAAATGAGGTAGAAGTTTAAAATTCGGATATGTTGATTTGTCTTACTTAGTTGCCTCACTTTCAAAAACTCGAACATAAGGTAGAAGAATAAGCTACATTGCTCGAGGATTCAAAATCATAAAGCTTATTTCGGATGAGCGAACATTGGGTCGCAATCTTAAGGAAAAATAAGACAAGTACATTGCTTTGGAAAACCTACAAGACACAGTACACTTAGATGAAAAATGTTGACATTCTTGCCTCAAATACGTACAAGATAGTCGTCCTTCCTAAAGTGTTGGGACACGTAAAAGAAGCTATTGTAAATTTGTTTGACCGACTTGACAAGAGAAATCACTCACGTTCTAGCAGTCTTAGCCATTAAACACTTATCGAAAAAAGGTGTATTGGCGCACAACTTTTGCTAATATGGTTTCGTAGCCATTTTTGGAAAGTCGAAAAAGTCTCTTATCGAGTATTCTCTAAGGACTACTCTTCGTTAAAGAAATTTATGGCTATCTACAAACAAGGTGATTTCCCCAAAGAAACTGGAAATAAACAAGGAATGACTCCAACGCTCTTAGGGGCAAGTTTGAGATAGGGACCATGTCATAAGCAATGACTCCATCAAGTGAAAGAAAAGGCTAACCATTTGTAGACTTTAGCCATTCAAGACCGGCATCTTGGACTGGAAATCAGGATCAAACCGGAGCAAATTAGCTTGGAAGATTAGTAATTTGAGCATTAAGGCACGACCATTCATCTGCCTTATGTACAGGAATTTGTTTTCTAGTAAAGTTGTTCTAAACGGAATTGAACTAGAATCAACGTCTTTTTGCATGCATTTTACCATTCATTTACATTGCACTTCATGCATTAAATTTCAATGAAATCCCTCATATTTCAAACACTCGTGTGAAAGAGAGTCATCAACCCTAAATGAAAGCTGAGAGGAAACATGATAAATCAGGATAGGGAATGATAAAAATTTGAGAAAAGCCATGTGAAGAGTGGAACCTGTTGAGAGTTCATCCTTACACCCTTGGAAGTGTTTTGGACAACTAGACTGTGGAGGAGCTTCCTATAGTTTTTAGGACTTTTCCAGGAAAATATTCAGAATACACTTATCATTCTAAGCTCGAGTGTAATAGGGATCCTTTTACAAAGGGCAAATGACCATTATCTTTTACTTCAATAAAAATGATGCATTGTTTTTGTCCTATTTGGCAAACACCTTACCATTCTTCTCATTCGTTCATACCATAATTAATCATTCTTTAGTTCAATTATTCTTTGGATCCCTTTTTATCTTTATGCTGGGTCTCTTGATATCAAGGATACGAGCAACACTGCTGTTGACTTAAACCCTTTTGAGTAAGACAAGTGTCCAGAAAAACTTTGAGGCTTTGAAAATGATCAAGAATGTAACTTGTCTCCCGATCTGCTACGGATAGTTGAGCAAGACACGAAACAAAATCATATTGTAAAGTTGTGATTTTAAGTGAGCATCAAGACATGTGTCTTTGTAGAAACACGGCAAGTTGCCTTGAGAATCCAAAGGTCTTTGCATGATCTATCAAAGTTTTAAGGAACTAATGTCGTGACACACAGACTCTCATAAAGGAAGAATGCAATCCAATTCAACGGAAACTTGAAAAATTGAGGCTCGACATGTTATCAAAAGAAGAAGAAGAAGAAGAAGAAGAAGAAGAAGAAGAAAATATGGGTCAAAAATCCGCAAAGGGCATTTTAAAACAAAAATAAAAAGAGAAAAAAGGAAAAAGAAAGAAAAGAAAGAAAAAGTCAAGATGAAAACCCGTAAAGGGTATCATGAAAATTTATACTCCATCATCTTTCCACGTCGTGGCCTCTTTCTATGTGAAGCATGGACACCATCGAGAGTTTCTAATGTGCATCAATTCGTCCTCATGATCATTGAGTACTACTTCCTATGCCAAGCGGCGGTTAAGTAGATTATTGAAAATGAGAGATTATATGCCGGTATGCAATGCCAAGAAAGGATCATATCCAACGATGACTTGAATTTGAGCAACAGCACGATAGCAAAGTCTACAGTCAATTCAAGAGTAAATATCATAATTCAGTACCACTTCGCCAAAAAAATGGGGCATTAGTGGGGACCAATACAGACACCAAAGGATTGATTAAAAAATAGCAGAGACCTGCAAAGGCTCGGTATGAGAAATTACCATTTGCCTTCGAGGTTTATCGAGTTTTTATCAAAACAACCACTGGGGCAACACCTTTCGCACCAGAATAAAAGTCATCCTACCCATTGGAATCAAGTTTCCTTCCCTCCAAATTTTGTTAGAACTAATAAAGCAGAATGGATCTAATCCAGATGCAGTCAACTAAACTTGATTGAAGAAAAGATACTAAAAGTCATGACCAGATGATAAGGGTTTACGACAAAGAAGGATTCACTCTATAGAACCCCACGAGAGAGCTCTAGTTTTGAAAAGGATCTTGCTTACAAAAGACTTCCAAGAAAAATGGATGTCAAATTGGGAAAGGCCCCATGAGATGAAGGAAGTCTTTTTGGAGAAGTTTGGATTTTGATCAAAATGGATGGCAAAAATTTGCCTAACTTTGTGAACTCGGATTCAATGAAAAAAAAGAGAGAGAGGAAAAAGAAAAGGAGAAGTTGAGGTGAAAACTTGTAAAAGGCATCTCGAAACCTAAGGAGACTTGAGTTAAAAACCTGAAAGGGCTACTCAATTTCGAAGAAAAGAGCGTGAAATGGTCTTCTCTCTCAAAAGTAGCGAGGTGGAGAAACTTTACACCTTGAAACATTGACGAAGGACTCCAAGTTTCATGAACACATGTCAATCTCAGAATGGTCCTCATGAAGTTTGCTCAATGAAGCTCATACTTTGATATTTGGGGCACCTAACCCTATTCTTTGCTCACTTTATGTTTGACAACTTTTTGACCAATATGAGTCATTTTTAATATTTTCATTCATATGAGCTTTGCCTCCATAAAATTTCATTCACCTTGCGACCATGTTCAAGCAATTCTGCATCTAAATAGCAGTTAATAAGCGAACAACCTTTTCATTTGTGCGACCTTTGTTGGAATCAAATTCAATTTCATCCACTTTGTAACCTTGATCAAGCATCTTTGCATTTGAAATAACGGTTAGTGGTCAACTACATAAGGAATAGAAAGGTTTCTGCATATCATGCTACAAAATTTCTAAATAGTACAAGGACTTGAAATGGGACCACTAGTTAGAAATAATACAAACCCGAGGGTTAAAGGGAGATATAGTTCGAATTACGACTACCCCTTTAGGTTTCACGACAAAAATACACATGCACAAAATATAATAACACATCAGTGATAGGTCTAAGACAAACGACAAATGATGTCAGCTAAGGACTAAAAATAAAATCATTTTTCAAAGATGACATTTTTACATTCATCATTCATATACATCTATTTATGAGGATTTGATCTGGTCTACATAGAGACCCATGAAAGCACATTCTACAGATTTCATTACTGCGAAATGACGAAATAAGCTGAGAAAAACATGAAGATTTGAAAGGAAGGATTGAGGCCGCGACGGTGAATCCGGTACCTCAAGAAGATGTGATGGGAAAGATTGAGGCAGCAACGGCGAATCCGGTACCATGAAATGTAATGGGAAAGGTTGAGGCAGCAGTGACGAACCCAGTACCATGAAGATATGAAGGGAAAGGTTGAGGCCGCAATGGTGAACCCGGTACCTTAGAAAACAAGAAGGAAAAGATTAAAGCCGTAATGGCGAATCTTATACCATAAAGTCGAAGAGGAGCAAATTGAAGTTGCAACAGTAAATCTTCAACCTCGAATTTACAATAGATCGAGATCATACCAAATTTTCATCTCTTTAAAGTTTCCATAAGAGCAGGACAAAATTCGACATCAAATCCTATCTTCCTAAAATTGCAGTAGAGTTGGATTCAAATTATATCATTTCATTTTTACCCTTAAATCAAGAAAGGCAGACTGAAGATTCGATCTCTTACCCCAAGCCATGGGGCAGATCACCATCAGCCAATCTCTTACCCCGAGCTTGGGGCAGATTGCAGTCATTCGATCTTTTACCCCATGGGGCAGATTGTAGCCATCCAATCTTTTACCCCGAGCATGGGGCAGATCACCATCAGCCAATCTCTTACCCCGAGCCTGAGGTAGATTGCAGCCATTCGATCTTTTACCCCATGGGGCATATCACAGTCATCCAATCTCTTACCCGATCATGGAGCAGATTCTAGTTATCCAAAACAATAAAGCGGTTACCTTCCTGATGAGATACAGAGAAGTGAACCAGATCCGTCTTCTTGATAAGATACAGAGAAGTGGATCAAAACAACGAGGCGGTCATCTTCTTGATGAAATACTGAGAAGTAGACCAAATCGATGAAACCAGGCTCAAAGTAAGCAAATCTTCGAACCCCAACTTCATGATGAGATACTAAGAAGCAGGTCGAAGCAATAAAGCGGTTACCTTCCTGACGAGATATAGAGAAGTGAACCAAATCCGTCTTCCTGATGAGATACAGAGAAGCGGATTGAAACAAGTGATGCAGTCATCTTCCTAATGAGATACTAAGAAGGAGACCAAATCAATGAAACCAGACAAAGTGAGCAAATCTTCGAACCCCTACTTCTTGATGAGATACTAAAAAGCAGGTCGAAGCAATAAATTCATCTTCTTGATGAGATACATAGAAGCAGATTGAAACAAGTGATGCGGTCATCTTCTTGATGAGATACTGAGAAGTAGACCAAATCAATGAAACTAGGCTCAAAGTGAGCAACTCTTTAAACCCCAGCTTCCTGATGAGATATTGAGAAGCAAGTCGAAGCAATCAAGCGGTTACCTTCCTGATGAGATACAGAGAAGTGAACCAGATCTATCTTCCTGATGAGACACAGAGAAGTGGATCAAAACAAGTGATGCGGTCATCTTCCTGATGAGATACTGAGAAGTAGACCAAATCAATAAAACCAGGCTCAAAGTGAGTAAATCTTCGAACCCTAACTTCCTGATGAGAAACTGAGAAGCAGGTCGAAGCAATAAAGCAGTAACCTTCCTGATGAGATACAAAGAAGTGAACCAGATCCGTCTTCCTGATGAGACACAAAGAAGTGGATCAAAATAAGTGATACGGTCTTCTTCTTAATGAGATACTGAGAAGTAGACCAAATTAATGAAATCAAAGCTCGATGTAAGCAAAACTTCGAACCCTAGCTTCCCGATGAGATACGGAGAAGCAGGTCGAAGAAATAAAATGGTCATCTACCTGACAAGACGTAGAGAAGTGAACCAAATTCGTCTTTCTAGTAAAATACGGAGGGAGAAATTAAAATATGAAGCTACAATACCAAATACTTGGAGTGTCGGAAGGTATCAAGGACTACGACGACACCGAACCCTGAGGTTTGCAAATAGGGTGAAGCTACAGTAGCAAATTTTGTCTTCTTAAAATTGCCTCAAGGCAACATGGAATCATAACGCCGAAGGTAGAGAAGCAGATGCAGTAGGGGTGAACGACCGATGAAGTGAAGGGCGGACCAGTGGAAGAAAGAACGTCGAAGAAATGAAACTTGACAAAATTGGGCCTTCTTTTGGTCTTTACTCCGTTCCTGTTACACAACAACGAGCAAAGAGGGGCAGCTGTTGAAGCCCAATTTGTTCGGGCCTAGTCTAAACCTATTTTGCTTTAGATTTATCTTAAGTTTGAATTTGTTTTTAAATTTAAATTTATTTTAAGTTTAAGTTTAAATTTATTTTAAACTTAAATTTAATTTAAGTTTAAATTTCTTATCAAATTTAAATTTATCCTAAATATAAATTAATAAAGTCCAAAAGATACATTAAAGTCCAATACCAAATGGCCCAAATTTATTTATAGTGTAAGTATCACCATGAAAGTGTTAACTAATCAATAAGAGATTCATGACACTTTCCTTTAAAAAATAAAATAAATCTTTTTTGAAATTTATTATTATCACATAAATACAACTAATTACTAAAATAAATCAAATAATATAATTGTAAGGGAATTAGAAATATTGTTTATTAAAAAAGAGTCCGAAAATGTGTTTCCACAAAACTTTATTAAGGATAGTTACATATAAACTTTTATTTTTGAGAAGTATACTTACTTATGACTGTATATAAATATATTGGTCACAAGCCACCTAACTTTTCCATCCCATCTCACTTCATTATCCCCTATAAATAGCCTCTTCAAATCTCATTCAAAGAATAGATCAAACAACTCCCACCACTTTCAAAATAAACAGATTTCCCCTAACCCTACTTGTTTTTCAGTGAGGTTGATAGGCTACGATATCAACTACAACTTTCATTGCCAACAAGGGAAATGAAGGAAATAATAAGGGAAAATGACGAATGTCAGAATCAAGGTCTGCCATTCTCCACATTTGATTTTCTTTTTTCGCCTACTTACTATCATATGTTAGTTTTATTTATTTGATATACTGTATGGGAGTGAAATATATAGCTTTATGTCGCAAACAACTTAATCCTAGAGAGAAGCAAGTAGAGAACAAACCGAAGCCAATTCCAAAATTCTCAAGCATTGAAATCATCCAAGTACTTTCAACGTGTGTTTATTGCCATTTATGTTTCAAATTTCTAATCCCATCAGTTTCAAAGTATGCATTAATACATGTATTAAATGCCCCACTGTTGTCATTTATTTTTTTTTTATTTTCAAAACGTATTTAACAAATATCCTTAATAATAATAATAATAATAATAACCTTTTCAAAAAAAGAAATTGAAAAGGCATTTAGAGTTACGCCGCTTTGGTTGCCTGACCGCCGTCGTTACCCAGTCGAGAACATAGAGCCCTAACGTGTTGGACACGACTTCCAATTCTCCTAGAAACTCGAAACATACAGACGATTTTTCCTTAAATAAGATTTTTGAAGATCACGCAAAAGTTTTCTAAAAACAAAGATTGTATTTTAAATTTTACTTGAGTTTTCAAACTTTTAACAAATCAAGACCCGAAAATAATCAATGTGGTACCAATTTTGGGCGTATAAGGGTGCTAATCCTTCCTCATGCGTAACCGACTCCCGAACCCGTTTTATGGATTTCGAAGACAACATATTTTTCAAAACGGATTTTAAACATTTTATGGTGATTCAATCACATCAAATAAAAGATTGGTGGCGACTCCCATTTTTTAACTTTTTAAAATATTATTTGAGACTTGTTTGTTTTTTTTTTTAAATAAACGTTTCGACAATGTTTATTATTATGTATAAATCATTTATAAATAAATTTAAAGTCCTTAATTTCTTCAAAGTTAACTTAATGAAAATAATGAGGAAATTGATATTTATTTATAGTGTAAGTATCACCATGAAAGTGTTCACTAATCAATGAGAGATTCATGACACTTTCCTTTAAAAAATAAAATAAATCTTTTTTGAAATTTATTATTATCACATAAATACAACTAATTACTAAAATAAATCAAATAATATAATTGTAAGGGAATTAGAAATATTGTTTATTAAAAAAGAGTCCGAAAATGTGTTTCCACAAAACTTTATTAAGGATAGTTACATATAAACTTTTATTTTCGAGAAGTATACTTACTTATAACTGATACTTACTTATAACTGTCTATAAATATAGTGGTCACAGGCCACCTAACTTTTCCATCCCATCTCACATCATTATCCCCTATAAATAGCCTCTTCAAATCTCATTCACAGAATAGATCAAACAACTCCCACCACTTTCAAAATAAACAGATTTCCCCTAACCCTACTTGTTTTTCAGTGAGGTTGATAGGCTAAGATATCGACTACAGCTTTCATTGCCAACAAGGGAAATGAAGGAAACAATAAGGGAAAATGTCGAATGTCAGAATCAAGGTCTGCCATTCTCCACATTTGATTTTCTTTTTTCGCCTACTTACTATCATATGTTAGTTTTATTTATTTGATATACTGTATGGGAGTGAAATATATAGCTTTATGTCGCAAACAACTTAATCCTAGAGAGAAGCTCATGTCTGGAGGTGGAGCGTAGGAGTTTTGATTGGAAACATAACCCTCGTTATGTTGTCTGCCTCTCAGATAGTAAAAATACCTAACGCACTAATGATGGATAGTGTGGACTAAGAATAGAACTTGTAGCATGGTGGTGAGCTACAGGTCCAAGGCTTATGTATTATGGGGTGGTGTAAAAGTTGTTAGGCAATGTGGAAGTTTAGGACTAAATGATGTTTTGTCCCTCTTGAATAATACAATAATACATATATAATATTCTTTTGTCTACTGTAATTCCTTCTCTTGTGTTTTGTTATTGCCAGACATGGAATTGGATAATGTAACCAAGTTTCTTCAAGGCAAGACTATATTAGTCACTGGTGCAACTGGATTTTTAGCTAAGGGTATTACTCTTACTCTCTCTTTGTAAGGCCAAAGGTGATTTTATTGAAAGCACCTCTAATACTTAATGGTTTAATGTTTCAATCATGCCTATTAGTCTTTATCGAGAAGATATTACGGCTTCAACTAAACGTGAATAAGCTTTATCTTCTTTTGAGGGCTTCAAATGATAAATCGACCACACAACGCTTAGAAGATGAGGTATATAAAAACTTATATCTATTTTATGTACTCAATCCATCTTATGGAATACATAAGAGACATAGTTTGCATATAAAATTATACTTTCTTTTATATACCAAATATCCAATTAAAATAACACTAACGTGAATCGAATTTATATGTAGATCATAAGCACAGAACTGTTTAGGATTCTCCGCGAAAAATGGGGTTCAAAATTTGATGCCTTGATATCAAATAAGGTGATAGCAGTGGAAGGTGACACCTCTTCTGAAAACTTGGGATTAAAAGATTCAAAACTAAGAGAAGAAATGATGAAGGAAATAGAAATTGTTGTAAATTCTGCGGCCACAACTAACTTTAATGAAAGGTACTATAGAATCATGTTGTAATTAAGCTATAACTGATTATCGATACCATTCCTCAAAGAATAAACTTATCGGTTCCATCCTCATATTTAAATTGTATCCCATATGTACGGGTGTTAAGTTATGTTGAGTCAAATTCGATTCTAATTTTAAACAATACCTTATATGTTGATTAAAACTTTTTAATGGCTCTTAATATTTTATTCTTATTAAATTACTTTAAATATTAAAAAACTTTTAAGTTTATATAAATAACTCGAGCTATGGATAAATTTACAATAAAATAACATATAAATTATGTCACAAATTTACCAATTTGTTTTCATCTTCATCTTAGCTTCTCTTACATTTTGAAGGTATGACGTTGCGTTGGGCATCAATACATTTGGAGCTTTCAATGTTTTGAATTTTGGGAAGAAATGTGATAAAATAAAACTATTTCTCCACATTCCGACCGGTAATTATCAATTATGATATGATATTCTATTACTTGTATTTCAATGCTATCTGGATAATCAAATTCTAGATATAAAAAAATTATTGCAAAATTAGTATATACTTTATTAATGATTTTATCTTTTTTTTTTCTTTTAGCTTATGTTTGCGGTGAAAAGACAGGGATGGTATTAGAAAAACGATTTTGTATGGGTGAGACTTTGAAAGGAACACATAACTTAAATATCTTTGAGGAAAAGAGAATTATGAAGGAGCAATTAGCTCAACTACAATACCATGGTGCTCCAAATAAAGCAATAACATCATCCATGAAGGAATTTGGCCTTGAAAGGTTTTTCTTTTTCTATTCCATCTTGATTCAAAATTATGATTAAAATGAATTGCGAAAGGTTTGTTGAATGAAGCCAAGTTGATTTGTGAATATGTCTCTTGAGTCATATATATATATATAAAAGAACTCTTGAGAATCATATATTGTACTCATATTTCAATAGTTGGTATTTATGAAAGGTTTTTGGATTGTTTTAAAATTTAAAATTTAGTTCTTATACTTCAATTTTGAGACATTGAATTTTTATATCTTTTTTATTCAAAAATTTTGGTCTCATCATCAATTTTACTGTTAAAATTGTTATTGTAACACTTATAAAAAAGGTAAAATGACTTTTCAGCTTTCAACATTTACAATTTTTATCAATTTGGTTTTTATTCTTTAAAAATACATAATCAATTTAAACAATTTTTTTAATTATAGATTAATTAAAAATATATATAAAATAAAGTCTACTTGTTTTATAAATTATACATTAGTCAAATTAATTATATATAGAATATATTTATGTAAATTTAATTATAAATTATATAAAATATTAGTAAATGTTGGATTAAGAGTCAAGAACACATGAAGAAAGAGAAAAGAAAGAAAGCAAAATAAAGTCTGATTGTTTTATTGATAGACTCTACGATCTCTCAAATAGAGACCAACAACCCGTCATTGAGTTACTTAGCTAACTAACGGTAGAAATAGTTTGCCATATGACTAACCAACAACTAACTAAACTGCTAATAGTCCAATAGCTTAACCGTCTTAACAGTTTAACTGTTTACAATTGATTACTCTAATAATATAAAATAAATTTTAAATGACGATATTAACTCTCAATCATTTCGAAAATTTTCCTGTTTAAAAATAATAATAAAGTATTTTAAATTTAAATTTAATTATAAAACTTATATTAGTATAAAGTTTTATTTTTATAATTTTAAATAGTAAAATAGATCAAGCCGAGCTAATTCAAAACTAAAAATATATACCCAAATCTGTCCCAAAACGAGTCAAGTAGATCACGTGATCGATGAGCACCTCTTGTTACTATTCATGGAGTAAATAACATAACTTTTTTAATTTTGGAAAATTTTATATATTTTTAAACATTTTTAAATTATTTTTTAAAAAATGTTATTATTTTTTATCTTTTGAATTTTAAGGAGTTATTTTTATAAATAATTTATTTTTATCTAAAATATGGAAAAATTAATTTTTTTTTAAAGAAATGTGTAGTTTTAAAGAATGATGACTAAATTAATAAAAAAAACTATATACATTAAGAGTTAAAAAATTATTTTATCATTTTTAATTGCTATATGAATAATTTTAACATCAAAATTAGATCGAAGGATCAAAATTTTTAAACAAAAAAATTATAAGAACTCAATGTCTCAAAATTAAAATTTATGGATTAAATTTTTATTTTTTTAAAAAAATGCAGAGATCTCTAGCATAATTAAATCTATTTCAATGTGTATGATAAAATAAAATTTCAATATTATAAAATAATTATTAACTAGATAACGTTGTTAGGAAAAAACCATAGATTATTTACAAAATAAGTTTCATATATAATACAGGGCAAAATTGAATGGGTGGCCAAACACATATGTATTTACAAAGGCAATGGGAGAGATGCTTTTAGGGCAATTCAAAGGAGATTTGCCACTTGTTATTATACGCCCCACCATGATTACAAGCACTTATAAACAACCTTTCCCTGGTTGGATTGAAGGTGTTAGGTATTCATACTAATTTAAATTATTATTATTATCACTACATGGAAGGGGAAATTAACAGTACGAGTTGATAATTTTTGAAATTTATTTATGGTTTTTTACATGCAGAACCATAGACAGTCTCATTGTGAGTTATGGAAAAGGGAAAGTAAAATGTTTTCTTGCCAACCCCAACACTATTCTTGATGTGGTGAGATTTTTAATTCCAGTTCTTGATAACATTACAATTTCTTCCTTTATTGGAAGTAAAAAAAATCTTGATGAGGAGTTTTTAAATTGTATATGTAGATACCAGTTGATATGGTGGTAAATGCCATGGTTGTGGCCATGAAAGTTCATTATGCAGATCGTCAACATTCTTGTGAGATCGTTTACCATGTCAGCTCCTCATTCAGAAATCCTATAACATTCTCAGATCTTCAAAACTTTTTCTGCTGTTACTTCATTAAAGACCCATGGATTGATGCAAATGGGCTGAGAGTGAAAGTCAGTCAACTAACAACATTCAGCAAGGCTACTACATTTTTCCAATACATGCAAATGAAATATGTGCTCCCATTGAAGGTTTGTTGTTCTTAATTTCTACTTTATATCAAGTATTTTTTAATAATAACTTTATTTTTTCATTATTTTATTTTTGTTTCTAATCTTATAACTCAGGTATTTTATTTGGTGAACATGCTTTGTTGCCAACGTTTCAAGAAAGTTTATAAAGATCTTGATCGTAAAATCAACTTCGTAATCCAATTAGCAAAATTTTATGAACCTTATGCATTATTCTTAGGAATGTAAGTATTCGTTTTACTATTCTATTAAATAATTCAATTATATTGCATTCAACAATTACAAACGCTTTAATTGTTTTCTTCTTTCCCAAACAGCTTTAATGATGGAAATTTGGAGAGACTACAAAGGGTGGCTGAAGAGCAAGGCATTGATTTAGATGAATTTAACTTTGATTCCGAGAGTATTGACTGGGAAGCGTATGTGATGAATATTCACATTCCGGGTCTTTTAAAATATGGGATTAAATCTTAATCCCTCCTTTGAATGCAACACTTTTCTTATTATATATATTTTAAGGAAGGTTATTATACCTTCGATTATAAAATAAAATCAGTCATGGGATTACTAAAACTTTACAGACATTATGTTTCCTTTAAATGCATGTAAGTGTTACATTTATGGGTTTTTTTTTTTTTTACAATCTTTAATAATTATATTTTTAATTAAAAAATAAACTTTATACAAATTGTTCTCATCTGCGTAAGAGTCTCATCCTTATACAGCACTTTGATATAAAATTCTTACTTCGATGGAATGTACTTACAGAAATCAACATGCCAAATGTATAGAAACATATATAATGAATTCAATAAATAATAATATCACATCCAAAATTAGGGTTAAAAGAAATAAGAATAAAATGAGATTTTAAAGCATAATAAGAATAAGGTAGTTGAATTTAGAATGCCTTAAAAATTATTGTTGATACGGAATTAATAAGAATAGACCACTAAGCTTAATAAGGTCCTAGGTTCAAACTCCCTTGATTCCACCCCTTTGTTGATATTTTACCCTGATGCTTGGTCAAAACCTTTGAAAATAATTTCTTAAAGGCTTATGTTAAGAATGAGATAGTTGATTTGATGGTTAAGACTTAGCATTTCTTTTGGTCCCAAGTTTGAAACCTCTTGTGTATCTTCAACTAAAATATTTCTATTTTCTTATTTTACCCCCATAAAGTACCAAATCTTCAAAGCAAGCTCGGATCGAAAACTTTTTTTTTTTACTTAGTCCTTAAATTAAATCAATCTTAATTTTATATTGATTCTATTTCAATTTAGGAAAGAAGTTTTATAAGTAGTCAATCTTTTCAAAACCTAGAAATATTATTTAGAAAAATTTTCAAGAAAAACTCTCAAAATTCTCTTTGCTTCCTCTTTATTATTGAACCACATTATTTAACCAAAGATTTCAAGGTTTCCAATTGCATCCCTTTCCTCTTAGAGGTTGCAGATTTCTTCATCCAAAAATTAAGGTTTCTATGTCTTCAATCAGGTGTGGGATATAACTTAAACCATTGTGTTTGATTAATTAATTGAATTATTATGCGAACATATAGGAATTATTATTAGAACCTTATGTGAACCATTATGTGAACCCTATGAGAACTGTCATGCGATCCCTTAGTAAAGATTGTGCGAACCCCTTAGTAAATGTTAGGTGATCCCTTAATGAATATTATGCGAACCCTTACATGAACAATTATAAATGCAAACACTGGTATAAATAGATTGGCGAACTCCAACTAATAGATGTGAACCTCGTATGCAAACCCTAAATGTGAACCCCGTATGCAAACCTTATATGCAAACCGTAGACGTGAAACTTGTATGCAAACCTTATATGCGAACCCTATGTACGAACCCTATATGTGAACCTATTATGTGTATGTTAGCTTAACTAGCATGTTAACAACCTAATGTTAATATATATCGATACAAGTTTTTAGTTTGCATTAAGAAATTGTACTTGTGAAATTGATATGAATGAATGCATGAATACATGTCATTAAATGATAGTATGAAATAATAAATGTGTTTGACAAGGATAGCATCAATTGTTGATAAATAGCATGATATGCTGAGATTATGTGCATGTTTACATGAAATTGGGTATGGAGGAAAGAGGAGTTTCGTAGGAGAAAGTGACAATTTAAGTTCACACCGAAAGTTAGTACTGCACGAAGTAGGCAACAATGTCATGAAACTAGGTAAATTGTGATGATAGTTTAAAAAGCCATCGAAACAGGCAATCAGGATGGTAAGTTATTATAACAAAAGTCATCGCCACAGATAACAAGTGGACAACCATCATCACCAGAAAATTCAGGATCGTCAATTATTGATATGTGTTTAGGAGTGTCGAGCGATGCTCGAGGGAAAATAGGATGGGTGGGTGGGAACTTAAAATTAAATTTGCATTGCATTATGAACATAACATGTACATGCATTGATTTAGTGAATGTCCCTTACATTATGCTAAATTTTCTATGATGCTATAAATTGAATACTTTACTGTTTGAACAATTGTATATATAATGGTTCAAAAATTAGACTCACATTGGGCTATCATAAGCTCACTCCCCCATTTCCTTACCTTTCAAGTAATGCATAAAATTAGGACTTGGAATCGCATCGAAAGAACCTCGAACTAGAATCTCATTTTTTTTATTTAAAAGTTTCCATTAAAAATCATATGCAAGCATATCTTGTCGTCCTCAAAGAAAAACCTTTTTTTTATTGGCATGTCAAAACAAGGATACAAGACCTTTTTAAATAGACTAAGATTAAAGTTCTAATCATACTAAAATATTCCTAGAATAATCAGAGTTTAATTGGGAAAATATAGCAATGTTTAATTGGGAGAAAATGTGAGGCACACCCCACAAATCTCCACCTTGACTCGTATTTATCACGCCTTATTATCCATTATCTGTCACGGGCCTAACTCAAATTTTGGAGAATGTCAACCAAGCCTAAATCGTGCTCGAACTTGGACTAAAAGACTTCTAGTCCTTAAATCAAAGTTCTGTAATGCAACAATGACTAATAATACTCAAACAAGAGAGAAAACATCAACTCTCTCCACCTAGCTGTAACCCTCTGAAACCAACCTTGCCTCAAAACATTTTGAGGACCATTCGAGTCTTGAAAACCAAAAGTAGATGAGATTCTTCTATAAATCAGACATATTGTAACACCCCAAACCCAACCAGAAAGATCCGACCTGAATTCGACGTGTCACATTAGCCATCGAAGTGACTCTCCATTATCTCCTAACGTAGCCTCCAACACACCACTTATACATAGCACGTGAACATAGTGTTAATCATTAACAAAGCAGCAAAAAACACACAAATGCAAAAGCACAAGGATTCACATGAAAAAGACATCAGAGTTCACTATTATGCGAAACAATACGTCCTGACACTTAGAAATTTTAATAGGTTTTTATCACACTAAAAGACTTCACATAAAATTCATGCATATCTGGTATATCTTATTATCACAAGAGATCGTAGATTTAATCAACAACATAGGTTCGCAAATTAAAATGGGTTCGCACAAAACATGAGTTCACAAAATACAGCAGCTCGCATACCATAATTAAGATTTTTAAGACACTAACAGTTCGTTTAACACTTAAAAGACTCAAACATCCTACTTTCACTCAGTAACAAGTTTTGCAACCAAGAAATACATGCATGCTAAAGATTAATATATTGAATATTGTTCGCATAAATTCATGGGTTCACACACATATAAGGATTCACAAAGGTAAAGGTACACATGTAAATATGGTAGACCTACCTAGGGTTTCGCATGTAATAATTTTATCACAACAAGGGTATGCAAGTAATTTACAAATAGGCATGCATGAATAACATCGATTTATTATAGACAGAAGTCAAAATCTATAATAGGTTCGCAGAAATTGAGAAACTTAATAGCATAGTATAGTGTACTTCTAAAACTAAGAAAATAATTCAAAACTCAAATAACGATGTAATGTATTGTTCTAAATAAAAAAAGCCTATAGCTTATCTTAATGGTTCACCAATATCAGTTAGGTTCCTCTCCAAATCATCGACCTCGCCTATGCCATCCGCGGTTTACTTACTTGAGAAGTAAGTAAGGAGTGGTTAAGTTTAGGGAGAACTAAATGAATAATAAGAAACCATTGGATTATGCTTTAAAATAGTATTTGAAAATAGTAGAAAACTTAATTGAAAATATTTTGCGTGTTGTGTTCATATGTGAGGATGCAAGACCCAGTTCGCATCTGAAAAACGTATTTTTGTGAAAACAATTTAAAAATGATGTTTATAAATCCTCTCTTGAAAACTTTCTTTTTAATAGGGGACTCGCATTGAAATCTTGCAAGGTCATATTTGTCACATCCCGAAAATCGGGTTAGAAGAAATTAGGTTAATGATTCTCAACGTGGTCATATTTAGATTTTTGAGTTAAGATTGTGAAATTATGTTAAGTAATTTAATTTAGTTTAGTGGTTATGTGGTTTTTATGTGTGTGTGAGGTCCTAAGTTCAAATCCTATCTTTTGAATTTTTTTTAATTTTTAGCTGAATTCTTATCCCTAGGCTTTTGGCTTAAATTTAATTTCCATGTAAATTTTGATAAGAATGAGCTTGTTGATTCAGTGGTAAGTCATTAGTGTACCCTTATGGCTTATGTTCAAATCTTTGTAAATGCAAATTGAAAATACTTTTTGAAATTTCTTGTTTATGTCGCCCATGTCGATGTAGTTGGGTTAGATTTGAATCCAGAGAAATCTGGTAGTGGATGTAGTGGAGATATAGGGGTGGTTATTATTAAAAATATATTTGTTATTATTTATTTTTTATTTGAAAACCATCTCCTAATTTTACTCCTCACTTTTACCATTCTAAATTTCCCACTTTCTCTACATCATTATTTCTTATTTTTGTTCTTGTAACTTCTCTATTCCATCATCTTTCTTGTTGTCGATTTTTTGTCATCGTCCATACGAGTGTTTTTTGGAATTATTAGTTTTGGTGTAAGTAATTCAAATGTAAGTAATATGGTTTTGATTCGATGATAAAGGATGTAGTTGTATTGGTACTTAGTTTACATTTAGTGCATTATTGAGAATAATGGTTTTATTTTCTAAATAGGAGAGGAATGGGTGACATAAGATGAACCTTTAGTAAATTAAGTACTTTAAACAGTTGTTTCTTTGGGGTAAGTAATCGAATGTAGGTTCTGGGGCTTGTTTTTGGAAAAAAAAAAGGAAGTACCAAAGTTGATGGCTGGTTTAATTCATGATTGTTAAACGGTACAATTTTATGATTGAATGTAGGATTCGGGAGTGCTTTGTTGTGTGGATTATCAAAAATAATAGTAGGTGTGTGATTCTAACCTGTTTTATCTCTTGAAATACAATAAATTCGTGAAATAGTGGTTGTTTTCGAAACTACCCAACGTCATATGGTCGTGTGGAGCATATGGCTGTATGGAGAACACGGTCGTGTGGGTAGGCCGTGTGAGGCACACGAGCGTGTGAAATCATACAGACCTTGTGCGTAGACCGTGTGGACCAAACAAGCTAGCTTTTTGGGCCGTGTGAGCCATATGACCGTATAAGCCTTTTGGGCCAATTTTCAAGCTCGATTAAGGGTCGATTAAGGGATTTGAAAATTAGGTTCATGGGCATTATGTAGGCCTAGAAAAGGGCAATTTTCAGTAAACAAACATGAGTAAGTGTTAGAGGTATGTTAAATAAGTTTGATAAGTATAATAATATATTATGATTTGCTATAATTTGGTACATGAGTTAAGCTTGTGTGTTATACGTATTATGTTAACAGTTTCGTTAAGTTATTCGATTCAACTATGTAATATGTTATGCTATGATCTGTATAAGTTATGTGTTATGTTATGTTTCATATATTATCTTCTCATGTATGCATGTCATACAACCTATGTGATAAGTATGTAAGTTAATGTGACTTTGCATATATTTTGGGGTGGGTTATGATATGATGGAGGAAGCGTGACATAGTAGTTTTACTACAATTATGGCGACCAGACCGAAAATATATATATGGCCGCTCAGCTGCAATTTGTGTGAGTGGTACACCGCCACATATTGGTGTGACTGGATGGATGGACACTTATAGTCTTATTTGGTGTGACTGGCTAGTCAAAGATGGTGTGTAGCGGATGAGGGTAAAACATGATATGACATGATATAACATGATATGATATAATATGATATGATTTATAGTATGCTCTGATATGATAAGATATGTTCTGATATATGTTAAGCTTTCTTATGATTTATGATATGCTCCGATATGTAGAATGATATGAAATTACGGGTTACTTAGTGTAAACGCAAAATCATAGGAAAATTCTTTTTTCTTATGGGTCGGGTCACACATTGGGCTTTTAGCTTACTTGTTTGTGTATACGTTTTAGGTGAACTACCGACTTAGGATCGAACGACATGCGGGATATCGAATTGGTTTTATGCTTAAATTGGTTTGGTTATTTTTATTTAATTAAGTTTTTCGGACTTTTGATTTTTGGACTAAGTTTTCGATTTTGGGTTTTTGTTTAGTTTGTCGGTTTTTGAAAGCTTTAACGTAAAACAGAAATCGTACAAGCTAACAAAATTTGAATTATGTTTTCAAAACTAAAACAAGTTAATAATTTTATGTTGTAAGATTAAGTAAAAATTGAAATATTTTCTAAAATTAAAATATATGGTTTTAACAAATGATTGTTTAAACATCGAAAGTGATTTGCTAGTGAATGTGAATTATAGGTTTTAATTAACAGTTTTTGAATCCTGGTATTTTACTAATCGTTAATGAGAGTTTTTTTTTCAAAATGTTATATTTTCAAAATATGCACTGAGTTTGATTTTAACCAAAGATTTTAAACAAACTAATTTAATTTCTCTAGATTCGGCAATTACGTCTAGGTCGGGTTTGGGGTATTACAATATTTACTTTTCAAAACAAAACTAAATTTTAGTTTATAACAGAGTTTAGGAGACCTACTCGCACATAACAAAAATCACGAACAAAGTCGGCCATAGGTCCTACGATTGGTTCGTCAAATAGAAGACATGTCTCATTGAATAAGTTATATCTAACTTGGCTCGTAGAGAGCACGCAGAATGAGACATATTATAGATCTCGCAAAGACCCAAGCTATAAAATTGCACACAGAGTGAAGTTTACAAAGGCTCATGCTCTCAGAGAAGCACGAAGAGTGAGACTTAACATGGGCAAGTATTCTCAACCCTTGGTATACCAAATCAGAAGGCTCACTAAGGAGCTCACATAACATAAAGGTCGCACTAGGCAACGATGATCAGAGAGCTCGCACAAAGCAAACTTAACAGAGAGCTCACTTAAAGCAAAGCTAAAACATTTGCTTACAAAAAAAGTCACATGTTAAGTGACTTGCAAAAACACAGTTTAAAATCGTTCTTTCAAGACATTTTTATAATCAAAGGCAAGCATAGGAGCTCTCATAAAAATGTGCTTTAAAATCATCTTTTCAAAATCGTAATTTTGAAAATAAAGTTTCATAACTTTAAATATGAAATTTTCATAAAACTTACTTTTGGGTTTCGAAACAAAGTTTCTTTTAGAAAACCATAGCCATTAGCTTCCGTAATTGGAATAATTTGGAAATCCCATAGTCTGACGGTTACCAATTACTCACACTTTTAAAAACTTAGTAAGGAACATACTCATAATGGAACTTGATCACTCACCAGAATCAAAGAACTTTAAACGATTTTGGCTTTGCCTTTGTCCTTGCTTGAAGACAATCCGACTAGTTCACAACAAACAAACACATTACTAACAAAACATTCAAAATTCACACATACATGCGAACCTAGCTATGACCAACCCTAATAAGACAAAAACTTACTTAATTTGCTATTGACAGAATTTTCAAAACAGAGACTTGACGACAAAATATTCAGTGAAAAATTTCGCAGAATCAAGGGTCCAATTTATAGACCTAAGAGTCCTAGATATCTTTGGATATTATATTTGATTTAGGAAATACGCTACTTGCATTTAAAGTATTCCTAGATTAATTAAATCACTTTTTCCTAATTTCAGTCTGACTGTATCCTTGACAGGCGAACACAATTCACACTTCGACTTGCGAACCTTGTTCATAACTTACCTTGAAAACTCTATTCGCAACTTACTTGGCGAACTTTGTTTGTCACACAAACTAGCGAACCCCAGCTTGCCGAACAAACTAGCAAACCCCTAGCTCGCCAGCATATTGGTGAACCTACCTTGTAATGAAGCTTATGAACCCCTTATCACTTCGTTTGGCGTATATTGATGTTCAGCGAACACCTTTACTAAAATTTCTTTGGTGAACACACCTCGTCGGAATACAGGGAAACTTCACTTTTCACGGCAAAACTTTCAACTGGATTATGTGGAGAGCAACGAATAATCACCCTTGTACTCGGCCACTTCAGTTACCTCCATAATTATCCAAAATTGTCAGAACCTGAAAGTTGTGATCCGTCAAACTTCTCGATATTCAAAATTATTGTTGTGTCATCGAACGAGTCAATCTGTGAAATTTGAATTAAGATCTTATATCAATTTGTTGGGGATCAACTGGTATAACGAACAAAATAGTAAAAGTGGAGAAGAACAAACACAAATATTTTACATGAAAACCCTTAAAAAGGGAAAAATCACGGGTAAAAGAGGCTTCAACATTCACTAAGTAAAAGACCAGAGTACAGCATGGATAAAATAACTTAAATGGACAACTTGTACATTACCCAAAACCTCGAACACAAAATTCAAAATCCCAAATAGCAAACTGATAAACAAAACCCTAAATCTCATAGGAAACTCATAAAAAGAGTATAAAATACTCTTCATAATTACCACGAATCTCTCACTAAAACTCGTATGTTATTACATCTTGTCACCCTTAAAGAAAAACTTTTTTTTTATTTGCATCTAAAAACAAGGATACAATGCCCCTTATCAAAATAATTTTTTTTGAAAAAAGTCTCAAATTATATTTTGAAGAAAAAATGGAGTCGCCACCAATATTTTTAAAATAGGTATGATTGGATCATCTTTTAAATATCATCAACAATAATTTTGGTCTTTGAAACAATAAAACAGGTTCGGAAGTCGATTACGCATGAGAAATAATTAGCACCCTCACATGCCCAAAATTGGTACCTAATCAATTATTTAACGTCTTAATTGTTGAAAATAAAAAAACTCAAGAAAAATTTAAATTGCGATCTTTAAATGTATGAATGACATGTTTTAATGTTGTTTAAAAAATTAAATTTTATGAAGAAAGCTCGTTATTTCGAGTTAATCGAGAAGAAAAGTCACATCTAGTAAGTTAGGACACAATAATTTGAATTTTCGAAAATAACAAGCATTTCTAACAATTATCCCAAAATCTCGTATATTTCAATTTTAAATAGGGTATCAATTATCTCGATTCAAAGAAAAAACCACACCCAGTGAGTTAGGGCATGATCCTCTCGAATTCCAGAAATAAAAAAATTGCCTCGATTTTTTAAAACAGTTTATGTATTTAAAAAATAATTAAAATGTCGTGCAAAAATAAATAATATGTAAATAATTTACAATTACAATGGCAAAATAAAAACAAGCATGAATAGAATAAATTAAATGAATACATTTAATAACAATTAATAACACAATAAAATAATAAATTGTAATAAATTAAATATCATCAACAATAATTTTGGTCTTTGAAACCATAAAACGGGTTTGAGAGTCGGTTATACATGATGAAGGATTAGCACCCTCACATGCCCAGAATTGGTACTTAATCGATTATTTAACGTCTTAATTGTTGAAAATAAAAAAACTCAAGAAAAATTTAAATTGTGATCCTTAGGTGCATGAATGACATGTTTCAATGATGTTTAAAACATTAAATTTTACGAAGAAAGCTCGTTATTTTGAGTTAATCGAGAAGAAAAGTCACATCTAGTAAGTTAGGACACAACAATTTGAATTTTCGAAGATGACAAGCATTTCTAAATATTATCCCAAAATCTCATATATTTTAATTTTAAATAAAGTATCCAATTATCTTGGTTCAAAAAAAAAAAACCACACCCAATGAGCTAGGGCATGATCCTCTCGAATTTCAAAAATAAAGAACATTGTCTCAATTTTTTAAGACAATTTATGTATTTTAAAAGAATTAAAATGTCATGTAAAAATAAATAAATATGTACATAATTTATAATTATAATGGCAAAATAAAAACATGCATGAATAGAATAAATTAAATGAATACAATTAATAACACAATAAAATAATAAATAGTAATAAATTAAATAATAATATAATCATAGTAATAATGACAATAAATATCAATTAATTAAGAATATAAATAACCATAAATATAGTAAATACAATCATTAAAAATAATAATTGAACCAATATAATTAAATAAAAAAATAATGAATAAAGCAAAGATATAAATAGCATAAAAAATAACAAATATATAAAATACATAAAAAAAAATAAAGTTATATGAAGGCTAGAATATAAGACACATGAATATAATAAATAAAAAATTAAATAAAAATTAAATGCTAAATAAAATAAATAATATGAAGAATAAAAAATGGGATCAAATCAGATAAAATTTAAAACAGTAGGGGTCAAAATTATAAAAAAAACAAAAATAAATGGGAAAAATTAAATAAAAGACCAAATTGTAAGTACGAATAAATTATTGGGAAAAAATAAAATAAAATAAAAATGTCAAATGACCTAATTGAAACACCTTAAAATTGCAAAAGGACCAAGGTAGTAAATTGCCCATAATTTAAATACACACTGATCCCAAGTTTTAAACGGGTTGGGTCGTCGGGTCATACACCATAACGGCGTCATTTTGGGACCTATGAGATTAGGCCAAAACGGCATCATTTTGATGGCTCTATAAAAGCCAAAAAAATTTCTAAAAGCCTCATTTTCCTTCTTCTCTTAAAAAAACCCAAATTCTTTTTTTTTTCTCTCAACAATCCCCATGCCATCCGTTCATCGGCCATCACTCCTCCGCTGTGAGCCGCCATGAGCCGACATCGACGACTTCTACCCACGATGGTCGGAGGTAACAAAAAACCTCCCTTTTTAAAAAAAAAAATCCTTTTTTAACCCAAACCTAAATCTATGGTTTTTTTTTATCAAAAATCCACCCATATCTTTTTTTAAAAAATCCCTCCGGTGAGAAAGAAGACCGATCGACAAAAAATTGAAACGCCCAAAAAATTTAAACTTCTCTATGTGAGTTGTGTCATTGAAAATTGTCTTTGCTTTTATGGTTAAGTGCCTTAATTGTTTATTTGAGTTCTAAGGTTCAAGTCGTAGATTTTGAAATGTGGCATTTCTTTTTACTGAACTTTAGACTTTGATGTTGTTCCATAAATTGAATTTTGTGCGTGGTTATGTCAACAATAAGCTTAGTGGTTTAAGGGTTATGCATTGTTTATCTATCCTTGTGGTTAGGGGTTTGAGTCTCCATGTGTGTGTTGAGGAATTATATTTTTGCTAGACGACCTTGAGTTTGAATTGGTTTATTTGAACGTAAAAACTCCGAGAAACTTCAACATTGTTTCTTTTGTTCTTCTTCTTTATTTTGCTAATTATTCCCTTTATCTAGTTCCTTTCCTTTTTGCTTCCAACTGTAACTACTGTTGGTGTACATTCCGTTGTTGTTGGTTCCAGTACGGAGTAAGGTTGGTAAATATTAGTTTTCATAGTTGTTATGCAGTTTGAGAAAGGATATCAGATGGTTAAGTTACCAAGCAATTGTTCTTTTACTCTAACTGTGAACTACGTTTTGGTGTGTTAGGAGCGAACCGGGGAGAGTCAGGTGCTCCGCACGACAATTAGGATTTGGTTGTGTGCACGAATCCGCAGTAAGTAAAGTTTCACCATTTTGAATCTCAAGTCGAAGATTTCGACGATCGATGGACTGGATTTTGTTGTGTGGTAAATAATTGTTGAAATTGAATTGTTGAATTTAGTTTAGGTGTGGAAACTTGCGTTTGGGAACGTCCTTTCATTACATAACAGGTAGGGTTGAAACCCCTTTGAAATTTCTGTATTATCTTACGTTTTTCCAGATTTTTGGTTGCTGTTTCAAGCCATATAGACTGGCACACGGATGTGTGTCCAGGCCGTGTGCCATTGAAGAAGGTACAGGAAATACACGGGCTTGACCTATGGCCGTGTGCTAGACCGTGTATATATAATGTTTAGTGACACATGAGCTGAGTACACAGGCGTGTGTTAGATCGTGTGTGCATACTGTTTTGAGAACTAAGGTGTAGAGGACATGCAGGCTAGACACACGGATGTGTCCTAAACTGTGTGTGCATACTGACTTGCGCCACACGGACTGGGCACACAGGCGTGTGTCAGGTCATATGGGGATATTGTTATGCAATCGTCAGTACAGTGGTCACATGGGCTAGGCATACGTCCGTGTGCCTACCGTGTGTCACACAAGAGCTAACACATGGCCGTGTGTTAGGCCTTATGTAGAGTAGATTCAGGTATTAAACCTATGTCAAGTAATCGTAAATGAACCTTAGTACCTAAATGACTTATATTGGTCTGTGAGAGTTGTTATGTGTGTGTGCAACATGGTTCCAAGCATGTATTTGGATATTTGTAGACTGTTGATGGATAATACCTATTTATACTCAATTGTGATACTAAACTGTGCTGGAATGACTGAATTAAAACAATGGTTTGACCATTTGGGAGTATTATCACTAAACTGGCAATGACACTGTACCAATGTAATATTATTACTGAACTGGAAGTGAAACTGTAAACACTGCAACATTGTTACTTTACTAGCCGTGATATTGTGTACATACTGTTTAGTGAAACACGAGTGTGTTTCAGACCGTGTGTGCATATTGTTTTGAGAACTAAGGTGCAGGGGACACACAGGCGTTTCCCAAATCGTGTGTGCATACTAACTTGCGCCACACAGGCTGGGCACACGGGCGTGTGTCAGGCCATGTGGAGATACTGTTTTGCAATTGTCAATACAGTGGTCACACGGGCTGGCACATGACCGTGTGTCAGGCCGTGTACAGGGTAGATTTAGGTATTAAACCTATGTCAAGTGACTATAAATGAACTATGGTACCTGAATAACTTATGTTGGTATGTGAGAGTTACTATGCATGTGTGCAACATGGTTTTGAGCATGTATTTGGATATTTGTGAACTGTTGATGGATGATACTTGTTCAGACTTAGTTGTGATACTGAACTGTACTGGAATGACTGAACTGACAATGACACTGTACACATTGCAATATTATTACTGAACTGGCAATGAAACTGTAAACGCTACAACATTGTTATTGTACTAGTCGTGATACTGTGAACGTTGCAACATTGTTACTGTACTAGTCGTGATACTGTGAACACTATTAAACTATTGATAAGTTGTCACCCAACTGCTTTACTGTTTAGATTGTATGAATTTGATTGGAGAACTGGATAATAGTCCTTATGAATTATGTTAACGAGATTTACTAAGTATCAGTTAGTCTTACACTGGCCTGTTTAATGTTGTTTCAGGGTTATCTTATGCTTGAAGGGCGGTGGCCCGGGCACTCGGTCACCTTATTAGGATTGTTTAGGATGTTAGCTATGGTAGACGATTTACAACGTTTAGAAACGGATGTTTGATTAGGATGTTGACTTATCTATGGTGGAACCAATACTCGTAATATTGTGACTTATTTATGTCTTATTATCTTTGGAGTTGAATTATGAATTTTGTTGCACTTATTAATATATGAAATAGACTTGCGTAATTATCTTTACGAATGTGTGAATGTTTTACTTTGTGATATAATGTTCTGAGTTGGTCATTTCATCTAGGCTAAGTTTAGGGTGTTACAAAAAAGGTAAAAATGTAAAAAACCCTAGATCTATTTCGAATAAAAAATAAAAATGCTACCTTTAGTTTTGCTTTTATTCTCTTGAATGCCTATTTTGATTTCTCAAAAAAATGTCTGAATATTATTCCACAAAAATTCGTGTGTATTACAATAGATTTCGTGTTTTTTATACACAAATTAGAATCTTTTTTTATTCGATTTTCTTTCTTTTTTTTGCAGATTCGGATCTTGGAGATGCTCCGAACAAAGGCAATGTCTGAGGGGCAGCGACGACGACAACATCAAAGGGGTAGAGGCGGCTAGGGTTTCTTGCTTTGGTTTAGCATTTTTTTAAATTTTGGACTTTGTATTGGGTTTGTAGTGTTGGGTATTTTTTGTATGGTTTTATTTATTTATTTGTAAAAATAAAAAATGGGTTTGAAAACTCGGACGAAATTGAGTTCTAACATTTCTTTAAATAAGCTAAAATTAAAGTTTTAATCATATTAAAATATTTTGGAATAATAAGAATTTAATAAAAAAAAAGATAATATAAAAGCTCATGTTATCAATATTATGTTTCTTGGTGTTGTATTTTTATATATTTATTAAGACGTTGCATAAATACATTATCAATAGCATAATGAATAAAATATTTTTTTATCGCTTATATCTATCCATGTCTTCTTCGGTTATTTGGAATAAATATGGTGGTGTTTGTTAGTTATGTTTTAATTTGAATGGTTATATTTTACAATTTTAATGAATTAATGACTTTAAAATTTTCTTTTCATAGCCAATTAAATTATTTTTAATTTATAACTAATTAGTTATGTTTAGTTTTTTTAAAAATTACTTTTTGTCTTTAAATTATTATTTTTTGTTACAAACTTTCTTTTTTATATTAAATTTTTTTATTTTTGATAAGTGTTAAAAGTAACATGTTTTAACTCATTCTTAATGCGATTTTGGGTGATTATTCGATGTTAATGGTGAATTTTATATTTTTAATCCTTTAAATTCATGTTTTGACACTTAGGGGAGCATTTGGGAACAAAATGAGCGAAAAATGAGTGAAAATCGAAAATCGGAATGATCTACAAGAGCCACACCGGTTGACCCTTCCACATGGCCTCGCCACACAAACTGCCACATGTCCATGTGGCAAGTCGTGTCGTTTACACGGGATTGCACCCTAAATTGCGGGAAAACATGTTTTTTAGATTTTTTGGGCATTCTAATACGTATATATGACAAAAATAAGAAGATATGAGTGAGTCGTCATAGAATATTCAAGAAAACAATTCGAAAAACATTATTGAAGTCGATTCTGAAGCATATTTCCGTGAAGATTGAAGGTCTCCAGTTAGTTTCTTAAGAGATTATCATGAATATCTTTATTTCTTTCGATTATACTATCTTTAGGATGTGTTTATTTGCAAGCATGAATTGATTTTCTAAATACCTAAGGGAGATGAACCCTATGATGGATTATATCTTTTGATTTTTATTTTACGCAATAAATACATAGAGCTTGTTCTTAATTATGTGCGCTTAATTCTTGGTTTAATATTTCTAGACTATTGATCCATGTTTGATATGCTTAAATCGAAAGAGGAATAGACCTGTTCAAGAGTAGATATTACGTAATTGAGTGGAGTTGCATGCAATCCTAGAAATAATATAACATAAATCTACCGAATTAGAGTCAAAACTAATAGGAGAATCCAAAGATCGAGTTTATGCAATAATAGGAGTTTTAATTATAAAGAAATTTCAATTAATCAACCTAGAGTTAGTTTCTCTTACTTTCGAAAAAGATATTAGCATAATTTAGGGATTTCTTCGGATTAATATACTAAGTGAAGAAATTACGTAATTTAGATTAAAAATTACAGATGAAATCTAAGTGAATTATTTCCTGGGTATTGTTTCGCTTCTTGGTTGTTTACTTGATTATTTTCCTGATTTGTTCTTTGTTTTGTTCTTTAATTAATTTAATTAGTTAATTTTAGTTTTTAATCAATCACTCTAACTAATCGGTTAAATAATAAAAAGACAGTAATTACTAGTACTTTTAGTCATCGTGAGAACGATATCTTTGTTCACTGTAACTATATTATTACTTGATAGATTACCTTAGTCGAATTTTTAGTTTAGTTTACAAGGTTTCAAGTTTTTTTAATGCTACCATTGCAGAAGCTTTAGTTGTTGTGTAAGTTCTTAGAGGACAACTCTTACCAAATAGTATAGTTGGTTGCTCAATAGGGGTGAGTATTTGAACGAGTCGAGTCAAATCGAGTCAAAAAATTTTGAGTTAGTCGAGTTGAAGAATCTTATTTTAACAACCGAACTCAATTTGAATTTTTTTTAATCAAATCGAGTTAACGAATCATATTATTTATACCCAATGTTGCTTTTACATTGACCAATTGTTTAACTAGTGGATGAAGTACAAGATTATTTAACTACATAAACAATATAATGGTTTTGCCTTTTAACCTAATGAGTAAACATTTATTAAAACGACATAGTTTTGTCTTTTAACTTAATGATTTTGACTTTTAACTTTAAAAAATGTAAACATTTATCAAAACGACGTAGTTTTGTCTTTTCTTATTTGGATTTTCGGATAACTCGAATTGTGTAATTCATATTCGAGTTAAACCGAAAATTTTAATTTTTTATTCGAGTTGATTCGAATAACTTGATTAACTCAAATAACTTGAATTATTTAATTCAAAATTTGAATTATTTTTTGAGTTTTTCGAATCGAATCGAATTGAATTTTGCTCAACCCTTTTGCTCAAGAGAATAGAAGATGATTTCTTTGACCTTGAAAATATATATAGAAGATAAAGTGACACAAAATTGATAGTTAAGTATCATTTCTAATGAAAAAAAACACTTTAAATACTTATTTGAAAATTATTTGACATAATTTAGGAGCTAATTTGCAAATAAACCAAAATTGTATTACTTTTTTTTTTGAATAATATCATTACAAGTTCTGATTATATCTCCCTTGTTTTTTTACACAATGCCTAAAACTACCTATAACCCCTCCCCAACTCGTAAATAGGAGGATAATGCACTTTAACGCACTCGAACCCACACTCTCTTGATTGGCAATAATATCAATGCCAATCGATCTAAGACTCAATCAAGAACCAAAATTGTATTAATAAAATCCATCTTAAACAATGTAAAATGTTATTACTAAAATTTACTATAAATTAAAGAATTATAAATTACTGCTATAAACATTAAAGAATTATAAATTACATCAACTTATAATTTTTCGTACAAATAGACTAAACAAATTTGGTAAGATAAATCTTTTCATGTATTCATAAAGATTCATCATTCAAACTTTGATTGTGTTGACAAAAGTTAGTAGTGAAAAATTGAGTGTCAAGTTTGAGTCGTATAAATCATATATCAATTCTCCTCTTAATTTATTTTAGTTAACTAATTTAAGTTAAATTATTAAAAATTACTGAATATTCCAAGTATATTGAATTTGAAGTCTCTTTTATCAAATAGTGAGATTTTGTTTACTTTGTTCCTGGGGCAAAAACACAGTCAAAAAACTCAACTTTGATATTTCGATTGAGGAGGGAAAAATTCTCCAACAGTAATATTTGGTATTTCCAGTTGAAAGAAAAAGGTTTAATTCTGTCTCCAGTCATATTCTTTGAACTTTTGGAATTTATATTCCTCTATTTTTATTTTCAAAATTTTAGTCCTAATTTATTTGAATTAAAAAAATGAAATATTTATTTTGTATAAAAAATAAAATCAAATTAATTACAGTACTAAACAATTTTTGTTAAATTTGAATAAGTGATGTTTTATTATTCAAAGTCCTGAAAAAACAACAGTATTAAATTTAAAAAATATAAAGAGTAAAGGGACTGAAGACGGAATTAGACCAGAGAAAAAATTGATAAAAAAATATCTAAAAAAAAGGGGACTGAATGCATAATTAAGCCGAAAGTATTTGTTGAGAGTGGGATTTGAACCCACGCCCTTTCGGACCAGAACCTTAATCTGGCGCCTTAGACCAACTCGGCCTTCTCAACTTCCCGCTCACTTATTGTAAATAAACATATTCTACTTTTATTTTTGAAAAGTGCTAAATGAAGGCAAAAGTAATACGGAACTTCATAACCAGTAATCAAACTTAACTTATTTTTTTCACCAAAAAGAGAAAAAAAAAAAAAACTGAACTTATTTTTATCACCTACAAAATCAAATTACCCATTATAATCAACTTAACCAAACTGACTTAATCGAAGATCATCAGTTAGTCTTATATATCAACGTCCAAGCGAGCCTTTTCTCTTAATTCTAAGTCCAAGGGAACATTTATCAGGTGAACCGCAAACATAAATAATTTAGCCATGTTAAACTCAACATGCAAGATCTAAAGCCATTGCGAATAAGGCGAAACAGGGTGAGTCAAGATCCTTCTGACAGCTACTTTGGTCTTAATCAACTTACAAAATTTTTAAACAAAACGAAGACAGAACAAGGGTTTAGTCTAATCTAGTTTTGTCTGGTTCCTTATGTGTCCATCGTGCTGTGACTCGATAGTATCCGTTGGCGTACTTAAGAGGGAAATGAAGTAAAATAGATAACATGAAAATTGAGCTAACCTTCCAACAACATCCTCATCAACTTTTAGTTTTCCACTCCTTCATTAGATTAAACCCTAATATCTTTTTCCATTTACCAGGTCCAAACTTAGAACCTTAGAAATGTTAGACATTCTTACACCTTCGATCACAACTTTTCGTTAACACATATCCGTCTTTCTGCCAAGATGCTTAAGATTAATCCCAAGTAAAGCACTAAAACCTCCTCGGCTAGTTAATCCCAAAGAAGCAGCCTATTTGCTTTTCAAAAACTATACTCAAATTCTCTTTTCAATGGCTTTCCAGAAACCACCAATAATATGATTCATTTCCCTTTCATCATTTTCTATTTTAAGATTGTCGTTTGCAAGTGGAAAATACTCTAAATATTCAGTTTATCATTAGAAGTTCGAAAAAACACGATGTTTATCATGATCATTCATAAGTGTTTTTGGGAAGATAAAATATTTATTTTAAACATGATATTGTAAAGTAAAAAAAATGAAGAGATAAAAATGTAATTTTATTGAACCGTACTTTTCCAAAAGTAAAATTTTGACTTTTTAACTTGGCTTAAAATCTTAATTTAAAATCAAGTTTTGATTTGAAAAACTAATTGTTTATCAATTTTTTAGTTTTAAATCATGGTTCGAGTTGAAAATCACTTTTCAACCAAAATAATAAACACACCCTTATAGACAATTGAGGGAGTCTTCATCAAGGGAAAATGAAAGAAACATGGCCCACCCTTTTGGAATACACGTATTTGATTGAGTCGAGTCAAATTGAGTCAAAAATATTCGAGTTAATCGAGTTGACGAATCCTATTTTAGCAATCGAACTAAATTTGAATTTTTTTCTAATCGAGTCAAAAAATATCGATTCAAGTCGAGTCAAATTAACAAATCTTATTATTTATACTCAATGTTGCATTTACATGAACCAATTATTTAACTAGTAGACGAAGTACAAGCTTTTAGATTAATTTTGAGTAAAGGAAAAAGGAAAAGTGGGGCGATTTGGGAAGGAAAGTAAGACTAATGGGTAAATATTTATCAAAACGACATAGTTTTGCTTTTTCTTATTTGGATTTTCAGATAACTCGAATTAGGGGTGAGTGTTCGGTCACATCAAGTGAAATTGTTCAAGTTAAATTAAAAAATTAATAATATTAAATTAAAATCTTATTACAATATAATTATTTCCACGTTAGAGTACATAAATTTGAAACCATATATATTTGAAAACTTTTTTGAAGAAAAAAATATATTTAGTATGATAAAGTTGAATCATTAATCACTTATTTAGATTCCAAAATGATTATTTTATAAAATTTTTAAATTCTTAAATTTTTTAAATTCTTAAATTTTTAAATTTTTTAAATTTTTTAAATTTTAATTTTTTATATATTTTTTAGATTTTTTTAAAAATATATAATTTGTTTAAAATTACAAATTTTAGAATTATTATAAATATTTTGAATTTAAAAATTATTTTAAATTTTTTATTATTTTGTATTTTTTGTTAAGAGATAGACCAATTATCTCATTTTTAAAATTGACAGGGACCAAAAGAGTATTTGTACTAATATGTAATTAGAATTATTCGACTTATTCGAATTGTAAAAATTCAACTCGACTCGAACTCGAAATCCAAAATTCTTATTCGAGTTGACTCAAATAATTCAATTCGATTAACTCGAAATTCAAAAAAATTTTTTTGATTTTTTCGAATCGAATCGAATTTTGCCATGTTCTTTATTGAGTTAACCATTTGTCTGTGCTAAGTTATAGAGTAAAAACTTGAAAGTTAAAATACGTTCTAAATTTTTGTACACTTTCGTACATTAAAAATTTATTCTTCCTAAAACAATTTTTTTTGTTGGAATTGTATTCTTAAGAAAAATAACGTTTGCATTGTAATTGAAATAGTTGATGATATTAACTATTTAAACTAACTAATGACATTATAAAAGTAGAAGAATCTAATTATGTCTTGAAGTACACAAGTTCAATCTAAGTTTCAGTATAGTATAGGGGCCAAAGTTGAAATTTGACCATTATCTAATAATGTCAACAAAACAAAATACGGCAAACCCAAAATATGTGTCCATCTCTAAAACACTAAATCATTAAAATTATATATAATCACATAACGTTTTAATTGCAAATGTAATGATGTAAACTATTTGGACTAACTAATAACATTATAAAAATATAGGGTCGACTAAATTATGTTAGAATTTAAAGTATAGGGTTTAAATCTTAAATTTAAACATAATAGAAGACTAAAACTAAAATTTAACATTTTCTTATAATATAAAGAAAAAAAAAAGAGAATCATATACGTGTCAACAAAGGTAAGAGACTTGGGCTTTCCTTTTATATATAGTTATATAGATACATCGACTTGTTATCATCGTTAAAATTATTCTGACAGAGGTGCTACATTTTAAAATTAAAAAAAAATTTATTTGGTAGTTATGAAACAATAAGAACAACATTTATGTTGAATCTTTCTTAAAAATACTCATTCAACTCGTCATGGGAAAACAATATTTTTGTAATAATAGTGTTCTTAAGAAAAATTAGCATCATCCTTTTGATTAAAATAATTAAAAATATTAACTGTTTAGACTAACTAATGATATGATAAAAATAGAGAGATCAAATTATGTCAAAACTTAAAATATATATATTAAATATCAAATTTCAACATAGTATAGAGATCAAAGCTGAAATTTTACCATTGTCATATAATGCATATAAAAAAAGCAACACAAACCCAAAAAGCAATGAGAAGCCATTTGTTAGTTAGCCCATAAGACTTTTAGGCATTTAAATTATTTATAATCATGTGACATTTTAATCAAAAAAATAATAAAATTAATTATTTAGACTAATTAATAACATTATAAAAATATAATAATAAAATTATGTTAAATTAAAATAAAATAAAAGAATCAAAACTAAAATTTAACCATTCTATAATAATATTTTTCTGGCTTTTGTATTAGCTAACCTAGCCACTTATCATACACAAGCTGAGATGTGGGTAAGGAGTGTAAGGACTTTGCGATTAATTCAGAGTGGATAATGACAGGCAATTAATTAAAGTTTCACTCGACAGGTGTGCCCTTCTATCACCCATTCATACAAGAACAATATATCCTTCATGAATTATATTCTATCAATCAATCAATCAATACTGAACCCTTCATGATTTGTCACCTCCCAATGAAATAAAACAATGTCAGCTGTTTTTTTTAATAATTCTGCCTAAAATGGATTAACTTGTGTTTATGCAAGTCTAGCATAATCATACTTGAGGAAACAATTCAACTCTCTGAGAAAACATCAGCTTCTGATCCTTTCTGCAATACATGTAAATGGGATGGCTACCCTTAATCTGATTCCCTACAAGGTCAGCACCGATAGCTCGGCACTGATTTCTTCATTTAGAAGATTAAACCAGAATCCTTACTTAAATTCCTTGCAGCTTTACCTGATAAACGTTGGGTTATGAAATTGGATCATCATGCATGGGGAAAGAAGAGACTGCCATTTATTGTTCTTCCTTCAACAACATAATATACAGTTTGAAGTAGTGATATTTAAGAGGAATCAGGTCAGTAGGCTGAAGTGGTCAAAAGGAGTTATTTAAGATAAGTTGTAGAATTGGCAGCTTCAGCCCAGTAGGCCATAGGCTTGGGAACTTTGAACAGCCGAAAGTGAATGAATGCAATAGAAATCTGTGACTAAAATTGCAAGAGCATAAATTCCCCAACTGTCTATTTAATTGATTTGAATCCCACAGTCACCAAACTAGCTTAGATTTGAAACTGCCTTTCCATAAAACTTAGGAACTACTTTGGGTGGTGGGGAACTACTTTTGGCTTTGCTTTTCAACATCTTGGTTTTATCTGGTCAAAATAATATAACATCCCAAAGGCAACTCTCACAGATTATAAAACTATTTAGCTACATAATTAGGTTTAACACTTACATTGATAACCTTAATTAAGTTTATGCTAACATACATATATATTCATAAATCTTAACCAGAATCCATTCTAGAGGTTCCCAGACAACTTAATTATACATGGAACGACTTAACAAGAATATATACAAGAAATAGTCCTCAAGGCTTATGATGCTGGGTGTAAATGTAGTCCAAGTGAGCCTCTGAGATTATTCTTCTCTTCAAGCATTCATCATCTCCAGCATCACAAGCTTCAACCCCCAATAGCTGCTGCAAAGCGTTGGAAAACAAAAACATCAAAATATTTAGCCAAATGTTATAAGATAGACAGACGAAAGGCTGATGAAAAAGAGATAGGATTTGAAGCTTACATTCATTAGTTCATTGTCTTCCATATCCGCAGTTTGAGTAACCTTTTCTTTTCCTGCAGATGAAGAAGATAGGTTCATTGATGCGGAAATCTCGGATCCAAATTCGAAATTTCTCGAAAACCGAATAAAAAAAATGGGGTGCTCATAGGCAGCCACTTACCTTGTTTGTTTGCTACGGAACGGGCAGATAAATGGGAAGAGGAAATAAGGAACAGGAAGAAGAGAAGAAGAACACCAGAAATAAAGCTTTGCTTCATGGTTTTAGCTTAAACACACTGCCCTTCAAGTATGCGAGACACAGAGAGAGAGAGAGAAAGAGAGAGTGTGTTGGGAATTGGAATGGTGGAAATGGAAGTGGGGATATGTTGCATATAAATACATGCGAAGAAAAGCTTAGCACTGGAAGTTAATCACATGAACGCCGTTTCACTTAGGCCATACCCCCCCACAAACAATACTTATTTACTCAAGATGTGGACCTAATGGCTAAAAAGTAAAAACCAGGATCTTGGATTACAAAAATATTTAAGTTGTTTAAATGTGTGACAACAGCAGCAATATTAAGAGGGGAGAGAGAGAGAGAGCTTGAGTCACTGTCTGCCATAGTGGTCCAAGCAAAGTCCGGGAGCTCTCATAGATCAATGTAATAGTGGTTTTGACAGTGTGTAACAAAGTCAACCTTTTGGACATTGCTAACAGCTGTTGCCCATCATCACATGTTTTAAGTATTAACACATCACCATGTTTTGACAAGTGTCAAAGATGATTAGTGCCTGGTGATTGCACTTATGAAAACACCGTCTAATATTTTATTTTTGGGTCAGTAAAGAAAACATGGAGCATGAGAAAAGCATTCCAAAATACACACTACAAAGTCCCCTACACTTGATGCATCCCCATGTCAGCAGCCTGCACTAACGCCAACCCCAACCAAATTTCTATAATGCCAATCATTAATGTATTAACACAAATATGAACTTACTAACTCAAGTGGCAGCATTGTCACCCCCATCAGCAATACCAATCGTATCTTTCTAAATTGATAAGTTTTGGGAATTTTGAAAGTGATACCTTTCCTGGATGCCAGGCAAGGATAGGAAATCAAAGTTTTTTATGCTGTCGGCCACAATTGATTAATAAGTAATTTGTATCATGGTTAGTAACGCCGTGGGAATTTGTTTATTCATGCATGGAAAAAGATGGTGCAATCTTTTATGTTTTTTTGGCAAACAGTGGTTTCTGTTTCACTATAACCATGGTGGGTGGGGAGGGAGCCACTTCAGTTTTTTAGAGTAAGTCAGATGAGATGGTGCTTTTGAGTTTTGTCCAAATTAAAAAAGACTCTTTTTTTAAAAAAAATGGTGACTAAGCTTCTCTTTTGGAAGATTTGAATTGTTCGTTACTTGGCGGGAAGACTTAAAAGCCTTGTGGAAAAAAAACCATTGTAGGTATCGGATTCTATGAGTAAATCATATTAAAATTGGAATCAGAATGTGTGGTTGGATTTTGCTGTTAACAGTCACTATACCATGAGATATTATTCTTCTTTTTATCAGTGAAAATTTTGGAAAAACCATAAATAAAGTGCATACGGTTGACCAGCTGAAGTTTGAACATTTGACTCTACAGTACGTACATGTATCACATGCTTCAGTTGGAGGATCCATATAACTAGCTCAATATATTCTGTATGAATGATTGATATTTTTTTGATAAAATAAAAATTTGGCACCGTCAATGCACGTTGTACCTTTAATTAATATCAGTCGCTTGAGTGTCAACAAAGTCCAGCGCAGCCACAAAAGATTTCTAACACCAAACTTTGGTTGATATTAGATGTCAAATAATTTACGTTGCTGAACCTCGTGTTGATTTGATGATAAAAAATATTTATTGATTCAATTGTGATTTAAATTTAAATCGCGTCAATCGCGTTAATATTAAAACTTTACATTTTCCTTATAATTCACGAAATTTTTTTTACATTGCTTATATATTTACCTATATCAAATTGCAAATTCTGTGTCCAATTAAATAAACTTTTACAATTATGTCTAAGATTTTTATTTAGTAATATTTTTTAAAACATTAATTTAAATTTCAGACAGTGATCAATGTCTTTCTTAATGCCCTGTTGCAAGCATTTTCTCTCTTCTTTTTCTGTTGACATCTCTAAAATTTCGTACCAAAAAAAAAAAAAAAAAAACCTCCTTAAAATAGAAGAATTCTTGCATATTATAATAGCCGAAGGACCCCTACTGTTCACCCATTTGACCATGCATTGGGAACTTCACCAATAAATTTGGCATTTTTACACACCAAATTTGGCTCCTTTTACCAGCAATTTGTCCTCGTACCAAATTTATTATTAAATAAATATATTCATTTAATAAATAGATAGTTGGTCCATGCATAATTATTGTATGGTCAATTATTTTATTTTCATCCCTCTATTATCATCAAATTTGAGATTTAGTCTTCATGTTTTTATTTATCATAATTCTCTCCTCTAATTTTTGGGTACTTTAGTTAGAAATTGAAATTTTCCATCATATTTTATTTTGATTGGTTTTGTAACATCTGCGTTTTTGAACCGGAGTTGGAACAGTATAGGGAAGGAGTTAAGAATTAGAATATGTAGCTAAAATAAGAAGATTAGGAAAATTTAAGGATTAATTAGTAATAATGAGAAAGAAAGAAGGACGATATGAACAATTAGTCCAAAATAAATGATGAGGTCATCATGGAATTATGGTGATTAGAGATGGGTAAAATGGTAATTTAGAATATTTGATGTTGAAGCCCAATTTGTCTGGGCCCAATAAACTTAAATTTATTTTAAAATTAAGTTTATTCTAAATTTAAATTTAGTTGAAATTTAAATTTAAAATTTATTTTAAATGTCCAAGTACAAAGTCCATTTACAAATCTTAGACCCAATTTGGCCCAATTAAATACATGACCCAAATGCCAAACTAAACCTAAATGGCCCAAATAGGCCCAAACCAAATCCTTAATCTGGTAGCCTAACTGATGACACCCAACTTGCACCAGCCACCTTCCATCCCAGCCAACCAGGGCTTGCCACATCAGCAGCCAAGTTGCTCACCAGCAGTTAGCACCGATCACCCAACTTGGACTGCACCAACCGCCACTGCATCTTGAGACTTGCAAAAAGGAGAAAGGAGACATACATTTAGTGATGTAAAACAAAAAAGAATGATGATAACATTGGCTATAAAGCCAAATTCCATTTTTTTTGTAAAGGGTTACAATTTTGCTAAAAAGATCAATACAAAAAAACCTTTATCAAAATCAATACAAATAGAAGCAGTGAACCATTAAGGAAAGATATCAGCACTCGAAGCAATAGGGAATACAGAGCCAAATAAACATCAACCAATAGCACAAGAGAGTAGAATACCAAACAGTTCATATCAAACAAGGTATACATCTACTAGTAAGCATTCATTCGTCAGTGTTAACCCTTTAGATTTAAACTGTTTATGACATTTTGCATATATTTATTAATACCCATTCATGCATATATATTATTACTGTAATTTATTATTTCTAAACACGTTTTCAATGCATATTAATTACAGCAATAAGTAACATTAATAGTAATAATAGTTAATAATAATAATAACTATTTAATAAATAATAATAATATTAATAATAAATAGTAGTAATAAATAGCATTAATAAATATTAATAAAAATATTAATAATAAAATAAAAAGGGAAATTGAAAAGATGGTTAGGGCTTCGTCCCTTCGATTGTGTCGCCACAGCTACCTAAAGCTCCACCGTCGCCACCGGCCCAATCGTTGTTCCTTCGGCCATCTCCACGGTTGCAAAGAATGATTCAAAGATGTTTTCGACCTACAAAACAAAAAACACAATGGATTTTAAGGAAAATATTGGAAGAACAAATATGAAAAAAAAAAAGAGAGAGAATAAAGGACCGAGACTCGCACTTTCAACAGATCAAATCTTTTTTTTTGGGTTTAAAAATAAGGGTTTTAAAAAAAAAGGGAAAGAAATTAAAGGTTTTCAAATCTGGATTTAGACCCAGATCTGGGTTTCAAAGTGAAAAATGAAGAAAAAAAAAGTTCCTACCTGAAAAAGCCGTGCACGGAGGCGCGTGGAAGGCGAGAACTGTGGCGCGTGTACCGGCAGATGACGGACGTCGAAGCGTGGTGGTCACGCGCGCTGATTGGCGAGGCGCGTGCAAAGGGGGTCACGGTGGCCGGATGGTCTGGAGCGATCTGCCAAGGGGATGGTTTGAGAGGTTTTTTTAAAAGGGTTTTGTTTTTTTTTAAAAGGGTGAAGAAAGTGATTTTTTTTCAGAAATGACCTATATATAGCCGTTCGAAACGATGTCGTTTTGAACGACCCGATCCATAGCCCGACCCGTTCCACTAGGATCCGCGTGTTTTTGAGAAAGGGGTTATTTTCGTATTTGGTCCTTCCGCTTTTTTTTTCAAATTTACAATCAAGTCCCTTTTATACTTTTAATTATTTTAAATTTACCCAATTATTTTCATGGTTCTTCAATTTAGTCCCTAGACCTCTTGAAAGCATCAGGAGCTGCCACGTGTCATTGTTATGGTTCATTTATGCAAACAGTCCCTCTTATTTTCGATTTGTTTTAATTAAATCCTCAAATCAAGTTTTATTTAATTACAAAATTGACCCAGACATTTTTAATGGTTTTCAAACTAGTCCTCTGACTTCAGGATACTTGAGGGGCTGCCACGTGTCACCTTTTTTTGGTTTTACTGCCTTGGAGATCCTTAAATTGCCCAAAATTCCTTTTTTACCCTCAAACTTCCAAAAATCCCATTTTTGACCCCAAAACATCTAAAAATTCCATTTTTACCCCCGAACTTCCAAAAATCCCATTTTTGACCTCGAAACTTCTAAAAATTCTATTTTTACCCTCGAACTTCCAAAAATTTCATTTTTGACCTCGAAACTTTTAAAAATTCCATTTTTACCCTCGAACTTCCAAAAATCTCATTTTTGACCTCAAACTTCCAAAAATTCCATTTTTACCCCCGAACTTCCAAAAATCCTATTTTTGACCCCGAAACTTCCAAAAATTCCATTTTTACTCTCGAACTTCCAAAAATCCCATTTTTGACCCAAAAACTTCCAAAAATTCCATTTTTACCCTCGAACTTTTGTAAATCCCATTTTTTACCCCGAAACTCCCAAAAATTCCATTTTTTATCCCTAAACTTTTAAAAAATCCCATTTTTACCCTCAAACCTCCAAAAATGCCATTTTTACCCTTAAATGTCTAAAAACTTCAATTTCGACCTCGAAACTCTTAAAATTACTCTTTTAACCCTAAATTTTCCTAAAATCACCATTTTGTCCTGAGAATCCAAAATTACCATTTTGCCCCTGAGCATCCGAAAAGTCTTATTTTCAAACCCGATCGCGTCATTTTTCTTCATCATCAATATTTGTGTTTATTTTAACCATTATGCACTCGTATTTTGTATTTTTTATTTTTTGCATATCATTTATCTTCTTATTTATCTTATTTCACGTTATTTAATATCCATTATTAACTGCTTATTCATATTAAACTCGCATGCTTGTTTTCAAAATTATTTTTCATAAAAACTTTAAAATCGAGGCAATATTTTCTTATCTTCGATTCTGAAATATTGTGACTTAACTTACTAGATGCAACTTTTCTTCAAATCGAGATAATCAAATATCCTTTTCACAAAAATTTAAAAAAGGGTTTTACAAAGGAAAGCTTGTTATTTCTTGATCATGATATGTTGTGTCCTAACTCACTGGACGTAACTTTCTTCCTCGATCACTTTGAAATTGCGAGATTTCCAAACAAACCTGATTTCTTTTAAACTCAACTCATGCATTCAAGGATCGTATTTTAAACTTTATTCAAGCTTTTAAATTTTACAAATTATGACCCAAAAATAATCAATACGGTACCAATTTTGGATGTATGAGGGTGCTAATCCTTCCTCATGCGTAACCGACTCCCGAACCTATTTTTCTGGATTTCAAAGACCTACATGTTTTCAAAATGATTTTTAAAACGTTTTGTGGTGATCCAATCACACCGAATAAAGGATTGGTGGTGACTCCCATTATTTTTCGATTTTAAAATAATTTTTGAAACTCGTCTTTTCCCAAAAAGGGATGATTTCGACAGCTGGCGACTTCACTAGGGAATTTTTAAATAGACGAGAGTCAAGCCAAAATTGATTATTTTCGGGTCTTCTTTGGAAACTTTTAAGCTTCAATTTTGTTTAATATGCGATCCTCAACATCTTTTGTGACATTATATTATGTGATATTGCTAGTGTATATTTTCATACATCTGCATATGATATTACCCTTTTAAGTGGAAGCTTGAAACTACTCCTTCGTGAGGTCTTCACCTCCGTGTTTTCGTGAAGTTTTCACTTCCGTGCAAACATGTGTGAAATGCATCCCCCCTAAACCGAACTCGTCCGTGTGAGCCTGTAATGGGTGAGGACCGAGGAATCTGTTGGTTTGGGTACCCCTACTTTAGAACCTAAAACCACATATAGTGAGACGTAGGAGCTTACTTTAGAAAGAGTCGTACTAAATCATTTAGCAACCTTCCAAGACAAACTCTTAGGTTTTATGCTATTCTTGTATATTAATATTGTTGTGTTTCGCTAACTTGTTTATTTTGTCTCTTTTTTGCATTGCATTTCATCATCATATAAAGAGAAGGAATAAACCCAAAAGTTCAGTTACCGATAAGAGAATTAATCATGGAAAACAAGTACTTTGATAAAGTGGAGGACAATATGGTCGTGCGTATGGAGGAGACTCAACGCCAAAAGGGGGACAGCTTAGTGAAAGGATATGAGTCAGAGCTTTGGGATCACAAGGATCAGCACGGCTCAAAAAAATGTGCTAGAGTTGAAAGAGATATGGGACAGTTGGGACAACAACATGAAACAGACCTTTTACCAAGAATACAGAGATTTGCCATACTTGTGCGAAGTTAAGATAGACAAATCCCTCTTTAGAGCCTTAGCACAGTATTGGAATTCAGCCTATAATTGCTTCACCTTCGGGAATATAGACATGACACCGACGATAGAAGAATACACCACTCTGCTCCGTTATTCGAAGATGTCGGTAGATAAGGCCTATTCTAGAGTTCCGAATCTCCCGACCATGGTTAAAAGATTAATAAACATCACGGGCATGAGCGAACAGTGGGTTGCAGCTCGAGTTAAGGTCAAAGGCGATAACAAGTGCATCACGTGGAAAAGTCTATAATATTTGATATTGGCTCATCCATATGCGAAGAAAAAGATCGACATTCTAGCCTTAAGTATCTATGGGTTGGTCATTTTTCTAAAGGCTTTGGGGCATATAGAAGATGCGGTGATAGATTTCTTTGATAGATTAAGTGAAAGAGTGACACCTGTCCCGGCTATACTAGCTGAAACTTTCAAGTCCTTAAATGCATGTAGAAAGGAGGGAGAAGGTCGATTTATTGCCTGCGCACCACTACCGATGATATGGTTTCACAGTCACTTCTGAAAAACAGAAAAAGTCTCCTATCAGTACTTGTCTAAGGTTTACTCCCCTTTGAAAGAGTTTGTGGCTACGCAGAGACAAGAAAACTTCTCAAAAGAAAAATGGATGGCCATACTCCAAAGCCTCAAAGACGAAGACATAGAGTGGCGAGCACCATGGTTCGTTCTTGATGAAATATTGTATCGGTACGGAGATTTTGACTGGGTCCAATTAGCAGGAATATGGGGTGCAACCGAATATGCACCTTTGCTAGTTTCAAGACAATACAGATCAAGATAGTTCATACCCGTAACTCAGGGGATATCTCAGTGTGAATTCTTGTACCGAGGAGAAAATAATAAGAAAAGGATTATGGAAATCTCAAATGCATGGAACCAGGTTCGAAAAATGAAAGCATTCATCGCCATCTCCATGATAACTGCAGAATATGATTGGTGGAGAAACAGAAGGATCAACGACAATATTCATGTGCCAAACCAGCAGATTGTTCGCCCAATTGAAGAATACTTGCAGGTTGTTCCGACTGAATTAGAAATAATTAAACAAGATTTCGAAAAGAAAAATGCTGAGATGGGAAAAATGATAGAAAAACTAGAGGAAGAGAAGGTGCTTTTAGGATTAGACGTTGATGTTCAGAAGCTAGAGGCGGAAAAATTGAGAAAAGGAAATAATAAGACTGAAGAAGATTTTAGCAGCCTAAAGAAGGACTACAAAAAGCTTTGATTGTCAATGAGAACCGTCGGTTTAGGTAAGACATCAGAGCAATGGCAGTAGGAAATCCGTGAAGAGAAAAATAAAACAAGTCATTGGGAAAACAAATTTCAAGACGCCCAAGTTCAGGAAAATGCTATGAAAAGTAGCCTCATGGAAAGCCAAGCCGAAGTGATCGAATTAAAAGCTCGAGTAGGAGAATTAGAGGAGTCCTTGTACATGCATCGTAGTTAAAATTCAGTATTGTAGTTAAAAGCAAGCCGAGCTGAGATCGAGAGACTAAGTGAAAGGGTGGAAGAATTAGAGGCCTCTTTGCAGAATAGTGAAATACGAACTGAGATTTTGGAAAGGATGTTGGAGACAAATGATTGGCATTTTCAGCAAACCTAAAAAGAAGTCAAAGAGAGGGATTATGTTATAGGTGAGGCTTTAAACTAAATCCGCGAAGTAGCTGATCATGTACAAACACTAGCAGTTGAAGCAGAAGAGCTAAGCATACAGTACGAGACGAAAATGGAATGAGGTCAAAAACTATCAAGCCTCCTTAAGAAAGTCAACGCTCTGAGAATCAAAGTAAAATCGTTTATGTAATTTGGTTTATGTTAAGGAACTTGCTATCCAAATGAAGTTTTTTAAATGGAAAATGAATTATAAGTCAATACCTTTCTCTTGCATACATGCATCTTATTCGCATCACATTTTTTGCATAATAGTCCTAACTTATTAAAAATTTATAATTCAGCTACATCAGTAACCATTGAAAACTCACATCGCTATAATACTCGAAAAAAAACTAAATACATGGAACAACGACTTGAACAAATCCAAAAAGAATTACAAGACCAGATGCAAAAGCGCATCCAAGAGCAAATGAGCATGATGTGCAGAGAAATCAAGAATCAATTCATGGAGGTACAGAAAAGCCTAATGAATGAATTAGCGCAAGTAAAACAGAGCATGACTGATAAAGGAAAAAGCCTTGCTATTGAGGAAGAAGAGGACCCAATGGTCCCCCAGGCTTTACACCCTTCCATAACCCAACGTCGCATGAAATGCCGGCATGAGAGGCTACCATTATTGTAAGGGCACAAGCAACCAGCCATAGGCACGTCGCGATTGGCTAATTATCCAATTGGATTAGGGTCAAACCCAAAAGATAATGCCTCGAATCTGGGTATCCCAAACTTTGACGAGATGATAAGAGAAGATCTCCCCAGACAAATAGAAGAAAAATACAGGCGATTAGAAGAGAAAATCAACGCGATACAGGTAGTTGAAATTTCTTATGGGGTAGATGCCAAAGAGCTAAGTCTGGTTCCGGATCTAGTTCTCCCTCCCAAATTCAATGCTACAGAATTTGAAAAATATTGCGGGACGAGCTGCACTGAAGCTCACCTAACCATGGTCTGCAGAAAGATGGCGGGGCATGTACATAACGACTAATTGTTAATTCATTATTTTCAAGACAGCCTGGTCGGGTCGGCAATCAAATGGTACAATCAGTTGAGCCGATCAAAAATTCATTCGTGGAATGATTTGGCACAAGCTTTCTTAAAACAATACGACCATGTGATAAAAATAGCTCCTAATCGGCTTACACTGCAGAATATGGAAAAGAAGTCAAATGAGAGCTTTAGAACATATGTGCAGAGGTAGCGCGAGATGGCAACCTAAGTACAGCCACCGCTAACAGAAAAGGAGACAACAATATTGTTTGTCAATACCCTCAAAGCTCCTTACCTAAATCATCTTTTAGGAAACGCCACCAAGAGTTTCTCAGATATGGTCATATCAGGGAAATGATTGAAAATACGATCAAAGTCGGTAAAATTGAAACCGGAAAAAGCCCTAAAAGGCTTGCCCCTAGGAGAAGGGATAACGAGGTCAACAATGCAAGCATATACAGACCTAGTTACACCAGACCCTTCGTCGCAAGTCAGCCCAAAACTCCAATGGGCAATTACCAAAATGCCTCATGAAAGGAGATGAGCACTAGGACAAATAGAGGAAGAATTCAATATACTCCCCTTCCGATGTCATATGGGGAACACTACAAGATATTATATGATGCGCATGAGGTGGCTCCTCAACATGTAAGACCATACAAACCCCTATTCTCGGCTTTGTACGATACGAAAGCTCACTATGAATACCATGCACGGGCAGAAAGGCACTCGATTGAAAACTGCCTCGCTTTTAAAAGATGAGTCGAAAGATTAATAGAGCATGGAATCGTAAAGTTGGAAGAGCCAGCAAAGCCCAATATTAGCTGGGAATCCTCTGCCTAACCACCCAGAGCAAGGGGTAAATACCTTGCTGGAAGAAGGAGCTTGAAAAATTAAAAGAAGTATTGAAGAAATCAAGTCTCCACTTCGGTGGGTATGGCAAGAGTTGGTTAAAGAAGGGATAATCGTGAACGATAAAAAGAGTATGATAATCGGGGATGATGACCATTGCGAGTTTCATGTTATTAAAGGGCATGAGATTCAAAGCTACATTGAGTTCAAGGCCGTGGTCCAGATGTAGATGGACAATCAAGAGCTGGAATCTTTTGAAGAATGAGGGGAAGCTAATGATGTTTGTGCCTCCGAGGACGAAACAACCAAGGCTTATAAAAGCAATCGCCCCAAGGTGATTATTTGTGGCATGATAAGAGAACAAACAGCTCTCCGTATTATCATACAAAAGCTTGCAGCATTTCCTTACAAGGATAGCAAGAAGGTTCTATGGAGTTACAATTGTAACGTGATCGTACCAAGAGAAGGGGAACCCGAGAAGGATGTTAATCTTGCTACCCGTAGCAGTAAGAATTATGACCCTATAAATAAAGAAAAAGAGGTAAACAAAGGGAAAGCTAGAACGTGTGAGCTTAAGGAGGAAATAACTAACAAGCCTGAAGCACCTATCAATGAGCCTATATATGAGAACGAGGCAAAAGAGTTTTTACAGTTTTTAAGGCATAGTGAATATAATGTAGTAGAGCAACTACACAAACAGTCTGCTCGAATATCGATCCTATCATTGCTTTTAAGCTCGGAGGCCCATCGAAGCACACTAAAGAAAGTGCTAAACGAAACATATGTAGCAAATGACATCTCTGTCAGCAAACTAGATCGATTGGTCAATAACGTGAGTACTGATAACTTTATTTTCTTCAATGATGATGAAATACCAATGGGAGGAATAGGGTCCACCAACGCCCTACACATCACTACTCGTTATAAAGGGTATACGCTACCTGGAGTACTCATAGACAATGGTTCAGCCCTGAATGTGCTACCGCTAGCTACACTGCAAAGATTGCCAATTGATAGCTCTCACATGAAAGGATGTAATAACATAGTAAGAGCATTTGACGGGAAAGAAAGGAAGGTAATGGGGAAGATTGAAATACCCATTCAAATTGGGCCGAATACATATGAAGTAGATTTTCTAGTGATGGATATTAGGCCCACTTATAACTGTCTGCTGGGAAGACCATGGATCCACTCAGCTGAGGCAGTACCTTCCTCTTTACATCAGAAAGTGAAGCTAATAAATGAAGCGATTAACGCTGAGGAGGAAATAATCGCGTCCATAACGAGCGATTCACCCTACGTGGGGATAGACGAGGAGGCTGTGGAATACTCGTTCCGCTCATTGGAGTTTGTCAATGCAACTTTCATTTCGGAAGGGAGGAAGATACCTGTGCCTACAATATCATCAACCACCAGGATGAGCTTGCGATTAACAGTCGAAAAAGGGGTTATACTTGGCAAAAGACTAGGAAAATACCTCCAAGAAAGAGTTAATGTGCCAATGATAATAGAAAAGCGAGATCGTTATGGCCTGGGGTACAAACCAGATGTGAAACAAAAGAGGAAAGAACTTGAGAAAAAGCAAGAAAGAAGGAGGGCCAGACTGTCTGGAAAAGACATCTCGTGAGAACCCATGGTCTTCCCACACATCTACGAGACTTTAGTCTCAGGAGGGGTGGTCAACCGGCAGGAAAAGGAACGAGTGACGATTGGAACTAAAGGGGGTATCATGAAAGGTTTAGACATTAATGCTATATCAGATGAAGGAAATTAAGGGAATCCATCAAGAATTGGTCCGTGTGTACTTGGAAGCACCTTGAATAATTGGACCATGGAGGAACTCGTTGTAATTTTTAAGATCTCCTCAGAGTAATGCTCGAAAACACCTATTGCTTTAGGCTCGAAAGAAATATGGATCTTTTTGTAAAAGGGCTCATGGTCATTATTCAGTTATTTTAAATGAAACGCACTTTCCATCTTATATTCTTCCATAATTATTCTTTAATTTCTTAATTCGGCTTAAAAAACTATTCGTACATATCCAATAAAAAAGGTTAATTATTCTTTAATACATACATACTCATACATATACCACATATTCATTCTTTCGTAAATTTATTTTACTATTTGGACCTTCATTTCATCCCTTGACAGATCCTCAAATATCAATAATATGAGTAACCCTGACGCTAACTTAGAACCCCACTTCGAGCAAGATACAAGTTTGGAAGAGCTTCAAGACCTTCAAGATAATCAAGATTGTAATCTGCCTTCAGATCTGTTAAGAATGATGGAACAGGAAGAAAAACAAATCCTGCCTCATTCAGACCCAGTGGAAGTTATTAATCTGGGGTACGAAGATGAAAAGAAAGTGGTGAAAATTGGGACAAGCATCTCCGTAGAAACCATAATGAATCTTATCGAGTTCCTTCAAGAGTTCCAAGATATCTTCGCATGGTCTTACCAGGATATGCCCAGCTTAAGCACTGACATTGTGGTGCATAAACTCCCTATAAAGGAAGAAAGCAGACCCGTTCAACAAAAACTCCGAAGGATGAGACCGGATGTGTTGTTAAAAATAACAGAGGAAATCAATAGACAATTTGTTGTCGGTTTCTTCTAGGTGGTTAAATACTCTGAATGGGTAAATATAATCCCCGTCCCTAAAAAAGACGAAAAGGTACGCATGTGTGTGGACTATCGAGATTTAAATAAAGCTAGCCCAAAGGATAATTTCCCCTTACCCCACATCGACACTTTAGTCGATAACACGACAGGACATTCCTTGTTTTCCTTTATGGATGGCTTCTCTGGGTATAATCAGATAAGGATGGACCCTGAGGATATGATTAAAATCACTTTTGTCACGCTATGGGGAACATTTTGCTACAAGGTAATGCCCTTCGGACTCAAAAATGCAGGGGCAACTTATCGAAGGGTCATGGTGACCCTGTTTCATGATATAATGCATAAGGAGTTTGAGGTTTACGTCGATGACATGATTACGAAATCCCAAACAAAGGAAGAACATGTAAGAATCTTGAGAAAGTTATTTAAAAGGCTAAGGAAATATCAATTAAAGTAAAATCCAACAAAATGCACTTTCAGGGCCACATCAGGAAAATTGTTAGGTTTTGTAGTCAGCAAAAGAGGAATTGAAATCGACTCGGATAAAGTCAATGCCATACAGGAGCTACCACCACCCAGCACGCAAAAAGAAGTTCGGGGGTTCTTAGGAAGACTAAATTACATTGCTCGGTTCATTTCACAGTTGACTGAGAAATGCGATCCTATCTTCCGCCTACTTAGAAAGCGCAACCCGAGTGTATGGGATGATGAATGTCAGAAAACCTTTAATAAGGTCAAAGACTATTTATCCAAAGCACTCATCTTGGTACCTCCAATTCCTAATAAGTCATTGATCCTGTACTTAATGGTCTTCTAAAATTCCATGGGATGCGTACTAGGCCAACATGATGAATCCGAAAAGAAAGAAAGGGCAATATATTATCTCAGCAAGAAATTCACTTATTGCGAGACGCGATATTCGCCTATTGAGAAATTATGTTGTGCCCTAGTCTGGACTACACGCAGATTAAGACAATACATGTTATATCATACCACTTGGTTAATTTCGAAATTAGATCCTTTGAAGTATTTGATGGAGTCAGCGGCATTGAATGGGAGATTAGCTCGATGGTAAATTTTGCTCTCGAAATTCGACATAGTCTATGTCAATCAAAAAGCAATAAAAGGGAGTGCGATAACAGACTTCCTGGCCAGTAGGGCTTTAAAGGACTATGAGCCGATAAACTTCGATTTCCCGAATGAAGATTTAATGTATATTGCGACTTTTGAAGGGGCAATCACGAAAGAACGACCATGGAGATTGAATTTTGATGGAGCTTCAAATGCCACGGGTAATGGGATCGGGGCAGTCTTAGTATCACCAGAGAGAGATCATTACCCTTTCACCAGCAAGCTTGATTTTGATTGTACAAATAATATGGATGAATACGAAGCATGTATCTTGGGAATTCGAGTGACCATAGAGCAGGGAATCAAAATTCTGGAGATTTATGGAGACTCCGCACTGGTAATCTATCAACTAAAAGGAGAATGGGAAATAAGGGATTTTAAGTTAGTGGATTACCGCAAATTGGTCCTCGAGTTGATCACAGAATTCGATGACATCACATTCCATTATCTCCCACGAGAAGAAAACCAGATGGCTGATGCTCTTGCCACTCTAGCCTCAATGATTAAGGTAAGTAGGACGGAAAATGTAAAGCCCATTCAAATGAGTATCTATGAAGCTCCTGCTCATTATTGTGATATTGAGGCAGAAGAAGAAAAAGAAAAAGATAATCACCCATGGTACCATAATGTTCTTCAATTTGTGAAAGATCAAAAGTATCCTGAGAAAGCCTCAAAAAATGAAAAGAGGACATTACGAAGACTAGCCAGTGAATATGTCCTAGACGGGGAAATCTTGTACAAGAGGAGAAAAGATCAAGTGTTGCTAAGATGTGTCGACACAATTGAAGCTAAGAAGATCTTAGAAGAAGTTCACGAAGGCATTTGTGGGACACACGCTAACGGTTTCACGATGGCTTGATAAATAATGAGATTTGGGTATTACTGGTCTAGTATGGAGGGCGATTGCATCAATTATGCCAAGAAGTGCCATAAATTCCAGATCTATGGAGACAAGATTCATGTACCTCCATCACACCTTCATGTCATGACCTCTCCCTAGCCTTTTTCTATGTGGGGCATGAACATCATCAGACCAATTTCTCTAAAGGCTTCCAATGGCCATAAATTCATCTTTTTCGTGATTGACTACTTTACTAAATGGGTAGAGACAACCTCATATGAAAATGTTACCAAGTCTGCGGTTAGCAAGTTCCTGAAAAAAGAAATTATTCGTCGATACGGGATGCCTGAAAGGATCATATCTGACAATGCCCTCAATTTGAACAATAGCACGATAGCAGAAGTTTGCGAACAGTTCAAAATCAATGATCATAATTCTTCTCCTTATCGCCCAAAAATGAATGGAGCTGTGGAGGCAGCTAATAAGAATATCAAGAAGATTGTGGCAAAAATGATTGAGACTTACAAGGACTGGTACGAAAAACTACCATTTGCCCTATTTGCCTACAGAATTTCAGTCAGGACTTTTACTAGGGCAACACCATTCTCATTGGCATACGGTATGGAAGCAGTCTTGCCTATTGCAGTTAAAATACCTTCCCTTCGAGTCTTAACCGAGCTTCAACTAGACGAGGCTGAATGGATCCAAGCTCGAAATGACCAGTTGAATTTAATCGAGGAAAAGAGATTAAAAGCCATTCGCCATGACCAGATGTACCAGAAAAGAATGATGCGAGCTTACAACAAAAAAATTCGTCCCAGGGAATTCTATGAGGAAGATCTAGTTTTGAAAAAGATACTCCGCATACATAAAGATTTCGTGGAAAATGGATGCCCAATTAGGAAGGACCTTACGTGGTAAAGAAAGCTTTCTCAAGAGGAGCTCTCATCCTAACAGAAATGGACGGCAAGGATCTGTATAACCCCGTCAATTCGGACTCGGTAAAAAATACTTCGCATAAAAACAAAAGGGGAATTGAGATGAAAACCCGCAAAGGGCATCTCGAAAAAAAAGAAAAAAAAAAGGGGTTCAGGATGAAAACTCGCAAAGGGCGTCCTGGAACCAAGGAAAATTTGAGTTGAAAAGCCACAAAGGATAGCTTAGGTTCAAGAACGGGTCGACGAGACGGAGAAAGGTTACAACTTGAAACATCAACAAAGCACTCTAGATCTTCTAGACACACTTCCGAGCTAAGAATGATTCTCAAGCAAGTTGGCGCAGATTAGCTCGTTTTGCGATATCTGGGGCAACTATTTATTCTTTATTGTATACTTGGCAATTTTCAACTAATGATTGTTTCCTTTGATCCTCTTTTCAATGGAATACAACTTTATTGCTGCACAATTTTGTCCAAGCATTTTGCATCTAAATAACGGGTAATGAGCTAATAAATCATACAAAAAGTTGTGAGCATTATTCTAGAGTTTTCAAAAATTACAAGAAGTCCGAAACAAGACCACCAGTGGGAAGACAAACTTAAAAACAAGCAATCTAGAAAAGATGAAGCAACATATCAAAGACAGAATTTGGACGGGCGACAGACCATGCCGACCTAAATATTAATAAATAAATTTGACATTCATCGTGCACATTCACATAAGTTAGGAGCATTTAATCATGACTTTCTAATTTAGGCCTATATAGAGGCCCATAGAAGCATGTTTCACAGGTCACATCCCCGCCACATGGCGAGATGAATCATTAAGACCACCGAGAAAAAGTTGAAGAGATACAGGAATCCAAAACTTTGTCCCGATCACGGGGTAGATTACGACCATCCACAAACAACGACGCGGTCATCTTCTTGATGAGATATTAAGAAGAAGACCAAATCAAACCCACACTCGATGAATAAATCTTCAAACCCTAGTTGAGAAGTGGGTCAAAATAATAAACGGTTAACTTCCTGATGAGATACTGAGAAGTGAACCAAATTCGTCTTCCTGATGAGATACAGAAAAGCAGATTGAAACAAATGACGCGATCATCTTCCTGATGAGATACTGAGAAGAAGACCAAATCAAACCCACGCTCGATGTGAACAAATCTTCGAACCCCAGCTTCCTGATGAGACACCGAGAAGCAGGTCGAAGCAATAAACGGTTAGCTTCCTGATGAGATACGGGGAAGTAAACCAAAATCATCTTCCTGATGAAACACAGAGAAGTGGATCAAAACAAGTGATATGGTTATCTTCCAGATGAGATACTGAGAAAAAGACCAAGCCAATGAAACTAGACTCAAAGACTGCGATGATGAATTCCAATTCCCTTGAAGGGAATGGAGTGAAAATACAGTAGAAAATTTTGTCTTTTAAAGATTACCTTAGGGTAAGATGGAGTCATGATAAAGAAGATGCAGAGTTAGATGCGGTAAAATCAACAGTTAATAAATGGAAGGTGGACCAATTGAAGAAAGATCGTCAATGAGATGAGACTTGACAAATGGGGCATCTTTTTGGGTCTTTGCTCCATTCTTGTTACACAGCAACGAGCAAAGAGGGGCAGCTGTTGAAGCCCAATTTGTATGGGCTCGATAAACTTAAATTTATTTTAAAATTAAGTTTATTCTAAATTTAAATTTAGTTGAAATTTAAATTTATTATAAATTTAAATTTAAAATTTATTTTAAATGTCCAAGTACAAAGTTCATTTACAAATCTTAGACCCAATTTGGCCCAATTAAATACATGACCCAAATGCCAAACTAAACCTAAATGGCCCAAATAGGCCCAAACCAAATCTCTAATCTGGTAGCATAACTGATGACACCCAACTTGCACCAGCCACCTTCCATCCCAGCCAACCAGGGTCTGCCACATCAGCAGCCTAGTTGCTCACTAGCAGCTAACATCGATCACCCCAAGTTGGACTGCACCAACCGCCACTGCATTTTGAGACCTGCAAAAAGGAGAAAGGAGACATACATTTAGTGATGTAAAACAAAAAAGAATGATGATAACACTGGCTATAAAGCCAGATTCCATTTTTTTGTAAAGGGTTACAACATTTCAGTGAGTTAGGACACAACATTTCAGGATCCAGAAATGACGAGCTTTCCTTTGTAAAACCTTTTTTAAATTTTTGAGAAAAGGATATTCGATTATCTCGATTTGAAGAAAGGTTGCACCTAATAAGTTAAGGCGCAATATTTCAGAATCGAAGATAATGAAGCATTGCCTCGATTATCGGTATTCGACTATTTCGATTTGAGGAAAAATTGCACCTAGTAAGTTAAGGCACAAATTTTCGAAACTCGAAATAGAAGAATATTACCTCGATTTTAAAGTTTTTATGAAAAATAATTTTGAAAACAAACATGCGAGTTTAATACGAATAAGCAGTTAATAATGGATATTAAATAACGCGAGGTAAGATAAGTAAGAAGATAAATTATTTACAAAAAATCAAAAATGCAAAATACGAGTGCATGATAATTTAAAATTAAATGCAAATATTGATGAGAAAGAAGAATGATGCAATCGGAGTAAAAAATGAGACTTTTCGGATATTCAGGGGCAAAATGGTAATTTTAGATTCTCGAGGGTGAAAGGGTAATTTTTGGGAAAAATTTGGGGTTAAAAATGGAATTTTTAGACATTCGGGGGTAAAAATGATATTTTTAGAAGTTTGAGGGTAAAAATGGAATTTTTGAGAGTTTCGGGGTTAAAAATGAGATTTTTGGAAGTTCGAGGGAAAAATGGAATTTTTGGGAGTTTTGGGGTTAAAAATGGGATTTTTGGAAGTTTGGGGCTAAAAATGGAATTTTTGGGAGTTTCGGGGTTTAAAATGGAATTTTTGGAAGTTCAAGGGTAAAAATGGAATTTTTAGGAATTTCGGGTTAAAAATTGTATTTTTAGAAGTTCGAGGGTAAAAATGAAATTTTTGGACAGTTTAGGGACCTCCAGGGCAATAAAACCAAACATAGGTGACACGTGGAAGCCCCTCAGGCATCCTGAAGTCAGAGGACTAGTTTGAAATTCAAGAAAAAATTTTGGGCCAATTTTGTAATTAAACAGAACCTGGTTTAAGGATTAAATTGAAAAGCATTGAAAATTATTGGGCCAAGTTAAAATTAATTAAAAGTACGAGAAGGACCTGATTGAAAATTTGAGAAAAAACGGAAGGACAGAATGCATAAATATACCATTAATAAAAAACACGCGGATCTTTCAGGCGGGTCGGGTCAGATTGGGTCAGCCATGGGTTTGAAGAGTAAAATGACGTCGTTTTGGGGCTTAAGAGCCTTGGCCAAATCGACGTCGTTTTCGATTATCACCCTCCGGCTACGCGTCGGTCGCGCGCCTCCGGATGCAGTTTTCGAAGGTAAAACGCCCCTTTCCCTTTTCCTTTTTTAAAAAAAAAAACACGTTTAGAATTTCCTTTTAAAACCCAATTTTCTCAATCCTTTGTTTTCGATTCTGTTAACCCGTTTTTTTTTAAATAAAACTCGGTTCTCTGTTTCTTCGCAGATCTACATTTAACGGGATAAGGACGGTGTTGGGCAGGGCTTCAACGGAGGCTCCGGCGTGAGTTCCGGCGATAGCAACACGGATCATGGAAGTAACTTCTGACCTTTCATTTTTCGTGTTTATTATTTATTATTATTATTGAAATAATAGTTATTATTTAATATTATCATTATTATTATTATTATTATTATTATTATTATTATTATTATTATTATTATTATTATTATTATTATTATTAATGAATTTATTATTGATACTAAATGAGCAGTTAGTGGCTATTAATTTACAGAATAATAAATGTATGAACCGTAATAAATTAAAAGTCTTGGTTTTCAAAAGAAGGTTAATGGAAAGGGAATGCATTGATGAGTTGAAACGCTCCAAATTTATTAAGATGTGAATGCACATATGTACCTTGAGGATTGAGGTTATTCTGGCTTGTTTGAAAGTGTTGGATTCTTATTCTCTTACTGTGAATATTCTCTGCCCTCTTGTATTCGATTGGAATTGTCTGTGTTAATCCTTATCTCTCATTTGCAAATGCTGAAATTTTGTATTTAAGTCGAATGAAAAAAAAAACCCCTTTTACAAATTTTGAAACTGGTTCTTATAACCAGTGTTTCAATGATGATTTTTGTTGTTTTTCAATTTAATGCTCGTCTCTTTTTTTTCCTTTTGCAGGTTCAGCTATGGTAGGCTTGTAATAGAGGCGGTTGTTGCAGAGGCAAGTGGATACTGAAGATGGTGACAAGTTGCTAATGATGTGGCGGTCTCTGATTGGCTGAGGTGGAGGCAACAGCAGCAGCACTCAGCAGATTTAGGCTAGTTTAGGTTAGGGCCGATTTGGGCCATTTAGGTTTGGGTATTTTAGAATTTCGGCTTAGGTTAGCATTTGGGCCCAATTTGGGTTTGTAAAGTGGACATTTGTAACTTGACCTTTTTAATCAATTAAATTTTAAATTCAAATTAGTTTTAAACTTAATTTAATTTTAAACTTAAAAGAAAAGTTTAAACTTTAAACTAAATTTAAACCCAAGATGAAGTAAAATTTAAAAACTTAAAAATTAGGTTTAAATGTTGGGCTCGGTCGAAATTGGGCTTCAACAGCTGCCCCTCTTTGCTTGTTGCTGTGTAACAAGAATGGGGCAAAGACCAAAAGGATGCCCAATTTGTTGGGTCTCATCTCTTTGATGTTTTTTTCTTCAGTTGGTCCACCTTCATTCTATTGACCGTTTGATTTTGCCGCATCTCCCTCCGTATCTTATTCATCATGACTCTATCTCGCCCTAAGGATATTTTCAAAAAGACAAAATTTGCTACTGTAATTTTATCCTATTCCTTTCAAGGAGATTGAAATTCGTCACCGTAGTCTTTGAGTCTAGTTTCATTGACTTGGCCTTCTTCTCAATATTTCACCGGAAAGATGACCATATCACTCGTTTTGATCCACTTCTCTGGGTTTCATCAGGAAGATGATTTTGGTTTATTTCCCCGTATTTCATCAGAAAGCTAACCGTTTTATTGTTTCGACTCGCTTCTCGGTGCCTCATCCAGAAGCTGGGATTCGAAGATTTGCCCACATCGAGCATGGGTTTGATTTGGTCTTCTTCTCAGCATCTAATCAAGAAGTTGACCACGTCATTCGTTTCAATTTCCTTCTCTGTATCTCATCAGGAAGATGAATTTGGTTCGCTTCTCAGTATCTCATCAGGAAGCTCAACGTTTATTGCTTCGACCTGCTTCTCAATGTCTCATCAGGAAGCTGGGATTCAAAGATTTGCTCACTTCGAGCACGGGTTTGATTTGGACTTCTTCTTAGTATCTCATCAGGAAGATGACCACGTCATTTGTTTCAATTTGCTTCTCTGTATCTTATCAGGAAGACGAATTTGGTTCGCTTCTCAGTATCTCATCAGGAAACTCTCCGTTTATTGCTTCGACCTGCTTCTCGGTGTCTCATCAAGAAGCTGGAGTTCGAAGATTTGCTCACATCGAGCGCTGGTTTTATTTGGTCTTCTTCTTAGTATCTCATCAGGAAGATAACCACGTCATTTGTTTCAATTTGCTTCTCTGTATCTCATCAGGAAGACGAATTTGGTTCACTTCTCAGTATCTCATCAGGAAGCTACCCATTTTATTATTTCGACCTGCTTCTCGGTATCTCATTTGAACCTGAAGTTCGAAGATTTGCTCACATCGAGCACGAATTTGATTTGGTCTTCTTCTCAGTATCTTATCAGGAAGATGACCACGTCATTTGTTTTATGGATAATCGTAATCTGCCCTGTGATCGGGGTAAAGTTTTGGATTCCTGCATCTCTGCAACTTTTCCTCGGTGGTCTTAATGATTCATCTCGCCATGTGACGGGGATGTGACCTGTGAAATATGCTCCTATGGGCCTCTATATAGGCCTAAATTAGAAAGTCATGATTTAAATGCTCCTAACTTATATGAATGCGCATGATGAATATTAGATTTTTTAATAATTAGGTCAGCATAGTTTGTTGCCCATCCAAATTCTATCTTTGATGTCTTACTCCATCTTTTCTAGGTCGTTCTAGAACTGCTTGTTTTTTAGTTTGTCCTCCCATTGGTGGTCCTGTTTTGGACTTCTTGTAATTTCTGAAACCTCTAGAATAATGCTCACAACTTTTTGTATGATTTATTAGTTCATTATCCATTATTTAGATGCAAAATGCTTGGACAAAATTGTGCAAAAACAAAGTCGTATTCCATTAAAAAGAGGATCAAAGGAAACAATCATTAGTTGAAAATTGCCAAGTATACAATAAAGAATAATTAGTTACCCCAGATATCGCAAAATGAGCTACTCTGCGCCAACTTGCTCGAGAATCATTCCTAGCTCGGATGTGTGTCTAGAAGATTTAGAGTGCTTTGTTGATGTTTCAAGTTGTAAACTTCTTCCATCTCGTTGACTCGTTCTTGAACCTGAGCCGCCCTTTGCGGGTTTTCAACTCAAAGTTTCCTTGGTTCCAGGACGCCCTTTGCGAGTTTTCATCCTGAACCCCCCCTTTTTTTTCGAGACGCCCTTTGCGGGTTTTCATCTCAATTCTCCTTTTGTTTTTAGGCGAAGTATTTTTTTACCGAGTCCGAATAGATGGGGTTGTACAGATCCTTGCCGTCCATTTCTGTTAGGATGAGATCTCCTCTTGAGAAAACTTTCTTTACCACGTAAGGTCCTTCCCAATTGGGCATCCATTTTCCACGGAAATCTTTATGTATGGGGAGTATTTTTTTCAAAACTAGATCTCCCTCATAGAATTCCCTGGGACGAACCTTTTTGTCGTAAGCTTGCATCATTCTTTTCTGGTACATCTGGCCATGGCGAATGGATTTTAATCTCTTTTCCTCAATTAAATTCAACTGGTCATATCGAGCTTCGATCCATTCAGCCTCATCTAGTTGAAGCTCGGCTAAGACTTGAAGGGAAGGTATTTCAAACTCAATAGGCAAGACTACTTCCATACCGTATGCCAATGAGAATGGTGTTGCCCCAGTAAAAGTCCTGACTGAAGTTCTGTAGGCAAAGAGGGAAAATGGTAGTTTTTCGTGGCAGTCCTTGTAAGTCTCAATCATTTTTGCCACAATCTTCTTGATATTCTTATTAGCTGCCTCCACATCTCCATTCATTTTTGGGCGATAAGGAGAAGAATTATGATGCTTGATTTTGAACTGTTCGCAAACTTCTGCTATCGTGCTATAGTTCAAATTAAGGGCATTATCGGATATGATCCTTTCAGGCATCCCGTATCGACAAAAAATTTCTTTTTTCAGGAACTTACTAACCGCAGACTTGGTAACATTTTCATATGAGGTTGCCTCTACCCATTTAGTAAAGTAGTCAATCACCACAAAGATGAATCTATGGCCATTGGAAGCCTTTGGAGAAATTGGTCCGATGACGTCCATGCCCCACATAGAAAAAGGCCAGAGAGAGGTCATGACATGAAGGTGTGATGGAGGTACATGAATTTTGTCTCCATAGATCTGGCATTTATGGCACTTCTTGGCATAATTGATGCAATCGCCCTCCATACTAGACCAGTAATACCCAAATCTCATTATTTGCAGAGCTATCGTGAAACCGTTAGCGTGTGTCCCACAAATGCCTTCGTGAACTTCTTCTAAGATCTTCTTAGCTTTAATTGTGTCGACACATCTTAGCAACACTTGATTTTTTCTCCTTTTGTACAAGATTTCCCCGTCTAGGACATATTCACTAGCTAGTCTTCGTAATGTCCTCTTTTCATTTTCTGAGGCTTGCTCGGGATACTTTTGATCTTTCACAAATTGAAGAACATTCTAGTACCATGGGTGATCATCTTTTTCTTCTTCTTTCTCTACCTCAATATCACAACAATGAGTAGGAGTTTCATAGATACTCATCTGAATGGGCTTTACATTTTCTGTCCTACTTACCTTAACCATCGAGGCTAGAGTGGCAAGAGCATCGGCCATCTGGTTTTCTTCCTATGGGAGATAATGGAATGTGACGTCATCGAATTCGGTGATCAACTCGAGCACCAATTTACGGTAATCCACTAACTTTGAATTCCTTGTTTCTCATTCTCCTTTTGGTTGATAGATCACCAGTGCGGAGTCCTCATAAATCTCCAGAATTTTGATTCCCCGCCCTATGGCCGCACGGATTCCCAAGATACATGCTTCGTATTCAACCATATTGTTTGTGCAATCAAAATCAAGATTACTGGTGAAAGGGTAATTATCTCCCTCTGGTGATACCAAGACTGCCCCGATCCCATTACCTGTGGCATTTGAAGCTCCATCAAAATTCAATCTCCAAGGTCGTTCTTCCGTGATTGCCCCTTCAGTAGTCGCAATATACATTAAATCTTCATTCGGGAAATCAAAGTTTATCGGCTCATAGTCCTTTAAAGCCCTACTGGCTAAGAAGTCTGCTATTGAACTCCCTTTTATTGCTTTCTGATTGACATAGACTATGTCGAATTTTGAGAGCAAGATTTGCCACCGAGCTAATCTCCCATTCAATGCCGCTGACTCCATCAAATACTTCAGAGGATCTAATTTCGAAATCAACCAAGTGGTATGATATAACACGTATTGTCTTAATCTGCATGTAGTCTAGACTAGTGCTCAACATAATTTCTCAATGGGTGAATATCGCGTCTCGCAATCAGTGAATTTCTTGCTGAGATAATATATCGCACTTTCCTTCTTCTTGAACTCATCATGTTGGTCTAGTACGCATCCCATGGACTTTTCAAAGACCGTCAAGTACAGGATCAATGGCTTATTAGGAATTGGAGGTACCAAGATGGGAGCTTTGGATAAATAGTCTTTGACCTTATTAAAGGTTTCCTGACATTCATCATCCCATACACCCGGGTTGCGCTTTCTAAGCAGTTGGAAGATAGGATCGCATTTCTCAGTCAACTGTGAAATGAATCGAGCAATGTAATTTAATCTTCCTAAGAACCCCCAAACTTCTTTTTGGGTGCTGGGTGGTGGTAACTCCTGTATGGCTTTGACTTTATCCAGGTCAATTTAAATTCCTCTTTTGCTGACTACAAAGCCTAACAATTTTTCTGATGTGGCCCCGAAAGTGCACTTTGCTAGATTTAACTTTAGTTGATATTTCCTTACCCTTCCAAATAACTTTCTCAGGATTCTTACGTGTTCTTCCTTTGTTTGGGATTTCGCAATCATGTTATCGACGTAAACCTCAATCTCTTTATGCATCATGTCATGGAACAGGGTCACCATGGCTCTTTGATAAGTTACTCCTGCATTTTTTAGTCCGAACGGCATCACTTTGTAGCAAAATGTTCCCCATAGCGTGACAAAAGTGGTTTTGGTCATATCCTCAAGGTTCATCCTTATCTGATTAAACCCAGAGAAGCCATCCATGAAGGAAAATAGGGAATGTCCTGCGATGTTGTCGACTAGAGTGTCGATGTAGGGTAAGGGAAAATTATCCTTTGGGCTAGCTTTATTTAAATCTCGATAGTCCACACATATGCGCATCTTTCCGTCTTTTTTAGGAACGGGGACTACATTAGTTACCCATTCAGAGTATTTAATCACCTAGAGGAAACCGGCATCAAATTATTTCTTGACTTCTTTTATTTTTAACACATCCGGTCACATCCTTCGAAGTTTTTGCTGCACGGGTCTGCTTTCTTCCTTTATAGGGAGTTTATGCACCACAATGTCAATGCTCAATCCGGGCATATCCTGGTAAGACCATGCGAAGATATCCTGGAACTCTTGAAGCAACTCGATAAGATTCCTTCTAGTTTCTACGGAGATGCTAGTACCGATTTTCACCTCTTTCTTTTCATTTTCGTGCCCCAGATTAATAACTTCCACTGGGTCCGAATGAGGTAGGATCTGTTTTTCTTCTTCTTCCATCATTCTTAACAGATCCGGAGGTAGATCACAATCTTGATTATCTTCAAGGTCCTAAAGCTCTTCCAAACACGGATCTTGCTCGAAGTGGGGTTCTAAGTTAGCGTCAGGGTTGCTCATATTATTTATATTTGAGGATCTGTCAAGGGAAGAAATGAAGGTCCAAAGAGCAAAATAAATTTACGAAAGAATGAACGTGTGGTTGATGTATGAGTATGTATGTATTAAAGAATAATTAATCTTGTTTATTGGCTATGTACGAATGGTTTATTAAGTCGAATTAAGAAATTAAAGAATAATTATGGAGAAGAATATAAGATGGAAAGTGCATTTCATTTAAAATAACTGAATAATGACCATGGGCCCTTTTTACAAAAAGATCCATATTGCTTTCGAGCCTAAAGCAATAGGTGTTTTCGAGCATTACTCTGAGGATTAGCTTTGCCACATTAACTCTTCTTTGGAGGTATTTTCCTAGTCCTTTCCCAGGTATGACCCCCTTTTCGACTGTTAATCGCAAGCCCATCCCAGTGGTCGATGATATTGTAGGCACAAGCATCTTCCTCCCTTCTAAAATGAAGGTTGCATTGATAAACTCCAGTGAGCGGAACGAGCATTCCATAGCCTCCTCGTCTATCCCTACGTAGGGTGAATCGCTTGTTATGGACGCGATTATTTCCTCAACATTAATCGTGATCAGCAGCCTTTCATTTATTAGCTTCACTTTCTGGTGCAAAGAGGAAGGTACGACCCCAGCTGAGTGGATCCATGGTCTTCCCAATAGACAGTTATAAGGGGCCTAATATCCATCACTAGAAAATCCACCTCATATGTATTCGGCCCAATTTGGAGGGGTATTTCAATCTTCCCTATTACCTTCCTTTTTGTCCCGTCAAATGCTCTCACTATGTTATTACATCCTTTCATGTGAGAGCTATCAATTGGCAATCTTTGCAGTGTAGCTAGCTGTAGCACTTTCAGGGCTGAACCATTGTCTATGAGTACTCCAGGTAGTGTATACCCTTTACAACGAGTAGTGATGTGTAGAGCCTCGGTGTACCCTATTCCTCCCATCGGTATTTCATCATCGCTGAAGAAAATGAAGTTATCAGCACTCACGTTATTGACCAATCGATCTAGTTTGTTGACGGAGATGTCATTTGCTACATATGTTTCGTTTAGCACCTTCATTAGTGCGCTTCGATGGGCTTCCGAGCTTAAGAGCAATGACAGGATTGATATTCGAGTAGGCTGTTTGTGCAGTTGCTCTATTACACTATGTTCACTATGCCTTAAAAACTTTAAAAACTCCTTTGCCTCATTCTCGGATACAGGCTCGTTGATGGCTGCTTCAGGCTTGTTAGTTATTTCCTCCTCAGGCTCACACATTCTAGCTTTCCCTTTGTTGACCTCTTTTTCTTTATTCACAAGGTCATAATTCTTACCGCTACGGGTAACAAGATTAACATCTTTCCTGGGTTCCCCTTCTCTTGGTACGGTCACGTTACAATTGTAACTTCATGGGACCTTCTTGCTGTCCTTGTAAGGAAACGCTGCAGGCTTTTGTATGATAATACGGGGAGTTGTTTGTTCTCTTGTCATGCCACAAATAATCACCTTGAGGTGATTAGTTTTATAAGTCTGGGCTCCGTCCTCGGAGGCACAAACATCATTAGCTTCCCCTCCTTCTTAAAAAAATTCCAGCTCTTGATTGTCCATCAACATCTGGACCACGGCCTTGAACTCGATGCAGCTTTGAATCTCATGCCCTTTAACAGCATGAAACTCGTAATGGTCATCATCCCCGATTATCATACTCTTTTTATCGTTCACGATTATCCCTTCTTTAACCAACTCTTGTCATACCCACCGAAGTGGAGACTTGATTTCTTCAATACTTCTCTTAATTTTTCGAGCTCCTTCTTCCAACAAGGCATTCACCCCTTGCTCTGGGTGGTTAGACAGAGGATTCCCAGCTATATTGGGATTTGTTGACTCTTCCAACTTTACGATTCCATGCTTTATGAGTCCTTCGACTCGTCTTTTAAAAGCAGGACAGTTTTCAATCGGGGGCCCTTCTGCCCCTGCATGGTATTCACAGTGAGCTTTTGCATCGTACCAAGCCGGGAATGGGGGTTTGTATGGTCTTACATGTTGAGGAGCTACCTTATGCGCATCATATAATATCTTGTAAAGTTCCTCATATGACATCGGAAGGGGAGTATATTGAATTCTTCCTCTATTTGGCCTAGTGCCCGTCTCCTGCCGCGGGGCATTTTGGTAATTACCCATTGGAGTTTTGGGCTGACTTGTCACGAAGGGTCTGGTGTAGCTAGGTCTGTATATGCTTGCATTGTTGACCTCGTTATCCCTTCTTTTAGGGGCAAGCCTTTTAGGGCTTTCTCCGGTTTCAATTTTGCTGGCTTTGATCGCATTTTCAATCATTTCCCCTGACATGACCATATCAGAGAAACTCTTGGTGGCTTTTTCTATCAGATGAATTGAGGTAAGGAGCTTTGAGGGTATTGACAAACAACATTGTTGTCTCCTTCTCTATTAGCGATGGCTGTACTTGGGTTGCCACCTCGCGTCACCTCTGCGCATATGTTCTAAAGCTCTCATTTGACTTCTTTACCATATTCTGCAGTGTAAGCCGATCAGGAGCTATTTCTATCACATGACCGTATTGTTTTAAGAAAGCTTGTGCCAAATCTTTCCACGAATAGATTTTTGATCGGCTCAACTGATTGTACCATCTGATTGTCGACCCGACCAGGTTGTCTTGAAAACAATGAATTAACAGTTGGTCATTATGTACGTGCCTCGCCATCTTTCTACATAACATGGTTAGGTGAGCTTCAGGGTAGCTCGTCCCGCTATATTTTTCAAATTCTGAAGCTTTGAATTTAGGAGGGAGAACTAGATCCGGAACAAGACTTAGCTCTTTGTCAAATTCTGGGACACCCAGATTCGCGGAATTATCCTCTAGGTTTGACCCTGATCCAATTGGATAATTAGCCAATCGCGACGTGCTTGTCGCTGGTTGCTGTGCCCTTACAGTAATGGTGGGCTCCCGTGCCGGCATTTCATACGACGCCGGGTTATAGAGAGGTGTAAAACCTGGGGGGACAATTGGGTCCTCTTCTTCCTCAATAGCAAGGCCTTTTCCTTTATCAGCCAAGCTTTGTTTTACTTGCGCTAATTCATTCATTAGGCTTTTGTGTACCTCCATGAATTGATTCTTCATTTCTCTGCATATCATGCTCATTTGTTTTTGGATGCACTCTTGCATCTGGTCTTGTAACTCTTTTTGGATTTGTTCAAGTCTTTGTTCCATGTCTTTAGTTTTCTTTCGAGTATTATAGCGATGTGAGTTTTCAATGGTTACTGATGTAGCTGAATTATAAATTTTTAATAAGTTAGGACTATTATGCAAAAATTGTGATGCGAATAAGATGCATGTATGCAAGAGAAAGGTATTGACTTATAATTCATTTTTCATTTAGAAAACTTCATTTGGATAACAAATTCCTTAACATAAAGCAAATTACATAAATGGTTTTGCTTTGATGCTCAGAGCCTTAGCTTTCATAAGGAGACTTGATAGTTTTTGACCTCGCTCCGTTTTCGTCTCGTACTGTATGCTTAGCTCTTCTGCTTAAACTGCCAGTGTTTGTATATGATCAGCTACTTCGCGAATTTGGTTTAAAGTCTCACCCATAACATAATCCCTCTCTCTGACTTCTTTTTGGGTTTGCTGAAGATGCCAATCATTTGTCTCCAACGTCCTTTCCAAAATCTCAGTTCGTATTTCACTATTCTGCAAAGAGGCCTCTAATTCTTCCACCCTTTCACTTAGTCTCTCGATCTCAGCTCGGCTTGCTTTTAACTCCAATACTGAATTTTAACTACGATTCTTGTACAAGGACTCCTCCAATTCTCCTACTCGAGCTTTTAATTCGGTCACTTCGGCTTGGCTTTCCAGGAGACTACTTTTCATAGCATTTTTCTGAACTTGGGCGTCTTGAAATTTGTTTTTCCAGTGACTTGTTTTATTTTTCTCTTCACGGATTTCCTGCTGCCTTTGCTCTGATGTCTTACCTAAACCGGCGGTTCTCATTGACAATCAAAGCTTTTTGTAGTCCTTATTTAGGTTGCTAAGATCTTCTTCAGCCTTATTCTTCCATTTTCTCAATTTTTTCGCCTCTAGCTTCTGAACATCAACGTCTAATCTTAAAAGCACCTTCTCTTCCTCTAGTTTTTCTATCATTTTCCACATCTCAGCATTTTTCTTTTCGAAACAACCTGCAAGTGTTCTTCAATTGGGCGGATAATTTCTAGGTTTGGCACAAGAATATTGTCGTTGATCCTTCTGTTTCTCCACCAATCATATTTTGCAGTCATCATGGGGTTAGCACCGAATGCTTTCATTTTTCGAACCTGGTTCCATGCATTTCAGATTTCCCTAATCCTTTTCTTATTATTTTCCCCCCGGTACACGAATTCACACTGAGATATCCCCTGAGTTACGGGTATGAACTGTCTTGATCTGTATTGTCTTGAAACCAGCAAAAGTGCATATCCGGTTGCGCCCCATATTCCTACCAATGGGACCCAGTCAAGATCTCCGCACCGATACAATATTTCATCAAGAACGAACCATAGTGCTCGCCACTCTATGTCTTTGTCTTTGAGGCTTTGGAGTATGGTCATCCACTTTTCCTCTGAGAAGTTTTCTTGTCTCTGCGTAGCCACAAACTCTTTTAGACGGGAGTAATCCTTAGACAAGTACTGATAGGAGACTTTTTCTATTTTTCAGAAGTGACTATGAAACCATACCATCAGTAACGGTGCGCAGGCAATAAATCGACTTCTCTTTCCTTTCTGCATGTATTTAAGGACCTGAAAGTTTTAGCTAGTATAGTCGGGACAGGTGTCACTCTTTTACTTAATCTGTCAAACAAATCTATCACCGCGTCTTTCATATGCCCTAAAGCCTTTAGAAAAATGACCAACCCGTAGATACTTAGGGCTAAAATGTCGATCTTTTTCTTCGCATCTTTTCCACGTGATGCACTTGTTATTGCCTTTGACCTTAACTTGAGCTGCAACCCACTATTCGCTCATGCCTGTGATGTTTATTAATCTTTTAACCATGGTCGGGAGATTTGGAGCTCAAGAATAGGCCTTATCTACCGACATCTTCGAACAACGGAGCAGAGTGATGTATTCTTCGATCGTCGGTGTCATGTCTATATTCCCGAAGGTGAAGCAATTGTAGGCTGAATTTCAATACTGTGCTAAGGCTCTAAAGAGGGATTTGTCTATCTTGACTTCGCACAAGTATGACAAATCTCCGTATTCTTAGAAAAGGTCTGTTTCATGTTGTTGTCCCAACTGTCCCATATCTCTTTCAACTCTAGCACATTGTTTTGAGCCGTGCTGATCCTGGTGTGATCCCAAAGCTCTGACTCATATCCTTCTACTAAGCTGTCCCCCTTTTGGCATTGAGTCTCCTCCGACCACATGCGCATGACCATATTGTCCTCCACTTTATCAAAGTACTTGTTTTCCATGATTAATTCTCTTATCAGTAACTGAACTTTTGAGTCTATACCTTCTCTTTATATGATGATGAAATACAATGGAAAAAAGAGACAAAATAAACAAGTTAGCGAAATTCAACAATATCAATATACAAGTATAGCATAGAACCTAAGAGTTTGTCTTGGAAGGTTGCTAAATGGTTTAATACGACTCCTTCTAAAGAAAGTTCCTACGTATCACAATATGTGGTTTTAGGTTCTAAAGAAGCGGTACCCAAACCAACAGATTCATCGGTCTTCACCCATTACAGGCTCAAACGGACGAGTTCGGTTTAGAGGGACGCATTTCCCACGTGTTTGCACGGAAGTGAAAACTTCACGAAAACAAGGGTACTTTGTAATCCCGAAAGCAATCCACTATCCTGCACGGAGGTGAAGACCTCATGAAGGAGTAGTTTCAGGCTTCCACTTAAAAGGGTAATATCATATGCAGATGTATGCAAATTTACACTAACAATATCACATAATATAATGTCACAAAAGATGTTGAGGATCGCGTATTAAACAAAATTGAAGCTTAAAAGTTTCCAAAGAAGACCCGAAAATAATCAATTTTGGCATGACTCTCGTTTATTTAAAAAGTCCCCAGTGGAGTCGCCAGCTGTTGAAACCATCCCTTTTTGAAAACGACGAGTTTCGAAAATTATTTTAAAATAGAAAAATAATGGGAGTCGCCACCAATCCTTTATTCGGTGTGATTGGATCACCGTAAAAAACGTTTTAAAAATCGTTTTGAAAACATGTAGGTCTTCGAAATCCAAAAAAACAAGTTCGGGAGTCGGTTATGCATGAAGAAGGATTAGCACCCTCATACGCCCAAAATTGGTACTGTATCGATTATTTTTGGGTCTTGATTTGTAACATTTAAAAAGCTCGAATAAAGTTTAAAATACGATCCTTGAATGCATGAGTTAAGTTTAAAAGAAATCGGGTTTATTTGGAAATCTTGCTATTTCAAAGTGATCGAGAAAGTTACGTCTAGTGAGATAGGACACAACATTTCAGGATCCAAAAATGACGAGCTTTCCTTTGTAAAACCTTTTTTAAATTTTTGAGAAAAGGATATTCGATTATCTCGATTTGAAGAAAGGTTGCACCTAGTAAGTTAAGGCGTAATATTTCAGAATCGAAGATAGGGAAACATTGTCTCGATTAAGGGTATTCGACTATTTCGATTTGAGGAAAAATTGCACCTAGTATGTTAATGCACAAATTTTTGAAACTCGAAATAAAAGAATATTGTCTCGATTTTAAAGTTTTTATGAAAAAAATTTTTGAAAACAAATATGCGAGTTTAATACGAATAAGCAGTTAATATTGGATATTAAATAACGCGACTTAAGATAAGTAAGAAGATAAATTATTTGCGAAAAATAAAAAATGCAAAATACGAGTGCATAATAATTTAAAATTAAAAGTAAATATTGATGAGAAAGAAGAATGATGCAATCGAAGTTGAAAATGAGACTTTTCGGACACCTGGGGGTAAAATGGTAATTTTGGATTCTCGGGGGTGAAAGGGTAATTTTGGGAAAATTTGGGGTTAAAATGAAATTTGTAGACATTTTGGGGTAAAATGGGATTTTTGGAAGTTCGAGGGGTAAAAATGGAATTTTTGGGAGTTTTAAGGTTAAAAATGGGATTTTTTTGAAGTTTCGAGGTAAAAATGGAATTTTTGGGAGTTTTGGGGTTAAAAATGGGATTTTTGGAATTTTAAGGGTAAAAATGGAATTTTTGGGAGTTTTGGGGTTAAAAATTGGATTTTTGGAAGTTTGGGGGTAAAAATGAAATTTTTGGGAGTTTTGGGTTAAAAATGGGATTTTTGGAAGTTCGGGGGTAAAAACAAAATTTTTGGACAGTTTAGGGACCTCCAAGATAATAAAACCAAACATATGTGACACGTGGTAGCCCCTCAGGCATCCTGAAGTCAGAGGACTAGTTTGAAATCCAAGAAAAATTTTTAGGCCAATTTTGTAATTAAACAGAACCTGGTTTAATGATTAAATTAAAACAAATTAAAATAAAAGGGACCGTTTGTATAAATAAACCAAAATAATGACACGTGGCAGCCCCTGGTGCTTTCAAAAGGTCTAAGGATTAAATTGAAAAGCGTTGAAAACTATTGGGCCAAGTTAAAATTAATTAAAAGTGCGAGAAGGACCTGATTGAAAATTTGAGAAAAAGGGGAAGGTCCGAATGCATAAATATACCATTAATAAATGACGCCGTTTTGGTGCTTAAGAGCCTTGGCCAAATCGACGTCGTTTTGATGCCCTATTTAGACCTACTTTTCTCTAAAAAATTTCATTTCTTCCTTAGTTTTTTAAAAAAACCTCCCTTTCTCTTCACAAACGCTCTCAAACCTTCCCTTGGCCGACCATGGCTTCGGCCTAACATCCCGGCGTCGTCCGTCGTGCGTTGCAGCCACGCGCCAATGAGCGCCGTCGCCCCTTGCCCTCCGATCGCCGCACATGATCACTGTATTTAGACCCAGATATGGGTTTCAAAGTGAAAATTGAAGAAAAACAAAGTTTTTACCTGAAAAAGCCGTGCACGGAGGCGCATGGAAGGCGAGAACGGTGGCGCGTGTACAGGCAGATGACGGACGTCGAAACGTGCTGGTCACGCGCGCCGATCGATAAGGCACGTGCAAAGGGGGCCACGATGGCCGAACGGTCTGGAGCGGGCGACCAAGGGGATGGTTTGAGAGGTTTTTTAAAAGGGTTTTGTTTTTTTTTAAAGGGTGAAGAAAGTGATTTTTTTTCAGAAATGATCTATATATAGCCGTTCAAAACGGCGTCGTTTTGGCGTGGCTTCAGAATGCTCAAAACGGCGTCGTTTTGAACGACTCGATCCATAGCTCGACCCGTTCCACCAAGATCCGTGTGTTTTTGAGAAAGGGGTTATTTTCGCATTTGGTCCTTTCACTTTTTTTGAAAAATTTACAATCAAGTCCTTTCTATATTGTTAATTATTTTTAAATTTGCCCAATTATTTTCATGGTTCTTCAATTTAGTCCCTTGACCTCTTGAAAGCATCAGGAGCTGCCATGTGTCATTGTTCTGGTTCATTTATGCAAACAGTCCCTCTTATTTACGATTTGTTTTAATTTTATTCTCAAATCAAGTTTTATTTAATTACAAAATTGACCCAGACATTTTTAATGGTTTTCAAACTAGTCCTCTGACTTCAGGACACCTGAGGGGCTGCCACGTGTCACCTTTTTTTGGTTTTATTGCCTAGGAGGTCCCTAAATTGTCCAAAATTCCATTTTTATCCCCGAACATCCAAAAATCCTATTTATTTTTACCCCCAAAACTTCAAAAATTCCATTTTTACCCCCCGAACTTCCAAAAATCTCATTTTTGACCCCCGAAACTTCTAAAAATTCCATTTTTACCCCCAAACTTCCAAAAATCCCATTTTGACCTTGAAACTTCCAAAAATTCCATTTTTACCCTAAACTTTCAAAAATCCCATTTTTGACCCCAAAACTCCCAAAAATTCCATTTTTACCCTCAAACTTCCAAAAATCTCATTTTTGATCCTAAAACTCCCAAAAATTCCATTTTTTACCCCTGAACTTCCAAAAAATCCATTTTTACCCTCGAACCTGCAAAAATGCCATTTTTGCCCCTGGATGTCCAAAAACTCCATTTTCGACCTCGAAACTCTCAAAATTACTCTTTTAACCTCGAATTTTCCCAAAATCACCATTTTGTCCCGAGAATCCAAAATTACCATTTTGCTCTCGAGCATCCAAAAAGTCTCATTTTCAAACCCGATCGTGTCATTTTTCTTCATCATCAATATCTGTGTTTATTTTAACCATTATGCACTCGTATTTTGCATTTTTAATTTTTTGCATATCATTTATCTTCTTATTTATCTTATTTCGCATTATTTAATATCCATTATTAACTTATTCGTATTAAACTCGCATGCTTGTATGCAAAATTGTTTTTCATAAAAACTTTAAAATCGAGGCAATGTTTCCTTATCTTCGATTCGAAAATATTGCGCCTTAACTTACTAGGTGCAACTTTTCTTCAAATCGAGATAATCGAATATCCTTTTCACAAAAATTTAAAAAAGGGTTTTACAAAGGAAAGCTCGTTATTTCTTGATCATGAAATGTCGTGTCCTAACTCATTGGACGTAATTTTCTTCCTCGATCACTTTGAAATAGCGAGATTTCCAAACAAACCCGATTTCTTTTAAACTCAACTCATGCATTCAATGATCGTATTTTAAACTTTATTCAAGCTTTTAAATGTTACAAATTAAGACCCAAAAATAATCAATACGGTACCAATTTTGGGCGTATGAGGGTGCTAATCCTTCCTCATGCGTAACCAACTCCCGAACCTATTTTTCTGGATTTCGAAGACTTACATGTTTTCAAAAACGATTTTTAAAACGTTTTGCGGTGATCCAATCACACCGAATAAAGGATTGGTGGCGACTCCCATTATTTTTTGATTTTAAAATAATTTTCGAAACTCGTCTTTTCCCAAAAATGGATGGTTTCAACATTTGATATATTTTTAAAATGAGTAATGATTGAAGAAAGGATTTAAGTGTAGAAGTGATGAAAGGTCTAAGGACCTAAGGAGAATTAGACCATTTTTGGTAAATTGAGATATTCCATTAGAAATATCTGGAGAATTAAAGAAGGGATGATTTTATATCATCCATTTCCTCTTTGCTTTTGCCGTAACTACCCCCATCTCCACCCATTTCTTCTTTTCATTTTCTTCATCATTTCTTCACCATTTCTTCTTAAATTTCTAAGGCATCCAAGCTTCTATTTTCCATTTTTCTTTGGAATTTCTTTAAGAAAATCACAAGATTAAGCTATTAACTACCTTAATTCCATGAGAAAATTCATATTTGAAGTGTTAAGGAGCAAGAGCTCAAGTTGTTAATTTGTAATTTTCAAGTGTCAAGGTAAGTAATAGAGAGATTAGCATGTCATACATGTTTAATTCATGTTTTGGCATGAAAATATTAGTTGCTGGAATTTTTAGCTTACATGTGAATATATATGTTTTTTGTATGAAATTGAAGAGAAAGAAAAGAAGGAGAAGGACTTAATTGAAGAGAAAGGAAAAGAGAAGATCAAAGAGGGAAAGGAAGTTTTCTACAAAAGTTGTAAGTACTACAAGTATTAAAAGGTTTATAATTAATTAAGTTAAAGTGTTTATAATTTTAACATATATGATTAATTATGATAAGAATGATATGTTTAATTATAAGTGTTAATTATGTATGATTAAATGAAATTTAGTGCAAAGGAAATATGAGAAGGGAAAAATTCACTTCAAAACAGTTTGGACAGTAACAGGGGACTAACTTCGAAAATTCACCAAAAATTGTATATAATGAGTTAAGGGTCGAATTAATATACACTAGTTTTAGTGTAATAAGGTCAGAGTAGATTCGAGTTCCCTTGTTCTGACTTTGAAAAATCATAGAAAAATATACAAAAATTATTAGAGACTGTAATTTATATGGTTAATTCCTTAACGAGTCTATTTTCAATAGAAATAGACAGGAACATCATTTGATCTTTGTACTAAAAGATAGATAATTCTTAGTGAAGAAATATCGAAACTATCAGACAGCAGCGAAGGGGTAAATTGAAAGAATTTACTGTACAAATTGGCTAAAGTAAAAATTCTGAAATTTTTATGATAAAAACATATTTTAGTCTAATTTTAAAAACATCAAGCGGATTTTAATTTCGAATTCTGTAGTTCAAGATATAAATAATTTAGTGACTGTGACACAAGTGGACAGCTTTGAAAATTAATGTGAAAATAAGAGTAAAGAGGTATATGATGACATATATGTGATGAACAATGTATATGTGAAATATTATGTATTTAGTTATAAATATTGATTATATGATAAAATGGTGATATTGTGGAAGCCATTAAGGAAATAAAGGTGAGAAATACATGATTATGTATATGTGAAGAGAAATGTATTTATGATGTATAAGTTGTGGATAATGATGTTAAATGAGATTATGCCCATGTAGATGAATTAGAACCGTTGTGATATTAGTGGCATGTCATTAAGGAACACTAGCGCGCTCTCTGTTTAGCACGTCTCGTGCTCTCTAATTAGCACTGTGTGTGCTCTCTGATTAGCACTTCGTGTGCTCTCTGATTAGCACTTTGTGTGCTCAGTACTTTGTGTGCTCAGTACTTTGTGTACTCTCTGTTTAGCACTTTGTGTGCTCAGTACTTTGTGTACTCTCTGTTTAGCACTTTGTGTGCTCTCTATTGCCCAGCACTTATGTGCTCTCTGTTTAGTACTTCGATACTCTTTGTTCTGTTTATCCGATGGGTTCTATAGAGGTCTACTATGGGCCAAGTGGATAAATAAGCTAAGTGAGCTATGGTTAAGAAAGCTATGATGGCTAAATTGTGAAAAGTGAAAGAATGTGCAAATTATTACATTGAGGTAAGTGAAATGATAAATACATGAAAGAGAAGTACTATATGTGTATGTGTAATTATATGTTGATAATTAACTGAAATGATTAAGTTGTGAAAAAGGGATGAAAATGTAAAATCTACCATTGAGGTAAGTTGGAGTATGAGAATGAATGTGTGTTATGGTGGCATTAAGGTAAGTTAAATGTTACATGCAAGAAGGGTTAGAAATTTTATACGCATGAGTAATTAAATGTTTGATAAAATTAAGAAATAAATAAATAATCATCTATTATGTTTATAGTACTTACTAAGCCTTTGCCGGCTTAACGCATTTATTTTAACGCGTAGGTATAAAGGCTAAGTGAGGATAGAATCAAGCCAAGGGACCTCTCATCACATCACTCTTGGAAAACTTCAAGCTTTAGTACTTTATTTAGAGGTAAAATGGCATGTACAAATGGTATACTTAGGTGTCCCTAATGAATGGGTTACTAATATTGTTTTGAAAATTTACACGAATTGAAAGGAAAATTTTATTTTACTCATTTTTAATTCTCTGACACTGTATGTAATACTCTTATGTCGGGTTTATACGTGTGAACCGGGCGTAGGGATGTTACAGGTTTGTTATTGTACTTTTTGAACTAAATATAATTTTACCACTATATTTTAACACTATATTAGATTTTGCCACTTAACTTTTGTTTTGATTGAATTTTGTTACTAAAATTTGGTTTTTGAATGAATTTTTCTATTCAAAATTAACTTAAAATAATTTGAAGACAATATTTAATTATTTTTTTATTTTTATTTTAATAGTTAAAATATTAATTAAATAATATTCAATTACATCAATTACATCAAAATTGAGTGATAAATTTGCCTATATTTTAAAGGTGTCATGGAAAACATCCATTAAAATATAATACAACACAAATTTCAATATTCATTTTGATTGTAAATTTATACTGTAACCCTAATTTTTATTAGGGGTATTATTCAAAATTTTGAACTCGATACCTGATGTTAACAATAGTTTAAACAAACACAAATCATTTATAACTACACTAATAAGAAACAAGCCTCCAATTTTATAATGTGATTAGTTAGTTCTTATAGTTCCAATTAAAATGTTAATGTAAATTTTTTTCTTAAAAGCATTTCATACTCATCGGGTTGACATGCATAATTTTGACATTAGAATGGGTGTTTTAAACAAAAACCCAAGTCATCATTTTAACAAAAAATAGTTAACGATGTTAACTAGTTGAATTAACCAATGACATTATAAAAATAGATAAATTAAATTACGCTAAATTAAAGTATAATGATTAAACATGTAATTTAGTCATACTAGAAGGACAAAAACCCAAAATTTGACGTGATTGTATAGTAGAAACAAGAGTATCACGTTGACTCAGCAGCAGTAATCAGTGGCCAGGCTTACCTCTGCTGGATTCCTTTGGCCTTTGGAACTTCCGTGTCTCTTTGAAACACCTTGCTGGTGTGAATGGCATGAATATAACTCAAAAGCCTTCCACACCACACCTGCATGCTTCACCTTTCTTTGTTTGCATTTGCAATTGCATGCATGGCATTGGCAGCCTGATTTCCTGATTTGATTCCACTTCAAGGCAATTTAACCCTTTATTCCTATCTCTTCCCCAAGAACTGTGTTCTCTTTTTTTCAAAAGCAAAAGCTGCCAAAGTCGCGCAGACTTTCAACTTTATATTACTAATTTCTTCGCTACTAATTACAGTGGTAATTGTTTAGTTTGTACATATATGATCTGACCTAACCCTGCTCCTATTGGAGGCCTCAGGATCTATCTTAATTTTTACCCTCGGTCTTAATATTATTGTGGGTTGAGAGACTATATATACAAAGGGGGACAGGGAAAGATAAAATAAATGGATGCTCTGTCTTATATGTGAGAGTTTTTAAACAAATATTAAGTCTAAAAATAGCTGAGTCTTCGTTCGGGCATGTTAAATCGTCTTTATCTTCTTATTTAAAGCTCAAGAAAATATAAATATGTGTAAAGTTTATTACTATTATAAATAAATTTGAATCGAACTTAACCCGACTTCACCTGCAAACGTTTTTACTTTTTGATGAATTAAATCGATAATAATATATGAAGAGAGAGAGAGTGTGTGTGGGAATAATGGAGTTAGATTGGTTTCTTCACATTTCCACTAAGTTCAGCTTTTGCTTTTAAACGCTTTATGAAAGTGATTTTAATGCAGCTGGTGGGGGAATATGCCTCCGAGTCCTAACTTCAATGCATTGACATTTCCTTTAAGATAAAGTGGTCACACTAGTCACAACCCACGAATCTAAAATAACCCCCCCCCCCCTTTTACTTTTGGTGCTCCATACATAGTTCCTCTTTCCGACCATCTTCCAGCCTTTTGGTTCCTTTCTTGCTTTCCCCCCTGCTCCTCTCTCAACTTATAAAATATGGCAGCTACAAGCTGCAAGTCTCAAACATGTTTGAGTTTATGGAAACCAAGTGGTTGAGCTTTGTAATTAAGAGTTAATGGTAGTTCAATCCCGTTGACTTGCTCTTAGCAATTTTTTGATGATTGGTAGAGGTTCATAGGATCATAACACATGCATTCACACACAATATTAACAAGTACTTAAATGAACAATACTTTTGCCATGCTGAGGAGTAACAAGCATTGATGCTTCCTAGAAGTCAATGAAGCCGGATGCAATAGACATAATGGGTGAGTATATAATAAACACTAGGATTGATAATTTTGACACAAACTAAGGTATTAATTAATATGTTAAAAGTTTTATGTATGTGTAATAAGAACACAATTATAAGTCCACCATCTTTCTTTACTTTCTTCATTGTTTACTAAATAAAAATAAAATGCAACGGAGGGAAAACAAAAATATGTCGGAGAGGGTGGTACATTGGTAAGTGCCTGCTAAGGCAATAGAAAGATTTTATTTTACAAATATATAACGGTTATTTTCAGAACTTATTCCACAAGGTTGAGATGGCCGAGTTGGTCTAAGGCGCCAGATTAAGGTTCTGGTCCGAAAGGGCGTGGGTTCAAATCCCACTCTCAACAAATGTTTTTGGCTTAATTATGCATTCAGTCATGTGTTTTTTTAGATTTTATTATCAATTTTTTCTCTGTTCTAATTCTGTATTCAGTCCCTTTACTCTTTATATTTTGTAAATTTAATACTCTTGTTTTTTCAGGACTTTGAATAATATTTGAAAAACTAATATACTAAATTGTGTTTAAATGTACGTGTCTAAGCATTGTTACTACCATCATGTTTAAAAGTAACTACTAAAGAAATTATAAGATTTATTTATTTACAACTAGTGAGCAACAGGTTGGGATGGCCGAGTTGGTCTAAGGCGCCAGATTAAGGTTCTGGTCCGAAAGGGCGTGGGTTCAAATCCCACTCTCAACAAAATATTGTAGTTTAATTTTGCATTCTGTCCCTGTGTTTCCTAGATCTTTTGTCACATTTTTCTCTGGTCTAAATACGTCTTCAGTTCCTTTACTCTTTTTATTTTTACAATTTAAGTTTTTCAGTTTCAAGAATTTAGTCTGTTTAAAATTTAAATGTGCTATCAATTAGTATTTAATTTTCAAATAAGAACTTTGAATGAAAAAACATCACATATTCAAATTTAACATGAACTGTTTAGTAGTGTTATTTGTTTGATTTTATATTTTATAAAAAAATCATTTTAATTTTTAAATCAAACAAATTAAGACTAAATTTCTCAAAATAAAAGTAGAGGAACATAAATTCCAAAAGTTCAAAGAATGTAAGGACTGGAGACAGAATTAAACCTTTTTTATTTCAACAGGAAATGCCAAATATCACTGTTGGAGGTTTTTTTTTCTTCTTCTTCAATCGAAATATCAAAATGCGTGAACAAAATCTTACTATTTGATAAAGAGACCTCGATATTCAATATATTATCTTATTAAAGTTTAAAAAAATATTTTTAACCTTTTTCTACTTAAATATAACAATTTTTTTTTCATTTAATACAATCTTTTACTAAAAATGAAAAAATTATTAAATTAATTGCATCATTTTAAAATGGAAGCAAAATATTAAACATTTCTTAACTTTAGTGATGTGGTATTACATGTAGATGCCACATCAACAATAAATTAATTTTTAAATTTTAAAAAAATAAAATTATTAAAAAATATAAAAATTAAAAATTAATTAATTGCTAACATAAATAAATGTATGCAATGTCAACGATATTAATTTTGAAGGATTAAAAGACGACAAAAATAATGAAGATCTGAAATGATTTTTCTGTATAAGGCTGGCGAGGCATATGATTTTAATCAATACGATATATGATTGATATTCAGAGCAAACAAGAAGTTGAGATGGCCGAGTTGGTCTAAGGCGCCAGATTAAGGTTCTGGTCCGAAAGGGCGTGGGTTCAAATCCCACTCTCAACAAATATTTTTGGCTTAATTTTGCATTCAGTCCTGTGTTTTTTTAGATTTTATCAAAATTTTCTCTGGTCAAATTCCGTCTTCAGTTCCTTTACTCTTTATATTTTTTAAATTTAATACTCTTGTTTTTTCAGGACTTTGAATAATAAAACAGCACTTATTCAAATTTAACAGAAATCGTTTAATAGTGTTATTAATTTGATTTTATTTTTTAATTCAAGTAAAATAGGATTAAATTTTCGAAAATAAAAATAGAGGAATATAGATTCCAAAAGTTCAAAGAATATGACTGGAGACAGAATTAAACCTTTTTCTTTCAACTGGAAATACCAAATATTACTATTGAAGATTTTTTCCCTCTCCAGTCAAAATATGGAAGTTGAACTTTTTGACTGTGTGTTTTTGCCTCAGGAACAAATTAAACAAAATCTCACCATTTGATAAAAGAGACTTCAAAATTCAATATACTTGGAATATTCAGTAATTTTTAATAATTTAACTTAAATTAACTAACCAAAAAAATATTTTTACTAATAATAATTTGATCCAGGTTCTATTGAAAATGGTGTTATTGGTCCAGATAATAATAATTAAAAAAAAAAAACCATCTAAGAGGTTAAATAATTTTCTTGGAATGATATTAAGACAAAATATTTATCTTAATATCATCGTTTCACTTTTATTCTTACTTTTTGTCCTAAAAAAAGCAATTGAAAGTTGAAAACCAATAGAAAATTTTCTGCTAATATTACTTTTTCCATTTCGATGAGATTTTAGATAAAACCCCTTCTATTTTGACCAATTCTAAGGTTCATTCATGAAAATAATAAAAGCATAAAGCTTGAAAATTTAGGAGTTAAAGCCCATCATTTGTGGCATAAGGCTCTTTAAAATTGTTTTTGGGCCCATGATTATAAGACAGCAGTGGGCTGATTTTTATTTTCAATGTTTGTTTTTAATGACAAGATCAAATTTGGGATTCCTCTTTTGAATCTTTTCTCGTTAAATATCATATCAAAAATATAAGAATTTAAATCGGTGGTGTCCACAACCGTATAGTTATATTGTAATATAGCAAGGTTTACAATGAAACACTAGTAGGTATTTCGAGGATCGTACCTAAAAAATTATAAATTGGAGAAATCATTATTAAATTAATTATAAAAAATAATTATTAATCTGATCGAGTCACGGATTGGTAGTGTGAATCCGAACTTATATTTCAACTAAACTAATTGAATTAACTAACCCAAATTAACTTATGGACTTTCCTATTCCTAGTGTTGATAATGCGAGCCTCTAACCTATGATCGATTAAATCCTTAATTATCTAATTAAATAATTAATTATCGTAGATTGAGTTATTTATCACCCTTAGCTATGACTATCCTCCTGGTTCATCTTGACTTAGGATTACCACCTAAGTCACTCTTCCGATCTCTTCCTAGGCATACGGATACCCTTCTTGTCTCACCGTTTGACACATGTTATACAAGACAAGATACTCTTCCAGTCCCACCACTTGGCACAAGTTATTAAATGAAAATTTGAAATTAAAAAATTTAAATGAAAAGCCCCTTTTTGAAGTTGGGATGATCCATATCACCCCAAAAGAAGAACTTTCAGTAGGTCCTCGAGAATTTAATTCATCATTTGTTCTTCCATCAAGAAATATAAATCAGCCTTCTCGGTCTATTCCAATGATATCGCCTTATCTTTGACCGACGCAACATCCACATAACGAGCCACTTGGTTTTGAATCTGAGCCAACCCCAACTTGTTTCTTGGGGTATTATTAACTCGAGCTTCCTTCCCTCCATGTTGGGAGGAGCTTTCGTTGCCCGAACTTTATCTTACTCATTGAACGAGAATGATATAAACTCGTCGATTTCTTTGGTTGAAACCTCCTCAGTTATGGCCAGAAAGTGTATTGGCTCGTTTGCACTTTCGTTCAGAATCAGTTGTAGCTCGAAATTAGTTGTTAATTATATTTCTACTTATCTATATGTATGTTAATTGGATCAAAGATTTCCTTGGCGATGTTCAATTCATTCCCGTCTCTGGTTTAAAACTCTTGTTGACTTTCAAGATTAATTCTGAATGATTGTTGATGGTACATTGGTCTTTCGGATCGAAATTGATGGCATCATGTACGACATCTTCCAATGTAGTACTCGCTTGGGATTTTTGCCGGAAAAATTTCTTTAATTGGTCCAATTGTTGTTGGTTTCACTTCAATTTTGCTTGAAATTCTCGCTCACATGTTTCTTGTTCCAACTTAGTCATATGAATCATAGAGAGTTTCGTCTAAATATTTGAATGTCCCTAATTGTCGCTCATCTATTTCTTCCAATGAAGCAATTGTTTAGTTTCTTCGTTGGTAAAGTTTTAGCATAAGCGATGTTTGGTTCTCCATAATCTCTCATTGTTCCTATACTCCCTCCTCGTATACTTCATCTTCATCCCATAGATTCGTCGATTCTCCATCCCTCTCATACATATACTTACTCGACTTAGATGGAAGTTTGCTCGAACACTCAAGCTCCTCTTTTTTGTAATCACGACTCCATTGATTTGTCGAATCTCCGTACATCCAACTCAATTTGGATTATCTGTGCACCGACCTATAAAAATCAATGTTCATGATAATCGAAAAAATAAATAAAAATATTTAATTAACTAAAAAATTCAAAATAAAAATAATCAACAAGGTCAGTAAAAAAATAATCATAATAATAATTTTTTTCAAACACTAAAAATAAATTAAATTAAATTAAATACAAGTTAAAACACTATCTAACTCGTTCATCTTTCGAATTAATATTATTTTACGGTAAACAATCTAATAAAAATTTTACCGTTGTAATCCTAGCAACAACACCAACAACTTGATGACCTATAAAAAAAAATTATTTCTTGGTTCAACACTTCAACTACACTTTATGTCTGCCACCACTGAGATGTTCAAATCTATAAGAGGTATAACATTACTTTTCTGGAGTTGCTCGGTAAGATCCTTTATATATTGTCCCAATTCTTAGCTTCTTTTTCCGGTGTCAGCAATCTACCCTTGACCACCATTGTCGTTGGTTCATTACCATGAGCCCCTCTTAATATAAAAAATTCTCTCTCCAAAACTCAACTCATCGTGACTCATCCCAATATCTAACCCTGGGAACATTCCTTTCTTCTTCATCGTGACGGTGCAATGTTTTAACCCTTGACCACCATTGTCGTTGATTTATTTTCTTTCTTCTCATTTTTCTTATCCATCGATCGCATTCAAATTTCATTATTTTTCACCATTCCACTCCCTCCATCCTCTTTTACTCGGCCACTCAATTTTAATAATGTTTAATCAATCTGAAAAACCAATTGTCAGTAATGTATTTATTTAATTTATATGAAGTATGGATTCCACCTCAATTTATGGGAAACGTTGGAATCATTCCGGTTGTCTTACGGATTTTGGTGCGCACGCCACGCACATGTTTTTCGGATAAATCAAAAAGTTAATAATAAATTTAAAAAACACGTGGCAAAGTAGACAATTTATTTTCTTTTAAGGCACATGCAATTCTGCGAGTAGATCTCACAAATTATATATAAATCTTTCGTACGAGTATACATTCTATCATTTATACATAATCTTTTATGTATTTTATGTTGTAATTCATTTTTTTAGTTCTATTATAATTGTATTATATTTAGTTATACTAGATCTACATCAAGACAAAAGGCCAAAAAAGAAGTCGAGAAAATAGATTTGAGTTGAGATGTTCATCAACTCAGGTATGATTTGAGTTCGAGTCGCGTTTCTGTTGGGATTTTATCTTCTTTCTATAATTCATAAAAAGAAAATATAAATACACTAAAAAACATGCGCGCTCAAAAAGATTACGTTATAAAAAACATAAAGTGTATATATATATTTAACAAAACTCTTTTGTATAAAATATTTGAAGTGGTTATTGTATGTAAAATTTATTATTTTATAATATTATATGAATTAATGAAAATATTTTTTGTTGTTCATTATTATATTATACTGAAATTTGAATAACTTTTTTTTTATCTTTTATTAAATTTATAAATCTAACACTCATATTTTAAAATATTTATTTCAAAACTCAAATATATTATATTAAATCTAAACCCAAATAATATACTCATTAATACCTAAACTCAAAATAAATTAATTGTAGCTCAAATCTCACGTCAAAAATAAAATAAAATAAAACACAATATTCAAATACAATTTATAAAAGTTAAAGCCCAATTCAAAATCTAATTAATAAAATTTTATTTTATTAAAATATTAAATTTTTAATAATATTTTATGTATTACTAATTATAGTTATAAACATGTATCTTAATATATTAAATTACACATAATAAGTATTTATACTATATTATTCAAAAAAAAAGTATTGATATTATATCTGTTATTATAATCTATAATATAGTGATTGATATATATATATATATATCATTACATACCAAAGTAGTAAAGTAGTAAAGTAGTTCATTAGATATTAATTATTATCCACAGATTTAGACTTCCTTCCTTCAATTGAAATGAATTGAAAAATGATTTTCTTCAAAAATAATTTTTATCTTTTTATTCATGGTTGAATTCGATCGGAAGGCAACTTTTCTTCAGAATATGTAGGATGTTTTTAAATTTTTTTTTAAGTTTTTGGGTTTCTTCAGAGAATTCTACAGAGATTTTCTGGCCTCTTGAACTTGTGAATATGTAGAATGGCTTAAGATGACCCTTTTTTGTAGTGTCAATTACATGAATAAAAGAGAGTTTTTATAGAATTTAAACCACACGAATAAGAGATAGTTCTTGTAAAATTTAACAGTTTCATTTAATTGTTCTACAGGACTCAAACTCATTTGTTTATTATTTATCTCTTATTAATTTAATTAATTAAAGATAAATTAATCATTTGATATTATCATTTAATTGTTTTATTTTTAATTAGTGAAAATATAAATTTTTATTATTTATCTCTTAATTAATTTAAATTAATTAGAGAAAAATAATTATGACACAAATATATTGTCATCATTTTCACCATGGTAATTTTGACTTTGACCTACAATGATTTCAGCTTGACACGAGGCACTTTGTAATTGGTCAAAAAAATTTCCTTGTCTACACATCATATAGCATATAAGATATTAATAGTTTATATATATGCATCAATGGTTAAACATTACAAAATCATGTAATACTATATATTTTGTAACGATTTAGTTTTTAGTGGTGTCGAAAATTATAATTTTGAAACGTCATTTCCATAAACTGTGTTCTTAAATATTATTATTTAATATTTACGAGACTAGTACAGAAATATATTAAAGTTGGTCTAATAATTTTGTTTAATTGATAGTTAATTAATATACAAGTGTAATGATCATAAAATTAGTGATATTCAAAAATATGATTTCAAGATTTCATTTTCGTAAACCGAACTCGTACATATTTTTATTAAACTTTTATGAAGTTATATTATAGGTGAATTTGGATAGGTGATTTTGCTGAATTAGTAATTAATTAAGATATAAAAACTAAATTGTAAAAGTGGTGAAACTTCAATCGCAAAAGGTTTTTAATTAGAAAATGAACTAAGGGCTAAAGTGGGAATTATACCACTTGAGAATAAAAGTGGACGGTGTGTGCAAGTGTATAAACAAATGCCAGTACATATAGGAAACGTTTGGAAAGTAAAGGGTTTGGAGTAATAGTGTTCTAATTTTACCTTTTAGCTAGAGAAAAACTGAGAAGTTGAGAAGGTATAGATCGGTACTTGTTCTGAATGATTCATGAAGGATCTATCCTAGATTGTGCTTGCATCTTTCAGCGTCCATCCATTGAAAGTCCCGTCAGCAATGTTACATCTTTTAACATTATTGACGCTTCAATGTATGGGAGATGAAACTTATATAGGAAATTATATGTATCGATCTTTGGCTTCCATCGTTCAATCAGAGTGGAAAGAAATGGTAACACGAAAGTAACTCTCCAATTTAGTTAACATGATAGAAATTGATGTTTGTCAACTAGAGAATGATTTTGTTATCATGCAAATTTATATTCATATTGTCATGAAATTGAGCCACAAGAGACTACTCTAATGTCATTGCATTCTTGGCAACAAATCTTCATTCGGCTTTACAATATGCTTGAAAATTGTAATCTCGAGATGCATAGCTATGTTGGGTTTATGGTAGAACATAAAAAAAACAATTTCTTTTGGTTTCTATGAAAAACTAGCACTTTAACCGTCTATTTATAGGTTTTGAAATTAGGGTTCTACTAGATATTTTATTTGAAACATGATGCTCACAGGTGTTGATGTCCACTGTAATTTAATTAGATTACTTATCTTTCTTTTAATCAACATTCACAAATTAAATGCACGACTCGAACTCAAACCACACCTAAGATAATAAATATCATTGGTCATCAAGCTAACATACAAGGTTCATTTTAATGAAATTTTTTAAACTCCACAAACGATTGAAAGTTTATCAAATATATTATAAGATGTAGTAAAAAAATAATTATATATATAAATGTGACATTTAAATTACCAATTACAGAATCTCAAAAACTCCACTGATGATACATCAAATAATTACCCTGATAAAATCCAATTAACATGTGATGAAATTTAGCTTATTTTTTGGTACCTTTCTTGAACGTCCTTATATTTGGTCCAATTTGGTTTGCCATTGGTTGGCTAAGTCAAGTGGTCCCAAATAATTTGATACATTGATTGAAGAGTTATGGAGGCCCACTTTTATTATACTCTTGCTTTTTTTTAAAAAAAATTATAAAAAATAAAAAAAAAAAAAAAAAAAAGTTAAAGTCCTAACAACAGTTAATGATTATCACATTTTCTAATCATATTACACAAAAATATTTTTTCCTTAATTAATTATGGGTAAACAAAAAAAATTAAAAATGTATTTAGAAAATTCAGATAAATAACCAAATTTTCATCTAATAATTGCTTTTAATTTTTTATTGAACAATAAATAACAAAAACACCAATTAAAAAAACTTAAACAAATTAAAACTCGAAAGAACAATTTAAGTAGTATTATTTTTTTTAAAATCAAGTGATAAAAATTAAAAAAAGAAAAAAAAGAAAAAAAAGGGAGTTTAATTTATACCTAAAAAGCAAAAAAAACTTACGAGAAAAGGATGTCGAGTAGGTGGATGTTGAAAGCAAGGAAAAGGAACACGTAGAGTAATTTGTATATTTATTGGCTATTGCGTTGGTTTTTTTCGTATTTTAAATTTATATATTCATATATAGAAATTAAGATTACTAAGATTTTTACAATGTTAATGTTAATAGTTTTAGGAAATAAATTACGATGTTAGAAGTTATTGGTAGGAAATGGCGACGTAGGTAAGCGGGAGATGAGGAAAGGTTGGTAGGTATGAAGTTCAACTACAAAAAATAAATCATGGCCACATCTCTCACCTACCACATCCCATTTTAGAATCATCATCTTCATCTTCATGCTCTTTCCCCATTTTTTGTCTTAATCCTCACCAACCCCCAACCGCCCCCCCCCCCTTTCTTCCCATTTTCCATCACAACGCCATCTTATCACCTCAGCCCAAGGATGCAGAAATGGTTTTCGATTTTGAATTTGAGTATCAAAAATTAAAGTTATAGACTAGTTGGAGAGAGTTTGTGTAGAAAAAATGAAAGAGAAAGAGTTTATACAAAAATCGATTAAAGTAGAACAAGTTTGAATTTGAAGATGATAGTGCTAGAATAAACAACCACAAACTTGATATCATTTGAAAATTTATGGATGATTTTAGGTAATGAGATTTTATCTTAATATGGAAACGAAAATAATTATAATTGAAATTTTTGTGATCACAAGGAAGAGATTTTATGGTTAAGTGGGTAGTAGATATGATGAATTCCATCCTATTATAGTTGGTTTTGTTAGTTGAGTAATTATGATTGTAATTTTATCAAATCATGTTATTTATTTTAAAAATAAATAAAAGAAATTGGGACAAGTTAAAACTTTGGAAGGACTTAATTGGACTATATTATATAATAAAGTATTTACCCAACAAATAATAACAGCAACGACGGCAACAACAAATTCTTTTGGCCTGTTGTTAAATCCATCGATGAATTAAAAATTCTCATAAAAAGAAAAGAAAAGGTAAATTAAAATTGATTTTTCACAATATCCTTTTTGTGCAAATAATTCCTTTTTTTTTATTTTTTATTTTCATAAGTTTTGTTAATCTCCGCTGGGAGGGCACCAAGGCGTCATATCCATTGGGTAACTGCCCAATACCCTCAAGAAAGAAGTGAACTCCTGGACTTCAGCCAACGCGTTTTGGGCTCTGACCTCTGCCATCGACGCTTCGAAATCCACGTAGAACATATACTCGAAATGCTTGGCGGTTCCAACGTTGGCGTCATCTACCAACCGGATCGGCCTATTGCGGTGTGGCCGGGATTCGATTTTCGTCAAACTGATATTCCTAAACGCAAACGCTGATAGTACTTTGAAAAGCACGCTCGTCCCTTTATCGTGCGCGAAGACGATGCTCGTTTTGAATGGCCGGTCCGTGCGCGGGATGATTGGCTCCCGAGCTAACATAACGAAGCGTGTCACGTTACTCGAATCGTCTTGGATACCATCGGCTAGTATTTGAAGTCCGTAAAGTTCAGCGGCGCGTGCGCTTGCTATGGCGGCGGTGTCACGAAGGTTGTTGGTCGCTATGTACTCCGCGGCTCCGGCGGTGTCATCAACAGCTTCACGCGTGACGTTGAGTCCGAGTTTGGTGAGCGTGTGTTCACACTGGGAGAGAGCTTGTGGATGAGAAATGACTCGTGCAAGGTACTCTTTCCTAACACCTGGGAGAGCTAATAAACAGTGGTGGACTGGGAGTTGGACTTCCCCGACGATGTGGAGTCGGTGTCGGAGGAGGAGATCGTAGTTCCGATGAATGGAACCTCCTAGTGAGTTCTCCACCGGTAAGACAGCTCGATCGGCGATCCAAAGCTCAACCGCTTGGAATGCGACTTCAAACTGGTCACAAGGGATCGCTTCACAATTAGGATAAGCTTTCCCAGCGGCAGCTTCGGAGTAGGCCCCGGGGACTCCTTGGTAAGCCACGCGCAACTGAGAGCCGTGCATCGGAGCAGGGGAGAGGTCGGTGATGGTTAAGGGTTTCTGTGTAGGTGGTTGAGGCTTGTTGTTTTTGTCAATAGGGACAAGGTTAAGATCTATGGAAGTTTTATGACCATTGACGGCGGCAGCAAGGTGGTCAGAGTTGGAAGGAGCAGAGGATTTGTCGCCGGAACCTTGATCTTGCGAAAAGACCTTGCTAGAAAGAATAGCGCAAGAGCTCTGCCAATCCGCGCGGTTTAAACCGACTCCATTAGGGAATTGAACCGAGTCATTGTGATAAACGCAACGGATAAAGGAGCGAGTCCACTGATGGAACCGGAGAGGCTTGGAAGGACGAATGACAGAAGAATTAAGATTTTGTGAAGGAGAAACCGCCTGCATATTTATGTATTTCGTAATAAAATTAAATGCGTTTCCTTCCAAAAACCCAAAAGAAAGAAGAGGAGAGGAGAGGGGATGGAGGTAAGAAGGATAAAAAAGCTTGGTGTTCTCTTGAAGAAGCGAACGTCAAGCTGAGAGAAAAGAAAGGTAAGAGAGGGATTTTTATATGAAGAAAGGATAGAGGATGGAGCATGTGGAGGTGGTTCTGTCAGTCTCACACCTACCTCACTCCGCTTCTCTTCCCTCCGCTTCTCTTCCCTCCGCTTTATCTTTTACATTTTCCACTTTGAATTTAAAACATTTTTTCATTTTTTTTTTTTGTGGAGCTGCTTCTGTCTACCTAACCCCTTTCTCATCTTTTGCTTTTTTTTTCATCTATGAAATCTTTTAATTTTTTTAATACACTTATGTAATTATATAAGAATATTTATTTTATTTTTTAATTATTTGATAATACATACACAAATATTTAAATTTAAGATTTTTAAGATGAATAATTTTTTTTTTACGAAAATCATTTATTAAATTTTGAATTTTTTATTTTTAAATTTATTCACATTCAGTTAAAAAATATATAATTAAATGTATTATTTACCAATCATTATAATTTAAATAAAATAAACACACAAGTAATTAATAATATGATCAATTATCTAATAATAAAATAATAAATGAGCTTTATATGAATTACTAAACGCACTTATTTATGTTTATAAATTAACTAAATATGTATTGTTTATATTCGATTCATTTTATAAAAGAATCTCAAATTTTGATTTATGTTCAGTTATTTAATTTAATAAAGGAATAAAAACGTTTTGCTGATTAGAGTTTTTTTTGTCATTTAAAAAATAAGGAAAATACTTTTTTATTAGAAAAATCAAGAGGCAGGAACAGTAGGTGACTCCGTCAATCTCACACCTACCATGTTCTTCTTGTTTTTGTCATTGTTGAAAAATAATGTTTTTTATTTATTTACTTATTTATTTATTTATATATTCACTTCTGAATATACTTTACTTGCTCACATGTTGGTTAATAAAATAATGAATTGGCAGATGTAACAAGCTTTCTATTTTTTTTTTTTTAAATAAATTAAACCAAAGCTTTTTTATACGTTTTTAATATTCTAAATCAATTTATGGAGTTTCCCCTAATTTCTCCACAATTGTAATTAAAATCTTTACATTTATTTTTTACGACAAAAGAACACAGCCAAATTATTTGTCTTCTTCGAACAAATCTAGCGTAAAAGATATTTAGGAATTCGAATGAGTTTGACTCAAATTTTTTTAAAGAAATATTTTTATAATTTTTGGTATTATATATATATAAATATGAATTCGCTTAGACCCAAAAAGAATTTTAAAAAAAAATTAAATTACAGGTCTTGGTCCAGACCAGGCCACGAATAAATTTCTTCATGGTACATGTCCTTTATGAATGACAAAATATGCGAAAAAATTATTTTAACTACAATCACACATACATACAACAAAAAAAAAAAATCTTTAAATACACGTTAATTTTAAAGAAGAAAAAGCAGGTAATAATTACCTTTTATTTTTTAAATGTTATATACACTAAATATAATGAAAAATTTAATTTTTAATATTCATTTTTTATTATTTTAGCTTTTAATTTTCAAATTTTAATAAATTTATTTTTTAGACGAAAAAGGTAATTAATCTGTTACAATTTTAATAGAATTAATATAGTAGTTTTCATAATGATTTATGTATATTTCATTGTAGATGTGGATAAACTTTTATATATCTTTTTTAAAATTTTTAATATTTTTATAAAATGTAAGTGAATTGTGACATGTCACAACCATTAAAATTTTAATGAAAAGTAATTTGATTAATTTTTAGAAATGAAGGAAGAAATAGATCTAAAAGGATTTTGCTTTTATTTGATAACTAAATTCTTTAATTGGATTGAATTGATATTATTTTATTAATAATAAATTAATAAAAGATTCTATGTATAGTAAAACGTCTTGAAATCGAGATTCGAGATCTGTTCTTTTCTTTTAGCTATGGTTAAATATGATTACATCTCTAGCACACACTCAATTTTCTCCCTTTTTTTCCTTAGGGTAATTTTGTATTAATAAATGCCCAAATTTATATTAAATTTAGTTTTTTTTTTTTTCATGCGATGTAGATTTGATTTCGTATTTATAAATTAAAATATATTTAATAATTTTTAAATTTTAAAATAAAAATTAAAAAAATTCAAAATTTTACTTAAATGAAGTTTTAAATAAATTTTTTATTTAATTAAAGTATAATAAAAAATATTTTTTTGGTGAAAAATATATTTAATTTGTGTACATGTATAATTAAAAGAATTTATTTTAAAATATGCATGTTAAACTGTTTTAAAATTTTTAATTCTTTTAAAAATAATTATGTAATTTCATAAAAACATGATATTAGAAATTAAAAAAATGAAAATTTCTTATTTAAAGTTGTTTATGATTGAAAACTTTAATATTATTAATGACAAGAAAATCCTATTTAAAATTTAATTTAAAAATTAGACTTCCTTTTAATATATTTAAAAAATAAAATATTTTGAAATTCAAAACTCAAAGTTTTCATTTTTTCTTTCGTACTTTTTTTTGATAAATAAAAAGACAAAGCATAAAATCAATCAAATCATATGGGAATCATTTAACAATCCAATAATTTTATATCCTTCCATAATTTTTTGTATGATTAGTATTTTAACAATCCAACAATCATGAATTCAAGTGGTTCCAATAAAAAAGAGAATGTTATTCATCCTAGAAGGCTCGAGTTCGAGCACCTGTGTGTGCCTTATCAAAATGTTATCATACGAAAGTATAAACAGATACTTTTATATAATCACACCAATATATTCAAAAAAAATTCAACTGTTAAATATATATATTAATTAATTTTTCACAAGCTTACTATTTATATAAGTTATTTGAAATATAATATATTTGTAATATTTTAAATATATTACATGCTTAAAATTTGCAAGAAAAATATTAAAATTTAAATAGTATTAAAAATAATCTTATATTTAAATTTTTTTATAATATATTTTTTTTTAAATGTTGTTATACTTTATTGTTGCATGCAATTATATTTTTTATTTATGTTAGAGATTTTAGTTTTAAATTTTATTTATGATTTAATGCATGATGTCTAAATTCTTTTATTATTTAAAACATTATTATTTAAAAATGAAATCCACTTTAAATATAATTAAAGAAAGGAAGTATTCTAAAACTCAAAGAATTAATTCAAAATTCAAAGTTTTCATATATGCTCCGGTTCATTTATATATATATATATATATATATATATATATAAACAGTATTTTAGATCGACATAATAAAAATATCAAATCAATTCAAAACTTTATATGTATGATAACTACAAATATTTTTATGAATTTAACGATTGAATTATTAAAATATTAGTATAAAAAATTACAAAAATAAGCAAAATCACTTTAATTTTACATCGATATAAATAAATTTTTTGCCAAAAAATATTACTCTAATTTCAGTATTTTTAATATTTCTTTCCCTTTTGATGTAAGTCTACGTATACATTGTTTTTACTCTCTACTTTCTTCTTGCATTATTGTTGCTGCAACTTGCATACATATATTTTGCTTTATACTTCTCAATAATAACATATAAAAAAAATAATGTTTTAGCTTAGACTTGTTAGGAGTCTTTAAAAATTGAATATTATTTATTTATAAAACATAAAATCATGTGAGTCAAATGAATTGAATCTGAATGTACGATTTTTAAAAAATCAATTAAATCTAAGTTGATCTGCTCCCTAACATTTTTATTTATAATTAAAAACCCAATACATTTCCATAAAAATAAAAAAAATTTGGAATTACTTGAGAAAAAAAAAAGTGGATGTAATTTCTCTCTAGATGTGGGGAAACTAACGACAAAAATATGAATAATTAGTTTAATATAATATTTAATTTTGTGGGGGAATTTGTGCCTAATCGATGTTTGCACGAAAATAGGGCACGCTCCTAGGACCACTGCCACATTGCCAAGCTACGTAGGTTATAATTTTCTTACAACTTTCAGTAACTAAAATTTAGTAGGCTTTTTTTATCCGTATATTAGTTTCATTTTTTTTTTTAACGAAATAGTTGAGTTGCTGAATTATTTAATAAATTAATCGAGTTTGCAAAGGAGAGAGGGAAGTGTCAATGCTTCCGAAAATCTACTTTCATTGAATTTAATAAAACAAAAATTTGATTGAAAAAATTATTTAATTAAAAAATAAATGTAGTTAATTTAGTTAATTAATTAATATTTAATTTAGAAATTAGAAAATAAATATTGAGTTGGATTAAATTAAAAAATTTTAAGTAAAAAATATAAGAAGCACACAGGTTTGTCACTGAGGGTCATTTGGAGGTACGATCGTGTAGAACCTAAAGTTGAAAGGAGATCAAAATATTATTTTTCAATTTTTAAGAGATCCCAAATTTTTTTTAATTTTTAAAAAGTTCAAAATTTTTTTAGCTTTTAATGACATAAACTTTTAAGAAACTTAAAACTTAATTTTATTGTTTTGTCTATAATTTCAAAAATATTAAAAACGGGTCTGAAAGCATATATAATTAGACTCAATATATGAGTGACCCAATTCTCCTCACATGATAAGTAAGGGATGACAACCTTAGTAATATTTACTTCGGTGTGCTACCCATCACTCTTCTAGTTAGATTAAGGAAGTGTTTTTTATTAAATAAATATTATTCGTGTTATTTTTATTCAATCAAGATTTTCTCATCTCACCCCATAAACAGATGTCAATCGTAGAGTTATTTACACTCAAATTTTATATATTGTTATTCTATCGTAAAGTAGTGGAAATTTATTTTCCTAGAATAAATTTTATTTTTTGGGAATTATAATTTTTATTGGTCTATATTAGGAAGTTACTTTCCAATTGAAAGTAATTAATCGTTTTTTGTTCTATGTTTGGTTCATGTTGCTCGAGCCCACACTCAGTGCAATTCAAGGTAAAAGGACAGCAGTAAAGGTCATTCGATTGAAAATCGAGAACGATTTAAATCTGTCTTGCACAAAGCACATATACTTTTTTGGGAAAATTTATCGTTATAAATATCACAAACTGATTCGATTTTCAAAATTTTGAAACTTTCGATGTAACTAGAAACTGTTTTCTTAATTGGATTTTTTTCAACAGGTTAGAGGATTGACAAGTGTCCTATAATGGTATAATAAATTATTAAAAAAAAGAGATATTTGATAATTTTTTAAAGTTGCTTGTGAAATTAAAAAACACACTGCCAGTGTACCAAATACTAACTCTATAATATTATGATTTATTAAAAAAATCATTTTTTAATCTTGTCCCAACTAAATTGAGGCACGATATTATGATATCAACTCAATCAAGGGTTTTAAATATAGTATAATGTAGATATGGATATATATATATATATATATATTATATTTAAATCATGATTGAATTGATTTCATAAATTAACTAGACATCAACTTAATTAAAATAAAAAAATTTACATAATTATTTTCAAAATTGATATTATTTGATATATTAATCATGCAATTTTGGCGTTAAAAACCTGACTTATGGTGTTAATTAATATTTAAAAAATAAAAAAGTAAATAAATGCAACCTATAAAAAAATTAACTGGTGAAATTAAAAAAAATTGTCTCTCAATTTACCAAATAATTATCCTATATAAATGAATAATTTAATGAAACCCGACCTAGCGCTTAATTATGATCCCGTTGATTAATGATGATTAAAGTAAAATGGTATGACGGATCAAGTGTATTAACCTGCCCTTTAACTGTTAATTTCTAGATGCATATGGCTTTTTGACTTCACTGTGACATAGAATCTTCTCCTTTTTCATATTGTAATTCAAACATATCGCTTAAGCTTATATTATATTTCACCAAAATCTCTTTGGTCTTTCTTCAAGACTTGCTTTTTTGAGATTCCACTACTTTATTTGCTAATGTATTCAACCTTATGAAGTAATTAAGTTTTATTAATTTGGATTACTTCAAACTGATGTTGGTCTGAAGTAGATGAGAATACCAATTTTTGTCCTTGTATACTTTTGGTACAAACACTGTCTATATGTAAAAAAAAAAAAAAAATTATTCTTATATTTTAAGAGGTATGTGTTAATTTTTTAAATTTGCATCTTTATTTTGAGATATCAATTAGAAAAAGAAAAAGAGTTTTTCTTTCTTTGAGGGCGACAAGATGTAATCGCATATGAGTTTTGGTGAGAGTCTCGTGGTAATTATGGAGAACATTTTATACCCTTTTGTGAGTGTCTTATGAAATTTAGGGGTTTGTTTTTTTGGGACTTTGAGTTTTTTATTTGAGGTTTTGCTTGATGTACTTTTAATACATTCTCGTTTATTTATTCACTTAGTGAAAAGTCGAAGCCTCCTTTGCCTGTGATTTTTTTCTCGTTAAGAATTTTTCATGTAAAATATTTATATTTGTTATTCTTCAATTTTATTATCTCGTTGTTTATACGGGTCGATCCCTAACAAAAGATTGGTACGTTTAAAAAGGTAGGCATGTAGATGAGAAAATTCAATAGGGAAAAAACAAAACATGCATGTGAACAAGATTGATTTTCACATAAGCTATTTACGTAGCTTGATAGATTTGATTTACTTCTAACTGAATTCTAATTAAAATTTTGAACACAAGCAAAGTTTAGGATTAAGATAGTGAAATTTTAATTTTTTTTTTTATATATAAAAATAAGTTTAGAATGTCTAGGGATCAAAATCAAAATTAATGAGAATTAAATATTTGATTATAAATATTTTACGTGATTCAATTGACAAATTTTAATTATTTTTATTTTACTGAATTCGATAATTAAACAAAATTTATCAAAATCAACTAATCTTAAATTTAAATTAAGAAATTAGTTGTAGATTTATGCAACGCCACATTGTTTCCGTATGCAGAGCAAGCTACGTTCTAAAAGAATGTTAGCGTAAGGCCGCCCCACTGCTGAGTTTTTTTATTTATTTATCTGAAATGGAAAAACAAAAATGATTTGTTTGTATGCTAGTTTGACTTTGTTAGTCGTAACGTGCAAGTTAATTTTAATTCATTCAATAACACGCATAAATCTTAGTTATTTAATTAAAAATTATAATTTAAAATTTTATTACTAAGATGCTTTAAAATAAAAAATTAAAGTTTTTGACGAATATTATTATTAAATACAATACATCAATTTAAAATTGATGAATTGTATTAAAGTTCATATATAATTTTAATATTTATTTTTAAAAAAATTATTATTAAATACTTTTTTTAATTCTTTCAACTAATTCAAAATTGTACTTATTCTCTTCAATTTTTTTATAGTATATTCCCCTCTTTATTATTATCATTGTTATTTTATAGGCATAATATAGATACAATTTTGAATTAGTTGAAAAGAATTAAAAATAAATTAAATTTAATGAAAAATAAATTTTATTCTAAAGTAATTTAAAAAGTTTTATTTTTAGTCTATATTAAAATTTGAGTTTAGAAACTATAAATTTTGAATAATTTCAAATTTAATTTCAATATTAAAATAGTTAACAAATTCAATTATATAACTTCATGTATTATCTTATCGGTCAAAGCTGTAAGTTACCCTAGAAGTGCTCACATAGAAATATATGGCCTCGAAATTTTAAATAAAAAATCACACAAAATTTTAGATTGAATTTTAGCATGTCTATATAATTGTTATTTAAACCTGGGTTAGTGGATTGAATTTTAGTTTATTATATTATTATTTATTATTTTAATTTAAATTTTATTTTGATATATTTAATGTTATTGTACAAATTGTCTACCCACATTGTTTGTATATCTATATTATTATTTAGACTCTTGATTAAATTGGTGTCACCTGTCAATTAGACACCAATTTGATTGGGAAATTACTAAATTACCTTTATATATTTAAATAAGTTATATGTTTACAAGGGTGTTTTTTTTTTTTTTACATTTTTAATAAAATCAGTATATGTTAAATCAAACAGTTACTAATTGTCTAGAAACTAAGTGCTAGAATGGAAGTGTCTGACTACAGTGGTAACTTCGATTGCCACTGCAATGCACTAGAAAAAACAAAGTAAACAATGGACACCAATAAATGTTTAAGCGATTTGACTTACCTACGTTTGCGGAACCTAATTCAGTGAGTAATTTCACTATATTCAATTTGTTTGAGTTTACAACAAACAATAGCTAAACATTTTACAACAGAGTAAATGTTATTGAATGAACTTGACACAATACATGAGAATGTATTTGTATATATAGACAAATACATCAAGAACTGCAACAGCCTTCAATTGACAATAACTAACTCAACTGCCAGTAACTAAACTTAACAGATTATAACTACTATTCATACATTCTCCTAGTTTTCTCTTTTCTCTAAACCTGAAGACAGCGAAGGTAACACTCTCAAAGCATTTCGAAAAGGAACAAACTTCTTAGGTGTAAGTGGCTTTGTGAGGATGTCTGCCACTTGACTTTCAGAAGGAATAACATTCACCTGTAACATTCCATCAACCACTTTTTCTCTGACAAAGTGATGATCAATCTCAACATGTTTAACTTTAGCATGATGAGTAGGATTGGTTGCCATGGAGATTGTAGAAGTATTATCACACCACACAACTGGAACTTGTCTTAACACAACTTTCAACTCATTCAGCAGCTGTTGAATACTCAGCAACTCAGACACACAATTAGCTAAGCTGTGATACTCAGCTTCTGCAGATGACCTAGACACCACTGATTGCTTCTTAGAGCACCATGACACAAGATTTGCACCAAGAAAAACACAAAATCCTATTGTGGAACGTCTATCTTCCACTGTTGAAGCCTAATCTGCATCTGAATAGCCTACCAAGTTAGTTGGACCATCTGTAAAATGCAGACCAATATCCAAAGTACCTTTAAGATACCTGAGCACCTTCTTGATAGCTTTCCAATGCACATCATACGGTGCATTCATGAACTGGCTCAACTTATTCACACAAAAAGCTATATCAGGTCTAGTGATACACATATGCTGTAGAGTGCCAATAACACTCCTGTAGAGTTGAACATCTCTAAATGACTCAGCACCTGTGGCCATAAGCTTGGGTATACTAACCATAGGAGTAGGAGTTGAAGAAGCATCTATCAAACCAGCTTTATCAAGAAGCTCAATAATATACTTCTTTTGTGTCAGAACTAACCCGTGAGGCACATGTTGAACCTCTATGCCCAAGAAGAAATGTAGATCACCCATGTCCTTCAAAGAGAATTGACTATAAAGCTGCTTGACAATATCATCCACCTCAGCTTCTGAACTGCCAGTCAAAATTATATCATCAACGTATGCCATAAGAAAAACTGAATTGTTATGCCCCATGCGAATAAACAGAGAAGAGTCAGACTTGGATGCACTAAAACCAAGCTTCTCAACCAAATGTTTTCTCAGAGTATGGAACCAAGCCCTGGGTGCCCGTTTTAATCCATAAAGAGCTTTATTTAGTCTATACACAAGTTGGTTCCCAGTGCTATCTCAAACCTCAAAGCTTGGTGGTTGGCTCATATAAATCTCTTCATGCAATGCTCCATTAAGAAAATCATCATTCACATCTACCTATCTCAATTTCCACTTGTTCATGACAGTAACAACAAGTACCACACAAACAGTAGTAGCACGCACAACTGGACTGAAAGTATCACTGAAATCAGACCCTGTACGTTATGAAAAACCTTTAACAACCAGTCGAGCCTTATATCTCTCTACTGAACCATCTGGTTTTTTCTTAACCTTGAAGAGCCATTTACATCCAATTAGCCTTCTGGAGGGAGGCAATTCACATAAGCTCCAGGTGTTGTTTCTAAGCAAAGCTTGCAACTCATTCTGAACAGCTTCACGCCAATGAAGAGTAGTCATTGCTGTATGAACATCAACAGGTGTATCATTTGGTTCACAAATTGCCTTAGACAAAAAAACTTTAGGCTTAAATGTTCCTACTTTGCTACGGGTTATCATAGGATGAGTGTTAAGCAAAGGAGTTGGTAAGTATGACACATGAGTTGTGTTAGAAGAAGGGATAGGACAAAGGCTGCTAGTAGGTGCATGCGTCTTTTGAGGTAGGGAAATTAAAGTGGGATTTGACACAGATGCGGGAGATGACAGATTTGATGTTGGAGCTCCAAGTGTTGAAAAAGCTAATGGAACAAGTGATGACTCACGTTGAATATAGCTAGAAAATGGTGTAGTAGTGGCAGACAATGGAGAAATAATTTATAAATTGCTAGTGACACTTTTAGACTTAGTGGGTGTCAACAAAAATTGATTTGGCTGATTTTTGAAAGGAAAAATAGTTTCATTGAAGGACACATGGCGAGAAATGTACAATTTTCCATTAAAATCTTGACACTTATAGCCTTTGTGCTGTGGGGAATAACCAAGAAACACATAAGCTAGTGATCGAATTTGTAGTTTATTTTTATTAAAAGGACGAATGTTAGGAAAGCAAAAGCATCCAAAGGTTCGAAGAAAGAGATAATTTGGTTTTTGTTTGAACAATTTTTCATAAGGAGAGAGGTTACTTATAGGTTGAGAAGGCAATCTGTTAACCAGAAATACAGCATTACTGAAGGCTTCATACCAGTAGGACAAAGGCATGGCAGCATGACCAAGCATGGAAAGACCATATTCCATGATTTGGCGATGCTTCCTCTCCACCAATCCATTCTGTTCAGATATGTGAAGGCAAGTAACTCTATGAGCTTCTCTATTGGGTGCCAGGTAACTTTTTAATACTTGAAATTCTTCACCACCATATGTCTGAAGTACTCTAAGCTTGCAACCAAGAGACCTCTCTACTAACACAAGAAACTGTGAAAAAACCAAGGTAACCTCAGATTTCTTTTTGAGAAAGTAAATCCATGTATACCTGGTGAAGGCATCTATAAAAGCAACCTAGTAAGTAAAGCCTTTTGAATTGATAGGAGCAGGACCACAAATATCCGCAGCCACAAGTTACAAAGGAAATGTATATTGAGTTTCAGAACAAGAAAAAGGCAGCTTGTGTTCCTTTCCTAAATGACACGCAATAAGTCAACATATTCTTTATTTGAAAAAGAAATATTACAAGTCTGCAAAGCTTTCTTGAGAACAGAAGCACATTAGTGGCCTAGCCTAGCATGCCATAGAGGTAAAGAAGTAGAACTAGTAGCAAAGCAATAGGCTGAAAGTGAAGAAGATGAAGATAAATTAAGCCTGTACAGACCACCATGAACTGACCCTCGAAGTAGCACCTCTTTGGTCTTCAAATCTCGAACACAACACTGAGTAGGAGCAAACTCAAACTGCACCTTATTGTCCTTGGTGAACTTTGAAACAGACAAAAAATTCTTAGTTATACTAGATACAAACAACATAGACTTCATAAGCAAAGGTTTAGCATGTGTAAGTAAAGATGACTGACCACATCTCAACACAGGTAAAGCACTACCATTACTAACAAATACCTTACCTGGTCCACCATATGAAACACTGTCTCTCATTGTAGCCGCATCATGAGTAAGATGATGAGTAGCCTCTGAATTAGGGTACCAGGCATTGTCACCTACTGCCTCTGGAGTAGCTATATAAGCTTGAGGGTTAGCAGTTACTGAGGTCGTTGATGGTACCCCTGAAGAAACAAACGGATTTGATCAAGTTGGTGGAGGAGAACCCCAATTGGTCATAGAAGGATATACAAAAGGAACCATCCAGGGTGACATAGCAGGTCCAGCACCTACCATACACATATTTGCTTGAGGTGGACGATAGCCAGCACTCTTGAACGAAGCATCAAACCTATGAAAACACCTATCCACCAAATGTCCAGCTTTGCCACACAACGACATTGAATCCGATTACTTGAGAACCTACCTCGTCCTTGACCATGTTAAGCTTCAGTACCCAACGAAGGACAATATGAAGGCATAACATCATTTTCTTTTTCTTGATGAGTTGAAGCATCATGAGTCACCACATTTGCCACAACAGGTACTTCTATCACATTTGTTTGCATTCTTGCTTCAGCATCAAGAAGCATCATTGTAATGGCCTGAACAGTAGAAGAAACTTGACTAGCAGTAATGACTGTGATAATAGACTCAAAATCTATTAGCAAACTATTCAAGATTGCTGTCACATGCTCATGTTCACTTATGACCTCACAACAGCTTGCAAGGCTATCACAAAACCCCTTGACCTTCATCAAGAAGTCCCTCATAGACAGATCACCCTTACGTTGAGAATGAAGGGCTCGTCTATAACACATCAACCTAGAAGTTGTTTTACTACCATATATAGTAGAAAGAGTTTTCCATATTTGAGCACAGGAATCCATTCCAATAAGATGAGGTAACACACCTGGGCTGACAAAAGAAAGAAGCCAAGAAGCAATAGCACTATCTTGCTGTTCATAGAGCACAAATTCTGGATTTTCTTACACCACCCCTGCTTCATTAGCTACTATCGATGAAGGCACTTGACCATCAAGAAATCTTTACAACTTGTGAGTCTTGATAGTAAGCAAGACTTGCTGCTTCCACAAAAGGTAATTAGAATCATCAAGTAACAGATTAACTTTCTTGAAAGAAAAGATCCTACTATCAACAGCTCCATCCCTAGAAGTTGACATCACTCCAGGCGCAGTAGATGTTGCAGAAGACGTATTGAGCACCATTTTACCAGAACCTTAATGAAAGACTACTGATACCATGTTTGAGTTTACAACAAACAATAGCTAAACATTTTACAACAGAGTAAATGTTATTGAATGAACTTGACACAATACATGAGAATGTATTTGTATATATAGACAAATACATCAAGAACTGCAACAGCCTTCAACTGACAATAACTAACTCAACTGCCAGTAACTAAACTTAACAGATTATAACTACTACTCATACATAATTTACAATACAACAAGAGAATCAAGTCTTCTCAATCTCCAAGTAAACATTTCACTTTTGTACCTAAATATTAGAACATTCACCTTTAAATTCTCTCATTAAGAATTTAGGTTGTAAACAGAAATTGTTTACTCTAGAGTGAACTCACAAAATAAGTTCTCCAATGAACAATAGAGTGCGCTCTATGTTTTATATAAAAACATATACAATCTCCTAAATATATAGAAGTTTTTGAGGCTTATTAACATATTAGAGATCAATTACAATCCAACCCCCTACTAATAGAAGCTACAAAATAGCAAAAGCAATATACTAATAAATACCAAAGTAACATGAATTGTTGGAGATTTATCCTGCAAAGAAGTCTTAAATGTGATATTGATCTGATCTCCACAATCCAAGGGGTTTAATTGTTTGATCCAAACCAATCCAATCTTCAAGAATAACTGCCTTAAATGAATTGGTCTTCAAAGTTGGACTTGCATACATCTAGAATATTAGCACAATTAAAAGTGATGCGTCGTGAAACTAACTAAAAATTTGATCAAGGCAAGTGTACCTATCAATCAATAACATCACTATAATGAGCAAATATATCGTTCTCACGAATACTAAAAGTACTAGTAATTATCATATTTCTATTATTTAGCCGAATAATGCAAGTGATTGATTAAAAATTAAAATTAAATAATAAATAAATTATTAACGAACACAATAAAGAAAAAATTAGGAAAATAATCGATTAAAAACCAAGATGTGAAATAATACCCAGGAAAGAATTCACCTTGATTTCGTCTATCAATGTCAATCTAAATTACGCAATTTCTTTACTTACTAGCTTGATCCGTAAAAATCCCTAAACAATACAAATATCTCTTTCGAGTATAAGAGCAACTAAATCTAGGTTAATTAAATGAAATTTCTTTCTAATTAAAACCCCTATTATTGCATTACATTGTGCTATGGATTCTCCTATTAGATCTGAATCTAATTCGATAGATTTATGTCGTCCTATTTTCTAGGATTGCATGCAATTAATTTCACTCAATTACGTAAGATCTACTCTTAAACAGGGTCTATTCAACATCCGTTTTAAGCACATCAAACATGGATCAATAATCTAGAAATATCAAACTAAGAATTAAGCACACATAGTTGAGAACAAGAAACTAAAAATTTATTACGTAACGACAAAATCTATCATAGGGTTTATCTCCCATAGGTATTTAGATTATAAGTTCATACTTGAAAATAGAAACATCAAAGGCACAGTATAACCAAAAGATAAAGAACTCATGATAATCTCTTCAAAAATCAACTAAGAATCTTCAATCTTGATAGAAATCTGCTTCAGAATCGGCTTCAATGGTGTTTTTCGATTTTCGCTTGATTTTCGCTCTTTTTGCTCCCAAATGCTCTATTAAGTGTAATTTAGTTATCCCATAATTTTACATTACGATCATCCCGTAATATTGAGTGTAATTTAATTACAGCTCATTCTTTAGATAACTTAGACTGCGGGCGTAATCTTAAATTTTGGACCAATTTATCTTTTGTTTTTATTATTTTAATCAATGTAAACTTTTTTCTTAAACAAAATTTAAGACTCATTAAAAACACAAAAATATTTTTTTTTCTTAATAATGAACCAATAGATATCATACATTACAATTATATATATATATATATATATATATTAATTATGATTATAATTATAATTTTACGATTAATATATAAATTGTAATAAAAAAGTAAGATTTGTAGTAATTTATCATAATTTTATGGAAATTGAGGCTAACAAATATTAAAGAAACTAAACTTGTTAAAAAACAAATTCTAGAACAAGGACAAATGAGTAAAATGTGCTTATAGATAATCTTAAATCCCATCAACTAGACATTTAAATCTTACATTCCAACCAAATAAATCAAATAAAATAATCTCACATTCCACCCGTAATCTTACATTCACATTATCTTATACATAAAGTAGTTTAATATTCGATGAACCAATCAACCGAGAGAGCATTTGCATGGATTTTAATGAATTTTTACAATTATTTTATTATTAATGTTATAGGTTATTACTGTTGCTAGAAGTTAAAAAAGATGAGCTGTACATTTGTATATAATTATTCAAAATAAAAAATGTAACAATTAAGACGCTCTCTCACATCACATGTACATTAATAACAGTAGTAATAATATTATTTTTATTACTTAATAAAGTGAGTATCATAAATTCTAGTATTAAATTAAGGCTTTAATATACATGCGCGTGAGTTGCGTGAATCACGACAGCACAATTAAATTAGTCTGCAATCATGGTCTATAGCGTTACCCTAATTATTGTTGTTGGTATAACAGAAAGAAGGCATTAGTTTCAAAAGAAACTCAGCAGCCTCATCTGGCTCAGCCAGACACGGGCTCCCTCTAGATTGCACCAACCTAGATGGTGGGTGATCGTATACGCAGACTTCCTCGTATCCTTGCAAGCTGGTCGCAATTGTAGAAGCCAATTCTTGCTACAAAGACCGCGAATGTGTCGTATCTTTACTCTTATATGAGGATCATCCAACCCAATATTTCACCAGCTCTATAGCTAAGGCGTTGTCCGGCTCCATCTCAATCCTCTATCCCATGCTAGATTTAAACCCCGTAGGAGCACCCTTGCCTCTGCTTGGAAGATGCCAGTCGAACCAATGTTCCAAGCAAGTCCAACAACACAGCTGGCGTTAATGCCGCACAACACGGCACCCGTAGTAAGCAGCCCCAGAATTTATACCCGCCCATGCATCAGCATTTAACTTAATCCAATCTGAATGTGGCCGGCACCATCTGATGTTTACACCAAAATCTAAGCTTACATTTTGCGACAGAGCACGACGATAGAGATCACAAGACAACGCCAAGCCCGACATGAGGATGTTCCTGCTGCAACCATGTCCATCTGTGAATATAAATTCATTACGACATCTGATTCCGGTATCTTCATAATAGTAATGTTATTTTATGGAAAAAAAAATATAAATTAAGATCAAGATTGCTTGCTATGTTAGCGTCTATAAAATATCCAATAATTTGAAACTAAACAAAATAAATATATAATATATTTAAACTCATAAGTTAATTGAATATTAATTTAATTAAAAAAAATATTTTTATAAAATAATAAATATTATTATTAGTTTATATTTTACATAAAATCTATAAAAACGAATTTAAATATCAACTAAATATAAATATATATATATATATATATTTATATATATATATTTAGTCAAATATTAACTTTGTCATAAATTTGTATAAATATATTTTATTCTAATATTAATAAATCTTGATTAGCGGAAGATGGTAGTGTCGTGCAAAGACATTGGGCTTCCTACCAACGTTGATTGTTAAGTGAAGCAGAATTAGATAACATGTGTTGCATGTTGGCAGTTAGTTGATCTTATTCTTCACCCCCTCCACTTTTTTTTTTTTCCTAATTCCAACAGTTTTATCAATAATTTACGCAATAAAAAGAAAATTGGTTTGACTTTATCTTTTACTTTACCATTTTTTGTAAAAAAATAAAAATAAAAATCGTTTTATGCAATTGAATCCAGAACAGCTAATCAAGTTTATAACATTCCACAAGTTTAAGGGAATTATTGCTGAATTAGGACAAGATTTTTCGTGGTTGAAAGTCTTGTTTCCATATGTTAAATTCTATGTATGCAATAAATTTGTTCAAGAGCGATAAATTTAATCTAAATTAAATCAGATTTGAGATGAACTCTTGTTATCGAACACCCATACTCTGCAGGATTTCTATCTAAATGATAAAAAGTTATTTCTATTTAAATTTAATTCTTTAATACGTAAGCAGAGTGATGGGAGATATGGGGAATAGCAACAGGGACAGGCTGGTGTTACACATGAGCTTTGCCTCCATGCCGTTTATATTTAGACCCAATTCATAACTGTTGCAGGAAAGTTGTGGTCCAACGAGTTTTAATTGTTTTGAAGTGATGTAGGTAGAAAGTGTTCACCCAATTTGCACCATCATGGAAACAATAATTCATTTTTCAACCATACTACTCTCAACAACATCAGTAGCACCCATTGCCCCCAAAAAGGTCGAATATATCAGCCAGAACGACTGCTATCCTATTACCATAATGTAGTTTAACTGCAGATAAAAGACATTAATGAACAGGTGTTTATTTCTTTGTGAAATAAGCTTAGGGCAGCTAGTTGTGAATCAATTACAGCACTCAAATACATCATCCACTGGAAGTAATGGAGGAGGATGCCACAGTCCTACCTACATTTTCTTCGATTTCGCTGAAAAGGATTTACAAATAGTCCAACATCATCTTTCTCGTAAAGTTTCAACTGTCCATGTATCAACATACTAGATATAATTTGGTCCTACTAATCTTAAATCGTTGCACAATTATCATCCCAAGTATTCTCAATCTAAGACCATGGGTTCTGTCAAGTCTAAGCATGCAGCTAGAAACCAGTAGCAGAAAAGTAAAAGAAGTGGACTTGTAATGAAAGCTTTTACTGATTTTGATGTATATCTTTTTTTTTTCTTTAATTTTTAGTAATAATTAAACATGCATAAGAGTAAATAGGAAACACAAATCTCGAGTTTGTAGTTCAAAGAAAAGTTAACGAGTTTTATGTTGGAGTAGGCAGAAATGCCACGTTACTGAAAGTACGCTGGTATTCAGAGCTGCGAGCAAGCATTGCCCACATGAAGCTCGGTAGGGCAGCAACCATGACTTGAGGAATTGAAGCTATAAACCCTCCTACTTTACCTGTATATAAACCATCAGACAGAGACCTCTGTTCAAATTATGTATCCGCATGTAAGGGTGAGCATAATTCGGTTTTAATCAAATTAACCGATCAAACCAAATTAGTTCAATTAATCAGTCAGCCATCAAAACTAATTTGATCGAGGATTGGTTAAAGGTTTTGAAATTTCGATTAACAGTTAATTCGATTCGATACCAAATAATTAATTGAGTTAATCAATTAATCACAGTTATAAATAATAAAATTTTATAAGTCTCATATGTTAGATAAATCTAATATATTCAGTAAGCCCAAAATATAAAAAATTAAAGGGTGAACTTAAAATTTAATGAAGTTATACAAACATAAAATTTCATCACTCAAACTTTCTTTAATGTTGTTATTGTGTTATTTTTTATTTATCTTAAAGAAAACATTGTAATGGTTTTTTTTCCACTTTTCAACTTATTTGAATAAAAAAATATATGTAAAAATTTCAGTTAATTTGGTTAATCACCTGAATTAAACGAAATTATTTTTCTCGATTAATAGATTTTTTTAAAAAAAATGGTTTGGTTAATGGTTGAGTTTTAAAATTTTGGTTAATTTAATTAATAGTAATTCAGTTCGAGTATCAATCGAACTGACCCGTTGAACACCTTAAAAGCGCGCATGATCTTTTTTGACAGATTAATAAAAATATTACAAGTTTTAGCATATGGATCCATGTTCAGAATCTAAAATGTAAGCTTGATTAAAACATACCTATAAGGGAGAAGAGTATCAAAACACATCCACCAATTCAACAGCTCCGCGGCTTCCCATCCTAGTCGCTGCAATCATTTTCAGTAGGAGTTGTAGATCCAGTTCCTGCACCCCAGAGGGCTTTAAGACCAGTTCCTCTGCTAACAAGGCCAGCAGTTGGAGGTTTGGATGCCACCGGCAATGATGTTGCATGCTATGAACCGACCTAAGAGATTCAACAAACAATGGTAAAGTGACTCAATTTGGTCTTATAAGCAACTTCATGGAAACAAATATGAAGGTTGAGATCACATCAAGTATATGTGTATCCATAAAATCTAGGAAAAAGAAAATAGTTTGGCATGAATTCATTTATGGTTCGATGTTCCCTAGATGTGAGATTGCGTAATAATCCAAGCACCACTTCCACCCTAGGGCACTTCATGAACTGTATACATAAAAGGCTGCATAGCTTGGATAATTTGATCATCCACAAGCTTCCCAAAGTTTGACTGATCATAGGTATGGTAATACTGTCGCATAACTTGAATCAAGGTGATTGAAATCCTTGAGAGGAATCTAAACAAATCTTTATAACAACAAAATAAGCTTCCTTCGAATGTTTCAACAGCAGCGATGGGTGATTGAAATCCTGAGATGATTTATGTGCCGCTGGTGTGGCTAATGTTTGCTTGTTTTATACTTCTTTTGCTATATGTCAAGACTCGATCTATTTGTTTACTTGGCATGGGTGTTGTGGTATCATTTTATAATGTTGAGGATGGTTGGATTTGCGAATTTAGGGAAATTGTGATATAATTGAGTGTTTTTTGAAGGTGGGGGACAGCTAATTTAATGTTTCGCAACCTTCAAGGGTGTCACTAGGCTTGACATGTAAGGATTTCTTTTTTCTTTTTCTTTTTATGTGTTAATTGTGTCGGGTTCACGTAAGAGTAAGTTTGAACTCAGCTCCGATTTTTAAAGTTTAAATTAAGTTTGATTATGTTTTGTACTTTTTAAATTTTAATTTAAAAAGTTTGTTTTTTTGTTGGAATAAATTTGAATTATGCAACGAACAATAATGAAAAACAAAAAAAATCACGGGAAAATAAAACTTCACTAAAATGGAAAAAATGGAAAAAAATGGAAGAGGAGTACAAGATGGAGAAACAAATAAATCCGAACCCACAAATCTCTCTCTATTATGTATTGAATCTATCAATTTAGGTTTGCTAAAAGTCTTATTTATAGGTTGAAATTCGTGTGAAAATATGATTAAAACATTCTTGAAATAATTAGAGTTAAAACTAGGAAAAGATAGAAGAGTAGTTTAACTAGGAAAAGAAACTCGGTTTAGTAGGAAAAACATTGCCACATCGGGACATCCTTCTTCGCGTTGTCGAGATGTGGCGATTCTTCTCGTCAGGACATCGTAGTTGTGTTGTCATGGCGTCAACTCTTCTTCGTCACGACGTTGCCTCTGTTTTATCTAAAATGCGAGGCAAACTGATTATTTTTTTTTCAAAAATCATTATTGATATAAAAATTTAGGTTAGAACAACAAATAACATCACGTCGTCACGTCATCATGTCATCACGTGACATATTGTCTCGTCGAGACATCCTTCTTCATATCATCGAGATGTGGCGATTCTTCTCGTTGGGACATCGTTGTTGTGTCATCATGACGTCGATTTTTCCTCGTTACAACGTCGACTCTGTTTCATCCGAAATGCAAGATAAACTAATTATTTTTTTCAAAAATCACTATCCCCCCCCTAAAACTTAACAAAACCATGCAATGCGATCAAGCAAAACTCTTCCTCATTTCTAAACCCACTCTGAGAAACTCTATTCAAAATTTATAGAAACTAAAAACTAAGCTTAGATACATACTTGAGAACTTAAAACTCACCTTAGAACATCAATTTTTTTGCTGGAAACTCAAACCTACATCGATGTCTTTTAAGTACTCAACCATGGCCACTAAGCTCAAACTTTAATTAAATCTAATGTTCTAAAGTTATTAACTTGGAATCATCACATTCTCATTCTAATATCAACAATGTTTTCAAAATGAAAAAAATCATTGGAATCGACTTTGATGAATAGAAAATCAGAAAATAATATGTATAAATCATCTTTACCTTGTTGTATTTCAAGGAATCAATGCCATGAAAAATCAAGAAATAAATTTCTTATCACTTCATTATTCTTTCAGAAGTAGAGAAAAAGAGAAGAAAAATGAGAAATCAAATTTTAATGCTTAAAATATTAAAGGAATTGCTGGAAAAATATGTTTACCTTCCAAGATCCAACGATTCAAATCAATATTTCAAAAATGGATGAGAGAATGGAGAAAATTTTTGACACCTTGGTAAAACTACCCTTTAAGGCCTCCTATGACTCAAAATTTAACTTTTACCTATTTCCACATTGACCCCAATAATTTTACCACTCTTATAATTAAGTCCTTTGCACACTACCACTAATTTACACTAATTAGAACATAATAATTACACCTAATATTCACTACTTACTCACAATTCAACCCAAATCTCACTGTTGAAAACCTCTTGGTTTGGCTTCTCGAAATAGCTTATTCACAAAATCGATTTTATCAATAATAAAGAATTTTGAGGCATTACAACACTTTTCTTCTTGAGAAAATTCATCCTCGAAGCTTACATGAAAAGAGCTATGGATACTGTTGGCACATACTTTCCTCTAGTTCTCAAGTGGTCTCTTCATCACTATGGCTTCTTCACAGCACTTTCACCAATGAACTTCGCTTATTCCTCAGCTTTTTCACCTCTCAAGTCAATATCTCTATTGGTTTTTTTTTTTCATACGATAAGTGTGGCAATACCTCAATTGACTCAACTAATATAACATGCAACAAATTATTTATACCTTTGAAGCATCGATACATGAAATGCAACTCAATTTCAGTGGTAAAACCAAATGGTAAACAACATAACCAGTCCCCCAGTGAAACACAAATTTAATTTTCCTTTCTTACCAAACCTGCTGGACACCTTTTTCCATGATGTAATCTCCAAAAACACCTTGTCTCCCACACCATATATACTCAATCTCTTTCCTTTTTAAATATGTAAACAAATTTGCTTATATAAATCTACTTTAAGTCTATCTCAAATCAACAAAACCTTATCTTTCGTCTCTTGAATCAAGTTTGGACCAACAAATTTCTTTTCATCAAGCTTTATTCAACATAGAGGGGTGCGACACCTCCAAGAATACAATGCATCATCTAGAGCCATCTGAATACTCGACCAATGAAAAATACCACTCCCAGCTGTTCTCAAAGTCAATAATGCAAGCCCGTAACATATCATTTAATATCTGAATAACTCGCTCCAATTGACTATTTGTCAGTGGATGAAATGTAGTACTAAAATTTAGCTTCACTCCAAAAGATACATGCAACGTCTTCCAAAATCGAGGATCATTATTTGAGACAACTGACATAGTCATACCATGCAATCTCTCAATCTCAGTAATGTACAACTCAACAAGCTTTTCAAGAAATGAATTTGTATGAATTGACAAGAAATGAGCAGACTTTGTCAACAAATCCATAATCACTCAAATAGAATTGTTCTTCCTCGAGGTAAATGACAATCCAATCACAAGATTCATGGTAACTCATTCACTTCCATTCAGGAGTTGCAATCAGTTGAAGCTATCTCGATGGAACCTAATCTCGACTTTGACTCGCTAACAAGTTAAACACTTGGTAACATGCTCGACAACATCTTTCTTTTATCTCAGACCACCAATATATTTCTAGCAAATCATGATACATTTTATTACATCCAGGATGGAAAGCAAAGAAATCACTATGAGCCTCCCAACGTATCTCATGCCTCAAATCTCATCATTCGACACACAAATCCTTAATAGAGTAGCCTTCCACTTTCCCCTTGTCACCTTTCTTGATGATTGTCTACATACCCTCGACTCCAATTCGTATCAGATGAAAGTAAAGGTTGCTCAAAAATATTTTCTCTTCCCGTTGTCGTATGAAAATGTAGACATCCATGACCTTGCCATATTGATTGAAAAATTCTCATTGTTTTGTTGCTGACATTTTCAGTGCAAGTCATGCTTCTTTCCTTCTCCGTATTTATTTTCACAAGGGTGTCATAACAAGTTTGTTGGGGTAGGCTCATTTTTCCAATAAAAAGTTTGAACTGTAGTATTCAAATAAAACATTAAAAAACTATTGGAGTTTGGGATTCTATAATGGTAAAGTTTGAACTCAAAGCAACTTAAAAGATGGATGATTGTAGTGGTAGAGGTAGAGGTAGAGGTTTAAAAGAGAGAGAGTTGTATGATTACGATTAAGATAGAGGGCAGTGGTGGACAGCGATGAGGTACCTGGCAAAGCTCAGGGGCTCCACGAAAGAGATATAAAGAAAGCGGTGCAGTTGCAAAAGCAAGGGGTTCTTCTACTCCATGCCAATATTGAATAATACCTGTCCTACCTAACAGCATCAATGCCGCCCTTGCAAAACCCCATACATGTTGCGACAAGCGGAGCCCAGTAAAACAACATATCCACACTTTTACCTGTGCTTGGGAATTACAAGAGTGTTCATCTTTCCAATCTGCAAAGCCGTCAGCGTCTTCACTTCCACGCTAATTGATTGAAAACCTTGCTTCTCTCATTCTCGTATTTTGCAACCTCGTGAATCATACCGCCCTCTCTATCATTGATACTGATTGAAAATGAACCCAATTGGATTATGATTATACCATCTAATTTCAATCTAAATTCTTTAGATTCTTTGGTTTTCTTTTCTTTCAATATCTATCCATCACTCTCTCTTTTTTAATAAATATATTGAGAAATAAGATAACCAATAAAACTTCGGTTTAACAGATTTCGAAAATCTGCTTCCTTCAAATGTGTGATTTAATATTTCAGATTACTATTAAACAAGCAACATGAAAAGTTAATATAACACTTGAATTTTATCAACACCTACATATTATAATTATCAGTCCGATTGTGTTTTATAATATTTAATTTTGGTGATAGTTATTCAAATGTTGTATTATTTGTACATGCTTATAACTTCAATATATATATATATATATATATATATGAAAGTAGGAATAATGATAAATTGAACTTGTATCATTTATCTCAATTATCATTTCTGTCTCGACTTTTAAATTTTAATAAAATTATTTTTCTATGAAAAAAAATTGACTAAATTGTTAAGATTTTAATGACACTAACATAACGTTCAAAGTGACAATCAACATGTATTTCATAAATTTTTTTTTTTTAAAATACATAAAAATATTTAAAAGTTCATAAAGATGTCGAAACTGATTGTATATATATATAATTGTAAAGAAGGCAACTATATTGAGATATGTGTAATACTCAGTCTTGGGTTTGATATAATATAAGATACAAGGAGACTTGGTAATCATTTTTATAAAAATAGAAATAAGATATTGATTTAAGAAATAGATATCCAAATTTAAGTGTAATTTTTGTTAGCTCAATGCACCGTTTTGTTTGTGTATGAAAATGTCAACAATTTCCCCAAAGCTAAGCTTGGAAAAACTGAAAGCTGCACATGCCTCTTCATTAACAAACCCTCCTCCATGTTTTTTTTTTTTTTTTATACTTTAGATGAAGAGTTACGTGCTGACGAACGGCATAAGAAGAAGAAAGACATTATGACAGGATTTTTAAAATTGGATAAACTACGCTTCAAGTCCCTAAATTTTTTGTATATTTGGAATTTAATCCCCTACTTTTACTCTAAAAAATTTATCCCCCATTTTTGGATTCAAAATTCAATAAAAATTTTTTTTATTAAATTTGTGGATATGATATTTTAAAATAAAAGAAAATACTCATTCGGCAACCATGTAATAAAAATAGTGTCGTAATACATTTGTATAAAAAACAATGTTGATAATTGAACTTATATTTTTAAATCCAAAAGAGTATAAAGATTAATTATTAGAAACAAAAGTAGAGGACTAAACTCTAAATATACAAAGAGTATAAGGATTTTGAAACTTCCAATGGCTGACCCGAAATTTTTAATACAATAAGAATTTTGGTAACTTGCAAGCATCAAACAACAATTTATTTAATATGACTGCATATAACAATTTCACTTGGTGCACCATAAATGATGAAAAAATTGTCAATTATTATATTTAAAACGGATATTAAATACTGTAAATAATATTCCTTTGAGATTAACTTCTGATAAACAAAGGAATTGAAATTGAAGTGAGACAAAAATAGCTTGTCTTTTAGTGCAGCAAACAAAAGGCCCCCTTTGTTTCAATTGCTTAAATTATTAGTTAGAATCGGACTGTAATTATAAAGGATGTGCCAATTTAGAGATCTTAAAACCCTTTGTTTTTTCTTTCAATCATTTGCTGTGTATGAAAGGAATATTTTCATGTATGTGCTAATTTGATCTGTATACATGTTTCATATATATTTACCAAAATTATTTAATTTGGTAAATGCCACATCCAATGATGTCACCAGGAAGTTGACAATAGAGGGAGAAGAAAGGAACGTTGTTATTTATTTTTAATCCAAATTTGGAATTGACTTAATTATTTCCGAAGTCAAGTTTGAAATGAAGATGTTATTCAGCAAAAAGTGGTGGCTGGTTAAGGTGTCGGATGCAACATGCCTGACACAATGTGCAGTTAGTGAACAATTCCCTCAAAAGATTTGTATTAATCCATGACTATGAGCTGGCCTCTGGTTTGCTTCTTCTGGGATTTTTCCAAGTCAAATTGGTAAAATTTGGAATGTGGGTAGGCATGTGCTGGATCTTTGACAGGCAACTATTCGACCATTGCTTTAAGCATTGGCCCGGAAACAAAAGCAATAAGGGTTTCCATATGTTGCGAGAAGGATGATTATATGCAACAGCTTTGTGCTTCCTCAATAAATCAAAGCTTATGCTTTGCGCTACTCTTCCAACTCAAAAACCATGACAAAAGCTTCAAAGAATATTTCGGCAGGGTAATGGTGATGTGGGTGATCAAGGATTATTATTTATGTTAAACTAAAATTAATTAAAGTCGTTAAAATTTAGGGTAAATTTGTCAAAAATCTCACGTCACTAACTGATGTAAATATAAAATAACGAGGTTTCGAGTAAATTTATCATTAAACATTAGAATAAGATGAATATAGGAGGATGTGGGTTCGAGTACGCTGAAGCGTATTATCTTCCTATTTATGGGTTTGAAAGGGATTATGGATAATTTTAAGCATTGTCTCAAAAAAAAAAAATGATCAGAACGAGATTGTTAAAAAAAAGTTAATATAAGAATAGGAATGAATCCATAAAACTTTAATTGTTGAATCAATTTTTGAATAATTAAATTTTCTAAAACCTCATATCAACTAATGGATAGCATTAACCCTTGATGAACCAAAATATATAAACCATTTTTATCCGTTGAATTTAAAAATAATCCACAATTAGCCACCGATGATTAAGAGATAAAATATAAGGGAGTAACTTATCTTAGGGTTATTCTTAAATATATAATTTTAATTTTTAAATTTTTTAAGGATTTGTATTAATTAATCTCTAAATAATAGTTCATAATCAAGATATTAGCAGTTTAATACAAAATTAATATCTCAAAATCGTTCAATCAATAAAAATTTAATCTTGCATAAAAACTTAATCTATCACAAGCAAATTCATAATTATATTTTTTAAAAATTAATCAATATTAAATATTAAAATAAAAAAATTATTTTTAAATTAAAGAAATTTACTTGAAATTATTAAAAGATTAATCATCTATTTTATAAAAATTACTTAGCAATTGAATTTGAGTGTAAATTATTTATAATTATACATGCGTGACATGTTTGGATAGCTATGTAACTACTATAACTAGTGGGTGTTATTAAATTGAGTATAATTGGAATAATTCAATTACACTCTTCAATCTTTAAGAAAATAATTAGAGTAATTATGCAGATAATTACAAATAATTAAACTCAAATTATATATATTTTTTTTTATAATTTTCCAAACATGATTTAAGTTAAAAATGTTGTTTTATAGAAATAATAGCGTATCAAATACGAATTCCATGTTAAAGAAAAAACCAGTAACCTTTGTTTGAGCAGATTGAATATCCATTTATGAGCGCAAAATGGGGAAGATGCCCCAAGGCCGCTCCGTTTCTTGGGGTCCATAACCACAAAGTATGGGATTGCCCCCCCTTCATTATTCCTCTAACTTTGAACCCTACTACTTAACAAATCAGAAAAAAAAAACCTCTTGTTGAATTGTTCTATAATTTCATGACAATTTCTTATTTCTTATTCAACGCAAGATGTCTCTCTAAACCCAGTATTTATTTTCTTTTAAATGAAAAATCAAAAACACTTTTGTCTTTCATTACATCAAATAAATATGTTTGTTTAAAAACCTAATGATAACATAAAACCCAAATGCATGCTCTAAACCTCCCTTTCCCCCCTAATTGCATCTACTTTTCTCCATAATCAACAAAGCTTTGACTTTAGCCTTTTAATTAGTACAAGAGTTATTAAAATTCAATAATTTAAATGTTGCAAATGAGAATCGACCCAGAAGGTAAAAAGAAGAGAAAAAAAAGACCCAAAGATGTTTTAGGGTATTTATTTATGTGTGGGATGAGAGGAGAAAGAGTGTTGAATCTTCACCTAAAAGCCAAAGCCCCAACTTCGTGCATTGATTTCAATGTTGCTTCTTAACTGTAACCACATGCTTTTTTATTTTTATTTTATATCTCCGATATGAAAGGGTGTTACAGCTACAGCTTTAATTAAAAATAGTCACACAGTTAGTTAAGTCTTGTAATTTATAATCTACAGGGAAATTATATATATAAAAAAAAAGGGGTACAGTCTTTTCCCCTCAAAACATCATGCATTGATTTCGGTAAAATAATTCCACATATTTAATTTTGTTAATTATATATGTTTTGCCTATTAAATGCCTTTTTTATCATTTTCAGAATTACACAATTTCCTTTTCCATAGTACCAGCATGCTATCTTTCCACATCCTCCTTGCCTTTCACTCTCCCCAAAGCTTTATTTAAAGTCTTACCACCTCCCATATTTTCCTTCCTAAACTTCTAAATCTCATTTTTATTTTTTTGTAAGTTTGTGGATTGATTTAGGGGGAATCACCATTTTTAGATTGTCTATTGAATTTTATTTTTAAGAAATAGATGATATTACAAGAAAATTTATCGCAGTACATCATTTGTGATGAAAGTAATCAAAATGATCGAATTAAGTAGCGTGAATACTTAAATTGTAAATTTGTTTATAGTTGGATAACTATTTGTGTAGCTTTCTCTTTCTCTCTCTCTCTATATATATATATATGGTTTTTATCAGCTTTTAAATACAGATATGTAGAATTTTATTAAGTAATGATAATCACAAAAGCCAAGGGTAAGGAATTAAAAGCACAACAAGATTGGTGATATTTCAGACCAGGTCCAACTTCACTCTCTGCCTTTTTCATTTCTTCTTTAGCAATTTTTAATATATGTGATGAACTGGCAAAGCAAGCTTGAAGTTTCTCTTGCATCACTCTCCTGCTTCTTTACTTTGATTATATTATTGTAGATTATATAAAGGGTCAAATAGGGAGATTCATATTTATTTACTATACATGCATATGGACCTAAATTTCCTTGCTGCTGCTGCCCCTCTTCCTCTTTATTTCCATAACATAAATTTCTTCTTTACACCAATCTCTCCAAAGCTTTAGATCTTTCCTCTCGAAATCCGGAACCCATTTTTTTCTTTTGCAGTTTCCGATATATACAATGAGAGACATTGTTTCTTGTTTCAGTGAGAACGCAGTAAATGTTTCACATTCTTCATGTTCCAGCTATTCAAGCAATGCTTGCATCGCTCCAAGCCTAGCCCCATCAGTCCAAAACGCAGTCACGGGTGTTTACAGGCTCATTCTTTCAACCCAGAAGCAGCTTTTGATCCGAGTCACTTGGTGCAAAGAACCACACCGGTCAAGGCCTAAGCATTAACATCGGTGATGACCTTTCAACATTCTTTCAAGCTCAACACCAACTTGAGGCTCTTCAGGAAGAAGAAAGGCAGCAAAGTGATCGAATCGGATCATTCCAGATGGAGTCTTTTGGATCTTTCCACTGCTAAGTATGATACGAGAAATTTAGCCGTCCAACGGGTTCTAACGTTTTAGTCATGGTTGATTTTAGATAGGCCTTGTTTTAGGCAATATGGCTCAAAGTACGAGTCACCAAGAAGTTCAAAAATGCAACCCCAGTTGCTAAACTCTCCTCATTTCCAGGCAAGAACATTGTTGGCACATTATCCGGACTCCACCAAGGCTCAATTCTGTGATACAGGCATTGTACATGATATTCTAATCAGATGCAGCGGTGACACATGAAGGCCTAAAGTACCCGGTTTTATCGGTTTTGATCGATAAGAAGACGGTGATTCGAGTAAAGAGGCTGCAATGGAATTTTAAGAAGGACCAGACGATATTCGTTGATGGATTGTTAGTTGATCTGATGTGGGATGCCTATGACTGGTTCTTCAATCCTGTTACTGGTTCAGCTGTGTTCTTATTTAGGACAAGAAGTGGTTTGGATAGCCGGCTTTGGTTGGAGGAGAAGTTGGTGCAGAAGAGCAAGACAAAGTTGAATTCTCCTTGTTGATTCATGCCTGTAAGAACACATAAAGAAACGGATCACTTTGTCCATGTTTGTTTATTTTGTTTTATATTTTCAGTGTTTTTTTTTTTTTGTCCAAGTTTCTTCCTTTTTCATCTCAAAATTTTCCCCCTTTCCTTGAAAGGAATAGATACTCAAATTCTTTGATCATAAGAGAAAAGAAAATAACTTGAGCTGCAGAATATTTTAGTTTCTGTGTAGCTGTAAGTAAAAGTTGGTTTTGTTGCTCCGGTAATAAAGATTTGGATAATTAATTACAGTAAACACAATGGTCGTGATGATAATGCTGTGAGGTTCAAATAATTGAAACTGTAAAAGAAAAGACATCTCAAAACAAGCTTTTATTTTTTTTCCTTTGGAAGGGTATCAATGAAGATTGGGTAAAAGCATTTGGATATATTGAAAGATATCAAGGAAGATTGCTAGCTTTTGCCTCTAAAAGGACAAAATAAAGTGGGGAATCTCCTGCTAGTGTTTACTAACAATTTGACCATAGAATATTTCCATTTGAATTTGTTTCTATAAGGTAATTAATTATACAAAATTTTCTGGTTTATTAGGCATACAATGGATCATGCTTTGGGTGGCTATGAAAACAACCCTGAACATGCGCATGGCTTGCTTGAACTTGCCCAAGCTTCGCACCTTCTATCATAAAAGAATAGCAGTCCATGGTCCCCTTGGTCCTTCGGAATTAATATTTGGTCCACAAGCGGGAACCAAAACTTTCTCAAGGGCACTTGGGGTTCAGTGAGATGCCATTAAAGCAGTAGGCATTAAGTACCCATATTAAGGCTCTTCATTAGACCCTCAGTAACCAAGGATTGCAAAGGTCTGTGTTTCCTTGCTAAAAGAGTACACCATTAACTCTTTGGCTCCACCCCTTCCCTTTCTACACGTGAAATTTAAATGAAGACAACTAAGATTTCTCGATAAATTTGAATGGCCTTGCACCATGTGTGACGCCAAAAGTAGCTGTTCATTTGATGTATGTCGACCACCCTTCTCTTGATTCCATTTTTTTTTTTATATTCGATAATTACATTGAACTCTGACTAAACCCAAAATTGAAAAGCGTCAAACTCGGGTGGCAAAACTCTTCTAGTTTGAGAGAGCCATGTTAGTGGACCATTTCAAACAAAGATTTTGAATTCAAGACAGTTCAACATTCTGCCATTATTCATGCCATGATGATATCTACACAAGGACTAACATTAATGTTGTGTATTAACTCAGAATTAGACAGGATAAAACAAAAAAACATGGTAACTTTATATGTTTTTCTATGAACATTCATTATGTATAACCTTAAATCTCAAAAGATGAATGGTGAGAAAAGCAGAGAAACATAAATTGGGGTGGCCAACACTATGAATCAATGCTGCAAAGTAAAGACAAACTTGCTTTATGGCACACAAAAGAGAATGTTGGAGGGAGGTTTCCAAGCAGCCAAACACAAAAATGGCAAATGGGTGAAAAGATAGGTCAATTATTGGGGGTCTGCGGACTGCTTCACTCTTGCTTTATATCATCAATCTTATTATTGAAGTTGTTGGGAATTATTGTACCAGATTAATGTTTGAAAAATAATAACTTCGAGTTTAGTTCCGTTAGTTCATACAGTCATTTTTAAAAGTGAATACTCAATAAATTTGATATCCGTATGTTAACATACATATTCCAACCTTTTTATTGATTTAAGGTAATATCTAATTTCAAATCAATTTTTTTTAAGTACCACAAATCATAATTCCTCTTTCAAAATTCAGACCGTGGAAAGTCAACTCTAAAAATTGTTTGAAAAAAGAGAAAGAATATTGGAAAAATTGAAAATTAAAAAAAACGATAGAAAATATTTTTTATTGATGTTATTGGTAGGAAAGATATAAAAATTTAAAATTTTTATTTTCATTCATCACAAGATAAAGTTGAAAACAAGAGGTAAAAAAAATGAAAGTGTTAAAAAATACATAAAGTGTTAAAATGGTTTATTTTTATGTATTAGTATAATAAAGACTTGATACATAATTTAGTATTTTGAGTTTGATATTTTTTTTCTAACGTGATATTTGTATTATTTTTTGCTCTAATCTGTATCTGTATTTGACAAAAGTTATATATTTTGACACCCAAAGGTGATAATATTAAATTTTTAGTGTTTAATTCAGGTTTAAAGGTTAAAATTCATAATAAACTAATAATATTAGTAATTAACTTTCATTAAATTAACCCTAAATTGTGAATTAAATACTAAAGAGTCAACACGATTGTTTTTGGGTACCAAAATTTATAATTTTTATCAAATACAAATATCATATTGAACCAAAAAAAAATAACACAAATACCACAATAAAAAAATGTCAAACTATATTAAGAATTATCATCATTTCTTTCTTTTTTTTCCTCCCATTTTTATTTTTACTAAATACACTTAAAAGAATTTCTCCCCTATTTTTCATTTCCCTTTTCTATACCTTTTATTTTTTTAGTACATTAAGCACACAGTATAAGTGAATAAGGTTAGGTATTAAATTATCATGATTGGTTTCTGTACTTAGAATCATTTGTAGTTTTATGTATCAAACTACCTTACGTTAGATCATGCATTAAATATTGGTCCAAGTTAGTTTTAGTTTTTGGAAATATGAGCTGCTTTTATTTCAACTTTTATTTATTTTTAGGTTCTCATAGTAGTATTGAAATAAATAATTTTTTTTTAAAGTAATTTTATTATAAGTTTTGATTTTATATATATATATATATATTTTAACATGATGTTTAAAATTACTCATAGGTCATAGCATTTCCCTAATCCATATATAAGAGGATAATGCGTTTCAGCGCACTCAAACTCACATTCTCTTACATTGACCGTAATACTCATACTAATCGAGCTAAAACTCAATTGATGAAATGAATGATATTTTTACTTGAATGAGAATAAATGAAGAAAAGAAAGGGGTTCAAACATCAAACTTAACATCACATTGTTACCAAACAGGGGCATCACTTTGAAGCTAGGTATGATTTTTATATTTTTAGTTGTAGTGGTTAAGATTTAATGAAAATTTGAAATAATGGCTGGACACAGGCCATAAATTTGATAAATAATAAAAAGCCGTTAAAATCAACATCATTGACCTTCATGGCTTTCATCAAAAGAAGTTCAATTTTGGACCAACTTAATATCCATTTTAAAATAATAATCACTAAAATTCAAAGCTGTTGAAAGGTTGATCTTTTCAACTTCTTCATTCTTTTCTGCTTGCATTTTGCCAACCATTTTCCCACCAAAATGTTTCAATTCATACACTCATTTTCAATCGGTTCGGTGTTTGTCATATTTCCACAGACTAGAATAGCTTAAATATTGTTTTGTATATCTTCATTTAATCACAAAAGACTCTTCATCAAGAAAACTACACCCCATCTTACATGATTATTTAAACTTGTTTTTTTTTTATTATATATTTTACATGTGAATCTTATACGGAAACAAGATGCTCCATAACTCCCAAATGCATGTGTCAAAGGTCCACCAATGGCTTGGTGAGTCTCACTTGGTGAGACAAGTGGCTTCATGGTATCCATATGAAGTGTTTACAAGTACCATCCATCAACCTTGAGAGGCAAGACGCAAATGACCATATTGTTACACTTTCCCAGTAGTCTTCTCAATCCCCCCTTCCCCGCAACTCTGTCGCCAAGTTTTGAAATTGCCAAAAGAATCTTGCAATGGAACTAAATTCATTCTTGCAATACAATAATTACATGGAAATTTTTGGGTGCCACTGTGACTCAAATATAGATTTCATCCATGAGCTTGTAGAAACATGTAAGAAGCTGGTATTTGTCTTTACCAACGGTTCTATCCAGAACATTGATCAACCGCCACATTTATCAAAGGTTCTATGCATGCTCCTTTCTTTCTGTCTCTTTGAATCGCAGCTTTAACTGAAAAAGTAACAACACAGTGCTTTCCTCTCTACTTTCTCTATGGTTTCTGTCCTTAAACTTATTTTGCTTTAGCAGGGTTTAAACTTCAAAAGAATGGAGCATTGAGGATGTTAGGGGGAAAGATGCCTTGGTGATAAAAGCAGGGGCAGCCTTATTCTCACCAAAACATGTTCTTTAATCTCCAAAATTATAACCCATTCCCGGTTCTGCTTTATGGCTATGTCAGCTTTTTCATTGAGTTTTACAGGTTGAAGGATCCATTGAGTCACCCATGGCCTGGAACGGAAATAGATTTCATGGGCTTTATCTTTGCTAGCTGGAAAGTGCTCTCTGCTTAGCCTGTAAACATTAATTTATTAACATATACCTAAAGCTGATAACATCTCAGTTCCTTTAACCATCATATTTGTTATATTTAATATCATATCAATATTCTCTCATTTCACCTAATCAAACTGACCCGATCATCATTCAAAACTTGAAGCTTTATTTCAAAAGGAAGTGAACGCACCCACCCTATTTCTCCTTTTGTTCCTCACAAAATAGCCATCATCTCTACTTTTGTTTTATTCAATTATTTTCCATCAATGTAGTTTTTATAATCTTGATCATTATTTGTATGGCTATTAATTATGTTTTACTATCCTTTGAGAGAGCACCACAGAAAAGATCAAATGCAATCAAGAATAATGTTGCTCAGATTCGAGTGTGAGTCTTAGATGTGGATATGCATCTGATACAAGTATAATTAGATCTTTTAATATTTTTCATGTGTTTGTAACATGTGTCGAACACAAACACTCTAAGAAACATGAACCAAATGTGTTGTTGTACAAGCTAGCTATTTAATTGTTCATATTCACCTTAAAGTTTAAACCTTAAAATCACTACTCACAAGAGCAATCACAAGCTTGGTTTCAGGACAACAGGAAATATTCAGAACTAAGTTGTGAAGTGTGCATTTTGAATTATGATGACAATCAATCATCTTCATTCAAAAGAAGACTTAATTTGCTGACAAAATTTGGATGAAAGCTATCCTATTCAAGTCAACCAAGTAAATCAACAATGGATGTTTTCTCCATGATTGATTAACATCATCTTTTTACTTAACTTTTTGGATGTACAGCAATGAATGCAAAACCCTGTCCTGCATTTTTTGAGCTGCATAGCTTATGTTACAGAAAACCACGAGAGATCAAATGCTAACTACTTTGGCCAGTTGATGAAGCATGTGGTTCTCACTACAGAACCATGTACTTCTAAAGGTGTAAGGTTTGCTTTCATCAACATCATTTCATGAAGGACGCCCAAACTAGCTTTATGTATATATGCATTGAGAGATGACAAGAAACATAAGACCCGTTCTGTAGAAAACATAACGAGGAAGGAGAGCAAAAAGATACGTGTCTGTTCTCTGCATTTCATGTTCTGGAACTGCTCAAATCATCCGGAAATTCATCTGAACAATGATGGAAAATAAGGGAAACAGGAAATTTATACCAGTGTTGAGTGATGTGGCAGTTGAAAGGACCTTGTCTTCTGCGAAAACACCATTAAATTAATCATAAGGCAATAAAATAATGCAATATAGATCAAATAGAAACATTGAGGGTGAGTGGGGGGGGGGGGGGTACTTACTGCAATCTTTAGCATGACAAATGCACTTCAACCCGACACCACAATTGCCATTAGGCTTCTTACATTCACTACACATATCAGGTACATGGTCAGGAATGTCGAATGAAATCCTTGTCCCCAAATCAACTCCTTCGTAGTCTTCCTCACTTAAAGACCTTCTATAAACCCTCCTGTAACCTGAGCAACTCAAGTCTTTAGGATGAAAGCCAGGGTCAAGCTTTTCAATATCTTTAACAACTAGACAAGTAAAGGGCAGTTGAACTTCAGAAGCAGCCTCTCCACACACGTGGAAGCGAGTGCAGTTGTGGATAAAAGACGATGCGGTGGGGTGGGTTTTGTTTGAGCAGTTGAAGAGAAGGAGTGAATTGGTCTGAGGAGGAGAAGGGAAACCAGCTGAAAGGAGAGCTGGGGATACAAAATGCTCTGAAGAAGAACAGCTAGTGTGAGACACTGTTAGTGTTTTACTTGAGTAATCAATGGAAGAGATGGGGAAAAGACCCAGAGAGGTCCTGAAATATAGCTTCTGAGATTTGCATCTGGTCATGAGATTTAATGGGGAGAAGTTGGTGGAATTTTGAGCCAAGAAACGTGTTTGAAGCTGAAGGTTACCACAGTGGACTGTGGGAGCTGTGTTTAGGGCAGTGGAGGTGGTAAAAAGGAGCATGTGGGAAAGGAGCAAATATTGAAGCTTGAGTTTCTTGAATATTTGCAGGATCTCTTCCATTGTTGCTTTTGCTTTGTCTGTCCCTTTCGGACGATGATTCGAATGAAGTTAATGGGAGATGGTGCCTTCGATGATCAGAGGAGATAAGAAAGTATAAAAACAATGAACCTGCTTTGCTTAATTATGGCATGTTTGTGATTACAATGGGAAGAAATGGCCCTTTTTCTTTCACCTTTTATTTTTAATTTCTTTTCACATGGACCTCCATTTTCGTTTTTCAGTCATCTTCAATCCAGTGCTTTTCCTTTAAACGCCCTTTTTGCAGTATTCTAGCTAGTTAAAGAATGAATCTAAAAAAGTAGAAAGAATAAAATTCACAAAATTAGAACCCAAAGATTAAATCTGCATGAAAAGAGTATGGTGATGAAATTTGTTGGATGTTTAGAACCAGCTGTTTTTGCTGCTACAGTGGAATGGCAGACAGGATTATATGGATGGGACCATCTTTGATTAAGGCAGCCTAATTAACCTAATCGCACCTCATCGATTAATGTGAAATAAATAAAGTCAAAAGTAGGTTTAACATCTTCTAGGATTTTCTGCTGCATATATATTTGATGTGAAAGGCTACGTTACTATAATTTTATTATTTAGAACATAATTATTAAATAAAAAACAAAATTGAATTTGATTTCGGATAATCGCAATTTTTAAATTTCCATTCCATAAATCATTTAAATACCATGGTTCAAACCGATCGTTGGTTGATCTTTCTCTCAACCCTACCTATTTGTTCAAAGGACCCATGCATGAAAAACATGAGCAATGCGAAGCAAACAATCAGAGAACTTGTACAGAGCTCTGGAACCTGGATGTATGTCCTGAAAAAGACCAGAAAGGTACTGAAGCTTAAGCTGTAACACTAAAACGACTAACGACCCACATAAACCAGATTCATGTAAAACATTAGAGTCTACAATTTTGGTTCTTGGAATCACAAATTAATAGGCTACAATGGTGTCCTGTTGGAAAAGAGTAAATGTTACAAACTCAGATGTTCCTCTTGCTGATCTACACCGGTGAGGAACTTCGACCCTTTCGAAGGCTCGACATTCGTTTTCGATGCCCACGACCCTGTTTATGTTGTTCCCACTCATGGGCCCCTCTTAGTATCCTATCTCCGCAGGCCTGTTAATAGAATAATTACATAAGCTCAATTTTATAAAAAACTGGAACCTTTATCTTTGCAGCCAGCAGATTCTAACATGAAAATTATACAGACAGATTTGTTTCAGTTGTAGCTGACCTTGCACACGTATTGAGTCCACAAGTCCCTCTGGACTGTATCCGTTGAAGTTTTACCTTCACCATCCGGAGTTCGCCCGTTACTATCATCTTTATTGAGGAATGATCTAATCATTTTCACAGCAGGTCCAACCACTTGCGCTGCCCAACACTCATCTGATTTCTCTGAAATATAGAGACGCGACTATTCATAATGATGATTCACCCAATAACAGAGAAGATAATATTCTCACTGAAAAAGTAAATATATGAAATGGGATCGGCTGATTGAGTGTACTTGATATAGATTCTGTTGCATCAACATAACTAATATTCCATCCAAACAATGTCTGAAGTTGATTGACCCTCCTTTTCTGCAAAACAACCATTTTACATGTTAATAACTTACACACATTTAACATATAGCCACCAAACTGCTACACTGCCTCCATCTTAATCGATTCAGGGTATGAACTTATTTGAGTTCCAGAAACAACTGATTTCCATTTTAAAAACTGGTCAAATATTACAAATTAGTGGAACTATGCATATTCAAAAGCCTCAAGTCTTCAAAAGGTTCCAACAGTTATTCAGGTCAACCAAAATCATGAATAGTGCGACAAGATAGACTTACTTGAAGACGAACAAGTCTTCGGGTGTTTGCTTTTACTTTGTCAATGGCTTCTTCTAACAGAACTTTTTGTGGGTTATCACAAGAGGAATTTAGTATTCCCCTAATATTTTCTTTGAACAATTTATCATCAATCCTTGTTGACAGCTTTAGAGGAGTTCCATCAGAAGAATCACTCGTCTCATCATCCATGCTGTCAGAAAAGTAAGCTTGAAGAAAATTCTCAAATTCTCGAACACCTATGGCCTGTCGCAAACCTAGAGTATAATTTGCATTTGGATTGTAAATGCCATACGCTTCATCGGGCAAACCAGCATCTATCATGCAGTCTACCCTGTGTTCCACATATTGGTCCAGCACAGGTAAGGCAGCATCAATGCATATAAAACAGCAACAATATCTAGAATTATCAACTCGGCCCCAGTTCTGCCCTGCCACATGCAAAATTTAAATTCAAAAGCAAGTAGGTCAACTAAGTGCCATCTCCCTCTCAAGCAATATTAGTTTCATCTTAATGGTTTCTGTTTGGTCTTGCTAAATCAAAACAGCAATAGATATGTTGTAAAAGAATTCAAAAGAGAGAATATAAAGTTAAACTTTAGTAGGTACAGGTAAACAAGAAGCATAAACATGAATCAAGGACCACCAACCTCTGCAGCCTTTCCCTGATAAAGTTTGCTGGGAAGAACACCAGAACGAGCATAAAGACTAAGGTATAGATTAATCTGCAAGTTGAACAAATGTCATTAACGTATGCATGGTTATATGTTAGTTAAAAATTTTGAAACCTTCAATTAACAAAGCAAAGTTTTATCGACTTGTGCTTTGTATATCTAAAGCTACAGAGTTACAAGCAAGCCCTAAGCTGGCCTCAACTTCAGGTTTGTCTAACAAGGTTCACAGTCAGACTCTCGAGCATTGGGTTACATCTAACTAGCTGAGTTAAACTGAAACAAGAAATCAAGCTTTCAACCAATAACTGCTGTGGCAAAATATACTGCCAAAAATATAATCCATCATCAACTTGTGCTTTTATAGGTAGGTATAAGATATACAGCAATTATTGATTTTAATAAGATATACAGCAATTATAGGTAGGTAAGCATACCATATACATCAAAATTTAATTCTTACTTTTCTATGATTATTTGGATGAATTCTGTTTGCTGCAACTGGATCAAGTTCTTTAAGAAGATCATAGCTATAATTGCAACTGTCTCCAAGGATGTCAGGCATATGATTGGTCTGCTCATTTCCTGTGACAATTCAAACAATGTCACTAGACTAGTAACTCGGAATGATCCAAAGCAAAAGGATTCCTACATACCAGGATGGTCACTTGAGTAGGTTTCAGACATATCTTCTACTGATTCATCAAGAAGGAATGAACTCACAAGTGCCTGCAAACAAGGGTTTAAATATAAATTTCATAATGAGTGCAGGAGACAAAAAGTTAATTTGCCTGGACTCTAAATAAATAGGAAGAGACAACTACAAAGAAAGAAATGCACGAAGACGATCAGACAGGCAGACATAGAGAGATGAGAGCACCCTTGGAACCGGACAAAAATGATTAATTTGGGTGCTAGAAAACAATGAAAAATATATTATGATAGAAAATGCTTGCCCTTCCTGGAAGAACATTGTTGAGCATTAAATTTGTTAGATGAAATACAAGAAGCCTAGGCACAGAATAAACAAAAAGTACAAAAGAAAAATATATGTTTGTTAAAGAAAAACTTGATTCTAGCATATTATTAGTCAAAAGGATCAAAACTGCCTTCATACACAAGAAGGCTTACTATACTAGTGGTAGAAACTCCACCAGAGTTTGCTAAAGAGGACTAATCACATTGGGGAGGAAAAAAAGCTTACCTGAAGATAGTAATTGGTGCCTCCAACAATGACCGGCAAGCGGTTACGAGATAATATGTCACTAATAATCTGAAAGTTCAATAGCACAAATTAAGTAGAGAAATAATGATAGCAAACAATAACACAGAAAAGTATTTAACGTGAATAATTGCCATACAAGGAATTGTATCACTTTCTAAGTTATAGATAAGCGAGCAAAAGTGCTCTAGGACTTTCCACCGGATACAAAAGAAAACATAATTCTGAAAATTTATTTAAAAAAAAACCTTAAATTTATTCAAATAAAAAAATGGATGAGATCCCTCTTGTAGCAATTAAGTTAGAAAATGAACTATAGTAGTTGATTATCCCTTCGTTTCAACCATTTACTTCATTGCAAAGTTGAGTTTTAAGCAAACAAAATAAGCAAGTACCAAAAGGAACAAGACATAATTAAAAGCTTGGGCAAAAACCATATACATCCATACATGTAAAAGAGAAAACATAAGAAAACAATCAAAAGGAAGCAGAACTCACAGGAATAGCAGAATCCCTGAACTTTTTAGCCGTGAATTCCACATCTGAGCTAACAGTACCCAAAAGATGATGTGGCACTCCTACAAAAATTAGGTAAGCTATTAACAAAAGTTTTCTCCAAACAAAAATACAATATATATGAAGGCAATACCATTTTGTTCATGGAGGGGGACTTTATTGGTGAGGACATCAAGACCTTGATAGACTTGCATGGAATCAGCGTTGATGATTTCGATAGGAAAATGGGTGGCTAAATCAATGGCTAAACGTGACTTTCCGGAGCCAGTTGGACCCATTATTACTACCACCTTAGGTTTATCTTCTTCCATTATGGGCTCTCCTCCATTGTTTGAGTTTAGGGTTGTAGCAGGCGGCTCGCTGCTGTTCTCCATCTCTCTCCAAAGTCTCTGCTCTCTCCTCTGGGCAGGTAAATTGCAAAGGTCAGAAAAGAATTTGGTGGGCTTGATGTTTGTGGCATCCTCACAAACAGAGCCCAACAAAAATCCTATCATATTTATGCGCCATAAGTTGGATTGGAAACCCTCGTATTTGAGGGATAAATTCGGGAGTAACTGTTTCATACTCAGGACGAAGATTGAACCCTCGACCACTAATTAAGATAAGAGAGACTTCTGTCATCTCACCTAACTCCCGTGGTTAAAATGTAAATATCTTTAATCGTTAATTAAATTAAAATTTTTTTTCAAATACATTAATCAAACTAAAATATTTCAGTTAATTCAATTAATTAACCGAAATTTATATGTATTTATTTTTTATTAAAATAAGTATAAAACATATAAAAATACTCATATTCTTTTATTTAATAATTTAAAAAAACACTATATTAGTCTTGCAAGTTAATACCCACACACTACATAAGTCTTGAAAACAATAAATATTTCGGTTAATTGGTTGACTCGATTAATTACTCAGTTTTGAATTGAATTAACCGATAATCAAAATTTTTAAAAATAATTAATTGATATCCAACCAATGTAACACATCATACCTGACCCGATCGCTAGGTCCGAACTACAACGTGTCACATTCGTTGTTAAGAAAATTACAATTAATTTATATTCAAATACGTATCACAATTCATATAACTTACTTATGAGTTTGTAATAAAACCATTAACTAAATTCAATGAATACTAATTTTATACTCAAGTTCATATAAACATAAAGATGTACTAACAGTGACTCAATTAAATAGGTACATACCAAACTATTCAAAAACACAAAAACACTAATATTACTGAGTCCGGGATCTTCTCTAGAAGCTGAAGACGAAATTCAAGATCTTGAATATAACCTAATATGCGGGGGGAAAACCAGGAAAAATTTTAAAGGGGCGGAAATAAAATTCTCTATATCTTTATAATTTTTAAAGGATTAAATCAAACTTTTATCATTTTTAGGGGGCCAAAATATAATTTTACCTTTACTAATTTAAAAAATTTTGAAGGGCTAAAATAAAAAAATTCTCATTTTAAGGGGGGCCGAGGCCTCTACCAACTTCCCTGTATCCGCCCCTGCTAATATGGGCACGAAAACCAAATTGTATGTTGAGTAATTAACTCGGTGATATTTCTATAAATTTATTTTCAACACGAATAAATTAATGAAAATACTCAATATTTACACCTATGCAAAACATCCTACTAAATACACCATTTATTCCGCTTAAGTCCATTTAAATAAGTTCCATAACTTATTAAAAAGCATAACACGTTAGAATATAATATTTCAACTCGAGTTGATTAATTCGTCTCAATTTCATACCAACCATCTAGATCATAACCTGTTATATATAATCTTTCACAACTGCAATTCATGTTAACTCTCATTATCAAATTTTATATTCTAACACCGACCAATTCAAAATATCAAGCTATTATTACATATATCTAAATAAATTCCGTATCAACTACTTCAAGATAATTCAATTCTTTCTTAGCATTTGATTACAATAATAAATAATATAAAATATCATAACATACGAAATTTATAAACATCAAACCAAAAATTAACTCAATGTAAATTTCGAGCTATTTATTTCGTAATTATTTACTAAATTCTCATGAACCTATTATCGAATTTGTCTCAATTCACCCCTTGTAATCGTATACACCTTTTACATATCCAAATAGCCATTCATACACATTTAAACCATGTAATATCACTTTATAGACATATAAATTTCATAATCAAACATAACACCCACTAATTTTCATTCAACTAAACCAATGTACCTTAATATGGTACCCATATCATACCAATTCAATTTATGCAAATCTAACGTATATCATATAACATTCAACCATTTGTAATCCATTCAATTTTTCATACCATTAGTTAATTTCTACTTAGTCCATATCTATTTCACAAATAGATAATTCATAGCATCAAACATTACCATTCAATCCCACATATCTGTTCATATCTATCATATAATTTATATTTTTAGATTTAATCCTTTTGATGTAAAAAACATTATATAACCAACAATTTAACTATAAAGCAAAATAATATAATAAAAATATATCATTAATTAATAAAGTAAGTCATATATAAATTTACCTGACAGAAATAGTGACACACACAACAGCATACCGTAACCATATATTAACTCAATTTCATTTTTTCAAATGTTCTCTAAATTTTTATATTTTATTCAATTTAATCCCTAAAATCGAAATCTTTCACATTTAACCCCTTTATTATTATTTTTTTGAATATACTAGTGTGGTTATATAGTAGTATCTACTCATACTCTTTAGAATACCTCTACTTCACACACACGCTTGAACTAAACCTCAGATGCATAGTATTTTCTTTTCCATTTGGGTCACCTGCCAATTTTATTTCTTCTCATTATTATTACTATTATTTAACTAAAACTTTATCAGATATTTATTATAAGCATGACTCCAGTTCACTTATCCAATATGGGTCTATTTCCATTTTGTGTCTATAAATATTATTTAAGCGTCTTTAGCACTTAAAAACCTATAACGATTAATTTTTTCGATTTTTACTATCTAGTCTTTGTACTTTAATCAATCATTAATTATTAAAATTACTTATCCAAAGATTAATCCACTTAGAATAACTTCGTAAACATTCAATAGAAATATTTGACAGTTCGGTTTACAGAAACGAAGGTCTCGTACAATCTCAATTTCCAAAACCACCAATTTTAAAACCGATACACTCGTACCTTGTCTAACATTTCAAATAACCAAAATTCAGAATATATTTGCAATACCCTTGTACATATAAGTTATCTATTGACTCGATCATCGAAAAACGAAATTTTGAAACTACCGTTTCTGACCCCATTGACTTTTGAGTCATTACAAAACTAAATTCGATCACTGATCGATTAATTGATTAACCGAATTATAAACCCTCTTACAAGCGAAAGTATTGTTTTATTTCTTTATTGGAAGTGATACGTATAAGTATTGCTCTATTTTGATTTATTTTATATATATAAGCATAATTGTTATCAATCTTAAAACCGAGAAAAAAAAGTTTAAACGTGTTTGAATATGCACTTCCTCATTGTTGTCAACTGTGTCAATTGAACTAATAGATAATTAACTTCAATCTACCATTTTAAATTTATCAATCATATATTATATTCATTATTAAATTTTACAAATAAAAATAAACCATTTAACAAATCTAAAACAAAAAAATATCATCTCATACTTTAAATAAATTATTTAATATATTAAACAACAAAATTATCTCATATATATATATATATATATATATTCGAGACCGACTATGGTATAAGTCAAATTTGTGACTACTGCGAAAAACTGAACGTTTTAATTACTATTAAAATGATGCGCACCTATGCGATCAAATTGGTGGGGGATTAATTAACTCCATAAATTCAGGATTTTTTATTATTATAATTTTTTAAGTATTTGTCTTCATCATTATTTATTTTTAGCATAGTAAATCCGGGTCAGCAAATGATTAATTTAATTAGTTTGTTGAATCAATTTTTTTTAATTTAATTGACTTAACCAACTATATTATATAATAATTAAATTGATGGACTTATATGATATAAACCTAATCTTTGGTAGTTTAAGTTAAACTAATGGCTAGAATCTATGTTGGACAAATTCTTTTATAAAAGAATTAAAGGGTTTACAAAAATAATAAATGAAAATAATATTACAGTTGAATACCTCTCCAATTCATTTCATAGATGTTCACCCCCCTTCACTACACCACCCAACTTGATAACCTCCTCTAACATCTTGGGTGGATTAATTCTATTTATTATTAAATCAATACTTGTTATACCCTATCTGTATAAGGATATGTAGCAAGTCGGACGCCCACCTCAAACCGAGAGATCATTCACAACCTCACATCCCGACATAATCATGCATCTAGAAAAACACAAATCATCCGTTGTCCAGATCCTCAAGCTTCCGTGAGAAACATGATAGGTTCTACTATTCTATTCCATCAAGTGAAAATTAATGACAAAATTTGTCTTTATCACAAACATCCTCGTCCTATTCAATATATGCACCCCACGCGTTCCGTAATGATAATTAAATGACAAGTTCAACACGTTAACACTATCTTACATGGAACCCTCACTTATAAATATTTCCAAAAAATAATGATGAAGAAAGTATGATCTCTGCAAAGATATTAAGCTCGTACTCTGCCAACTTACCTTCAACCCTTAACTTTTACATTCTCCTCTCTTTTACTTTTTCATAATAACCTCCAATGCTCCACCCCAATTGAGTGAATCGATCTCCGTAATAACCGTAACTCGATACCTTATCGTTATTGTATCTTGATATACACCTTTTATTAATTTAAATATAACAAAATATCTTGAGATACAAGTTAGGATGCTATCACAATTCTTCGAAATGAAATTCACCGCAAAATTTTTTTTTTATATACATCAACCTTTTTGAGGAGACCTGACTACAATAATTATAAAAAGTTAATCAACTAAACATATTTAATAAAGCAATTCAAAAACTAATCATTTGACTTCACCTACAAAATCATTTTAACAACTCCAAATGATGGATTATATATCTATACGTCCGTGAGCAATCTGTTTAACGATTTCGCTTTCTCTTCTTTTTTTCTTTTTCCCACTTAATTTCTTTGCTTGTTTCTCGAGAATTTTGGATTCCTTACGGTAGATATCCTTTGAAGTATTAGTTTGAGTGGTCCAAATGAACTTTGTCAGTATGCTTTTTCCATGTTCCTAAATTCCTTTTTGGTTGTACCAAAAATAATAAACAGAATGATATCTCTTATTCGATATTCTTCTAAGAATTTTTTAATGCTCCTTTACAAAGAAAAACCGCACTGCACTGCCGCGGCATTTTCATTTTGGACCTACCAACATATACAAACAGAATTTCCCCATTGGGTGCTTGGTTTTTTTATCAAAAACGAAAAAAACCAGCTTGAAGATGATCAAAACCAGGCATATAAATAACCAGATGCTGCATGTTTGGAAATTGGCTATGATTTTCATATAGATACATAGATAGTCAAACAGACAGACAATGTTTTGGTAAAGAAAAAGCAAGAAATTAAAGATGGTTATCGTCTTGAAGATCCGAACATTTGATCAAGAAGGATGACGAGAGCCATGGCAAAGTCCGTCTTGATGTGACCAGGCTGAACAACAAGGCGAAAGATGTCGTTTCCGTAGGCAACTCCTCCATTAACAGCCTCTTTTTTCTTGATCTCTGCGGCTAATCTCCTCCTGTCATCATATACGGAACACGATCTTTGCGAATACGACCCTTCGATCTCGTATACGACGTTGTTGCTTCGGTTTCTAGTGTTGTCGCCGGAGATAACGTAAGCCAAGCAGTTGTTGTTTAAGATGTTCATCGATTTCCTCACACAAAGTAGGGGATTCGTTGAGGTACTTTCGCCTTCGTAAACCAACCAGCTATCTCCCAGGCTCATTTTCTGAACAAAAACAAGTAACGTTGAAACATCATCATCATCGTTTCATCGAAAACATTAGCCAAAAATGCAAAAAAAAAAAAAGAAGAAAAAAAAAGTGAATGCGACGCTGTACCTTGCGGCGGATGGTAAGGAGAGGATTGCCAGTGGCATCCATGAGAAGGATCTCACCCTTGTTACCGTCCATGTAATTATCTACCCTGAACACCAAATCACCTTTACTACCAAACACTGTGAAGCCATTGCCGTTGAAGAGCAAGGATTTTTTCCATACGGTTAGAATTGCCTCGGATTCTGGTGCTGCTAACACCTTAGGCGGCCTCTCGGAGATGGTACCGCTGCCGGAAACACTACTAGCATTGGGATAAACCTTTGTCATAATTGCCAGCCTTTAAACACTAATTTGGCGATAAGATTGCAACACTAAAACTCAACTCAAAGTGATCCAAGTGAAAGAAGACAAAAAGGAAAGGGCAAAAAACTTGATGGACAGAGCGAAACTTCGGAGCTTGGTTTGAGTGGAGGAATTAGGCAGAGAGAGGATTTTATAAAGGCAAAAAGTATAGGGTTGGGAGGAAGAATAAAAGATGTACAAAAGTCTAATACGAGTGCGCCACCATTATTTGACGAAAAACCAGCACTTAACAGGACGATGAATATATATTTACATATATAATATTGTTTTTCTCTATCTTCTTTAGATGATAAAAATATGTATTTATATTATATAGTTACAGTTCATTTCTATGCATACTAATATATATTTTGTTCTAGATTTAACATATATTTATATAATGGAAGTTCGTCTATATAGTGACGTGTGATCCCATAAGTGTGAGTGTCTCACCTGTGAACATTTAATGTCATACAACTCGATATACGAATCTTATAAAATCCGATCCAGATCCATTCGAATTATAGATCGATAACAGTGAATATCATAACACGAATAAAACCTTTTAATTTAATTTTTTAAATTTATAAAACTTGAACTTAATTTTTGTTGTCACTCGTTGTAACAGCTAGAAGGAAGAATATAGCTATATATGAAAGAATATAGTTGACAGCAAAGAAATGGAAGGCTATAGAAATGGAAAGGGCGAACTGGATTGGACGATGCGCAATGAGCCATCGACGCATTTGACAAAAGAAAGGTAATTAAAAATTATATAAATGGCCTACCTATCTTTCCTTGTAAGCCAGCAAATAATTGTTAATTAATACTGATGTTTAGCGTCTCCGTCAAGAGTATTAAAATTGTTTGGTTGCTTTCTCTTTTGTATTCGACCATCATTTATATTTTTTTATTATTTTCCATTTTTTAACTTGGCATTAGCGTTAAGATTTTTTTTACTTGGTGTATCAGGTTATCTATTATTATATTTATATTTTTTTATTATTTTCCATTTTTTAATTTGGCATTAGCGTTAAGATTTTTTTTACTTGGTGTATCAGGTTATCTATTATTATATGCCTAATCCGTCACGTATATTTACAAGTTGTTAAACAAATTATTATATTTGAGTTATTCAAAATATTGTTTTGAATTTTTTTTATCATTATAAAAATTGTTTTCAAAATTTGAATAACTGAAACTTTCTAATTTGATAGTTGAAAATTTAATTAGTCGGAATTTATTCGCTTCAGCATGGTACATTCTGTTAAACATTAGAATTGTATTTTTAATTAAGATGATATTTTAAAATAATGTAGTAAAAAAAAAAAATGGATAATATTTGAATAGACGGGATGCAATAATAATAAATTAAAATTTGTGGCTGAGAGATAAAATGCGGTGAGGGGCAATGCACACTTGGCGACTGACCAATACTTTTCCTAAGATATTTTGGTGACGATGTTAGCATTGACTTTTTCCTTGCTTATTTTAATAAGTAACACACGAGTATGTGTAGGATTATGATATACTGATAACCTTACACATAATAAAGTATGAAGTGAAATGATTGGAGCAGGATGGCATAGTGCGACACCCCCATAACTATATTATAATTTATCATTGTACACGTCTAGATAAGGTTTCCGGCACTCATGACCCTCACTTCCAAAAGTTAATGGACCCAATTGTCTGAATCATTTCTAACCCCATCATCTATGGATGGATTAAAGGTTTTTATAAATTAAGTTTGGATTGGATTGATATATATTACCATTCAATTATAGACTTTTAAGTTTTGATTAAATTTGTTTATATTTGTATATAATTTATTTAAATTTAATGAAAACAATAGATGTTTTATTAGAAGTCGAAATCAAGCAGGTCAGGGATGGCAAGGACTTAAATGGATTGAGTGAGTTGTGTTGGAGTGAGTCTAGGAAGTTGATGACTAGGTGAACATTTTGAAGTAAAAGGGTTAATTGGGTGTTGTGTGACAGTGAAGCTAAGTGAGAGGAAAGGAAATAACAAGTCATTTTGGAAGGGTGAAAGTGGACAGAGACATTAAAGAACGATAATTGTTGAAGCTCAATTTGTCCGAGCCCAGACTAAACTCATTTTGTTTTAAATTTATCCTAATTTTAAATTAAAATGTCAAAAATACAATTTTCAATCCAAGATTAATATCCAAAGTCCAGACCCAACGACAAATCCATTTACACCCAAACTAGCCCAACAACTTGACCCAAACACTTAAGGGCCCAAGTGGCTTAAACCCTAAAACTTGTTGTCGCCCCAATTTGTGCTGTTACCACCTCTTTCCCGTCCAACCAGAAGTCACCACGTCAGCACACCACTCTTCAACTTGGACTGCCACCACCATCACTGTATCTGCAAGAGAGCAAAGACAGTTTTTAATTGCAAACAACAAAAAATGATGATTGTAAACAAGGCTTTAAAAAGTCAAATTCAAACATTTTGTAAGGACTTTTCTTTTTACTTTGGAAATCAATACAAAAAAAAAAACAGAGATATTCGAACACAAAACCATCGAAGCAACACAAAACAGATCTTCAAGCATTTCAGTTTCCATTTTTCAAGGTACATAATAAAATACATTAATATGTTTGCTGTTTGTTCATTATTCCTTTTGAATTCAAAATGTTTTTTTTTTATAAATATTAAGTAATTAATAGTATATTTATTTGGTATTAATATTTCATTTAATGCATTTATTATCTTCCTTAATATTTGGGATGTTTTAATATATATTAATATATTTATTCTATTATTATTATTATTATTATTATCATTATCATTTATTATCTTCATCTATTTTCAAAAATATTTCAAAGAATAAATATAAAAAAAGAAATGAATAGTTAGTCACGTACCTAGTTCACTGTCGCCGTCGTTGCTCCGATCGGGATCCTCCAAAGCGTGGCTGTACATGTGAAGAGTCCGAAAAAAAGAGATTCGTCAATTTTGACAAAAGAATAATAACCAATATATAAAGAAAAATTATAATAAAAAACAGATTTGGAAAGGAGAAATGAAAGCATCCATTTTTTAGGATTTGTAAAGATCTGATTAGATCTATTTTAAAAAAAATGAAACGAAAAGAAAAATTAAAAAGGGGATTCGAAAAAACAGAAAATGACACTTAAATAAAAAAATATGGTTTTCACACATTTTTTTTGAAAATTATGGCTAGATCTATCAAGATCAAGCCTTAATCCATGTATTTAAACAAAAAAGAAAAAGAAAAAAAAATGGATGATTTTACCTTAGGTCGCCATGCACGGTGGTGACGATGGCCGACGAACGGTGGGTCGGAGCATGACCAACCAAGAGAAAGGTTGGAGAGCTTTTTTGAAGAAGGGAAGGCTTTTTTTTTTAGAAAGGAGGTTAAAATGATTTTTTTTTTGAAGGAAGGAGGATACTTATAGCTCCCCAAAACGGTGTCGTTTTGGTTATGGCTTAAACACCCCAAAATGACGTTGTTTCGGCTGATCCGACTTGCCAGAGAATCCACGAGTTTTCAAAAATTGGGCTATTTCTGCAACCGATCCTTCCGCTTTTTTCTAAATTTTCAATCAAGTTCATTTTATATCTTTAACTAATTTTTAATTGGCCTAACAATTTTTATTGCTTTTCAATTTAGTCCCTCAACTCTATAAAAGCTTAAGAGGGTGCCAAGTGTCCTACTCTTTGGTTTATTTCTGCATTTGGTCCTTTCTACTTTTCATTTGTTTTAATTTCATCCTTAAATCAGTAATTTTAAAAGTTTTACAAATCGGTCCTTTGACTTTTGAAGACATGACGTGTCCCATATTTTTTTTTTATTACCCAGAAGGTCTCTGAACTATCCAAAAATCACATTTTAATCCCCAAACTTTTCCAAAAATTATATTTTGACCCTTCAAATTTCCAAAAATTACATTTTTTACCTTGAATTTTCAAAAATTACTATTTTACCCTGAATTTTCAAAAATTCCATTTTTAACCCTGAACTTTCCAAAAATTACCATTTTACCCTAAAATTTCTAGAAATTCCATTTTGACATCGAACTTTCTAAAAATTACTATTTTACCCCTAAATTTCCAAAGATTCCATTTTAACCCTGAACTTTCTAAAATTTACCATTTACCCCAGATGTCTAAAAATTCCATTTTTGACCTCGAACTTTCCAAAAATTATCATTTTACCCTCGGATGTCTAAAAATTACATTTTAACCCTGAACTTTCAAAAAATTACCATGTTACCCTTGAATCTCCAAAAATTACATTTTTATCCTCGAGTTTTCAGAAATTACCATTTTACTCTCGGATGTAAAAAAATTACATTTTTGCCCTCGAGTGTCCAAAAATTATCGTTTTACCCCTGAACCTTCAAAAATTATCATTTTACCCCCAAGCATTCAAAAATCGCATTTTTGACTCCATTTGTTTTGTTTTTCTTTCTGTTCAATATTTATATTTAGATTTTAATTATTATTCTTTCGTATTTCTTATTCTCTTTTTTTTTTCGTGTATATAGTTATCTGCTTAACTATTTTCTTTTCGTGTTATTTAATCTTCGTTATTAATCGTTCATTTATGCTTAATTCACATGTTCGTTTTCGAAATTACTTTTACATACAAATAAATTTAAAACCGAGGCAATGTCTTTTTAGTGTGGAAACCTCGAACAGCCATGCCCTAACGTGCTGGGTGTGGCTTTTTCGTATAATTTACACGAATCGAATATCCTCTTTCAAACTTTTCAAATGCCTTCTAATTTCGAAATCCGAAAACGTCGTGCCCTAATGTGTTGGTCACGACTTTAATTCTCCGCGAAAGTTAAAACAAAAGGACATTCTTTTTAAATCTTTTTTTTTGAAAATCATGTGGAATAAATTATATGTCTAAGGATCGTATTTTAAACTTAGTTCGAAAATTTAAGTCCTCAAAAAAATAATATATATATATCAATAATTTTAAAGCCAAGATAAGGCAATGTCCTTTCGTGTGGAAACTTTGAAAAACCATGCCCTAACGTGCTGGGTGTGATTTTGCACGCGATCGAATATCCTTTTTTAAAAGTCTTTCAAACCGTCCTTCAATTTTGAAAGTTCGAAAACATAGTGCCCTAATGTGTTGAACACGACCTCCAATTCTCCTAGAAATTCGAAACGCACAGATGATTTTCCTCAAATAGGGTTTTTGAAAATCACGCAAAGTTTTCTAAAGATAAAGATCGTATTTTAAGTTTTACTTGAGTTTTCAAACTTTTAACAAACCAAGACCTAAAAATAATCAATGTGATACCAATTTTGGGCGTATGAGGGTGCTAATCCTTCCTCATGTGTAACCGACTCTTGAACCTGTTTTCTAGATTTCGAAGACCAAAATATTTTTCAAAACGGATTTTAAACGTTTTGTGGTGGTCCAATCACACCATATAAAAAGATTAGTGGTGACTCCTATTTTTTCGATCATTTAACCCATTTTTTCGATTTTTAAATATTGTTCGAGACTTGTTTGGTTTCCCGAAAATAAACGTTTTGACAATAATAAATTAAAAAAAAGTGTTTTGGACTAATTATAGAGAGGTTTCTAGCTTTAGTTAAAAGTAAAAAAATATCACGTCAACAATCCGTTAGTAGACTAACGGAGTTTTTAACTGCATTGACCAATTCAAGTAATTGTCTTAATTAAAATGACTAAATTGAAAAAAATATTTTAGAGTGACCAAAATGGAAATGACATTAATTTAGGGTGATCTGCGGTATAATTTACCTAATTTTTATGTAAAATTTAGTAATTATATATGTTTTTTTTTTATTATATATTTCTCTTTTACTAAACTTTTTAAACTTAAACAGTTTAACCTATATTTTTACAAAAGGGATGGCAAGGGCTTCGGCCTCTCTTAGATAAAGTGAGTTTATTAAAATTTTAGACCTTCATTTTATTTTGTAATACAATTTAATCTTTTTAGCATTAAATTTTAAGTTGGGGTGACAAACAAAAATGAGATTTTTTTTTGGTATTTTGTATATTCGTTTGTGGTTTATGTTCGAGATTCGTAACTGTCCTTCCCAATAATGTTGTCTCCAAAGTTTGAACATGTATTCTCCTCTTAAGAGCGCATTATACTGTACTATTACACCCAACCAATTGTTAGGATTTTATTTTTATGGCTTAATATAACATTTAGTACTTGAACTTGATACTTTTTCCTAATTTGATATCTAAACTTTTTTTTGTTCAATTTGATACCACAACTTAGCACTTTTTCCTAATTTGGTATGTAAACTTGATACTTTTTCTTAAGTTGGTACTTAATCTTTTTGGGGGTCCAATTTGCAATCTGAACTTGACTCTTTTTTCTAATTTGGTACCTAACTTTTTTGTTGATTTGGTACTTGTCAAACGTTTTATAAATTACTCCAATATACTAAAAATATTTTTTATGAGGTATAAAAAATAATCAATATATGACCGACATGTGACAAATGATATAATATATTTTTTATAGTTTATATGTTCAATTACTTTTAGTTTTATTTGTTCAATTAATTATTTTATTAATTGAAAATAATGATTTTCTTTTAATTTGGGGTTTAAAGTTTTTCTTATTTAATATTAATTCGTTAAGCATAACTCAATATCTATTTTTTAACATAAATTTCTTCTAATACTAACAATATTTTTTGTAGCATAACAAAAAAAAATTAACACCATTAGTATTTTGCGTAATTTGTATAACATTTAATAAATTTAGGTATCAAATTGAACCTTAAAAAAGCTTAGGTACCAAATTAAAAAAAATTACCAAGTTCAGATATCAAATTGGACTAAAATAAAATTTAAGTACCAAATTAAAAAAAAATGATAAATTCAAGTACCAAAATGTTATATTAAATTTATTTTTATCAGTAAAAAAATGAACTAAGCTGACCTAACAACAAACATAATAAACCAGTCTACGTCGCTAATTACCTAAACCTACTTTTTGCATGCAAGTGTTTATTTACAATTCCAAGTTGTATTTATATTCTTATTTTCGCAGGTTTTGAATGCGCTCCTTGTCATGCCATTATAGAAATTAGCTTGTTGTCAATCCAGGTTTAGGAATCACAGTCTCCTCTTTGTAGATACAATCATTTTCATAAATATGAATTCCAATTTAATATTTTTATTTTTAAAAATTAAGATTATAGATAATTTGAATATTACATAGAAAAATAGAAAAGAAGTGTCACATTACACATACAGTGGTGAAAGCAAGAAAAATGTTTTAGGGAATTATAGATTTCGAAGATGAAAAGTAATTTTATCTTTATATTAATTTATAATTTTTTTAATTTTTTAAAAGATTTAGTAGTAATTTTATCATTTTAAGAGATCCCAAGGATTGTCTATGTACGCATATATTTTGATTTTTTTTTTAATTTTTATATATTTTATATTTAGTGAATCACAAGAGGATGACAAAACCCTAATAACAACACGATTAACGTAAATCGATCTTATATTAAATCTGAAACGGTGATCGCTCTGACCAATATAAATATTCTGAGAAAATAAAAGAAATTTGAATTCCGTAATTCGGTGATGCCACTAAAATTATATATTCAAAAATGGCAAAGGATGCATTTGAAATGTGCCTTCTCAAGAAAGTAAGAAAAAAGGCAAATAGGCAAGACTTCACTTTCTTTCATGACTGATTAATGGCCTTGCCACCTCGTGGCAGGAGTTGGGTAAGGAGGTTTGTTTGCTAACCCACCTTATCCAATTTTTCTTTTTTTCTTTTTCCATTCGGCAAGTTCTACAGTATATATATGCATAAATTTAAATTTATTAGAGAAATTATTATGGTTGAGTTAGATAGAAACACGAGGAGAAAAGAAAAGTTGACATGCTTGGTGACACCTGCTCAGTGGCTACTTTCCTAATTGAAGAACCAATTGAAAAACATGGACACAATAAAATACATATGAAACAATCAGAGAAATGGGGTCAAATTACAACACTCAAAGCATATCGTTTTAGTCAGCACCATTTTTAATTAGCTTAGTGTTTCAATACTTTTGCTCAGCTCCCCCAGCTTCTTCATCCTCAATCTCTCGCTTTCACTCACCAGCTGACCCCCATTTCACAGCCAAAAAACAAGCAATATGTTACTTGGAAAATTTTGTCATGAACAAGGCTTAACCAAAGTAAAAGAGAAGAAAATATTCACCTCCATTAATTTGCTGACTAGTTGTGTTTTCTCCTTGTTCTTGTCATTGAAGGCTTCAAGAGCTTCTTTGTACTCTCTTTCCTGTGATTTACGATTACGATGTTGAAGTTTTAAAAGCATTTACATACTTGTTTGGGGCAAAAATCTTATGGAAATCTCTGTATTAAGTCTTTACTTAAAAAATGAGTAAATCAATTTTATATATTAGATCAAAGAGCAAACTGAATTTTTTTTGTTAAAAATTCCATTCATTTGTGTTGTTGAAAATTAATCTAATTGACGGAATAACTAAACAATGACACGTGACATGCTACAAGTACCTCATGATGTACAGGGATCAATTTTTAACAAAAGAACCATTTTACTTTTTGATCTAATATATAAAAACTAATTTACTTATTTTTCGAGTAGAGTATGGTAAAATGTAATCTTACTCATAGTACAACAGCCTTCATGATATTTTTACCTCGTCTGGTTGCATTAATGAGAGGTCATTATATATCAGCATCAAATTTATTACTAATTGATCCCTCTATTGCCTACTTGACAATCATTGTAATGAGTAGTAATGAAAATAATGTTTGCACCTTCTTCTGGCAGCTCTGTCCCAATGGTTTCAGCTCCCGGTTAACGGTGTCGATCTTCTTACGCAGAAACGCAATGTCCTTTCTCATTGGATCGATCAGGGCATCAAGCTCCTGCAACATTAATTTATATCTGTTAGATTCTCATCTATTACATCATACTATGCAAATTTGTTGGTAATAACTTACTTCTCGAATGTCAGACAAGCGGCGAGTAGCTTCTTCGACGCGTCCCATATAAGCCTGAACCTTGTCTCTCACCTCCATCTTCTTCCTCTCAATCTCTTCTTCTTTGGCTCGAAACAAAGCCAATGCGGATTTGGCCATTTCCTCTTCCTTGTCATCTTTCAACGGAGTTTCATTGGTAAGGATGATTCCTGAGTTCTTGACGCGCTGCATCTGGGATTGCTGTTGTTCCCATATCTGCTTTGGTGTTGCCATTGATGCCACTACTCCCCCACCCCAACCCTGCTTTTCCTTCTTCCAATTCTCTTTGCCTTTTGCCCTTTTTCTTTACAATGATGGCTCTCTTTCCCCTGCTATAGGTGGGTTATATGCAAGGCTGGCTTTAAAGATGTCATACCAACTAGCTTACTTTAACCCAAAACAAAACAAATTACCAGTATTATATAAAGTTTTTGAAATGACCAATTTGTCTGCTCACTTTATGTTCACCTTTCTTCACACACTCTTATTTACTTGGCATCTGTACAGTTCCTTTTTTCAATTCAAATTTTAGCTTAGAAGTAAGTTGATACCATGTACAATTCTTCCTCGTACACCTTTCCAACTGTATTCTTCTTTCTAAAGCTTGGATTGCAAGAGGTTCTATATGGGCCTCTTGTGGAAAGTTGGTCTATTGACAACTTCAATTAACTGCCATTCTCTTTCTCTTTTTCGTGTATCAATTAGGGACGAAACCATAAATTATGAAATAAAATTAAAATTTTGTATTAAAATGATTTGAATTGAATTTCTAATATTAACAAAGGATTGAGGGATTAAATTGAACTATTAAAATTGGATGAGATTGCACCACTTAACTAATGGCGTCAAGGCCCTCACCGCACTTCTAGTATTAAGTTTTAAGGTAAAGTATCATGAAATCACAGTGTATTAAGAATTAAATTGTATTTTACTTTTTTTAATAATAAAAAATAAATTAATTCCTATAAAGTAAATTAAAGAGCAAACCTGCTCTTCTTATTAAAATATAAATATAAAAAGAACAGTTCTTTTGTATATTTGTATCATATTTTGAAATCTAAATAACATAGCACACGTGGTAGTGCGATGATTGGTGTGCAAATGATTTATTGTAAACATAAATATATTGGTTGAAGGGTCCTAAAGAGTAATGGTAAATCTTCATATTCCTTGGAGAAGAAGTCATACTTTATGGAGTGGACAAGAAGTGGTCACCTACACAAGACATGGGGAAGGAAGCCTTAAGAGACAAGACAGAGTTGGGGAGACTGCTGTCAAAGCAGCCTAGCTAGCTACCTGCCTTTATTACATTATATCATCACCCTTACAGCCTCCACTTCTTTATTTTTACTTTTTATTTCAAATAAAAACACATATGCCACAGAGGTTAGTAGTTGAAAGGCTATTCTCTTTTTTTCGAATTTGAGCTGCCAAAATAATTTTGTATTTGACACAAATATATTTAATATTTAAATTAATCAAGTTTGAACTAAAAATCTTGGTCATTACACTATTATTGACTAAATGATAACATGTTGAGGGTGCCTGCACGAATTCCTTTTAAGTGCCTTTCACTAAATTTCTGAAATTGTGAACAAAATTTTTGGAGTAAGGTTAGAAGGTGAGGCAAACTGTCAGAATCATATGGTTGGCTTTGTGCTTTTAATTTTAGGTTTAGGGGTGCATCATTTCTCTTTTGCCCACCTTAATCTATGGTTTAAATATATCTACAAAAATTCATTAAACAATTTTTAATATTTAATATGTTATCGAGTTTAATCAAAGGTTGAATCCGCTGAAAATAATTAGTTAAGGGCTAGTTGAAGAGATGTTAGAATGGGCAGTTGAGGCCAACATAATCATCAATAATGACATATTTCGTCTTTTAATTTTATAAAAAAAATTATCTTAACCTTTTATTTTTTTCCTATTTTTTTATTCTTTACATTTATGTTTTTATGTCAAATCTTTTTAAAATATATGAAAAATTAATATTTTTTAAATTTGCTATTGTAACGTACATGTGGATGATACATTAACATTTAATTTATTTTTAAAATTTTAAAAAAGTATATAATTTTTAAAAAATAGAAAATCATTAAAATTATTAAAAAAAGTATAAAATTATAAAAAATATTTTTTAAAATTTAAAAAATTAATTAAATACTGACATTTCATCCACATGATAATAACATATATGACATGTTAGTAAAGTTAACAAAGTTAAAAATTTTATTCATTTTGAAATGATTTGACAATAAAATACAAATTTAAGAACTAAAAAAATTAAATGAATGACTAAAATAATTTTTTTTTTGTAAAATTAAAGGGCTAAAATAATCATTATGACACTAATATACACAATTTTATTGTCCTTTAGAGCTTTATTTGTTCAGCTTTCGATTTATTTTGAATTTTAAAGTTAAAACATAAATAGAAATGCTTAGGATTGACTGCCCTTTTTATTGCTTTAATTGGGCCAAATTGGAATGATTTCAAAGTAAATGATAATTTTTAAAAGGAAATTTGCTTGAGAAATTTTAAAAAAGAAATTGAATATTTCAAATTTGAAAAAAGAAAGAGTTTTGAGAGAGAAGAAAACACATAGGGTTTGAGAATTTAGGATGTATTTGTTTCAGAATTATAGGGTTATTTTATTTTTTCGAAAATAAAAATATTAAAGAAAATATCTCACATTGAAGATTAAAAAAAGTGATTTTTGAAAGATAAAAATGAAGATACGAGAAGTTTTTTTTATTTCTGGAAATATTTTTATTTTTTAAAATTATAAAAAACATTCAATAAATAAAAATAAAAAAATATTTTCAATAATTAAATATAAAAAAATATATATTTAATATAAACAACCGTCCTATGCATCGTACAAATAATACACGCTAGTTTGATACCTATTTCACTATCTCATAATAAAAAATATAATAAATCAAATAAAAATTTCCTATATAAATATACATTCAAACTAAAGTAAAAGATTTAATGTTTAAAATTAAAGTTAAAAACTATCATTTTCAATCTTTCTCTTCTCGTTTGTTGCTTCTTAGTTTTCTTAAATTTTCATTTCCCGAGTTTCTCTTAAAATTAAGAATTCTTTTACAAATTCTCTAAGGTATCAAAAAAATATAATGTAAGTAATTTCAAAGGAAAAAAACGATAAGAGAATTAAAATACCACAAAAAATAATGTATAATATTTGAATAAATGCTCTCAATATATTTTTAGTTTAAAAAATAACTAAGTATAGTGGGAGAGATAATACAAACAAAACGAGAGATCTCTATTTATAGTTGAATTCCCTCAAAATCAACGGTACAAATTGAGTTATCAATGATCAATATTAGAGTGTATATACAAGTGAGAGTCTTAAGGGATTTAAACACTACATAATATTATCCCTTTTGGATTTACCCTAATTTGATTAGGTTCCACGAATCAAGCTAGTTCATATGGATAAAATAAATCCTATTTAATAAGTTGATCTCTATGAGATGTTCTGTATACAACGATTATGACCTTTGATCTGCAACCCGTAACACAACCACCATCTAAATTGACAGAATATATAAGTAAAGAGTTAAAGAGAAATTCAAAAATGAAGTGACTTAGCAATAAACAAAAAAAAAATTGTAATAAAATCAACAACTTACTCAATGGTACAAATTTGTTGTAGAGTGGATTAAAGTTTCAATAGTTACTACATGAGGATTAAACTTATTCATAATTGAATCTAGTAACCTCTAAAAAATTTCAACAAACAAAAATAAGCTCAATAATACCAGTATAAACAAATACTACCAGTAATCACACCAGTATATTAAAAAAAATTCAAAGTCAATTATAGTTTAATCCTTCTGTATGTATTTCTATATACAATATCTGAATTATAAATGGATCAATTATAGTTAATTTACTATTTTGAGGTCATTTGATAAATAATGCAATAATAATTAAAAATCAAGAAATTAAATAAATGATTAAAATAGAAGTAATTATACATTTTAATCTACTCCCCACTCCATACCGAATTTAAGTAAAGATTATTTGGCCTCGATTGAGTCTTAACTCGATTGGCATAAACATTATAACCAATACAAGAGAACGTGGGTTTGAGTGTGTTGAAGCACATTATTCTTCTATTTATGGGTTGAGGATGAGTTATGGGTAATTCTACACATTGTATCAAAAGAAACATATATGAGTAGATCTATAATGAGATTATTCAAAAAAATTTAAAATATATTTATCTAAGTTTAATCATAATATATAAAATAGTTATTTTTTAAATAACAAAATGATTGAACAAGACGAAACCCAATCTAAGCCTGAAAAACTTTTTAAAACTGGACCGTGGCTTGGCCCAGGCACGAAGACCACTAGTCCAAACGACTCTTATACTAAAAACAGTGAGATTAACGGCATCGTTTACGCCCGCGTCTTGCACCCGATACATTGTGTAGTACACCTGAGAGGCACGCAATTATTTCTCCTCTTCTCTCCCTCCCTATCTCTGCTACTCTCCCCAGGAGCTTTAACAATGGCGGATTCTTTGTAGCCAAAGACTTCCAGTTTCCTTCTCTTCCGCTTTTCCTTTTCTTTTATTAGTTGCCAAAATGCGTCCCAAGGACAAAATATCATACTTTTACGACGGTATCATCGTCTTCTTCTTCACTCTTCTTTCTCTCCTCTCATTTTCGCAATTTGTCACCCCCTTTTTTGTTTTTCTCTATCTCTTTTACTTTTAATTTGTTTATTCCAATTTAAAATCTTTATTTATAATCTCCTTGTTTTACCTAAATCTTTGAAAACCCTAACTTTGGTCTACCCCCCCCCCCCCCCACCAAATTTTTTTTTTCCAAATTTAACTAGTTTTGGGTTGTTTGGCAGGAGATGTAGGGAGCGTATACTTTGGACCTAATCATCCAATGAAACCTCACCGGCTTTGTATGACTCACCATTTGGTCCTTGCCTATGACCTCCATAAAAAGATGGAAATTTATGTCAGTTCCTCAAGTACTCGAAACTTTTTTCTAATTTTACTCGCCTAAATTTCTTTCTCTTCTTTTTCTGACGATATTTTCCCTTTGGCGAATGGTGAACGTAGCGTCCCCACAAGGCTTACCCCGTTGAACTCGCCCAGTTCCATTCAGCTGATTATGTCGAGTTTTTGCATCGAATTACGCCAGATACGCAGCATTTGTTCTCGAATGAATTGGCCAGATGTATGTATAACATTTTCTTTTTCCTTTCTCGAATTAATATTATATATTGTGCTATCGAACTTTAGACTTTTGAATTAGTTTGCAAACCTGTTTATTCTTATTAATGCTCTCTAATTGTTAAATGAATGGGTTAGGCCTAGATTCAAGTTGATACACTGTCACTAATTGTATCGTTAGTTTAGTGCTTTATCTAATCTAAGTGTTGAAAAGAAGTTCTATGGATTGCCTTGTTCAATATTGATAGATACAGAAGTTTTAAGAACATAGTATTGGTGCAAGTGATAGCGATCATGTACTGTTTATAGCAGTGATATGGTTTCATTTCTCATTTCAGTTCTCTCTATTTGATAGAGCTGTTTACTTTTTTCTTGCTTATATGCTGTAGTCTGACTTGGTTCTATTATCTTGTTTCATGAATGTTTCACGCCAAATAATGTAGAAAAACATGTTAGCAATAGTCCAAAGTATCTGTATTTTACCCATTCCAATGAACATGCAAATATTATTTGGAGAAAGGATTAGGTTATGCTTTTTCTGATGTATATGGGTTTGGAGTTTGATTCCATCTTTTTCTATTTCTTCTTCCCAGACAATCTTGGAGAAGACTGCCCTGTGTTTGAAAACTTGTTTGAATTTTGTCAAATTTATGCTGGTGGGACAATAGGTAAATTCTGATATGGTGGGCTATTTCTGTTAATTTGATTTGTGCATATTCAGTTGTAATTGTGTCATGGCTGGCAGATGCTGCAAGAAGATTAAACAATCAGTTATGTGATATTGCTATAAATTGGGCTGGTGGTTTACATCATGCCAAGAAGTGTGAGGCATCTGGCTTTTGTTACATCAATGACTTGGTTTTGGGAATCTTGGAGCTTCTGAAGTATCATGCCCGTGTTTTATATATTGATATAGATGTACATCATGGTGATGGTGTTGAAGAAGCCTTTTATTTCACTGACAGGTAGTTTGCTTTTCTTATTGGATTGTGAATTTAGCATAGGAGCTGGATTAGACATCATTTCAAAAGTTTGAAGCTCAGAAAAGGAGCCAAAAATGCTGTTCTTTGGGTGATTTACTGTTAGAAGAATTATCCACTTGGGTGGGGGAGGTTATGTTCGTATAACCATTGGTAAAGTTTAAAATTAGATCAGCTTTGCTTATTTTATGATACCAGTAAGAGGCTTAGCATCTTCACACATCTCTGAAATGCTATTTCAATTGTTGCACTTTTAATAATTAAGGTTGATAACTGCAGTCTCTGATCAACTTGTTGAAATTCTATTATGACAGGGTAATGACTGTTAGTTTTCACAAGTTTGGAGATATGTTCTTTCCTGGAACTGGTGATGTGAAGGTTATTCTCAATTCTTTGCTTTTTATTGCTATTAAATGTTTTAGCAGTAACAGTAGGTAACTTGGTTTTATTTTCTGGTGTCACTTGGTAAATTTTATTGTTAATATATTTGTTCACAAACATCATAATATAATTGCTTTGACTAAATTGTTTAAGAGCTGAGTATATCGATTTTTCCAACTCTGATTCTTGTTTTAAGTTTTGCACTTTTTAAGTGCTTTAACTGTTCTCAATGCATTATATATATCCCCTACTAATAGGATGCGGTACTCCCAGTTTGTTGCTCATTGAAGCTTTTAAATTACTTTTTCCAAGTACAATGTCTCAAGAAGCAAATTACCCATGATATTGTTTTACATATGCTCTTATTTAGGAGCTATACTTGTTGATGGTGCTAGTCTTTCTTTCATGCTTTTTCTTTGTGAATTTAGGGGAGAACATTTCCTAGCATATAAACTTTTTAAGTTAAAACTTATTATTGGAGAAAGAGAACTAGTGTAGTTGCGTCCTTCTTGTTACTTTACCTATTTGCTTTCAAATTTGTACAATCCAGAAATTTATTATCTACTTCACTTGTAACATCTTTTTCTCTGGATAGTTTTTATTGAGAAATGCTAGTATTACACCAAATTGATATTGGAATGAAATACTGATACAAGTTGTATTGAAGGACATAGGAGAAAGAGAAGGAAAGTATTACGCCATAAATGTCCCACTCAAAGATGGAATTGATGACACTAGCTTCACTAGATTGTTTAAGATAGTAAGTACTCAAAATAAAAACATATAATAGAAAGGTAATTGCTTTTTCTATATCGCTGTATCATTTAAACCATTATGTGCAAATATAAACTTTTTGTAGATTATTTCCAAGGTTGTTGAAATGTATCAACCAGGTGCAATAGTTCTTCAATGTGGGGCAGATTCTCTTGCTGGGGATCGCTTGGGCTGTTTCAATCTCTCAATTGATGGTACTCAAATTGACTTGTAAAGTAAGGACTGTTTTTCCCCCTTAAGTTGTTGATGAATGTTGGAGCTGTTGATGTTATTTGCAGGACATGCTGAATGTGTTAAAATTGTGAAGAAATTCAACCGACCTTTACTGGTATGTTGTTTGTTTGACTACCTTTTAACTGCTGTAAATAATTTGTATTTAAAGTAAAGAGAGGAATCTTTTGTCCTACAGGTTACCGGAGGTGGAGGATATACTAAAGAAAATGTTGCACGCTGCTGGGCTGTTGAAACAGGAGTTCTTTTAGATACAGACCTTCCTAATGGTATGCTAAGACTATCCTCACTTGTTTTCTTGACATGCTATCATGATATTGGTATTTTTCCCATTCAACTTGGCGTGAGAATTGGGTTAGCTAAATTAGTTTTTTAAAGCATCTAAACATATATGTTGACTCATTGATTACCTCTGCTGATATCCTAGGATGTTTTTCATTATGTGAATGTTATGTTGATTGCTGCATCTTTATATCTGCTTGGTATTGAAATAAGCTGGTTGATAGATTTTAAAGGTCTTTGGTTAGTTCTTCACTGTGTGTGGTTATGTTTTCGGTAGAGAGCTGCTGTTAACATGTTCCACTGTTTGGAAGATTGAGAAACTCACTTAAAAGTTTGATATCTTGTGCAGAAATCCCAGAAAATGAGTATATCAAATATTTTGCACCAGATTGCTTGTTGAATATTCCAAATGGGCACATAGTACGTTGTTTTACACAATTGAAGTTCATTCAAGGGCTTATTTTGTTTAATTGATTGGCAGCTGATATGGTCTCGATATAGTTAGTATCGTGCCACAATGATGTCAAAGAAGACAGAACCCTCATAAGCTTTCGTGTTTTGGTTGATTATGCAGGAGAATTTGAATAGCAAGTCATATCTTAGTACGATCAAGATGCAAGTGCTGGAAAACCTTCGTAGCATCCAACATGCTCCAGGTGTACAGATGCAGGAGGTGAGTAGCAAACAACTAGTTTCCAATTAAATCTGAATCTGGACAAGCTAGATTACTCGTCAAAATATTGGTGGTCTAATGGCTATTATCTGTGTTGTAGGTTCCACCTGATTTTTATATTCCTGATTTTGATGAAGATGAGCAAAATCCTGATGAGCGCATGGATCGTAAGTAGATAATGTGTAGCCTAGAGCTGTGGCATCATGCTGTGCCTTCAAGTACACTTGTTGCCATTTGATTTCTGGTGAAAGTTTTTTCTTTCTGCATCTAATACACCTCCTTTACATTTTTCTTTACAGAGCACACCCAAGACAAGCAAATCCAGCGCGATGATGAATATTACGATGGTGACAACGATAATGATCATAACATGGACATGTGAAGTTACTCTTTAGCATTTTTTTGTTAGGTAGTATTAGCTTGTATTTTGTAGGATCTGCCTGAATCCAAATTTGGCTGACACCTCATCAAAGAAAAAATGTGGAAGAAACCACACTATAAATTGTTCATATGTTGGCTTCAAAAATGATTTTGGTTGTATGTAGTGTTTCACCACAAGCTCTGAAGGATTTGATGAAATAGGATGTTTAGCATATTTTTATGCTCTGCAAATTTAAATTCTAGCCTTGTCTTTGAGGGGTAGCCCTCTGATGAACATATTGCCTTTTGCTGGTAAGTTATTGTTAGTACCTAAGGCTTACACTTCCTATTTGTACATAGATATCATGTGATATATTTTTATTCTTCAAAGCTTCCAATGCTCCCCTCTGTTAATTTTATTTTATACTTGAAGATATTGCTTGTTTTCTGGAGAAATCTAGTTACAAAGCACATTTAGATGTTGAATAAACTGTAGAAACATGTTTTCCATACCCTTGCAGAAAGCAGGTCATTGTCTATACAGAAGTTATGATTCATGAATGCATTTCAATATCAGTTAATTGCAGTGTTTTCCATGATGAGTTTTTCATTCATCAAACAGCATGGTGTCAGTTGCAAGGCTTTAATTACAATATATTCTTCAATACATAAAGGCATAGATGAAAGACTATTGTCATCATATTTCCTCCTCAAAACACCCATGTCCGAACCAAACTACAAATTCCCAGACACAAAACAGGGGATCAAGATCAGTGGTAATACCATAAACTCTGATCTAGATAATCTCCATGATTCATTTCTTCATCAAGGGCATGAAGATAAAGATGAAGATGAAGAGCTTATCAAGGCTGTATTGAGGCGAAACCCTCTGGGACTTTTATCATCATCAGCATGTTCTGATGGCAAAGTGATTGGGAAAACATTTTCAATGAGAGCTGATTTAGAGGATGGGAAACAAGGTTCATCATCATCATCATCATCAGGAGGGATTGGGAAGGCCGTGAGGAGAGCCTTTTCAAAGAGAGCCTCATCAGCTTCTGCTACAAACGATGTTGCTTATTGCAGAATAGATCATCAATATGACACAGTTCCAGTTGCAGATGATGAAAATACAATCATGGTGGCCCGTTCAACAAAGGAGTCTGATAATATGGGAAACAACATCATTGAAACCTGTAGGCGCTTCTTTGGTTTTTAGCATTATTTGTTACTTATTCAATAATATTATTCTTGTCATCCTACATACTGTATAGTACTATCCTTCCCTTACATGGAAACTAGGATGATCCCTGCTTCTTATTATCACAATTAATCAATACTACGTATGCATGGCATTACAAATATTTTTTATTTTATTTTTCAGAGACAATCATGAACATTACGTATTCTTGTGTGATTTGATGTTAGAATGATCTCAAGTGAAATCCATTACAACTTTTAATATTTTGCTATTCAAAATTAAGTCAACTATACTCAAGGTCACTTTATATTTTTTTTCAATATGGTCACTCTAAATAAAATAATTGTTTGAATTAGTCACTACCGTTAAAAATTTCGTTAATTCATTAACGGATTGTTGATGTGACACATTAATCTATTGAGTGATTGATACATGATATTTCTTTTAACTATACACATTACATATGAAAGATGGCACATAAATAAAACTCACTTCTAGCGTTGAGAAAAAACCACCCAAGGTGGAACCATTTTTCTTCTATCTTCCACTCTCATCCTTCTTGCCTACATAAATGAGAGAAGTTAAAAAAGCAACCTTCTTCACTTTGCTTTTCTCCAACCAAAATCTTCCATTTATCCTTCATACCAGCACAGCTCAAATGCACATTCTCCTTTTTCTTTCTTTTTTCTTTGAGTTTGGAAACTTCTTTTCCAACTTAACTTCAACTTTTTAGCTACCTTTTTGAAAGAAAAAATGGCTGTATAAAAAAAAGAATGAAAAAGAAGCAGAGTGCTGAACACAGGACAGAGAACAGAGGAAGAGAAAAAAAAAAAAACTAATTATAGCGAGTTGTTTAGCTTTAGTCAAAAGTTGTAAATCACTCAATGGATTAATGTGTCGGCTTTAACAATTCGTCAGTGAATTAACGGAATTTTTAATAGAAGTGATTAATTATCTTAATTAGAGTGATTAAATTAAAAAATTTCAAAGTGATCGAAATAGGACAAACTCTTTTTTAAAGTGATCATAGACGTAATTTACTCTTTTAAATCAAAATTTAGTATCTCTTTATTTTAATAATTTTATTTTTTATAATTACATTAAAATCAAAAAATAATCATTAAATTAAATCATTTGATCTAATTAATAATTTTAAAATTTATAACTTCATATAAATCCAATTCTACAATGTAACTGAAGTATATTTATATGTAATAGGTTTTTATAAAATAAAAGTTAGACTATAAGTATATAATAATAATAATAATAATAATAATAATATATTTAAAAAATAAATCAAAACAAGCTATTACCGGTACTAAAAAAGAATATATGTAACTTTAGAAAAAGTTTAATAATTTATCATTTTGTGTTGTAATATATATTAGTGGAAAAAATTTAATTGTTAAAATCTGACTTCACAGGGTTATTCGGGTTTAAATAATATGATATTAAAAAATTAGTAAAATTTTATAATTAAATTTAAATAAATTAATAATATTATTAAATTTCAGAAATGATTCAAAAATTTCTATTTTGAAACCAACATAATTCAACAATCTGTCACCGGAAAGGCCCACTTCAGTCCCCATCTAATGCCACACGTGCAAACCTCATTGCTGCAACTCATAATTATTTATCATTTTTCAGGAAAAAGGAGAACATTATCCAATTCTCCCCTAATATTGGTTTTATCTTTTTATTTGTGACCCAATCGAAATTCACCAAATTGTCCCCCTACCCGACCAATTGGGCATTAGAATTAGACAATACGGGGCCGTTTTGAGTTGTCTCCATTCTGGTCCATCCTAGATTTCCTAGCAAGGCGAGAACGAGCAAGTTGTTTGGATGCCGAGAAAATTCTACATTCCTCATCCAAGAACCTGTCTTTTCCCGAGAAAAAAAATCTGGGGATGGTCCTTCCTTTTGCTTCAAAACCAAACTGATAAATATCCTTTGATCGTACAGAGGTGAGTTTGATCCCCACTTTCTTTAGCTTCACAGGGAACCGAATATCCATAATCTTATTATTTTATTCATTAATCGATAATTTTGCTTTTTTTCTTTGTGTTAAATAGGTAGTTGGTTCAAGAACTTAACTGAATTCAGTTTAGGGTTCAAGATTGATGGCGCTGTCAGAAGCATCTTTGTGTTTAAATCATATGCTTTTATCCGACTCTAGTTCAGATTTTGGAAAACAACGAAATTTAGGGTTAGTACAATTCCATCATAGTTTAAGAACATTGGGAAATGGAATAAAGAGGTCTGGGTTTAGGAGTATCAGTTTTTGTAGTACTGATAGAAAGAACCTAACAAAAAGATCATGTCTCTTGATATGCAAATGCCAAAGGGCTGATAGGGTTAGTGAATTAACCGCAGATGATGGAAGACCCACATCACTTTCTATAAATGGTAAGACTAATGTGAGTAATGTTCAAGAGTTGAATGAACTGGTGCAATCCGATGGGGTAGGAGTTGCCAGTGGTGACACGAATGGGGTTGGGACAGTAGGTGGTAGGAAAGGGATTGAGGAAGAAGCATGGGATTTGCTAAAGGAGTCCGTTGTTTATTATTGTGGTAATCTGATTGGAACAATTGCTGCAAGCGATACTAGCAGCTCAAGCAGTCTAAACTATGATCAAGTCTTTATCCGTGACTTCATACCTTCAGGGATAGCTTTTCTATTGAAGGGAGAATATGATATTGTTCGGAATTTCATTCTGCACACTCTTCAGTTGCAGGTAATATAATGCCCATCTTATTTCTCTGGTCAAGCATTACAATTGGATTACTAGTTTGGAGCATGAATTGACATGTTTCAATTGAATTACTGCTTTTCTTTTTATTTCTTTATCGACAGAGCTGGGAGAAAACCATGGATTGTCATAGTCCTGGTCAAGGGCTGATGCCTGCGAGTTTCAAAGTGCGTACTGTTCCACTTGATGGTGATGATTCTGTGACTGAAGATGTATTAGACCCTGATTTTGGTGAAGCTGCAATCGGCCGTGTTGCTCCGGTTGATTCTGGTTAGAGAATGTTGCGTTGTATTCTCTCTCTGACATACATCTTGGTATACATGAATTTGTAGTTAACCCAAGAGATTAATGATTCAAATTTTTATCTCACTTACAGGACTATGGTGGATTATACTTTTACGAGCTTATGGAAAATGCACTGGAGATCTTTCAGTGCAAGAGAGGGTTGATGTGCAAACTGGGATTAAAATGATCTTAAAGCTCTGTCTCGCTGATGGCTTTGACATGTTTCCAACTTTGTTAGTGACAGATGGTTCTTGCATGATAGATCGTCGCATGGGAATTCATGGTCATCCTCTGGAAATTCAGGTTTAGTACATTTTAAAATGTTTGATGTGGACCTTTGATTAAGATGCTCTTTTGAGGAATGAATTATGTTCTTTGGTAGCTTCAAAATTGCTATGAGGCAAATCTGTACTCTCTCTGTAGTGCAACATTGTTAGCCTTAAGGCAGCATTGTTTTAAACCGGGGACCTCCTCCTCTCCTCCTTTTAGTGAGAAGAAACATCTTTATCCTTTAGTGCTTGATAATTTTTTTCAGGTTTATAGTTGCTTTTATTTTATAGAAGCTGAAGTTTAATGATTGTTGGCATGTTCATTGTTAAGCAGAGATATAAAGGCATCCATTTGCATAAAATGTTTTGTGTTCTTGCAGGCACTCTTTTATTCGGCATTACTCTGTGCACGTGAGATGCTTGCTCCTGAAGATGGTTCTGCTGACCTTATAAGAGCTCTTAACAATCGTTTAGTTGCATTATCATTTCACATCAGAGAATATTACTGGATTGACATGAAAAAGCTTAATGAAATTTACCGTTACAAGACAGAGGAGTATTCATATGATGCTGTTAATAAGTTCAACATCTACCCTGATCAAATCCCTTCCTGGTTAGTGGAATTTATGCCTTCCAGGGGAGGTTATTTGATTGGAAACCTGCAGCCAGCTCACATGGATTTCCGTTTCTTTTCACTTGGAAACTTATGGTCTATTGCTGGCGGCCTTGCAACGGTTGATCAATCACATGCCATATTGGATCTTGTTGAAGAAAAATGGTCGGAGTTGGTGGCTGATATGCCATTGAAAATATGTTATCCTGCTCTTGAGGGCCAGGAATGGCGGATTATCACAGGAAGTGACCCCAAGAACACGTATTGCCTTCACCCATATGATTACACTTTTTCTTACTTAGTAATTAACTATGGCAATACATTCCTAGTTCTTCCAGCCATACTTAATGATTATTCTTTTTTATTGCAGTGCCTGGTCATACCACAATGGAGGTTCTTGGCCATCTTTGCTTTGGCAGGTTAGTTTATTCTTTCCAAACTAAGAAAACTTTACTAGCTGATTAAACAGCTTGACACATTTACGTTCATATCTTTTATTGTACTTTCATCTTGAGTTGTGAAAAGTTTTACACCCATACAGTTGCGAATTGATTGAGATGCCTTCCGATCTTAATTCTCCATTAGAGTTGTTTCTTGTTATTATCATAACCATGGTGCTGTTCCAGCTCACTGTGGCATGCATGAAGATGAACAGACCAGAGATTGCTGAAAAAGCTGTCATGCTTGCTGAGAGACGCTTATCTAGAGACAAGTGGCCAGAATACTATGACACTAGAAGAGCGAGGTTTATCGGAAAGCAGTCACGGTTGTTTCAAACATGGTCTATTGCTGGATACCTTGTAGCAAAGCTTCTCCTTGCTAACCCTAGTGCAGCAAAGGTTCTTATAACCGAGGAGGACTCTGAACTTGTAAATGCGTTTTCTTGCATGCTCAGCGCCAACCCAAGGAGGAAACGCGGCCGTAAAGGATTTAAACAGGCCTTCATCATATGAGCTAAGCTTATATTAAAGATTGTACAAAGGTTCTTATGAAGAATTCAGCTTTTTGCATGTGTTGGAAGAAAACAGAGTTGCTGTTTTGGCACTACCTAGCAAGCTATGTTCATACCTTGGATTATATACTATATAGTCACTGTACGTAACATAGTTGTGTTTTGGCTGTTAGGTTTGCTGTCAGCTTCTTGTATCCGCTTTCTAGTTTTTGGAATCCATAGTTATACGATTGTATGAATATGCAATGGCTCAGTTCAGTTCTTACCCTTGATTCAGGTGTTTGGTTGATTTTAGATAATAACAATAAAAAAAAAAATCAAAGTCAAACAAACAATTAAATACATACAAACTCCAATTATATCTATTTTAATATATTTTTCCATTCAGCAAAAAATATGTATATATTTTCAATCTTTAAAGTAAAATAAAATAAAATTTGAGTGTGTTTTGTAGAAAAGATTAAACAGAGGAAAGACAACAGGAGAGTTGATTATTTTTTATTTTAATACATAAAAATAAATCTTTTCAAATTGGAATAATAGTAAGAGAGAAATTGAGAGATAGATATAAATAAGTTCAAATTATGCATCTTTGAAGGTTTTGTTTTCTTTCCTTTTATTATTTAAACTCTACCAAGGAATAAATAAAAAGATAATTAATTTTTTTTCTTTCAATTTTTTCATCTATCTAACATGCACATCATTTAAAAGAAAATATATATTTTCGATCTTTTTTATTTTTTTTTCTTTCAATTTTTTATCCTTTCAATTTTATTTCAATCCTACCAAACAAAAATATGAATAAAATTAGATTTTTTTACAAATAAAGGCAAACTAGAATATGAGTGTCTAAATTACAAAAAAAAAATCGAATACCTAAAATGAAAACTTTTGAAAGTTGAGTGATTCTGTATAATTTACTCTTATTTTAAAAAAAAAAATAAATTATTATTAAAAATGCATAATATTTTAGAGAATGAATATATAAATAATATTGATTTACTTAGATATTTTAAGGTATCGTGTATGTGTATATATAATGATTTAATATATAAAAGTAAATGATTTAACACATTTTAATTAATAAATAAAAACAGACTAAACTTAATTTAGAAGAAAGAAGTTAAATTTTCATAGAAAAGGGGAAAAGATAAAGGAGAAGACAGACTCGCATGAAAAGCAAATGCAATAATGAGGAGAAATGAATTAGTTAAGTTAAGAAAGGTACCCAACTTTTGCTACATTAATTGTTCATTGATACAATAATCATATGGCAGCTGGTTGGGTAGCATTCCCCTTCTCTTACTTAATGTTTTCACCCAATCACAACAAACATACATCTTATTTCTTCATTTCTAAATAATAAACATGAAATCAAAGCATTCATTAATGGACAATTCAAGCTTTTCAACTCTCAAACTTGATCGCCCTGGGCCCAAAAGGTGTATGATAATAGTGTGGGGCAGCAACTTTTCTTATGGGTGTTGCAAGTCAAAGTGAAACGAAGAAAAGTGGCAGAGATAATAGTGTTTTTTACACGTGTAAGTTTTCGTATTTTCTTCGTTGGGAGGTCTATTTGGTGTCCGACGGAGTTGATTTTTAATGATAGTTAGTACATTCGGAAATCCATAATGTGTATGGCTTGATTTTCGTTTCGGGTACTGTGGTTTTGGGTATTCGGTTTTTAAAGTTAGTCCCTTTTAGGTGATATTATCAAATTTTTTTTTTTTTTTTTTAAGTTTGCTTGAGATTATTTGTTAATAACCTTGTTTGAGTTGTATACCTTTTATTATGGCTTGTTTGTGATATTGTAGCAAGACTTTGATTATATTGAAATCTTTGGTGGACTTTTGAATGTCTCATGGTTTTTACCCTTAGCTTTAAAGGGGTTTTTCAAGTAAAAAATTGTGTGTCTCGATTTATTATTTTTCTCTGTGATATTGTGGTTGGTTTACATTGATTATTGATATGTTGTATTATTGGGTTTGTCATAATTATCGAATTGATTTATTGGGAGTGAAAGAACACTGATTGTGTTTTCATGTTATTTCGTCAGGTTCGATTTCATCCCAAAAAATTGGTATCAGGAGCTTGATTCTTGTGTTTGATAATTATGAAAATTAGCACTAGTAATATGATTATGTTAAATGACACAAATTATCAACTTTGGCAGAACAAGATGAAAGATATTTTGTTTGTGAAGGCTTTGCACCTTTTTGTTTTTGCTACTAAAAAACCCAAGTCGAAAACTAATGAAGAGTGGGAATTTGAGCATCAGCAAATGTGCGATTTTTTTGGTAATTTGTTGAAAAGAATACCTATAACCACATTGATCAAGAGATACATGCAGGTACTTTGTGGAACAAGCTTGAAATTTGTTGAAAAGAATACCTATAACCACATTGATCAAGAGATACATGCAGGTACTTTGTGGAACAAGCTTGAAAACTTGTATGCTTCGAAATTACAATAACAAGTTGTTCATGCTTAAGAGAATGATGACATTGAGATACAAGAAAAGGACTTCTATAGTCGATCATTTGAATGGGTTTCAAGGTTTGTTGACTAAACTACTTGGTATGAGAATTAAAATAGATGATGAAATTACGATGCTTTGGTTTCTTGCTACTTTATCTGACTTTTGGGAAATGTTTCAAGTTTCACTCATTAATATTGCTCCAGAAGGTATTATGACCTTACTCATTGCTACAAGTGGTGTGTTGAATGAAGAGGTGAGAAGAAGGTCTCAAGGTTCTTCATCAAAATCTGAGGTTTTAGTTACTAGAAATAGGGAGAGAAGCAAAGATAAAGGTGAAAAAGGTAGAGATAAAGCCGAAGCAAGTCGAGATCAAGAGATAAGAATCATGAGTGTCACTATTATGGCAAGAAAGGTCATATCAAGAAGTATTGCTACAAGCGGAAAAGAGAATAAAGGTGGTAGTGATAAACAAGAGAGAAGGGATATCGAGAAATATAAGCATGTTACTTCCGCTACTATTGATGATCTGTTAGTCCTTTGTGATGAGAATTTGATCAACCTAGCATGTGAAAAGACTAGTTGGGTGATAGACATTGATGCTTCATTTCATGTTATTTCACGGAAGGAGTTCTTTACATCTTATACTTCTAGTGATTTGGGATATTGAAGATGGGTAATGAAGACTTGGTACAAGTTTTTGGCATGAAAGATGTTAGCTTTGTCACTAATAATGGAACCAAGTTGCACTTAAAGATGTTAGGCATGCACTAGATATTCGTTTAAATTTGATGGTGATGGTTTTTGTAACATTTTTAGTTAAGGGCAGTGGAAATTGACTAGAGACTCCTTGGTTGTGGCTCGAGAGAAGAAGAGTTTTAACTTGTATTTGATGCAGGCTTCAATTGTTGGATCTGATGCCCTAAGTGTAGTATATTCGTTTGTAAACTTGTATTTTTTTCGAATAGATTGGTTTAATAAAATTACCCATGAGTTGCATTAAATTTTTTTTTTGTATATTATCCTCAATGGTTTTTGAACGCAAAGCAAAATTGAAGCCAATATTAACTCATTGGTTATTTAATGTTTAACTAATACTAAACGATATTACGTGGTCTATAACACCCCTCACCCGATCCGGTTAGCAAACCCGAGTTACAGAATGCTATTACTCATATCAAACATTCATAGGCAATTTACAACATCAAATCACTACATTTATAAACATATTAATAAATTACAAGAGTAATCAAACTTTTAATTATAATGGATTAGATTCGAGCATGAATATGGACCAATATGTAAAAAATTAAAACTTTGAACAAGATATCGATATTGAGGAAATAAGTATCAATATTTTTGTGTTAGGTATCAATACTAAATTAAGTATCCATACCATCTATGCATTCTGTCGATTTTTGAGGAAATAGGTATTGATATTTTTGTGTTAGGTATCGATACTAAATTATGTATCCATACAATCTATGCATTCTATCAATTTTGAAAATTGTTCATTCGGTAAAGTGTCGATACCTTGGTCTCTGGTATCAATACTTTTACCCAGATCATTAAAAATCACAAGTTTGAAATCACAGTTCATACCCAACTCTTTAAACTTCATTAAAGCGTGTGTAACACCTAAACCTAGCCTAGAAGAATAGCTAAGTCACAAGCATCACTTGGGAAGTAGAGAAGAACATAAAGAAACAAGCACACGATTATGTCATTAAAGTATCAATACGTTCAACAACAACCCAGTAGTATCACCATAGTTCAAAGTACCACAAACACGTTCCTAGCATAACATTAGATAGATAGCTTAAGTCCTACAATTTCTAAGATGACCAAGCTCCCCATCCGTCGACCCTCATGTCTACGAAGTCCTTGTACATCATTCAAAGAGTTAATACAAGCTATAATAAGGTTTCTTGAGAATTTATGTTAAAAGTACGTAAGACAATAACGTTTAATTGTTAACCGTCACAACTTCTAGTTGTGAATACAATAACAGTGTAACTCAATATCGGCTAGTAGTATTTACAGTCTCACTACTTAGTTGCACGGTGTTTACAGTGTCACCATCAATTCAATATGATATTGCAGTGTTTACAGTGTCATTGCCAGTTCAATAATGTGTTGCAGTGTTTCCAGTGTCACTGCCGGTTCAGTAATGTGTTGCAGTGTTTCCAGTGTCACTGTCGGTTCAGTAATGTATCGCAGTGTTTCCAATGTCACTGCCAGTTCAGTAATTCGAGAACTTCCAAAAGGACGCCAATGTACACACAAAATTTCACTGCACACGGATTGGCTCACGCCCATGTGTCCAGCCTTTGTAACTCACTGTTTTTGTTTCCCCAAAATAGTACGATCACACGACCTAGCACACGACCGTGGGCATAACACATGTGTCTACTATAGCCTTTTTATATGACACACGACCTGGTCACACGCCCGTGTGCCAGCCCATGTGCCGCCAAACAACAGTAACTTTGACACAGTTTACCGTAAAATTTACAGAACAACAAAGGCTGTGATACCCTACTTGCAACGAAATTATAATTCCACAAGTATGGAGACCCCAACAACCAATATTGACACGAAACAACCATCTATACGATCAATTCCATTCTCGCATCAATTTACATACAACTAATCATCCACAATTCAAGTCCATCAAAGTAAAACCATGGCATTACCTTCAAACGAACTCACTTCACGTATCATGCTCGCTCGCTAGCTGTCATCGATCAAACGTTCTCCTAAAACAGTAAAATTAGTCAAACTTCGACCTTCTTCATTAAAGCAAAGTTCACACACTCAACAATGGCAACAATGGCAAATAAACTGTATTCTACTTGGGTTATACCAATCAAACATCCAATCAGTAATCTTACCACTAACGACAAGCAGTCAATTCGCACAAGAAGCACAACCAACGCATAATTCCAACAACAAAGTGCAAATAAAATTTTGTGAAAAGAAACGCCTAAGTTTGAGAGGAGAATGACAAAAATTTTAGAGAGAGGAGTTGGTTCATTTTAGTTTCCATTTAAAATTCAAATGACCAACCACCTAATATAGATCCTCATTGCTCTCACAAAGACTCAAACTCGTGACTCCCAAATAATCTGACAATTACATGACCATTGAACCATTAGGCTCATCATTGAAATAATGACATACCGAAGTAAATTAATGGGTCGTCATCAAACTCTAGAGTTTGATAAAAAGAATGGCTACATTTCAAAACCACAACTTGAACCTTGAATTTAAGATAAACAATTAAAGCACTTAACCACCATAACAATGACAGTTTTAATGTTACAACTCTCACAAGGGAATTTAAATTTTTGGGGCGTTACAACATGACTTAGATTCATTCAATACTTTTACCCTAAACCCTATTACATGCCACATAATCATAAAAGATCATTCAAAAGAACTACAGAGACAAATGCTGGATAGTGTGAGCTTTAAGGAGATCCGATGATCATGTTCCACAAAATTTCAACTACAAAAAACAAGAAACAAAACAAGTAAACTTTACGAAAGCTTAATAAGTTCATATAAAACATGTTCATCAACTTACCTTATCAATCAAAAATACAATTATATAGATATGTATTCATGACATTTTCAATCCTAGTATTTCATTTCACAAAAAAATAGACGAGTCTTTCATATACTCATGTAATAGGACAATCAATAATGCATTTCAACCAAATCAATTCCAATATTCAATACATATTCAAGTCATTAAGTGATTTGAACCCAACAAGTGGCTCTAGTGGAAAAGAGGATGTTGTTTATCCTAGGGGTCTCGAGTTTGAGCGTTTGTGTGTGCAAGTTGTGTGTGTGCAAGTTGTGTGTGTGTTGTCAAAAGGTTAAGAAAATATGAACATATATTATCATGTAATTATACCAATATATTAAAAAAAAAAAGTCATTAAGTGATTCACTTCTTTGGTCCATTTTTAATATATATACACACAAATATAAAAGAAGGAACAAACATATATATATATAAAAGGAAATATTAAGTTATATTTAAAGTGATCTCATTTTTTGAATTAATTTTTAATAATAACCTATATTAATTAATAAATACAATAAAATGGATTATTATTGATACATTAGCTGTGTAGTTTTTAATTTTACAAGTGGATTTAAGAAATCGACATGTATTTTATTTATTTAGTTTTTATTTTTTAGAATGTCAATTAAGGAACTTAGAAGTTTCTTAAGTTTGTTTGTGGAATTAAAAAAATTTAGTGCCAGTGTATCGAATAATAACCCGTAAAATAAATATTAATTCTTTATATTATTCATGTCCGTTTTATTGTTCATGTTCAAAGTTTGTGACTATCTTTTTTAATAATGTCATATTCAAAGTTCGAACCTACATTTTCCTTGAAAGTACAATGTACCTTACCATCAACTTTTTTTAAAACAAACAAATATATTGTTTTTTCAGCAAAGAAGAAAATAATAATGTAATCTTTAGTAAAAATAAAATTTGTTGCACTTGTATTTCATTTTTAATATTTTACAATAATAAAATATATAAATTTATATTATTATCTATTTATTTTTATAATTAAATTTAAGTAAAATTCTCCTAAAATTTTATTTAATTGAAATTTGAGTCGGGCCAGATCGAAAACAGAAAAATTAACTGATACATATTTAATATCCCTTTTAATTTTTTTTACATTTACTTTAATTAAATCAAACAAATTTAATTATTTAATATACATTCACTTTTAATTCGTTTTCATATTTATTTTAACTAAATTAACTCAATAAATCAAATTAACGAAATAAAGATAACATCACCTTTGTGTATTTAAATTGTAAATTTTTTATCTATTTAATGTTGCAATAACACTTTTGAATATGAACATACAAATTTATATTTTATTTTTAAAACATTTTTAATATTATATATTCAAACTAATCAAAGAAACATTTTATGTTACTGTATTTTTTTATAAAATTCTGCAAAATGTTTCAATTTAAAAAATATATTTTAATCTATTTTAAATAATCCACACAATCAATGCACGAGTAAAAAAATTAATTAAAAATATAAAAGTAAGTATTAAGCTGATGACACTGAACTTATTTAAGATTGTTATAATAATATATACATAGATAGATACTTAAATAATTTTTTAAATAATTTTTTAAATGTATAAAATATTAAAAAATGTAAATGTATTCATACTCGACAGATATTCAAAACTTATCAATCCATAACGAGGAAATAACGTCGGTGTACATAAATGCATTCGTTGTGCCTGCTATCTCTCAATCAACTAGGCCCGATACCTTAAAATAATTTTTTATTTAAATCATTTAAAATTTTAAATTAATAAAAATAAAATTATATTTTATTTTTTTGAAAAATATAAAAATTTGATGTAATACTTTAAAAATTATAAATATATAATCTATTAAAATGATGAAATTATATTTTTTTTCGTAAAAATTACAATTCAATTTCGACTCCCTAAAATTTTTTTATGATTTCATCCCTGCAATCAGCCTTGTTATATAAAGTCCGATTTTTATTTTCAAGAATTTAGTCTCTTAATTTTATGGATTTAAAAATTCGCTTTTAAATTATATATAACTATATAATATTTTAATTGAAAAGTTAACAATATTAATTATTTGAACTAATTAATAAATTTATAAAAATATAAAATCTAAATTATATTAAAAATTAAAATATAAAGATTAAATATTAAATTTAAGCATTCAAAAATTAATTATTTTTCATAAAACGAAAAAAAGAAAAGAAAAAGAGAAGTGGGCGTGTGCCACTGTCTTAAGTTGTCTTTGATAAATAATCGAAAATTTCATAAATTTTTAATTTTATATTATAAATACGTTTAATATCCTATTAATTTTATTTTAATATTTTTTAAATGTTTAAATAAGTACTTATCACTTAATTTTAATTTTTTTTAAAGAATTATATTTAAAATAAATTATTTTTTTACAAAAATTATATACTCAAATTATCATTTTTAATATCAAATATCATGTTCAGCTTTTCTTATTAATTTAGCAAATAATTTTCTAATATAAATTTAGTATTTATGAAATTCAGTACTAATACACTATTAAAAATTTGAAACACTTAAAATTTTCAAATAACACATAAATTATACGCACAAGCTTCCCCAATGCTTTTAAAAAAAATGGTTCATTCTTTAATATTATTTCCCTGAAGCAAACTAAAAATTATTTTATAGCTATATATATAATAACCCATTAATTAGGGGAAAAAATAGAAAATGCCATTTTTCTTTGCTTAATTTCTAATATACGAACAAATATATAAAATCATAGAATGGACTTTGACCAATTTATTGATTTAATCCGTAACGCTCCTTTACAGGGAGCCCACTTCCAGAGGGGTCAAAGAATCAAAATCCATTTCATCTGGGCCCCGACCCGACCCATCTACCCTTTTATCAAACTTTCAAACGCGGCTCTCTCTTTCTCTCTCCCTCTCCCTCTGCCCCTTTATCTCCTGCCCTCCCTCCATCTCTTTTTTGCTTCTCACCGTAAAAAACAATGGAGCCGTGGCTCGATGACTTAGCCGACGATCTCCAAAGCGTAAGCTTCACCTCAAGTTCCAGCGCCACTGTAAACCGCAGCACCAGCTCAGGCTCCGCCTCCAACTCCGGTTCTTCCTCTCTCGCTCCATCCGCTCACGGTTCGTTCTCTTCCAAGTCCCTACGCTCATGCACGCTCTCCCTCGCCGATCTCCACTTCTCCCTTCGCCTCGGGTCCGGCGATATCGGCTCTGTCTACTTAGCCGAACTCAAGTCTCATGCACCACCTGCCGGCTCCAATGCCGCTGACACAAACAAAAACAACAGCAACAGTAAAAGCGGCAGCAAGAGCGAAGTCCTTTTTGCAGCAAAGGTGATGGACAAGAAAGAGCTAGCGTCCAGGAGTAAAGAAGGGCGAGCAAGGATTGAGGTGGAAATACTCAAATTGTTGGACCATCCTTTCTTACCCTCGCTTTACGCCGCTATCGATTCCCCTAAATGGCTCTGTTTGTTAACAGAGTTTTGTCCAGGCGGCGACCTTCACGTCCTCCGCCAACATCAACCTCTTAAACGTTTCCCGGAATCCGCCGTCAGGTATATCCACCCTGCCAACCGTTAAAGTCCTTTTTTTAACTCTGCTTTATTTTTGACGTGATGTATCGGGAGAAATGCTCAAAATCTGGTAGGATTGTCAGGGCGGGGAGGGCCCCAGTAGATTATTTCTCGCTGTAAATCAGGTCATATGTAACGGTGATAAAGTTTGGTCTGGTTTTGATTTTTAATATAAATAATAGACTTTAACTCAATTTTGATAATTAATGGAAGATAATTGAATAAATTAATCACAGTGCCAAGGTTGAATTCAATTTTCAATTTTTCTTGGGTATCATTTCGTAATTTTGTTTGATGGAGGGGTAGATCCGGGATGGGCTGGGCTATAGTGGTCAAAACGTAGTGGGGATTTGACCTCTTTAGCACCTAAGTCAGTAGGTTGGAGACACGTATTTAAGTACAGTTATGGAGTCTAGTGCCTAAGGCTTTGTTTACGTTTAACCTAAACGATGATTTCAAAATAAAATTTTGTATCTTTCAATGATTTGATTTTAATCTGAAAGCTTTTAAAAGCTACTTTTTTTTTTAAACCTTTCGTGTTTGGAATTGATATTTTGTTTTTTTAAAGTATTTTTTTACGGTAATTATATATATTATCAAACTTTTGAAAATTTTTTTTTAAGTATTTTTCAAGCTAATTGGTAAATTAGCCTTAAAATATTGCATCAATGCTTCGCTACACCCTTTTAGTTTTTGGGTACAAGAGCCAATAAATGCACTTCTTGTTTCTTTTTTTTTTTGTTATTTAATGAATTCCAATGCTCATTGGTGATGATGATCCCATCATATGATGCATTATCAAGCTTTTACTACTACCACCACCACGACGGATCCACTATTATCTTTCTAGACTTTGACTTAATTCCCTTTTAACAATGTACTAATCACATTTTCTTTTATTTTACTGCAAAACTTATCAAATGATTCGAATGGGCATATTGCTAAGTTTTAAGGAAAAATGGTTGCATGAATGACAATGCTATGTTGGGTCTGAGAAATTAATGAGAATAAAATCACCACTAGAGCAAGTTGCGCATCTTATACTAGTATTATATGTCTTTTTATATGATCTTCATGATCAAAAGTTCCACCTTCGGCAGATACGATACTGGTAGTGATTACTGAGTAGTTAGGCTCTATATGTTTGTCATCAGTAGTGAACAAAGGGTAAGTTTCTTTTTACTCTTTGGTTTAAGCTGTGATGATGGTAGACCCTGTTTTTTTTTTTTTTTTTTTCTCTCTCTTTAGGTCTCTCTCCTTGTTACTGGATATTCATCGGCTATATTTTTACAAGTATTCCACTGTAAACGCATCGGATACAGATATGTTTCATACTTCAAAAAAAAAAATATCTCCATCTAAGACAACCAGGGAACATCTAGGTGCATGATAAGATTCTGAGGGGAGCTAGAAAATGGGACACGCTGGGGCCCCTTATACATAGCATGCATAATGTTGGAGAGGTTGAAGCAAGGTAGTTGGGACCCTTGCTTGAGATTGCAGTGTTAGGAGATAATGATGATGCTGATTAAATTATAAGTAGTTGATTGCTTGGTTGTTGATCTTAATACAAGCTTTTATTCTTGGTGTCTGCAGGTTCTATGCATCAGAGATGGTGGTAGCGTTAGAGTACCTTCATATGTTAGGGATTGTTTATCGCGATCTAAAGCCTGAAAATGTGCTTGTTCGATCAGATGGTCACATTATGCTCACCGACTTTGACCTCTCATTAAAGTGCGATGAATCTACGTCAACACCCCAGATTATTTCTAATAAAAAACCACTGCTTCCACCTCCCCAGAACATCTATCCTATACATCAACCTCCTATTATATCCTCTTCATGCATTATACCTAATTGCATAGTACCTGCAGTGTCATGTTTCCACCCAAAACGCAAACGCAAAAAGAAGTCTAGCCACCGTAGTGGGCCTGAGTTTGTGGCTGAACCAATCGATGTCCGTTCCATGTCTTTTGTTGGGACTCATGAATATTTGGCACCAGAAATTGTATCCGGGGAGGGCCATGGTAGTCCTGTGGACTGGTGGACACTGGGGATTTTTATGTATGAACTGTTTTATGGGGTAACACCATTTAAGGGCGTCGATCATGAGCTAACCTTAGCTAATATTGTGGCTCGAGCCCTTGAGTTCCCCAAAGAACCAACAATTCCCACGGCGGCAAAGGATCTTATTCACCAGCTACTGGTCAAGGATCCTGCAAGGCGGTTAGGGTCCACAATGGGTGCATCAGCCATCAAGCACCATCCGTTCTTCCATGGGGTCAATTGGGCATTGCTAAGATGCACAACCCCACCATATGTACCTCCACCATTTCGTAGACAAGTTGTAGCAGAAGGAAGCTGTACGGAGACCCCAGTGGAGTATTATTAGGGGAAGTAAAGAAATGACAAGTAAACAAGGAAATTCCAAGATTCCTCAGCAGCTCGTGCCGCCATTTGGGGCATGCCCATATTTTAGAGCTCAATGCATTTGTATATGCGCATTAATTATACGAGTTTCTACTAGCATGCAAGATGTTGTTGGCTAGGGTACAATTGAGGTTTTCAAGATTTGTTGTCTTGATGATGATCCTAACATATCGGCTAAAAACATTATGCATTAATAACTGAATCGAATGTATATTTTTTATAGAGTTGATGACAGTAAATGTAGATGTATGTATACATGCAAATATTATGCGTTCAATGTAAATCCATTTCATGTTATATAAGTTTAGAGGTCAATGCCAGAGCATTGGGTTCCCACTATCCATAGTATTGACTTGAGGTTGAGGGCGGTGAAGTCTTGTGGCGTGTGATAAGCTGTCATCCGATCAGGGAGGGGCCGGAGGGTGGGAATTGCACCTTTTTGTAAGTTTGGTTGGGAAGGATCGTGTTCATGGCACAGAGTTCTTTTCTTCTTCTTGATAGCCTCACATGACCCCTGCTTACTACTATTATGATCGGTTTAATTTTTGCTTCTTTTTTTTTTTTACCTTTTTTTTGGCATTTAGTGCAACCTTCAATGTATATGAGAGATCTCTCTATTATAAGGATTGAATCAAATTAACCCTTCTACTATTAAAAAATTGATTTAGTGCTTGAATTATTAAAAAGAATCAAGTAAAGCCTAATTAGAATAGAGTTAGCATTTAATGCTTAAAAAATATTATTTACTATTTAACAAAGTTCATTTTTTTTAAGTTTTTATGATTCTGTTAATGAAATCTTTTGTTTGAAATTGACCTGTAATTAAAAAAAAAAAAAACATTCAATACATTTTTTTATACAATTACAATTTAGATGTATTTGATTCCTTTTAATAATATTGGAACTAAATTGATTCACTTAATAATAGAGGGATTAATTCGATCTAATCCCTATAATTCAGGTACCTCCCAAGTACTTTAACCATATTATATATCTTCACAAGTTACACCTTGCGTCAACATTGAAGAAAAAACAAAGAGTAAGGTTTAGTTTTTAACTTGACAATCATTAAACCTTTTTTAAGATTAATTTTTTTCGAATATTTTTGAATATTAATTTTAAAATTGATAGTTTTTCGCAATTTAATCACCCAACTCCGATTTTAAGAGATAATTATGTAGTACACAAAAATTGTCTATTTTTCTAAATTTATATTTTTATATATATTTTAAAATATTAAGTGATAATATGATATAATCTTAAAATGCTGTGTCATCGCATCTTAACAAATCGAAGTTTAAGGATTACTAGAAAAACTATCAAATATAAAAAAAATTGCCAATATACCCTAAAAGAAAAACACCACTACAAATATTAACCTAAACAGTATTCTGAAATAAATTTTATGAGGGCTCAATTACAATACTAAATTATCTATAAAATTTAATTCCATGAAACATGTTCTTGTCATAACATATTAGCTAATTTACTCTCGAACCAATATGCTTTGTTATTATTCCTGCGAACTTCAATAAAATTGTGTAAATCATAATGGTAATCACTAAGTATTGGTAATTGTTATATGAGTATAGTTGTCAATGTAAGAAGACGTGAATTCAAATGTGCTGAAATACGTTATCTTCCTATTTATGAATTAGAAAAGAACTATGAGTAATTTTAAGTATTATGTTAAAAAGAGTCAATCATGTTTATCTATCATCCCTTCCTACTCACATATGGTGGAAAAGGAGTACCCCCATTTAAGATACCAACCAATTCTTGAAAGCTTTTAGGGAGTCATGGCCTCATTTCCTCCATAAAGTCTAAAGCAAGAAGAAATGATTTGGGCCCTGAATTCCCGTGTAAATTTTGATGGGTGTAGCAGTCAATGTAGAAAACACCAAATCCTATGAACATCAACACAAATCCAAGCTTTGTTGATGAAAAAGGGAAGGCAATGTATCAACAACTACCTGAAACATATTTATAATTACAAGGGATAATGCCATTTTACACCCTTGTACTTTGACTCTTGTTCGAGTGTGGTACCTAAAGTTTCAAAATATCCAAAGTGATACCTGAAGTTTAATTCCGTTACACATTCCGGTACCTGGCATTAACGCTGTTAATTTCTGATTGATTTTACCACGTGGACCAATTATGTGTCGGCACATGGCAAGGGGCAGGCTGAAGGAGCAACTGCTCGGGCAGATTAGGGAAGGGTTGTTTTGCAATTTGCCCTTCCCCCTCACTTAAGTTTCAAACGTCGCCACCTGTGTCTTTGCTCTCGTCTTCTTCTGCCTCGACTTCATCGCCTTCTTCCGGTTCGGGTTTGGCTCCAAGACTTGGACAGGGACCGGTATCAATGGTTTTAAAGAGGAAGAGATCGATGAGGTTGGAAATATTGGTTGCGACGGTGGCCATGAGTTTGACGATTTTGACACGCCATGCAAAGTCGGGAAAGAGTTGGAGAGAGAGGGAGATGGGTATTCGGTTTACTGTAAAAGAGGGAGGAGAGAGGCCATGGAAGATAGGTTCTCAGCTTCAGCTGAACTTCAAGGAGATTCCAAGCAGGTATTTTTTTATGGGTCAAATTATAAGATAGAGGACTTTGTTGCATGCGTTAAGAAAGAAACTGGAGGGAAGGGTATGCTCTGTAGTTTTGAATCATTGCTTTTGTATTAGTACCCACAGTTAGGGGTGAGCATTCAATTGAATCGAATCGAATCGAATGAAAAATTTTCGAATCCTATTTCATCATCCTAACTCGATTTGAAATTTTTACGAATCGAGTCGAGTGAGATAGAATTCGAATCGAATATATTTGTTTGAGTTAAATTAAAAAAATTAATTTGGTGTTGTTTAATTTTATGTAATTTAAAAAAAAAATATTTTTATTTAAAGTTTTTAAACATGACTATACAATGAAAAATTGAAATAAATAAGTGAAAAAATTCAAGTAAACAATGACAACACAACAATATTTTAATTAAAAAAATAAACAAAAGTTCAAGTAAACAACATAAATCCAAGTAACAACAATAACGCAACAAGATTATAAAAAAACATAAGCAAATGTACAAAATACAGTAAAAACCTACACGGCAACACCATTCCAAACAACAAAACAAAAAATAAAAACAACACAACAAAAGTCAAATAAACGAACAGTAATAACACAAAACCATTGTAGAATAGCTTAAGTTTTTTTTTTGAGGGTTTTAATTTAGGGTTTTTTTAGGAAGAAAAAATAGATTTTGGGTTTACAAAGTTAATATCTTCAATTTATTTTCCAAATAAAAATTAAATAAGTACATCTAACAATAATAATAATAAACAAAAAAGAACAATAAATTTAAACATGAAAAGGAGTTGTTTATGAGTGTTATTTAGGAATAAAATTATATTTGAGTTTAAAAATATTTGGGTTTAGTTTATGAGTGTTTTTGAAGAATGAAATTTGGATTTAAAAATATTTGGGTTTAGTTTGTTGATGGGTTTTAAATATTAGGGGAAAAAATTGGGTAAGATAAATGGTTTGAATTTTAAGGGAAAATGAGTATAGCAAATTGAGCCTGAGTATTGGGTTTGGGTAATATAAATTTAAAATTAAAAATAATATAGTTTTATTCGGTTTATTCAAATTATTCGAATAATTCGAATTCAAAAATTAAACTCGATTTGAACTCGAAATTCAAAAAAAAAAATTCAACTCGATTCGTTTAACTCGAATAACTCAATTTGAATAATTCAAAATTCAAATTTTTTTTCGAATTTTTTGATTCGAATCGAGTTTTGCTCACCTCTACCCACAATTTCTCAGCAATCAAGCAACCATTCTAAATTCACACATTTTTAATGGCAGGTGTCGATGTGATTCTGGATTGCATTGGGGCAGCATACCTTCAGCGAAACCTAGACAGTTTAAATTTTGATGGAAGGCTTTGTATAATTGGTTTGCAAGGTGGAACTGTCACCGAAATTAAACTTAATACTTTATTTCCAAAACGCCTCACAGTGCAAGGTAGTAGCCAACATGAAGAACATATAGCAGAGCACTACATTATTTACAAATATTCTCAAGCTACATACATCTCCACTGATGCACCCACTTTTCACCAAGCCTTTGCTTTCCCTAAATTGAAACATTCACATATCTTGAAAACTGCTGCTAAAAATGGTTACAGCTTTAGTGGGTGTATCGAAAATCATAGATCAGTATAGGAATGTAATTTGATACTTTATTTTTATTTAGGGGTTGCGTTGCGACCAAGAATCCAGAAAACAAAGCAATGGTTGTTAATGAAGTGGACAAGAATGTTTGGCAAGAAATCGTGGCGGGCAAGGTGAAGCCTATCATCTACAAATCATTTCCCTTATCTGAGGCTAGGGAGGCTCATAAGCTAATGGAAAGTAATGAGCATATTGGGAAGATATTGCTTGTTCCATGATGCTCTAATGGTTTTATCTTATATTGTGACAGCAAATTTTGGATAAATCAAATTAAAATATAAGGACTAATTTATAAATTAGTGTAATATAGGGACTAATTTATAAGATTTGACCATTTAAGTGAAGGGGAAGGGTAAATTACAAAACAACCCTTCTTTAATTTGCCTGTGCAATTGCCCCTTCACTCTGCCCTTGCCACGTGTTGACACATAATTGGTCTATGTGGTAAAATATGTCAGAAATAAACAACATTAATGCCAGGTACCGGAATGTGTAACAAAATTAAACTTCAGGTACCACTTTGGATGTAACACCCAAATCTCGAACACCGTCGCCGGTTAGGATTTCGGTGTTTTTATTCTTTTAACACTGTTTATCTTTTAAAATATCCAAATATTTTAATATTTATTCAATACAAAATTCACCTCTCAGATTTTAAATCAATATTCAATCATAACACAATCTCATCAAGGGTAAAAATGACATTTCTAACATTTTAGGGGACTTTTACCAGTACCTAATGATCAAGTATCGGTAGTAGTCAAGACAGTGAACAATTCAAAAACTGTGTAAATTTCTACTAGTAATTGTGCTAGTTTTACCGATACAAGTATGACTTCTACCGATACAAATCATGCAACTACCAATACCAAAAACTTCAGAGAGCAAAAATTCTCACCCTGCAACTTCTACCGATATAAGCATACCTACTACCGATACATCAGTACTAAAAACTACCGATACTTGTAATTCAACTATCGATACAACCCAAGTCAGAGAACAACCTCTCTCCTACCTTGTACTTCTACCGATACCTGTATATGTTCTACCGTAACAAGTATGCAAAATCTTAAGAATTATGCCAATACACAAGTTTAACATATCAAACACAAGTTATGCATTGAATCATCACACTACATACATAACTGCTAAGTCTTTACAAACATCATAAGCTTAAACAATTAAGTTGTACTTCATGCATTTACACAATCAAAATGACAAGATTTCAACATCTTTAGTTTAACATCAAAGTTAATATCATCCTAGTACATGCCATAAGACCAAGTGATGTAAAATCTACCATACGAGCTCCGTAATAGTGTGATTTCCTTGAGATGATCCGATCTTCAGACAGCAAAATGTATCGAATGAAATTTCAGCTTAGCTAAACTTTAGGGACTATTATGCTAATTTCCCTTTTTCGTGATTCGTGGCACAATTTTAATCTTCCAAAACAACAAACCCTAATTAGCCGAATAAACCTTGTCCCTTCCATGGTGTTTTGGCTTGAAGAAGAAGAAAAGAAGAAATAAATTGAATTTACAACCCTTTACCTTTTAATTTAATTAATTTCTCATGATATTACAAAATTACCCTTTTAAAAATCTCTTAAATTTCCAAACAAAAATTGTCAAGACCATCCACTCATAATATGAATGGTCTAATTACCCCTTAAGGACTTTAACTTACATTTTAATTAATAGAATTCAACTTTTTCACCTTTTACGATTTAATCCTTTTTACTTAATTAATTATCTAATCAACAAAATTTTGTAACCAAAATTTAATATCATACTAATGACCTTGTAAATATTAAAAATATATAATTTGTAGCCTCGAAACCACCATTCTCATCATACTAAAACTAGACTAATTAGTAAATTTTCATTTAATTAGGATTTAAATGCAATTTATCAAAATCTAAAGAGTTTCACATCATTTCTATAATTAGACCATTTAAAGAGGGTCCAATTTCATAATTGGTCATTTAATTATATTAAATTTTAATAAAACAAACTTTTTTCAATTTAGTCCTAAACTAATTAGGACTTAATAAAGAAATAACCCAAAAGTTAGTGGATGGTAATCATATCCAGCACCGCTTGGACTTTTTGACCATGGTGTAATTTCCACTTTGGTCCCTTTTATTTTTAATCAATAGCAATTAAAATTTACCTTTTTTACAATTTACTTCTTTTTCCTTAATTAAACAATTAATCATCAAAATTACCTAACTAAACTTCAATTCACATATAATAAGACTCAGTAAATATTTAATAAAAATATTTACGGCCTTTAATTTCAGAAACAAGGTCTCAATACCTCATTCTCTACAACCACTTGACTTTTGAACCAAACCAATTCAATAATTAAAATTCGTCAATTCAAAATTTCATATAAAATTATTATTGACTTATTTAATTTAAATGCTCATTATAAAAAATTTTCCGTCGGTTTTGTAGTTCCCAAAATCATTGTTTCCGACACCATTGAAAAACGGGCTGTTAAATTGGACATTTTGAAACTTCAGGTACCACACTCGAACATGAGCCAAAGTACAGGGGTGTAAAATGACATTATCCCTAATTTCAATGTTCCATTTGTTTTATTTTTTTTAAATTTAAATTTGGCTTGGGTTTGGATTAAAATAATTAGGATTTTGTTTAATGGGTTGGGTTTATGTTGTGAATGTAATGGATTGGGTTTTGGTTAAAACATTATATATTTATATTATATTATATATTAAATTTGATTAAATCGATTAATTCGATTATAAATTTTATTAATCATCGATTTAATCTATTTTGACCAATCACATAACCTATTTTATCATAATAACTGAAATCAACCAACCAAAGCTGTTAGCTAAATCGATTTAAGTTGATTTGCACCATTACATTCCTTCATTGTTGGACTAAAACAAAAAGAACAGGATTTAGTCTAATTTTTTTTGGTAACAAGATAAAATGAACATCAATTACGAATTAACAATAGAATTAGGGTTGGATAACAGAAAGTGTTTGTCTATTCGAATCTAAACATCAACTAAAGATGGAGCAACATGAAAAATTCAAATACCAATAAAAAAATCTTTCATCAGATCAATTAAAGTATCAAAGGTAGAATTCAACTCCCTTAAATATTAAGCATAGTGGAAGAGAGCAAACAAATGAATTTCTTCCCCATTCTCTCTTAATGATTGAAAGTATTCTCTTGAGATAAATTAAGAGCTATTATAATCAAGAAGCAAGTGGTTGAGTATAAAACTTTAAAAGCATGAAAATATTGACAATGAAACAAACCTTAAATTATTCTGTATATTATTGTAAACATTGATGATGATCATATAAGAATTTTCTTGTCAAATAATACTTGTAAGCCTTCAACAAGATCCATGGAAAACTTATGTTGTTATAGTGTTGAATAAATAAATGTATATTGAATTTTGAATATTGCTTGAAAAATATCAATTTTTTCTTGACATGTTACGATCATTGTTGAATATTGAATTATTGAAAATTCGATAAAATCATATTAAGCCCTTAATAACTATAGTATGAGTCTTATCAGATATAGTTGTCATCTCATAAGATAACAGTACTACATTTTTTGTTATGATTTATCGTCAGTTACTTTATACACATAGGAGTAACCATTAGCACTTTATGCCGAAGAGTTTGGTTGGTTTATTGGTTAGCACTTTGCACACCTTCAGAGTTACAATTAGATTTTTGAATCTGACCTTGACTTCCACATGTGCTTTATTTTTTTATTTCATGTCTGCAACACCCAAACCTCTGGATCCTTTGGGTTTAGTCACTTATTCCAACCTTAAAAGGTGTACCTTTTATTAGTTTCCGTCCTCTTCAAAGGAAATTTTGGTTTATCTTATTCACCTCCTCACATTCACTTCCAGGGAGTAATCTTTCTTACATGAAGTAAGTGGATATCATGGAGAGTGTCAATTGGATTTAATATGTAATTCATTTATATTTTAACGAGCTAGTGGAGGGATCAATTGGATATATATAATTGAGACTCAAATGATTTATAATTGAGTTCTAATTTTTCGCCTATTAATTATAAACTTATTTAGTCACGAAATCATTCCACTATAGTATCGTGATTGAGCTCACCCCAACGACATACCATTACGAAAGCAACTCGGTTAGTGCTCGTCCAATGGCCTTGTCATAAGTGTGTTACCATCATAGGATATCCTTAATCTCTTTAGGATAATATCTGTTCTCCTGATATGATCCTATTTTATCTCATGGTAACTATTACATCTTCCTTCATGAAAAGTCAATTACTATCAAATAGTAATCAAGTCATCCATCACAAAGACAAATGACTCGTGGTCATGTTTATTTTTCATCAACCATGTAATGCCAATGAGAGGATTTCATTTACCCATATCTCAAGCTATGAATTCCACTGTTGTGAATGACGCTACATACTGTGGAAGTCGTACATCCAGCGCACTAACTTTCGGTTCCTTATCTATTCGAAGTCAAGCTTTTACCTACATCAAAGTGTACGAGTCACGTATACATAGTCAGATTTAGATATGTCACAAGTGAATAAATCCATAATCGGATTCAAGATCTATTTTACTTGGGTCCAGTCAGATATACTACTAGTCCAGTCAGTCAAATCTATTTCTCTATCTTTTGGGAGTCATCTGCTCCGATACCTAAGAAAAAGCATCCCTCAATTGGACTTGATAGGCAACATATCTGTCTTTCAATTGATTTGCTCATTTTCGATTATACTAAGGACATGTTTAGGTTCGTCTACTAATATAAGTTATATTTCTTCATTATAATCCAACCACATAATACTGCATAGTATTAGTTTAAATAGTGAATTGACTCATTCATAAGAAATATCATGGCACCCTCCTCTCAATCATCACCAACTTTTTCAAAGGTTTTTGGAGATCAAGCTGTATACACAATCTTGTGAATCTTACTCTTTCACTTGACATGGTGTAGTTATCGATTTGTACTAAACCACCAAGGCAACTTAATTGAAGGAGGTCTTTGATGCCTTGAAATTCGACATCCATTTTTGCATTGTAAGGAAGTTTCCACCCATAAACTAAGGTCCGCCCTTGATAAATGCTCATAGTCTTCCTTGTTTTCCATTTAAGGAAGCAATCATTCCCAAAATTTATAAGTTCTAGCTTTCCTTTAAGTCTCCAAAGCTATTGAAGTTTGAAGGAAAGAAATTTGTAGCCTACAATTTTTCTGAACACCTTCACAATAAGAGTATTCCTCCATCAGTTTAAGATTTTTTCTTCATCTTCCTTTGACAGCACAATATTGATGTTTCCATCATCCTATTCTCTTATCTTCAGTTGTGTTGAATATTCTTTGTCAGAATCCATATCCATCGATTCCATTCCAACATTCAATAACAAATAATAATGTTTTTGTATAACATTATAATTAATCAATTTACTTTCAATTCGATAGGTTTGGAGTGGAAAAGACGTCAGTGAAGAAGTTAAATGGCTTTCCCAAGGTTCGAATAAAGTAGTAAAAAGAGTCTTGATTAATGGATTTAAGTTTCATACAAAATCTTGCGAAAGATTGAGGAGGACTCAAAATTGTGGAACAGTTGTTAATTCTTCAATTACAAGTTATGCTAGTACTAGGGACAGTAATCCTCTTGAGGGAAATGTGGTGTATTATGAATTTCTTACGGACATTATTGAGTTGGATTACTATGGAAAATAGAAGGTTGTTTTATTTCGATGTGATTGGGCTGATGTTAATACTGCTCGCGAAATTAAAAAAGATCAATTTGGTTTAATAACGGTGAACTTCTCTCGATTAATTCACACTGGGCAACAATTGATGGATGAACCGTATGTATTTTCTTCTCATCAAGTCAAAAAAGTTTTTTACTCGAGAGATCTAACTAATGAGGGTTGGTACGTTGTACTCCGTAACACCCCTAGAGACTTGTTTGATATGGGTAATGGAAGTAGAGATGACATGGACAAAAGATCAGAAACTTTACATTTTCCATTACAAAACTTAAATGAAACTATCACTAATACTATTACACAATTTCAATGGGTTCATCAGGATGTCGATGAAGATATTTACGAATCACGATGTAGTAAGATTTTACGATTTTTTTAATTATATGTAATATTATAATTTAAATATTGATCTTGTTAAATATATCCATTACTATTATTGTTGTAATTAGTTACTAATATTTCAACTATTTTATGTGTATTACAGATAATATGCCTAGAAGAAGATTCCAAGATTTAAGTATTATTCAAAATCCTCCAAATTCGAAAGAAACAAATAGTGATCAACAGACTGTCATTGGATCTTCGAATGTTCCGAATATAGTTGTCGAAACTGTAGAAAATCAAGGTAATGTTAACTTTAATTTACATGCATGTTCACTTTTATTTTTTTTTATTTTTTTTCAAATTCTAATATTATCATATACAATTTTGCTAGCTGAAAATTCTAAGAGGTGCAGAACTCGAGGACGTACGCTATTAAAGGATTTATACAGTCTAAATCTTGAGGAGCGTGTCAAAGTATATGCAAATAGTCATGGTCAGCCTGTTGGATCAGAAGTTCGACTTTTCGAAGGATACTTGGGCATTGTAGCACGAAATGTCAATTTGGTGCCGATCAACTACGAGTCATGGCATCATATGCCTGATAGTAACAAAAATCAAGCTCTCGATAATATTAAGGTAATAAGATGAATGTAATTTATAATACTTTGGTTTAATTTTAATTTATATTTACTTTCTAAATTTGTGTTATTTGTAGGAGATATTTGTTTTAGTGGTCTCGGATAACTATGTGAAGAAAGCATTAAGAAAGAAATGGAGAGACCATAAAAGTACTTTAAAGAAAGATTATTTTAAGAAAAATATAAGCCTCGAAGAGAAATTGTGAAATGTCCCACCGAGAATGCTGAGGTACCAATGAGAAGAACAAGTTAGATTTTGGAGTTCAAAGAAAGGAGAGATACTACCAAACTCTTATAATTATTTCGATTTATATTTATTATATATGTAATAATAATTTCATAATGTAGAATCATAAGTGTGTTGGAACTACAAGTAGGAAAAAACAAAAATTCACGCACACAGCTGGATCGAGAAGTTTTGCTTGTGCAGCTGATGATGAGATATTTTGAATTTATTAATTGTATCAAATATTAATTACTTTCTACTAAATAATATTTTTCCTACTATGATGTAGGAACTGTCGTCAAGTCAAAAAGTTGGACGCTTTCAGCTTTTTGACATTACACATAGAAAGAAAGATAGATCTCCTATGACTACTGAAGCTGCAAAAATTATGGTATATTTACTTAATAAAATTTGAATTATTTTAAATTTATCATGATTAATTATAATGGTTTAATTCGTCGTTTGTAATGCAAATAATGCCAAGTTATTTTGCATTTGTTTGATTATATATTTCGTTTCTAACTCCTTAATTGATTTATTAGGATAAATTAAAGGATAAGAAGGCGGGGTATGAAGCGATGACTTCAAGTGATAGTTCGGTTAATCTAGAGGACATTGATAACTAAGTTATTACTGAAGTTTTGGGTCCTGAAAGGTACGGTTGGGTTCGATTTCAAGGATCTTTTGTTAGCCCATCCCAATATTTTGGATCCAGCTCGCAGAGATACATGCCTTCGGGGAGTCAAGATCAAACTGAAGTTCAGAGGTTAAGAGATCAACTGGCTAGCACAGTTGAGCAAATTGCTCAACTTAAAGCGGAGGCAGTAGCGAGAGAAGCAGAGACTCAAAGAAAATATGATGAACTTCAGCTACAACTTGAAGCCAAGGCAGCAGCGAGGGAAGTAGAGTCTCAAAGAAAGTATGACGAACTATAGCTACAGCTTCAAAATATGATGAAAATGTTTCAGCAGAATCAATCGCAGAATCCGTCATCTTAGACTTTTGTTTTTTTTTATTGTGAGAATAATATACACAATAATACTTTTGAATTTATTATTTATTTATTTATTAATTTAAATCATATACATATTTCTTTCGTGATAGTATCATTTAAATTTGAAGTTACTAGTTGAAATTGAATTGGTTGGATTTAAATTTATAGGAAAAAATGTTGAAAATTCGAGTTCTATATGAATTAAAATGAGTTGGTACTATCTGTTAATGTTGTCGGCATTTGTGGGAAAAACACCGCTAAAGAACTGTTCTATAGCAGCGGTGTTTGTGGTAAAAACGCCGTTAAAGAACATGTTCTATAGCTGCGTTTGTGGAAAAAGCGCCGCTAAATATCACATTCTTTAGCGGCGTTTGTTGGAAAAGCGCCACTAAATACCACGTTCTTTAGTGGCGTTTGTTGGAAAAGCACCGCTAAAGACCATGTTCTATAACAGCATTTTTCCGCATAAACGCCGTGATTTTTAACGGCGTTATCTTTAGCGGCATTTTTTGCGGCGCTTGTACAAACGCTGCAAAATATTTTAGTTGTGCTAATAAGCCCCGCTATAAGCCCAAAAAAAAACGTCGCTAAAAACTTGTTTTCTTGTAGTAAATTGTCGTTCATAATCACAGAATTTACCTCCCAATAGGGAATCCCTATAAGACACGAGCCTTATACTTGTGCCTTCCCCTATGGGACCATTTCCATTATCTTCTTTGACTTTTTGGTACTTCAATGAAGTTCGTCTTCCTCCTCTCTCAACAACATTTCCATTTGAATAATGTGTAAAAGTTAAATATTAAGATTATAATCTCTAAATTACACATAAATTATTTTTTTATATATCCCATTTTAAAAAAGAGAATCAAATCCTCTAAAATATATGTGCTAATTTAAAATATTAAAACCACAAAACTTAAAAATTTCAACATATCAATAAATTTAGATATACAAACTTAAAGTCTCACAGATGCATGAATTATTTAAATTAATTGAATTAAATGTTATGTAGATAATCCTAAAATAAAAGCAATTGCATGCATCACCTTTGACCTCTTGTTTTTCAAAATATTGATTTTTATTCTATATAGCAGAAATGGGTGAAACTCTACTCCCTAATTAACATGAAAAGCATGCGAAAATTTAAAATTTATGTACTTTCAAAATGGGTGACAGAAGCACTCGACTTTTCCATTCAAACTCAATACATTATTATTATTATTATTATTATTATTATTACCTAGTCTTCTATATCAAATTATATGCTTATAATTTATATTAATGAACAATGTTTTTGTATCAGCAAAATACCATAAAATATATAAACAGAGATAACAATTAGCTTCAGTATATCAAGTACATATTTTTTATTTGGTGTTAATAAAACAATTGAATAGAAATTTTTTATCATTTCAGTGATAATTCAATCCACTCAAGCCGGAAGTTTTGCAATAGAATATGCTTCAGCTTCGCATGTGCCACATAGCTAAAGTGATAAAAAATTTAAGGGTGTGTTTAATAAGTTATTGAAAATTTTTATTTTATTCAAAAAAATGTTAGCATTTAATATGATTAATAATCATTTAAATCTTTTATTAATATGAAATTTTGAGTAAGCTATCAAAATTGTCTTTTTTTTTTTTTTTAGCTCAGTCAAATTAAGACAAAGTCTTAAGCGATGGAAAAATCATGCCAATACAGAAACAAAAACTCAAAAATATTATCTATAACAACATCCCCTGCAACCACTTCCTAACCAGCAAGCATACAATCCTGCTCACGAACCAAAAACAACACCCTTAAACCATAGACAAAATCCGAAACACAAACAACCAGATTACTCCCTAATAATAAAAGCATAACATAACAGATACAAAAAGAACAGAAACTTCAGCCAAACTTCTGCTACAATATAGAAAACAAAGAACAGCCCATACTTGAAATTGTAGCAACAACAGAAATCTCCGCAACAATCTAATCCCCTGAATCAAGGGGAATCCACCACCAAGCTTTGAGCAACTCTGTTCTGTTAATACCATCAATAGCCATTGGAAATGCATCCCGTTTCCACCTCTTTCCACCACAGAAAAAGAAACTTTACCGACTCTTGTAGAACCTCGATCTATTTCAGTTAGAATTGATTGAAATTTTCAAGGCCTCATCCAATCATTCAACAACGTGGTAAAAACCACTTCGGACTCCACCTCAATATTTAACATTCCAGTTCCCATCCATCCCATTTCTGAATGCACCTCCATGGCAACCTTGGTGGCTTCAATTTCAGCTGCTATTGCTGAATCAGTGTGCACAACACCTGAAAATAAAGCCCTTGCTATGCCATCTGCATCTCTCAACACTTCCCCACATCCATCAACTTCTTCTTTCGCCACTCCACAAACATTGAATTTAACCCAACCAAATCTAGGAGGCTGCCACTTCAATCCCTCAATACATGAAAACTTTGAATCAGCATAACTCTTCCATGGACAGCTCCACCAAACACCCTCCTGCAAACTTAATTCATCATGCGCCACCCTCCCCCACATTAGTGCTCTCATTTTAACATGAAACACCAACGTATCCATAGACATCCATTTTTTCTCAAACACAATCGCGTTTCGAGCCAACCAAGCAGACCAACATTCTGCCAATACCGAAATCCACCAGACTTTTGACCATCCCTGCCTGATCCACCTTGACACATAACGACTAGAGATCTCCAAAACCATAAATCGGTTTGTCTTAGGTTATATTTTAGTCACTTATGTATCAAATGTTACGTTTTAGTCACTTTCGTTATCGCATATTTTAAACGAAAATTTTTAGATTAACAGTGTAATGTTAAGCTGATGTGCCACATTAAATCATTATTTTAAACGAAAATTTTTAGATTAACTTTTACAATTGATTCGTATATTTTTTTGTTTTGAGAAATTTAATTTTTCTTTTATGTTTTTTAACTTTTTTTTTTTTTCATTCTCTTTTGCTTCTCCCTCTATTTTCCTCCCTTATCCATTTCTTTTAACATAGTTTTTTTCTATGTTTTCATTTGTTAAAACTAATCCCTATATTTTTTTGAATAATTTGATTTTTTTTCTTTTTATTTCTTTATTTGTTAAAACCAAATATCTTTGATTACGTAGAAAACATAGAAAAACTACATAAAAAGAAATGGAGACAGGAGGAAAATAGAGGGAGAAAAAAAAGAGAATGAAAAAAGAAAAAAAGTTAAAAGAATATAAAAGAAAAGAATTAAACGAAATAATATAGGGATAAATTGTATAATTTATCCTAAAATTTTTGTTTGAAATGATGATTTAACGTGCCATATCAACTTATCGTTACACTGTTAATGGCAATTAACAGTTCAATGACTAAAATGTTACAACATGATAACATAAGTGACTAAAACGTAACATTTCAAATATAAGTGACTAAAATGTAACTTGAGACAAACAAAAATTATTATTTTAATAACTTACCCTAAAATTTTCAACAAAAAAATGTTGAATAAAATAAGTAGGTAATCACTTATCCCTAATGTAGAAATATTAAGTTGACTTTATTTTATTAAAAAAATAAACAAATTATTCCTTTTAAAATTATACAGTTAAATTATATCCAAAACTGTTTAAAACAATATAAAATATTAAAATTAAAGTAAGAATTAAATATTTATTTAAAAATTAATATTTATTTTTATCAAACAGCGTACATTTTATTAATTTACCAAATATAAAATTTAATAATAAAAATTTAAAACTTAAATTTTCAGTTTATTATTTGAAGAAAATTAGATCCAAAATCAAATTGATGTCGTCTTTGATTTCCAGTCCAAAGTTGGATAGGCCGATTCATCTATGTAGGAATTTATATATTTTAGAAATAAATTTAATGTTAAATAGTTACTATATAATAAAATATATTTGAAGTTAGTGAAATCATATTTTATTCATCTCTAGATGATTCAAATTCATTTCTTACGTTATTTTTTTTTTCTGGAAATATATAAAAGAAGAGGAATCAATATTTCCTGTGTCAACTATGATTTTCATCGGTACATGTACGTAGACTGAAGGACAACTCGTTGTCCAAAGAAAATAAGAAAAGGAAAACGAAAAAGAAAACTGAAACTAAAAGGATATGAAAAGAGCAATTGAGGATGAAGATAAGGATCTGAATTTCAAGGGTCAGACTTCTAGTAAGTTGCTTAAATAAATTGAAAGAGTTGGAACCATGATCCATGATGTATACCCTACTAGTTTGGTCTGACATGACATGTAGAAATAAGGGGAAATTGAGGATGACAGCACAACAGTCGTATAAGCTACCGATGTCATAGTCAACATGCGTGATGCCCAGCTTGAACCATAGAAAGGTAGGGTAGGTGTGGACTAGACCAGCTGTAAGGAGTTCCATATAAGAGGCTAGAACGTGGGAGAAGACTGGCGAAGGGCCATGCATGCAGCATTATCGATGTTTAAAAAACGTGGATAACATGTTTAAACACCAAACACCAATGCCGGCTTTGGTATGGCGACAGACTTTTGTTTTAAGTCGGCCGCTAAGGGACAACCCTCTGTGTTAACATCACAACGCTCGAAGCTTTATGCAACTAGTTTTTCAATACATAACCTCTTCTTTTCTTTTTCTTTTTATTGGTTCCGCTATCGGCCATTTATTCTGCTCTTACATTATAGACAAAGGATTGACTATTTGAACAAAAGTAAGTTAGGTATCAACTATATTTTTATTTAAATTTAATTTTACAAAGTATACTAATATATTAAAAAGCATATTATAAAGTTAAAATAAGTTGGACCTTGTCAAATTGAAGTGTTATTTACAGGTTCATTCTTGATTTTTTTAGTTCTAGATAAAATAATAAAAGTTAAAATTTTTTTTTTAAACCTCTAAAAATTTATAAAAAAAAATTTTGAGATCCTTAAAAAAAAAAAAAAAATTCAAATCTTTTAAAAGTTGATAAAAAAATTTTAACTTGTAAAAGTTAAAATTTTTTTTTGAATCTCTTAAAAGTAAAAAAACAAAAAAAATAAAAAAAATTTAATTTTAAATTTTGAACGACCGTACTTCTAAACGATCCCAAAACCGGACTTGATTATCTATTCAAGTAAACAAATTTAAACGAATAATGGGATTTTAAGAAATAGTAAAAAATAAAGGTGAAATGGTGGGCGGGGAGCGAGAGTTGGTTTGTGTGCTGCGGGAAATGTTGAGCCGTAGAAGCTAAGACCATTCATGGCCGACATATCTCTCTTTTAGCATCATCTTTTGTTTTTAATTATTAGAAGAAAATTTGATTCAGCCTACAAAAACTTGTCCTGCTGCTACGTTGGGATAAGTGTCGCAATTAATTTAAACAATTATATGGGTTCAATAATTAATGCTAAACCAGAAAGTAGTTAAAAGACGTCCTTCCGAAGGTCACGTCGGCGTGATTAAGAACATCCCAAACCCCACCTCTCTCCCTTATCACCAAACTCAACTTGCCTGCCTAATCCTCAGTTTCCCAAGTTGGACACCCATGAATAATATCTTTCTCGTTTTTCTTAATGTTGAAATTAACTAAATTAATTTTTTTTAAAATTTAAAAATTATTTTTTATCAATTTAAAAGTGAGAAATTAAGGATGTTATTAATGTTTTTCAATATAAAATCGATAAAAACATATAAATATCAAAGGTTAATTTTGTTATTATACCAATCAAAATTGTGTACAAGTGATGAGAGACATTAATTTTGTGATTAATTTATTATTAGTTGCTCACTCTAAAAATTGATAGAGATTAAATTGTTTTTTTTTTTGAGAATGATCAATTCACTTAATTTCAATATTGAGAGGTACTGAAAAAGTCTTTTTATCATCTTTTATGCACAATATTTTACAATTTTTATAAATAATATTACTATGATAATATATTTTTAAAAATACATCAAAATAGAAAATATTTTAAAATAAAATATAAGATTTTTAATTTATTTACGAAATTAAAAAAACCTGATTATTAATATATCAAAAAATAACTTGTATTAATAAATGATCAAAATATGCTATTAGCCCTTGCATAAGTGGAAAATTTAGTCATTATATTTTAATTTGGTCAATTTTGATTAATATTTATCGAATTTTAAAATTTCACTTCTACCGAAACAATAGCATTTAAATCTAGTAATTCGAATTCTACAACTGATCTCGTACTATGCTATTAGTCCAGTAAAAAGAAATTAAAATTTGATAAAATAGGGAGAAAATTAACAATTAAGGACAATTAATCATAATATTAATGTTTTTGATCAATTATGTATAATTTAAATTGATATAATAATAAATTTAATAATAATCTTGATTCTAAAAAAATTGAAGAATTTAGCTTTAACATTTAGAAAAAAATTTACAGACTGAATTTATTAAAATACTATCAAATTGATATAAATATGTAAAATTTGAAAGTTAATTTTATTATTATATCAATTAAAATAATGTATTATTAATATCATGATTAGTTATTTTTAATTAATAGAATTTATGAATATCAAAATATAGAGGTAGTTGTTAAAATTTCAATTTGGGGGCAGACGCGGTTGAATGGACTGCAACTTAGGAGAAAATAATAATTAAAAAGTCGACAGGAGAAAAAGAGATAGGGACAGCTCGGAAACACCCCAATTTGGCAACTGTCCTTCTAAGAGGACCGTTTTTGTTTTATTTTGCGCACGTTTTGTTCATGCCACAATTATATTTTTCCCTCGCGTATCCAACAGCTAGAAAATACCAGTTAATCGACATCACTACTTCTAGTGATACTTGATTAATTGATTTCCACTTTCTTTTGACCAAGGGAAATACTATATAAAGGCATGGTTTCTCTTCAATTCCTTCATCTCCTCATTACCCTTCTTCAAACTTTCCTTCTTTGAATATCTCTTTAGCTTTTGTTTATTGTCAATGGATTCATATCTTTCCTTATGGTTTTGCTCCATGTGCACTGCTTTCTGCTTCGTCTTCTTCTCTTTCACCCTCTTATTTTCTTTGTTTTCATTATTGATCTTCGTTTTGAGGTTGAAGCTCTGGTGTACTTGTGAAATCTGCCAGGCTTATCTTACTTCCAGTTGGACCAAAGATTTCGATAATCTTTGTGATTGGTATACTCACCTCCTTAAAAAATCTGCCACCGGAACCATCCATATCCATATTCTTGGCAATATCATCACTGCAAATCCTGCCAACGTCGAGCACATGCTTAAAACCAGGTTTGAAAACTACCCAAAAGGGAAACCTTTCTCCACTCTCCTGAGTGATCTTCTTGGTAGAGGTATTTTCAATGTTGATGGTGATTCATGGAAGTTTCAAAGGAAGATGGCCAGCCTTGAGCTTGGTGGCGTCTCCGTAAGAACGCACGCTTTTGATATCGTCAAGTCAGAGGTTCAATCCCGTCTTCTCCCTCTATTATCATCAGTTGCTGGTAAAGAACAAGTTTTAGATTTACAAGATGTGTTTAGAAGATTTTCATTCGATAATATCTGCAAATTCTCCTTCGGGTTAGACCCTGGCTGCCTCGAATTATCACTGCCAGTATCAGACCTTGCTGAAGCCTTTGACTTAGCATCAAAATTTTCGGCACAAAGAGCGCTGGCATCTTCATCTTTGACGTGGAAGGTCAAAAAGCTATTGAAATTGGGCACGGAAAAGCAGCTTAAGGAAGCCGTTAAAGTAGTGGATGGATTTGCTGAAGAGATGATTAAGCAACGGCGGGAAGAGGGCTTTTCAGACAGAAATGATCTCTTGTCGAGATTCATGGGCACAATCAACGATGACAAGTATCTTAGAGACATCGTGGTAAGCTTCCTCTTGGCTGGTCGTGACACGGTGGCGTCAGGGTTGACTAGCTTCTTTTGGTTGTTATCTCAGCATCCAGAAGTTGAGTCAGCCATCCGAGAGGAGGTGGAAAGGGTGATGGGGTCGTGTGATGAGCAATTTGGAAGTTTTAATCAAATGCGTGAAATGCACTATTTACACGGCGCATTGTATGAAAGCTTGAGACTTTTTCCACCTGTCCAATTTGACTCCAAGTTTGCTCAAGAAGATGACATATTGCCTGATGGTACTTTTGTGAGGAAAGGCACCAGGGTCACCTACCATCCATATGCAATGGGTCGGATGGAGCAGATTTGGGGCCCCGATTGCCTTCACTACAAGCCAGAAAGATGGTTGCAAAATGGGAGATATGTTCCTGAAAACCTGTACAAGTTCCCAGTTTTCCAAGCTGGGAAAAGGGTTTGTTTAGGGAAGGAAATAGCATTGGTGGAGATGAAATGTGTGGTTCTAGCCGTAGTTAGGCGGTTCAATATCCGGGTTCCCCATTCGAATCAAGCACCAAGGTTTGCCGCTGGTCTTACCGCCACCTTGAGAGGTGGCTTACCCATTCTAGTCCAAGAAAGGGAAGCTTAATTAATTGAGACAAAAGCTTGTTTAGGTAGTAGAAGTTACATATAGCTGATCCATATGGGTTGAATTTGAAAATGTTTTCAACACAGAAATCTAATGGCTGAAAGGGGACATGCTTCTTGTATATATATTTTGGTCAGATTAATAGATGTTACAGCACTTTTTTTTAAATATCATCAGTCTCTCTCTTCCTGATAAATGTTTTCTCAAAATATATTGATTTTTAATATCACTATTTTTGCTGATCAATGATGAACCAAAAAGCTAGAAATTCAACCCTTGGATTTGAATTATCATCTATCAAAAGCTAGAAATTCATAAAATTCCAAAGGAAAAAAAATCATCTTGTACCTTGAAATTGCAGAACGACAATGGTTGGCATGCAAAGGAAACGAAAGTTCTCATTCCCGTTAGCCGATTGTAGAAGAAGAGAAAATGATTTTTCTCTTTCATTCCACCACCATTTATCCATATCAATCTTAATTCTGTAAAATAAATAATACAAATCAATGGCCATTATGTGCTCATGCAAACATTAGTGGAATCCAACGGCAATGATCAAAACTTGCCACAAACCTTAAGCTAATTATGGAATAATTATTTTAAGGCCATGCTAAATTACTAATTAGACCCTATCATTTGTTCTGCCATTTATTAACTTTCTCAATTTAGTCCTTGTACTATTTATAATAACTTAATCGATTTAATTAACAGTTAATTCTATTTCTCAATCTCTTATTCATCTCACTGGTTTCTCGTTTTGAATTTTTTTTTGAATATACTGGTGTGATTACATGGTAGTATCTGTTCATATTTTCTTAACCTTTGACAACGAATACACACCTTGCATACACAGGCGCTCGAACCCGAGACTCCTAGGATGAACAACATCCTCTTTTTCACTGGAATCATTTGTTGGGTTCCTCGTTTTGAAATTTTGAATGAGAATAATTTACATAAGGTTGATCCAAAAACTAATGTTTTTAGACACCAATAAAATTTACCACATGATCAAATTTTAAAGACATGAATTATTATTATACACTCATTCATAGAGAAATTATTTTAAGGACCTTTTCCACCACATTATTCATGGTCTCTTTCCATTTATTTAATTATATTTCAATTATTTTTTCCATGTCAACACATCATTTTGATAATTTTTTATCCTGAACCTCAAACCCAAAACTTTGAATCTAAAATCCCAAACCCTAAATCCAAAATAAAGAACCCTAAACCCAAACCCGTAACCTCGAACTCTTGAACCTTAAATTCAAACCTTGAATGCCGAACTCATAATTCATAACCCCAAATCCTTAAACATTAAACCCTAAAATCCAAATACTTGAATCTTGAACTTGAACCTAAACCTAAACCTTAATACCCCGAACTCAAAACCCAAACCCAAACCATAGACATTAAATCCAAAACATTGAATATCGAGATTCGGGATTCAAGGTTCGAGGTTTTGAGTTCTGGATAAATAATTACCAAAATTATATGTCAATGACATGGAAAAATTGTACAAAAATTACTAATTTTTCAAAAAAATTGGTTGCACAAAAATAAAATTGTTAACCTATGAAAAAATAAAATAAAATGATTAAAATTTGTAAAAGAATAAAATATGTTTATTTATAATTTAAAAATTAATTATTTGAAGTAATTTAATTAAAGTTAGATTAAGTCGGGGAAGATATTAGATATAGATGAGTGTATAATAATACTTTATCATCTTTAAAATTTAATGATGTGATATTATTTTATTAATGCTTAAAAATTAAATTTTTTAAGATGATCCTAATATAATTTATTCCCATTTTGAATAGCTCAATTTAAGGAACTCAACCTTCAATCGAATTTTTCAACACCGACGAATATTGGGTCGTTACATGCATCCATTTTGCATTTATCATATTTTCTTCAATTTTAAATTGCATGTAAAGTGTTTTTTTTTTTAAGTAATTAGAATTTAATAAGTGTTTCATTGCATTTAGTTTGAACACAAAACGAGGAAAATTGGACAGGTAACTGGAATGACATGGGCGCCACAACGCCTAGGCTAAATGAAAGGGCCAAATTTGGCCCCAATTTTCTTCGTAGCCAATTACCAGATGTAACCCTAAAAGGGCCATACAAATACCTATAAGTAACCTACTTTAAGCTACGTTAAAGAGAGTGGATGTTATTGTTTATTGCTTAGCTTTTCTAGTTTCATAGCTACTTAGAGTTTTAGTTCTTTTCTTCTTTTTAGAGTGATTGTGTTGAAGACTTACCTCTATAGGATATCCATGATTCCTTTAGATTAAATTCGTTCATATAATTGGATTGATTTTATCTTATGATCACCATTGTATCTTTCATTTAATGAAAATTATCATTAATCAAATTAACAATGATAAAATCATTTATTCCAGGCAAATGACTCGTGATCAGGTTTCATTTTCATAATGCATACAATGATAATGAGAATATATTGTTTACTATTTTATTGAGGTATGATTCTACTATTGTGAGTGAAGTCATATAATGCATAAGTCATGTACCCAACATGTAACACCCCTCGCCCGACCCGATCGTTGGGTTCGAGTTATAAAATGTTACACTTGTGTTGGAGCAACTATAGTAAAATATATAGTAAATAATCCTTTACACATACAATCCAATGTTAAACACAAGCAATTTATGTATAGTAATTAAATCCAAGTCTTAATCAAGCTTGCGAAAGCTCTTTTATCAACCTGAGCACGAAGTAGGACCAAATTACAAAGTTTTAAAACTTTAGTTTGTCAAATCACAACGTTAAGCCACTTGACGTCGCGATATCACATACTATCGGTCGACGTTGTGATGAGGAAATATGATTGTTGGGGCGGGAACTCTGTTTTTGATAAAATTTGAACCATTTGGTACCTATTTCAAATTTCCAAACAAACCAACCACAATGTTCATCAGTATCCATTTCATTAGAATCAAAATCTTACCACAATGTTCAACATCTATATTCAAAACTTTATCAAACCATTATTCACCTAAACAACTGTCAAACCTTAACATTTCATGCTATGAATGAATCACCAACCAAGTCATTCATTTTCCAATATTTACCTATACTAAAGATCCTTAAAACATACCAATTCATTCTCATTTCAAGCACTTATGTACACATATACACATCTAGAGCTTATAAACATTAAACATAGCCATTACTTATCAAGATTTGGCCACATTTTACAAACATATTCCAAGTTAACATTGTTCAAATGCATTTCATCTCATACCTATCAACAGGCTATCAAATCTTCCTCAATTCATACCATTTCATGACCAAACATATAGATATAAATCATCACAAGTTTAAGTAAATAAAAAAAAAATTTTGAACATTCTACTTGTGGCTCAGTCAACATGATTATTAAAGATAATAATAATTTGGTACATAGAATGGGTAATGTTTTGGTAATCCCAAAACAGATTTTATTTTCCTAATGAAGTTACAATAAAGTTTATTCACCAAAAGAAACTCTTCAAAGGTAATAGAAAATGAGCATGATGACATTGAGTAGTGTCCCACAACTTAAGATTTAAGCCCTTGATTGAAAAGGCTAGGAGTATGAATATTCGCCATATAATCTTCCCAATCAATACTTCTGGAATCAAAGTTAAATTCAGCTAAATCAATGCCTCTTTCTTCAGCCACCCTTTGCAATTTCTCTAAATTTCGGTCATCAAAACTGTTTGAAGAGAAGAAACAAATAGATAAAAATGAAAAAAGGTTAATAGTTACTCACTTTCCTTTTTGTATAACGATTTATTTGACTTTCAATTTCATAAAAAAAAAATTATTTTAATTCTTTATTAAAATTTTCGTTTTTTTAGTTTTACAATTTCTATTGTTTGTTAAATCATCTAAAAAATGGATGAAAAAATTAATTGACATTCACTTACGTGTATACCACGCCAATAAAGTTAACAAACCTTAACTTTATCATCCATTTTGAGTGATTTGATAAAAATACAAGTTCAAACACTAAAAAAACCGATAAATTAAATAAATGATTAAAATGAATTTTTTATAAAATTGAAAGGCGGAATAAATGATTGCAACTTCTCTTTGCTAGTCAAAATACAAGTTAGTTGTTAAATGCAATATGATTGAAATATTGCAAAACACAAACTTACATCCCCATGAAGAATGCATAAGGCTTGTAAAATTCTACTAATCGAAATATATACTTGACTCTACGATCAAGATCTGAATAAATCTTTTCGAAACGTTGACCACAAAATATGTTGATGAAATAAAATACCTAAAATTTAAGAATAAGAACATGGGAAAAGAGTTAAAAAGTGTAGTGAGGAAGAGAATAATTTGAGGCAAAAATACTTGATAAAAGTAAAAAATTAAGAACATACCTTCAGTGGGAGCACATATTTGATTTTCATGTATAGGAAAAATCTACTGATTGTGCTTAACACTATCAATTTACCAACTTCTACTTTCTTCCCATTTCTATCCATCCATGGGTTTTTAGTGAAATAATAATGCAAAAGGTTTCGAAGATGAGAGTACTTTAAAGGATTTTTGGATGAGGTTCCCACATGGTAAATGGTCTCACAAGAATGTTGATGACGTGCAGAATGAACTTCCATGGCCACAACCATGGCATTCACCACCATATCTACTGGTATCTACATATATAAATTAGAAATAGAATTTCATCAGCATGTTTTTCATGCATAGTTCAAATTAATTATGCCTAGTTAAAGGGAGAAACTGGTGACGTTATCGAAAAATTGAAACTAGAATTCTCACCACATCAAGAGCAGAGTTAAGATTGCCAGGAAAACATCTCAGCTTCCCTTTTCCATAATTCACGATGACGCTATCTATGGTTCTGTAAATAAGAAACCATTCATAAATTTTGTAAGTTGTCAACTCATATTTTTTAGAAGAAGAAGAAGAAGAGGAGGAGGAGGAGGAAGAAGAAGAAGAAGAAGAAGAATGATTTGATACATGATAGTGGAGTTTTTTAGATTCTACAAGTAATTTGAGGGTTTAACAAATGTTTTATAGAATGTAGTAATATATATATATATATATATATATATATATAAACACAACACTTGTCACACTTTCAACTTGCTAACTTCATTGACGGTGTATCAAATAATTACCCTAATAATAATAAGTGTTTTTTAAGAAAAATAATAATAACTGATAAGACACATTGCACTTTTAATAAATGATCTAAGTTCAAGTATTAAAAAAAATATCGTTCGAAGGGATAACCATAAATCCTAAATGATTGACACACCCATTATGAACGAAAATAATTATATAAAAAACTTATGTAAAAATAAATGAGGATTTAGTTGAAATAGAAAATTTGAGACTTTGAAAATTAGTGTCTATGATAAAAACAACCTCACCGTAAGTAAAAAATATTTTTTAATCATCTCTCAATTTAATTAATCTTAAAAATAACCTCAACTCAATCAAAAACTTAAATATAATAATAATAATAATAATAATAATAATAATAATAATAATAATAATTTGAATTTGCGTTAATACCTGACACCTTCAATCCAACCAGGGAAAGGCTGTTTGTAAGTGCTTGCAACCATTGTGGGACGTATTATAACAAGAGGCAAATCTCCTTTGAACTTCTCTAAAAGCATCTCTCCCATTGCCTTTGTAAATACATACGTATTTGGCCACCCATTCAATTTTGCCCCGTATTAAGATAAAAAAAAAAACTTGTAATTTATTATTCTTAACCATTATGATTGAGTTAATCATTATTTTATTCTAGATTTTGTAGTTAAGCAATCTGTTATCATTTTTTCCTCTTTTAGTTTGCGATCTTAGGTTTAACTTATATTATTGGATTTCTTTTGTCATACAAGATTTGCATTTACTCCTCAAAATTTTAGTATATATAGATTAAGAGGCATAATGGGATTTAGTTTAATCATAATTCTAAATTAAGATGAAAGGAGAATATAGAAAGAAACCTTTCAATGCCCAATTCCTTCATTGACGATCTGGGATGCACTGATTTTGTAGTTGGCTTACTCGTTCCTCAGCAATTCTCCTCTCTTCAAAAATGTTCATCCCATTCAAATTCTTACCCGTAAAAGATTGTTTCTGTAATATTATTCCTGTCTGTTCACCGCATACATAAGCTAAAACAACAACAAAAATATATGATACAATTAGTAATCAAATATATTTAAATTTGTTTAACTAAGAATTAAGTTAATAATTTACGAAAATTTTCCCTTTTATACCATACCGGTTGAAATGTGGAGAAACAATTTTACTTTATCACATTTCTTTCCAAAATTCAAAACATTGAAAGCACCAAATGTGTTGATGCCCAACGCATCGTCATACCTTCAAAATAAAAGAGTAAATTAAGATGAAGATTAAATCAAGTTGGAAGATTAGTAGCATCATTCGTTGTAAATTTATTCATAACTCGAATTACTCATAAATTCAAAGGCCCCTAAAATGATTTAAAGTTTCTTTTTTTTTTTAGAACTATTACGATTCAAATTGGATGCGATAAAACTTAGCGCATAAGAACATATGAGATACAATTCAAATACGAGGATGGTACCCATCATTATAGCTTTTTTCTTGACTCGTTTAATTACAAAATAATTCTAAAATACCTTTCATTGAAGTCTGTTGTGGCAGCTATATTTATTATAATTTGGATTTCCTTTCGCATTTCTTCTCTTAATCCTGAATCATTCAATCCCAAGTTCTCGAAAGAGGTATCACCTGCTACTGCTTTCACCTTACTTGATATCACGGCATCAAATTTCGAACCCCAATTATTGCGAGCAACCTCAAACAATTCTGTGCTTGTAATCTATATACAAATTTTAATACATGTCAGTTTTATTTTCATTGAATATTTGGTATATAAAAGTTATAATTTTATATACCTCATTATATAATCGTTGTGTGGCCGATTTGTCATTTGAAGCTCTTATAAGAAGATAAAGCCTATTCCACATTCGGTTGTAGCCTTAGTATCTTCTCGACAAAAACTAATAACCATGATAAACATTAAATCATTAAATATCAGTTTTGCTTTTAATAAAATCACCTTTGACTTTACAAAGAGAAAGTAAGAGTAGTACCCTCGGCCAAAAATCCAGTTGCACCAGTGACTAATAAGGTATTGCCTTGAAGGAATTTGACTGCATTATCCAACTCCATTCCTGAGTCTGACAACCACAAAATTTAAGAGAATATATTACAATGGAGGGAATATATATGTACTAGTTTCAATGTCACTACATTCGTCATTATTGTAATATTTTAATATAATTAATTTGATAATTTACATACAAATATTAATAAAGATAATTATTTGAATATACCGGTGTCATTACAAGTAGCCGAATTTCCTAGAATGAACATCATCCGCTTTTCTATTGGAGCTATTCGTTGAATTCACGTAAAGAAATTTTTAAAGCAGAATTAAAAAATATAAATAATTTGTTTATAAAATTGGACCAAATAAAGTTTATACGAGTTGAATGTAAAACAAAAAACATATATAAAAGTAATTAGGAGTAAAAATGGTATTAAATGTGGAGAATGAGATACCTGATTGACAACAAAAGGTGTGGAAGAAGTGATGTTGGACCTCAGTGTATGACAAGTACCGTGGGAGAGATTGTGTTTATAGAGGATGGTGAGAGGTAATGTGAAAAGAATTTTTCGGTCTCGGTGGCGGCTACATCTATACTATCTATACCTATATACGTAAATGAAACGGTTGACAAATTCATAAATTAATAATTTGTAAATTGGGCAATATCATTACCGATTATTTTCATTTTTATTTTAATTATTTAACTTTAATAAATTATCGTTATTAATTTAACGTTGTTGTACACTCATATTTTAATAAATTTTCATTTTGATCACTCATTTTATATTCTTAAAAATTAATTTTATTTTTCTATCTTCTTGGAATTACTTTTAGTATTTTTTTTTTCTAGTAAAAGGGAAAACATGAAATTTTATTAGGAATTACTTGGGGTTTTATAGGAAAAATTTAGATCTTTACAAGAAAGATAATTTTATTTTTTTAATTTCCTTTATTTCTTTTTTTTTTTTAGAATTAAGTTTAGTAAAAAAAAGGAAAAGAGATAAATATATGCTATTTTTATGATTTTTTTCATTTTTATAATTTTTAAATTTATAACTTTTTATATATTTTTTAAAGTTTTAGAAATTACCAAATTTCGTCGCATTACACAAACTTAATACGTCACATGGAAAAATTAACGGTGTTAAAAAACTTCTACAAAAGATTAGGATTCAAAAGCTTAATTAATCACTTAAATTCAATTTGAGAGCTCAATTGAATTATCTTTAAAGAGATTTTTTTTTTATAATATCTTTAAAGAGATTTTTAATATAATAAGTCTAGTTTTCTTTTTCTTTTTTTATTTGATATATTTAAAGGATTAGTGTATATGTTAACACATAAGTTGACTGGAATATATATTAGACGTGAGTATTCGATCAAGTCGAGTCGAGTTGAATTAAGTCAAAAATTTTGAGTTAAATCGAGTCGAGTTAACGAATCCTATTATTTATATTCAATATTGCATTTACATGAACCGTTTATTTAATTAGTGGACGTGATATAAGACTATTTAATTACATAAACAATATAATTGTTTTGCCTTTTAACTTAATGAGTAAACATTAATCAAAACGACGTAATTTTTCCTTTTAACTTTAAAAAATGTAAGCATTTACCAAAACAACATAATTTTACCTTTTCTTATTTGGATAATTCGAATTGTGTAATTCATATTTGAGTTAAACCAAAAAAATTAATTTTTTATTCGACTTTATTCGAACAACTCGAATTATTTAATTCAAAATTTAAATTTTTTATCGAATTTTTCAAATAAAATCAAATTTTACTCATCCATAATTAGATACACATGAAAAAGAATTAAAACATTATTTTATTCGTATAATCGATAACAAACCCATATTAACTTTTTTAATGTTAGACTATTGTATTTAAAATAGCTTATGAATGTAATAGCTATGGACCAAAACGGAAGAGGATGACTTGGGCACCGTTATCCTTAAAAAAATACGACGGATCCTCCAAAGCGAAGGTCAGTGGCACATCCAGTATGTACCTAGAGGGAAGAACTTAGTAGCAGATAGGTTGGTCAAATTAAACCTCTCATGGAAGCAAATTTTACAGGCCTTCGACAAACCCCTTGTTGGAACCCAATTTGTCCGGGCCCAGTTTGAATCAAAAAATGGATTTTAAATTTAATTTTATTAAGTTTAAAAGTCCAAAAAATACAAAGTCCAAATTACAAATCTTGGACCCAATTTGGCTCAATCACAAATACAGACTCAGATTGCCTAAGCCTAATTACAGTTGACCCAACCCAAAACCCAAATACAAATTTCCTAAAGCACCTAAATGACCCAAAGTCAGCACAAGTGGGTCTGTTGCCACCCAACTTGCATCTGCTGCCGTTCACCCATGGCCAACCATAGCACGCCATGTCATCAGCCACTTGCTTGAGCCACCAGCTGCTCCAATCGCCACTGCTTCAAGCCTCCACCACCGAACCTGCAAAAAAGGAAATTAGCTGTATATTTAGTTGCATAGGACAAAAGAAAATTATTGCAAACATAGGCTATAAAAGCCGAATTTATTTCAGTTGTAAAGGGTTGGATTTTGAATATTTTGAAATCAATATACACTCATTCATTTCTGGGTAGAAGCAACAAATACTTCTTCGTCAAAGTAGAAGCATTTAATAGTAAGCAGAGGAATCACAATGTCACCAGAATACAAAGCACCGAACGAGTACAAGATACCTTAAATACATGCATGGACAATTTATTCTTTTTAATTACCGATTCAAATATCAAAACGTTTTTAACTACATTCAATACCCACTGTTCTCATTCATTTCTTTTTTGTTTTCAAAACGTTTCAATAACTATTAATAATATTAATAACTGTTTTAATATTAATAATAATAACATTAATGACATTTATAATAATAAACAGTTTTCTTAATAATCATTAATAGTAATAAATATTTTGATAATAATAATAATAATAATAATTATTATTATTATTATTATTATTTTAATAAAAAAGAAATCGAAAAGTCGGAACATATCTGCTTCGACCGAACTGAGTCTGTATCACCACGTCGGAGCCGGAGCCTATTACCGTCGCCGTTGCGCACCCGCCAAGAACAGACATGCAAAGAATCGAACAACGTTTTAAAAAAGAATAATAAGAAATGTTTTATAACACTAAAAGGGATTTAAAAAAAAAAACGGTTTCATTAAAAAGAAAATCTAAAACAAAAAAAAGGGAAAAAGAAAGGCTTTTACCTTCGACGAAGGCGCGTGGCGCGTGGGGAGGAAAGGAGTCGACGAAGACATGGTCGGACCGACGCATGTGACCAGGCGCGATGACGTGTGGCCGCGGACGATGGCGCGTGGCGGCCCCACACGACGGACGGCGACCGGGCTAACTGGCCGGAGTTTGGCTGGCCATGGGAGTGTTTGAGAGGTTTTTTGAAGAGGGTTTAGTTTTTTTTTTTTGAAAAGGGGTAAAAAATGATTTTTTTTTTCTGAGAAATGGCCTATTTATAGCCATCCAAAACAGTGTTGTTTTGACAAGGCTTCAGAATGCTCAAAACGGCACCGTTGCACCTTATAATCCATGGCCGACCCGAAGTCCGACGTAGGATCTGCGTGTTTTTTAAAGGAGGGGTTATTTATGCGTTCGATCCTTCTGCTTTTTCTAAAATTTTCAATCAGGTCATTTTTGCACTTTTAATTAATTTTAAATTGGCCCAATGATTTTCATAGTTTTTCAATTTAATCCCTCGACCTTTTGAAAGCATCAGGAGCTGCCACGTGTCATTGTTTTGGTTTATTTATGCAAGCAATCCCTCTTATTGTTAACTTATTTTAATTTAATCCTCAAATCAAAATTTATTTAATTACAAAATTGACCCAAAAATTTTTCATGGATTTCAAACTAGTCCTCTGACTTCAGGATGCCTGAGAGGCTACCACGTGTCACCTATTTTTGGTTTTATTGCCCTGGAGGTCCCTAAACTATCCAAAAATTTTGTTTTTACCCTCGAACTTCCAAAAATCCCATTTTTAACCCCAAAACTTCCAAAAATCTCATTTTTGACCCCAAAACTTCTAAAAATTCCATTTTTACCCTCGAACCTCCAAAAATTTCATTTTTGACCCCGAAACTTCCAAAAATTCCATTTTTACCCTCGAAACTCCAAAAATTACCATTTTACCCTTGAATGTCTAAAATTCCATTTTTAAACCTCAAATTTTCCTAAAATCATCATTTTGCCTCGAGAATCCAAAATTACCATTTTGCCCCCTGTGTATTCGAAAAGTCTCATTTTCAAACCCGATCGCGTCATTTTTCTTCATCATCAATATTTGTGTTTATTTAGCTATTATGCACTCGTATTTTGCATTTTTGATTTTTACCATTTATCTTCTTATTCATCTTACTTCGTGTTATTTAATATCCATTATTAACTGCTTATTCGTATTAAACTCGCATGCTTGTTTTCAAAATTGCTTTTCATAAAAGCTTTAAAATCGAGGCAATATTCTTTTACTTCGAGTTTCGAAAATTTGTGCCTTAACTCACTAGGTGCAATTTTTCTTCAAATCGAAATAATCGAATACCCTTAATCAAGGCAATGTTTCCTTATCTTCGATTCTGAAATATTGTGCCTTAACTTACTAGGTGCAACCTTTCTTCAAATCGAGATAATCAAATATCCTTTTCGCAAAAATATAAAAAAGGTTTTACAAAGGAAAGCTCGTTATTTCTAGATCTTGAAATGTCATGTCCTAACTCACTGGACGTAACTTTCTTCCTCGATCACTTTGAAATAGCGGGATTTCCAAACAAATTCGATTTCTTTTAAACTTAACTCATGCATTCAAGGATCGTATTTTAAACTTGATTCAAGCTTTTAAATGTTACAAATTAAGACCTGAAAATAATCAATACGGTACCAATTTTGGGCGTATGAGGGTGCTAATCCTTCCTCATGCGTAACCTACTCCCGAACCTGTATTCTGGATTTCGAAGACCTACATGTTTTCAAAACGGTTTTTAAAACGTTTTGTAGTGATCCAATCACACCGAACAAAGGATTGGTGGCGACTCCCATCATTTTTCGATTTTAAAACAATTTTCGAAACTCGTCGTTTTCCAAAAAGGATGGTTTCGACACCCCCCATGGAACTACTTGGTACTTTTAGTCAGGACATGGATTCTGACTTCGCTAGATTATTGAGTTGATGTATTGTTGATTTCTTTTTTACTCATAAAAAAAATGTATCTTAAACGATAAAAAAATTTATTATGTCTCAAAAAAATCGAAAATGCAAAAATTTAATTAAATTTTATATTAAATTTTCATTTAATCAAGTTCCCCAGTTAACTATTTTCATATTTGATCACGTTAACAGATAAAATAAATTGACGGAATAATCAAATGGTGACATGTGGCAACTTTTGGTTTAATTTAATATTTTCCCATAAAAATAAAAAATAAAAAATTATTAAAAAATATATTAAAATTGATATAAACTTATAAATATTATAATAATATAAAAAATCTAGTAAATTATAACTAATTGTAAAATTAATTATAAAATTAATAAAACATATTTAAAATTTTATATAAACGTATTTAATAAATTTTCTAATTTTTTTAAAAATTTATATGCAGTCAATAGTTTTCTTAAATTTTGAACTTTTATAATTATATTAACATGACTATCATTAAAATAATAACTAAGTGTTTAATTAAAATTTGTTAACCCCATTAGTGCGGGGCAACAGTTCTATTTTAGGTGCAGAGATTAATAAAGTTATAGGTAAGTTTAAAGTATAAATGAGATTATTTGACTCACAAGATAATTTGAGAAAAATTCAAAATTGATTTAATATTGAATTTAAAGCAATTCAAATCCAAACATTTTAATACTCGTTTCGAATTATTTTAAATATTTTATATTTCAACATTTTTGCATTCGATTATCATGATGTACATTTTTATTATTATTTAGAAATATTTAGGATAGATACATGTTCTCGTTTCATTGTGGAAATATTATTAGACGTGAAATTATATATAAAATAAATTAAAGATAATTTAGACTAATAATTAATTACAATCTTGGTACTTAAATAAAATTATGAATTTAAAAAAAAAAATAACTTTCGATAATTTTAAACATAACATGACGATTGTATGATATAAAATAATTAAAACAACAAATGGTACAAAAAAATACTATAAATACAAGATGATTGCATAAATGTTTTAAAATCTACATAAAAATAATTATTAACGTGTTAAAATTTAGATAAATATATAACATCTTAAATACATTAAAAAAAAAAATTGTACATGATATAAAATAGAAAATAAAAAGGTTAATTAGGCTGACAATTCTAGAACAATATGACCATGAGAAATAAATAAAATGAACAAAACCTAATTAACGTTAATTATTATCTCGTTTTTATACGGATTTATCCTTAACAAAAATAAATAAAATAAAAACCATATGAATATGCTAAAATTTATGCAAAATGAACTATTAACATGTAAAAGATTATATAAATTTATATTACTTTACACACTAAAAAAATGATGCAAACAAATATGTTTTTTTTTTCCTTTAAATTGAATCATAATGAAAAATTATACGTCTGAACATGAACTATGAAAAATATATAATAAAAAAAACAACTGAAAACAAAAAATAATATAAAGACAACACACAACCTCATTTAATTCTCAAATAAATGGAATTAAAGTTAAAATTGATTCATTATAATAAATTATGTAAAATATGAAATAAATTGCATGACACGAAAATTATATGAAAAATAATTGAACGGAATTTGAAAAAAAAAAAATACTCAAGTATATGCAATTTTGTCAAAAAAATTACATAAAGTGAACTATCAAAGTACACAAATATATGGAAATTGACATAAAATACATAATTTTAAAAATAAATATTATATATAATAACGTAAGTACACAAATATATCGAAATTGACATAAAATGAATTATTAGTATGTATTAATAAAATTATATAATATTATAATACCCAATATACATCAAACACATCATTTTGACCCCAACAATTTTTTTTTTCCAAGAAGTACTCATATAACAAAATTAATGTTACTATTCCATAATTAACCCTCAAATTAATTTTAGTCCTTCATATTATGTGTCTCAAAATCAGCAAAGCATATCCTTAAATTGAGCTTTTATTTATTCGTATAGATATTATCTTAAAAATTCATTACATAAAGTTTATTTTATATAAAATTTTATATACAAAAGTTTTATCGGTCAAGTTTAGGTACTTAAATTGATTTATCGAGCATAATTAATCAAACGAGCTTGAATAATTTTATTACATTGTGAGTTGAATTCAAACTTAAAAAATAACAATTGAACTCAAACCAAATACATTTTTATTTTTGAATTCAGTTTGAGTTTGAGATTGTTACTTTTTTATTTCAACTTAGTTTCATTACATCCCTAATAAATTTGATGTCCATATTAAAATAAATTCAAACCTGACAATATATTTCAAAAACATGTTAAAAAACGAATTAGATGCACAAATCAAATCAATAGGAAAGTGAGAGGCTAGACATTGACGTAATTGGGTTTGTCGAAATCTTTTTTTTTTTGGAAAACGACAAATTTCGAAAATTATTTTAATGTTGGAAAATGGGAGTCACTACCAATCTTTTATTCGGTGTGATTAGATCACCACAAAACGTTTTTAAAAAACCGTTTTGAAAACATGTAGGTCTTCGAAATCCAGAAAAACAGGTTCGGGAGTCGGTTATGCATGAGGAAGGATTAGCACCCTCATACGCCCAAAATTGGTACCGTGTTGATTATTTTCGGGTCTTTGTTTGTAAAATTTTGAAAGCTCGAATAAAATTTAAAATACAATCCTTGAATGCATGAGTTAAGTTTAAAAGAAATCGAGTTTGTTTGGAAGTCCCGCTATTTCAAAGTGATCAAGGTAGAAAGTTACGTCCAGTGAGTTAGGACACAACATTTCAAGATCCAGAAATAACGAGTTTTCCTTTATAAAACTTTTTAAATTTTTGGGAAAAGGATATTCGATTATCTCGATTTGAAGAAAGGTTTCACCTAGTAAGTTAAGGCGCAAATTTTCAGAATCGAAGATAAGGAAACATTGCCTCGATTAAGCGTATTCGATTATTTCGATTTGAAGAAAAATTGCACCTAGTAAGTTAAGGCGCAAATTTTCGAAACTCGAAATAAAAGAATATTACCTCGATTTTAAAGTTCTTATGAAAACAATTTTGAAAACAAACATGCAAGTTTAATATGAATAAGCAGTTAATAATGGATATTAAATAACACGAAGTAAGATAATTAAGAAGATAAATGGTAAAAAAATAAAAAAAAATGCAAAATACGAGTGCATAATAATTAAAATTAAATGCAAATATTGATGAGGAATAAAAATGATGCAAACGGAGTTGAAAATGAGACTTTTTACACCCGGGGGCAAAATGGTAATTTTGGATTATTGAGGGTAAAATGGTAATTTTGGGAAAGTTTGGGGTTAAAAATGAAATTTTTAGATACCTGAGGGTAAAACGGTAATTACAAAAAATCGAGATCGAAAAACGAAATTTTTGGACATCTAGGGGTAAAATGCTAATTTTTAGGAAAATCGGGATCAAAATGGAATTTTTGGACATTCAGGTGTAAAAGGGTAATTTTTGAAAGTTTTGGGGTTAAAAAATGGAATTTTTGGACATTTGGGGGCAAAATGGTATTTTTTTTAAGTTTCAAGGTCAAAAATGTAATTTTTTGAAGATCGGGAGTAAAAATGTAATTTTTTGGAAGTTTCGAAGTCAAAAATGGAATTTTTGGAAGTTTAGGGGTAAAAATGTAATTTCTAGAAGTTTCAAGGTTAAAAATGGGATTTTCAAACAGTTTAAGGGTAAAAATGTAATTTTTTGGAAGTTTTTGGGTTAAAAATGGAATTTTTGGAAGTTTGAGGGTAAAAATGTAATTTCTAGAAGTTTCAAGGTCAAAAAAGGGATTTTCGAACAGTTTAAGGGTAAAAATGTAATTTTTTGGAAGTTTCGGGGTTAAAAATGGAATTTTTGGAAGTTTTAGGGTAAAAATGTAATTTCAAAAATGGGATTTTCGAATAGTTTAAGGACCTCCAGGGTAATAAAACCAAAAACAAATGACACGTGGCAGCCGCTCAGGCATCCTGAAGTCAAAGGACTAATTTGAAAACCATGAAAAAATTTTGGGCCAATTTTGTAATTAAACAGAACTTGATTTAAGGATTAAATTAAAACAAATCAGAAATAAGAGGGACCATCTGCATAAATAAGCTAAAATATGACACGTGGCATCTTTTGGTGCTTTCAAAAGGTCAAGGGACTAAATTGAAAAGCATTGAAAATTTTTGGGACAAATTAAAATTAATCAAAAGTATGAAAAGGATGAAATTGAAACAATCTAAAAAAAAGAAAGGACCAAATGCATAAATATACCATTAAAAAAACACGCGGATCTTAGGTCGGGTCTGGTCGAATTTCGATCGAGATATGGGTATTTTTAAAGAAACGACTCCGTTTTAGACGAAATACCTTCACCAAAATGTCGTCGGTTTGGTGAGGGTATTTAAACCCTGAAACCCTTTGTAAAATCTATTTCCTTCTTTAATTTTTTTTCAAAATTCCATTGTTCTTTGAAGACCCCCCCTTTTTCTCAAATCCTCTCATCTCTCTCCTCTCTCACCCCTTTCCTTCGTTGTCAATCGGGCTTCGAGCCATCGTCGTCCGCCGTGCGTTAACTCCACGCTTAATCGCTCGTTACTGCCCAACACATTCCGTCACCGCTCCGTCGTACGCGTCGCCAGGTAGGCCGAAAGTCCCTCTCCTTTTCGTTTATTCTCTATTTTGTTTTGATTTTAAAACTTCATGCATGAATCTTTTAGATCTAAACCTTTTTTTGAACTTTTATCCGGTTTTAGGGAGTGATATATTCTTATTCCCTTTGTTCTCTGTTTTAAATCTGGTTGTTTACTGATTTGTTTTTAAAACTAACTGTTTTGATTTTGTTCACTCCTTGGTTTTGTACTCGAACCAACGATGGCAACGTCTGAGATCGCAAGACCGACGGCGGCTATGAGGTCTCCGTCCACAACCTCAATCGGCGGAGGCAGATCGAAAGAGGGGAGTGTCCTATCGTTTTCCCTTTTTTGGTTATTAATTATTAATTATTATTATTATTATTATTATTATTATTTCATTAATAATTATTAAAGTTATTTATTACCATTACTTATTACTAATATCATTATTAATATTATTAATAGAACCTTATTTATTACCCATTAATTTAATAGCATACACTTAATATGGCTATTTACTGCTGCTATTTGAAAACGTTTCCTTTTTTTTAAAAGAAGGCAGTAATGGTTATTAATGAATGAAATAAGTACTGTGATAATGTATATGAAACGTTTGAAAGCTAGAAAGATGTATAAACAAACAATGAATATTTATGTGAACAAGTACCTGGATTGTAAGACCTTGAATGTTTTGGTTGTTTGTGTCCCCAATGCTCGAATATAGTTTTGCAGAACACTGGAAAGTCTAAATCGTTTTTATTAATCAAGAGCGTTCAGAAAAAAAACAAAAGTCCCCTTACAAATTTTGAAACTAGTTTTTATAACCAGTATTACAATAATCATCTTTTGTTTTTCTCTAATAAATGTTCATCTTGTCTTCTCTCTTTTGTAAGTTCGGCTACTACATTGGCGGTTGGAGCAGCTGGTGGCAGTGCAAGTTAGAGCTGAAGGAGAAGCTGCTTGGGCTGACGTGGCGCATTCTGAGTGGCTGAGGATAGCAGCAACAATGTAAGTTGGTTAGTTTAGGGCTTGGGTCAATGTAATTTGGGCTTAGGGTGTAAATGAATTTGTTTGGGTGAGTTTGTAATTGGGCTCCAATTTGGGTTTCTGTAATTGGACACTTGTATTTATTTTTGGACATTAATTTAAATTTAAATTTAACTCAAATTTATAATAAATTTAAATTTTAAGTAAATTTAAACTTAAAATAAATTTAATTTTAAAATAAATTTAAATTCTGTTAGGTCCGGATAAATTGGGCTTCAACAGGGTTCATATTTTCTAAAAGTTTTAAAGAGTTTGTACTTGAAAGTAAATGAGAGTTTAATTATTTTACATACCAACTACTCATAATAATATTAGTTTTTTTTTCTCCCGTCATCACTACAACAAAAAAAGTTATTAGCGGCGTTTGGACAAAAAACGCGGCAAAAAGTAAATCAATAGCGGCATTTTTTCATAAACCCCGTAAAAGGTAAGAGCATTAGCGATGTTTATGGGAAAAACGCTACTAAAGGTTAAGCAATAGCGGCGTTTATGGGAAAACGCCGCTAATTTATATACATTTTATATATCTTAAATTAAATTAACTAATAATATTAACAATTAACTTTCATCAAATCAATCTTTTTTTTATTTATACTGGTGTAATTAAATATGGTAATATCTGTTCATACTTTCTTATTCCTTTCACAAACCACTCACACCTAGTACATATAGGCATTCGAACCCGGGACTCCTAGGATGAACAATCCTCTTTCCAATAGATGAATGACAAATCATATATTTTTAAATCTTCTTACATATAGTAGTAACTGTTTAGGGTTGCTAATGAATTTATCGTTATGGAGGGTATTTATGGTAAAATCTGTTAACGTTAGCAGCGTTTATGGTAAAAGCGCCGCTAAAGATTATGTTCTTTAGTGGCGTTTGAAGGAAAAGTGCCGCTAAAGACCATGTTCTTTAGCGGTGTTTGAGGGAAAAGTGTTGTTAAAGACATTTTCTTTTGCGGCGTTTAAGGAAAAAGCGCCGCTAAAGACCACGATCTTTAGTGGCGTTTGTGGAAAAGCGCCGCTAAAGACCATGTTCTTTAGCGGCATTTGTTGGAAAGCATCGCTAAAGACCATGTTCTTTAGCGTTAGCGGCATTTATGAGAAAAGCGCCACTAAAGACCATGTTCTTTAGCAACGTTTGTGGGAAAAGCGCCGTTAAAGACAATGTTCTTTAGCGGCGTTTTTTTGAAAAAACGTTGCGACTTTTACCGGTGTTATCTTTAGCGGTGTTTGAGAAGCATCGCAAAATTATTAGCGCCACTATAGGCCCAAAAAAACGCTGCTAAAAACATGTTTTCTTGTAGTGCAGGAGTAAATAGTCCTTTCGTTCATTGAAATCCGTGCAAAAAAGCTCGTTGAATCTATCAAATTCAAAACCCATCAAAGACTCTCTTACATGAAAGGATCTGAGTCCATTCAAATGATATTAAGCAAAATCCTATTTTGGAAAGAAGGACAAAGTAAGGGATTTAAGTCTGCTAAGGGATTTCATATATTTCCCACGTGTGATTCATCCAAACAACTATCTATTTGGTTTTTCTACTTCATTAAGTTGGTTATGCAATGTTTTTTTAATTTGGTCACATAAGCAATGTGATTGGGGGCATATTTGTTGCTTCCCAAAGTAGTTGACCACACAGACATGTTAGTACTAAACAATAGAAAACTATTAAATTATCCAATTCATGCCACATTGCTAGATTACTCTACCACTCTATAAATGGAGGATCGATAAGTGTCTTCACTTTATTAAATTCAAATCAAAGAAATTGAGTACTACTATGGATGCTGCAAACATTCTTTCTACAATTGTTGCCGAAATGGGGCAACTGCAAAATGAAATTCCAGAGCACCGTATATTGCTAAACTTCCTTTTGAGAAGTGTTAGAACAATATATTCGTGGTTAGGGGTGAAATGCCACTCAAACCTAGAGCTAGTTGGTCCTCTTTGAAATGCTTTGAGGCATAGCAGTTGACTGGACATCTAAGAGTAAAGCACTATTTCAATGCGGGCCGTAAGAGTGATACCAAATTGAGGCAAAATCTGAATACTAGATATGATCTTGAAATAACAGTGGTCAAGGTCGGGGGAAAGAGAAGGAAGAATCGAAAGAAGATCTCTAGTTGAGCCTTTGACTTACGAAGCAAATCAATAAGATGAGCCCGTAAGTAGGGATTTATAAGTTGTCCACAACCAAAGAGCTATTGTTCTAACACTTCTCAAAAGGAAGTTTAGCAATTTACGGTGCTCTTAAATTTCATTTTGTAGTTGCCCCATTTCTGTAGCAATTGCAGAAAGCTTGTTTGTAGCATCCATAATAGTACTCAATTTCTTTGATTTGAATTTGTTGAAGTGAAGACACTTATCAAGCCTCTATTTATAGAGTGGTAGAGTAATATCACAATCCAACATGAATTGGATGACTTAATAGTTTTTTGCACTTTAGTATTAACACGCTTGTGTGGTGAACTAACTACCATAGGAAGCAACAAATATACCCCCCAATCACACTGCCTATGTGAACAAATAGATAGTTGTTAGGATAAATCACACGTGCGAGAGATATGAAATCTCTTAGTAGACTTAAATCCCTTACTTTGCCATTCTTTCTAGAATAGGATTTTGCTTAATATCATTTTGATGGACTTAGATCCTTTCATGTAGAAGAGTCTTTGATGGGCTTTGAATTTTGATAGATTCAGGGGCTTTCTTGCATGGATTTAGGCTTGCTTACTTGCTTCGCTGAGGATAAGATTCCCTACTCGACGAGTCTGGCTAGGCTATTAAGCACCTTTGGTCTAAGCTTTCTCAGGCCTATCCAGAAGTCTGAAGTTCCGTCTACAAAAGGTCTAATTCTGAGCCAAAGCTCTATTTATTGCCTTATTCCCTTTTCTGATCAAAGTCGCTAAGGAGGGGTCAGGCTAGACTGTAATTTGTCTGAGCTTATTCTTCTTTTCTGAGATGGTCGGAGGTTAGGGAAAGGACACTCTTGAAGAAGGGCCTACTATCATAGGAGTGAAGAAACCTCGTTCTCTTATAGGAAAGGGGCTATGGAATGAAAATTAAAGTCTTTTAAAATATAAATAGATAGTAAGTAAGGTAGCCCATTGGGGCGAGGGCCCCTTCTCCCTCTGCCTCACCACTCGTATATGGTGATAATACTTAAATATGACATATTTTTAGATATTAATTATATATATTTTATGAGTGTGATCTTATTAATTTGGGTTATTTGTGATCCTTTTATTTTGTAGGGACTAAATTAAAGACAAAGAACAAATTGGGATAAAAAGCATGATTTTGGAAGATAAAGAGAAGTTGTGAAAAGGTGAAAAACTTGAAGAGAATTTTTATAGGACAAAAAGACTTGATTTAATTTTATTTTATTTTAAAAATTATTTTTATTAGGATTAATCTTTAGGATATTATTTATATTTAAATTTGTATTTAATTTATCTTTATCTTTTTGTATTTATCTTTTAGAGTTTAAATTGGATCAAATTAGGGGAATTAAATGTTTAGATATAATTCTATTTATCTTTTAGAATTTAGATTGGATTCAACTAGGAATATTATTATATACTATAAATAGGGGGTGGAGTGATTGAATTATTTACTTCCCATTCATTGAAAAAATCTTCTATCTCCTAAAAACTTTAGTTCAATAAAAAGCTCAATTTTTATTATTTTGTGTTCTTCCTTAAAAACATGAGCAACTAAAAACCCTTCTAGTCGAAAGTTATCAAATATTCCTCCAAAGTTCATGAGGTTTAGAATCCGTGCTTAATTCTTCTCACTCAAGTATTCATCAATTCTCTGTATTACGAGATTGACGCTTTTGTCCAAAATGCCTACAAAAGTAATCTTTCCATCTTGTGCAAAGACGGCTGTTTTGTGTCTTTTGAGAAGGTTGCATAGTCGGTTCACTAACTTACTACGTTGGAGGTTGTCGAGCTAAAGAGACAAAACGACGTGACATTCGTCGTTGAGAAAAGGTGATCTAGTGTAAGACGATCCCATTTGAGCAACGGTTGGCTAGAGTCAGGTTCCTCTAAAAACTATATCCAGAGCTGGTAGTCGTAAGCATCCTCTTCCACTATAACTGGCTTATTCGAGCACGAGAAGAACCATCCAAAGTCTATGATTGAACCGAGGAAGAATCAAAGATAATCGGAGGCTAGATCTCTAAATATCGATAAAACCTTTCTTCCTTCGACTTTGTTTATTTTATGCAATTTATTTTTATTTCGACACCTCTATTTTCTACTTCTTTTAATTTTGTTTTCTTTTAATTTTTCCCTAGATCACGTTGCTTTTCTTGGGCACGATTTCGCTCACGATTTCAACAGACAATATTCTTTACACTCCAGTCTTTGAGGATCAGACCTTACTTCCCTTTACTGTTATTTTTATTTATTTTTGGAATATGTTATATTTGGTGTTCCCAACGACACATCAAATTTTGGCGCCATTGCCAGGACTTGTAATGTACTAATCTTTTTTTTTTTCTACTTATGACTAGATCCGCTCTAGAAAATATTGCATACTCGTATGATCCCGAGATTGAAAAGACTGCAAAAGCTAATCGCAAGGAAACAAGGTTATGAAAGAGGCAGTCAGAAGTTGTAGGAACTAAGCATAGCCCACCTTCAGAAGTATAAGAAGGCAACGAAGGAGAATCTAGGGTAAATGAAAACCCTAATCCAACATTGAAAAACCAAGGAGTTGATCTACCGGTGGAAGTGCCAATCGCCAGGGTTGATGAAAATCGAGATCCGCCACCACCACCTATGAATCAAACAATTAGACAATTAACCGAGGCCGTTGATAATCAACCACCGTTGTGCATTGCGTATCCTACTGTGGATGCTAACTTTTAGCTTAAATCAGGTTTAATCCAGTTATTTCCAATTTTTTGTGGGTTGCAAAATGAGAACCCACATAAACATCTGAAAGAATTTCATATGGTTTGTTTGAGTATGAAACCTCAGGGGGTAATTGAGGATCAAATTAAATTACGCTCTTTCTCTTTTTCTTTAGTAGACTCCACTAAGGAATAGTTATTTTATCTACCTCCTGGGTCTATTACAACTTGGGCTAATCTATCTCGTTTGTTTCTTAACAGGTTTTTTCCAACCTCACGTGCCGCTAAGTTAAGAAGAGAAATTGTGGGGATTAGGCAAAAGGATGTGGAGTCTCTTTACGACTATTGGGAACGATTTAAAAAGTTAAGTGTAAGTTGTCCACAACATGAGATAATTGAACAATCTCTTCTCCAATACTTCTATGAAGGCTTGAAACCTATAGATATGAAAATGATAGATGCCACCTGTGGAAGAGCATTGGTTAATGTGATTCCTCAACGAGCAAGGGACTTGATTTCCATAATGGCCGCAAACACTTAGCAATTTCGAGCTTTAAAGGTTAAATCGATTCCCTTCCCATATGGTTTACTGTATGGAGCTGGCGTCGATCGAGTATGGCTTGTGTCTTGCTGGTGGTTTCCAATAGCAGAACATGGACTATAAACAAGTAGTTTCAACTGATATACAATTACCATTCATTCAACTGTCTACCTCAACCGTTGTAGGCCTTACGATTATATTCCAACCAATGTCGTCTTGTCACCCAGTCTCTAATAGCTTTCATTACGAGCATTGCTCATTAAGGTGTAATCAGCTACCAAGAGTGCACGTAAGGAGAATAACACTCCTTTAGGTGGGTTCATTTGATCACTTATGATATTTTAAGTAGAATATCGAACTCAATCAATCATGCTATAGTTTTCGACCAAATGGAGGGGTTAAAAAAATAGAAGAGAAGAGAAGATGTTTCTATGTAAGCAAGAGTAGTGGAAGTCGAGTGAAGGGGCTATTGGCTATAGCACCCGAGTGTTCCTACACCCGAGCGTTCATGGTGTTAGCTATCCTTTAGTTAATTAGAGAGGTTCTTATTAAGGTTGTTGCAATTGATATACTTGTGTATTCTATGCAATGTTTTTGGTATTACAAAGAAAGTATGTGATTAGATTAATTCAGCTTTAGCAAATTTCTGGTGGGAGCAAGGAGAGAAGACTAGAAAATTCTATTTGATGAGTTGGTTTAATTTGACAAGAAGGAAAGAAGAGCGTGGTATGAGTTTTAAGGATTTTCACATTTTTAATAAGGCTTCGTTGGCTAAGCAAAGTTGGAGGGTTCTTAATAATGAAAATGCTTTTTGGGTGAAAGTTTTAAAAGGGATTTATTTTCCTAATTGTTCTTTCTTTGAGGCTAAAAAGGGGGAAGGGCCTCTTGGGCATGGTCAAGTATAATCGAAGTTAGGGATTTTTTTAAGGAGAATATTCAGCGGCAAGTGTTGAGTGTGGAACATATTAGGTTGTGATATTTGTAGTAATAAATTTTTCTTAAAATATATTTGTACTTTTTGTGAGACGGATGCTAGACATTCCCGACTTTCAATTGAATGATCTTTTCCTTTAGTTTCATATTACAAATTACTTCGAGTTTGAGTTCGAACAATCACGAACCGAGCACAAAACTAAAAACGATTTATTACTTTCAATAGGAAAGTAATTCTCTCTTAATAGAAATCGATAAAATTGTAATTACTAGAAAATAAAATTTATTCTAAGAAAAATAAATTCTTACTAATTTTTGGCAGAATAACAATATTTGACACTTGTATATAATTTGTGTTAATAGCTATATCAATGTAATTTATTTATACAGAAAAATAAAAAAAAATCCCGATTGAATTAGTAAAACACAAATAATATTTACCTAATAAAAAACAATATTCTACTCTAAGTAAAAATAAAAATTTTACAAAACACGAAAGAAAAAACTAATATAGGAATATATTAAACATTTTACTTACATATTTTATTCCTAAAACAAATGTTTCGCAACATTAAAAATCATTTAATGTTTATATAATATTTTTTTATAATTATTTCAAAAGTTGATAATTTATCCTTCTTAATTATATTTATTGTTATATTTATTGAACATAATATAAATAGATATCTCTAAAGATTACATACTACTTAGACTTGTCGAAATTATTTTTTAAAAACGTGTTTCGAAAATTATTTTAAAATTGGAAAATGAGAGTCGCTACCAATCTTTTATTTGGTATGATTGGATCACCACAAAACGTTTAAAATCCGTTTTGAAAAATATTTTGGTCTTCGGAATCCAGAAAACAAGTTCGGGAGTCGGTTAAACATGAGGAAGGATTAGCACCCTCATACGCCCAAAATTGGTACCACATTGATTACTTTCGGGTCTTGGTTTGTTAAAACTTTGAAAACTCGAGTAAAAAATTTAAAATACGATCTTTATCTTTAGAAAACTTTGCAAGATTTGAAAGAAAACCCTTTTGGAGGAAATTCGCCCCCGTGTTTCGAATTTCTATGAGAACTGGAAGTTGTGTCCAACACGTTAGGGCACTACGTTCTCGGATTTTCAAAATTGAAGGACGTTTTGAAAGATTTTAAAGAGGATATTCAATTGCGTGAATTATACGAAAATCACACCCAGCACGTTCGGGCATGGTTTTTCGAGGTTTTCACACGAAAAGATATTACCTCGCTTTGCTTTAAAATTATTCATATTTATGTATTTGAAAACTTTAAATTTCGTATTGAGTTTAAAATACGGTCCTCAGACACATGACTTAAAAGATTTGAAGATAGAATGCTTGTTTACTTCGATTCTCGTGAAGAACTGACGTTGTGACCAACACATTAGGGACGACGTTCTCGGAATCTCAAAGTTAAAAGGGATTTAAAAACTTGGAAAAGGGTATTCGTTTCGTGTGAGTTATACGAAAATCACACCCGACACATTAGGACATGATTTCTCGAAGTTTCCACACGCAAAGGACATTGCCTTAGTTTTAAAATAATTTTGAAAACAAATGTGAAATTTTTTATATGAATGAACAATTAATAATGGAGATTAAATAACACGAAACGAAAATGAGTAGGTAGAAAAATGATATAAAAGAATAAAAAATACGAAATACGAAAGCATATAATCAAAAACTAAATATAAACATTAAAGAGAAAGAAAAGCAAAATAAATAGAGTCAAAAAAATGTGATTTTTGGATGCCCGAGGGTAAAACGATAATTTTGAATGCTTCGGGAATAAAATGGTAATTTTTGGAAGTTTCGAGGTTAAAAATATAATTTTTAGACATCCGGGAGTATAATGGTAATTTTTGGAAGGTTTGGGGTCAAAAATGGTATTTTTAGACATTCGGGGGGTAAAATAGTAATTTTTGGAAGGTTTGGGGGTAAAATGTAATTTTTAAAAAATTCAAGGTCAAAAATGGAATTTTGGAAAGTTTAGGGGTAAAAATGTGATTTTTAGAAAATTAGTGTAAAAAATGAAATTTTGGAAAGTTTGGGGGTAAAATGTAATTTTTTGGAAAAATTAGGGTTAAAATGGAATTTTGGAAAGTTCAGGGGTAAAAATGTTATTTTTGGAAAATTAAGATCAAAAATGGAATTTTCGAAAGTTCAAGGGCAAAATGTAATTTTTGTGAAGTTTAGGAGTCAAAATGCAATTTATGGAAAATTCAAGAGTGAGAATATGATTTTTGGACAGTTTAAGTACCTTTTGGGCAATAAAACCAATAAAGGATGACACGTGGTAGCTTCTCATGCATTCAAAAGTCAAAGGATTGATTTGAAAACCATGTAAAATTTTTGGGCCAATTTTGTAATTAAACAGAACTTGGTTTAAGGATGAAATTAAAACAAATTAAAAATAAAAAGGACCATTTGTAGAAATAAACCAAAAATTGACACGTGGCAGCCTCATGGACTTTGAAAAAGGTCGAAGGATTAAATTGAAAAGCAATAAAAATTATTGGGCCAATTAAATATAACTAGAAGTATAAAATGAACTTGATTAGAAATTTAGAAAAAAGCAGAAGGACCAAATGCATAAATAGACCAATTTCTGAAAACAAGCGGATCCTGAGGTGGGTCGGATCGAGTCATGGGTTATGAACCAAACGGTGCCGTTTTCATTCTGAAAGCCCACACAAAAACTTTGCCGTTTTGGTTAGGGTATTTAAACCCAAATTTTGTTTCAAATCTTCATTTCTCTTTCATTTATAAAAAAAAAAACCAAATCGAAACCTTTTTTCTCTCATGGCCTCCCCATGTTCGACCGCCACTCTGTCGAACATCCGTCACACGCGCGTCGCGTCTGATCATCACACACTTCTATCCGCGGTGTTCGGAGGTAAGGTTTCTTCCCTCTTCTTCTCCTTTCCTTTTCTTTAAAAATTTTGACACTTTTTCTTTTAAAAAACTCTTCTGGCTTCATTTCTTAAAAAAAGTTTTGATTTTTCCTTTGAAACCCCCATCTTTTCCTCAGATCTATTCCTATTTTTATTATTTCTTTTTTTATTCGAAATAAGTCATTTGCTTTTTAGTTTTAATTCGTTTATTATTTCCTTTACAGATTCAGTCAACAATGAAACCAAGGCCACGTTCGGAGATGACCATGGTTTGACTCCGACGGCGACACCATCCTAAGGATATGCTTTCTGACCTTTTCGTATTCTTTAGTTATTTATTATTATTAATGTTATTAATATTATATTTATTATTATTATTAAAATTATTTAATATATTTAATATGTATTTAATGTGTATTTGAGGAAAAAGATAAATGAAATTAATATAACAAGTAATAATTTAATATATATATATATGTTTAAAACATTTTGAAATAATTAAGGACAATAAATGACAGTAGTGATATGTTTAATAGGTATACTAATGTATAATATTTATAATGAAAACATTTCGAAGTTTGAATAATAAAAAAAAAACAATCAAATAATCAACTCATGTATTTAATGTACCTTGCAAGTGTTCAATGCTTTGTGTTCTGGTAATGTCTGGTGCTTCTGTTTGCTATTAATTGATCCTGCTTTGATTTGCCAATGTTTCGAAAGTCTATTTGTTGGTATTAATTTGTAATGTTCATAAAAAATCAGAAATTAGTAACCCTTTACAATTAATTTCAATTCTGGCTTTATAGCCATATTTTCAATCATCTTATTTTGTTTTCTTCTAATTAAATGCTTGTCTTCTCTTTTTTTTTAAGGTCGGCTTGCAGCGGTGGCTGGTGTTGCTGGTGCTGCTGGTGATGATGTGGCATCCTTCCAATGGCTGGTGGTAGAGGTGGCTGATAGCAAGTGGTAGCAGATTTGACTATTTTAGGTTGTTTGGGTCAATTGGCTCAATTAGGTTTGGGGTATATTTGGGTTATTGGGCTGTTTATAATTGGGTCCGGTTTGGGATTGTAAATTTTGAGCTTTTTAATTTAATATTAAGTTTTAAAAATAAATTTAAAATCAATTTAAACCTAATTTAAAATCAAAAGTTTTATCCAAAACTTGGGCCCGGTTAAAATTGGGCTTCAACAAGATTCCAATATCAATTCATTTATATGTTATTTTTGTATGCTATTTTTTTTATAGATTAATCTTTGTTGATATTTTTCTTATATTGTAATTTGATTTACTATTTTTTTATATTTCTCAAAGTATCTATCGGAGCGAGTTTAGAAACTATTCCTTCGCCATTCTGCAGGGCCATTAAGAGGTGAATGTTGGTCACAAGTTTTAAAGCTGTTATATGCCCAAAGCAAGATCGAACTCTCGACCTCTGATTAAGGTAAACTTGTCTAATAATTGTTATAAATATATGCTGTTATAAAACCGGAAATAAGAAGATCAATCCGAATCCAAATGAAGCAATAGGATAATGCACCTTCCAAGCAATTTCTTAAGGATGATGGTGGTAAACTTAAATACCAAGCAATTTCCCAGATAGAAACTTGAAACTGATCAAAGGCATTGATACTAAGATAGTAATTGGTAATCGTTGGCTACACATAAAGGCTTTGAACAGGATAGTCCATGAGAAAATTGAACTTACATGAACTCAAATTCAAAGATGCAGTAAATAGTTTATCCCTAAACAGAGAGCACGTTGAGACCAATAGGACTTCTAACTTTGTGAATGCCATTGCTCCATGTCAAAGCCCCAAAGACAAAGCTTCCACTACTGTTCATGTAGGGGATGAAATCAACCCTGAAGCTCATCTTCTCTCCAGTCTTTGAAAAGAAAAGTTTTGAAGGTGTAACCTTAACTTTAACACCAACTGGATGGTTTACATATGCATAATAAACCGTCGGGTCTTTTCCATAATATTTAACTGTTCGATAAACAGATAAACTTCCATTCATGTTGGACACACCAATTGAAGGATAGTTTAAATTATAGGATGGTATAGGAGGATTTTGGTAGCAAGTTAGTTGGCCAGTGAGGTTTTTCAGTTGTGCTGGGCTTGGACCTATACTGCAAAGAAAATTGATGATGTCAGTTGAATCAAGGTCATAAATAAGACCAGGTTCAAGTGCTGCTGTTGGGTTTATGTGTCCAGATCCATAGTCAAAAGGCGTAGTCTCATTGCCAAAAGGTTGTCTTCCAATCAGGCGTTTGGTGTTATCAAGGACAGTAGCTGTAGCAGCAACAAATGAAGTTTTAGATGTAAAACAAGACCAACAAAAAAGGCTATATTTGAAGCATCAACCAAGTATATTGATACTATTCATTGAATAAAATTGTTAACCTGTTGTCATTATTGCAGACTTTATAGCTGCTGGACTCCATGAAGGTTTGATAGATTTGATCATTGCAGCAACCGCAGATATATGAGGACAAGACATTGAGGTTCCAGAGATAATGTTATAATTGACAGAACGTTCAGCAGTGGCTTCAATTGCTACTGGAGACCATGCTGCCAGAATGTTCAGTCCAGGTCCTGTAATATCCGGCTGCAAGAAATTTGCACCATGTAGTTCAATCTTATGGATTATAGTTTCCTCATTAAACTTGTTTGAAATAGCAGGGATAATGTCATATTAAGGCATGAGCAGAAAAGTATTGAGAATGTTGTAGAAGTTACTTTAATGATCTCTGGAGTTATAATGTTTGGTCCCATGGAAGAAAATCCAGCCACTGCTGGTGCAGGTTTAGTGTTTAGAACCGTTATTGTCGGGTATATTTTGGCTACTGGATTCCTGTAACAATGTAAGTAGTTAGTACCGTTCAATTCTGAAATAGTAATGCAGTGTGTGTTTAATTCTCAAAGTACTCACTTTTCAGTTTCCATATATTTTTGTAGCAGTACTGCTTCTTCTTGACCAATTAGAGTACCTGGGAGCACAAACTGGAAACCAACATCTTTCGCCAATGGATCAATATATATCATACCAACTCCGCCACCTTGTTGGATAAATATGCTTTTCTCACTTCCGTTATCAGTTAATGTTTCAATTGTGCACACCACAATCTTCCCCTTGATGAAAGTAGCATCTAGAGTATTGTTCTTGCAAAAGCTAGAACATGGTAGAAAATGCATCAGGTGAATCTTGAGAAGCCATTTGTCATTATGCTTAATCCTAGGCCTTGTTCCAAGCTTTAATCTCTAGAACATTTGCTTCGTAGTACCAGGATGTAGAATGTCGGTCTTCTAACCTATGTCTACCTACGGTTTCTGAGTTAATAACCAGAGGGTTGCTTTCAGGTATCTTGGTTATGAAGCAATCACATGGCATGCATTCTTATAAAATTCCTTATGGGGAAAATATAGAAATGAACCCAGAGGGAATGAATATTTGGTATAATTTGTGTGATTATATACATTAATCGACATTGAAATGCAATTATGAGGCATATGATGATCAATAACATGTTTCATTTATGTAATGCTGCAGAGTTAATGTTTTAGGCATACCTAGCATTGGATGGTGAAACTCCTTTGGCAGCTGCTTCACTACCAGCTATCAAACCATATGAGGTTTCCATTTTCAGAGGGTTTAAAGAGAAACCCTGAGAGCATAAAAATATCCTGGTAAAATATCAACCTTACATGCAGGTTCCAGATTCTTTTTTACTTCAGTTTGTGTTCTTTTCTTGTTGGGAGAGGGTCCTGAGTGCAAAAATATTTACAGGATATTACCTTCAAAATTCTTGAATTGCCAAGATATATGTTAGAGTTGAAGATCCTGTCCACAGAACTTGCAGCAACTGTGAGGATCCAAGGAGCAACATTACTTGCTGTGCCTGGAAAAATTGAGTTTCCAGCTGAGCAGGACACTAGAATTCCTTTTTGGAAAGCATGGAAAGATCCAATGGAGATCGCATCTTCAAAGTATATAGGTTGCGGTGGATCAGGGCCAAGGGAAAGAGAGAGGATATCGACACCATCACTAATAGCATCGTCCATTGCCAAGAGAATATCAGCATCACTACAGAAGCCAAACCAACAAACTTTATAAATTGCAAGCCTCGCACTGGGAGCACCACCTCTTGCAGTGCCCCCGGCCATGCCAAATAAGCTGACATTTTCTACTACTGATCCAGCAATGGTTGATGCAGTGTGGGTTCCATGACCATCACTGTCTCGAGCTGACCGGAAGAAAGTGCCTCCTTGAGACTCAAGAGACCCAGATTCTGCTTCAAACCCTTTGAAATAGTACCTTGCACCTATAATTTTCCTAAAAAATTCAAGGCCATGTATCATTGGAATCACAATTATTCCATACTGTTTTCTTTCGTATAATACATTAAGCTTCGTTGATGTGAATCATCATTACCTATTGCAGTTAGACAATGCGAACTGTTCTCCAGTTACACATTCTCCCTTGAACTTGTCAGGCACAGGACCGAATCCTTGATCACTAAAGCTCTCTGATTCAGGCCAAATTCCTGAAGAATGAAGTTTAATGAGTAGGAGCTATGAATGGAATTTTCAAGAATCAACAAAGCAAGCAGATGCAGGCATGCAAATCATTACCACTATCCATGACACCAACAATAACATTGGAGGATGAGTCCATTTGAAGCCGCTTATATTGTTGAATGGAATCTACTCCTAGAAAATTCCATGTACGTGTTGTATGGATCTTACTTGTCCTGCTTTCGAACACTGAAACAACCCCATCCCTCTCTGCAACGCAAGTGCAATTGGTGAGAATTTATTACAGCTATGGACTGCATGGTAAAACTTTTTTCTTATATATGTAAACATGGTCAATAACTATAATTTTTCAGCTTTTTGTTTCACACTTTAGTGTTATTTGATTTATCAAAATGAGCATATTACAGTTTTGCAAAACAACACCTGCAACTCTTTTAGCTTGTTCTGGTGTGAGCATGGCTGAGAAGCCTCTAAAGCTTTTACTGTAATGGTGAAGTGCAGCTTCCTTTGCTACTTCCAAACTGAAAATTACATACCAAAACTTCATTGAAATGATTTGTCACAGTATCTATGAATAAATTAAATGGTTTGCATCTTCATTACTGAGAACTAACAAGCTAAACAAACCAATAATTTCAGAAACAATAAGTAATAGCTTAGTGCATGCCTTCCAGTAACTGAAGCAAGCATTTCATGATTGGCTCTGATAACAGATTCTGAGTTGGGATGAGAATGTTCCCCCATGTATACAATATAATGCTGCAAATCAAACAAAAAATGCAATGGAACAATGTCAGATTAGGCACCTAATCCAAATCATCTACGTTCCCATTAGATTTTTCTCCTTACCTTGGCGTTGCTACTGGCTCCATGAACCAGAGTTAATCTAATGAACAATAAAAGAGTTAAAACGTGAGCAAGTCTCATGGTGATGAACCAGAGTTCAAGTGATTAAAAAGCAAGAGAATATTAGCTCAAAGCTGGAAATGGTGATTAACCATGACCAGTAAAATGCTCTTCTTATAGCAGAAGAAAAGAAACTAGAAAAAAAGGTTTAATGCCGGCTTGATTTGACTATGGTTGAATAGTTCAGTGTATATGAAGACCAGAATGTGTATTTATTATAATGATTAGCCGGCTTTTCTTGTATTATTTCATGCAGGATCTTACATATCAAGAATTCCCATTAGAAAACAAAGTCTGATTATTGGAATTATCCAATTGGATAATGTTGAAAGAACAAGAATATAAACGTTCATTGAGGCATCTAAGTCCAGCAGAAGTGACACACAAACAACTCCCACATGGTAGTTTCTCAACTCTCTGAAGTTCAACTTGCTTGCATACAAGTTTATATTCTGATTTACTTAAATGATGGTAGTTTCCTCATAGAGAAACCGATGGGGTTTAAATAAAGCTCAAAACCGTGTCCAGTCAATTTGAAGGTCCATTTACAGCTAATGACCATTTACAGCTAATGATTTTGGACACAAACATAAATATCAGATAAATTTTGTCCAACCTACTTAAATATATCAAAATCTATACACCATGAATTATTGACATACTGAAATTTATATGAAAAGATGTTATTTTAAACACAATCATGTCAATATCAAATCTACATCGCATTGAAGGAAAAGAAACAAGTACATTTAATAGAAATTGGTAACCAATAATATCATGAAAAAGCTAGGTTTAATTCAAGTACATTAGATACCTTTTTATTTGATACAGAAGAATTTCTTAATCCAACCAAATGTATACTTCCCCTTTTCAAGCCATCTGAAAGATGTCTTCCTCATTCTTTTGAACCTTCTTTTAATTATTGTACTGCGGCATATATATATACCCAAGGGAGGGAGATTGAAATAAGAAAACATAGAAGAAAATAGTCAACAAATTTAGGCATAGTAAGGGCACAATTCATATTCAAACATTATATGCCACATTACTCGGTGGTCTTCTTTACACTGTAAAAGGAGGAAAAAAAATGCAATTCCATTCTGAATACAGGAAATGGGAAGTCAAGCCACCTTCCCCATTTGATTAAGCTAAACCCGCATTTCATTGGATGACAAGCTGGTTATGAATAAAATACAAATCACAGTGATAGCACCTCACAACAAGAGTAGATATATGTGACAATTTCATCCAATCCATCAACCTTCCTCTCCAAACTCCTTTGTAAATCTTTCATGGACCTCAAGATCAGCTTTGCTCACTGTTGGCCTCTGTCTTGCAAGCACCTTATCGAAATCTGATCTTGAAATAGGAGGTGGAAAGATCTGCATGGGCATTAATCAATGAAATAGCAATTTAAGTTACAATGGTAAGGATATTCCAATAGATTTATTTATTGCACATGCTAATAATGTTCCAGCATGCGTTCTGGATAATCCAATCTTAGACTCCACACATTTTCCGAAAGGCACGATAAATGCACAGCAAAAACTATCAGAAAATATAGAAAATCAAAGAGTACATAGGAACAGGTAGACAAAGGTAAGAGCTTAAAAAAGCAACTTGATACCTGTGCTGCAAGTCCTTTGGCTGCCAATTCCTGCATAGTAATTTGGACAGCACCTGGTTGCTTTGGTCCACATGGCATCCACATATTATTAGGTGTCTTGAAGAAAAACATGGCATCTTGGGTTTTACGAACAGGTTCAAAAAGAACATCCTTAACCTGCCAAGATAAAATAAAGGTTAAAACACGCACAAGTGAACATCTCTACATTGGCCATCCATTAAAAGATCATTCAGAGAAAGAGAAAAAGAAAGATATACTGATCAAGTACGAAATTAATCCTAATATTCATCTTCTTGTAGTACCATGTCCAACACTCATTTTTCACGCATATTCGTATATTGATATAGGGAGATGATCCTTTGAGGATCCTATTTACATGGAAAACTTGGGCAAATTAAATATACCCATATCAGATACCCAAGACCGGTAACATAAGATCAAGTGTCTCATATAGGTGATGCACTTACACAAACAGATATGTCTGACCCTGAAAACCCCTCTGTCCGGCGAGCTAAGTTTTCAAAATCACTTTCAGTCAAGTTGTGAGGAGTATCACCCAAGTGCACCTGTTGTAGTTTTACCAAAACAAAGTAGCCATGTCAAAAATAGCAGTAGTTGAATAACAATTGTGAAAAAGAAGACAAAACAGCCAAGCATTTCTCTTGTTTTTTCTTTTCAATGTTCAGAAGAGACACATCAGAGAAAAGTACTTTGAACATATGTTGCCGAGCCTTCACGTCTGGGAGAGGAATGTAAATCCGCTTATCAAAACGCCGGCGGATGGCCTATAAGAATAATTTATTAGTAAAAGATTGATATCCACCTCTGCTGATTCAAGGTAAATATATGGAAATTATATTCTAATATTATCCTACCTGATCAAGAGCGTAGGGAGTATTTGTTGCCGCAAGAACTAGGACTTTCTGATCATTATGTCCAACACCCTAAAACATCAAAAGCACAAAGTAAAAAAAATCATTCATTAACATTGAAAGTGAGGGTATCACACACACACACACACAAAAGTGTCACAATCTAGCAAAACATAATTAAGATATGACTAAGTGTTGTCAGATCCAAATACGGTAACATTAAAATTTCACAAAATTAGGATAAAAGATGCTTGCATGCTGCAGAACACTACAAAAAAAAAAGTTACCTTCCATAAATATTTATTGAATAAACTCAAAACAATACGCACTTAAAAGTTTTTCTAAATGCACGAGATTAATTGAGAAAATTTGTTCTATCATAACTTCCCAAGGTGCTTTGCTTATCATGCATGTCTTCCATAAATGAGAAGAGAGGTGTTCAAATTTTGAACAGGTATTGCATATTTATGAAGTTCAAACTCTTCTTCACGGAAACTCAAAATAAAAACCATAGAATAAACATAAGTCCCAAGATAAAATTGAAAACTGGTCAGAAATTATAAGAACGTGTATCATAAAAAAATAATATCTAGAAAAGCTTTGGGGTAAAGATGTTTGAGGAATTTGTTCCAGCATTTAAATACACTAAAAAATACCTGCATCTGCACAAGAAGTTCAGTTTTGATACGTCTTGAAGCTTCACTCTCATTACCCTCTCCACGCTGGCCGCACAAGGAATCTATTTCATCAATGAATATGATGGAAGGAGCACTATTACGCGCCATCTCGAAAAGGTTCGAGACCAGCTTTTCACTTTCCCCCATCCACTTTGATACAAGGTCTGAGGAAGAAACACTAGCAGAAAAAGAGGGAAAAGATTAGAACACTGAAAGAGAAATAAGCAGAAACATAATGTACAAACATAGACGGAGAATATCAACAAACTTCGTAACTAAAAGCCTCAGTTCACAACTTCAAAGAAACATTTTTCATATCTTTATGGGTTTCTACAGTAGGAAAAAGCAAATTGAAGTTGATGAAAGAAAAGGAAAAATTTATGTAGTCAGTTCATAGGTAGAAGAGTGACTGAAACTGATTAATCCGGTAATCAAAGCTTACAGAAGCAGCAAACTTACTTGATTTATCTGAAAGCCTTAGTAGTGGGATTCAGTGTCAAAATATGTAAGATTTAGAGTTTGGAAGTATAAGAAACAGGATTTAGTTAGATGTCAGAAGTGATTAATTAGTTCTCAAAAGAGATGAAATAAGATAAAAGGTACTTGATTAACTGCGCCATCAACAGAAATCCATAACAACTACAGCAATTGAAAAGAAGAAAAGAAAAAGACCAAAAAAGAGGGAACAGGAGTTCATTGGTGTCCCACTAGATTGGTATTTTCATAAATCAAAAGGCCAGAAGAATACGGACATTAGATTGGTATTTCTGAACTCCTACACTACTTAAATTCAATTAGAACTGGGATTCATGACCAAAAAGAAACCATAAACATATAAGCAACTTAGATTCCAAGAAAGCTAACCTAACCAATATAAACTCAACATGTATGACAACCTGGGTTAAAGAAAATAAAAAAAATATATAGTTCTTCCTCTGACTGATACAATCCCTAGAATTCATGATATAAAAACAGAAGAACATTATGGGGCTCTGCAGAGGCTGCGTCACCAGTATTACGTTATAGATATCATAACACAATTCCCACATAAGTAGTCAAGCACTGCAGCTGTAAATTCACCTTAATAGAACAGAAACATGGAAGAGGTGAGGAAAAGGCAGTGAAGTCAGAAAGGCAAAAGATTATCAGCTCAAAGAGTTTAACTGTTTTAGCAGCAGATAGAAGCCACAACCACAATATGTGAATACTGCCACCTATCCCTTTCTCCCAATAAAAGGAAGGTGGCAGTTGCATCACTGAGGAAAAGCTAGATAACAAAACAACAGTACATGTCAAAGGTGAATTTTCTTTACAGCTTCAGACTTGGAAGATGATTAGCGAGTGTTTTCTTACGGGCAGATAAATGGGTCAAATATGAGCCACTCAATATATTACCTAAAAAATGTAGAGTCAGCTTCAGTTGCAACAGCCTTGGCCAAGTATGACTTCCCAGTCCCAGGTGGCCCATACAACAGAAAAGCTCTCCATGGCCTTCTCTTTCCTAAAATACAAGAAGTATGAAAATTTTACAAAATTACCCCATTTATATCCCTGCATATGTAATGTTGAAATGGGAATGAAGAAAACTGTTAAACAAGTGCTAAAAGGGGAGTAGAGATTAGATTGAGTTTGTTTCTATCCAACCAATAATACAGTTGAAGCAAACTGCAAACATAAAAGAAATTCTAGCAAGATCTAGAGGATATCCAAACACATAAAGAACATCGGTGGAACTATATAGACTTAATGGATATCAAGCTCTTTTCCTACCAAAACACAAAACCTCAACTAATCCAATACATTACTTTGATTTGTTCCACATATCATAAGACAATCTTGGATAGACAGCAAATGAGCTGAGCTTAAGTTGAATTCAACAATCCTACTAAAAATAGAACAGATCTATAAAATTAATTAGAAGCTTTTAACTTTAAAAACCAAATTAATCTTGTATCATGTGACTAAAAATGCAATGTTGACAGCTTCAGAAGAGGTGGAGTCTTATATTGGTGCAAGCAACATTTTCTAACAAGGAAATGACACTAGTAGATGATGTCATAGTTTGCGTGTAACATTCTATGTTACTTGGACTCTTGTGAGTGTTGGATATGGGTATGGTTAGATTTTTCCACGTTTTTCCATGTATTTGGAGTATCCTTGGAAGTCATATCCCCTCATCCATATGTCAAACATGGGTACATCAAGAAAAATGAAGAGTCCGAGCAACATATGTTACATTTATGTGCTGAGAAGTTGAGCATTAAAATCATGATGTTATTAGTATGATTATTGTCATGAAAAACTATGTTCATCAGATTAACTACATACAAAGGGGGATTTCACAAGCATCTATACATCCCCAAATAACTCGTTAATATCACAGAGCTCACAAGTGAGCAAAAACTTTTGCTTTGTTGCTTGTACTATTCTAGGATTAAATTCAAGCATTGCAAGAAATGATAGCAAAGGACACCAAAAGTGGCTATACCAATAATTTGCTAAAATCTTATTGCATACAACAGGAACAGTCTAACAGATACATAGCAGGAGCTATATTTAGAAAAAAGAATAGAAAGCATGGGATGAATCTATGGATATTCAAAACAATTACATTTAGGACTAAAAATCTCAAGCAACATTAAATCGCAACAATTAGTTAATATTGCAACAAAATTAGGCACTCTCCACTATCACAAACAAGCATGATTATCCTATCAAAAATCAATACCATAATCACATTTCCCTATTGGAACTACCAACTAACCTCTTTTCTAAACATATACAGTCAAAAAAGAATGAGTTTCTTAACATTTTTTCACCAATCGTCAAGAAGCAATCTCACTATAGACTACGTATTGCAAAAGTCAAGCAGGCCTCCAAACTTCATAGCAAAGAACCAAAATCATCCTTAACAAAGCATATCAAGAAAATCACATAAAACCATAAGATTCATGCTTAGTTTAACAATCAACAATTAATCCATTTCATTATCCACTACCAGTTGCTAATGTCCAGCTAAATTAATCATTCTACAGATGCATATGGTATGCTCAAAATCATACTCATAAAATCAAATATCAAAAGCCCCTAAAATTCCCAAACAAGAAAACAAAAAACTAACCAGTAAAAAACTGAGGAAACTTGACAGGCAAAATAACAGCTTCTTGCAAAGCCTGCTTAGCACTTTCTAAACCAGCCACATCATTCCACTTAACGTTAGGCTTTTCTCTAATAATAGCGGAATTAAGCCCAGCTCTCAACTTAGCCTGCTCTGGATCCTCCCCATCACCGCCTTCTCCACCACCACTCTTGGGCTTACTTTTGGGGCGGGTGGCAACAGCAGCATCCCCATTAGAAGCCGGCCCAGGCCCTCCTTCATCGAGAACGACACGGATCTCCTCGGCACGGCGTAAATACTCGGTGAATTTCTGGGTAATTGCTTCCCTAATTTTGGGGTTCTTCTCGTATTTCAAATGGGTCTTGAAATAGTCAAGTGCGTTCATGTATAAAGGAAAGGCTTTGCTGTAGTTCCCTGCATTATCTTCTTGTACCGCTTGCTTCACATACTCTATCGCTTGTTCCTTGAAATTGCTATACATATCCTTTTTTTTTTCTTTTTCTGGGTACTTCTATTCCTTCAATGAAATCTCATGAGATAGATTAAAGATCTCTCTGTTTTCTTTTCTTTTCCCAAACTGGTTATTGGAGATGCAGAAAGAGGGATCCGAAGACAAACAGAGAAAATTTGGATAATTGATCGTCGAAACTGAGCTCAAAAGTAACCGTGTGAAATGAAAGTTGTTTTATTTTCCTTAATTTCCTATAAGTCTAATTGGGCTCATAGCTCAGTGGTTAGGAAAAGTTTGCAATTCTGCACCTTTTGTACAGTCGTAACAGTTAGGCTTAATACATCAGTTGTAACACTTTTTAGTTGAAATACGCTATTATGCCCTCTATTTCTTTAGATTTTGAGATTTAGTCCTTAAAAATTGAATCCTTTTACTTCTTCAATTTAAACCAATCATTATCTCTATTAATTATTTTTATCAAAATTTGTCAGTTTAACATATTTATTTTTTGTCAATCATATGCAATGTCATATGAGGATGGTCTATTAAATGAGCCAAGTTGACAAGTTTTAACGAAAATTACTAACAATGTTAATGGTGGGTAGAGGTGTCTAGGGATGACTGTTCGATCGAATTGAGTGAAAAAATTTCGAGTTAATCGAGTTCACGAGTCATATTTTATCATCCTAACTCAATTTAAATTTTTTTTCATAACGAGTCGAGTAAAATGAAATTCGAGTTGAGTCGAATTGAGTTCAAGTTAAATTAAAAAAAAAAATTTACATGTCAAATAAAAATATTGTTACACTATAATTTGGACATATATAATTAAGGCTCAAATAATTTGTTATTAAGTTTCGAATTTTCGTCTATTAAACACAATATTATTTAGTCATGAAGTCAATCCATTAAAAATGTCACGATTGAACTCTCTCTTATTATGTACCATTACGAAAGCAACTTATAATTTTGCTCATCCAATGTTCTTGTCATTAGTGTGTTACCCTCATAGGATACCCTTAATCTCTTTAGGTTAAATCCATTCACTAGTATGATTCTATTTTATCTCATAATAATCATTTAATCTTCCTTCATGAAAAAGTCTATTACCAACATATAGTAATAAAATCATTCCTCCTAGACAAATTATTTGTGATCGTGTTTCTTTTCCATCAACCATGCAATGCTAGTGAGAGAATACCATTTACTCTTAAATGAGCTATGAATTCCACTATTGTAAGCAAAATTATGTCGTACACATGTCGTATACTGATCTGTCGTAATTCGGTATAGCAGATTAAATTAGTTTTCACACTTTAGAAGCTTGAAAGTAAGCAATATCATTAGGTTTTAATTATGCTTTAGCAAAGCTTAGTTAAATTCAATAAAGTGTGCAAATTGAGTCTTTTATTGACCTTAGGGGCCGAATAAGGTCTAAGGGTAAGCTAATGAACTTTGTGAGTGTGCAAGAGACCATTAGAAGGCATGCTAAACTGATATTGGTCGCTATGTCGCAACATGGAGGATTCGATGTCGCGACATAAGGAGCAGAATAGAGGAATTTCAAGACTGCCTTCGATGTCGTGGCACAACTTAAGGGTGTCACGACATACCCTTGAAGATATCCTGAAGAAGAGTGTATTGACTGCTATGTCGCAACATAGGTCTTGATGTGTTGCGACATTGACTCTAGATGGAACTTACTACGAGCCAGGGGTGTTTTGGTCCGCAAAATCCAACTAAAAGCTCGAGAACATCAACTAACCTAGTGTTAATGACGACGACCACCTAAAATCTATAAATAGGTTCATTTGGCACATGTTTTAGACACCAGTTTACTTGGCTTAAAATTTCTCTTTTCATGTTAGTTTAGTTTTTCCCTTTTCTTGGGTTTTAGATTTATTTCCTTTTGTTCTTTGTTTTTATCTCGGGAAATTTGGTTTGTAGACTCAACCAGACTTTGTGGATTCAATCTCATTCTTAATACAAATCAAGCTTTTTCCTAAACTTTATACTTTCGATTTGTTTATCATGTTTATGCTTTATGTCGATTCTATACTATTTATGAAAAGCCTTGAGGAACTAATCCCTCTATGGGGGATTAGCTAGTGGAGGTATGATGAATTGACTATTTTGTAAGGTTACTCAATGGATCAGTTGTTCGAGAAACGAAAAACCTAAAACCCTAGGCTTGATGACCCTAGAAAGTTATCAAGGTAGGAATTAACCTAAATTTGGTATGGTCTATCTGTCTTAACCCCGGGCCAGTCTAGACTGTAAGGTTAGAAGATAAGTAGTCTTTGTTAACTCGTTATTCTAGTAGAAGATCTAGCTAGGGCATCGACTAGTTGCTTGACGAGAAACTCGAAGTGACAGTTGATAAATATTACTGAAGTGAGCTAATCACCCATAATTAGATCTGATCAATTTCACTCTTAGAATTCCCAATATTATTTGCTTTTCCTATTATTATTACTATTATTATAAAAACCTCAAAAATCCATATTAATTATATTTTGTAATATAACCTATTTAGAATACTAATTAGATCCTGTGGTGCTTAGGTTAAAATTGGCCTAATGCTAATACTAATTAGATCTTGTGATGCTTAGGTTAAAATGACCTAGTGCTAGCCTCCCTTGGGTATGATACTCAAAATATTTACCAAGTATTTTGTTGTAAAAAAAAACTATATTACAAACTAACATGTATACTTGTAGACACCACTTCAGTTCCTTATATTTTGTAGCAGTACTCACACTCTGGACGTTAGTACATCCGAAGACGGTCATTTACCCAACTTACCAGCTTTCAGCTCTATTACCAATTGTATTTAGGTTTTTAATATATCAAAGTATATGAGTTACTTACTCAGAATTGAGTTAAGTCGCATCATGAACCTCACAAGTGGATAAATCCACAAACGTATTTAGGACGAATTCAACTTTGATCTTGTCCGATGTATTGGTAGTATAGATAATCACACATATGTCTCTATCTTTCTGTGAGTCATCCGCTTCGATACCTAAGATAAGATATCTCCCTAATTGGACTTGATAGACAATTTGCTAAATTTGGATTCTTCAGACAACGAACCATTTAGATTAACTACTAATAAAAATTTGTTTTCTCACATCATGATTCAATCATATGATAAAGTTTGAATTTTAATTAAATATTAGATAATCAGTGAATCAATATCTACGTATCCAATTTATTTTTCATGCAAAAACTATTTAAGACATGTATAAAAGATTAAATTTTAACAATGAAAATTTATTAACAAATCTGTTTGAAAATTTAAAATCATTAATGACAAAACAACTGCACTAAAGACACTAGATCCCAACACCACCAACTATCACCTCCCTAATGATATGATATTTGCGATCAATGTATTTTGTACTTTTATAATGTTTGGTCTCCATGATATTAGCTATGGTTACACTGTTATCAAAATACGATGTGACAACTTTTTCCGTATTAGGAACTACTTCAAATCAATTAAGGACTTGTCTTTGGAAGCAGCCCCATATTCACCTCCCTTATTGGAGTTAGTTGTACAGGCCTTCTTCGACTTCTCTAAACTATAGCCTTGCAGCCTAGGATAAATATATACACAACCTGTCATCAATTTCCTCGAATCCTTACAGGTTTGGAATTCCAAAACAGTATATCCAAGAGTCATCTTTTTTTTTTTTTTAAATGACGTTAGCTCCGAATTTAACTTTTAAGTACCAAAATAAGCCAAAATAAATTAAGTTCCAAAATGAAAATTTTGTATAATTCAAAAGCCAAATTGTTAATAAAGCCTAAAAATTAATATATGCCGTTTTCAATTTTTTAATTTAATAATTTATACATTTTTTTTTAATTTTATTAAAATTTTAAACATAAATAACATATTTCTAAATGTTTATATCACAAAATTATATATCATTCTCGATTTAATTTTTATGTGATATAAACAATATATTACAATATTAAAAACGAATCAGATTTAGACCTTGAATATTGACGCTCGAACCTTTCTAAGCTCATATTTTAAATAAATTTAAGTTTCTTTTCAAAACTCATATTTAGAGTTTAATATTTTTATTCAAATTATTTTCAATATAATCAAACTTCAAATTTAAACAAATAACCTAATCCGTGGGTTTTTTACCAAAATATTATAAAAAAAATAAATAATAATCAAAATGGTACCCCAAATTATTATTTATCAAAATGGTTTGTTTAGTTAGGTGGAAGGATTTTAAGTGGCGGCATTATAAGTTTTTCCGACACGAATTTTTTTATATTTATATATTTAAAAATAAAAAAATATTATTTTATTTGTGGAGGATTTTGAAGTGGCGGCACTAGAGGGTTTTTATGTACACGAGAAAAATACAAAAAAATACCTGACACCTTAATGGAGGGACACAAAATGACGGCACCCAAGAAGGAACTTTAAGTGGCGGGGGTGTTTTGCCACTTGGTAGTATCCCTTTGTGCCGTGTGTGTGTGTGTAGGAGATTTAGGAGGTAAAAATTAATTTGAGTGGTTGAGAATTTTTAGTAGGTGATAAAAATTAAATAAGTTAAGGTTTTTATTATAAAATAGGTGGGGAGGGGGACCAACGTGAGAAGAAGGAAAAAAGAAAGAAAAAAAAAAAAAAAAAAAAAGAAAGAGAAAAAGGTAATGTATTTATTTTTAATTTTAATTTTAAAATATTTTAATTTTTTAGTTAGTATAATGTGATTGATTTGTTATTATAATTTTATTTGTTTAATAAGTTGATTAAAAGAGTAAATTAAGAGGAGAGGAAGAAATGTAAGTTTGATTTTTTTTAAGTTTGCTTAATTTTAAATTTAATTTTAAAATATTTTAATTTGTTAGTTAATTTGATTATTTTAAGTTTTTTGTTTTGTTTAATTTAATTTTTAATTGAATTATTATTGTTGTTATACTTGAGTAAATTAAGAGGAGAAAAAAAAATGTAAGTTTGGTTATTATGTTATTATTAATTTACTTTAATTTAATTTTGTTAGTAATTTTATTTTGTTAGTAGTAGTAAGTAAGAAATATTGTTGTTCATATTTATTGATTTAAAATTTAATATTGTTAATTTTATTTAAATTTAAATAGAATCAAGTATAACATTTAGTTATATTTGTTTAAATAAAAGTTGAATTATTTAAATAAGTGAAATTTATAAATTAATTAAGCTTTGGTAGTTGGATGGATTGTCTAATATGCATATGTTTTCAATGGGATATAGAAAAGAATATTATATATTATTATTGACAGACCAAAATATATACCCGAAAATTACATAAAATTTTTGGTATTAGTCATATGCTTACAAATTGATTTACTATAAGAGAGAATAAGTTTTTTTTTTTTACCATACTAAATTCCATTATACAAGTCGTAAGATTGTTTAATAAAATAAGAAAGAAAACTATTACAAGTGTTTAATAACATAAACAATAATTTATTTTTAAGTTATAATTAAAATAAGTTACAAGTATGAAATTAAAAATTTTAATTAAAATAAAATTAAAGTATATTTATAAAATAGTTATATAATACGGATAAAATTAATTATATAATAAATTTATATAAAATATAAAAAGATAAAATACTCTAAAATAAATTTATTATTTTATAAATAAGAGATTTTTAATAAATTCACAAAAAGTTAAACCTAACTAATTAATTACCAAAATATAATATAAAAATAATTAATTATCAAAATAATATCCCCATCACATTATTTATCAAAATAGTACAAAATAAATATTTATTTTATACCATTTTAGTAAATAATGGTGTGTGGATACCATTTTGTTATATAAATATATATTTTGTATCATTTTAGTAAAAAACTCATTTTGGTATTTAATTATTATTTAAATATTATCTCCATCACATTATTGAACTAATTGATAAATTTTTTCAAGTTGCAGAATGGCTTCATTAATTAACTCGAAACGTCCTTACATAGTCAAATAAGTGAATGCGGAAACACACCGAGCCAATATGAATGTAATAAAATTATTATTCGTTCCTTATGTCATTTACGATATTATTATTTGTTTACAAATTAATTTAGGTTATACTAACTATTTCTGTAAATTAACAGGAAGAGCTCGCATACCGTTCATTGAGGGGTCGTGCACAGGGCCTCAAATTTCCCCTCATGAATGTTTGCTTCCGTACTTGCGGGATGCCGGATTTGGATCAGCAGCATTGATCCAAAAGTTTGAGTTACGATATGATTTAATCAGTACATTGGTGGAGCGTTGGCCCGGAGACCCACACATTTCTTCTACCTTGTGAGGAGTGCACTGTGACGTTGGAGGATGTTGCACTCCAACTCGGGCTCCCAATCACTAGTGTACCGGTCACCGACGTTAGTTTGTTTCAAGAGCCGACAACGATGTGCATCCAGTTACTAGGTCGCTCACCTAGTAATAACAATGATTTTACGTCGTTGTTATTTACATGGTTGAAGACCAATTTTGAGTATTTGCTTGAAAACGCAACTGAAATGGAGGTTTCTTGGGCCGTTCGAGCCTATATTTTGCTAATGATAAGGGTCATACTCATGTCGAACGCGAATAACAATAAGATCCACTTGATGTACTTGCCCCTACTAAGAGATTTGCGAAAAATTCATGAATATAATTGGGGATCTATAGTGCTTGCCATGCTGTATCGAGAACTTTGTCACGCCACAAACCCTTCTTCTCGGGATATGGTGGGATGCCTATTGCTATTGCAATCTTAGGCAGTTTATCGAATGTCATTCCTGGCATCCGTTAGGCACCAAACATTTGTTTTCCCACTCGTTAATAGGTGATTACCATATACCCAAAATTTCAATTATTTGACATGTTTTATTAATTATATTATTCTAACAAGTTGTTTTTTGTTTTCTTAGATAGAAAACAAAACCGGGGATTGGGAGGCAGCACACAGTTCCCATATATCGTTTGATGCTCGAGCAATATCCTGAGGAAGGGGTATGTTATTCATTAACATGTTAAATTATATTACTTGACTCATGCTAATATGGTTGTATGTTACTAAATTATATTACTTTACTCTTATTAATATATTGACATGTTATTAATTGTGCAGTTCATCTAGACCCCATATATACAGCCAAAAATCACCGCTGTTATTCCCACCTCGACATTCCTCCACTCAGACTAATGGTGCATTAACGCACCGATAATCAATTTTCAAACAGCGGAGTGGTATGCCGGGGATCGAGTACTTTGGCAGTTTGGTTGTAAACAGCCTATCCCGCAACCGCCATTCGAATTAAGGTCTATCCATGGGATGAATAAGAAGAGGAAAGCAAATTGTGATTGGGGGAGTGTGCATGGACAATATGTTTATGTGTGGAACAACCAAATGATGTGAGTACCTCTGATGGAGTACACTCTAGATTTGCAGCCATCGGTACATTACATGCATTAGTTCATTGAGGTTGGGAAACCATATTTACTTGGTGCACAATCGACAATAATTCCCCCACACATGTCTCGACAAGATCGCCCTATCATGTAGCTCCTGCCCTAGAGCCACAGCCAGTGCCAGAGGAGGAGGAAGAGGCATTGGATGATGATGATTCTTATCGTCCTGATTTTGCGGGATCGTCACATATCCCTAGCTTATCAAGCCAAGGATATCATCCTTACTTTAACGAGTCACCGCAATACTCAAGCCAAGGATATCAGACTCAGTTTGATGAGCCACCATAATACTCTAGCCAAGGATATCAGATTCAGTTTGACGAGCCACCGTAATACTCTACTCCTCCATGGCAAATGGACCCTAATGATGATGATGAGCTTGACGAGCAACCTCGACATTGACGCCGGCCACCATGAAGATATACCTCGAGAACCACACCATCTAATCATGGATGTTAATGTTGTATCTAATAGTGTTTAATTATGCATATTTGACTATTGATGAGTTATAATAATGACTTTTTTCTCCATAACGTACATATATTTGAACCTATTTGATCATTTATTTAAATTTCATAACCTTAAACCTTAAACCCTAAATTTTAAAACATTAAACCCTAATCATAAATCATAAACCCTAAATTCGATACCCTAAACGAATAAAATTCCAAGCTTATATTAACTTGGTCTTATGGCATGTACTAGGATGATATTAACTTGAGATTGAACTAAAAGATGTTGAAATCCTTCTATTTTGATTTTGTAAGTTGCATGAAGTATGACCTAGATGCTCAAGCTTATAATGCTTCTAAGACTTAAAAGTTATGTATGTTATGTGAAGTTTTAATGCATAACTTATACTGATTGTGTATGAGATATTTAACTTGTATTTTGGCGTTACTCATGAGATCCTGTATACTTGTTTCGGTAGAACTTGTGCATGTATCGGTAGAAGTGCAGGGTAAGAGAGAGGTTGTTCTCTGGTTTGGGTTGTATTGGTAGTTAAGATATAAGTATCGATAGTTTATGGTATTGATGTATCGGTAGTAAGAATGATTGTATCGCTAAAAGTTGCAGGATAAAGATTTTTGCTCTCTAGAGTTTTTGGTATCGATAGTTGCATGAATTTTTCGGTAGTTGTGTCACATGTATCGGTAGAATCATCTCGAGTATCGCTAGAACTCCGCAATATTTCTGAACTATTTTTTGACTTGACAACCACCGGTACATGTTCGTCAGGTATCGGTAGAAGTGTTCAAAAATCATGGAAATGACATTTTTGCCCTTGTTGAGTTGTGATTTTTAATCGATTGATGATTTATGATATGTTAAGTGCATATGTTTATTAAAATAAGAATGATTGAAATGAAAATAAAAGATGAATAATGATAAATGAACAGTAGGACATCAAGACCCTAATTGGTGACGATTTCGAGTTTTGGGTGTTACATGAACTGATTGAATTAAGTTAAAAATCGATTAAAAATCCACATGAAAAGAAGAAACCGAGAAGAAACTCGATGGAAAAATAGTGAAATCCTTTTTTTCTAAAACCTTAAATTAAAAACCCTTAACCTTAATTTCAAAACCAAAGTACAAATATAAAAATTATCAATTAAATACAAATATTGAAATAATTAACTTTAAATTCATTCATAAACTTAATTAATTCCAAATGAAAAATGTCCAATACAAATAGCTTAAGCCCTACGCGATCCGGAGGACTAACCAATATGGTAGGTTCGTTAGGGGCAATTAAGCCAAGTATGCCCAGCTAGCCTACACAGTCCACACAGCTTGTCGCCGTCTGTTTTCTCCATAATGCCTATTTCGTTGCGGATTCTGATGATATGGGGACAACCTTTTGGATTCCTTCGCAAACCTTTGTTCGGGATAAGTTCAAAAGTCATTGGAGGCACTTCTCATGTGGACAAGTCAGGCAGGACAGGGAACTTGTTTTCTCAAATACGTAACGTACACTAGAGAGTGTAAATGGGATCGATGAACTGTTCAACATTGAGCGACACTTTAGCACAAGTTGCAACGACATGCGCACAAGGATAACGAAGTGTATCGAACCTCCTACAATCGCAAGGTCTATTTTGGAGATCAACCCCGTATGACCTAAGTGGGATACCAGGTTGACGCCCAATGGTCTCAGTAACTTGAAATCGTTGAAAATGTCGTGAATATATTTCAACGTTCATCGTCCTCGCACACTGACGGTTTGCATCCATTGCATTCCTGACAGCTTCGACAAACACGTGTCCGATGTTCATTTGATCGATTTGTCGCATCCCCATTACTAGCATTAAGGTAGCCAGCCTATAGAACTTAACGGAAAACACGGATGAAACCGGAAGATGTCGTATTCTCTTGAACACCCCGTTAATCGACTCTACCAGGTTGGTCATCATTTGACCATATCGATACCTCTCATCAAAACTTTGAGACCATTGTCACGACTCCATGGTACCCAACCACTCGCATAGAGGCTTGTTCGTTTGACCTTCCATGTCATGCTCAAGTCTGGTCATTCTTTGCCGGAATCGGTGTGGCTCTAGCTCGTACGCTGTAGGAATATTAAGAAAACATAAGTTATAGTCTAAAATTAAAACATTAAAAATATAATTTGAAACTTACTTGTTTTTACCCATTTTCACAAGTCGTCTCCGTCAGTTTGCATTCTTATATTCTCGTTGAAAATTAGTCGCAATGCGCCGACTGTAGTAAACCGATTTTCATGGTACACCAGTACGCCTAATGGCCTTAATAACACCCTTCCCTCTATCAGAGATTATGTAAATATTATCGTTATGAATCACATACCTCCGTAGTTTATCAAGAAGAATTCCCAAGATTCCATGTTTTCTTTGTCCACAATAGCGAATGCTATCAGGAGCACGTTTTGATTCCCGTCTTGAGCCACCACAATTAGTAGGATCTGCGTATATTTACCGTATAACCACGTCTCATCTTGCAGTGAGGAAAAGCTCGAACGCAAGGATCAAACATTCAAAATATATACTAAAAAATTCTTCTTCCCGGTTGTATGTTGTTATCTGAGCCATAATAAGGCCATGTCACCAACTCAATCGCAATCCCCGGCACGTACTATCGCATTGCGGCTATCCATCCTTACAGCTCATTGTATGATGCATCCCAATCACTGAACAACTGTTCCATTGCCATATGTTTAGCAATCCATGCTTTTCGATATGAAAATCGATAATAGAATTGTGATTACATGTCCACAATCAATGTAGAAACCTTGATGGTCGGATCGTCCTTAACCATTGGCATGATATGTGTGCAAATGATTATGGAATCAAGTTTTTGGTGATCTTCTGATAAACGTGTTGAACTGCATGTGTGAGACCTATCAATTTTTCTTATCTCTTACATCTGCGACTTCTAGAAAAATGCAGCTCGCACCCGCCACTTTCAACCTTCCGCCGACACTCCCCGATATACAATGTCAGTTTAAACACTGTGACTTTGTAGTCTATCGACACATTCATGCTATACCGCTTAATAACAAATATGCACTCTTTCTTGGATTCAAATTTTTGGCCCACAAATAACTATTCACAATCTGTTGCTAGGGCCAATCGATGAGCAAGAAGTATTTCAGGGTACTCCGCAAACTTAGCTTGTGTCGCATCGGGGTCTATAAGCGACATGTGTGCCCCAGGAGGATTATTGTGCATTACAATATGTGTAACTGGATTTTCGATTGGATTTTCATCGTCATTTGCCCCTTCATCGTTAATATCATCAAGGACCTCATCCATATCCGGATCACTATCAATATCGACTTCATTATTAGAAGGAATACTACTATCATATTCAGCATCTTCATCTGCATCATTCTCGGGTGCAGCAACATTGAGATCGATATCTACCTTGCGTATGATTGATTGACTTTCAATGTACGATACTGGAACCACCATACACGGAGTTGAATCTTCATTTTCTAATGGAGTTGGATCTTTATTTTGTACAGGTTCCACATCAACTAACTCGGCAAACAATTGAATCGGTGCATTTGGGTCACTTTGATTCGAACAATAAAGAGCGATCATTGTCTCTACGTCTTCATCGTCTACAAGTTCTATCTCAATGAATTTGATGGGATCTGTCGAAACTGGAAACTTGTAGAAAAGTTTCGAGATCCTTCTTCCACAACGACTAAAATTTTTTGCACTAATCCTTGCTTTCATATCATCAACCGAGACATTTTGACGAAATCTCATTCCTATTTGTTACCGACAATCAAATATACATCCAACCGATGTTCTCAAAATTACTTCATCGAAATAAATGCATACAAAAAATTAATTATCCATCTTTAATAAATCTGTTAAAAATTAAATAAAATTTCAATAAATAAAATACGAATTTAAAAATATATCATACTGAAATAAATTTAAAAATAAACACATTATTTTTCTCTCCTTCTTCTTTCTTTCCTCTCCTTCTTCCTTCTTTCTCTCTTTCTTTCTTTCCCGTTTATTTACTCCCCCTTCCTATTTTATAACAAATTATAAACCTAACCTTAAACCCCTAACCACCCTTATTTACTTTTACAATCAAAATAAAATTAACACACACGCACGGTATAAAGAGGTGCTGCCAAGTGGCAAAACACCTCTTAGTGCCTCCACTTCAAATTCTTCCTTAGGTGCCGCTACTTTGTGTCTCTCCATTAGGGTGTCAGGTATTTTTTTCGTACTTTTTTCTGTACAAAAAAACCCCTAGTGCCACCACTTCAAAACGCTCTACTGATAAAATAATATTTTTTATTTTTAAATATGTAACCTAGTGCCGCCACTTCAAAACGCTCTACCGATAAAATAATATTTTTTATTTTTAAATATATAAATATAAAAAAATTCGTGTTAGAAAAACTCATAATACCACCACTTAGAGTCCCTCCACCTAACTAAACATACCGTTTTGATAAATAATAATTTGGAGGTATCATTTTGATTATTATTTATTTTTTTATAATATTTTGGTAAAATACTCCCAATCCGTAAAAAATTCTAACCTAATGTTTTCTTAAATGAAAAACCTTTTCCAAAAGGTGAAGCCTACCTTTTCCAGAAAACAAAATTTCAAGTTTGAACCTATCTATGATCTTTTATTCTTTTCATATTGTTTATTGTCTTCTTCGGAGAAAATAATTACTAAAAATCCTCTTTTTAAATGTATATCCAAAAACAAAACCCCTTTTTCGAATTATTTATTTTTATATATAAATAATTGAATTAAAATAAAAGTTTTAAGTATATATTTGAACCGTAATTAAAGTTTTATGGGTATGATTATATCAAATTAAAATTAATGTATTAAATTACACATTAAATTAAAATTTATGTACAATTTTTAAATTTATCTCTAAATTAAAATACAATTTTAGAAAAGTATTTTTAAAATTTTAAATGATATATGTAATATCTATAAATCTTCATAACAGTACAAGGATTGTACCCTTTTTTCAGCGAAATTAATACCTAATCATATGTTGGGTGATTTGATGAAACCTCTAACTCTGACAAAAGAATACAAAAAAAATTATGTAAGCAGTGACTATGGCTAAATGATTTTTGACGTCATCTTTACAATTTTTAAAAAAAATAGTTTCATCCTTTGAAAATAGCACACAAATTAATAGAAAAAAAATTTCTTTGTAAAAAGAAAAACAATTCTATAGATTTTATTATAAGTAATATTTTTTTAAAAACTTTAATTAAGTCAAATATTATTATAATAAAAATAAATTATTAGTTTTTATTTTTAAAATATTAAATCATTTGTCTCAAATACTAGACTTTTAATATTATTAAACGTAAAATATATTTTAATGATAAATAATATAATATTCTTATTTGAAAATAAATAATACATTTTAAACAATATTCTTAATTTTATTGAAATTGTTTTATATTAATACTTTAATAATAAATATAGATTTTAAAATTTTTATAAATTTATAAATCTAATGAAATTAATTAATTTCTAATAATTTTTTTTTATGTTTTTATACTTCTAAAATGAATCTAGATAAATGAATATTCAAATTCAAATGAATTTAAACAACAATTTGTATAGAATCATTGTGTGCTTATTTTTAATATAAGTTTTAAGTTTTTTGTTGATATAAAATTATCACATTATTAATAAGTGTTGATGTGATAGTGTCACGTCAATAAATTACGTCAACAATCAACGATGATGTGATATTACTACATCAATAAATAGAGATACGTAGCATTTGTTAATTATTATATTAATATTGCATTAAATGTTAATAGTTAACGTCAATCAAAATATTTAATTGACTAGTTTTATTTATTTAAGATTCAATTCAGTGTTAAAATTTTGAAAGAATTTTATAAAATTTTTCGAAAGTGTTTAAAGGTCTATCTTATCAATTAACCTTTATTTTATTAAAAATTGAAATATCCAGTAGCTTGATATTTTAATTATGTTTGATAATAAAATTTAAAAAAGTAATTAATTGATTTTTTTTTAAAAAAGCATAAAAAAATATTAGGGGCTACTTATAGTTTATAGAATACATTTAGAGGATTTGTTTAGATGAAAAATTTTAAAATTTTGTAAATGTTTCAAATGTAGCATTTATAATTATTTTGTTTGGATAAATGATTGATGAAGGAAAGATTAAGTTATTAAAATTTTATAAATTAAACAATAATTATAAAAGAAGAATAATTATATTAAAATAAATAATATAAAAATATTCACTATGGATATCATTATATTTATTAAAAAAAAATTTATTTCACAAATGTTAAGATTTTACCACATGTCTTATTTATCTGTTTTAAAATTTTTAAGAAATATTATTTGATACATCATCAATGAATTTTTTAAACTTCACAAGTGAGTTGAATATTTGACAAGTATATTATAGGGTGTAGTAAAAAATAAAAATAAATAAATGTTCTCACTTTCAATCTACTTGTGGAGTCTAAAACACTTCACTAACGGTGTATCAAATAATTACATTTTTTTTAAAGAAATCCTAAGATTGGGCTTTATTTATAAGATGAAAACCAAATAAAGTAAATACAAAATCGGCAGGCTCAAGACTATGACCCAAAACTAGTCTGAAAATAAAACAATAAAAAACAGATAAAAAAATCAAGTGGGAAAATGCAGATGTCAAACACCGCTCCAGTTGCCCAATCATGTTTGAAACAGATCCCCCTCCAATAATAATGAACAATTAAATCTAACGGTTTCTCTTCATAAGGGGGCGCTTTCTTTTCTCCAAGGCGTGAAGCAAATAACCCCCATTCACCAAATAGTTATCTTCCCAAAAACAATTAGTTTGGTTCACGTTCAAAATCAACATCCAGATGAGGAAGGGCAAAGACCGGAAGCGAATCCCTCAGGTAATACTCCTTACCTTCTTTTAGAGTCGTCGTTGCAAGGATGTGGGCAAGACCATTTGCAGATCGAGGAGTGAATTGATAGTGTACTTTCTTGAAACTGTTTTGAAGATGATGAATATTTTGGATGTGAACACCTATCATTGATTTGTCTAGCTCTTGATTCTTACATTTTTATGATAGATAAGGCGTCGCCCTCCACAATAACTTCATCCCAGCCTCCGTCAATACCTAGTAACATCGCCTGAAAACAAGCAATCGCTTCAGCATCAAAAGCAGAGCAGACCTGCTCATGAAGAACCATTCATGACCTAAGAACCTTCCCTAATGCGTCTCTCGCAACCACACCAAAGGCAGATCTGTGAGTCCTCACATCGAAAGCCCTATCAAAATGTAGTTTGATAACACCCACTCTTGGTTTTGACCACTTCATCACTGTCATCCCTCTAGTAAGTTTCCTCGCTCCCGATGTTATTATCTTTTCCTGATATTTGTCTCTTCTCATGTACACAGGTATTCCGATTTCTCCAGATGAGCCAAAATGCACAGCAAAAGAGCCTACATTTAGAAGCCGGGTTATTACTAAAAAACCCAAATAAGCCACTGATCAAAACTCAAATTAAGATGAGCCATTGAATATGATAAATTTATTTCTGACCACACTTCCACTGATACAGGACAAAACCAGAAAAGGTAGGGAGTTGTCTCATCATCTCCACCACAGCGGGGGCAGCGAACCTCAACAGGGAGATTCCTCAATCTCAAATTAGATAGGGTGGGTAGGAAATTATGCGAAAACCGTCATATTGTAATATTGATCTTTGTGGGTAAATCGAGACCCTAGAGTTTTTTTGTAAAAATTCTTAGAATCCACTTGTAATGCGTAAGCATTAGGACTCAAAAAAAGTCTCTATAATAGTTTGTAAGAGCTTCGTACAGAGAATTCGCCAGACGCTTCTTCAGCCAACGTAATCATATCATCACAAGCTTCATCAACTAGAGGAAGACTAAGGATCCGATCAGCATCCGTCCTTGTGAAGGAATTCTTTATCAACTCACTTTTCCATAGACGATGAATAGGGTCAATTAAATAACTGACTTTACAATTCTGCAAATAATGAAAAGAACTGAATAATTTATGATGATCCCTTCGAGGGAACCAAACATCCGTATTAATATCAATTGCATAACCATTTCTAATTCTCCAGACACAACCCTCATTAAGAACACTTTTTGCAGCCCAAATGCTTTTCCAAACATAGGAAGGGTTATTCCTTAATGCAGCATTTAAAAAGTTAGTTCTAGAAAAGTATTGAGCCTTCATCACCCTCGCCAAAAGCGAAATAGGATTAGATAGAAATCTCCAACCTTGTTTAACCAATAAAGCTATATTAAACTTCCCCATCTCACGAAAACCCAACCCCCCATCTTCCTTTAAATGACATAATTTTTTCCATGTGCACCAATGAATACCCCGGCGACCCTGTCCTTTTTACCACCAAAATTACGCAATAATACTCTCCAACTTATTGCAAAAAGAATTAGGAATGAGGAAACATGACATCATGTAAGTAAGAATCGATTGTAAAACCGATTTAACGAAAACCTCTTTCCCACCTTGTGACAACATTTTCGTACTCCAACTATCAATGCACATCTTCATTCTGTCCTTAAGGGCTTGAAATGTAGCTTTTTTCCTCCTACCAATAATATTGGGTAATCTCAAATACCTTTCAGGATTTGAAGAGAACCTCACCCCCAAAATGCTAGTTAAATCCTTCTTAATCACCTCACTGGTATTTATGCTACAAAAATAAGTTGATTTACTAAAGTTCACAACTTTGCCCAAGGCACACCCATACTCATGGAGAATATTTTTGAAAACAGTAGCACAATTTACTGTAGCCTCATCAAAAAGTATGCTATCATCAACGAATAAAAGGTGAGAAATAAGAGGTTCATGACGGCTATCTCTCACTCCTTTCATTAAGCCCTCTTCAGTTGCCAATCTTAATAATGCTGAAAGACCCTCGCTACATATAAGGAATATAAATGGGCTCAAAGGGTCGCCTTGTCGCAACCCCCTCGAAGGTTTAAAAATCCGTCCTCGACAACCATCAATATTAACTACATAAGATGTAGAAGTAAGACATCTCATAATTAATTCAACCCAATTTCAAACAAACCCCATCTTTAACATAACAACCCTCAAAAAATCCCATTCAACACGGTTATTAGCTTTGCTCATGTCCAACTTCAGTGTCATATAACCTTTCTTCCCCGTCATTTTTTGCCAAAAAACATGTAAGAGCTCAAAAGCTAGAATACCATTATTAATGATGAGTCGCCTGAGCACAAAAGCACTTTGGGCAGAATCAATGTAGTAACCAAAGACACCTTGTAATCGGTTAACCAAAGTTTTGGCCATAATTTTATACAAAATAGAGCAAAGACTAATGGGTCTAAAATTTGCTAAATTAATTGGATTAGGCATTTTAGGAATTAAAACGATATCAGTAATATTAGAAGATTCAATAGACTTACCATCGTTTAAAATTCCCAAGTTGAAATCAAGGACCTCTTCGTGAACAACTGACCAAAATCGTTGGAAAAATAATACGGAGAACCCATCAAATCTCGATGCCTTTGTGGGACCCATGTCCTTTAACGCTTGATAAATTTCCACCTCAGAGAAATCAGCCAACAAAGAACTATTCATTTCACTTGTAATGGAAACATTAATTCTAAAAAAGATATGCGTCATATTATCGGTCCCATCAGATGCAAAAAAGGCTTCAAAAAAACTTGTGGCTAAAGCTTCTAAACCATCTACAGATGTCACCATGCTTCCATCCTCAGCCACCAACTTTTCAATAGTATTACTACATTTTCTAGCATAGACATACCTATGAAAAAAGGCAGTATTTTTATCTCTCGCCTGAAGCCAATTAGCCCCTGCCCGTTGCTCCCAAAACACCTCCTCTTTATCAATTTCCATATTAAGATGGAGTTTGGTCTCAATAAGCTCTGCTAAGTTATCATCCATGCGATCCTGAAGCATCAGATCTTTCAACTTTTTCGTCAATTCTTTCTTGAGCCCACTTCTGTTCCTTTAACACTTTTTTCCCCAGCCAGCAAGCCTATTTTAAGGGCTTCAAGTTTATAAAAAATACTACCAGGTGAATTTTTCCATAACCGCAGAACTTCACCCTTTAAGGACTCCTCTATAACCCACCATGCCTCAAATAAAAAAATCTTGGCTTTTGTCCTTTTCATCTTAGCGTCAATACATAATAATAACGAGCAATGATCTAACATGGAGTGAGCTAGATGTCGCAATCTATATAGTGGAAACAAATTCATCCAACCTTCATTAGCCACACCACGATCCAACCTTTCATGAATATTCGTTTTAGACAGATTACCTCGCTCCCAAGTGAACCATGCTCCAATATAACCAATATCCAGTAGCTTGCAATCCTCAAGAATGCCCTTAAAAATCTCCATATGCCTATTATCACGTGGCATGCCTCCATTTTTTTCACATGAAAAAAGAACCTCATTAAAGTCCCCATACAATCCAAGGGATATTATTATTGTGCACTAAACGTCGCAAAAGATCTTAAGTGGATGATCTTTCCACTGCAAAAGGTGCCCCATAAAATCCAGATATCTCCAATGGCCATTTCCATTTGGGTTCATAACCGTAACATCAATGTGATTTTTTTAGAAACTTCGAAGTTCTATTATGAGGTCCTCCTTCCATGCTAAACAAAGACCCTCTTTAGATCCCTCAGCTGACACCTCAATACCATGCGTGGACCCACAACGTCTCCTAACAACCTCTATTCGTTTACCATCAAGTTTGGTTTCCATCAAGAAAATCATTCGGGGATGATGAATCTTCAGCATCTGCCGAAGTCCACGTGATGTCCGTGGATTCCCCAGCCCACGGACATTTCAGCTCAAGATATTCATAGCTTTCGATTGGCATACCTATTGGCAGCCGTCAATATATTAGAAAGAGTATCATGACCTTGTTCCTGTAAATCTAGTACTGACTTATCAGATAAAACTGAATGTCCACTAGTAATAACCCCTATTTCCATCCTAGCCTTTTTCCTCTCAACTGAGCTATACTCACTCTCCTCCTATGACCCAATTTCATAAATCCCTCCTTTACGTTTCCCAAGGTCCATATTAATTTCCTTCACATCAAATGACGGTCCACGTTGCAATCTTTTCCATCTCCCCTGCCTGCCACATGGCCTTTGACCGAATTCCCTTGGACAATATCCCCTTTTGAATCTTTTTCCAACTGACAACTTTTATCCATATCCACATTTAAATCCCAAGAATAACTCCCTTTATCATCAATTAATCCCACCGCAAAATTAGTAGTATCACCATCTATCTCAAAAATCTTTCTTGTATCTTCGCTTTTCATAATAGAACCAGATTCAACATCCTTCTGTCGCACTTTCTCAGGATCTTCTCCAATCGAAAACTTTTTCGGTGAAACTTCCTCCTCCATCAGTATACCGAGGAGCTTCCCCCTATTTCCCAGTACATGATCGTTGAGGCGTGGATCTTTTCGATTCTCCGGTAAAATGATACCACTCTTTCCCCATCAGTACAGATTCAGCCCACAACGTATTAGAATAAGCCAGATTTTCCTCAGCTAGAACTCTCTCATAGTGTGGAGAATCGATACAGTCATTTAATCCATGCCCCATCTTTCCACAACGAAAACAAAAACTGGAAAGATTCTCATACTTGAATGCTATCCACATCTTATTAGTAGAGTCTGTTGAAACAAATAAACTTTGTCGCAAAGGTTTCGTAATGTCCACATTCATTTTCAACCGACAATACTCATCTGTGCTCTCAGCACTTAGCAGCCCTCCGAATGTTGATCCTATTGCGTGCATTAGGTCTTTTTTGTCACACTCGACTGGGCAAAGGCCTGCTTTAAACCAGAATGGAGAAGAGATCAATCGCACATTCTCCCGATCTATTGATTCACGTAAATGTTCAAAAACAATAAGTTTTCGTCGAAACAACCATGGCCTTCCTGCCAAAACAGTCTCCAAATCTTCCTCGCTATCAAAATGTATCAAAAATAAATTTTGCCCTACCCCTTTGATAACAAACTTTCGCTTCGTCTTCCATAAACTTTTTAATTGAGCCCGAAGGCTATCAGGATTATAAGTCTTTCTCGTCCAAATAGAACAAAGCAAAGTAACGGAACCCAATGGTGTAAGTTTCGAGGTTCTTACTGAAAGTTTTACTAGTTCCTCCTCAAGAAGAGAAACTTCGTCCTGCTCCATTTTAACACAAAAAACCCAATCAAGAAGACAAAGTCACCTCCCCCCACTCTCCCCAATCATAGACAGAACCTTACTCCTTGGGAATACTCCTGAGAGAACTCTTGACTTTTTTGATGTAATTAACCGACCAAAATTATTATAAATTTTTTATAAAGTTAAAACTTTTCGCCGATATTGTATGAAATAATTTCCTAACTTAATTACTAATTTCTTCATATATATTACAATTCATTTGATTATAATTATAATTTAATAGATATAGCTATCTCGTAATAAAAAAAATTACAGCCAACATTAGAATTTATTAAATTATGATGTGGTTGGTAGGTGGCATGATATGGGTAATTGAGGTACTTGAGTTTAACCAAGCATTTTAATTGATGCGTTTAACTTTCAACCAAATACTCAAAACAGGTGAGGAAAGCATGAATTTGATTGAAGTGGTTTATATTGGAATTTATATATTATAGTATTTGTTTATAATTTATTTATCCTTTGACAATATATATTTTTGTACACGCAGATGCTCGAATTTGAGATCTTTAGGATGAACATCCTCTTTTTTACTAGAGCCACTTGTTGGATTCCAAGATGTATATTGTTATTATAAAAAGATAATGTGTTTTAGCGCACTCAAATTCACATATTTCTACATAAGTAATAATGCACTTTTAATGTTGTGCATTGTCAATGAATCAAATGATGACATATCATTTAAAATTAAGTAAATTTAATTTTAAATATTTTGATAATATGTTATTATCTGATTCACTAGTACTTTATAATATTATATATTGTCAATATATTAAATATCAATTTTATTAGAAAAAATGTATGAAAATAATTGAGCTTATAAATAATAGCAAGAGAGCATGAACCAATTAATTATTAGTTATTTCTACACAACAGAAAACCTAAAATTTAATTGTCATATAGGAAGGCACGATGATGAATGCTTCTCATGCATGCAAAATCATATGAACTAAACTTTAAAGCTAAAAGTATCAAAAACATGATTGACTGAAAATTATGATTAAGATCATGGTGGTAGCCAAGGCATTAATTAAAGAACTTTTCATTTGTCTAGAAAACAGTACAAATCCCGATCCTATTGAAAAGATTACCAAATAGCAATGAAGTTGATAAATTTTCCCCGTCAAGAAAATAACCCAAATTTCCTTCAAATCTTCATCATCCAATCGAAGAAAATTCATCTACTTCACTCCGTGAGGTAACCCTTTTCTTTTCTTTTTTATTCCCTATCACAAAGCATCTAAAAAAGTTTCTGAGGCTCAGCCCTGATCACAAGCTTATTTGGATTAAGCCTAAGAAACTTTTAAAGCTATAGCTAATTTAAAACACCGAAATTAAATGTCGATTGAATTACCGGTAAAATGACGAAGGATTTGTGTTTAAGTCTTCAGTTGACATCGGCTGATCCGGTGTTGGTGTCAACTGAAGACTTAAACGCAAGTTCTTTGATACTCTACCAGTGATTCAATGGACCGGAAATTAAATAAGATTTAAAGGTTGAAGAAAGGGTAGTTGGGAATTGAACAGGCTAGTGAGTGAGTTCATCTTCGGAGCCAGTAATGCAATCCTTGTCAAGGTCTTCAAATCCTTCAAGAGAAGGATGAGGAGAATGGCCTTTGCCGAAGGACCTAATGTGATCTTTCAAGGATCTTTTGTGTTTAAAATCGGAGCCACAAGTGCAATACCATAGCTTGCCACAGTTCTTCTCGTGGGTTCTCCAATCCCCTTTGACAGCAAATGGCTTCCCACATTTCCTACACATGAAGGGCTTGGCACCATGTTTCCTTTTGTAGTGAGTTTGAAGTGTTCGAAAGTCTTTCAATGGCTTGGCTCGTGGGTGGTTGATGTTGTTTTTGCAGCCATGGGCACAGCAGTAGCATGGCAGCCTCAGCATTGCTGCTGGCTGTGTTCCTTTCAGTGAATCTGGCCCTTTCCTGTATTCAGATCCATGCCCCCACATATGCATCTGCACCAACAATACGTCATTTATAATCTCATTGTGAAAAATAGGAGATGAAGTCCCTTTTCATGTTAATTTTCAAAAGTTTGAGGTTAAGTGGATCATATTTCTTTTTTAAAAGTATGAATTGGGGTAGGGAATAATTCAACAGCTAATGTTTAAGAATATATAAGATTACTTAGCAAAAAAAGGCAACACCAAAGAACATTAGGATATCTCTTTTAATTAAAAGTTGCATAATTAAAGTGATTAAGGAGTGGAAATTTTACTCAACAAAAGATAAGAATCCAAAGCTGTAAAAAATGAACAGCTCAAATAAAAAAAATCCCATGGCCCTCACACCTTTCCTTTATTCTAAAAAAAATGTTGTGCTATATATCCTATGCTACCCCAGCTTCCTTCCTTCCCCTACAGCTTTCCACCAAAAAGGGAAGCATTGAAGGAGAAAAGTCAACATAATTTAGATTTTTATCTGGATTTGTTAAAATTTTCTTAATCATATGGAGAGGTAATTCAGCATCTAGTTGCACTGCATATATTACCTACATAGAATTATACATACATACACATATCTATATACATACACACATATATATATAGAGAGAGAGAGAGAGAGATAAATGAAACTGCTAGCTTGTTGCAGAATTTTTTAGTGTTGCATCCAATGTAGGGGAGAGAAAATCATTGAACATGTTGGAACTTGGAAGGACCATAATTGTAATTTTCCCTTCTTAATTATAGTCTCTACGCTTTCATCCCTTCTGTTTCTGTTTTTATCACTATTATACGTTTATAAAGTACTCATTTTTCTTTGTATGATATCTTTTGGTCTACATGAACAAGATCTTCAACCTTTATTTTTTCAAAGACAACTTTGAAATATAATTTTGTGAAGTTTTCCAGAAGAAGATTTTGCACGCAGTAAGGACTAATTTAAACACTTTAATTTGCATCAACAAAACCAAGAAACAGTGAATTTGTTAATTTCTATCCATGTAGATGCAGGGAGCCATGGGGTTCATAAGATTAAAGAAGTTGAAAGATAGAAGAAAATCTGACTTACCTGCATGTTATTGTACCTATTGAATGTCTTGCTGCATATGGAACAAGCAAACTGCATGGGACCAACGAGGATCTGTGCTGGTGTTGGGATCCAAAACCTACTCTCTGTGTTGAAAGAACATCCATGGAAACAGCTTTTCTTCATGGGTTCTTCTTCTTCCTTAAAAACCTTATTTTCAGCAACTGAATAATTATTATTATTATTATCTCCTTCATCTCCAGTACTACTGTTAGGCAACCCAATGTGCAAAGAAACTGTAACTTTCTCTATCTTTTCTTCTTTAACAATATTCCCAACGTCACCCCCTTTCAATGATTTGTTCTCTGTAAGCCTGCTTAAAAGTGGTAAGCATTGAATAGGTTCCTGCCCAAGCTGCTCACCATCTTGTTTTTGTTGCTGCTGTTGAAATGAAACAGGCAGTTTTAAGACAGCCATGGGGTTTACAATCTGAACTTGCTGATCATTCGAAGACGACGAAGACGATGAAGACGATGAAGATGATAGTGAGAGTGATAGTGATGAAGGAGGAGTAGGTGAGGAAGATGGTTTGAGCCATTCAATGAAATTATGGGCCCGAAATTCATCAACATGGTAGCTCCTAAAACCCATCTTCATCACAGGGAAAAAGAAGGGAAAATTGGGTTAACTAAAATCCAGATTTTTATGTGGGAAAAAGCCTTCAGCCTTGCAAATATAGCAGCTGATTCATGGAAAGTTTGGTTTGGTTTGTCTTTTAGGAAGAACTCTTTATTTAAAAAAAAAAAAATTTCTTCCTTGACCTTTAACTTTTCTCCACCTTTGTCATTTGTTTTGATTTAGGGGGAGAGTATGAGAGACTGAAAATATGAAAGAGAGATTAGTGGTGGGGTTTAAGACAATGACATGCATAAATAATCACAAGAGAATCCTGGAACAGTCTGATCTACCTTAATGTAAACACACTTACTTCTACATTGCTTAGCTACTGTATCATTCAGTTATATCCTTTCTTAATATTATTAGCATAATCTTTTGTGAATTTAATTTTTTTTTTTCGAATTAAATTTAGTTCTCAACCTTTTAAAAAAGAGTCAAATCGTTTTTTTAACCATGTTGATGCTGCAACCTGTATAACAATCTACATGTATTTTACTTTCATATTGACACGATACTATTTAATATAGATACGAGAGTTTTTTGTTTCAATTTAATATTATTGGTGGGTATTTTCTTTCCTTAAGCGTATGATGAGAATTGACCAACCAAAACACGTTAGAAGGGATGACCAGAAGGGATTGGTCAATACCTAAAAGAAAAGAAAACTGAAATCAATGGGTAAAACTAAAAATTAATTGCATTTTCTATTGAAAGGAAAAAAAAGAAAGAAAGAATATGTAATATGGTAATATAATATACAAAGTTCAATTGCATATTTAGGAAGAGATACATTTATTGGCTATAATCAATACATGAGACTTTGATATATACACTTATATGGCATATGCAGACTAATTTCAACATAGGCTGCACAAATAAAATGTCCTTATTTTATGAAATTAGCATGATATGCACCATGGGCTTTTTCAACATTTTGACATAATCAAGTTGCTATTCCACCTAATTAAACTTCATTATTGCAATGAATAACCTTCAATTAAGGAATAAACCTCAATTTTTCAAATATTAAATATTTTGAGATTTTATCTTATGTAGATAAGTGAATTATTTTATATTTATTTTGATTGATTAATTAATTAATTAATTTTAAACGTAATTTTATTCTCATTTGTAAATAAAGATAAATATTGTATAAAAAAATATTAATTTAAAAAAAAAAACACATGGTGTTTGTTGCATATTGACTCGGTAAATTTCAATTTAATAGATTTTTTGAGCTTTGAATTAATACAACTGATCATATTTATTCAACTTACTATTTAGTGAAATATTTTTTCACAACTACCTAAATGTTAAAAATATATCTTCACTCTGTCGATTTAGTCTTGGTTCGAGAAGGTAAATTTGAGTGCACTGAAACACATTATCCTCTTATTTAAAAGTTGACAAGAGAATATGAGTAGTTTTAGATATTATATATAAAAAAAAAAAAACCATAAATATATTATAACAACTTATAATGAAATTAATATATTAAATATTTTTATTTTTTTAATTATAACATATGAACATTGTCAAATATTTAACCCACTTTGTATAAACCCTAAAGATTGTGTGTGATATAATTTTCTTATTTTTATTACAACTAACAACTATATCAACGATTACCATTAAAACCTCCACAAACTTGAACCTTGTGAATTGCAATTTGTCAAACATTTTTACTTTTATACAAATTATTCATAGAGTTTATTACTATTAAAACCACAAATTTCTTTTAAGGATTCAAAATTTTAACTACAAAATCTTTGTACAAATCAAGAACACAGTACCATAAATAAATCAAAGAGTGAAAGAAATTGAAGCTCAACAACCGCCAGACCCTACATTAGCAATAGAAACTGATCCTCTGGGTTTCTTTTAGGAGCCAAGCTTAAGGCTGCTTACTTTTTTTTTGGTTGGTTTGCCGACAAGATTTAGTGAGCGGATTTTCAGGGTTATAAAACATGTTTTAACCCTTTTCCTTTTGTAATTTTCTTGCATGCTTTTCCATTATCTTTTGCTCCACCTTGCCTTTTTTTTTTTTTTACTGTTTTCTGACCCACATTCCCAAACCTCAATCTACTTATCCTCCATTGAACACAAAATTACATTTTCATCACTACACAAAACGAGTTAACGTTCTAATACTACTCTACTCACCTTTCTTCTTATTTTATTTCAGCAGTTCATGCCTACTCTAATGTTGATGAGGACAATTTATATGATTGAATAAATTTTGCTAACATGTTTTTAAAGGTATCGATTCATATTACAACATTCGGTAAGTAGGGCTGGGTCGGGCGTTCGAAAAGTGAAAGAGTTTAAATAAAAATATATGTTCGGAAAATAGATTTGGACAAAAAATAAAGTTCATTTAAAAAAATTATATAAAAAAATTAATTTGGCCAGACTTGGGTTGTAGAATTTTTATCCGAGTCAAATTTGAACAAAATTTTAAGCCCGAGCCTAGCAAATGGGCCTAACATTTTGGCAGGTCTGACCAAAACCTGACTCAGCCCATGAACAGATCTAGTTAATATCTCTTTTATGAAAAAAAAAATATTAAATATAGTAGTTAATAGTGAATATATTATAATGATAAAGATATTTTTGGGCAAAATTAAGAGTATGTATCAATTTTAAGAAATTATTTAGGGAAATAAGTTGATTTTTCATAGATGCGACAAAATATTGTCCTAGAACAAAAAAGTGCTTTCTCCTGACATATCAACTAGAGGTGTCCATGGGCCAGATTCGGGTCGGATCCAACCAAAATCTAAAGCCCATTCGCTAGGCTCAATCTTGACCCAACCTAAAAATGGGCCAAAATTTTTGCCCAAATCCAACCCGTATAAAAATGCTAAAACCTAGACCTGGCCCGACCCTCCTATATTATTTTTTATATAATTTTTTAAAATATATAATATATCAAAAATACTAAAAACATTAAAATAAATGTTTCTCAACAAACTGAAAATAAAATTTTAAAAAAATATGTATACTTAAATAACACTTATAAGATAGGCGCAACTTACTAGGTAAATATCGTTAAAATAGTAACAAAACTAACAATAACACAATATTTATATAATATCTAAACAATAACAATAAAATAGTAGCAATATAGTAATAAAATGGTAGCAAAATAGTATAAAACAACAAGAAAATAGCAACAAATCAGTAAAAAAACATTAAGTGTTGTACGCAAATCAACATAATCTCATGTTGAAATACGAAGCTTATTCTAATAAGAAATGTTTTAGATATTAATTGAAGGCATTCAATCAATAATTTCTCTAAACTATTATGCTTGTTCTTTACTAAAGTTTTTCAAACTCATACACAACAATCAATAAACGCCTGAGATATGAACTCATTAGCATTAGCAAGATGAATTATCTTAATTGCATAATTTAAAATTAATTATTTAAACAAGTAATCTTGCAAAAGATAGATTGTGAGGAGACTTGATCATGGGTCGGGTTGGGTCCGAGTCGAGCCAATGTAAAATTTTAGGCTCGTTTTCTAGGCCCAGCCTAACCAGTCAATATTAAAAAAATATATTAATTTTAATATAAAAAATTTTAAAAATATAATACATCAAATACACTAAAAACATTAAAATGAATGTTTCTCGGTAAATTGAAAATACATTTAAAAAAATTTGTTATACTTAAATAACATTAAGATAGTTGCAACTTAGCAAGAAAATACCTCTAAAATAATAATTAATAATAAAACAAGAGTTATACAATATCCAAACAATAAAAATAAAATAGTAGCAATATAATAGCAAAACAACATCAAAATGACAACAAACAACAACAAAACAACAGTGAAAAAAAGGTTAGGGCAATTCAAGCCTGATCGAATCAAGCTCGAGTAAAAAAAAAATCTTATCCGAGGTCTAACCCATTTAAAAATGGGCTTTATTTTTTGTTCAATCTCATTTTTGAACCTATATTTTTTCTCAAACTATAACGTCCTCTACCCGACCCGGTCAACCGGATCCGAGTATTGAGTGTTACGCACTATAACAGATGTAACCTAGGCTCTTCTTACTCATCTATGTACTACTCTAACAATCTAATAAAATTTCTTTAAATTTTACTCTGAAATACCTCATGTGTACTATTATGAATAACTAAATGTACAATGTATGTTCTCATTTGCATTCTGGAATAAACTACGAAGACCATTACTTAAGTATCACTTTTACTATTTACATACATTCGGAGTATTACTTAACGAACCATGCTTAGACTTCAACTTCAATTTCGCCATATGGCTTTCAGTATGAATTTGAACATTATCAATGCTTTATGACTTTTCATGTAGCTTCCTCTTTTAGCCTTCCTCTTTCTCTCAGTATGCATAACCGTCCAATCTGCCGCTCCCTTGACATAGCTCTGACATCGTCTCTCGACGCACTTTTGTAATTAAACCTGAAATTAGAATAATACATAATAAGTTGTAGTATGAATATTTTCTTGCAAAATTGTAAACATAAAATAGTTTCTATACTATTCTTTAAGTGATCGAGTTGGTGTCAGCTATTAATTTGATCTAGATGCGGTTGAAAATTACAAAAATTCATTATTTTAATAAAACAACAAATATTATTAAGAGGGTGTTTTTATCTTTTTATATAGAATCTTATTAAATATATGCATGTGATAAAACTTGAATTTAAGATATTTTAATCATGAACCAAATGAGTGGCTCCAGTGGTAAAGAGGATGTTGTTTATCCTAGGAGATCCGGGTTTGAACACGTGTGTGTGCGTTGTCAAAGGGTTAAGAAAGTATGAACAAGTACTACCATGTAATCAAACCAGTATATTAAAAAAAAAAATTTTAATCATCACAAGGAGAGAGTTGTAAAATGGATGTCTATATAACTCGCATAACCTTCACGAATTCATTTTTTTTGTAACCCCTCAAAATTTATAGAGTACCTTAATTATCTATTCTTTTACTTTTATATCTATTCTTCTCTCTTGTTCATACTATAATTCTTTAAGTTTTATAATAGTACGAGGATTAGAATGATCAATAGTCATTAAAATTTTGGTTAAAGCCTTTTGTATTAAACAAAATCATACACTCTTTTTTATATTTAAATTAAAATATCAGAATTTGGACCTATAGAATTCGATGGTCATTGATTCTCATTGGTTACCACTGGAGGATGGATGAATTAAGCTAAATACGGATGGGGTGGTGTCATCTAATAATGTGATTGCATCGATTGGAGGTGTGTTGAGGGACTCTAATGCGAGTTAGTTATGTGATTATACAATGTTGTTGCGTAAGGACACAATTTTTAAAATTGAAGCTAGATCTGTCTTAGAAGGCCTTCGCATAGCTTGGGAGAAGGGTTTTAGACGAAGAGAACTTGAATGAAATAATGCGCTACTGGTTAAATCTCTCTTGGCTGGTAATGTTGCCAGTAGTAAAATGGTGAAATTACGGTTGATTCATAGAATGATGCAACAATAGTGGGAAGTCCGATTACGTCATGTGCAGAGATCTCAAAATAAAGTTGCGAATAGCATGGCCAAAATAACCACTCTTACTTACTAGTTTACAATTGTTTGTTGCTCCTCCAAAGACAATGAAAGACATTTTATTAAAAGATTATAATAAAACTTTAGTATTATAACGAAACTAATGGATGTAATCGTATAATTACTATTTCTTTTCTAAACGAAATTCAATCAATTAATTTATTAAAATAAATTTAGATAAAATTCAAACATAAATGTGAAACCTCAAAATTTTGTGTGGCTCTTTCTTGCTATGAAGTTAAAGTCTGAGTCTTTGATTATTGCAAAGAATTAGACTATTGAATCAATTATAAAGCTAGAAAATAGCAAAATTTGATTGTAATAATTAAAATCACAAAAAGGAGATAGATGTCCACCTTTTAGAACATTGATTGACATTTTAACAACCTTATATACTGATTAAAAAAATGCCCTAATTAAATATTGCCAAATTACAAAATTGAGTCACATCTCTTTTGGTATATATGCTTTTGGCCTTTAGGTTTTCATTGAAGAAGGAAAAAGGAAATCAACCCAAAGTCTTTATATTGGCAAAATAAAAATACAGTTTTCACAGCTTCTGAACTTTTATTGTAAAGTTACTAAAATCAAAATCCCAATCCCTAAAGATATTTTCTTTTTCTATGATCAAGCTTTGGTAGCTGTTTTAAGTTAGGTAAGCTCCCCACCACAATGTAATGTGTTTTACGTTTTGCCAAGACTTATTCAAGAATCTTGTTTTATAATATTGGTTAGCTCTTTTATAATATTTTTATAGTATTAATAAAAATTTATTATTATTTTCAAAAATTAAATTTTAAGTTTAAATTTATTTTAAATTTAAACTTATTTTGAGTTTAAGTTTATTTTGAATTTAAATTTAAAATTTAATTAAAAGTCCAAAATTACAAATTGAGAAGTCCAAATTACAAACATCTAAGCCTATTAACCAAACACAATTACCCACTCAAATACAACAACCCTTACCCAAACTTTTACAACCCAACCGGCCCAAACTAAACCTAAAGTCAGTAACCCTAGCCACTTGTTGCTGCCGCCCCTATATTGCTCAATCAATGTTTGCCACGTCAGCACCACCACAAGCAACTTGCCACCACCGCCACTGTTAAAGTCCGCCCTGAAAAGAAGAAGTGATCACAATTTAAGTTGTAAAAGACAGAATAGAATCATTGTAAAATAGGCTATAAAACTTCATTCAAAAACATATTATAAATGAGGGGATTTTCAACATTCGAAACTAATACAAAACAAAATTTTCAAAAAAATAAAGCATTCAATATTATCATTCGAAGAAGAAATACAGTTCAAACGTCAGATTCTCAACAATCCAACATTTGATCTCAAGGTATAATGGATACATTAATATATTTCTTGTTCATTTATTATGGCCTTCGAATTCCAATTATCTTTTATATATTAAGTATATAATAAGATATTTATTTATTGTATATTTTATATATTAATATTTTCTTTTAATGCACGTATTATCTTTTTAATATTTGACACGTCTTAATATATGTATATATTAATAATATTATTATCATTCATTGTTTTCATTTATTTCAAAATGTAATAAATACATATTAAATAATAAGTATTAATATTAAATAAAAATAAAAGAAGTTGAGGAGACGAACCTGTTTTGGTCGGAGCACCGTCATCGCAGTCGCGTTCGAATCCAGTCCGATCGTCGTTCGTGCTCGCAGGGAACTCCAGCAAGGAGTTTTTTTTTTCTCACTGGTTCAACAAACAAATAATGTAAAAAATAATAACATATTTTAAAAGAAAATATAACAATCTTAAAGCATTTTTTTTTAAAAAAACATCAAATCTAAGTTTTAAAGAATTTTTTTTTTAAGATAAAGAAAAATTGAAACTAAAAAATATATGAAATAGATTTGAGAATCAAAGGACGGATTCCTTTTTTTGAAGGAATAAAAAAGAGTTTTTTTTGAAGATCTAGGTTAGATCGGTCTAGATCCAAAACTAGATCTGTTTAAAACACGAAGAAATAAAAAATGAAGTTTTTTTTACCTCAAACCACCGTGGAGGGTGGCGCGTGGCGACGAACATGGCGGACGGCAGTGATCGGTAACCGCAGTTCGATCGGCCATGGGGAGGGGAAGAAAGAACAGAGGAAATGGTTTTTTTTTTTAAGATTCTTCTTAAAAATGAAAGGGGGGATAAAATTTTTCCTAAGCAAACTGGTTTATATACACACATCAAAACGACGTCGTTTTGGTGTCAAAACTTTGAGGCCAAAACGACGTCGTTTCACTTAACCCGTTTTTTCGACTCGATTTGATCCAAATGATCCGCGTGTTTTTGCTTTAGGGGTTATGTACCCATCTAGTCCTTATGCTTTTTTTAATTTCCAACCAGATCTTTTTTTTACTTTTAATTAATTTTTAATTTGCCCAACAATTTTCATTCCTTCTTAATTTGATCCCACAACTCTTTGGAAGCCTGAGAGGCTACCACGTGTCCCATTTTTGGATTATTTATGAATTTGGTCATTTTTATTTTTGATTTGTTTTAATTTCATCCTTAAATCAAGTTTTGTTTTATTTTAAATTTGCCCAATAATTTTAGATGATTATCAAATTGGTCTTTTGACTTTTGAGGGCATGAGAAGCTGCCACGTGTTACCACTTTATGATTTTATTACCTAGAAGGTCCCCGAACTTTCCAAAAATCACGTTTTTTCCTCGAATTTTCCCAAAATGACATTTTTACCCTAAAACTTTTCAAATTTGCATTTTAACCCTAAACTTTCTAAAAATTATATTTTAACCTTTAAACTTTCCAAAAATTATATTTTGGCCCCCGAATTTTCCAAAATTACCATTTTGACCCCTAAACTTTTCCAAAATCACATTGACCCCGAACTTCACAAAAATTTTATTTTTACCCCCCAAACTTCCAAAAATATCATTTTTGATCCCAAATTTTCTAAAAATCACATTTTTACCCCCAAACTTCAAAAAATTACTATTTTACCCCTGAACTTTCAAAAATATCATTTATAACCTTTAACTTTCCAAAAATCACATTTTTTGCCCTCGAACTTTCAAAATTATCATTTTACCCCTAAACTTCCAAAAATTACATTTTAACCTCGAACTTTCCAAAAATTACCGCTTTACACTCGAACATCAAAAAATTACCATTTTGCCCCCGATCGTCTAAAAATTACCATTTTGCCCCCGAGTGTCTAAAAATTACCATTTTGCCTCCGGACATCCAAAAATCGTATTTTTGACTCCATTTGTTTTGCTTTTCTTTCTCTTTAATATTTATATTTAATTTTTAATTATTATTCTTTTGTATTTCGTATTCTCTTATTTTTTGATTTTCGTGTATGTAATTATCTACTTAACTATTTTCTTTTCGTGTTATTTAATCTTCGTTATTAATCGTTCATTTATGCTTAATTTACATGTTTGTTTTCAAAATTTCTTTTACATACAAATAAACCTTCAAAACTGAGGCAATGTCCTTTTCATGTTGGAACCTCGAAAAACCACACCCTAACGTGCTGGGTGTGATTTTTCGTATAATTTAAATGAATCGAATATCCTCTTTCAAACTTTTCAAATGCCTTTTAATTTCGAGATTTCGAGAACGTCGTGCCCTAACGTGTTGGTCATGACTCCAATTCTCCACAAAAGTCGAAACAAACGGGCATTCTTTCTTCAAATCTTTTTAAGTCGTGTGACCGAGGATCATATTTTAAACTCAATACGAAATTTCGAGTTTTCAAAAAATATATATATGTATGCAAATAATTTTAAAACAAAACGAGGCAATATCCTTTCATGTGAAAACCACGAAAAACCATGCCCTAACATGCTGGGTGTGATCTTCGTATAATTCACACAATCGAATATTCTCTTTAAAAGTCTTTCAAAATGTCTTTCAGCTTCAAAAGTCTAAGAACATAGTGCCCTAACGTGTTGGACATGGCTTCCAGTTCCCCTAAAAATTCAAATGGGATTTTTAAAAATCATGCAAAGTTTTCTAAGGGCAAAGATCTTATTTTAAGTTTTTAACAAACCAATACCCGAAAATAATCAATAGGGTACAAATTTTGGGCATATGAGGGTGCTAATCCTTCCTCATGCGTAACCGATTCCCGAACCTATTTTCTGGATTTCGAAGACTAAAATATTTTTCAAAACGGATTTTAAACGTTTTGTGTTGACCCAATCATACCGAATAAAAAGATTAGTGGCGACTCCCATTTTTTATCATACCCATCTTTTTCGATCTCTGAAATTTTGTTTGAGACTTGTTTGTTTTCCCAAAAAATAAAACGTTTCGACAGCTTGGCGACTCCACTAGGGACATTTTTTAAAATAAAGAGAGTCAAGCCAAAAGTTGATTATTTTCGAGTCTTTTATTGAAATTTTTAAACCTTCGATTATGTTTAATAAACGATCCTTTGCATTTTTGTGTGATGTTATATTATGTTGATATTGTTAGTATAAATTTGCATTCATATGCATTTGTTACTACCCCTTTAAGTGGAAGTGGGAAACTATTCCTTCGTGAGGTTTCCACCTCCGTGCAGGATAGAGGATCACTTTCGGGATTACATCCGTACCCATATTTTCGTGAAGTTTTCACTTCCATGCAAACATGTAGGAAATGTGTCCCCCTAAACCGAACTCATCCATATGAGTCTGTAATGGGTGAGAATCGAGGAATTTGCTGGTTTGGGTACCCTTTTTCTCTAAAGGCTAAACCACATGTAATGAGCCGTAAGTACTTGCCTTAGACGGAGTTAGATCGAACCTTTTAGAAATCATCCAAGACAAGTTTTTAGGTTTTTTGTTCTATACTTGTATCGGTGTTTTTGCTAACTTTTTCGTTTTGTCTCTTTTCTTTGGCTTGCATTTGCATCATCATACAAGAAAAGGTGTTGATTTAAATTCGGTTACCAAATAGGCAATTTCATCATGAGGGACAGATTTCTTAATAAAGTGGAAGATAACATGGCTTTGCGCTTATGGTCGAAGGAAAGCACAAAGTAGAAGAAGATTTTGGAGACCTGAAGAAAGATTATGCAAATTTAGATCAAGATCCTTGAAAAGAATCAAGAAGCAAGTGAGGGGCACTTTCGACAAGCTCCGAGACATGTTCAAGATCAAGATTATGCAAATAGTGAAAAAGCGGCTGATCACATGCGAACATTAATCATCGAAGCTGATATGTTGAGCATGCAATATGAATCAAGATCGGAGCGAGGACGAAAATTAGCCAGATTTCTAGGAAGATCAAAAGCTCTAGGACATAAGGCAAAGTCGTATGCAATCCATTTTATGTGAAGAATTTTGTCTTCTAGAGAAGTTGTTCGAATGGGATTGAATTCAAAATCAATGTCTTTTCTTATGCATACAAGCATTCATAAGCTGCATAACTTGTATTTAATTCCATAAGTGGAACTATGTCAAACCTTTAGTGGTTACCTGAATAAGGTAAGAGACACGGTTATATTTTTGCTTTTAATTGCAATATATTTTGAATCTATTTCCATTACATTTTCATAAAAAAAAGGTGTTGATTCATGTTCTATTGCCAAATAGAGAACTGGTCATAAGAAAGTGGATTCCTTAATAAGGTAGAAGTCAACGTGGTCGTGCGTATATGTCGTTAAAAAAACAACAACTAAAAGTGATTGCCTATCAAAGGGGCATATATCAGAGTTCTGAGGTTACACCAAAATACATGAAAGCCATAACAGTTTGCAAGAGCTGAAAGAAGTATGGAAGACAAAGTGAAGCAAATGTCTAATTTAAATATGATGATTTGCCTTAACTATTCAAACTAAGTTGCTTCACTTTCAGAAATATGAATAATATGATACATCACCTCATTGCTTGAGGATTCTGAATAATAAGGCCTATTCCTGGATGAGCGAGTATCGGGTTGCAACCCTGATCAAGGGAAGAGAGGATATAACAAGTGCATTACATTGAAAAACTCGCAAGACACAATGCACCCGAAGGCGAGAAAGAATGTTGACATCTTTGTTTCAAATGCATATGAAGTAGTCGACTTCCTTAAAGTTCCGAGGCACATAAAGGACACGGTTGTAGATTCGTTTTATTGACGTGACAAGAAAATCACTCATGTTCTAACAATCTCAACCACAAAACACTTATCAAAGAAAAGGCAAAAGAAGGTGTATTGGTGCACAACTTTTTGTTCAGAATGGTTCCGTAGCCATTTTTGAAAATTGAAAAAGTCTCTTGTTGAGTATTCCTTGAGGACTATTTTTTGTCGAAGGAATTTATTACTCATGTTCTAACAATCATTTTTCTATGATTTTTCAAAGTCAAAACAAGGGAACTCGAACCTACTCTGACCTTGTTACACAAAAACAATGAATATACAATTCCTTTTATTTCACTGTTTCTTCCATATGAAACTACACTCAATAAGATTTAATTACATATTTAATTCAACTCTTAACTCTTTTTATATAATTTTTGGTAAATTTTTGAAGTTAGTCCTCTGTTCTGTCCAAACTGTTTCAATGAGATTAATTCATTTCTCATGCTTTTTTATACTAGATTTCATTCAATCACACATAATTATCATCTTATAATTAAACATCTCATTTTAATCATGATTAATCATATATATTAAAATTAAAAACACTTTAACTTAATTGTTACTAAGTCTTTTAATACATGTAGTACTTACCTCACTTGTAGATAATTTCTTCTCACACCTTAGCTTTCTCCTTTCCTTTTTCTTCAATTTGGTCCTTCTCCTTCTTCCCTCTTTCTTCAATTTCATACAAACACATATAAGCTTAAGACTAAAATTCAATACTTTTTTCATGCTAGATTATGTAAATATACATGTATGTCATGAAAATTGAATCATCTCTTACCTTTGTTATTGAATTTCCAAATTTCTAATTCAATCCCTATCCACTTTAACACTTCAAAGTGGATTCTATAAAGAAATTAAGGTGTCTACTAACTTCCCTCTATGCCTTTCTTAAGGAAATTTCAAAGAAAATGGAGGATTTTGAAGCTTGGAGGGCTTAACAATGGTGAAGGGACTAAATTGGAATAAAAGAAAAAGTTTGGATGGAGAAAAATGACATGGATGGTTGGACTTTTTAAAGAGAAGATGATATTTTCATCTTTTATTTCCTTTTTCTTTTCTCAATTTCTCTAGAATTTTCCACTAAAATATCTCTTTTTAATAAAAATGGTCAAATTGAACTTTTAGTCCCTAGGCCTTCCAACTTTACACTTTGGTCCAAAATTTTGCCTCCAAAAATATTTTCCACCAAATTACTCTTTTTCCTCTCCTTAATTAATCTAATTCCCATGATGACTCATAATTCAATTTGGATAAATTACTATTTAGTCCCTCATGTTTTCTCACAATTTATAATTAATCCTTAATTTTTCCTAATCTTCTTATTTTAACCGCATATTCTAACTCTTAACTCAATACTATTACTGTTCCAACTCCGGTTAAAAAACGCGAATGTTATAATTCTTCCCCCTAAAAAAATTTCGTCCTCGAAATTTACCTGTAACGAATAATTGCAAATATTGTTGTATCATATTTTCTTCTCTTTCCCATGTTGCTTCTTCTGAATTATGATGCTTTCATAAAACCTTTATCAAATGGGACACTTTTGTTTCTCAATTCTTTTACCTCTCATACAAGTATCTTAATCGATTTTTCTTCATGAATCAAATCCGATTGTATTTCAATAACTTTCGAAATAACCACATGAGATACATCGGACTAATATCTTCGTAACATAGATACGTAGAAAACACTATGAATCTTGTCCAACTTTGAAGGGAGTGTTAATTGATATGCAATTGATATCTCATATGGTCCAATGAATCTTGGACTCAACTTCTAATTTTTCTTAAATTAAAGAATCTTTCTCCAATGAGATACCTTCAAGAAAACTTTTTCACCCATATTAAATTCATTATCTTTTCTTTTCAAATCTGCATAGGACTTTGTCTTTCCGAAATAGCCTTCAAACACCTTTTTATCAACTTTACTTTCTCTTTTATTTTCTTGAATCAAGTCAAGACTCACTAACTTATTCTTACTTAACTCCATTCAACATACTGGAGTTCTACATTCTCCCCAAAACTTTGATGTAAATTATGGATTTCGATTAGAATTAATGAATATAGGCATATCATGAAGTCCTACACTTTCATCTATAAACAACTGAGCATACTTATACAAGGAGAAATCAATTCTGACTGGATGAAAGTGAGTAAACTTAGTTAACTGATCATAAAATTTCACACTTCCCTCACTTATAGCTTAAATCTTAACCTTTCATTCTTAAAGGACACTCCCATAACCTTTCATTCTTAAAGGACACTCCCTTTTAACTTATTAGACTACTTCCATCACTATTTTCATTTATACCATTTAGGAAAAATGATAGGATCAATGAATTTTAGAAGAATCCTCGGATCCCTGTATAGTTCGGACTGGAGAGACGTCTCCTTATCCTTCCCTCTAGTTTTATTGACTCTACAGCGTCAATAAAATCTCGAGGTAACTATTAGTGATCAGAGTTCATTTTCCTTCAAACATTCACGACCTTAGATTTTTCCATTCTTTCATTAAACGAACTAATTATTCACAACTCTAGTATTTAAAACTTCACTTTATTTATTTTATGAATTTAAACTTATTCACATTTTATTTTAAAACTTAAACTTTTTATCAGTATATTATTCACTTATCTTCATCAATTATAATCATTTCTTTGCTATCTGAAATTCTTAAAGAAGTTCTTTTTCTTCTACACTTAATCATGACCCCACGTTTCTGACAGCTAATCTATTCTCGCTGTCACATCTAACTCGTAAAATATAAAGGTCATAAGATTTATTTGAAACTCATAACCTTGAATCTTTAAGGTGCACCTCTTGCATACTTATTAATTCTTTCACTTTGCCCTAAAGGATTAGTAATAACTATCTCGTACTTAGTAGGTTTTACCGCTAATTCCCTCTCTCTTTCACTACTGACATGCATATATATACGAATGTGTCAATTAACACAATTTATAAAAAAATCACAAAAAAGAAGATTTACCGGTATTCTCATCAAGAACATCCTCTTCTTCTCTTTGTTCTAATAATAGAAGTTCGAGGTCTACGGACTTCTGATCCATCAACTACCTCTCTTGTCGATCTCACACCAGAGTCACCAGTGTTTCCATGTAATTTACCTCTTCACAGGTAGTTTCGGATCAAATGATCCTTTGACTCACATTTAAAACAAGCTCTACTGTTCAACTGACATTTTCTTCAATGGAATCTTCTCAACGGGGTGGATATTCAACACTGTAATCCACTACTAATATGCTTCACCTTTCAACAAAGATACCACATATTTCAATTTTTCCTCTCAATACACTGTAGCTCTTCTATCACCCTTTAACTATTTTCTAACCATTCCTCAACCTCAGCTAGATCATCATCCTTTTTACCTTTAAATTTTTCGGCACCATATTTTTCTCAATTTTTCCAGAGGAATTCGATAGTTAAAAGTAGACAGTTATGGTTGAAGAGCACCAGGTAAGGGAATATTTGAGACATTATTAGTCCTCACAACTTGTTGTAACAATTGATTCATTGTTTGCAATAGAATCACAATTGGGATTTCTTCTTGAGATAATATCAACTCATTGGGGGTTGAGTTCTTTCTTTTAACATATGCCCCATGTGATCATCCTAGTGTACTGATTCTCTAATAAGGTTTGGAGCCCTACTCTCTACTTCATCTCCGGACTCATCATGAGCCCTATTCGATATTCTTCTTTCTACAATATTCACAATTTTAACAATTAAAAAAATTAAACATCCTCTCATCACATCAACATGTAAAATGGCATGTACACATGGACTCATTCTCGATCCCAGACATCAGAAAACCTTTGCTCTAATACTACCAAATATAACACCCCTACACCCGGTTCATATGTATAAACCCGGTATAAGAATATTACATACAGTGTCAAAGAATTAAAAACGAGTATAACAAAATTTTCTTTCAAATACTGTGTAATTGAATCGTTTTACTCAAGTAGTTTGAAAATAATGAAAATGTAATTTTTACTCAAAACAAGGCAAATATCGATACCCCCATAAAAATATTGATACCTCTGTTCTAAAATCAAGAAATATAACTAAAAACTTCAACTAACCCCTTGAAATTATATAAAAACTTTACCATTTGTACATGCCATTTCACACAAAATAAATATATCTCGTCTTGCAATCTTCGAATGTTGATGTGATTTGATGAGAGGCACCTAATTCAACCTTAGCTTCTCGGAGGTCTTATACCTACGCGTTGAAATAAATGCGTTAAGCCGGTGAAGGCTTAGTAAGTACTACAAGAGTCATTAATCATTCATCTTTTAATCACACATTTCAAACTCATTCATAATTATTAATTCATGTAAAATACATATTTATGTATACAACATTTAACTTACAGTGGTGTTATGAATTCACATATTCTTCCTTATTTCACATTTTAGCCATTTCAATCTCTTAGCTTATTTAGTTTTATCATTCTTTGATTTTTTTTATAAATATATTGTACTTACATTTCATGTGATTATCATTTCACTTACCTCAATATCACAATTTGCACATTCCTTTTTTTTCACATTATTTACCCTATTAACAAGACTCAAACCTTGGCGGATACACGAATCCAACCAAAAACTCCAGAACGGCACTCAGTGCCTCATCGGATAGTTCGAAGCAATAAAGTGACACCTAGTGCCTCATCGGCCTAGCCGAAGTAAATTGGTACCCAGTACCACATCAAATCTATCCGAAATAAAATTATGACACCCAGTGTCTCATCAACTCAAGGGCGAAGTATCCCTAAACTCTTCCAATCCTATGGCATGCCAATTAGATCCGACTTAGCTCGACTAGTTAATAGGGATTTTCAATTTACAATTCATATCACTTTCAATTCCAATTTCACTTCCACTTTCAATTTTGATCACAAATCATTCAAATTCAATTCAAAATATACTATTAATTCAATATCAATTTTCATTCATCTCAATATTAACGCTTACCTTATATTCACTTTAAATATAAATATCGAAATAAACATTAAATAATGACTAATTCAGATTATCGTAATACAAATCAATAACAAATAAATTTAACCAAATAACAATCAAATATCATAAACAATTAGGTATTAATAACTTTGGAAACCTTCGATTTATCCATTTCATTCTCATTTCTTAATTTTATCACATATCACTATTATATGCATCAATTTTTCATTTCTATTCAATTTTTCTTTTTTTTTTACACTAATTTTCAAAGCTATACATTTGAGTCACAGTCACTAAATTATTTATATCTTGAGCTATAGAATTCGAAATTATAATCCACTTGATAATTCTAAAATTAGACTAAAATATATTTTTTCCGTAAAAATTTCAGAATTTTTACTTTAGTCAATTTGTACAGTAAATTCTTTCAATTTACCCCTTCTCTGCTGCCTAACAGTTTCGACGTTTTTTTACTAAAAATTATTTATCTTTTAGTACAGGAATCAAATAATGTTCCGTCTATTTCTTTTAAAAATAGACTCATTAAGGATTAAACCATATAAATTTAAATCTATAATAATTTTTCTACATTTTTCTATAATTTTTCAAAGTCAGAATAGGGGAACTCGAACCTACAGAAACTAGTATATCTCAAAATATACAATTCCTTTTATTTAACTGTTTCTTCCATATGAAACTACACTCAATAAGATTTAATTACATATTTAATTCAACTCTTAACTCTTTTTATACAATTTTTGGTGAATTTTTGAAGTTAGTCCTCTGTTCTGTCCAAACTGTTTCAATGAGATTAATTTCTTTCTTATTCTTCTTTATACTAAATTTCATTCAATCACACATAATTATCATACTTATAATTAAACATCTCATTTTAATCATGATTAATCATATATATTAAAATTAAAAACACTTTAACTTAATTGTTACTAAGTCTTTTAATACATGTAGTACTTACCTCACTTGTAGATAATTTCTTCTCACACCTTAGCTTTCTCCTTTCCTTTTTCTTCAATTTGGTCCTTCTCCTTCTTCCCTCTTTCTTCAATTTCATACAAACACATATAAGCTTAAGACTAAAATTCAATACTTTTTCATGCTAGATTATGTAAATATACATGTATGTCATGAAAATTGAATCATCTCTTACCTTTGTTATTGAATTTCCAAATTTCTAATTCAATCCCTATCCACTTTAACACTTCAAAGTGGATTCTATAAAGAAATTAAGGTGTCTACTAACTTCCCTCTATGCCTTTCTTTAGGAAATTTCAAAGAAAATGGAGGATTTTGAAGCTTGGAGGGCTTAACAATGGTGAAGGGACTAAATTGGAATAAAAGCAAAAGTTTGGATGGAGAAGAATGACATGGACGGTTGGACTTTTTAAAGAGAAGATAATATTTTCATCTTTTATTTCCTTTTTCTTTTCACAATTTCTCTAGAATTTTCCACTAAAATATCTCTCTTTAATAAAAATGGTCAAAGTCTACCAACTTTACACTTTGGCCCAAAACTTTGCCTCCAAAAATATCTTCCACCAAATTACGCTTTTGCCCCTCCTTAATCAATCTAATTCCCATGATGACTCATAATTCAATTTGGATAAATTTCTATTTAGTCCCTCATGCTTTCTCACAATTTCCAATTAATCCTTAATTTTTCCTAAGCTTCTTATTTTAATCACATATTCTAACTCCTAACTCAACACTATTACTGTTCCAACTCCAGTTCAAAAGCGTAGATATTACATGTTTTCTAGTAAAGTTGTTCTAAATGGAATTGAACTAGAATCAACGCCTTTTTGCATTCATTTTACCATTCATTTGCTTTGCACTTCGTGCATTAAATTTCAATGAAATCCCTTATATTTGAAACGCTCATGTGAGAAAGAGTCATCAACCCTAAAGCTGAGAGGAAGTATGATAAATCAAGATAGGGAGTGATAAAAATTTGAGAAAAAGTCATGTGGAGAGTGGAACTTGTTGAGAGTTTGCCTCTACACCCTCGGAAGTGTTTTGGACAACTAGACAATGGAGGAGTTTCCTGTAGTTTTAGGACTTTTTCAGGAAAATATTCATGACACACTTATCACTCTAAGTCCGAGAGTAATAGGGATCCTTTTATAAAGGGCACATGACTACTATCTTTTATTTCAATAAAAATGATGCATTGTTTTTGTCCCATTTGGCAAACACCTTACCATTCTTCTCATTCATTCAAACCACAATTAATCATTCTTTAGTTAAATTATTCTTTGGATCCTCTTTTGTCTTTATGCTGGATCCCTTGATATCAAGGATACGAGCGACACTGCTGTTGACTCGGAGCCCTTTTGAGAAGAACATGTGTCCAGAAAAACTTTGAGGCTTTGAAAATGATCAAGAATGTAATTTGTCTTCCGATCTACTACGGATGGTTGAGCAAGACACAAAACAAACATCACCTTAAAGAGTTGTGATTTTAAGTGAGAATCGAGACATGTGTCTTGGTAAAAACAATACAAGCTTCCTCGAGAAGCCAAAGGTCTTTGCATGATCCTATCAAAGCATGTAAGGTTCAAGGAACCAATGTCATGACACACAGGCTATCATAAAAGGAAGAATTTAACAGAAACTTCAAAAATTGAGGCTCGAAGTGTTAAAAAAAAAAGAAAAGAAAAACAAAACAAAACAAATAAAAAAGGGCCAAGATAAAAATCTACCAAGGATATCTTGAAACCTAAGGCAAAAAAGAAAAAAGAAAAAAGAAAGGAAAGTCAAGAGAAAAACTCACAAAGGGTATCTTGAAAATTTATTCTCCTTCATTCTTGCACATCGTGACCTCTTTCTATGAGGCATGGACATTACCAACTTTGTAAAAAAAAAAGCCTCTAATGAGTATCAATTCTCCTCATGATCATTGATTACTACTTCCTATGTCAATCAACGGTTAAGCAGATTATTGAAAATGAGATTATATGTCGATATGGGATGCCAAATAGGATCATATTCGACGATGACTTGAAATTGAGCAACAGCACGATAGTGAAAGTCTACAGCCAATTCAAGAACAAGTACCACGACTCAGCACCACATTGCAAAAAAAAAGTTAATAAGGCATTGAAGGAGACCAATAAAGACACCAAAGGATTGATTGGAAAATCGCAGAGACCTACAAAGGCTCGACATGAGAAATCACCATTTGCCTTCGAGGTTTATCGGGTTTCTATCAGAACAGCCACCGGGATAACACCTTTCGCACTAGAATAAAAGTCGTCCTACCCATTGGAATCAAGTTTCCTTCCCTCCAAATTTTGTTAGCACTAATGAAGCATAATTGATCTAATCTAGATTCAGTCAACTAAACTTGACTGAAGAAAAGATACTAAAAGTCATGACCAGATGACAAGGGTTTACGACAAAGAAAGATCCGCTCTATAGAACTCCACGAGAGAGCTTTAGTTCTGAAAAGGATCTTGCTTACAAAAGACTTCCAAGGAAAATGGATGTCAAATTGGGAAAGGCCCCATGAGATGAAGAAAGTCCTTTTGGAGAAGCTTTGATTTTGATCAAAATGGACGGGAAAAATCTGCCCAACTTTGTGAACTCGGATTCAATGAAGAAAGAAAAAAGAAAAAAGAAGAAAAAAATAAGAAGAAAAACAAGAAAAAGGAAAAAGAAAAGGAGAGGTCGAGGTGAAAACTCGTAAAGGGCATCTCGGAACCTAAGGAGACTTGAGTTGAAAATCTGAAAGGGCAGTCAATTTCGAAGAAAAGAGCGTGAAATGGTCTTCTCCCTCAAAAGTAGCAAGGTGGAGAAACTTTACACCTTGAAGCATTGACGAAGTACTCCAAGTTTCATGAACACATGTCAATCTTAGAATGGTTCTTATCAAGTTTGCTCAGTGAAGCTCATACTTTGATATCTAGGACACCTAACCCTATTCTTTGCTCACTTTATATTTGGCAACTTTTTGACCAATATGGGTCATTTTTAATATTTTCATTCATGTGAGCTTCGCCTCCAATAAAATTTCATTCGTCTTGCGACCATATTCAAGCAATTATGCATCATGATAGTGACTAATGAGCCAACAATCTTTTCATTCATACGACCTTTGTTTGCGATCAAATTCAATTTCATCCACCTTATAACCTTGATTCAAACATCTTTGCATTTGAAATAACGATTTGTGGTATAACGGAGGAATAAAAGGATTTCTATATATTATTCAAGAAAATTCCTAAATAGTACATGGACCTGTAACAAAACCACTAGTTGGAAATAATCAAACCCGAGTGTTAGAAGGGTCTTGAAACAAATTACGACTACCTCTTTAGATTTCACAACCAAGATACCAAAAGAAGAACGTGATAACACATCAGAGATAGATAACTGACGAACAATGTCGATTTAAGGACCAAAAATAAAATCATTCTCAGAGATGACATTTTTTGCATCCATCATTCATACCCATGTGGTTAGGAGCATTTGACTCATTCTAATCATGGCATCCTCTTAATCTGGCCTACATAGAGGTCCATGAAAGCATATTCTACAGGTTTGATAGGGAAGGATTGAGGCTGTAATGACGAACCCAGTACCTAAGAAGATGTGATGGGAAAGGCGAACCCGGTACCTAAGAAGATGTGATGGGAAAGGTTGAGGCTGCAACGGCGAACCCGATACCATAAAGATGTAAAGGGAAAGGTTAAGACCGCAACGACGAACCCAATACCTAAGAAGATGCGAAGGGAAAGGTTGAGGCCGTAACGACTAACCCAGTACCTAAGAAGATGTGAAGGGAAAGATTGAGGCCGTAACGGCGAATCCGATACCTTAGAAGATATGATGGGAAAGGTTGAGGCCGTAACGGCGAACCCAGTACCATGAAGAGATGACAGGGGAGGATTGAGGCCGTAACGGCGAATTCGATACCTTAAAAAGATGTAAAGGGAAAAGTTGAGACCGCAACGGTGAACCCGGTACCTAAGAAGATGCGATTGGAAGGATTGAGGTCGTAACGGAAAATTCGATACCATGAAGACAAAAAAGAAAAGTTTAGGTCGCAATTGCGAACCTAGCACCTTAGAGAAGTGACAGGAAAGATTGAAGACGCAATGGCAAATCTAATACCATAAAGTCGAAGAGGAGTAGATTGAAGCTGTAACAATGAATCTTCTACCTCAAAGTTACAGTGGATCAGATCAAACCATAATACCAAGTCTTTATCTCTCTGAAGTTGCAGTAAGAGCAAGATCAAATCTTATCTTCCTGAAATTGCAGTGGAGTTGAATTCAAACTACATCATTCCATTTTTTACCTTTAATCAAGAAGGACAGATTGAAGATTCCGATCTCTTGCCCTGAGCTTGGGGCAGATCATCATCAGCAAATCTTTTACCCCGAGTTTGGGGCAGATTGTAACCATCCGATCTTTTACCCCGAGCTTGAGGCAGATCACCATCAGCCAATCTCTTACCCTGAGCTTGGGGAAAATCACAGCCATCTAATCTCTTACCCCGATCATGAGGCAAATTGCAGTTATCCAAAATAATAAAGCTATCATCTTCCTGATGAGATACAGAGAAGTAGACCAAATTCGTCTTCCTGATGAGATACAGAGAAACGAATTAAAACAAGTGATGTGGTCATCTTCCTGATGAGATACTGAGAAGTAGACCAAATCAATGAAACAAGGCTCAATGTGAGCGAAACTTAAAACTCAACTTCCTGATGAAATACTGAGAAGCAGGTCGAAGCAATAAAGTGGTCGTCTTGTTGATGAGATACAAAGAAGTAGACCAAATTCGTCTTCCTGATGAGATACAAAGCAACGAATTAAAACAAGTGATGTGGTCATCTTCCTGATGAGATACTGAGAAGTAGACCAAATCGAGAAGCAAAGCTCAATGTGTGCGAAACTTCGAACCCAGCTTCCTGATGAGATACTAAGAAGCAAGTCGAAGCAATAAAGCGGTCGTCTTCTTGATAAGATACAAAGAAGTAGACCAAATTCGTCTTCCTGATAAGATACAGAGAAGCGGATCAAAACAAGTGATGCGATCATCTTCCTGATAAGATATAGAGAAGTATATCAACTCAATGAAACAAAGCTTGATGGGAGTGAAACTTCGAACCCTAGCTTCCTGATGAGATACTGAGAAGAAGGTCGAAGCAATAAAGTGGTTACCTTCTTGATGAGATACGGAGAAGTGAACCAGATCTGTCTTCCTGATGAGATACAGAGAAGTGGATCAAAACAACGATGTGGTAGACCAAATCATTGAAACCAAAGCTTGATGGGAGCGAAACTTCGAACCCCAGCTTCCTGATGAAATACTGAGAAGCAGGTCGAAGCAATAAAGCGATTACCTTCCTGATGAGATACAGAGAAGTGAACCAGATCCGTCTTCCCGAAGATATACAGAGAAGTGGATCAAAACAATGATGCGGTCATCTTCCTGATAATATACTGAGAAGTAGACCAAATCAATGAAACCAAAGTTTGATGGGAGCGAAACTTCGAACCCTAGCTTCCTGATGAGATACTGAGAAGCAAGTCGAAGCAATAAAGCGGTTACCTTCCTAATGAGATATAGAGAAGTGAACCAAATTCATCTTCCTGATGAGATACAGAGAAGTGGATCAAAACAACGATGTGGTCATCTTATTGTTGAAATACTAAGAAGAAGACCAAATCAATGAAACCAAAGCTCGATGTGAGCGAAACTTCGAACCCCAGCTTCCTGATGAGATACTAAGAAGCAGGTCGAAGCAATAAAGTAGTTACCTTCCTGATGAGATATAGAGAAGTGAACCAGATCCGTCTTCCTAATGAGATACAGAGAAGTGGATCAAAACAACAAGGTGGTCATCTTCCTAATGAGATACTGAGAAGTAGACCAAATCAAAGAAACCAAGCTCAATGTGAGTGAAGCTTCAAAACCCCTATCTTCCTGATGAGATACAAAGAAGTAGGTCGAAGCAATAAAGTGGTCATCTTCCTGACGAGATGCAGAGAAGTGAACCAAATCCGTCTTCCTAATGAGATACAAAGAAGAAGATCAAGAAATGAAACCAAAACACACCTGAAGTATCAGTAGAATGAACCAAAGACTACGATAACAAATCCCAATCCCCTTGAAGTTACAAGTGAATTGAGTGAAGTTACAGTAGTAAATTTTGTCTTTTTGAAATTGCCTTAGGGTAAGATGGAATCATAATGCTGAAGATGCAGAAGTTGATGCAGTGAAATCGAACGATCAATAAAGCAAAAAGTGGGTTACTTGAAGGAAAGGTGCTAAAGAAGCCAAATCCAACGGGACTAGACAAAATTGATCCTCCATTTTAGTCTTTGCTCCGTTCTTATTACACAGCAATGAACAAAGAGGGGCAGCTGTTGGAGCCCAATTTTGACCGGGCCTAACATTCCTTTCATAATAAACCCAATTTTAAATTTTAAATTTTAAATTATTTTAAGTTTAAATTTATTTTAAATTTAAACTTATTTTAAGTTTAAATTTATTTTAAATTTAAATTTAAAATTTAATTAAATGTCCAAAATTACAAATTGAGAAGTCCAAATTACAAACATCTAAGCCCATTAACCAAACCCAATTACCCACTCAAATACAACAATCCTTACCCAAACTTTCACAACCCAACAGGCTCAAACTAAACCTAAAGTCAGTAACTCTGGCCACTTGTTGCTGCCGCTCTTTCACTACCCAATCAATGTCCACCACGTCAGCACCGCCACAGGCAACTTGCCACCACCGCCACTGTTGAAGTCTGCCCTGAAAAGAAGAAGTGATCACAATTTAAGTTGTAAAAGACAGAATAGAATCATTGTAAAATAGGCTATAAAGCCTCATTCAAAAATAGATTGTAGATGGGGGGATTTTCAACATTCGAAACTAATACAAAAAAAATTTTCAAAAAAACAAAGCATTCATTATTATCATTCAAAGAAGAAATACAATTCAAACATCAGATTCTCAACAATCCAACATTTGATCTCAAGGCATAATAGATACATTAATGTATTGTCTATTTTATATATTAATATTTTCCTTTAATGCACGTATTACCTTTTTAATATTTGACACGTCTTAATATATGTATATATTAATATTCATTGTTTTCATTTATTTCAAAATGTAATAAATACATATTAAATAATAAGTATTAAATAAGTATTAATATTAAATAAAAATAAAAGAAGTTGAGGAGACGAACCTGTTCTGATCAGAGCATCGTCATCGCAGCCGCACTCGAATCCTGTCCAATTGTCGTTCGTGCTCACGGGAAACTCCAGCAAGGAGTTTTTTTTTTCTCACTGGTTCAACAAACAATAATGTAATAAATAATAGCATATTTTAAATGAAAATATAACAATCTTAAAGCAGGTTTTTTTTTTAAAAACATCAAATCTAAGTTTTAAAGAATTTTTTTTAAGATAAAGAAAAATCGAAACTAAAAAATATATGAAATAGATTTGAGAATCAAAGGACGGATTCTTTTTTTTGAAGGAATAAAAAAGAGTTTTTTTAAAAAAATCTAGGTTAGATCGGTCTAGATCCAAACTCAGATCTGTTTAAAACACGAAGAAATAAAAAATAAAGTTTTTTTCCCTCAAACCACCGTGAAGGGTGGCGCGTGGCGACGGATGAGAAAGACGGCAGTGACCGGTGATCGGAGTTCGGCCAACCATGGGGAGGGGAAGAAAGAACAGAGGAAATGTTTTTTTTTTTAAGATTCTTGTTAAAAATGAAATGGGGAATAATTTTTTTTTTCTAAGCAAACTAGTTTATATACACACATCAAAGCGACGTCATTTTGGTGTCAAAACTTTGAGGCCAAAACGACGTCGTTTCACTTAACCTGTTTTTTCGACTCGATTTGATGTAGAGGATCCGTGTATTTTTGCTTTAGGGGTTATTTACCCATCTGGTCCTTTCGCTTTTTTTAAAATTTTTGATCAGACCCTTTTTTTTTACTTTTAATTAATTTTTAATTTGCCCAACAATTTTTATTCATTCTCAATTTGATCCCTCAACTCTCTGGAAGCCTGAGAGGCTGCCACGTGTCTCATTTTTGGATTATTTTCATCCTTAAATCAAGTTTTGATTTATTTTAAATTTGCCTAATAATTTTAGATGATTTTTAAATTGGTCCTTTGACTTCTTGGGGCATGAAAAGCTGTCACGTGTCACCACTTTATGGTTTTATTGCTTAGAAGGTCCTCGAACTTCCAAAAATTTTGTTTTTACCTTGAATTTTCCTAAAATGACATTTTTACCCTTAAAACTTTCTAAAATTACATTTTAAAATTTAAAAAAACCCTAAACTTTCCAAAAATTATACTTTGACCCCTAAACTTTCCAAAAATTATATTTTAACCCTCAAATTTTCCAAAAATTACCACTTTGACACCTAAACTTTTCCAAAATCACATTTTGACTTCGAACTTCACAAAAAATTCATTTTCACCCCTAAACTTCCAAAAATATCATTTTTGACCTCGAACTTTCCAAAAAATCACATTTTTGCCCCGAACTTCTAAAAAATACCATTTTACCCCTAAACTTCCAAAAATTACATTTTTTATCACAAATTTTCCAAAAATTATCGCTTTATCCCGAACATCCAAAAATTATCATTTTGCTCCTGAGTATCCAAAAATTACCATTTTGCCCTCGAAGTGTCCAAAATTACTATTTTACCCCCGGACATCCAAAAATCGCATTTTTGACTCCATTTGTTTTGCTTTTCTTTCTCTTTAATATTTATATTTAGTTTTTAATTATTATTCTTTCGTATTTTGTATTCTTTTATTTTTTGATTTTCGTGTATGTAATTATCTACTTAACTATTTTCTTTTCGTGTTGTTTAATCTTCGATATTAATCGTTCATTTATGCTTAATTCACATGTTCGTTTTCAAAATTTCTTTTACATACAAATAAACCTTCAAAACCGAGGCAATGTCCTTTTCGTGTGGGAACCTCGAAAAACCACACTCTAACATGTTGAGTGTGATTTTTCGTATAATTTACACGAATCGAATATCCTCTTTCAAACTTTTCAAATGCCTTTTAATTTCGAGATTCCGAGAATGTCGTGCCTTAACGTGTTGGTCACGACTCCAATTCTCCGTAAAAGTCGAAACAAACGGGCATTCTTTCTTCAAATCTTTTTAAGTCGTGTGACTGAAGATCATATTTTAAACTCAATATAAAATTTTGAGTTTTCAATATATATATATATGTATACAAATAATTTTGAAATAAAACAAGGCAATATCCTTTCGTGTGAAAACCTCGAAAAACCATGCCCTAACGTGTTGGGTATGATCTTCGTATAATTCACACAATCGAATATCCTCTTTAAAAGTTTTTCAAAATGTCCTTCAGCTTCGAAAGTCCGAGAACATAGTGCCCTAACATGTTGGACACGACTTCCAGTTCTCCTAGAAATTCGAAACACACGGACGATTTTCGTCAAATGGGATTTTTAAAAATTATGCAAAGTTTTTTAAAGACAAAGATCGTATTTTAAGTTTTTAATAAACCAAGACCCGAAAATAATCAATGTGTACCAATTTTTTGCGTATGAGGGTGTTAATCCTTCCTCTAACCGACTCTCGAACCTGTTTTTTGGATTTCGAAGACCAAAATATTTTTCAAAACGGATTTTAAACGTTTTGTGGTGATCCAATCACACCGTATAAAAAGATTGGTGGTGACTCCCATTTTTTATCATACCCATCTTTTTCGATCTTTGAAATTTTGTTCGAGACTTGTTTGTTTTCCCGAAAAATAAAACGTTTCAACAATTATATTTAAAAAAATATACATTTGGTACGTAACTTGTGGCACAAGTTACGCTTTTCCATAGCATTACAACTTTCAATTATGTTTATTCATTACGAATCTTTTCTGAAAGTTATGCTTATTTGAATAAATTTGTTCAGATGTAAATAAAAAATTATTATTATTTTGAAAATAAAAATATTAATTATGTTTAAAAAAGTAAGTCACTTAGTAAGTAAATTGTGCCACAAGTTATGTTTTTTCAATACATTACAACTTTCAACTATGTTTATTCATTACGAATCTTTTCTGAAAGTTATGTTTAGTGTTGGCAAATTTTGGTAACAAAATCTTTTTGCTTTGAGTCTAGCTGATACTTCGAATGACAACAAGCCCATCTTTGATATCCAAAGTGTTTATAACAACATATCCTTGACATTGGTTTGGATGAAAGCAAAGGTGGTCGACTTCCGAAGTTTAGTGGATCACATTGAATCATGTAAAACTTGGAAGTATATCTTGGAGATTCAAAACTTATCCTAAGCTCATTGGAGATATTCCTTACGCTTATTATCTTGCTAGTTTCATGAAAAGATTTATTGTAATTGAGATAGTATGTTAGCAAGGCACTGTTCCTTATCAGTTGAAGAGACTTATATAGGTTATGTATTGATCTGAGAGCACTTATTCTTGTTCGTTGAGGAATGTTTCTTGTGAGTACATCGAATGAAAATCAAGTGTTTTACTTGGTTAATATCGTAAGTTTTCAAGGGGGAAACTTAGAGAAAAGTTATCTATATCATAGGTACAAAAATGAGGAGTCTAATTTGGTAAGTGTTAGAGGTTGGAATCACTTGTTGTACGAGTTGCACTGATAGTAGATCATCTCTCTAGGCAAGACCCCACAAATGTAGGGAAACCGAACTACATAAACATATCGTGTGTTCTTTGTTTTTCTACCTTGTTCATACTTAGTGCCTGAACTGCTTATAGAACTACTCGAATTTGCTTACAAGTAATGTTTGAGAAATTTTAATTGGTATCCAAGACTCCCACTAAACAATCTAGTGGATTTCTTGGTGTTGATATTTGCTTGCAATGGAAGGTTCATCAGTGACACAACCCCCTGTGCTTGATGGTGCTAATTATGCCTACTAGAAGGCAATAATGATGGCTTTTATCAAGTCATCTGATAAAAAAGCTTGGAGATCAATTCTTACTGGATGGGACCATCCATTCACTAAAGTTGATGAAGCCAAGACATCAAAGTTTGAATTGAATTGGACCACTAAAGAGGAGAAGCTTGTCAATGCTAATTCTAAAGCCCATGCAATTTTCTATGGAGTGGATCCTTAATAGTTCAAGAGAATCTCCAAACGTACAATTGCTAAGGAATCTCGAGATATTCTTGAAGCAACTCATGAAGGCAAGAATACGGGGAAGCAATCTAAGCTGCAAATGCTTAGAACCAAATTTGAAACGTTAAACATGCAGAAGAAGCGAGTTTATATGCCAAACTTCATGATTTATCCAATTACGCATTCACCCTTGGAGATGAGTATTCGAATTTGAATTTGGTTAGGAAGGTTCTTTAATCATGGCTTAAAAAATTCAGTAACAAAGTTACAACCGTTAAAAAAGCCAAAAACATTAATACTATGAGTATTGATGAGTTAATTGGATATCTTCAAACCTTTGAGATCAATCTAGATGAAACAAAGAGAAACGAGAGCAAAGGAGAAAAGAGCATTGCATTACAAGTGACTAAAGTAGTGCCCACTAATCATGGCATTACTATAGAAAAGTTACATGAACATATAGCCTTATTGACTCAGAACTTCAACAAGGCTTTCAAAAATCGGTCTAAAAGAAGTCAAAGGTTTGAAAAGTTCAAGAATGCTCAACAAGGAAGATCCAATGAGTTGTCATCGATGAGAAAACTGCTAAAGTTAAGAAGAAAAGGATTTAGTGCCATAAAGGTAATAGTTTTAGGCACATTCAGACAGAGTGTGCAAACACCTTAAAAAAGAAATTTTTTTAAGAGAAATTCATTAATTGATTAAATGAATAAGACCATACAATTTGAGGGAAAAATTTAGCAAACACCCGTTGTACGCGCTAAAGGACAAACTGCATTAACACAACAAAAGCTTTAGCTTCAACATTAATAGAACATTATGGCACGTTGACAATCAGCTCTATCACAACTCAAGCACAACATATCAGGAGTGACAGGAAACACTTAATACATTAAGGACATTAACCCCAGATGGTCCAAAGCGGCGAGCATAAATAAAAAAAAGAATCGAGCATCCACAAAACTAGAGGGGACAGCAACAAAACCAACTCTAAAATTACTTGCAAAAGCAAGACTACATGCGTAAGCAAGACTAAAAAGCGTACTGCAAGAGTAGACAAAAACTTCTAAAAGTTAAGACTTATTAAATAATGAAAAAATAAACAAAAAAAACATATAAATTTTAAGATAACATGAGTCTAAATTGACTCATGAAATCATTTATTATTCTGAAACTCTCAAAACAGAAACAGATTAAAAAGTCAACGAAGAGCTACCCACTTTCTAAAAGAAGTTGTCGGTGGTCGATAGTGTTTCAACGATGATAGGCACCGCTATCTGTCCATCACAACTTGTGAAGACAACAAAGATACTCACAAAATAGATATGTAAACTGAGAAGAGAGAACACGCATAAAGTGAATGAGAAAAAAAAAGAAAAAGAAGATTGATGGACAAGAGAAAAAGGCGGGTGGTAGCTAGCCCGAAGGCTAACACCGCCGTTAGACAAGAAAAAAAGCAAAGGATTTGAAGAAAAAAATTGTGTCACTTGGAGTGATGAAGACACCACCAACTGTTTGGAGTATAATGAAGAACACCTAAACAACTAAATTGCTTTTACGTCCAAGGTGAACATGATTAGGTTAGAGACTGACAATGATGAAGCCTCTAAAGGAGATTCGTATGTAGAGTTCTTAGAGACTTATATGACTATGCTTGACAAGTGGGAACTAATTTGCTATGTAAACCCTAGATTATTGTACTTGAAAATAGTAGATTGAAAGAAGAAATCTAAAGCTAATCATGGAAGTAAAGGCAAAAGAGTCTCAACTTGTTATGGGAAAAAAAAAACTCAGAAAGAACTTGAGTCAACGAAGTAAATGCTCGAGAAATTCAATGCTAATAGTGAAACTCTTACATATAATATCCTTGGTAATAAAAGAAAACAAAATAAAGGTAATGATAACCTCCAAAACCCAACTTACCATATTACATGGTATTAATCTATAAGCCAAATCAATGTAAATTCAATTTTAAATAAAAAATAATAATACATAAACAGTTTAATAGATCTTGAATGGAGCAATAATTAAAATTTTTATCAAACATTTATTTAGTACAAATTCACATCGTATTACTCTTATTCTCTATCCGTAATATTATATCAAAAAAATTAAACAACATGATAGACCAGATTTAGTGATTTAATTAATAGATAATTATTTGATATATTTATGGAATTGAAAATTTTCAACCATTTAATTCATCATGATTTTGTAAGCCTTACGTCAGAATATAGTAGATTTAGTGCATTGATTAACTAGACCTGACTAATAATATGGACTCAAACCAAATGCTTCAAAAATGAATAAATCAAATGGTCAAATTTAGTTGGTTTGCTTATGAAAAATTATTTTCTTATTTGTTTTTATAAAAAATTTGTAATATTACCTTAAAAAAAATTTGATATTAAAGTTTTAAATCATTGAAAAATTGGCTATTACTCTAAAGAAATATCTCAAGTTTATGAAAATCTTTAATCTTAATACATTTTTCGAAACATGAAAGAGCTTTGACAAATGCTTAAATTAATGACAAGCGCATTCAAGTCGCCATGATTTAATTGTCCTAAATCTATGAAAAGGAAAAATGTCCTAATTTAGACAAACAAATACCATATATTTTCAAAAATAAAAAGTAAATATCTTAGTCAAATTATTTGAATAATAAATGTTTTTTTTTTCAAAATGTAAATTTACTTTATACAATTTTTCTTTTTCTTTGTCGATACTATTTTGGTATCGGTCATACCCATTCCTACATTTCGTTTTAGGTTTAAATTGATACCAAAAATTTTTTAGTTTCATTCGGTTAAAATTTCAATATGTTTTAATTATTTCAATCCATTATGATCAATTCTAGCATGTACTATGCGTATCGATTTGTACTTATTGATATAAAATTTTAATATTTTTATTTTGTTTATTTTAATTATTTTTATTTTTATAATTTCATTAAATAAAATATAATGATTTAATTAAGTTATTAAACTTCATTAATATTTTAAAAAGTAATATTTGTTCCAAGGCCTTCAAAGGTTTAAATTCTTTATTTGACTTGCATTCAAGCAACGTTTACTTACTAATGTGAAAAGAGCGAATCGAGGTATTAGGCATGATAGTACTTGTAGGTTCTGTGGACATGACTCCAAGGATATGTTACATGCCATTAAAAATTGTCTTGCAAAAAAGATATATGGGATTAGTTAATTCCAACAGTAAGGCATAACTGGTTTTATTTTGGAGACTTATAGGAGTGACTTGTGTCGAACTTGCAGAATCAATAAAATATGTGCTTGGGTGAGGTGGATTGGTAGTACTTCTTTGGGATTATTACTTGACATTTTTGGAATAATCGGAACCTCTTCACATTTCAAAGTATTTCATGGAATGCTAGTGAAATTATCAAGGTGTCTTATAGTTGGGTAAAACAATATGCCTCCTTTAATATGGCAACATCACCTAAGTCGCGAGGATCAAATTCATTTCATCCTTGGCAGACAATTGGGTTCGTTTGAATACTGATGGTACCATTAGGATTGATGTCGTTTTTGCTGCAACCGAGGGAATAGTGTGCGACCGAAATGGAGGGTGGATTTTTTGTTACAACAGATATTTGGGGAATTGTTTCATATTTGATGTTGAATTATGAGGCATCTTGAATGGTTTGACACTTTTATCGAATCAAGGTTATGTCAGTGTGATAATTCAAACCGATATTCTCAAGTTAGTTAAGACCATTCAGGACAATTCCTCAAGTGACTCCAATTTTATTTTGGTCAAGGGAATTCATCAACTTTTGACAAAGATAAGAAATTGGAGTATATGACATATCTCTAAAAAAGATAAAAATGATGTTGACGTCTGACCAAAATATCCAAAAAAAGAGATAAAAACTACTGTTATTTAAGGACTCCGTTTACGGGGCTGACTTAATTTTATGTAATTAATTTGTTTCATTATATTTATATATAATAAATATACATAAATAATATATCGAAATAGATTGATATGAATACATATAAATATCGAAATAAAATCAAAACATAACTTACCAGGAAAGTGTAAATGCAAAGCATGTTTAAAAAATTAGAAACAATTTTTTTTAAATATACTAATGTGATTATATGATAATATCTGTTAATATAATTAGAAATAATTAAACTGGAGGGAAAAAGGAAAAAACGTGATGATGATGATAGTGGCGGCTAAGTGTAGGACACAGAATAAAAAGTGAACATTTCACGTTTCAACCACCATATTTCCCACCTCCATTAATTCCGGTCCTCCTCCAACCAGAGCCTGACGGGCAACTTTTTTTTACTTTTTTCTCTTTCATCAAATTAAGATTAATTTATTCTACTCTTTTTCAGGATCCCTGTTTCCACGTAAATTCACACTCTTAATTTGCAATTTAATTCTTTTTTTTTTTGTAATTCTAATTTATTCCTACTCAGCATATTATACAATAAACTTTTTCTATAATAGTTATCCGTTATAATAATCAATATTTTAGTAAAATTAAATTTTATGTTTTATTTTAATCTTTTATAATAGATTTTTACATATAACAATAATATTCAAAATTATAAAGTATATACTTTATTAAATTAGTTCTCTATAAAAGCATATTATCTAAAATTTTAAGTAAAATGAAATTTGTGTGTTAACTTTATGGTTAAGGTGTTCATTATTTTCAAGTGTGATTTGAGTTTCAATCGCGTGGTTATTAAGATTTTACTCTTTTTTTGTAATTCACCAAAAAAAATTAAATAAAATTATAATTATTTCTTATAAGCAAGCCTATTATTTATAATTTATTAAATAAAAATGATCTTAATTAAAATAATATTTTAATAAAGTGTTTAAATTTTACATGAAATAATCTATTAATTATATTTTATTAATTGAAAGTAATCTTTTTTTTTTGGTGAATTACAATAACAGAACAAAGCCTGAACAATTAACGCGATTAGCACGACTCGAACTCAGAATTGAAAGTAATCTTTAATGAGTAGAATTAAAGATACCAATTCAATGAATTGTTAAGTTCATTGATTAAATATTTTACTATGAATTTAGAACATAATTGATTACTTGAATTTAATAATTTATGAGAAATTAATTAATTTAATTTGATAACTCATGTTGATTAATTGAACTTGTTAAAATGATGATCTTCATAATTAATAATGTGAAAAAATGTAAAATAAAAGATGTATTAAAGTAATAATGCATGCATCTATCTTACTTCTTTTAATTTTGTTAGTTTGATTTCCACTTTCTCCTCCTTCATATAATTCTCGCTTTCTTTATTCAATAAAAACACGATGCGAATTTTATTTTTACATTTATAATAATTATCTTTTTATAACAGCATGTTGTTTTAGATAAATATCACCTCTCTATAACAAATAAAATCTTAACAGACAAATGGATTGTAATAAAGAAGATTGAATGTATAAAATTTCAAATATTTATAAGAGGTTTTTCTATGCAAAACTTCCTTTTTTACTTATAATTTCTTCTCATCATCTTTAAATTGGAAAAAATTTCGATCCTATATCCTCCTAATTGTTGCAAAACTAATAAAGTTATTGATATTAAGTTAGACCTAGTTTGATAGATCATTGAAAAAAATTAAATCCATTGAAAATTAAAATTTAATTTTTTACACATGTGTGATAATTCAAAATTAAAATAATTTAATAGAATTTTGTCTATAAAAGTCTGAAAAATAATAAGTAGATAAGAACTACTTACCACTTAATGAAAAATATTTTCAATTAATTCATTTTTTATTTTATTTATTTTAATACCATACTATCCTATAAAAACTTTATGCTTAAAATTTAATTTTTTTTTGTTTAAAATAAAGTCAAATATTTAAATCAAGTTTTATAATTAACTTAAATTCAATACTAAATTTTCAACATTTTTTTTTTCAGCATACCAAATATAATCTTAAATTCTATCTGAAATTTGAGCTTCTATATTTACTCGAGTCATATTTATAAAAAAATAATTCGCACCTCCTCAAATCTACCCTTATTTTTCAAAGAATATAGTGATTTTTCTTTAATATTCAATAATTATATTTTTATTGAATATTTAAACATAATTAACTTAATTTTTTTAATATTTACATTATAATTTTGATATCATATATGCATTATATCATTAATAAAAATAAAATGAAATGAGTGTTAACTAGTAAAACTCAAACTCGATTTAGAATATTTTCAAACTATTTTTGGAATTTTTGTGGAAGGTGAAGAAGGTTGAAAAGTCAGAAACTAGAAAATGTGTATATCAAATCATACCGAATTGACCTTTGACTTGATGTCTACGCTAAAAAAAAAAAAAATGCCAGTTTTGAGGGGTTGAGACATTATATCTATCCTAAATGCGAAATTACCAAACCTTGTCTTGCACTCAACAATTTCTAACACCTGGATTGGGAAGTCTCTCTTTCACCTTCACTGCTTTTTCCTCAATTTTGACCCAAATTTCCCCAATCATCTCATTTCTAAGAAATTTACAAGTGGAATAAATTATTAGAATTTTAAAACTTTAAAGAGTTTTTTTTTTATTGGCTTAATATAATATTTTGTAATTAAATTAGACAATTTTTCTTAATTTAGTACCTAAACTTTTTTTGACTCAATTTAGTACATGAATTTGACATTTTTTCTTAATTTGGTACCTAAACTTTTTTTTAACCCAATTTGATACCTGAACTTGGCATATTTTCCTAATTTGGTACCTAAGTTTTTTTATATTCAATTTGGTACCTAAATTTATTAAATATTATAAAAATTACGTAAATAATAAGGATGTTGAAATTTTTTTGTTATGCTACAAAAATATTGTTAGTTTTAGAGAAAATTCAGGTTAAAAATAGGTATTGAGTTATGTTTAACGAATTAATATTAAAAAAAGATTAGATACCAAATTAAAAAAAAAAAAGTTAAGTTCAAGTACCAAATTGGATCCCAAAATGTTTAAGTATCAACTTAAAAGAAAGTGTCTAGTTTAGGTACTAAATTAGGAAAAAAAAATATCAAATTTGAATACCAAATTCGACCAACAAAAGTTTAGATACCAAATTAAAAAAAATATCAAATTCAAATATCAAATATTATATTAAACCGTTTCTATTTTAGGAAGCGGATTCCTTATCAACCTCTTAAATACACCCCTATGTATAATAAATGCATTTTCCTTGTATTATTATAGTAATAACTATACTCTCAAACAATCTCAAAATCGAGTCTGTTCAAAAGTATTTACTTTGGCTTGACCTGCGTTTTAGTAGAAGAACATTTGATCTCATCTCATGTTATCAGGTATTTTTTTTTCTGAGAAAATTGGGTCAATATTCAAAGTTGCCCCGCCGCATTTGTATAAAACCATGTTTCGATGGAATTTTTAAAACCCATTTTTATGTAAAAGAAATGAAAAATCTATTTTCCACACCATATTATAATTGTATTAATTACTTTTTTTATAGATTGTATAAATTATTTTTTATATATAAGTTTTTAATGTAACATGTGTTACACATATGTAATTATTCTTTAATTGATTTAATAATATATTTTTATTTCATGTAATTTATTTTTTTAACTTATTAAACATAATTAAAATATATTAACCATTTTAAAATTATAAAAATAAAAAAATTAAACTACGATAAACTCTAAACGAAAATGATAAGGAAATTCAAACTTTTTTAAAATTATTTTTTAGCTACTAATTGGATGAAAATAGGTAAAGTTAATGCATCTATTTTATAGTATAAAAAACTTATAGAATTTGTTTAAAAAATAATATCATAATATTATATTATTTCATAATCGATTAATATATTTTTCAACCACTTTCTAATGTTATTATTGTTCAAATATGATTCGATATTGCCTCATCGAAAAATCATGACTCTAATTCTTTGTTCTTTTTTATATAATTCTAACTTATTAATACAAAAAAAAAAAATCATTTTTTATCAATAATTTTCTTAAATGCTACTTTATTCAATATGCTCAATTATTGAATGTTATTTATAAAGTTAAAGTTAAATTTTAATTGATATAAACTCTAATATTAATTAAGTGATAGTTAAGATACTTAGAGTTCTATTCAAGTAATAATTCTATTTACAATTTTTAAAAAACTAAAAAGCATAATGATAAATTTAACCCTCAACGTTTACATTTTCTATCAATTTGCCTCTTATTATTTTTTGAGCTAAATTTGGTCATTAACCTTTAAAAAAATGTCAAATCGTTTTTTAACGAAAATTATTACTAAAACATTAATTTTTGATGTTGCATGGCAGCCCAAGTGCATATCATGCTAATCTAACGTCATTTGTTTTATATGTCACGTCAACAAATAATTCAAAATTATAAAAATAAAAAAATCAAAATTAAAAAACATAAAAAGTTCATAAAAAAATCAGCATAGAGGATTGTCATGCAGGTTATCGTGTTTAAAATTTTAACATTTTAGATAGTATTATTGTTTAAAAAAATCATTTCGATTCCTTTTCAAAAAGTTGATGGTTAAAATTAAACTTTTTTTTTTTTAAGGATGAGGGTCAAATTTAATTAAAAAAAAAGTCAAATTGACAAAAAATTTAAACGTTAAAATTAATGCAAATTTTTTTTACATCAAATTAATTTTTTAAACTAATAATTATATATTAAATTATAATTATAATTATCACAATACTTTTTATATTTTATGTTAATAATTTTAAATTAAAATATAATTAATTTTAAATTGATTTAGTAATATGGTGGAAAATGAAAGATATTCTCATCAGTTCAAAATTTTTTCTAAAATCGTACTTTTATATATATTATAGATTACATATTACAAAAAACAAATTATATATATTGAAAAATTATTTGAGATACTATCAATAGAAAATCTGGATTTCATAGACATTTTTTATAGTGGGGGTAAAAAGGTAAAAATAAAATAAAAATTAAAAAATAAACACGTAGTAATATCGTGCTTGTAAAAAGAATTTCTTGGAGAATGTATCAAATACTGATCCACGTAGAATTACATCTTAAACTTATATGTATTTGGGTGAAAAAATATAGGAGCCTCTTAATCCAAAAAGCCCATTTGGACAAGCCTGGATTAACAAAACTAAAGGTTGAGCCCAGCAGTTGTTGCTGTGAAATTATTGTTCTTTAAATTAAGGGATAATATAATTTTTAGTCCCTGAACTTGGCAATTAGGTCCATTTTGGTACTTTTACTTTTTGTTTAGTTCACTTTGGTACTTGAACTTCACAACTAGATCCATTTTGGTATTTGAACTTGGATTTCGTTAAGATTTAATGATGTGACCAGTATTCTCGGAACATGATTGGATTGGTTAGTCAGATTGATTGGATCGAAAATTGATTGTATATTGATCCAAATAAAAGGGTTTAATTAATTGATTCAAAAATTGCTCAGAATCAATATAAAACGAAACTTAGGACAAAAACCAATAGTTGAACAGGTTGAACAGATTTAATAATTTTTTTTATTTTTTTAAAATTATTTTATGATTTTTTAATTATTATTAGTTTAGTAGTTGAACTAATCAAAGCGAGTGAATTGGGAACCTACAGTTTGAACGGTTCACCATTGGTTCTCTTATTAGAACATTGTATCACTTGAAAATTTATATGATTTTTATTAATTTCAAGTGATGATGTGGCACAATTTCAAAGTGTTTATTATCAAACTTTTATAAATTTAAAGAAAAAAAGAATCTAATTATTAAATTCAAATATTAAAATAGACCTAATTGCGATTATTTGGTCCTAGAATTAAAAATTGTTATCAGGGTAAAATAAGGCACTGTATTAATGTTCAAAGATTAAAAATAGATTGAAAGAGACAAACTTTTCTTCTGAAGTTAAAAAAAAATTGACAGACTTAATCAAAATGTATTGGAAAAGGACAATAAAAATAAATGTTAGATATTAGAAATAGCAGCCAGCAAGGAACTGCAAGAATATTCTTGCTCACTATGGGGTATAAACCGTGAAACCATACATAGATGAATGACGCCAATGCCCGTAATTAATTCAACATCAAACCGCGTCCAAATTCCATCAACCCTTTTTAATATTTTTGGGGTTTCTTCAAATAATTGATTACTGATCTTGGAGCATCAAAATTTGGATGAGGTAGGCCTGTTGGGCCAATTGGTCTTTCCTGCCATTTTCTTCACCATGGGAATTGCCCGTAAATTTATGAACAAAAATCAATAAAATGAGCACAATTTACCATAAGCAACATATTACTTTCATTCGTAGCATTGTAAATCATCTGCCATTTCTAACTTTTGAACTGAGAGAGAAGGTCAACCAAAGCTCCTAAGCCCCACAAGAGGAACAAAAGCATTAAAAATATATAATAAAAAAAACCCATAAATCCTCAAGGAATCATTATATTCTCTTTTAGAGATGCTTCCAGGTTGGATGTTTGAACTTGTAAAACTATATCAATCACTGATAATTACAGTAATTTACTCTGTTTTTTTTTTCCAGATTTGGTGATCAAAAGAACAACAATCAACCATGTTCATTTAACTGCTCTTCTGTCTCTGTTAACTGATTCTTGGAAAAGGCGGATTTTAGCATCCGCAGGTCAAAAGGAAATCAAGCACAAGTTTGGGATTTTGAATGGTGAGTAAAGCCGTCTCTTTTTTCTTTCTTTTATTACAATCATTAAATTAGAAGATCTACCCTTTTTTGCTGATGGGAGTTTCTTGAAATGGTTTTTTTTTTTTTTGTAAGGCCACACAATTGCTTCCTGCTCAACTGGAAACTGATAGTTCACCTGAGGATCCTCCACTTGTTTCACCCACAGTCAAACTCAGTGATGGCAGACAGATAGCTTACACACAGAGAGGTGTGCCCAAGGCCAAATCTAACTGCAGGATCATCATTGTTCATGGCTTTGGTAGCTCCAAAGATATGAATTTTCAAGTTCCCCAAGTACTGCCTTTTACCTCTCTTCTCAAATGTTACGCTGCTTTGAATTTTTAATGAAACCTAGGCTTGGATTAAGTGTTAGATACGATTCCATACAGACTTGATCAGATTCAATCATTGCTGTTTTTATCTTTTGCGTAAATATGTGAATGTTAAGTAGAGTTAACTTCACAATTGGTTAAGTTTCCAGGAACTAATAGAGGAGCTGGGAATATATTTTCTGCTATATGATCGTGCGGGCTATGGCGAAAGTGATCCGAATCCAAAGCGGTCGGTTAGAAGCGAAGCACTTGACATTCAAGAGCTTGCTGATCAATTACAGCTAGGACCAAAGTTTTATGTGATTGGAGTCTCAATGGGATCATACCCCATCTGGAGTTGCCTCAAATATATACCAGAAAGGCAAACCACTTTGAACTTTCTGATGCAAACTAAGCTTTGTTGCTTCACTTCTAAGTAATCTAGTTGCCTGTTGATTATCTGCGCAGGCTAGCAGGTGTTGCAATGGTAGTTCCGGTCATCAATTACCGATGGCGATCCTTTCCCTACAGCTTGACCAGAGAAGATTATAGGAGACCACTTGTGAAGTTGTTGTATTGGGTAGCAAAATACACCCCTGGCCTACTACACTGGTCGGTTACTCGAAAATGGTTCCCTTCACCTTCTGTCATGGAAGAAAAGCCCTTATTCTTCAATAAAAGAGATATGGAAGCCCTGAAGAAATCAGAAGGATTCCCCATGCTTACCAAGGTAAAGATAAAAACATTCTAGATCACCACCGTTGTCGAATGATCATTATGTTGACAGTTTATGATCTGCGCCGTGACAACAGGAAAGATTACGAGAACGATCTGTTTTCAATACACTCCGCAATGACTTTCTGGTCTGTTATGGTGATTGGGACTTTGATCCAATGGAACTGACTAGTCCATCCCCTCAAAACCAAAACTGTGTTCATATCTGGCAAGGTTACGAAGACAAGATCGTTCCGTTCGAACTTCAACGATGCATTTCGAAAAAGCTACCATGGATCCAATACCATGAAGTTGCTGATGGCGGACATTTACTCGTGCATTACAATGGTCTACGAGAGGCCATATTACGAGCAATGCTTCTTGGAGAAGAACATCACCTGTACAGACCAAGTGCAGATAAAACTGCCCCCTAAATTATCCATTGTTTCCTTTCATTCTTTGGATATAGTTTGTTGATAAATGTAAATATGTGGCATCCGATTCATACACTTGTGTTTGCATAAGATTTGTTATTCATTATTCAATGAATTGGATTTATTTGCAAAGCATTCAATGCATTCATGAAAGAGACCCAAACACAGTGAAGAGATGATGAAAGCATGTGATAAATGTGGTGATGGTGACATAAGCGAAAGCATCTGGCGAACACATGAGGAGTCAATTTCACAGGGGCACATGCATGAATGGGACACTGGTACAGATACAACTCAGAAGAAATAGGGCAGACTGGAACTCAAAACTCAAGATGGAAGTGCAACATCATCATGATTTGGCTAGGCATAGCACGTTTCGCCACTTCAACAAATGGCTCGTAGATACAAGTGGGTATATATATTGTCAAATATTTGAAATGCAATAATAATTCATAAAAATGTATAGAATTTCAAATTCACCTGCTATGCAGAAAAATCTATGACGTTTCACTACACGTTTTACATTAAATTTTGGGAAGAAGTTGACATGTTTAGAGTAGAAATTGGAGAAACAAAAAATGGAAAACATTTTGGACCATTTTCCTTAATTTTAAAATTCTAGTTTTCTAGTTTGGAAGTTTCAAACGCTTTATGTTTGTGTTAGATTTTTGTGATTTCTCTTCATGTTTTTGTTCAACAAACTTAGATAATTGTGTGGTTGCTATAACTACTCAAACAAAAGCGAAATGAGAAAAAAATTTTAAGATTCGAAATTAAATTATAATTTTTTTGGTAAAAATAATAATAATTTACGATTACATCAGTCCATAATTAAGCCTGTGAAGGGTTGTTACAATTAGCTAACAATAACCTTTGAACAAATAATGGTTGTTCATCAAACACACATAAATTCATAAAATTAGAATTCGCACACTTAACCATATGATCTGCAACACTATTATGCGTCCTTGGAACATGACGAACACGCACCTTCCAACTTTATATTTTTATTATTTCATCATTCTAATAGTTTATATTTTTGTAATTTTTAAAGAATTAAATCAAATTTTTATATTTTAGAAGAGCAAAGTGTAATTTTATTTTTACTAATTTAGAATTTTAAAATTTTTAAAGAATCTAAATGAAAATATTTTCATTTTAAAAGGGGTCGGGTCCTACCGACGCCCTTAGTTTCATCATTTTTTTTAATATACTGGTGTAATTACATAATAATATCTGTTCATACTTTCTTAACCCTTTGACAATATACACACACCTTGCACATACAGGTACTCAAACCCGAGATCCCTAAGATTAACAACATATTCTTTTCCTCTGGTGCTTTTTTTAACTTTTTTTTTACTTCAAAAGAGTTAGAATTATTGTGACGTTGCAGTGTTTTTATATATATATATATTTTTAATATTTTATTAATTGTATTGGACATTTATTATCATTTTAAATTTTTTTATGAAGTATAAAAATTTTATTATTAGTGTGCTAAATATTTTTTTTATTTTTTTATTTTTTTAAAAATTATCCGTATTTATATTTAAAAATAATTTTAATTTATCTTTTTTTATAAGTATTTGTATTTTATCTAAGAAGCAGAAAACATGCTATAAAGAACGAAGAATAATAGTGTTTTGTACAAAAAATCAAAGAATAAAAAAAAAAGCAAAAATCAGTTCAGCAAATTCCAATTCAAGCAAAGTTGTTTATTATAAGGATTTAAAATATTAATAAGCCTTCCAATAAGACGACATCGAACTATTTCTCGAATTCTTACTAATAGATGATCCACAAAAATTATAGGTCTACCAAATAATCTACCATTTCTTTCGTAACAAATAGAATGCAAATAAGCATTTCAAGCCAACATAAATTAATATTAAATTAATAAAAAGATAAGTTATTTTTTTTATTTAAAATCAATTTTTAATGTCATAAGCGTTACATGTGATTTTACTTGTTTAATTTTTATTAATTTTTTAAATAATAAATTTTTAATTACTATATTTAGTGTAAAGTAATATTCGTTATTTAAATTATTAAATATAATTGAAATAGACTAATATATCTATCACACATGTGTGCATGTAAAAATTAAAATAAAACTAATAATAATAATATAACATATGCATATTCTAGTAAATACATTTTTGAAAAATAATATTAAAATGTCATTTAAGGTTATCTGAATTTTAATTTTTTATTAACAGTTTTATATGGAGTTTTTTTTATAATTTTCATTTTATTTTTTATATATAAACTTAATTAATATTTTCTTACCATCAATTAATTAACAATTTAAATGTTATAAAATTTTAAAATTATAATTAAATTATTTTTATCATATTCAATGTATAATATAGTTTTACTTCACATGTTCAAAGATTCACAGAAAATTTGAGAGGATTTGAGTAAAAATATTTGGCTTGAAAAATGAGTATACAAAAAAATTAAGTCTATTTAAAATATGAATTAGATTCGGGCTCAAACGTTAGAGGCTTGAGCTTGATACATTTTTTTATGGTTATAATATATTATATTATGTTATTTTTGTATATTATATAACTTATAACACGTAAAAATTAAATATATAATAATATATACTATAATAATATATAATTTTAATAATTGAGAATATATAATTATTAATTATGAAATTAAAAATAACATAAATATTATTAAAAAATAATATGGACGATCGTAAAATGCACTTAGATTTGTCATTTATAAATATGAACGAGTTTAAACGAAATTTTAGGTTCATATAAGTCAAGTTAAACTTGAACAAACATAAAGTATGCTAATATTATATTTATGTCCAATCTAAACCGACCCATAAACACCTCTAATACAAAGTAATATTATTCAAAATAATAACTACTAAACATAATTAATATATATAAATTATTTTTATCATTTAAATATAATACTACTAAAAGAAATCCTAATGATTATTAAAGCATTCAAACAAACAATAAAAAATGATATATTGTAGATTAAATGCTTTAGTATTCAATTTTTCATTTTTAATAGTCAATAAATTGACCAGAATAATATAATTATAATATGTTAGATTAGACTGTATAAATGTATTATTTATAAAATTATATATATGAAATATAAAGTGACTTATTGCATAAATAATAAAAATTTTCTATATAAAATAAAATAAATATAATTTTTTCTTTTATATTTTGGGTTAATGAAAACATAATAATTTAATATAAAGTTTAATTTTTTATTTATTATATAGATTCAATTAATAAAAATATAAAATTAAATATGAACAATTCTATCTTTTAATATTTTATGAATTATAAATTACAAATTAAAAGGGAAAAGAATAGAGTGTGAATAAGAAAAGTTGTGAATTTGACTGTAAATTGCAAAGGAGAAAAATGAAAATTTGAAAAGAGGGGAATTTGGCATAAACAAAATGGCATGTGGCACAAACGTGTCAAAAACTGTGCCCAAAAGTGGGGACCACACCCCTCCCTCCCTTTGCATGTATTAAGGTGGCCATTGCATTGCAGTTACAGTACTACCAACAGTTCTCTTCTTCTTCTTCCTCTTCTCTTTCTTCTTCTTCTTCTTTCCCAACACTCAAAAAAAGTAAAAATATATATATATAATATATATATTAAAAAGATTCTGATTTTACTTTTCTAAAGCTTCTCCAATGCTTGCAGACCACATCCAGGTAATTTCTTTTTTCCCCCCTTCATTTCCATGGTTTCTTGTAATTCCAATTCATATTAATTCTCATATCGTTGATATATATGGTTTTCTTGGTGGATTTTCCTTCTTTCTTCATGGATAGTTGATCTATGGTCTTGCATGTCGATCTTTGGTTTTCAAAAGCTTAATCTCATTCTTTCTTTCTCTTCATTCCCCATATCCAAATGCATGATATTTATTGACTTGCTGCACTTGCACCTCCTTGTAAGAGTGATTTGATGTGTTTTTTGCCCCCAAAACATATGTTTTATGAACAGTTTGTTTTAGTAATGTGTTCATAAATTGTGAAAACTAGATCGGATCGACCAATTGAACCGAGAATAAAGGTTCAGTTCAATTGGTGAGATATAACCGAAAAACTAGAACTGTTTGAAACAAATCGGGTTTTAACCGGATTTTTTTTATAAATTTTTTTAAAGAAAATTTTTTTGTTATTTTTTGTTTATAAATATATATATTATTTTTATTTCTAATTTTAAATATTTTTATTAATTTTATAAAAACCAGAGGTGCATTAGATTTGATCTATTTTAGAGTGTTCTTTGGCTGGAATCTATGTATTCTCTGTTTTGGGAAAGTAAAAATTTTGCTACTCAAGCACATGCAAAGGGTCAAAGATCATTCAAAAAATAAATTGTACTGAAGTAAAGACAAAAAAAGGGGAAAAAAGTACTGCAGAGAAGAAGATTATGGTTACTAAGATAATAAATTTCGTGTCACTTTTCTGGTCTCTTCAAGTCTTATTATTTATCTGCAATTTTATATTAAAGTGGGTTAACCATATGAGAAACTTAAGTGCGGGTATAAACTATATATGATTTGTGTGTTTTTGTTATTTTGCAGGAACTTGTTTGAGGTTTATCTTTGTTTTGTGTTAGCTTAATCGTTAAGGTAGTGCCTGTACCATCTTATTGAAGTAGTCTCGGAATTGTGGTAAAAATAATGGCACTTTTTGAATCAGAAAGTGTTGCCTATGGTGGCATCAAGGCAGCGTCACCATCGCAAGCACCGCGATCGCCGCAGCAGCAACAACGCCAGGAATTAACACAGGATCAATCTGTTTCTTCCTTGAACAAACAAGGTTCGATTTTCTCCCTCACCCTCGACGAGATTCAACTGAAGAGCGGGAAGGCTTTTGGGTCCATGAACATGGATGAATTCCTTGCCAACTTGTGGAATGTTGAGGAAAACCAAGCTCCACCACAGCTGGACCAGAACGAGGCTCGCGATGACAAAGACAAGGGCAACGGAGGCCAACCAACCTTGGCACGACAAGGCTCTTTCTCCATCCCCACCCCACTTTGCAAGAAAACTGTGGATGAGGTATGGTTTGAGATTCAGAAAGAGCTACCGCAGCAGCGGAAGTCTAACAACATCGCTGATCACGAACCTCCTCAGCGCCAACAAACATTCGGAGAGATGACTTTGGAGGATTTTCTCATCAAAGCCGGAGTTGTTCAAGAACCCTCATCAGCATCTTCCCAACAAAAGAAGGTGACATCTAGCCGGACCAATGGCACGAGTCTAGAAGCAACCTACGGAATGGGGCATGGGGCCGGATCTTCTCAACAGAAAATACTGACATCTATTCAAAATAGCAGTGCAAGCTTGGATGCAAACTTCGGGATGGGACATGTGATGGGGTTAGGATTCCCAGGCCACCAAATTGTTCCCAACAACTTGGCAGCACCAGGCAATGGTTACGCCGCAGCATACCCCATTTTCACGCAGAGCAAAACTATGATGGGGGAATCTTCTAATGTTGCTGAAAATGGGAATGGCACCAATCGACTGTTAGAGCCCGTCGTGATGCAGAACAAGAAGAGGATCGTAGATGGTCCGCCGGAGGTGGTAGTCGAAAGGAGACAACGCCGCATGATTAAGAATCGAGAGTCAGCAGCAAGATCTCGAGCAAGGAAACAGGTGCCGATATATGTTATTGTGCTTTCTACTTTTTTTGCATGCTTGTAAGAGTGTGTTTTGCCTGTTGAAATGGATGCAATACCAGTAACTATTAAATTTGGAGTCTCGTGTTTGTTGAATTTCAGGCGTACACAGTGGAACTGGAATTAGAGTTGAACCAGCTGAAACAGGAGAATACAAAGCTTAAGCAGCTTGTGGTAAACAAATACCTTCTTCTGGAAAAGTTGAAATTACTTTTGTTTTATATACGAATGGTCAATAAATACCATTGTTTCTGGTTTTAACTTTGAGCAGGAGGAAAATGAGCAAAAGCGAAAGCAAGAGGTAACTCCTTTGATAAATAACCACTTGAGTTGTGACGCTGGTGTTTGTTTTTGACTAAAAAAATTGAATTCAATTTGGTAATTATGGAGCCGAGTTTGAGCTTGAACTATCATTGAGTCAAATTCGAATTTAGTAATACTAGATTTGAGAGTCTTATTGAATTTTTCATATTTTTATATTATTAAATTACGTTATTACCTTTTAATTTTAAGCGTAATTATTGAGTTTGAGCTCAACTTTGAAATGAGTTCGACTTCAAAAGTTTGTAAATAAGTTTAATCGAGCTTAAAAATAGATGTTGGATCGATTTCAAGCCATCGAGATCGGCAGAATTTAGGCTTGGCTTTATTGTAAGTATTACTTTTTAGTCCTCTAGTTGGTAGTCACCTTTGGCACTTTAGTAAGCACACTAGTAACTACTACTTTCAGTTTTTTAATTGGTACTTTTAGCCTTTTAATAGGTGTCACGGTTTGGCGAGTATTAAAAGTTGAAGTCTCTTGCAAATATATATAATGCTTTTGACATCTGATCTCATTTAAGGGTGTTTATATCTCTTTAATTTAAGGATATTTATATGATAAATCTAGAAAAATATATTCAGATTTGAACTCAACATCTCATTGTTTATCTTTTAAAATTTACCATTTCAATTAAAATTATTACATAATTGTTTCTATCCGTAATCTAGTAATCCATTAAGATGCTTATATGTTTGTATATATGATGAAAACATTAACAGGTTCTGAAAAGAAAACAAACCAAATTACCAGCACAAAGAAAAGTTGGTGATAAGATGAGGACATTGAGGAGGACAGTGAGCTTGGGATGGTGAAACTGAGAAATAGAGAATACAGAAAATCACAATAGCTTAGCTTCATCAGTTTAGCCATATCTAAATAATAATCAAGGATATGAGTCACTTTTTCTTTTTTATTGAAAGGATCATGTGCATATATATGAGTGTGTAATAATAACTACTTAAATTAAACTAATTATATCTTAAACTTTGATACATTGATCACCATCACTGTGAACAACCCCATGTCCAGACTGATTTTAGATTAGCTTTTCTTGGATCATTTCCCCTTTGTCTTTGCATTTTATTAACAGCTTAGAAATACATACATATATATACAGTGTATTGTTTCCTTCGGCTTTACTCAATAAATATTTCGTCATATGTTCAGGTATTAAAAAATATATAAAAATAGTTCTTAAATTTATAAAGATTTATAAATGAATCAAATGTTGTAAATATTTTGTTAAAGGTATCTTTTATTGATTTTTTTATTTATTGATTTATTGGTCAAAGGCTCTCAGCACATTCTCACAGTAAAAAATGTACCGGATTAGTGATAGGATAGTATGAGCTATGAGCTATGAGCTATGAGCTTTGGGTGATCCAACTTGACGTGTTTCGCAAGGTAATGATCTACATTACCATAATTTGGCATAGTTGGCTAGATATAGCAAAGCACAAACACCAACAAAGTGAGTTTAACATATAATCAAATTACTTGATATCTCAATTATATCAGGTCAATTCATGTCAGTTTACAACAAATCTCAAAACTCATTCAATCAAGAAATGAATCAACCACATAGATATCACGTCATGGTACCAATACATGGTTAAAGCTTAATTCAACATTTTTTTTCAAGTAAACATCAAGATTATTATATCTCATTTCAATTTATCGTTTCGTATAGATTGTTTCATCCGATGAACCTTAGTAAACAAACTCGGATTCACAGATATTTACGTCACATTAGTTGTTCGTTAAGCATACTCGTGTCAGGTTACTAGTTTAAGCTAAACTTTTATAACGACACATCTAATTGCTTGTCCGAGTTGAATATATATACATGTTAGGTTACCTATACGGGTTAAACCTTCAAAACAGCATCAGGTTACAAGCTCAGGCTAAACCTGTGTCATATGTATCTTCGAGTTCGTAACAAATGCTGGATCTCAATGATATCTGTAACCAATCTTGTACAAGTGTGCACAAGACCCTATTGCCATGTTAGTTATATCCTTACCTTTACTAAATTCACACGGGCCTCTTTTCTAATTATTACAATTTTGTCCAATTCTCACATTTTTCATCAACTCACAATTAAGCACCTACATAATTACAAATCAAATACACAATAACTTATATAAACAAATATCATATGAACTTAATTGGTAAAAATAACAAACAAGTTGAATCTTCAAGGCTAATCGATAATTTTAACTTTTCATCGATTATCTTCGGCTTGATTCAATTCTTGATCCAAATAATTATTTTAAACAATTCATCAATACCAAATTTTTTTATGTTATGCCATGATATGCATGAACCTATATAATTCCATTTTAGAAATCCATAAAGTTTTTCATTTTATTCAATTTAGTCCCTAAAACTGAAATAGCCATAACTATCAATTTTGAGCTTTGGTTGTAAAACTGATTTAAATTACATCCCTTAAGGACCCTCTACTATCTAATATTACTGAAATTTCACAATCTATTCACTTTAGTCTTTATGTACAAAACTAACAATTAAACATTACAATCTAGTCCTTTTTCACATATAAACTTAAAATCTATCAATTTAACACTAATTTCTTCAATAAATCAACAATGAAAACTTTAAAAAAACTTTAGCAATTTTACAAATTGGTACATGGGCTAGCTAAATCAAGTTCCCATGACCTCGAAAACATTAAAATCACAAGAAAAATTATCTGGAAATACCTTAAAATAAATGACCTAAAGTTTAAAGCTTTGAAACCCTTTTCTCCCTTTTTGTTTTCTTAGGTTGGACAGTTGAAGAAGTTTTGCTCCCCTGAGGTGATGGAAGTTTAATGTTGCAACATCCACATAAGATATAGTTTTCCTCATAGTTTGGCCATAGTTGTCTCCCTACACAAACTCAAATATGTCATTTCTCTTAATGGCACCATTTTGCCAATTTGGGTCTAAAAATATTAAAACTAAAGAAAAACGATCATTAATACTAAAAACTAAAAATCAACAAAAAGCATAGAAAAGACTTGTAAATTGTTTTTTAAGGACAAACTCATTAAGTGTTCTAGAAAACCTAATTTGACGTATCAAATTACGACAGATCACTCGTCGTGGTATAACTTCGCCAACCATTACCTTGCCAAGGGTAACACTTTGTCAAAGCATAACACGCGGAGTTCCTTTGATCTATCACATCGAGGATAGGTGATATGTCCATCTTTGCATGGTTCAAACATGAGACCTCGTCTAGTCCTTTCAAGAGAATTATTGTGCTCCCCAAGTGACCGACTTTGACAAGACTTACTTCATAACATATCAAGACCCAAAGCTAAAAGAGGGTCACTTTCATCTATAAATACAAGTCCTTTTTTCTACTATTCTCTTTCATTTTGGAAAATACAGCACACTAAGTTGATAATTCCATCTCTCATGGCTTTTAACACGCTCAAAATACGTATGAACTGTCATCTCCTCCTCTTATCTCCATTTTCCCACCAACAAGCATTATAGTTTATATGAATAATAAATAACAATATTCTATATTTGTTTAAAATATACATGAAAATCTATAAAAAGAAAAAGGTAAAAGAAAATCATAGAAATATCACTTACTTGAAATGAAACTTTCTTGAAAAATAATTCTCAAGAAACTTAATAACAATCAATTATTTTAGTTTTAATTACAAAAACAAAATTATATTTTTTAAACAAGAAAAATAGAATCATGTTGCGAATTGTAAATTTTATAAAATTAGAAAGGTCGAAATGCATTTACTCAATAATAATAATAATCTATTAGTCTACGCTAAAGGAATTTTTATACTTTTATATTTTACACATTATCGTTAACATAATAATAATCTCTCCCGCTTTTCTTTTCTTTTTTTTTTTGTTATCTTTTTTCCGTAATTCTTTTCCTGATTTTGATCTGCGATTTGCTTCGTTGAATCTCAGGTAATTGAATCTTTCAACACTCTAATTTCATTTTCTTTTTCCTTAACGTCAAAAAAATTTCGCTCTTTTATTTGTAATTTTGTTTCAAAGGTAAGTATTGAGTTTTCTCTTTTGTCTTTCGTTATGATCATAAACGGATTTCATTTTCTTAAAGTCTTTGATTTTTTTTTTCTGCTGGGTTTTAGATGGTCGTTTTTCTTTTTGCTGATTTACTTGAACTTAAATGAGGATTTTTATATATGGCGTAAATTAAATAAAGTTTACTGCTTTATTCGTTGAAAAAAGTAGCAGATATGGGGGGGCGGGGGATGAAATAGTTAGGGTTTTACGTTGTATATCAAAAAGATAATGTTTTATATATGTTTTTCCATATGAAGTTCAGTTCAGTTATATGTTCAAAAGAATTGTTGATACATTTTGCTTAGGTTCTGTTTGCTTGTTGCCTTGCTTCTTAAAATGTTGCCAAAAAGCAAGATTAAGAATGATTGAAGAAGTAAAGTGCAACACTACATTTAACTTAATTGTTCTGAATAAAAGTAGTCATAACTTTTAATTTTCAAGCCTTCAAATTCTAAAGCAAAAGGCAAGAACAAAACAGTATGTAAGGGGGTAAAAGAATGAGTTACTTGGCTTTTGTGGATAATAGTCTTCAGTTCATTTGGGCAGACTTGGAAGTTCAAAGTCAGGAGATTCACATAGAGGGAAAAATGTCTAGTTCGGGGAATAATTTAGGCCGAGGGAGTGCTGGATTGCCCTCGGATATTCCACCATTGCCTCAGTGTTTGCCTTTGGAGCCAATTACATTGGGGAGTCAGAAATATACACGGTCTGGAGAATTAAGCCGGGTTCTGGGTATTCCACTTCGCAGTAGTACTTCAGAGGATCACTCCTTCGGAGTTTCACACTCCAAACTTTCCCCTCCAGTGGCAACAGAGGAGCTTAAGAATTTTAAGGAAAGTGTTCAAGATGCCTCAAGAAAGGCCAGGTATAGTCCCTTTCTTTTCTGTGACATGGTGCATATGCACACTATGTTTTCTGTCCAGTGTAGACATCACAACTTCACAGGTCTTTGGCACTTGAGTATTTCTCTCAGGTGTACAAAAGGAACCTGCCATCAATTGTAGTGCTTCTTCTCACAGTTTTCTTTTCTGCGCTTGTACATACTTTATCATTGTTATGATTCCTGATATTTATGAGTTGAGGACACTTGACATTGTTTGGTTACTGAATCTGCTTTGTCTTTCTATCAGGGAAAGAGTGAAAAAGTTACGTGAGACAATTTCTAAATTGGAAAGGTATAAAGAAGCTTTAGGCTCAAAGAAGCTGCAACGAAGTGATATTTCTAGTGAGAGAACTAGTGGAGCAAGCATTGCAAAGATGGGAAGCCAGATCCGTAGAAATACTCATGAAATAGTGACTCAAAGGTCGGAGGATAGGCCAAAGGTTGTGGGGCTCAACAAGCGTGTTCGCACGTCATTTTCCGATTTACGGGTTTGTATTTCACTGTGATTGCTGAAATATATTTTGCTTTAACCTTTCTTGGCGTACATTCTTGAACAAAGAAAAACCAGCTGATTTTTCTTCAACATTGAGCAAAGTTTTCTGTTGCCTTTCAGTCGCCTTCTTTTGGTTGTAACCATGATTGAATGTGCTATTTTATATTTTCAAAATAAGGGAATAGGCCAGAAACATAACACATAGTTTGACTTGATCCTTTTTATTTCTCTTAATTTTTGGCTTCTGCTTCTTTAATTGCATTTCCCTTGTTTTCTCTTCTTTTTCTTTTTCATGAGAGCAGGCTGATAACAGGACTGCTCTGAATCCAAGGCAGCAGGGGACAATAGAACAGGATGGTGATGTGCTTCCAGCTGTTAATGGGGGTTCTGCACAAATTGAAGAAAAGATCCGCAGACTGCCAGGTGATGGATGGGAGACAAAGATGAAAAGGAAACGGTCTGTTGCAGCTGTAGGAAATAGAGTTGCCAATGCTGGTCGAGACATAAAACGTGCTATGCAACTGAAACTGAGTTCTGAATCAAAGTTGCGGTCATGTGATACGCTGGGTTTCAGGTGATTGTTGACTGAACTTGCTTCCTAGTTGTTGATATAATTTGGCTTAGGCTTGAGCTGGATCTCTTCTCTAATCATGGATATATTGCTGATGACAAAAAACTGGCTTTTGTGACTGTCTATGGATGTGCTTTCATGGTTATTGATCAAACTGTCAATGTCATAGTAATTGCAGAAGAAACATTCTGTTTTACTATTTTTATTGCTTATAGATTTTATTGTTGCTGTCATTATTCATAGCGTGGAGCTTCATAATTTTGTTTAGCATATAAAAGATCTATTGAGGTTTTCAGATAAAATTGCTTAGCATGTAGTGTTGTGATGGCCAACCATACAAATTTCCTGGCTGAATAATTCATCATATTTTGGATTGACAAATCTTCATACCCTTTTTTTGGGATTGTCAAGCATAAATAACTTGGTGTTTCTATTTTACCTGTTTTTATTTCTAAATTTCTAATATTGAATACAGATTGTGACTGCTTGTTTGCTGTTGTCGCCTTTTTGAATGCTTGATAAGGTGTTAACGAAAATGAAGATGTTTCTTCTGAATGTATCTTAAGGAAGTGATTTTACAAATTATGCTCATCCATCTTTTTCCTGTTTTTCAAATATGTTACGTATGGGTCTTAAAACCACTCTTAGCTTGTTCATTCTTTTATGTGTGCAGATCAAAATCTTCCCCTGGAGTTAGTGGAATTAACAGGTCAGATGGTTCATTTGAAGCTTCTGGTACAAATGCCAACACAGTGCTCAGGAATGAATTGGAGAGTACATCAATTCCACGTGATCGTGCAGCTATGTTAGAGCAGAGGGCTGTAATAAAAACAAATAATAAGTATGTTTGTTCACTATTTTAGTTCCAGGAATCTGTAGTGTGGGCAGGAATCTCATGTTGTTAATATCCACCAAAGTTTGCATTTAATATCCACCAAAATTTGCATTTAATATTTACCATGTATGACTTTCTTCTCTTTGATTGTTGATTTGTTTAATTGCTCTGTTAATCAGGGTAAGTCTCCAGGAGGAAAATCAATCAAGTGGCTCGAGTACAATGCTAAAAGCAAAGGTTTCAAGGGCACCAAGAACTGGGTCTATCATGGTGTTAGACTCATCTTCTAAAGTTAACCTGTCATCAGGAGCTTTGCAGGGTTGGGGGGAACAGCCAAATTTAAATAAGGTCCAAGCTTTGGGTGTTGCAAGCAATAAAAAACGTCCAATGTCTTCAAGTTCATCACATGCTATATCCCAGTGGGGTGGTCAGAGACCACATAAAATCTCACGAACAAGAAGAGCGAATTTAGTGTCCCCTGTCTCTAATGCTGAACCTCAGATTTCATCTCTAGGCATTTCAACACCTGATTTTAGTGCTAGGGTATCTATTGGAACTGGTGGATCACTGCTTGGAAGCAGTGTAGATAATGTTACTCCAAAAGTTAAGCAGGAACCTGAGAATGTTTCTTCTCCTTTTGGGTTATCTGAGAGTGAAGAATCAGAGGCTGGAGATAACAAATCAAAAGAGAAAGGAATTGATAGTTGTGAGGTTTCTTTGCCTGTATCTCAAAAAGCTGGGCCTTTCTTATTGCCCACAAGGAAGAATAAAAATACAAATGAAATTGGAGATGGAGTCCGAAGACAAGGAAGGAATGGAAGCAGTGCACCACCTTTGACAAAGCCAGGTGTACATCCTATGAGGGAGAAATTGAACAATCTGACAACCACCAAGCTAATTCAAAACGCAAGATCTGCTTCTGATAAAAATAGAAGGTTCCTATCTTGCTCTTTAGTATTAAGTTGTTCGCTTGTGTTGTGGAGGTCTGATGAATGAATCATAAATTCTTTGGTTCAGTAAAACAGGTCGTCCACCTTCCAAGAAGCTCAAAGATCGCAAGGCCCCAACTCGTGTTGGGTCGATGCTAAACAATGTTTCTTCAGATTTCACAGGTATTTTAACTACTTTTTGGGCAATGAGAATTTGCTGCAAATATTTCAAAAATAAAAGAGTATTGAGTTTATTGCACCACTATAATAGCTCTTTGATGGAAACCTGTTCATTTTGCATGGCTCTTACCAATCTTAATACATCAATTGTGACTGTAATACCTCATCATTTTGACAAATATTTTGCTCTTAGTTTTACTGTGCTAGTTTAGCTATCAACAAGTTATACGTGTTCTTGCATGGGTTTAATTTTTCTTTTAGTGTAGATGTTTTGTTGTTTAGTTTTTTAATAGTGGAAGGAATTGTTGTATCACACATCTGCGTGCATGTCCCTGCATCCTTTTTTACAGCCAGACTTGCTGAAATGTGGTTGAAAATCCCTGAAAGTTTCTGGTGTATTTGGGATACCATTTTCAGGTGAATCTGATGATGATGATCGTGATGAACTATTTGCAGCTGTCACTTCTGCACGGAATTCTAGCAGTATGCATCTCTTCCAATGATTGCCCCACCTTACCCACCCTTGTCCCACAAACCCCCTAAAGAAAATCAAATACCTTTTGTGAATTGAGCTCTTGTAGGGGTATAAATTACTATCTGTTTCTTGTTTCTGTAGATCTCGCTTGTTCTGGTCCTTTTTGGAAGAAAATGGGATCTATTTTTAGTTCGGTGAGCTCAGAGGACACATCTTACCTCAGGCAACAGGTACTACATGGTGACTAACGTATTTATGATTCATTGACACTTTGGGGTTTAGTTCATCACAGTTCCCTTATCTGCTATTTTGATGTTGCATCAGCTAAGTTTGGCAGAAGAACTTGACGAGAGCTTGTCTCAAATATTTGGAGATGGATTTAATGTTTTGGTAAACTTCATCATCTTATGTCTCTCTCCCTAAAACCCAATCTATTTAATCAGCTATAAACAAGGAAAGTGTAACTGGAAATTAAATCAAACTTTGTTGGCTAATATTGATAAGAACTCCTTTCATTCCTCAGGGTGTTGTGCAGAAAGATGCACCTAATTCTGTTGAAAAAATAGCCAAAACTAATGCTACAAGTGAAAGATTTGATATAAAAAAGTTTGATAAGGTTACTCCTTTATATCAAAGAGTACTTTCTGCTTTGATTGAAGAAGATGATAGCGACGAACTTTACCACCGCATTGAAGCAAAGAACATGTCCCTTCACTATGCAAGTGATGATTCCCATTGTGGTTCATGCAACCTGATGGATGTTGAATTCAGAGATAGAGATAGAATGGAATCTGAAGTTGAGTCAAATGCAGATTTTCAGTGTCAGAGGAACTCTCTGTTAGATAGGCTGTCTGGTGATGTAAGTGTTGCATCAAATACATTTAGGAACGGCAGCATGTCTAATTCATTACATAGCAGTGAAAGGTGGTTGGGAGATGATGACTTTTCACTGTTGGATACGGGGCCAGTGAGCGAAATCTGTTCAACTGACCTGGGTCAGCTCCAACATAAAGAAATAAATGTTTCTGACAGTCCTCTTGACTCTCAGTATCAGTTGCTGGGTATGGATGACAAGCTTTTGCTGGAGTTGAATAGTATCGGTCTTTATCCAGATTCTTTGGTGAGTTTTCTTTCATTCTAACATTGAATTGATTAATTTTAAAAAATTTTCTTCAGTTCCAGGTATGTGTATCTTGGATGTCAAATGTTTTGTGCGACTATCTTACATGATTAGTTCATTTTCTTTTTGTCTTTTTTGCAGCCTGATTTGGCAGAGGGAGAGGAAGCTATAAACCAATATGTTTTTGAACTTAATGATTGTCTCTATCTGCAGGTTGCTGTACATTACTGTTATTGGTTTTCACAAATATCTCAAAATTTGATCATTTAAGGACATCATCCTGTTGCTATTTATTTACCCAAAACTATTTCTTTATGTGCTAAAATGAAACTCGTTAAATAACGTACTAAAGTTTTTCTTATTTGCCTTTTGGTTTTAAATTGAATTTTTACTGCATATCTGAATCTTTTTTCTTTTGGCTATTAATTCACAGATTCAGAAGAAGAAGAAAAAGCTGGGGAATATTGACAAAGCTATTGATAATGGGAGAGATGTAGAAAGAAGGTGGGATAAACAGCTGATCTTGTTATTAATAAACTTTATAAATTGTGCTCCATCTAAAGTAATGTGGTCTGCTTTGCAGGAGCATTGAGCATGTCGCAATGGACCAATTAATTGAGATGGCTTACAGAAGACGTTTGGTATGTCTGTGATCCATTGTGCAATTGTTGGTTCTGATTATTTACTTGGAGCTTTTGAGGCTTAGTTGTTTTCCATTCTTCCTTCCATATGATTACTTTTTTATATCCTGACTTCTAGATTGTACAAGTTTCTCTGTGATAATTAAGGGTGTGAGAATGATTGCATGTGAGAATTGTTAACAAGTTGGTAATAGTTTTGTCATTTTTTATCAACTAACAATATGGAGAGAAAAACTGCCAAACATCCTTTGGTTGATAATCTTGAACTTTTCCTTGCTATGTAGCCAGTGCATTATTAGTCTGGTAATGGCAATTTATTTGTGAATTTTATACAGATACAGGCCTTTTGACATGCTTTATTGTTGATTTACATGAGGAATGGTTATAACATCTTTTTGGTTGATAATCTTGAACTTTTCCTTGCTATGTAGCCAATGCATTATTAGTCTGGTAATGGCAATTTATTGGTGAATTTTATACAGATACAGGCCTTTTGACATGCTTTATTGTTGATTTACATGAGGAATGGTTATAATATCTCGTAGTATGGTGTTGAATGGTGTAATTTTTTTCTCTGAAGCATTTTGGAGCAAGGTGTTTATTATAATTTTTTTGAGTTCCTACAAACAATTTATGCAGGCATGTCGTAGGAGTAATTCATCAAAAAGTGCAGTTCGCAAGGTTTCAAAACAAGTTGCACTGGCTTTTGTCAAGCGAACTCTAGATAAATGCCAAAAATTTGAACGGACAGGCACTAGTTGCTTTAGCGAACCTGCATTGCAAGATGTCATGTTTTCTGTACCGCTATGCAGCAATGAAGCAAAGTCTGTTGATTGTATTGGCTCTGGAACTGCTAGTAATATTTGTAATGAAACTTCCAACCATCAAGCAGAAGCCAGGGGCTCAGGTATTATGCAATCAAAAATTCTTTCTTTTCTGATATCGCATTTTCTGTCTATGAGAAAGAAAAAAAAAATGGTATCATGTCTCGTTTACTTATTTAATGATAGAGAAGCTCTTTGAGCGGGGGGAATATGATACATGTCACATAAAACTGTTGAGCAGCTTATTCATGTTGATTTCACGTCTGCCTCAGGTGCTGTTTCGAGTACTTTTGAGAGGTTTGATACTTCGGATGCTCATCCAGGCATTCCCAACAAAGGGAGGAAGAGGGAAGTACTTATTGATGAGGTTATTGGTAGTGCATCTTCTAGGGTAACATCAACAACACTTGATGGCAAAGTTGGAGGAGCAAACGGAAAGAGAAGTGAAAGCAAAGATGAGCGGAAGATGAAAGCAAAAGCCAAGCAAAAGAATAATAATTTATCAAGTTCCAGAAATGGAAGGGCATCATCTCCAGGTAAGAATCACGGGAGTTCAACTAAAGAAGTCGAGGAAGCCATGGATTATGGGAACTTGCAACTAAACGAGTTGGATACAATGGAAGAATTGGGTGTTCCAAATGAGCTTGGTCCTCAAGATCTGAGTACCTGGCTAAACTTTGATGAGGATGGCTTGCAAGACCACGATTCCATAGGTTTAGAAATACCAATGGATGATCTTTCAGATTTGAAATTTGCATTCTGATATTCTTGACCCTTTAGGTTTACTAATTATCTGATGCAATTTGATCTGAGATAATGTAATTACGATTCATTTTTCTATATATATTATCTATGATTCCACTTTCCTGGTCGGTCCATTTTTTCCACCTTTAATCTCTGCCCAGAAATAAATGAGCTTGTCACTTAAGTTCATTAGAAGGCATATAGCTGAAGAATAATCTGGTTTCCATGTATCCAATGCCATAAAACCATGAATATAGAGATTGAAATAGTTATAATTTTTCCCATCAGAAAGAACATTTCAATCATAGAAAGTGGTAGACTCGGCCACTATAACCAACCTGGTAGTCATATAAAACTCATTAACAAAGCATGAAGAAATGCTGAATAACATAATTAGATCACCATAAGCGGTGATTTAAGTTTGGAGCCCATGCCTCTCTGTAGTTATAAATTTTCCTTATTTTCTGGTGAGCTACAATAACAGGATAAAATCCGAATAACAGATGTAACTTAAGGCGATTCGAATCTAGGTCAATAATTGAACCAGTGAATCCTCTTGATCACTAGGTCATCACATGAGGTTCTATAAATGTTCCTTATTGGTCTAAAATAAAGGAAAATAATAATAGTTTTTTTATAAAATATTTAATGATTTTAAAAAGGATAAAACAACAAATAGTTCTTTAAGTTTATTAGAACTATTTTAATTGTTTTATTATTTTGGTACATCATTAAGGGAGAACATTAATGGCTAAGAGAAACAAATGAAAGCTTTCAATGTTTCTCTTCTATGTGGTTGTCCTCTAGTTGCTGACCCATGGTGACAGATTGCAGGAGGTTCTGAAAGTCTTTGAATGCTGGTTGAAGTTTTCACCCTGTTTTGGTGCGTCTAAGAATGATGTTGGTCCATTTTTGCTTCTATCCGGCAACCTACTAGAAGAAATATTGTGATACCTAAGGGACAAAAGAATAGTGCAGTGGATAAGAGCTCTAGCCTGAAGTTTGCTAGCAAACTCAAATGCTTAACGATAGAGACCATTGGGAGAAGTGATCACCAAAGCTGAGAGAAGGTTGAGTCCTTGATTGAATAGTCTGAAAAATATGAGCAGTATAGGTGCTAAGAATCAATTGGTAGAGATCAGAAATTCTTGTAGGAGCACCTATAGGACATGGATTAGATCCTCGAATATGCGTTCATTTCTCGATTTCCATATAATCCAAAGGGTACAAGCTGAAGTAGTGTAGAAGTTTCTTGAATCTTGAGAGTTGATACAATTTCCTGGGAGCCATTGTAGCATCCAGCTGGAGATGGATGAGTTGGTAAGAGAGTTGGATCGGAGTGCGAGAGGGGAACCAAACCAAACTGGCCTAGCAAGACTACAATTTAAGAAGAGATGCTCAGGGGTTTCCTTATCTTCTTTGTATAGAGGACAGAGATTATCATTTGTAGAGAGCCTTCTCGAGAGGTGGGGAGGCAATTATTACAGATCTTCCACAGGAAAATGATGATTCTGAAAAGAATTTTATGTTGCCAAAGATTAACCTAGGCTGTTTGCTGAGATTGATGGAGAGTGGTGGAGGAGCTCCTCTGGAATAAACATTTTTAACCGTAAAGACCCCATTGTGGTCGGCTTTCCACACTATGTTGTCATCTCCTCCCTGTATGGAAAGTGTTCTACTAAGGAAACCTGAGGTTGTGCTGGTCTGAAGAGATCCAAGGGACTTATTTTGATCCCAGCAGTTGAAGGTAGATTTGAGCTTGGACGCCGACGCCATATGGTTCAACAATGTTGATAAGAGGCTGGTTAGAGTTAGTGCAGATCCAGCTATTTCTTCCACCCCAAAGTTGAACATCCTTCCCCTCTGTTGCAAGTATCCCCACCTAGGACATTCAAAGGGGGTATGACTGCAATGTATTAAGCTCTTAGAGCTTTTTGAGAGCAGACAGTTTTGGTCTGTCATTATCTGCCTAGTGCTAATAAGATAAACAACAACAATACATAAATATGGTATACAACAAATGGCCAATAAAACACTAAAAACTATTACACAAGTATCACTACGTGTAAAAACAGCCCAATAGAGGAGAAAGACAAATTGAGAATAATCGCCACAGTGGAAGACTCGGAAACTAACCACATACGCATCACATTGATTAACTGCTAAAAATTGCATCTTAGGCGCACCCCCCATCGTCAAACTGCTTCGACAGCGAATTTTGATCAAACAATTAACAAAACAAACGCCAAAAGCGATGCACAAAGAAGACCACGTCTTAAATGACATATCTATCTCACCATTTCAGAGTTTAATCTCGTGATCATTGTTATTGTGCTCTATCGTCTTCTATAAACGATTTATAATAGATCTAGTGATAAACTTACCTTGATAAATCCTAAATATATACCAAAACATAACTAGCAACACCTAAAACTAAAAGAGATGAAACTAGAACCGTCATAGCTTTTAAAGAAGATAGCGTGGGCTAAAACTAAAACCACCAGAGTCTTTTAGAGAAAACAAAATCTATTGAAATCAAAAATTAAAACCACCAAAGATTTCATAGAGAATAAAGATGATTATATTTGCATGCTTTGTCACAATGGTGCCTGACGGATCTAAATCGTCGTGAAAGCGGAAGAAAACTAGATTAGAAAGGAAAAATCATAAAAAAATAAAAATAAAGAGGGAGACGTGAGGGGAGAAATTATTTTATGGACTATTTTTACCACATCTTTTAATTGGAAGGGATCATGGATGATATGATGGAAAAAGTCAATAAAATCATTTCTCTGGTGGTACGTATATTTTCCACTCATGACATTGGTTCACGTGTTATCTTTTAACTTTTACTGTTAAATATAAAATATCGTTCATCCCATGTCAAGTGTTAAATTCCGATTGAAAAGATACGTCACATCATTTTATATTTAAAATGTTAATAAGTTGATTGAGTTTTAACTCAGTTGGTTGGTATCGACATTATTACTAGTGTAGGAGAACGTGGGTTCGAATGCGCTAAAAAACGTATTATCCTCTTATTTATAAGTTGGAGAGAGATTATGAATAACTCTAGAGATTATATAAAAAATATTAATAATGATATTACAACGGTAAACCAAATGAAACTTCATTATTTAATTACACATCTTTAAAACATGGGAACTACATTAAACTTTGGATGACCTTTCAAGGACTTTCGTGTCATTGTGTTTTTTTTTTTTAAAATAAAATTATTAAATGTTAACAAAATTTTAATGAAATAATTTTTAATTTAAGGACATTGGACACTTGTCAAGGTTTGTGTATATTCTCAACTTCTTAATTCAATAATTCATTTTATTATTTAAAATATTAAACTGTTAAAAAAGATTTGAATTAAAATTTACAATTTTTTAATATTAAATAACCATTCAAATTATATAGAATCGACTCCATGTACAGGTATAGATATAAACATATATATTTAAAAAGTTATATAATTGAAGGATCTTAGTTTTATATTTATTTTTCTAATATAATTTTATATCATATATAAATTATACTTTGATTTGGGTTTTTAGGGGCCGTGGTTTACATGGTAACGAGGTATGTTGGCCAATAATGATATTAGGGAGCATTTGGATTGTGGCATTGCTACTATGGAGTGGTGAGACTTGTTTCTGCAATATTCACGGTCATCTCCCTCATTATTTCTCAGATAATTTCTCGGTTATGATAAACACAGCTAGAGGAGATTGTGGAGATCAAAACCCAAGAAGGAGATCATTTCGGTTTGACTCAGCTTTGATTTTCGAGAATTCATGTGAGAATGAAGTTCGTCGACTTTGGGAATGTAGTTCGAGTCCAATTCCTAATCGATTATTTCAGTTGGGGCAGGGTTTGACTTTGTGGAGTTTTGAATTAAAAAAGAGCAGGAAGCAGTGAGTGCGGATGTTGAGAGATAGCTGGACAGGTTGGATGCATTGGAACCGGATAACGCTGCTTTGGAAGAGATAATGGAGGTAAAACTTGTTTCGAGTCTGAAGGCGGACGAATGAATTGGCTCAAATGTGGTTTTTTTTTTTTCTTTTCTCAGTCAAATGGTTACGAGTAAAAAGAGTTTGGGATCACCCAACCCATACCAGATTACACAAAATAACAAAACAGCCGAAAAGACCAAACACCAGAATCAAACACACACACCGAAAAACAGCATCAGCCTAACCAGAAACCGGAAAGACACCAAGCAAATTACCAATAAGCCCTAAATATGGAATTCCTTGACATACCAGCTTTCGTCAATGCTTCCGCCATTCTATTCTTTCCTCGACTCGTGACTCCAATACGAATTTCAGCCATTCGCTTGAAGTTCCCTTCACTGTCCCCAAATAAATTCCTTTACAACCATGGTCGTAAGCGACGATACTTCAACCAATCTGTCACCGTAATTGAATCACACTCAATGATTAAGGGACGTTCTCCTTACGAACCGGGTCTACAGTCATCTCAGCGGCCTCTTTAATTGCAAGTAAAATCGTCTTATCCTCTTATTTATTGGTTGGAGAGAGACTATAGATAATTCTAAGCATGATGTTAAAAAGAGCATATATATATATATATATATATATATATATAAATATAAGATTCAAACTTTGTATTTTTCATTACAAATGTAATCTACTTTACCACTACATCTAACACCTTATTGGTTGACCAATATAACATTATTACATGTATAAATAATTTATATATTCTTTTAAAAAACACAGATACATTCAAATTCATATACTCTAACTTCTGTATATATTATTAATGAACAACAGAATTAATTGGTTACTTAAAAATTAATCCTTTTACTTGTTTGAAAATTAAAATTCATTTAATAACATTGTTATTAACTTTTGTTAAATTTAAATGGATTATCCATTGAATATTATTTTCTTAACTCAAACGTTTGAATATTAAAATATCACGATATTGTTGACGGTTTGCCTAGAGGCCGAGAGCCGTATAGATAGATGATGGTTGAAGATGTTCACGGGTATGGAAGCTTGCGATGGTCTACCAAGAGGAGGAGAGGAGCTCTCTTCTTTCTTATTGTGCTTGTGTTGAGAGAACGACCCTCTCTCATTTCGATCATAAGGGTAGGCTTATACAGCCGCAAGTTTTGTAGGATAAGGGCACGTGTAGATTGCGTATAGCCCACTTGTTCGTAATCATGCAGTGCTTGACAAGATCATTTGCGAGGTTGACATAGCGAGATGCCAATGTGGTGGAGATAAATAGGGTTATAAATGAATCGAGCAAAAATGAATAAACTCCTATTCGTGTTCATTTGTTTATTTTTTAAGTTGTTCATGTTCGGTTCGTAATCGTTAAGAATTTCAAATTTTTTATTCATGTTCGTTTATTTAAAATTATGTATGTTTATGTTCGTTTGCTTAATGTTTACAAACATGTTCATTTAACTTAAACAAATGTTCTTGAACATGTTCACGAACAATGTTCATGAATAATAAACAAACAAATAATAAATACATACATACACATAGATATTATTTTAATATTTTTATAAGAAAATATTATTAATAAATAAACGAGCTTGTTCATGAACATAAACGAACCGAACACACCTTTATTCGTGTTCATTCGTTTATTAAACAAACATAAAAAAAAATTATATTCATTTATTTAGCTTAATAAACGAACAGTTCACTTAATGTTCTGTTCATTTACACTTCTAGAGATAAACAACACAGATTCCAATTTAATGTAAATTCATTAATGGTACTATTATCAATTGGAATTTAATTTTCACCTCAATCAAGAGAACTAAAATTCTAGAATGAAAAATAATAAAAAATTAAAAGTTTAAAGAGTACATGGGCTGAAAGTAGAATAAACCCTTTTTTTATTTCAACCCCATCATTAAAAAGTAATGAGGAAAGAAGCATTTGGGCTTAGATTGAAGAAAGATTAAAACATCATTTTAAAAGGACGTACGCCATGCATTAAAGTAAGAAAAAAGTAGATAAGTTCAACAGCTTATGCACTTAATTATATAATAATCTAAAACATCAAAATAATTAAAAAGCATGCCAATAATGACACATATATGTAAGATTAATATATATCTATGCATTAACCTCATAGGTTGACCTGATGATCAAGAGTATATATTATCTCAAGTGTGATCTAGATTCGAATCGTGCCAATCGTATTATTGTTAGGGCTTTGCTCTCCCTTTATAATTCACAAATATATATACCCACATTATCCCTCCTTACTTTTAATGTTATGTTAAAGATCCAAAAGCTGAGGCTGAATCCAAAAAAGATTATTGATGTTAACTGTAAATTATAAATTTCAACCGATTGAGTTTTAATTTGATTAGCATGTGTATTGTTGTTAATACAGAAAAACGTGAATTCAAGTACGTTGAAGTGCATTATCCTTCAATTTATGGGTTGGAAAGGGACTATAAGTAGTTCTAGTAATTGTGTTAAAAAGAATAGATATGAACTTATAATGAGATTTGTTGAAGCCTAATTTTGACCGGATCCAAAACTTTGGATTTTAAATTTATATTAGGATTAAATTGGTTTCAAATTTATTTATAAATTTAAATTTATTTTAAATTTAAATTTATTTTAAATTTAAATTTAAATTAATTTTTAAATTTAAATTTGTTTTAAATTTAAATTTAATTTAAATTCAGAATGATTTTAAATTTAAATATTAAATTTAAGAATCCAGAATCACAAGCCCAAATAAGAATATCCAATTACATGTCCAAAAATATCCAAATTTACAAACTCATTTTAAAGAGGCCCAATTTCAATTCTACCCAACAAAAAAAAAAAAACCATTACAGAAACCCCTAATCTACTACCAAGTTGCATTGCAATTGCCCTCATTTCAACCAATTAGGAGTCGCCACGTCAGCACCAACCAGCAACTTGCCCTGTATCACCGCCCATCTGCAAGACGAACCTGCACTGCAAAAGAAAGAAAAGATAAGAGAAACAGATAGGTAATCATTATAATTCTGGTTATAAAACTAGTTCCAAAAATATAAAAAAGAGGGGGGGATTTTGAACATTAAAAAAAAAAAATTAATACACATTCACAAATTTATGAAAATCAACATAGAGGCAACAAGCATTTTGCAAATCAAAAAATAAAAGCAATTAATAACAAGCAGAGAATAGATCACCAAGCATTCTCGTGTTCCGAATTAATAAGGTATAAGTTTTAGATACATGCATGTTCATTGCTTATTTATTATTTTGAAGTTAAAATTAAAAAAAAAAACATTTTTATATTCTGTGCATGTATTAATAAATATATGTTGTAATTATTGTTATATGTTAGCATTTAATTTGTAGTATTTAATAAATATATAATAAACCTCATAAATATTTATATTAATAATAATAAATAACAATAAAAAAGGAGGTCAAGAGTCGTACCTAGACGAATGCCGCCGTCGGTCATGCCAGAGTCTCTCTATGTCCACCCATGCTCATAAGGAAGTCCGACACCCACGGATTTGTAAGGAAAATCGTTAATAAAAAAAGAGAATGAAAATAAATTAAAGAACAGAAAGAAGAAATCAGATCTAAGCAGATTTACGGGTTAGAACAGTTAAAAAAAATAAATGGGCAAGAAATCTCCCAAACATTTTAGATCTGGAATTTTTTTAAAAGAACAAAAGGAAAGAATAAGCATATTCAAAAAAAAAAAACTTGAAAAAGAGTTCAAACTTTTTTTAAGATCGCGGCTCGATCTTGCTAGATCCAAGCCCGATCTGGGTTTTAAAGAAAATAAAATGAAAAAGAAAGAAAATTTACCTATCGGTTGCCGTGGAGGGTGGCGCACGCGGCGTGGTGGCGACGGCACGGGGTGGCGTGTGGTAACAGAAGGCGATCGGCGACGAACAGGCACAATCGACCGAGGCGGAACCCTTGATTGCACAAGGGAGACCTGCAGAGAGAATTAAAGGAGAAGGGGGTTTGTTTTTTTTAAAAGCAAAGGAAAATGAAATTTTTTTGTGAAATTTCAACCTTTTATAGGTACTAAAACGAACACCCGCCGTTTTGAGGGCTGAGTTTCAGCCCCAAAAAGATGTCGTTTTAAGCTGCCCAATTCGACCGACCCGCTCCAACAAGGATCCGTGTGTTTTTGCTTAATGGTCTATTTGTGCAACTAGTCCTTTCGCTTTTTTTTTTAAAATTTCCAATCAGATCCTTTTTATTTTTTAATTAATTGTAAATTTGCCCAACAATTTTCATTCTTTTTCAATTCGATCCCTCAATTCTTTGAAAGCCTGAGAGGCTGCCACGTGTTTTGTCTTTGGCTTATTTATGCAATTGGTCCTTCCTTTTTTATTTTTGTTTCAATTTTGTCCTTAAATCAAGTTTTATTTTATTGAAAATTTGCCCAGTAATTTTAAATAATTTCCAAATTGGTCCTTTGACTTTGTAAGGCATGAGGGTTGCCACGTGTCACTTTCTTTTTGGTTTTATTGCCTAGAAGGTCCCTGAACTATCCAAAAATCACGTTTTGACCCCCAAACTTTCCAAAAAATGCATTTTTACCCCCGAACTTCCAAAAATCCCGATTTTGACCTCGAAACTTCAAAAAATTACCATTTTACCGCTGAACTTCCAAAAATCTTGATTTTGACCTCGAAACTTCTAGAAATTACCATTTTACCCCAAACTTCCAAAAATCTCGATTTTGACCCCAAAACTTTAAAAAAATACCATTTACCCCCGAACTTCAAAAAATCCCGATTTTGACCTCGAAACTTCCAAAAATTACCATATTACCCCTCGAGCCTCCAAAAATTCTGATTTTAACCTCAAAACTCTCAAAAATTACTATTTTACCCCTAGACTTCTAAAATTCCATTTTTGACCCAAAAACTTTCAAAAATTACCCTTTTACCCCCGGAGGTCCAAAACTTCCGTTTTTTCCCGATTTTTTTGTAAAAATTACCGTTTTACCATCGGGTGTCTAAAAATTCCGATTTTAACCCCGAACTTTCCTAAAATTCCCATTTTGCCCCCCATAAGTCCAAAATTACCATTTTGCCCCTCAGGTATCCAAAAAGTCTCATTTTTAACTCCGATTGCATCATTTTTTCTTCCTTACCAATATTTGTATTATTATGCATTCGTATTTTGTATTTTTAATTTTTTCTTACCATTTATCTGCTTAATTATCTTGCTTCATGTTATTTAATATCCAATATTAACAGCTCATTCATATCAAACTTACTAGGTGCGATTTTTTCTTTAAATCGAGATAATCGAACATCCTTTTCAAAAGTGTTAAAAAGTTTTGCAAAGGAAAGCTCGTTATTTTTGGATCTCGAAATGTCGTGTCCTAACTCACTGGATGTAACTTTCTTCCTCGATCATTTTGAAATGACGAGACTTCCAATCAAAATCGGTTTCTTTTAAACATAACTCATGCACTCAAGGATCGTATTTTAAACTTTATTCGAGCTTTTAAATTTTACAAACAAGACCCTAAGATAATCAATATGGTACCAATTTTGGGCGTATGAGGGTGCTAACCCTTCCTCATGCGTAACCGACTCCCGAACTCGTTTTCTGGATTGCGAAGACCAAAATATTTTTAAAACGGATTTTAAACGTTTTGAGGTGATCCAATCACACCGAACAAAAGGATTGGTGGCGACTCCCATTTCCCGACATTAAAATAATTTTCGAAACTCGTCGTTTTCCAAAAGAGGACGGTTTCGACAAGATTGCTAAAAAAATTATAAACTACAAAAAATGAAAAACTATAAGTAGGTCATTATGCAATGTAAAATAAATCAAAATCAATCCACTTAAAAATTATAATATTTAACTGATTTAAAATTAAATTAAATCTAATATGTATATTTTCTTGATTAATCCACCATGCATGCTGTTTCAATTTCTTTATTATATCCATTTCCGAATTTGTATTCTTCCAATTAGTTTCAAATTATCCAAGAACAAATAAATCTGCATCATTCACATTTTTCACGAACAAGGTCAAAAACACAAAATTATATACTAATAACAATAGTAATATTTAATTGTTACATAAAAATACAAGATTATATCACGTTAAATGCAGAATTAAATTAATAAATTTAAGCATCATTCGATATGAAATTGATCTTAATTTATGGATCTGAGACAAAATCATATAACGAAAATTATCCATTTGTCACCGTCTAAATTTTTCATAAACATAAAAAGAGAAAAATATTATTCATGAAAATATAAAACCGAAAGCCATGAATATTTCACAGTACCTATACGTGAATTTCATGTAAAATGTGGACTGCCATTATTTAAAAAAAAAAAAAAATTTCAATGGCTTTACGCCAATACCATTGCCATTTAAAAGCCATTCGTTGCGTGAAAATGGCCATTGCCATTTATTAATTAGTTTCCATTGTGAAAGGATGGTGTTCTTCTTTTCTCTTTTTGTATTGCCTCTTTATTGGAGGGTATGGCCAAACGCCATTCTTCAAATTGGGTAGGAATTTTTTTTTTTTTTAATTTTAAATATATCGAATTTCATTTATTATGGACTCGATCCAAAATTTCCAACAAAAATAATTATTTTATTAAATCGAGAGAGATCTGATATGTAGTATTATTAGTTTAAAATGCCCAATGTTTTAGGCCACCATTCCCATTAACTTGAACTCAGAAGTTGCTACAATATTTTAGGGTAAAGGCAACAAAACTCTCCCCGTCCGTCTGTCTGTCTCATTTTTCTGGCCATTAAAATAAAACATCTGCCAACCACTTCTATTAAATATTTTATTTTATTTATATGACAAACCTCTTTCTCTTTTTCCCACTGCCAAGTTTATTCAACAATGCATGCATGTCTTTTTAATCTATTATATTTCTACTTGGTCCTTTCCACCTTTTTGTTTTCTACTAATTTTGAATAAAAAAAAGTGCAGCCGGTCTTTCCTTCTCAACCACTTTGTTTAAATGAAGAGAAACAAAAGAATCCCCACATTTCACTCTTCCTTTCCCACAATTTCTTCTCTATTTTCACGTCAATAAAATGTATAAATTCATATACTTTTGATGATGACATATTTTTAATGCATCCATAATCACAATAATAATGTTTGTGCCAACCCTTGTGTGTTTTCTTTCTTCATTTTAGCTTTCTACATCACCCAAGAGGCGTCAAGGAGACAAAGTGACTTAATATATTTATGTATAGATGACTAAAGTACAGATACGAGCGATTTTGGGTGAAAGGTTTTGGACAGATATGAGTTTGTGATAATTACGGAGAGTATTTTATACCCTTCTATGAATGTCTTATGAGATTTAGGGTTTTGTTCACCTATTTGCTCTTTGGGATTTTGAGCTTCATATTCGGGAATTTGGCTAATGTACGTCTAGTACATTTAGGTTAATTTTTTCTATTATACTCTTGTTTGATTACTCATTTAGTAAAAAGTCGAAGCTTTCTTTTTCCCGTGTTTTTTTTTTCCCTCTTTAAGGTTTTTCACGTAAAATATTTGTATTTTTTCTTTTCTACTTTTTTTGTTCGTCGTTTATACAGGTTGATCCCAACATATATAATGATTTTAACGTTTTTTTAATATAGTTTTTTTAATCCTTGTAGTTTCAATTTAATATATCTATCCATATATGCATTGCATTTTTCTAACTTTGATTGTTCATTGCTAATAATTTAATTTCTTTCAAGGAAAGGAGAGAGAGAGAGATAGCTAGCTCCCTTGTACACATTAAAATTGATTTTTTTTTTCATTTACATGGATAAACTTAATAATAAAACCAAACTAAAAGATTAAAAAAGAAAGAGCAAAAGAAAGCCCTAAGATATCCTCTAACTTAAGTAGGTTGATGAAATCCAATATATATATATATATATATATTTTGCATGGAAACCTTTCATCTTGGAAATTACAGGGTTTTGATTGCTTTAACATCATATGGGTAGCTGCCTACTGGGAATTCCCCCCCACCCCCCCTCCCTTTTCTTTTCTTCTTAAATCAAAAGTTTGAGAAATGATTCTGTGAGGGTTGGACCATTTGCAACTCTGTTGTTGTTTGGTACGAGTGATCTTCACTCATCATGCTCCTACATCAATAATTACACATAAATTAAAATAAACAAATATTGAATTTTATAATTTTTTTAAAATTAATTTCTAGCTGAGCTGATAACTATATATATATACTCCTAAAAGAATAAATAGCCTCCACAACAGATACATGCTTGTCATGTTTTAATTGTATAGAAAGTTTAGAATTTGTATATATTAAAAATTGTAATATTTGTTTAAAAAGTTGGCAAAACTTGCACGATATGTATATTTAAATTTAAATATTATCATCTACAAACATTTTATCTTTAGGAAAAAGAAATTGAAAAGGACAAGTACAAGTTCCCAAATTTAAAAGGACTAATTTGAAAATCATAGTTAATATATGTATATTTTTTTCATTAGGGTTTCTTTATTTCACTAGGGTTTTGATATGTAGTATATAGCGATATTAAGAGATCTTACTCTCGAGGACGAGAGGCCCAAAGAGAACTGAGTGCTCGTAAACGTCCATAATACTCTCCGATCATCAGAAAACACCGTGCTGCTTGTCTCACCGTTAATATCCGAGACAATTGGTGAAGGGTTTGCTGCCTTAAATTGTCAGCCTACACCACAAATTAATAGATATGAGAGGATGCTTAAATTACATGAAAAAATTTAGAAATAAAAAATCTAATATACCCTTTGGTATCCGGAAGTTTGATATGCGTGACGTGGAAATTTCAGAAGATTTGAAAGTTGAAAGTCATGGGAATTTGTCTTAGGATTGGGTCTATTTCAAAATTTCCAATCATTCATTAAACAAAGGAAAGAGTCGGCTTTTATTTTTCTTTTAATATAAAATAAATCAATCAAGACTTTCCATTGATTGTTAAAGCTAGGGTTTTTTATTTCAAAAGATGTCATTATCGAGCCACCTTTTGATAGAAACTTTTATAGATAAAAATACCCAATCAAACCCATACCTTTCAACATTGCCATGGACTTCTTACAGATAAAGCAATATATATATATATATATATATCCCACATTAAAAAATTATTTCTATTGATCAACAAGTTGAACAAATCATTTTCAAGCACCACAATTTTATCTGACGATGTAACCTAACTGTCAAACTAGCTATCAGCTTGTGAAGTGATGATAAAATTTAAATACCTGGCGAACGAAGCCTTCAAGATTGGCAAGCTTGCCTAAGGCGACAGCCATTTGTTGCATTCCATCAATGACCGGACCGCCAGCAATGGTGTCGATGAGGGACTGCTGGAGCTGTTCCAGGCCTTGGGTGAGTGCCTCTTCTGCCTGCTGTGAGGAGTGCTGCAGGCTGTAAATCCCCATCACTTGCTGTTCTGTTAATGGGTCTAATTGTGATATTAACATCTGCTCATTCATTAAAAACACACACATATATATATCAGAACTAGTCCCCCATGGGAATATAAACTTGGTCTTTTACTCCTCCTTAGGGCATGCATATTTAGCATTCATTGTTAATGTATTAATGGCTGAGTTCAAACCTTGATGAGGTCGGAGGGTCTGAAACCTCCCATCCAAAGGAAGCAGCGCTCCGCCGTAGTGGCCCACATCCCGGTTATAAGGTGAAAAACATCGGCTTTTACGGCGGCTACCTTCAACCGGAAAATTTCATCGTAATGTGAAATGTAGCTATCTACGATTATCCGAAGGTCGCTGTCCGAAAGGTGTGCATTTAATCCAGTTCTGAGCTCCGACATGTGCCTCTGATCATCTTCTAACCATCTCGAATATTCCATGTCAAATATTGCAGCCCCTAAATCAAAGAAACACGACAATGGTAATGAAATAACACACACGTGTCTGTATGCGTATATATATATACTCCCAATTGCTATATGCTGTCCGAAAAGGGGCATGTCTTGTTTTGCTGAAAGTGGAAAAGCTCATAACAATGGCTGAACAAATTCATACATTTACTATATGTTTTAACTCTAAGGTTAGTAAAAGGCCAAACAACCTTTACATTATGTCAGGTTACAAGGGTTACTATTTTCTTTGACATTTTGTAATTGATATATAGGATAAGTATCATTTAACCAGACTCAGAAGAATTTACAAATTTTAATTTTGTTTACAATATTCAATTTTTTTTTAAAAATTTTAAAAGCTACCCATCATAGAAAATACATTCCCTTTTTAATAAAAGTCCTTTTTGGTAAAATAAACAGTGCAAAAAAAACACTAATTATTTTTTTTTCCCGAGGAACTTACCAGAGCTGATATTCCCAACAGTACCAGCACAACCTCCCAAGAAAAATCCCTATTGTACAAAATTCAAAAGTAAATAATACAGAAAAGAAATAGTTTCTTTTTCTGGGAAAAATGATTTTTCTGTAAAGGGAAAGAAAACCTGAGATCGTGCTCTCTGAAGATCTTGTTCAAGTTGAGTTAACTTTATTCTACTTGATTCTAGTTGTTGAACATAAGCCTGTTTTAGACATACAAAAAGGAAGAAAAAAAATTCAGTCTCTAAGACAGGTAACAAAGCAACTCCATGCAAATGTTTTGCATGTAATGTTTTCTTAAAGTATTCTTGTAATAACCTTTTTTCTAAGACGACTTTTCCTTGCAGCTTCTCTGTTTTGAGCTAAACGTCTCAGTGTCTGAAAAAAAACCACATTTTAATCAGATTTAACTAAAATAAAAACGTAAGAAATTACCAAGAAACAATTTTTTTTTTTTTTGCTTTTGTACCTTAGCATCAAGCTGTTTCTCAGAAGTTGAACCCCTTCTCTGCAACATTATAGAAAAGCGTATGTATTAACAGGTGTATAATAAGAGGAAATAATACTCATTTAATATATAATTATGATAAATGACAAAAAAGAAAAAAGAAGAAGCAGTGGTTGGTGATTTAAAAGATTCTTATCAAACACAGACAAGAAGTTGGTCAGGAAAATGAGAGCATTTGGCTGTTTGGTAGGCTATGAAACTAAGAAATAAAAAATAGAAATAAAATGATTAAGAGTGATCTCACAAAGTTTCTGGGAAGAGTTGGTGATTGCTGATGGCGATGTGACTCTTGTTCTTGCAACATGTAATCATGAACATGGTAAGGGTAGCAAAAATCATCAAAATCTGCCATTATATTTAGGTTTTTCCCTCAGGGTTAATGGTTGTAGATCTTTGGGTGAATGTTTTTTCCTAATTCCAAAACTGATTTCTACAGGAGGTTATATTTATAGGGATTGAGGAAAGTGGGGTCATGGTTTTATAATGAAAAGAAGTACTAGAGATTCTTTCTTAGCTTTCCAATGTGTAATTTCTGTGTTTCTCTCTCTATTTTCATGTCAGACATTCATCAGAAAATCGTTCAGGGATCAGAAAAGAAAAGAAAAAACTCTGAATCCTTTGATTTTCTGTGGGTTAGTTGGGATCTGTGAATAAAAGATAGGCCCACAGAGAGAAAGGATCAAAATCAAAACAGTAATAACAAAAATTGTTACCAACTTTTTTTCCTGAGTTGTTGGGGATATGAGAAGAAAGAGAGAGAGTAGGGTTAGGGGGAGAGATTATTAATTATTAAAGGACCTTTTCTTGGGGTGTTTTTGCAGCAGCTGATTGATTCTGTGATGTTCCTGTTCTTGAGATGTCACTTGCCATCTCTACCTGTTGTTGTTGATCCAAAGAAGATGCCTTCTTACTGATGGGTGATTCTGGTTCAACCTGGTTCTCAGTTTTGCTTGAGATTGTATTCACTCCTGATCCTGAATCAGTGCTTTCCCCTCCTGATTTTGAACTTCCCTACATACATAATCCCAAAACATATAATTTGTCAACTCTCTCAAGTTCTGGTCAAAGGAGGTGAAAAAAAAGGTTAAGAAACTACTGTTGGGGTTTGTTGGAATCTCATTGGCCAAGAAGGGAACATCTCCAGAGTAGCTGCTGGTCTGCCTGCTGTGAATAAAGCTGCACAGAATCACCAAAAGCAAGATTTTTCAACCATATCCATATATCATATATTCAAACCCATACAGCCTGCCTGCTTCTTCTTCTTCTTCTTTTTTTTTTTTTACAGTTATGGAGTCAGTAATAAAAGTGATGTTAAACAGGTCATATTTTCTATGTTTGTAGCCTCACGCTATTCAAGTGTCTTGCTTTAGTATGATTACAGTGTTGGAAATGGTAACCCCTACTTTTTCCCTCTCGCTCCTTTCTCTCTCTCTCTTTGAGCTAAGCTACATCGGGACTAAAAAATAAATAAGTTAATAATAGGAGGAGTAAAGGGCATACGTGGTGGTTTGGCTTCATCGTTTCTAATTTTAACTCCTTGCAGCACAATTGCTTCTTCAAGCTCTCCAAAATCAAAAGCAGGTCCTTCTTGATGCCTGTGAGACCAGAATTGGCAACCCATAGTCCATAAGCAAGAACAAATATAACAGCAAAACTTTAAAAAAAAAAAAAAAGGACATACATGAAACTTGGGGGGACATTCATTCCATGAAGAACAGCATAAGGAATATTATGGTGGTGGTGGTGGTGATTGGAAGAAGGCCCCGAGTCTGTCAAACCTGTCTCTCCAACTCTATGGTTCGCCATGCAAGACTTATTCTTTACACCATTCTCCAAACCAGAAACAGCTATAAATGAAAACATGTTGCAGCACAATGAATAAACTCAAATACCTCAGGCTTTCAAAAAAAATAAAAAAACCAAAGTTGCCATTGATTTTGTTGTTTACCTCAACTTGGTTTATGAGCTTTAAGGAAGACAAATAGAAAATAAGAAAGGAAGGTTTTTTTTCTTTTCTTTTGATGAGAGACAAGATGAAAAAAGCTCCAGTCTTTGTTTCTCTTATCTCTGCAACTTTTGATCCTTTGATGGGTGTGTGTGGATCTTCTCTTTTGCTTTATTACAACACCTTGTGTTGGAAGAGTTGTAAGAACTTGTATCAGATTTTGGAACTCTTCTTTTTTATCATGGTACTACACAAAATCTTGTCCTTGCAGACCTCAGGGCCTGACCCCCCTCTCTGGTTTATTTTTTTGTTTTAGTGTGGGGTGGATTTTGAGTTTAAAAACAAATTTCAAACAAAAATAAAAATAATCTAAAAAATTATTGTCTAGAGGAACCCACTAGAATCACCGACTCCTACTCCACTCTCTCTCTTTAACCGCCTGTTCTTTCTCATTGGTCCTTTTTTATGGACATCTTCAGCCCCCTGCAAAGTACTCTTAATAATAAATGGATGCATATCATATAATTGGGTTATTTTCACAATATATCCCCAAACCATCCTTCAGGTTCTAAATTGGTCTTAAAGTATGGGTATTGTGTCGATTAGCTCATTTTGCCAACCTGACCATCAATAAAATGCCAGCTCAGATATAACACGAAGTATATCCAAAGCACGTGGATCAAATTCTAGGGATACACGTACTTGCTACATAGATAGTTTAAATATGATGTGTTAAAAATTAATATTCTTAAATTTATTAATATTTTTTATTTTTCAACATGCCATATCCAAGCTGTTTGTGCGACAAGTCCACACATATTTATAATTCGATCAATGTGAGACATCCAAGTTCAAAGATGTTTGTCAAATTTTAAGATGTTGAATTAGAAGGATATAATAATAGATGAATGATTAAGTTTATGCAGAATATCTTAATTATATAGAATGGGACTTGTTTTATGAAAAAAGAAATAGCATTTAACTGAAGAAATGAAGAACAGAAAAGGGGAAAGGTAACAGAGAAAAAAAGTGGGTGGTTTTGTTGATTTTCATAGTAAGATAGATCTCAAATTCTGGGGTGAGATATGAGTTTACTTTTCACAGATAATGGCCTTCCTTTCTTTAATCTTCTGCCCCAACTAAAACATTAATAAAATAATGATCAACAAGCCAAGACCCACTTGTATAATTTTTACTCCCTGAAATGGATTTGTTTGGAATTATCCCCTTTTGTTGATGGGTCAACATCCATTTCCCTGTCATCACCTACCCTCCCCCCCCCAGTGCCCTCATTTCTTTTTCCTTCATCACAATTTCCTACTTATATTCGGTTTCAATTATATTTTGACTCAAATCTTAAATTTATTCGTAAATTTATATTTTTGACCCTTTAATATTTATAAAGTTTTTAATACATGATAAAATTGTACTTTGACCTCAAAATTTTAATAAATTTTTTTAAAAATTAGGTGAGGTTTCTTTGTTGGCAGTGTCCCAAACTTTGTATCTGGACATACAAATCCATGGCTGTCGTATGTATCCTAAAAGCTACCCCAAAATTGCAAAATGTCTAACCCAAAAAGAAAAAATAAAATAAGCTACAGATTTAAATATATATGTATTTTAAAAAGAAATTAGGTTGTTATATACAAAGCATTTTAGATATCTATGAGCGGCATTGTCGAGGACATTACTATTTTATTAATGCAAGTTATGATAATTTTATATAAAAAGATCACGAATATATAAATGTGTCAAAATTTGGATACGATTTACAATATTCATATTGAAAAATAAAAAGAAGAAAGAGGTGGAAAGGTGATCTGCTACTTTTATAGGTAATTATGCCGTTCTGCCAATTATTCCCTTAATGATACCAGTTATCGGTCCAAAAAAGAAAGGAGGGTTTGGATGAAATAAAGAAAGAGTTGATGGATTAGTTAAGCATAAACATATTTAGTTAAGAAGATAATTTTGTTCCCAATGAACCTTACAACATGTTTTTCGTAAGGAAGAAATCTGAACAGCCTTTTGGATTCCCCTGGATCTAGCAATTCCTTCAACAATACCAAAACCCTAGGGTTTTTTACTTTTTTAAATATGCAGGAAAGGGTGATTGGTCCAGATCAAATCCTACCCTCAATTATAGCATTAGTGGATTTTGTATATATAGAAGTCATTGCTTGTCATTTAAGCATCGAAACTGAATCATATTGTTTTGCTTTGTTCATTTGTATGAGATATAATCATGGCTTCACACAGTGTATGTACAAATAATGAAGCTGCCATGCCATGGGGGGGAGAAGCCGTCAATCAGATGGGATCAATGATTTTGACCTTTCATCACAAGGGAATAATATCATCTTTACCAATGATTAGCACTGGATTGTAACCCATCACCACTCAATTAAAATAGAACTTTGGTCATTATGGTGAGGAGAATATTTTGATTATTTTTATTTCATATAAGGTGGTTCTCATTCTTATTCAAAAAAATAATAAATTAATTTTTATACGTTAGATCAAAAAATAAATTCATCTTTCTGTTAAAATTTTTATCTATTTTTATGGTTAAAAACCAGTCCATGTATGCTAGAACGAGATACACATTGCACGCCACGTGTAATTGTTAGGTTATTCTGTCAATTATGCAGTTTTTAATAGTAGAACTAAATGAAATTCTTACCAAAAAGGATCAGTTTACTCTTTAATCTAATGTATAGGGATATTAATGTCCCTATTTTTTAGTAAAGGGAGTAAAACGTAATCTGACTCTTAATACAAAGACTTCCATAGTATTTTTACGGTGCAAATTGAAAACTTGAAAATATAGTCTGATTAGTGAATGATATAATAAATATCGATAATGGCAATAGAACAATCGCAAATCAAAAAGAAAAGAAGAATAAAACACACAGATTTTACGTGAAAAATCTTTTCGAGAAAACCCACGGGAAGGGAAAGAGAAATTCACTGATGTTGAAAATTAAATGACACGATAAGAGTTTCGACTACATCTATTTAAATATTGAAACACCCTATTCTAATCAATGCCAAATAGAAGAAGTGAAGTCCTACACAAGAGGAGTTTCGATTACATCCATTTAAAAGTTGAAAAATCCTCGGCCTTTCGTCCCCACAGATCCCCTTATTTTTTGCCACCGTGTTTTATTTCTTTGACAAACGATGAGATTCGGGTCATACAACTCTGACAATGAATAAATTGATTAGTTAATTATTGATGTTAGATTGGTGGAGTATGGATTTTAATTTAATTAGTCTATAGAATTATATTTAGGAAGCAATATTCAATAACTTTATGGCTGAAATTATAATGTCTATGATTCCTTTTCTTTTTTCTAGCTGTAATTTCATTTGTTCTTTTTTAGACAAAGACTTCATTTTCTATATATAACAAATACGAATGAGACCAAGCAAGGAGCACCTAATCTAGTTTGTTATTACTTCAGAATATTCTTTTTTATTATTTAGTTTAAGCTAACAACTTTGTTAATTATTAAAATATTAATGGGGGAAGGGAGCTAATTCTTGGATAAAGGTCCAATGACGACTCATTTAAATAATCCAAGTATAGTTTTAGAAAGTTCTTCATTAGTAAGTTTGGGTAAACATATAATTGATGTATTCACCTTATATTATATAATTTTATACACATTATCAATAAAGGATTAGACATGTTCATCAATTTGGTGGTTCATCTGACCTAAACTTAATTATAAACAAATTAATTAATATTAATATAAAATTATATTTTTAATTATTTACTTAGATTAATTGGGTGGACTACATCGAGTAAAGGCTAAATCGTGATTCAATCTAATTTAACTCGATCAGTAAATACTTTTAGTTTTGACATATTATATAAAAGGAATTAAAATTAAATTCACCTAAGTTCGTGAATGATATGTGATCATATAATTTATTTACAAGTTATTTGATTTTTTTTTCAAAAAATAAGGATGATCCCTTTTGGCTTGAATGTTCTCAGAAGCTCTTAAAATTGATCCATCTCTTTTAAAAGATTCATTTTATGTAAAATATTGGAAGACATGCATATATAACAACACCTAGACATGAATTATGATTTGATTACCCAAATGATTATAAAAAATTTTGATGTGTGTATGGACTTTGTGTGTTTAGAGACAATTCATATAAGGGAATTAAAATTCATTTTAAGAGATTCTAAGTGATCTGAGATCAGAATAGGAGGTTCTCCAATAATGTTGGTAGAGTGTGCCCATTGGGCACAAAAGCAGTCCATCAAATGAGTGTCTTATTGAGAAGGACGGGTAAATGAGTCTGTGGTGAACCTCTTGCGCATCTATTTGATTTGACCGAAGAACTTATTTTTCAGTTGTGGAGCCTTAAATAAATTGAATGTGATTTGGATTGTTACTCATAGCTAGAGATGAGTATTAACAAAAGATATAGCCTGAAAACAATGAGTATATAAGTATCTGACAAGATATTCCCACAAAATAGTTCACTAAGATCATCTTTTTCATAATCTATTCTTTGATAAAAGTTTTTCGTTCACTTGAGCCATGCATAACAAATTTATAATAAATCCAACACAATATCAACTCAAATCTCGCACGTAAATCTTTAAATTCCCCTTTTTTTTTTAAATATATATAAAACTTTTAAAAGAATTTAATCCATTTCAAAATTTTGACTTTCTCACTGTCCAAACTCATTTGAATTGCCGAACATAGAAAATGATTAGACGGTCAAATTTAGCTTTGGTTGTCCCTAACCCCAAATTTGGTAGTTAAGGATTGGTTGAAACAAATTTCCCAAGCCAGCAACACAAGGGTCCAAGCTGGTGCTTTAATATTTAATTTTGTACATGTCCTAACTGTTTAATAAATCTATGTGATTGTGAATAGTTTAGAAAATAATCAATAATTGCATACTATTCTCACTTAGTTGAGCACAGAATAGAACCTTTTTTTATTTGCTTTGAAATACATGGAAAATATTTGATAAAAAATAGGGGAAGAAGATTGAGCATTCTTTGGGTAAGAAACTCGATTTTGAAATTTGGGAGAGTAAAAGAAAAACAGCTTTTTGTTTCCATAAAAATTGTAACCATCAATTATGGCATGCCCTAAAATTAACACATGCACCCCAACACCAAGGATTTCCCTTTCTCCCAGCCAAAACAAAGGCACTGGAAAGTACCTAACCATTATTTCCATCTCCATCCCGATTGAAGAAAATGTGATTCAATTTTTTAAAATATTTTTAGTATTACCAAACTCTAAAATGTACGCGGAATGTGTATATTGTATAAGTATCTTGGATATGACGTGGTGTTCCAAAGAATAAAAATAACCCTCGTCTATTTTATTAATTTTGTATGCTTTTAAAACATCAAATTCTAGAGGCATTATAATTTTTTAGCACTTTTTTTTTTTTATCAAATCACTCCAAAATAAATGTAAAAAATATTCTTGAACGTGTGTACTACGTTAGCAATTAATTAAGTTTTGAAATATTTTTTTAATATTTTTTTAAAATTGTTTTTATAATTTTTTTGAATTTTTAGATTTTAAAAGATTAATTAATTGTTGACGTGACACTTCACATGTATGCCACTTCAATAAAATTATCAAACGTTACTTTTTCCATCCATTTTAGGGTGATTTGAGAAACCACCCAAGTTTAACTAAAAAAAGGCAAAAACTAACTAAATAGAGAGTTAAATTTTTATTTTTATTTTTTGGTAAAATTAGAGGGACGAATAAGTCATATGCCAATTCAGCATTATCCATGCAATAAGTACACGTAGATTTGTAATTTTATTTATATGGGGCATTAAATTGACAACAAAGCTAATAAAAGGAACTAATATTTTATATATATATAACTCGTAATTGAGTAGGTGCCACAAATTAATCAGGTACCAACTCGATTAAAAAATTATGAGATTGTTCCTCCATAATTAAAATAATTCATATTATTTGAGTGTATTTTAGTCTTTTCATTTTAATAAAAACAAAGAAAAATATGCATATGGTGTAGGGATGGTAATGGAGCGAGGCAGGGGTGAATGTTGCTAAATCCACTATCGTTCTATAGCTGGTATGCTCTGCTCCACCATCTCTACCGCTCCACTATAGATGTATAACTTAAAAACCATTACGATCCCATGGATGTTGGATGCATCCATTCCCACTCCACTTCAATTTAATTTTTGCTACTTATGTTTAATATTTTTTTTTTTAAAATGCAAGTAAACATTTAAATATATTTATTCAAAAAATATTTAAAAATAAAACATATGGATTTTTTTTTCTAGAACACATTATTACATTTTTACCCTTTCAATAATTATATAAATACAAGGATAAAATGATAATTTCATATAATAGAGCAGGATGGAGCAAGCAATTACTATAATCATCCCATACCCATTATCTAAAAAAAAAAAGCCCATCCCACCCCACATCCACTTTTTAAAAGAAAATATCCACCTCATTTGAAGCGAATCGGTTTGGAATCCATGTGGCAATTTAGGTTTTGCCATCTCTAATATGGTGGGATTTGAATTTGCGCTAATTTGAATAGTAAACCTTAAATTTTCCACTTAATCAAAGCTTTATTTTGATTTTTTTATATTTTTTTTAATATGCAAAATTTATTATCCTCACAAGTTGTATATCTATACTAATTATTAATAAAGCCCTTGATTGAGTTGGTGTCACGAGTCAATCAAACACTAACTCAATCAAAAAATTTACGGAAATGTCTTTTAGTAATTAAAATAAATTATATTATTCGAGGGTATTTTATTCTATTCATTTTAACAATGAACTAATAAAAATATACATATTGTGTGATTTAAACTCGTAAAAATTATATTAGTAAAATCTTAAATTTACCATTAAACCAAAATTTCAAAACCAACAAACCAAAGCTTCATTTTGACACATTTTATACACTTTTATTTTAATATACATAATTTATTATCTTCATCAGTTGTATATTTGTACTATTAATAAAGCCCCTTATTAAGTTGATGCCACGAGTTAACTCGACGCTAACTCACAATTGATGAAAAAACCATGATAAATAATTGTAGTAGATTTAGTATTGTTTATTTGATGTATTTGTGTTTAAATTTCGTTTTACTCATAATTTAATCTAATTTTTTTTATTTTAATATCATACATATTTCAAATATTATTATAATTAATTAACTTCAAACCATACATTTCATTGTTTATTGTATGTTGTTTTTAAGACGCATATCTATATCTTAAATAAGTGGTTTCCACTCGCATGTGTATGATAGAATTTCTAATATATATAATATTGATATTTTTAAAACTCAATTAATTTATTTTAAACGGTGGTTTAAGAATATTCGATGGAATTAACCCCAAAAATCAATAAAAGAAAACAATTATCAGTATTGGAAAAAAAAAAAAAAAAAGTTTATATCATATTAAGTTTAATGACTAAATTATTAAAAAAAAAAAATAAACTTGAAAGAAATAAATTACCATTATATATTCTTGTGTCAACAAGAGTATACTGAATACCATGTGAAGAGGGAAAGTATTTTCAACAAATCGACATGTTCGTAGTCTTACAAGGCAAGGCAGCTATATATAATTTTATATACATAAATATATAATTAATGAAATAAGTGGAGACATTTAAAGACAAACTGAGCACTTCCTTACAAAGACCTCACCAAATCTGGTTATAATTAGTAAAGATTCAATAGCCCAACAAAATGGATCACTGTACAAATGTTGAACCGTATTTTCAACTTAGGAATACCACTATTCAGTAGTCATATACCTACACTATACTTCAAATAAAGTCAGCCATGAATCCGGACCTTATTCTAGTTGGTTCGTGTAACCATTTAAATTCGAATTTCAACATCTGCAATTCCTTCCGAGTAAAAGAGAAGTGAGTAAGCAACGGAGTTTGGGAGTCTCTTTCCATTGCAGTGCTAAAGAGGCAACCAAAGGTAAAATTTAGCAACAATGCCGCACGCCCCTCATCATAGACCCCATCACTTTCCTCTTCTTAATTCACATTCACGCATGCAGGTGCGTGCATTCCTTACATACCCTGCTGCTGTGAATTTGAACCCAGTATCATTGGACCATCCTGCTCCAAATAAGTAGGCAAAACATTAAATAGATAAAGATTCCCAAGTAAACAAGAAGAAAAAAGCCTAATAGTGTTCACCGTTCGAGAACGCAGGAAACTGAAAGCTCGTGCAGGTTTACAACATATTAATTCTGGGTCCGATCCATGGACAACTCCTACCCTTATCCCCTAATCAAAAAATAAATAAAGTTGTAGATGGATGTCAGAATAAGTGGCAGGCTGGCTAATAAAAACTTTATGATGTATAATAACTTCTGACACCAAGGTGTGAAGATCAATTACAGCAGCTAGCTTGTGAAGTCAGAAAGCAACTAAGCATTTCTTGAATGTACTTGCTGAACTTTTTTTATATAGATTAAATGGTATCCTTGGAAATATAATTTGATTAATGTGCAAGAATCTCACCTGTTGTTATTAGTTTGTGATAATAGGGAACTATTTAGTAGCTAGGCCATTTAATTAAATGCGAACTGAGGTGAGTTATATTGTTTTAAGTTGTGGTTGATAAATAAGCAAAAAGAATCGAGTTATAACCGGATAAATGTGTTTTGGGTCGTATTAAAGATAAGTGATTATATTATAAGACTGTGTGATTTAAATATTAACCTTTGAAAGTGTTAAGTGATGTACTTGTGAATGTAACAGAATGTCAAATGATACCCATACGTGTTACATGATGTCAAATGTGAGATTATGAAAGTAGTTAAGATATGGAAACGATGACGTGAACGATGATGCTTTGTTTTGGGACAATGTGCTTGGTAAATGTTTTGGTTAATTGGGTTCATTTTGTATAAGCTCACTTGGTAATATGAGTGGACTGTGTACGAATATTGAATGGTGTTTGAATAGCATTGTATGTTAGCTTGAAATTGTTGATTTGGGGTGTTTTTATGGGATATTGGTTAGACGATTAGGATGAATGATATAAGTGTTGTTTTGGCGTGTGTTTGTATTGAATTGAATGAGTTTTATACATGTTGATTGTTTACATATATGTGTCTATGAACTAAGTTTTAAGTTTGGGCATGAAATGAACATTTAAACTTGTGGTTTTTGATCATTTTGATGGAAATATTGATAAATTGGACTAATGTATCGATACTAAATCAAATGAACAGTTCTAATTTTGGCAGAATATCAAATTAGTATCGCTACCGAACATAAAAATATCAATACCTTGTTCAAGTTTTGAAAATTTTATAATTTAATCTTTTTTTCATGCTGGAATTAGACCTGATCATGGGAAAGGCCGTTCAAATTGATTCGAAAGTCTGCCTGAAAAATGAGAGAGTTTCAATAAAAATATAGACCCGAAAAATGAGCTTGGACAAAAAATGAGACCCCATTTTCTAAATGGGTCAGGTCTTGGGTAAGAGTTTTTTGGCCCGAGACTAGCCCAACCTGACCTGAATAAATTAATCATTTTTAATAAAAAAAAATTATATTGTTGTTTTTTGTTATTTCTAGTGTGTTTTTTCGCTGTTTTGGTTGTTGTTTTTATTGTTTTGGTGTTACTTTTGCTGTTATTTTTATGGTTGTTTTCGCTGTTATTTTTGTTGCTAATTTTGTTATTGTTTTTGTTGTTTGGATGTTATTTTTTATGCGTTTTTACTATAATTTCGTTTTTTTAATATTATTTGAATATTGTAGAACTTATGTTTTATTGTTAATTTTTTTGCTATTTTATCTGCAACTATCTTAATATGAAGAATTTTTACTGTATTTTAAATTTGTTTATTTTTTAATGTTTGTTTTAGTGTTTTTAAGTGTATTTGATATATTATATGTTTTTTTAAATTTGTTATATATAATAAAATAATTTTTAAAAATTAATACAAGTCGGGTTGAGCTCGGGTTTAGCTTCTATAATTCGGGTCGGACTTGGACAAAAATTTAAGCCCATTTTTCGGGTCAAACCCGAGCTTAACAATTGGGCCTAAATTTTTGTTTAAGCCCGGCCCGACCCACAATCAGCTCTATCTAAACTTTTGTAGTTTAAAGCTCGATGTAGTCTCATTTTCATTGTAATAATTAAACTGCGTATAAATATGATCATGCAATGTTTTAACTTGCACATGATTGTTTCGTTTTATTCGTAGCATCTCGTAGCCCCGAACCCGGCAACCAAACCGGGTATTGAGTGTTACACTTTTCCATTCCATATTTCTTTTGCTATGTAGGGACAGGATAGCCTGAATCTGGAATTCTGTTAATCCTATCTTGGCGATACCGTATTAAAATGGCCAAGGGAACACATCGAACGACAGAGATTGGCTATTTAAGTTTCTAAGGTGGATTCTGGAAAGGTAATTAACAATTGCAGTGCAAAAGGAAATACAAAAGAAGTGATCTTTTAGTACTTTATGATCTCTGTTAGTGGCCTGTGCACCCTACAATATGCCTCCACATGACAACTGAACAGAAAATTCAAAAGGAACATTCACCCTGTTTCATGATAAGAGAATCAATCACAGTTAAAGAACCAAAGATACAAACACTGCTGGTAATTGGTTCAACCAGAAGCTAAGTCATAAAAAGACAACGAAATAAATGTGCAAATTGTACAAGTCCCAAAACTGCAGAAATGCATTGATGGGGTAGTTTTATCTTGATCCGCAAGAGACAAGCACTCACCATTTTGTCTTGGAATGTTCTAATCATGGATTGCTATTTTATCAATGATTCTCTTATGACTTCATTTTATAGGTATAACATACTGATATGGATATAATGTGTATACATAAGGCAAATAATACATAAAGGACATTCCATATGAATGCAGGCAAAAAAATGAGAGAGATCTTCAAATTTGGAAACAACATGGTCAATAATAGCAAAGGTGCAAAATAACAATTGAGTGAAAAAAACAACCTATTCTTCTGTTTGCATATATTTTTCCTATCAAACTGAAAAAATGACATCAATGAATTGTAAGACACTAAAAGGAATATGTTTGGTTTTTACATTCTGTAAATTCTATCTGCATATCTGTGCTCATATAATTCACAACTGATACGGGACTTGAGTTTAGAAATTCAATCGAGAGAACTTTACTCGTATTCAAATTGCACCTCTACATGCATGTATTTCCTCATAAGCCGAACAATAGATGAGGTGAATTTGGCCAATATCTGGCATTCCTCGTGTGACTTGGCTTCTGAAATAACCCCAAAAATAATAATTTTCTTAAGACTTGGGCATCGTTTTAGCAGCTCCTCAACCCAATGCGAGAAGAAGTCATTGATTATAGTCCATCCAAGCTCCAGCACTGTCACATTCTCCAAATTAGAATATCCTTGGAGACCATAATGCACGAGACCATCTCTCAATTCGTAGCTTAATGAAAGATGGTTCAATTGTGGAAAACAAGCAGCAATTGTTTCCAAATCGATAGCCTCATCATAATCATCAAAGGTGACGTCCCAAAGCCGGAGCTTCCTCAATTTTGAGGATCTTGAAATCATCTGGTAGAACTTTGTCCAGAAGATTGTGAAGCTACTTACATCAACAACCTCAAGATTATCAACAGTCTCACCAATGTCAAGATGTATCACACTAACATCATCAATCTTGAAATATTTCAAAGTGCCTTTCCCAATCAATTCAAAAACCTCAAGGGCACAATCCCTCAAGTGCAAACTCTCAATACTATCAGTCTCCAAGATAAATTTATCCAAACTAATAGCATCAACATAAATACTCTTTAGTGTCGGGCTACTCAGCTCAACCGTCACCTGTGCATCTGATATTGCTATCTCTGGTTCAACAAGTTCCAAGCTCTCAAGCTTTGGACATGCAGCAAGCAATAGGCTCAAATCCAAAGCTGAAATACAAACATGACTCAGAGAGAGGGACTTCAAACAAGGGAATCTCTGAAAATTAGGTTCAACACCTGTTATAGAATTGTTGGCTACTGCCAATGTTTCCAGCTTCTGCCTCCCACAGGTTGAAAGAATGTTAATATTTGGGCTAGTCGGGACATTATAAAATAAATGGCGCAAGGTTTCTCTGGTATACATGAGCCAAGCAAAAACAGCTGAAGCCGTGAACTCACCAACATCATCCATCAAAATCGACAAGCCTTGCAGTCCTGTAGTTTGGAATATTGTTCGAGTAATCAACATCTCTAATAGCATAGGTGAAATATCACAATAATCAGGCCAATCATTAGAATTAAATGCTAAGGTGTGAAGGTGTTTCCGATAAGCTTCACGCCATTTTCGACATGTTGCAGAGGCTATCACCACATCCCGGGCACCTTCAAGGTGAGATAAAATATTTCCAATTACTTCAACAGGTAGATGCTCCATTTCCAACAAATATCAAAAGCCTTCAATCCACTAGTTGGATTTCTAAAGGTAATCAAGTAGATATAAGCAAACAACACATATTCTTCACAACTCAACAAACAAAGTTGAATGGGTTGAGAAATCGTCACCAAAATCTTGTTTCCCGGCACTGAAAATTGGTCTGTACAATAAAACAAACACAAAAGCTACTCAAAACATGATCTTGTGGCAGTATTGTAAATAATTATCTAGACTAGCTATATCATGACATATTGGTACCGTTACAGAGTAAGAAAAATATTCAGAAATTCCTAAACATATTCTCCTCTCTTCTTCTATTCTATTCTCTCTCTCTCTCTCTCTCTCTCTCTCTCTCTCTCTCTCTCTCTATAAATTCTGCACTCAAGATTTAGGCTCCTATCAGATATTTAGTTAGATCTCCAAATATATTCCATATCCAAATAAAACAATGTCAAGCATATAAAAAAAAAAAAACTTGTTGGATTTCAAGAGGAATTCGGAGTATCATAATATCAGCAAGATTCCAATTAAATAAAGGACCAAAATTGACCTTAAGATGAAGGATCAAGGTCAGAACCATGTATCAGAGTACTTTAAAGTGTGATTTTTACAAGCTAAAATCACTTCAATAACTCAGACAAGATAACAAAAATATGGCTTAATACAGAATTACCAAGAATTCAAAACAACAATCAAACCAGATAAAAGACAAATAACCAAAATTAAATTTTAGCATCTGGAGATATAACAAAATAAGTCGAATATGTACGAAAGAAAATTTTGAAATATATAGAAACAAATCAATCAAAAGCAAAATAAACCAGCCAAAAGAGATGAAGAACTTACCAGAAATCAGAGGGAAAAGAAACGGGGTTTTCAAAATGGCAGTAACTAGTGATTTGAAGTGAGGGATAATGTTTTGGTGAAGAGTTGGATTCAAAGTATTTCAATGCTTTTTCTCGTTGGATTTTTGAAATTTATTTGAAAAAGTAAGACGATAACGTGCCTTTCGTTCTCCTCTCTTTATGCAACCCTGGCTTGGCCTTCGTAGCGGTTCAATTTCACGCCAACGTGGGTCCTCTCTCTCTCTCTCTCCTTTTTCCCCTCTCACGCTTGTATAAATATATATCTACTTTTAAGGGTTAAGTACCAATGAGTTTGTGTCAAAGTTGAATTCGGTATTTTATATATATATATTTTTTAAACATATTAGTATTTAAGTTTAAAACAATAAGTATAAAAGTTCTATCCAATCAACACTTGACAAGTGCTTTTTCAGTTTTTTAATTAAGTTAATTTTTATTGATTTTTATTATACATATAAAATATTAATAAATTAATAATTTGAAATTTTGAAAACTCAAAAAATGAAAAAACTCGTCTCTTCCTCTTCTTTCCCTCTCCTTCTCCCTCTCCATGTCCATCTCACCATCTCTAATCAGATTTTTCACCAAAAAGAGAACTTATTTTGTTGATTCGAAGAAGAAGAAACAAAGGGATTGAGAAAAAAAAAAGTGAAAGAGACTGATAAAGTTCATTCATGGAGGGCAAAAAAGTGAGAAGTGAAGAGTTGAGAGCTATGGGAGCTTTTAGAGTTTAATGGGGTTTTTCCTATACCTATAGGGAGAATGGTGAGATGGAGATGGTGAGGGAGAGGGAGAGGGAAAGGGAGAAATGGGAAGCGAGGGAAAGGGAAAGGGAAAGGGAAAGGGAGAAATGGGAAGCGAGAGTGTAATGATCCGAATTTTAATGTTTTTGAAATTTTATTTTTGTAAATCGAATTTATAAATATAAAATAAAAATGTTTATAAAATTAATATAAAAATATATTGAATACCAGTTAAGTAATTGAGCTAAAAATTGTACTTGATTAAAGTTTAGAGACTAAATTATAAAACTCTAATTGTTATTGAATTTTAATTAATAAAATACTTATGAACTTGTATGTTAATTATCCAAAAGAATAAAATGAATATTTAACCATATTTTTCTTATAATTAATGGATGATGATGTTGATTTCAATTTCTTATAATTAATGGACGATGATGTTGACTTCAATTTAATTATTAATGTTTGATTAATTATAATAATTACTTTAATCAAACTAACTAGTTAAGGTTAATTATCATTTAACCATGGTAACTATAAACACCAAAGTAAGTGGAGAAAAGATGATAATTCATCATCTTCTCCACCGTCCACTTGAGGAAACAGAGAAAATCCACCATTCTTGAAGCTATAAAGATTCGACAGCCTATTCAAGTAAGTCCGTAAGTCAATTTTCTTTATTTTCTTAGGGAAATTAAATCGTGGGAGTTTAATCTAACTAGTCCATGTATCAATTTGATTAATTGTTGAATTTTTAACAAGTTGTCACTGATGAGAAATTAATGAATTAGACTTGAATTTGATAGATATTAAGCTTAGATAATAATAAAGACTAAATTGTAGAGCCAGATAATCTTGTTAGTTAACTTTGTAATATTATGGATCAAATTGAATAAAATTGAAAACATGTCATGAGATTGTGTTATGAATAGGAAGCATAAGGTCTCTAATGAAAGAATATGAAATCAAATTTTGATCTGAAGCTAAATATCGAAAAACATGCATATCCTGAATATATGGATTAAATTAAATAATATGCAAAATATGCACAACTTTATGTTTGGATGTAAATTGAATGAAATTTGATATTATTGTATTTATTGAATTATCGATCGTAGTGAAAGACAACCTTAGACCTTCTTGAGAGAAAGAAAATACAATAGTCGTTGATGAGTAGCAAAATAAATTGTAAGTTGATTACCGAATAGCCAATTTAGGTTCCGTAAGTGAACATCAACCATTCCCGTACACATGCGGGCAATAAGCAACCTCATGGGGTATAAATTATCATGACTATTAGTCTTCAAAAAAGCCTACTTACTTTCACCATTGCACTACACTCTTTCCCTAACTCAAGTATCATACAACATCTACAAATACAAAGTCTGATGCATCTGGGTGGAAAATCCGAAAAAGCATAAATAAATGTTATTTAGAGGTGATTATGGATCGGATCGGGTTTGGGTCGGGCGTCAATAAAATTTTAGGCTCGTTTTTTAGGTTGAAGCTCGATTCATCCGAATAATAGATTTAAAATTTTGTTCAAGTTCGACCTGAATGAAAATGCTAAAACTGAGCTCAGTTCGGCCCGCTCGTATTAATTTTTTTTTTATATTGTTATTTTCATATAAAAATAAATTTAAAAATATAATACATCAAATACACTTAAAAACATTAAAATAAATGTTTCTCAATCAATTGAAAATAAATTAAAAAATTTATTTATACTTAATTAACACTAAGACAAGTGGAATTTTAGCAAGCAAATATCTCTAAGATAATAGTAGGATTAATAATAAAACAAAAGTTATATAATATCCAAATCATAGCAATATAACAACGAAACGACGCCATAATAGTGACAAAATAGCAAAAAAAGAAAAAAACAGCAATTTTTTTTTTTTTTGCAAATTTAAGCCAAATCCGAGATCAAAAAAACTTACTCGAGGTTCGATCCATTTAAAAAATGAGATTCATTTTTCTTGCACAAGCTCATTTTTTACCTATATTTTTGCATAATTCCTTCTACTTTTTGTACGGACTTTCGGATTGGATCAAGTGGTCAGACCCATAATTGGGTCTAATGTTATTCACTATTTTGGGAGAAAGTAATTTGGGTAGACGAAATCCACACCAAAGTCTCAGCCCGAATGAATTGGGTTTAAACTTTCCGTTGGCCCAACTTCAATATAAGTGTAATACTTAGCTAGGGTTTATTACTTTAGCTGATACTATATATATCTCTTCAACCGCAAATTTCATAGTGCGGCTAGGGTTTTCTCTTCTCTGGTAGCTACTGTATCCCTAAACAACTCCATTTTCCTGGTCAGATCTAGTTTTGATCCGTCCTTCTTTTGTTCACTTCTTGATGACTTGATAATTTTGTTTTACAGGTGAATTTTATAGTTTTGTTCGTGGAAAGAACAGATATTCAGAGATGAGGTAATTTTTAAATTCTGTCGTTTTATTTTTCTTTAATTTTTATCTTTTGGGTTATCTGATTTTGTTTGTTGTAATAAGTTGAATCTAAGTTACCCAATTTATACATGTTTGTTTTTCTGATAAATTCCTCTTCATTATTAAGTTGTTTATTAGGATTTTAATCTTCTTTTTTTATTTAATGGGCTTGAACTGGACGAGTTTTAGCTCCTTTTAGTCGCTTGTGTTTTATAGGATGATCTGTTTCGTACTTTCATCTATGGAAATAGGAAAGGGTTTTCTTGCTAAGTGTTAGTGGTTTTCACTCTTAGTCTACACTTCATGTTTTGGCTAATTGATTAGACTGGTTTTATGTCATTCAATGTCTTTATATTGGAAAATTTTAACTTAGGCTCTATAAGTAAGTTATGAAATTGGGTTACAGTAATGGTTGGTGTTTCTGTTATTGTCTGAAGAACTAAGTTGAACAAAGCATAGTACGGTGTTCATTGTCTGATTAAGAGTTGTTTATGTTGCTTGTTGTTGTTTCTTGTTGACTTGTTTAGATTTTTATTTCCTATAAGACTTTTGGTTTTGTCATTTACAGTAAGCTTCAGAGTGATGCCCTTAGAGAAGCTATTTCAACCATTGTAGCTCAGTCCAAGGAGAAGCAACGTAAGTTTACTGAGACTATTGAACTCCAGATTGGGTTGAAAAACTATGATCCCCAAAAGGACAAGCGTTTCAGTGGTTCTGTCAAGTTGCCACACATTCCTCGCCCTAAAATGAAGATCTGCATGCTTGGAGATGCCCAGCATGTTGAAGAGGTAATTTTGCAGTATTCTCTGATAAAGCTTTGTTTGCTTACATTGCTTGAAACTGTCTTATGTTTTCTGGACTCAGGCATAGGAGTTATTGAAAGTGTCTACCTCTGATTGAGTTGTGATTTGTGCAATGAGTTTAGTTCGTTTTAAATGGTTTAATTTGTACTGCAGGCAGAGAAGATAGGTTTGGATTATATGGATGTTGAAGCACTGAAGAAGCTAAACAAGAACAAGAAGTTGGTCAAAAAGCTTGCCAAGAAGTATCATGCTTTTTTGGCTTCTGAATCTGTCATCAAGCAGATCCCTCGTCTCCTGGGTCCTGGTCTCAACAAAGCAGGCAAGTATTGCATCTGTTTTGAGCAAATTTTAGGCAATTCCGGGTAGTCTAAGTTAATGGGATTTGCCTGTGTCTGTTGTGATTTTTGAGCTGAGATGTTACATGGCTGATTTTTTGCTTGAATGCAGGGAAATTCCCAACCCTTGTTACTCACCAGGAATCTCTAGAGTCCAAAGTGAATGAGACCAAGGCGATGGTTAAGTTCCAGCTGAAAAAGGTTCTTTGCATGGGAGTTGCCGTTGGGAATGTTGCAATGGAGGAGAAGCAGATCTTCCAAAATGTGCAAATGAGTGTCAATTTCCTAGTTTCATTGTTGAAGAAAAACTGGCAAAATGTATGTTCTCTTAGCTTTTGTTTGTTTAGGCTGCCTGGTTACTCCTTCCATATGAAGTTCATCTTTCTTAATGAATTTGTGTTAATTGCAGGTGAGGTGCCTCTACTTGAAGAGTACTATGGGCCCATCAAACAGGATCTTTTGAGTTGGTATTTACCCATGTGTTAAAGAGTTTTGTACGTGGACAAATTTTCTGTCATCTTTTGTCGTTGCATATCGACATGAGATATTAATTTCCATCTTTTTTTTAGAGTCAAAAAATGCCCCAATGAATGGTGGCATATTGGACTGGCGCATCGGACATGCCCAATGATGGCGGAAAATAGTTATTTGGGAATGGTTATGGCTGTGGTTTTGCTGGAAAAATAAGTTTTGCATAGGAGAGTTTAACTGAACTTAATTTATTACACCATGACCGCTGATAATCTTTTAGAAATAACACCTAGGAATTTGGCTAGTTAGGGATGGTAACAGGACAGGGTCTATCCGGTTTTTACTAGTTTTTATTCTGATCAGCGTTGCTTTTTAACTTTATTTTATACTTTAATTACATGAAATTTTATGTAGTGTATTATATATTAAGTCAAATATATGTTATATAATTTTATAAAATTTAAAAAGTTATAATCATTAAATTTTTTATATATTTAAATGTAACTTTATTTTTTATAAAATTAAAGTTATCAGTAAAAAATATAAAAATAATTGTAAAATGAAAGAAAAAGGATATTTTAATAGAAGTACTGAAAATCGAGTGAAGGATTTTTAGCGAGAAACTCTTTGCTCACTAATTTCAGCAAAATTTTGTACAAGGGGTAGGTATAATTGTAGTTAATTATTCAATTAATGAGTTACTTGAATAAGTCGAATTGAAAATTTTGAATCAAATCGAAAATTTTAATTTAAATTATTTAATTTAAATTTTAAAAAATTAATTTAATTTTTCGAATCTAATATGATTCTGTTATGATTAAGAGTATTAAAGATTACTGTTCTATGAAAAAATAATATAAAACATTTGAATTTTAACCACTAATATAGATAATTTTCTAATCCAGTTCGTAGAAGTATATTTCAAAACTACCTTCCTCTGATATCGTTGTAGTATGTAAATTAATTATATACAGTAATTTTCTTTTGCTACAATTAGTTTTTTTTTTTTTTTTTTTTTATAAGTGATTAAAAATTTCCGTTTAATTTATGTACTAGTAAATTCCAAAGTTTAGAATCTCTAGCAGTGAAGAATTAATTAAAATGTGGGAACTCTCACATAACCGACCTTAGCTCAGTTGGTAGAGCGGAGGACTGTAGTGGTAAACATCAGAGCAATCCTTAGGTCGCTGGTTCGAATCCGGCAGGTCGGAATTTTTTTAAATATTTTTGTTAAACTCTTTGGTATGTTAATTTTGTTTCAATGCTGAATTTAGCACCCGGGTCTTTTTCTTTTATCAATTTGGTACATATGTTTGATTTCGATATTGATTTTTATACTTGAATTATTTTTTGTTCCAATTAAACACTTAGTTTAGCTTTAATGTTCAAATTGGTACTTGAGTGTTTTACTCCCAATTAAATACTTGTGGTTTTTTAACTAGGGCACAAGTGTCAAATATTCATTGGGCTATATGATGCCATTTAGTCCATGTACCAAATTGAACATTGAAAAAAAAAAAAGAAACTTAGGTATCAAGTTAAAAAAAAATTCAGGTACCAAGTTGAGCATTGAAGTCAAATTCAAGTACCAATGATATATTAATCATTTATAATTCTACCATTAAATATTAAGACTTAATTGGCACGCAAATTTGACACTTTTTTTTTCAATATGATACTTGTGTTTTTTTGTCTAATATTATACTCATATTTAGTAAACACTAAAATTTTAACATTATTAAAACATCATGTGATGGCTTGAAGGTCAAAGGTGTTAGTCGCTTTAAGTGTGACCTGGGTTTAAACCGCATTTATTGTTCAGGTTTTACCTTAAAAACTAAAATTAAGCAAGATTTCAAGTGCCATGCCATAAAAAAAATTCAAAACCATCACATTGAAAAACCATAAGTACCATAAATACAAAATTGGACAAAAAAAAAAAACATGAGTACCATATTAGAAATAAAAGTACCAAACTTGAGCACTGAATAATATATTGAGCCAAATATTTATAAAGTTGAAAAATCATCTCAAATGATAAAAAAAATAAAAATCAATTAAGCTCTAGCTCAATTTGCATCAGTGAGTAGAACGTGGATTCGAGCATACTTAAGTTATTTTACTCTGATTTAAGAGTTCGGGAGAAATTATTTATAAAAGTAGGCATTGTAACACACTTTGCTCGAGATAAATTGATAACTACAAAAAAATTATTATTTAGGGTAAACTATAAAAATAGTTACCTAACTATTATTTATAATAGTTAAAATCTTATGCTTATTTAAAACTTTGTATGTATTTTTATAAAATCTTATGCTTTTTGTCGAAAAATGAACCTTTAAATATTTTTTACTTCTCAAAATTATTCAAATTTTAAAAATCAAGATTAAATTGACGGAATGTGTAAAGTTGAAGGCTAAATTTGTTGAATTTGTTTAGATTTAGAATTAAATTGATAAAATCTATAAACATTGGAGGGTTAAATTTATTATTATTCCTCCAAGAAAAAGCCGTTGTTAGAGATTTAATGGAGTGAACAAAATATTAAATTCGATAATGTTAGTGACTAAAATAGAAAATTTTAAACTTTGGTGATAAAAAGATAAACATGCTGATAGTTCGGTGATTATTTTTATAGTTGACCCCATTATTTATTATCATAACATTAGAAAGTTAAAAATTTTATATATTTTTTAAAATTATTCATGCACTAGCTAATGCACAATATTTTGACCAGTGTGGCTAGCACGAACCAAAATTTTAATTGGTGTGAACAAAGGGAATCGATTGCATTGGTTTATTACTAGAACAGTATGCACCGATCGAAACAATAGGAACCAACGTGGAACTAACTACACACTGCTTCAAACCCTTTCATGCCATGCCATAAAACGAACATGCCTAAAACTTAAGATGCAAAATGTAAACACTTGATGTTAGTGTCACTTGCAACTATCGTATTTAAAGAATATCCGTCAAGTTATTGTAACTTGCCTTAACTATTTGTCCAAGTATTTCTGAAGGAATTGGATGTTAATGGATTAATTAATTAAAATAGGTTAAAAGATGGTTGTGGATTGTGATTAGATTAATTGTTGAACCTATTTTTCATAATAATTAACCTCGGTGATTTAATCGAATGGTTACCCAAATCACTAAAATATACACTAATTGTGAGGCTACTCATAAGATATACACTAACTCCGATAGTGGAGAATTGATGATAGTGAAATGCAACGATGTGGTTGATTCTTATAAGCTATACGCAAACTTACAAGATACATCTTCTACGTAATGTCTAGGAGAATGCAAGCTGTTCTTAAAGAGAGTTATTGTTGAACGAGAATTACTCTTAAATAAGGGTTATTCTGACGTGTTCCAGACGTTAATTGTTCAAAATAGTTGTGTTTAATAGAGATTGTTTTAAACAAGAATTATTCCGTGGGGATTTTTTTTAAAAGTTAGTTCCAAACAATGGTTTTTTCTTAAAAAAACACAATTGTTCTGAGCAACAATGGTTTTTTGAATATAGTCATTCTTAAAACATAGTTATTTTTAATATTAATTATTCTCAATTAACAATTATACTGGATGGCGATTGTTTTAAATCAAAACCCTATTCTAAATATATTGAACTCTCAAACAACAATTAATTTAAACAAATATTCTAAACCAAGAGGGATTAATTGAAGCAACACTGCTACTTATTTTAAGTGAACTTTGTTATTATCCTTGGAAACGCAGTTAACTATCTGTCTATGGTAGTAGTAAAAGTTAAGGTGACAGCAGTCACATTTCCTCTCACGAGCTCAGGGCGCTGCTAAAAGTTTGTAGCCTCCGAATTAATAAGTACCATCAAATTTAGTGACGGATGCATGGGATCTGTTTTTTAGATTTGCTTCTAATTATTTGTCCAACTTGCAACCTAAGTAGAATAAGGGGCAATTATATCCTTTTTATTTTGATGATTTAATTAAAAAAAATTATAATTTAATCATTAAATTATTCAAAAATTTTATTTTTTTTCTTTGTGATATTCAAAAATTTTCATTTAAATTAACGAGTTATTCAAATTGACTTTTTCTATTCACACTGATCACCAAATCAACTTAAATTCATAATATATTTTTCTACTTATTGATGAATAATGATCCATCATTCCAATCATCAAATCGTCATTTAAAGCTCACTAACGAAAATTTGCCGATAAATAATTAGGAGACTTCAATGACACTCAATTCCAATGAATCTACTCATTGCAGGTGATTACCCGATTATACTACACGTATACATGTATACGTGAAGACAGTGATATACTTGAAATTTAAATATTCAATTCATCGAGTTCTACTTGATTCAAAAATTAGAGAGTAAACAAAAATCAATATTGATATCCTTTGAAAAGGTGTAGATGCCATTGGCAGCTAAACATTGGACTATCCTACAAAGTATATCCGTTCAGTCCAGGCAGTTCCGGGGAACATGACGATCAATCGTGTATGATGTCTTATTTCATGTCACATTGCTTCTGTTATATCATCTGCTGATGAAGATCAGCTGCCTGCTGAGCCAACTCCACCACCATAGCCTCATCAAAGAACTTGTTGATGCTCACATCTTCACTCATTCCCTGGCAAGTTCAACACAAAATTCACTCAATCATTCCTGATTGGATTTTCTTTTAAAGGTTCTTTTGTCCATTTTCAGAAATCAAATCCCTATTTGTGTGTGTGTGCATGCGTGGATAGAAGTAGCTGTACCTTTCTACGCCTCGTCTTCACCATGAACTCCCGAGCAAGGTGCTGTATTGGGGCAGGTTCAAGAGGCCGCAAAACTATGGTCTTGTCTAAGGGATCTCCAGGAACTATGGCCCAGTGGTCGAATACTGAGAGACAAAAGGCTTGCCCTTGCGTGTGGTACCTTAGATCAGTCTCGAATCCAAATGACTCTATCACAGGTAAAAATGCCTAAATGGAAAAGGGAATCAATCACATACGAATTTCTAAGCATATAGATGGGGGTTAGCAATTGGGCAATTGTGTGAATAAAATTAGTCAAGCAAATTACGTAATTCATATAAACACTACTGTCAGTAATAAATTAAAAAAAAAACAGTAAGACAGATATTTCTAAGGAAAATCAAACTTTGCTTCCAAACCTTGACAATATAAGCAGGGGTTCCTGGCTGCGGCACATCAGCTGTAACATGGCCACGTCTACGGGACAAAACAGTATAGATAGCAGAAACACAATCGATTGGTGTTTGTATCTGAAACAAAAATGACGAATTTAAGCACACATTGTAAGTAGGAGACTCATTTGAGCTAGTTGCATGAAATTAAAAGAGAGCAAAAAGACAGGATTTTATATAACTTTCGCCTTTATTGGCCAAAATAGGCTTTGTTTCAAGGTAGGACTGATACCTCTGGATAGCTAACCCTCATTCTAGCACAAAGAGAATGCCATGTGCTCAAGAGCCATAGCAACCAAGGCAAAATGAAAATTTAAAGATTGAGAATATTTTCAGCTTCGGTATGCCAAGGCCATTACATTATGGTTATTATTCCTTTTCCATTAAAAGACTGACATCCAGTCTATCTTGATTTCAAAATTATCTTGTTTGGTTCCTCCTGCATATTTAATGCAGATAATAAACCCATAGGTGGAAGGCTGTTAGGCAGTGGGAATGTAATTGAAGGAACATACCTCCACATAATATACAGGTTCCATAAGCCGTGGGGTTGCCATAAGGAAAGCTGAATATGCCACACGCCGAGCTGTGGGGATGATCTGTCCAGAACCCCGGTGCAATGATTCAGATGCAATCCTTGCGTCCACTATTTTGAACTTTACATTTCTTATTGGTTCATCACAGAGAGGTCCTTCTCTTGCACCCCACTGAAACCTGCCCATCAAAACATGATATTTTTAGTCACACACAGGAGGTTTAAGTGATTAACAACTTAAAAGATTGGGAAAAGAAAATATATTCTTACCCTTGCACAATAGAATCCCTGACGGAACTCAACAATGACTTGTCAACCTCAGTTGGGAGTGTATCATCCAATAAAATATTAGGTCCCTGCAAAACAAGATTTGTAACAGCCACAGATGCCAATTGTTACAACTTGAATTTCATTTTTCTGCTCTTTAGAAACATGAAGGAACAATATAGAATCACCAAGTCGGGGATTAAGTTAGAAACAACAGAATTGAACTTCTTTTACCTGCTTATCAGGGCCAAATGCCCAGATGGAACGTGCAGCAAGCAAATCCCAGTCATATTTTGTCTTGAAGAAATCGCCAAGTTGCTTCCGACTCCAATCAACACTTACAGCACTGTTCTCAATATCTTCTGCAAGCCCTCTTTCCAATGGCTCTGCAATCTTAAAATCATGGGAAGGTATATGATCATAAAGCCTGAAAGCAACTACTCCCAGTAATTATTCCTAAAAGCATCTAGATTAAGAATGAAAAAAAAAAGTTCTTAGATGGCTGTCTTACCATGGTTATTTTATTCTTCTTGTTGGGTGTTTCAGCAAAGCATTTCATGGAAGAAGACTCCACCACCGTTTCACAGAATGAAACAACAGGATCCGCAACCTATTAGTAGAAGCATAAGAAGTGAAAGCACACATATCAACCTAAGCACAGCCCGTAGAAACAAATTTCAGAAAGATATCAATGAAGAAGTAGTATAGGGGGTACGAGAAACTAGATACCTTAACTTCCACCTCAGAATACAGCTCCCTAAGGTCTTTCATGATTGAGTCCAAGTACAACTCTCCTGTACCTAATATGGTGTGCTCACCAGATTCCTCAACTTTAGTAATAGCTAGAGGATAGCTTTTGCTAATCTTACGAAGCCCCTCCACCATTTTGGGCAACTCACTGGGATTTAAAGGCTCAGTTGCTGTTTTTACAACAGGAAGAGTATTAAACTGTAAAGGCCGCAATATGTATACATCTTCGTCAAGATCAACATTACAAAGGGTGGCAGTTTTCATAATTGAAGCATCAACACCTTCAATGAGAACCCAAGAACCAGGAGGGGCACTGCTAATGGGTATTCTATACCGAGCTTGGTAGATCCATAATTTGGTTACTTCTTTCACTGTCATGTCCTCCTCGTCATCTGGTGAATAGCCTTCTCCCAGTACTCTCAATGTTTGTCCTGTTTGAATTCTACCACTGTAAACTCTACCAAAAGCATCAAAAACACTACAATCGGACTTGGGGTATAGTTTGGTCACATTAACCATAAGAGGGCCAGAAGGATCACAATCTACCATTGCCTTGTAAATCATAGAATGTTTAGGTCCAGTGTATATGTGATCAACCTTCTTAGCTGCAACATCCTTAGGAGATGGTATGTGCTGAACCAGCATATCAGTGAAGCCTGAAGCTGAACCAAAAACTGTACTGCAAGCCAGCCTTAGCAAAGGCCTAACATTTAACTTGTAAGCAGCATTGCTAAGAGTGACACCCAACTCTGCAAGAGTTGATTCTACACTCTTCCTATGTTCACCAATCACCTGGCTATATATCTTATAAAGGGGTTCAAGCACGAATTCGACAAATGATCGTTCTCCTCCACCAGCAGGAGGTTTTCTTTTAAAAGCCCTTGTATCAGGATGATAATAAATATCTCCCCAAAGACGAGATGCAAACTTCTCAGCATCAAAAGGAATTCCATGGAGTTTGACATATAATTTTGCAAATGACTGCAAAGTGAAGGACCATCCCGCACTTGCATCAGCAAAACAAACATTTCCAGCAGCAGGATCAATATCAGGAACATTACCAGCAGTTGTAGAGGCGGCAGATATGTGGTTATTGATTACTTCCAGTGTATGCCTTAATTTATGGTAAGCATCTTTTGGGGGCAACTTAAGTTCTGTTATCAGCCGGTCAACCTAAAATAAGTAAAAAGCATTTGAGTAGGAGCAAGATGTGGAACATCATTTTCATCAAAAAACTTATAGAGAAAAATCGTAAGGTGAGAAGTATTACCTTGTTTATAACAACTACAATAGGTAGGCGCTCCTGTATTGCATGGCGTATAGCCCTCTCAGTGTTTACCTGTTTAAAACAGGAAAGAAAGGTATCGTTTAGAACACTCCATATTGCTCATTTTCATAGTTTAAACATTCTACAGACAGCAGCTACATCATGCAGAAGCCCAAGCTTGATAATTGGTAAGGCAGTGGATTTGAAAAGAGTTGATCAAGCAATGCATAATTTAATTGTGATAAACCTCAGAATACTCATTTTTTCCCGAGTTCTTTTATATGAATGAAAACATTTCCTGTTTCTAGGTGTAAATTAAGTTGGTCTCAAGCATAATCATAAGCAGATGAACAAGTATTAAATACTATAATATGCATGCAAAGATGTACTTACCATCACCCCTTCAGCAGCATCAACAATCAACACAGCACCGTCAGCAAGCCTAAGAGCAGCGGTCATTTCATCAGAAAAGTTCACATGACCAGGAGTGTCCATGATGTTACAAAGATAGGATTTTGAATTACTGTCCTCAAGAACGAGTGACATTGGAATTGCCTTGATAGATATCCTCCTCTCTTGCTCATCAATTCTCGTATCAGTGTATCTCATGTGCTTCTCACTATTTTCATCAAATGTTTTCATATGGTGGGTTTGCTCAACCAACATGTCCATAAACACCGTCTTCCCATGCTGCAAGTGCCCAACAAGGGCAACATTCCGAACCAAACCCGGATTTGACATCAAACCAATAAGGAACTGGGTCGATACATAAGTTGAAGAATCCTTAACTCCAACCTCAAACTTGATATTCTTAACAGGCTTAATAATAGGTTGTTCAAGAGGCTGCTCATCTTCATCCATAACCAATGTCTCAACATCCTCACCATAAACCTCCTCAGCCGTGGGGTAATATTTCTTGTCCTCAGCAAGAACAATCTGATTGTCCATATCGATGTCATTAGCTGCGGTAATCCATCCATTAGACGCACCAGGTGGAGCCTCACCATCAGATTCTTCTCTTTCCTCTTGGGCATGCCTGTCGAGGAGATCTTCATCTTCTTCTTCCTCACCTTCACTCTCCTGGTCAGACTCAATCTCAGGTCCAATATAGTTCCCAAATTCATCATACAAGTTATCATCCATAGCTTAAATGCCTAAATCTGCCCACAAGAAAAAAAAATATGAATGTTAAACAAATCCCAAGTGAATTTTACTATTTGGATACAAAAATGGACCCAAAGAATAAGACTAAACAACCTAAACTATTGCCAGGCGTCAACATCAAAACCCACATATGAGAAACAACAAAAGTATATATAGTCAATCTATATAAAAGGTTCATATAGTCAAAACCCACAAATTTTTTCTAATTAGAGATCTCAGAAACTCTTAATATTTAATTCCATTTCTGGGTTCGATTAAGAAGCTCCTCTTTTTTTTTTTTTTTGACACAAGAAGCTCCTCTTTTAAAACAAAAGCAAGAAAAAAACTCAAAATAAAGCTTTTTTTCAACATGGGCAAGTCGAAACAAAATATATGTTGATAAAAATAAAAATAGCAAAATGCGTGAATCTAAAAAGAAAGGACAAAAATAAGCTAAAAAGGAAGAAGAAAGAGAGAGAAGAAGGTACCTTGAAGCACTGAACAAAGAAAAGAAACGAAGAGAAGAACAATGGAAATGAAAAGCGAGGGTTTATGCAGAGGTTTTTGAGTGGTAGATTGGAAACACTTGAAAATCAAATCTTCGACAAGCCACAAGCGAATGCCGATCGGATCTGCAGGGCAAGATTGTGTTGGGCTGCATATGGACCTTTTGCTATATTATTCTTCGACAGCAATTTGGGCTCTTAAAGAATAATGTAAAAAATATTTGGACAATGATGCTCAAATAGATTTAGATTCGGATATATTTCTAATTTTTATAATTCATTATGTTATGTATTGAGTTAATTCTGAAATATTTGTATTTATAGCAACTCATCTAAAAAATATCTAATTAGGGTGAGTTTCAATGTTGGAAGATTTGGATTAGTGGTTAAATAGATCACCCCCTCAATTACTAATTTAACCAATTCAACCACAAATTTAACTTTATAAAAAAATTGGATCAGTGGTCGAATACATTGCACAATTATTTATTTTTTGAATTTTAAAATTTCAACCTTGATTTAAACAGTAACTATTAAATTTGTTTAATTAAATTATGCTATTTTCAAAATTTTACATAACAAGCATATCGTTACATGTATAATCTCATGTCAAATGTTTATTTTCATATAGTCCTCACTAAAAAGCCATGTTATTTTAATTAATGGAGTTAAAGGGATACTGTTTGAGTCAAGACTAAAGTTTCAAATTTCAAATTTTAAAATGTTTAGAAACTAAAAATGATCGAATTAGAGAATATGAATTAAATTCATAACTTATATATAGACTAACCGTAGAATTTGACCTAAAAATTTTGACTATCACCATTTGGATCAAAATTAAAATTTCAAAATTTGAAAAAGTTAAAAAAGAATTAAAATTGACCAAAGTGAAGAATAAAGACTAAATCTACCAATTATGTATTTCAACTAATAAACTAAAAAAAGAATTAGACCTTTATCTATTTATTAATATTTTCGGAAATTAAAGTGAACGCTTTGTATTTGCTGGTATAGAAATCCTTGTTTACAACTGAGAATCTAGTAAAAAACCAAGACTGTATTAATGGATATAATAATCCACAAAATCATTTCCAAATCAAATTAATCTAATTACTTGCACAAAAATGAAAAGATTGCTTCACCCAGAAAACAAAACATACAATACAAATTCTTGTTCATATTATGCGAGAAGTCCTTGATCCATCTCAGAAGAATTTTGATTTTGAAGTTAAATCACTCCCAAGTTTTTCACTGCCTGAATCTCTCTAGAGTTTCTCATCTTCCATCAGTTAAAAGTTTAATGAGCTTCATGATCACCTATCATCAACTACTTTTAGATCCCATACTTGAAAACTTGGGTCCTGAAGGTACTGAGCAGTCTTTTTCTAGTTTGATCCAACTGATTCCAGGTACTTTCTTTACATCCCTGGTCTCCATTAGTTCTCTTAACTTTCCCACATTGTCCCAATTGTTGAAGCCAGCAAACATGTTTGATAACAGCACATAACTTGCAGGGTTCTTTCTGTCTAGGTTGATTGCATGCTGTGCTGCTCGCTTCCCTGTTTCAATATCCCCATGAACTTGACATGCATTAAGCAAAGTTTGCCAAACTGACGCACTAGGCTGAAATGGCATTGACAAGATTAGTTCTTCGGCTTCTTTAATAAGCCCGGCGCGGCCAAGAAGATGTACCATATATATATAATGATCTTCACCAGGAGAGATTCCATGGTCAATGGTCATGAAAGAGAAATATTTCCACGCTTCATCAGTAAACATTCCCTGGCTGCATGCATAAAGAACACAAACAAACGTTATGTAATTCGGTTTTATACCTTTCATAACCATCTCATCGAAAATCTTAAGAGCTTCTCTAGCTTGACCATTTTGTGCACACCCCATTATCATTGTTGTCCATGAAACAATGGAACGATCGTCCATTACCTTAAAAACACCCCAAGCACCATCCATGGAACCGCATTTTGCATACATGTCAATCAATGCATTATCCACACAAACATCGATATCAACCCCAAGTTTAATTCTCAATCCATGAGCTTTCTTCCCCTCTTCCAAGAAGGACAAATTAGCACAAGCATTGAAAGCAGTAGCAAGTGTAAATTTGTTGGGTATTACCCCCATCATCCTCATTTCTGCAATAGCTTCCAAAGCCTTTGTAGGTTCCCCATACTCTAACCACCCAGCAGCAATTTGTGTCCAAGAACAAACATCTTTTTCACCCATTTCATTGAAAGCTTTCAGCCCATCGAAAAGTCTTTGATTCTTTATATACATATCAACCACAGAGTTCAGGACACAAATTTCAGTACCATGGCCAGACTTGACAAGTTGACCATGCACTTGTAAACCCATGTTTAAATGACCAACAGAGGCCAACCCAGTTAAAACACTTGCAAAAGTAAAGCAATCAGGTTTCAGCCCTTCATTATTCATTTGAACCCAAAATTTAGGCAAATCTAAACAAGAACTTTCCAAGTACCCACTTAACATAACATTCCAGGTCACGATATCTTTGTTTGAACACTTCTCGAAAACCTCCAAAGCTTCCTCTTGTTTCCCATGTCTCATCAAAGCTGTCAAAAAAGCATTGACTAAAAACACGTTTGATTCAAACCCCAAACGTAAAACCACAGCGTAAACTTGGTAAGCTAAATCTAAATTTTCGTGCAAAGAACAAGCTTGAAGAACACTAACAAATGTGAACTCATTAGGCTTTGAAGTTCCATCCCTTAACATGTAAACAAACAAAGATAGAGCTTGGTTGAAAAACCCATGTTGGGTAAAGCCAGAAAGCATGGCAGACCATGAAACGACGTTGCGTTGAGGCATTTCATCGAACACCTTGTGACCGCTGATGAGGTCTCCACACTTCGAGTACATGTTTAGGATGTGGTTTTGGAGATAAAGGGAATTTCGAAATAACCCTTTGATGAATTTGGCATGGATTGCCTTTCCATGAAGTAAGTTTGATGTTTGGGCGCATGAAGTTAAGAATTTGGTGCAAAAGTTTTCTTCGAAGGTTGAGAAATGAGACTGAGAATGAGAATGAGCAAAGGTAGAATAAAAGAGTGGCCTGGCAGATTGAAATACAAGGCGATACATTTGTTTGCTACCATTGGTTTTGGGTTTTATTTATGAATTTGATGCTAAGATGGTAACATTTGTTTGAGTCCAAAACAGACAAAAAGCCTCTTCACAATTGAAAAATGATTATTTTCGATGGTAATTAAAAAAGTCATAGTGTCGAATTTAATTCTTAAAATTTATATTTTTTTCAATTCAACCCTTTTTTTTTTTTTAATTAAATTTGACCTTCAACTTTTTTAAAAAGAATTGAGTTTGCCCATCAAACTTTTGGAAAAAAAAATCGAAATGGTGTTCTTTCAAGGAGAATACTAACTAAAATATTAAAATTTTAAACATAGCAGCTTGCATGACAGTACACGAGTACTCCATTCTATTTTTTTTAAATCTTTTTATTTTCATTTTCATTTCTTATTTTTATAATTTTTGAATTATTTTTTGATGTGATATATAAGACAAATGATGTTATGTTATGCAAATTGTTAAGCCAATAATATTAAAAATTAATGTTTTAGTCCTCATTTTCGTTAAAAAATACAATTTGATTTTTTTTTCTAAAAGTTAAATGTCAATTTTAACTATAAAAAAAAATAAAAGGTAAACGTTAAAAATTAAATTTATCATTATTTCATAAAAAAATATTTTAACAAGCTGAAATTAGTTGAAACAATATATATATATATATATATATAAAATAATTTTATCTAAAACAGACAAAAAGCTTGTTTTTAATTAAAATAGATAAAATTTACCCAGTTGAAATTACTTGAAATGAATACATAATAATGTTTTCTTTTTTATAAGAGGTAGTAGTTGTTGAAAATTGAAATATTAAACTCGAAATAAAATCAAATAAAGACTTGGATACAGATTTTTTTATTAGTCCAATTATGATTTAATCTACAAAATAATATGATAAAAAGTTAAAGTGTGTATACGTGGAAATAATGGATTTTGGAAATAGTTAAGTGTAATTTATTTGGTCCGGTAATTACGTCTCACTTCCAATTAAATTTAGAGTGGAGCTAAATTAAATCTTTGAATAAAAAAACTTTTACCTAAAATATTAAAAATGAGTAGAATAACAAATACAAGTGGGAGGATTAAACTTATAGATTCATAACATAGAGCATAGCATATCCGTATCCAATGTTGTGGGATGAATCTGATATCATGCATAAAACACCACCATTTCAGCAAAAGATAAAATGAAAAAAAGGACAAAAATAAAGTTCTGGGAGCCTCATGCAAACCCAAACTTCTTCAATGACAGTTCTAAAATGTAGTATAAGTTTCCTTCCTGAACTTCAGATTCTATTTACTTGCAACAAAAAGAGAGAAAAGAAGGGCTTAAGCCTGATCTAAAGGAACCAAACTCAATGAATAAGGAAGGACTGTGCAAAAGGTGGAATGGGTACCGAACCTGGAAAGAGAACAAAGTAGCTGCATCCTGTTTGTCTCGATATTATATAGCATGATATTTCGTGAAACTCTCATAAGCAAATAGCCATCTTTGAAGGCTAAAAGATCAACCCATGGTTCCATGTCTACTGCCAGCCTTTGTGTTACTCTCTCGCGCAAATTGTAAAGGAACATCGTGTGTTGTTCTTCCATTTCCTCTAACGTTTTAGAGACTTTCAGGGACCATTTAGATTCGAAGTAATCCTCGAGGAACCAAACTTGAAGTCCGTATTGAGAAATCAGGACGTACTGCAGCCTGCCATCGGAGTCTCCTATGCATGCTTCAGGGATGCTGTGGAATTCAATGGCTGGAAGTGGAACAGATACCAACCATGATCGTTCATTCTCCACGTGGAAGGTAAGCATTTCATCACCATCAGTTAACCAATGCAGAACCCCTTCCACACAAAACCCTTTGTTCTTGTACAGATTGCTATTGCACTTGCATATTTCTTCTGATTTCTTCCAGGCCCTTGTATCCGAAGAGTATATGTCGAATGAGAAGCATAAGGCCTTTGATTCATTTTCAATTTGCTTCGCTCTGATCAATTTGAACTTGGTTGATGTGCCTAAAAGATCTCTACATGGATCAAATGCCAAAGCAAAGGTGTCTTCTCTGTTAGGTTCATCCCATGTAAGCCTCATCCATTCATGGTTCAAGGGGTTGCATATGTAGAGGCAAGGCTCTATTCTGTGGAAGCAACTGCGACCACAGACCAAACCGTTGCATGAAGCGAGCAACACAACATGTTCAGGAAGGAAGTCAAATACTGTCTGAAAAAGTTCAGCTTCTTGCTTTCCAACAGGAATGTAGGTTATAGTAGTGATGTCCTCATTGCCCAATCTATATCTTTGTTGGCAGAAGAAGCCTGATACTGGTTCTTTCTTTCGGGATTGAACCTTCATGAAAATGGGGTCTGAGATAAGTCGATTCCACCCTTTACAAACACATTTTAATCTTGGAATATACTTTGTTGGCAACCGAGACAGCACATCAATAGCAATGTCACTGTTTTGCTCTCCTACATTACCCATTTCCTAGAACAAAAAAATCCATTGCCAAACATTGAACCTAATGAGTAATAATGTTCCACTCTGAAACAAATAATAACACTTCTTTGACGCAACATTACAAACAGTTCACACCACCTAAATGAAACAGTGAACAGACCAAACATAACATTCTAAATCAAATCAAACAAAGAAAAAGAGAACTTTGGACAACAACATGAACATCCCTTTACCTTTAAGAACTAAAGAGTATCAAGCTCGGATTTTTTACATCAATGAAAGTGGGATATTTAGAAATCCATGTAACAGTAAAAAAGAAGATTGCCAGATATCACATTCTATGTTTATGAATCAAGCAAAAGAAAGAAAGAAAGAAAAAACCAACTTTATTTAAAAAAAAAAAAAAAAAAACAATGTAAACATCACTTACCAGCAAAGGTCTGCCACATTTTTCCTGTGTAAAACTCATAAAAATGGAGGATGAAATGAAACAAAAGTGAATAAGCAGCTGAAAAGTCGGTCAGCAGAGTCGGGCAATGATGGCAACGTAGAACCAAGACATGATTTTTATTTGGATGCATTTTCATCAGACGGTTCAAATATAGAGTAATGAAATTCCATGGTGATTAAAGGCGAATGGATTGTCTTGGCTTGACTCACTGTATCATTTCTAGGTAATTAATTCTTGAAGTTGATCTAAAAAATATGTATATATTAGGAATTTGCGTGGGTGGGTTTTTAAACATTTGATATTTTTTAATATTTGATTGAGCTTTAGTTAAATCACCTAAGTCTCTCTATTACCCATAAAACCTTCATGAATTATTTATTATAAATTTCAGTTTTGAAGACTAAATGACGAAACTACCATATTTTATATAATAAAATAAATACCTCAATAGTTAAAATAAAAAGATAATTATTGATACATCACAGTAAGGTTTTTGAACTTAAGCTTTGTAGAGCGAGTGCAAAAAAAATCAGAGAGAAGGTGAATGCAAAAAAAAAAAACACGAAGATAATTCTTGAAGATATTGATATTCTTATATACTTAACCACGGAGATAAGATTTAGAAAAAAAACAAGTTATTTCACTAACACTTTTTATTATCATGATTAAGTGTTTTTGTTACAATTTAAGTATTATCAATTACGGTATCTTAATTCCATTCTAATAAATTGTTATTGGACTAATTAAATTGTCTTACTAAAATAATAAACAAAATCTATTAAACTACGGACTTAACGAATTCTCTAAAACATCTAGGATGGTGTACAAATCAGAGATCTCGTCAAAACACAAAATTCGTCAATCGGCGCATACATAGAATTTTGTACTTAGTCAAAACTAACACTTTACTTGCTCAAAACTACGCTTAATACCATAGCACAATAAACAATAACCAGATATAGAGATTTCGCCGAACGGACTATTACGTATGATAGCTGGCGTATAGGTATGCTTATATATGATGTTATGAAAGTATCCGCTAAAGACAGACATATTGTAACTGATGTATAGGTGTATTATAGGTTGTAATAAAAAATATTTATATAAATACGATGGTTGCTACACTTTCAACTCATTTGTAGAATTTAAAACGCTCCACTGACGATGTATCAAATAATCACCCATTCTTTTAATCAATTAAAATCAATTATTAAAAGTACCAAATTAAATAATTAACTCGACTGAAATTAAGTAATCCTAACAAATATAATAAAAACACATCCATATAAATTACACGCCATAAAACATAAACCTAAACCTTCCTCACACCAACCAACTCAGCTAAATCTTCGTTGACAGAAAAAGAAAATCAAATTTAAGAGCAACGTTGGGGTTGTTGGATTTTCTTGCTGAACAAGCACTTAATTCATCCAAAAGAGATACCATTTTCTCCTTAGATTTTGCATCCAAGTGGGCCATGAGTAAGAGTTTGGTAGATACACTCATATACGGTAGGACCGTAGCTCACCAAACGCATCTACAAATTTTATACTAAAAAGCAATTCAATTTCACTGGTCCGTTTGGGAAAGATGCTTCTATGTTATCATTTATATCTACTTTTATTGAAAAAATAAAAACTACGATGAAGCTATAATAGCATTGAAAGATGCAACGTTGTTATGGGGCTTTTAGTGGACAAGCATCTAGTAATCTAAGCAAATAAATCGAGATATAGGGAAAGAAAGTCAACTCCCACGCTTGTTGACTCATTTACATTACATATCCTAATCAAACTTTACAACTTACGATCGTCGGAGTCAAAATACTGTTAATTGTACTTTGCAGTCCTTTCCTTCCTTCTAACATACAAGTATTCGCTCCCGTGGTGATTTGATATTTCTTTAAATTCAACTGTTATGGACGTCGAAGTATCTCTTAAAAATATATATTTGAAAAAATTTAAGCTTAAATTTGTATAAATAAATATCAAAATTATGCATAAAGTTTGAGTATATATATTTGATTTGATGTAATTATACACATAATACTTTGATTGTTGTTTAAATGTATACAATAAAATTTAATTTTATTTAATCATACATAAGTATAGTTATTTGGATATACAATATGTTGATGTAAAATGATGATATATCAATAACGATATTAATAATTTATGAAAATTGAATTAAAACAATATTTTATTAAAAATATATATAAAATCAAAGTTTATTTATAATATTACTTATTAAACAAAACCTCATATTCCTAAACTTTATCCCTAAATTTCTTTGAATCTCTGTCACCAAATGTTGATCAATCCCCAAAATTAGGTGAATTGCACCTTCACCTTATTTCTCAAACTCAAAACTAGATCCAATATAAATCATATATCCCAGAAAATCAATTTGATCAATTTTATTTACATATATTTCAATTTGGATAGGTAGTTAATCCAGTTAAATAATTTGTTATCAATCCGTTCGAATCGTTCAATTAAAAAATTATTAAGATCTAATAAAAATTGAAAAATTAAAATCCAATTAAAACTGGGTTAAGCAATGTCATGACGTAAAATTAACATTTTATTTCCTCATAGCTTATTTTTACAATAATGTTAAGTATTTAAAATTTTAAAGCTCACTTTTAAAAAATATTTTTTACAACCTTTTTAAAAAGCATTTTTTCTAAATCACAATGACTTGAAATTGAGTTTAATTTGCCTTTAAAAATTAATGGGTGGACTTTACTATAAAAAGGATATATTTGGAATTTTAATTCAATTTAATAGTTTAAGGATAGAGTTAATTACTAAATATTTTTAAATTATGAATTTTATTTTAAATTGATCTTTAAATTTTAAAATGTTCTAATTACATCTCTAAATTATTAATTTTATATTAATTAAATTTTTGTATTATTAAAATCGTTTATTTAACTGTTAATTGACATGTCAAATTTTATGCAGTTAAATTTAAAAAAAAATTTAAAAATAAAATATTGTCACATATATTTTAAAAGAAAAAAGCTAAAAATAAAGTAAAATTAAGAGAAAAAAAAAAACAGTGAACGATAAAGCTTCTGTAAAAATTTTAAAAATTTCAAATTGAATTAAAAATCTACTCTTAATATATTCATTTAAAGTTTGTATTTTAAATTGTGTCACATAAGATCTTATGTGCCATTAAACAATTAAATTAATTAATTTAGTAACGAAATGACCATATTGATACAATCTCAATAGTTTGGGATGTAATTAAAATGATTTGAAGCTTAAGAGCCAATTTAGAATGAAGGTCGTAGTTTGGAGATGTTTGGTGCAATTAACTATTAAGTACAATATTTTGGGTTGTTATTTTGTCCATTTTAATGAAGTTTTTAAACTCCACGAGTGTAATTAAATAAACTTGTTTTGAAGAATTAGACCGGTGGTCCAACCAAGCCGTTTCAATTGGTTTAAATTAGTTAAAGCTCTTGTTAGACATCTCTTTGGTATGGTTCGAACTGTGTTATTTTCATCCCCTACCTTTAACATTGTATAAGAAAATTAAATTTAATATTTAAACTAATTTAAATCTAGTTCAATTGGTTTTATATTGATTCAATCTTCCTTCGATTTTTTGGTACCTATTAAACTGATTGAACAATCTATTATCGATTCAATTAATTCGACCAATCAATTCGATTTAATTCGAAATACAAGTCACCATGAAGTTAAAGATTAAAAAAAAACATCATTTATCCAAATTGAAGATTCACCATTATCATCAACTTATTTTAAAAAGCATTGTGGTGGCTGAAGGTGGATGTAATGGCACATGTCGTCGGTTTTTCTTCGATCTTTACTTTTTACCGGTTGTCACGGCATGGTCTCTTATTAGAAGTGTTGCATGCCGTTAATAGGTGCACCCACCTTTGCCTTTGATTTTTCCATCTTCATTAGCGCTCTCCTTCGATGATCATAACTTCGAGGTTTGGTGGTTAGGGTTTTGTTAAAATTGAGCTTTGACCCATTTTAAGCGAACTTTCTAGTATTTTTTAGTTTTTTTATAGGTTATTTTTGGTAAAAAATTTCTTTAATCCCTCGTAATTTTAATATTGAACAGATTATCTTTCTCAAAAAATAAAAGAATTTCGAAAGTGTGAAATTAAAGAGAATTGATCACAACATTAATCTTTTTATCAATTGTAGCTATTTGTTATTGGTATAATAACAAATTTAACTTTAAAAATTTACACGTTCTATCAATTTAATCTTAATTTAAAAATAGTGAACAATATTTACATATTGTATACACAATATGTATATAAATATTTGAATCATAGTTTGAGAATATATAATGAAAATCTAAATTAATTATACTTATTTCTTAAATAAATAAAAATGATTGTAAATAGATATCCCAATTTATAATATGCAAAAAAGAAAGTTGACATAATAGGGAAAGCAAGCACTTTGTTTCAATATCACTGTTTGTGATTAATTATAAAGAAATTAAGAGAAACTTTAATTATCCTCTTCAATCCCCACCAACCATGAACGAAGATGATCCAAATGAAAAAGCCAAGAAATCAGCTTAAATGCCATCAATCTCCATATAAGGCTAATCTATGTATAGACCCAAGTCATGATATGAGAGAGACGACACCCCATTAACATTTTCTTTTATAACAACAGCTAAAGTCAAATTTTCTTTTACTTTCTCTGCTACTTTTAGTTGCCTCAATTTATACTCCCATTAATTACCCTCTCTTAATTTCCCACCAAATTTTGCTTCTGTAAAGTTAAAATCCCATCAAAGAAAAATCAGTCTCACTTGTTGTATATTTTATTTGTGAGTTCAGTTACTGTTTCTCACGTCCCACATTGTTTGAGAAGACTCCCTTTTCCTTCAATCCAACTCCACCTTCTTTCTCAAATCTCATAATGCAATAGAGGAATCTCTTCTTTTTTGGGATTCCTTCAAAATATTATAAATAATCCAGGTAACGTTGCTGTCATTGCTAGCCATGACCGAGGTGCTCCATTTTCCTTCACCTCAAAGCACTAATACTTCCTCTCCTTCCTCTTCTTCTGAATCTGCCTTGTCTTGTGGTCCCCAAACATCCTTAGCCTGCACTCATGACAGAGATGGGTTTGTTAATGAAACAAGCTGTGGTGGTGACCCAGAGGGAGAGGTGAAGGAAAGACAGAAAGAGGACACAGATCAGTTGTCTCTGTTGGCTTTGCTTGTCACCCTTTTTAGGAAATCTTTAGTTGCTTGTAAGAGTACTGATAGAAGGGAGCTTTGTGCTATGGAGATCGGTTCGCCAACCAATGTCCGACACGTTGCACATGTTACCTTCGACAGGTTCAATGGCTTCTTGGGTTTGCCTGTCGAGTTTGAGCCTGAAGTCCCCAGGAGAGCTCCTAGTGCAAGGTTTCACCTTTTCCTTTCTTCTTTCCGAAAAAATTATTGAAATGTTCCTTCTGGTTTTGGTTTTCTTTTCGCTTTGTTTGGGGTCTATTAGCTTCGTAGTCTCAACAGTTGCTGCATTATGGGGTTTTCTCTATGATACTATTTGTCTGACATTTGGAGTTGTTTCACTGGAAGATGGTGAAATTTAATAGTTGAACTTTGGTTAATGCCACTAGCTGCTCTGTGATTATATATAAAAAAATATCTTCTGTTACCTTGTGTCAATTTTGTGTTTTGTAATTTCTTCTTATTGATTTGATGATGGTTTGGGCAATTTGAAAAAAGAACAAAAAGAGAAGGAAATTTTTTGTCTTGATTTAAGCCATTTTTTTTTTTGAAGAATTGATTTAAGCCATTTTTAAATTAAAAGAAATGGTTAGTATTTGGAAATCCTGTTGGATTATCAGACCCCTGAAATTCTCAATTATTTGACCTTCACGTTTCCTTTGGGGAGTTGTATTGGCTTATCTCTTAGAAATGCGATAACTGGTTGTATGTTTTCGGAAGAAGAATGAGAGATAGAAGGTTCTTTACCACATTTGCTTATTAGCTTGTTCTGTTTGACCAAACTGCTTTCCTTGGAGGAAAATGTTGGCACTATGGAAGGACAAAGGGTATTCCATCCTTTTTATGGGGTGAATAAACACATACATATTATGAGATACATATATATATCAATCAGATATATGCGATTGAGAATCTTAAAGTAGTTTATTCCTGGTTTCAGGTAGACATATACCAGGTGTGACTTGACTTGGAATGTCTTTGAGGAGGATTTTCGAGTAATTGGATCACTTTGTTAAATTTCTTGAAAGTTAACTAATCAGAAGCTTCTCTTTCAACTCCTAAAGTTCCTGTAGCAATAAGTCTTCATTATCTGGCATTAAAAAAGTCAATTGTCTAGGTGAGACATACAGGAACCAAATTTTCTCTATCCGTTTTCCAACTTTTCATGGTTGGCTGGCTAGTGGCTTATCTGGCTGAGTCATTGTTTTTTCCTAAGTTTTCTGGTGAATCATTTCAAAGAGAGTCTGGATGATTTCTTATGTTTTTCTCTTTGGTTTCTTCCCTCAAGTTTCATCAAGACTGAAATGCATCTATCTAGTAATTGAGCTAGCAGGAAATCTGTAGCCAAAATTTAGGAAAATTCAAGAACGGGCGAGGGGAAATTTCACAGAGGCAGCTATATTTGGGGGAAAGGGCCTCTGTCTAAGTTTAGAATTGATTGTATGATGTGACAAAATGATTAGAGTAGCCAGTTTTTCATTGTCTTCTTACCATTTGGAGTTAATGGTCTGAACTGGGAGGTAAACAAGTAAGGTATAGTTTCTTAGTATAACCATCTTAACGAGCTAGTGTAATTGGGCAGTTTAGTTTACTGTTCTAGATTGCTGCAGAACTTAATTGCTGGCGAATGTTTGAGATCTGTTCTCACTCTACTTCTTCCATATCTGTTATTGACGATTACTATTGCTTCTAATGTTGGGTTTATCCCTTCAGAAAAGTTAACAAATTAAGAGGACAGTGAGCTTATATGGCATCTGTCTTTATTGTTTGTTTAAAGAAATACAGTGTGAGTTCTATCCTTGTTTACCTTCTTTGTAGGTTATATGTTCAACATCAGGATTTATGAGGATTAAAAAAAGCAATTCTTTGGAAAAAGATTAAAGGCATGCTCAGTGCAGGTTCTCTAGTGCTTGGAATTCCTTTAGTGCGGCAAACTTTAAAGTTCAAGCCGGATTTGCTATGCACACCCATAAACATACATGCCAAATGTTGAAATATGTGCTTTTGATTATAGAAACCGGAACTTCTGCAATTGTATTAAGTAGTCTTCTTAATTTCCATAGTGCCAGCACTCAGCATCACCTGTGAGAAGTTTTATTTCTCCATGTAAATTATTGTGTTTTTTAGGATATTCATGGCATGTATAGAAGGCTAACACCCTGAAAACAGTCTCTTTCAATTATTATGTGTCATAATTTGTTATTTCGTTTTTGGCAGCACAACTGTCTTTGGAGTTTCCACAGAATCCATGCAGTTATCCTACGATTCCAGAGGTAACAGTGTGCCAACAATACTTCTGCTAATGCAAAGGCGTTTGTATGCTCAAGGAGGCTTGCAGGTTGTCTTTCTTTCTCTTTTCTTGATCCTCCCTCTTCCACATGCTGTATCTCTGAAAATTGGAGAAGATAGAAGTCTTCAGTATTTTCTATTATATTATGACCAAAACTTATTTTCTTACATGTTCCTAGTTTTGTTTTAACTCATACAGATTTCTTGAAGGTTTTTAAGTTTTATGCCATGAGTTGTTACTATTGATTTCACCACATGCAGGCAGAAGGAATATTCAGAATAAATGCTGAAAACAGCCAGGAAGAGTACGTTAGAGAACAATTAAACGGCGGAGTTGTTCCTGAAGGGATCGACGAACATTGTTTGGCAGGACTAATCAAGGTACAAAAATGCCATTTTAATCTTACTTTATCTTTCTTTTACTTATACCTGAAGATGTATATGGAGTTGAATGAAAAAGATGAACTTACTGCACATAATTTTTTTAAAATGTATCCGAAATGTAAATTTTATCTTGTAATTTTAAGCATGCATCAATATCCAGTTATATCTGGGGGGAAGCAGCTTCAGCTGTATCTTCGTATAAATTTACCCATTTTTTGTTCTCTATGAAACTCTGATATACTAATTTGGTGTTAGTTATTCTTAGGCTTGGTTCAGAGAACTTCCCACTGGAGTTTTGGATTCATTATCTTCGGAGCAAGTAATGCAATGCCAGACTGAAGGGCAGTGTGCTGAGCTCGCAAGACTTCTACCCCCAACAGAATCTGCTCTACTGGATTGGGCTATCAATCTCATGGCTGATGTTGTTCAGCAAGAACATTTAAACAAGATGAATGCACGTAATATCGCTATGGTTTTTGCTCCAAACATGACTCAGGTGAGTTTATTTGAGTTTTCACATGTTTATTTCACCACTACATATGCCGCTCTCGTTAAATACAGCAGAATGGATCTAATCTACATTTGAAAAAGTTTGCGTCCACATTGGGTATCCAAACTTAGTACGTCTTGAACAAAGTCTTCATTTCCCACATTAATATTCGTGGTCCGCATCTTACACTCTGGTGCTGCTGAATTTTGTGTTAAAATATCAGATGGCAGATCCTTTGACTGCATTGATGTATGCAGTCCAAGTGATGAACTTCCTCAAGACACTTATCTTAAGGACCCTGCGGGAAAGAGAGGATTCAGTGATAGAACCAACTCCGGTATTCCATCTGGAACCTTTCGATGAGAATGGAGATCAAACCGCTTCACTCTCCTGCATTCAAGATACTGAAAAGGATAATGAAGAGAAAGAGTTGGCCTTTCTTGCTGAAGAACCTTTAAATGAAAGTTTCAGGAATTATAGTCAAAACAACGAGATGCCAAATACCAAAGATTACAGTCCGATACCCACCATCGACAAGCAAACCACTGACGCTGCTGACCATTCTGATGACACTCCAGCTGAGGTTGAAACTTCCATCACTGAAACAGATGCCATTGTAGCTAACCACCTGAAACCTGGAGCTCCAGTGAATGCTGGAATGAACAATAATGTTGGTCAATCAAGTAATTCAAGTCTCAAAGAATCCAACAAAATTAGCGGGCTGCAATCGATACTTCAGATTACAAACAGTGTTGAAAAGACCAAAGTAATAAGCAATTTGAGCCGTGTAGATTCAAGAATAGAACGTATTGAAGCATGGCGTTGAAGGGTACTCAACAGCTGTTGGACCCTAAACTGATACTTCGACATGATTGCTGTGAAAGTCTGTTCATTTTGCAAGTTGTGAAGGAGAAAAAAAAATTGAGTTGCTTGCTCATGCATCTTTTCAGTGTGATTGACTTTGGTTGCTTAACCTTCTTAATAACCCTAACATTTCTATTTTGATATGCAGTTACCTCTAGAGTTCAATGAATCCCAACATTTTTTAGTTTCTGGTTACCATCTCTTTTGTATAAAAAAAATGTTTTAGTTCATAAACAATGCAGTAATAGCTGTCAACATGTTGCAAAACAATTATGACCACCAATTTGAGTCAACTTATAAACAAACCATCCATATTATACTCCACAAGAAGGGGAACAAACTCTCTCCAAATTAATAGCATCTTCCCCCTTGATTTTTTCAACTCATTATTCTAATGTTTAACACTGCTTTCTCTAAGGACTAACTCATAATCTCTTTATATTGCCTTCTTTTCTGACGTGCTTCCTCTTTTTTTTCTCTCTCTCTTTTTGGAGTGACAATTAGCAGTGGAGAGCCAGTCCATGGCTGCCTGTAGAAGCCTTCGGCACATACTTGAACACACATTACAACCAGAAAGCCCAACACTGCTTGGAACCCTCTCTTCCTGTAAACAAATCATGCCGGCAGCTGCTGCTATTCGACGTACTGAGCAATCTTCAGTCACTGAAATCTTTGGTGAGCTCCATTTCAAGGAAAACTCTGAAGTACCCTTTCCTTCAACAATATTGAAGCATTCCAGGGAGGGTGAAAACACTAGAAGCTCAAGCACCCCAAAGACCATAGGCCATAAAAAGAGCTATTCATTAAGCACTGAGGACCTGCAACTGTGCACTGAAGGAATGGGTTTGGAGAGCTGTGGTGAGATGAAACAAGAGCGGCAAAGCAGCAAAGGGGAGATAGATACAGGAAGCAGCACGATAGATAAAAGGCAGGGAGAAGTGAGGGTGCTTAGGTCAAGAAGATCAAAAAGTATAGGAGAATTTCCACCACCCATTTCTAGTATTGGGAACTGTGGGAAGCCTTGGGTATCATTCAAATCATACAGGCAAGATGGCAGGTTTGTGCTGAAACAGGTGAGAATTCCTGCACAAGAAATGTTGCACGCATGTAGGGAAGATGGGCGGTTGAAGCTGCAGTTTATGCAGCAAAGTAATGAATCTAGGCAACAAGAAGGATTTGAGGAAGAAGGATTATTAATCAATGATGTAATCGGTGAAGCTAAAGAGCAATGTCAAGCCTCATAATTATCAGAGGTTAATCAAGTTTATTTAGCCAAGTTGCATTATAGAAGGAGGAATAATTACTTTGTAAGATTGATTTTGCTTCATGTAATAAATATGAAAAGAACCTACTTTTCTTGCTGTATTTTTAGTTCTTCAAGTTATTGCAAAATCAATAAATTAAAACCCACAACAACATCATGAGATTCAAGGCTTGCATCTTTGTCAATTGAGCCAAGTCCTCATTAGCTATTTAACGGGGTTTACGCCATTAGCTTCCTTAATATGCTTATACTGTGGTGCAACCTCTTTCCGGGTTTAATGAATTAATTTTTCAAAAATCTTTTCATATTTTAACATTTCACGTGTCAAGTATTCCTTCAATGTTTTAAAATCTTTTTCACATTCTATGTATTAATGTAATTCTTTAGCTTTTCACGAATTGCTTAATCTTTTAGAAACTTTTTCACTTTCTATACAGTTTCATATATTAAGCAATTCTTCAATGTTCTACGGATTATTTACTAAATTTCTTAGAAACCGTTTTAGGATTTAAGTAAGGCTTCATATATTAAGCGATTTTGCCATTTAAATTATGCAAGTAGATTATTGAGTTTAACCAATGGGAGTCTAACATCCATAGAATCCCGAATAGTGTTAATTCGGGAATATATAAGTTAGAATTTTCAAAGTAAATAAAATAGGAATGATTAGTGTTGATAGAGATTAGAATTTTCAAAGTAAATGAAATAGGAATTATTAGTGTTGATAGAGAAGATGGTTGAATGGTAGAGGGAATTAAAAAGACGTGTGTGTTGAGAGAAATAGATATGGAATATAGATTAGATCGTACGAGTGTGAAAAGTATTGGGGCAAAATTGTGAAAATTAAAAGTAGAAATGATTAAATATAATTGGAGGGAAAAGAGAAAGATTAGAAGTGTGGTTATACCAAGAGAGTGACATGAATCATGGATGGAATTGGAGAGAAAATTCCAGGGTGAAATGATCATTCCAGAAATAGATGATTATGATGGAAACCATTGTTGGTGAAATATGAACCATTCGTTGGTGTTGGAAATTGGGAACGAATTAGGACCATTAGATTGAAATAGTGATGGACAGATTTTTATATTTTAATTATTTAATTGAGTTTGATTTTATCATGGAAACAGAGGCTTACGGAATATGGTATGATAGCTCTGACAAGTACATGTGGTCATCATTTTGAAGATATTTTACATGTACTCCAAGATTATTCGACCGCTAAAGAAATTTTTGGAGGCAGATGAAACCATTGAGAGCTTTTTTTTTTATAGGGAACCTTATTCAGTAGTTAAAGTCTAATTTGCAGAGTTTTACAAAACCAACCGTGTGTGAGGTAAATTGGTCATGTTTATTTGGTTTACTAACCTGGCGAATTTGGAAAAATCGAAAATTTTTCCATTTTCAGGACGTCCCCTAGTGAGATTGTTAAGATTTCATATATATCGACTAAACAGATTGTTAAGATTGTTAAATGGTAATAAATCCATTTTGCAATGAGCATTGGTGGAAGATGATGGAAGATTCTATTAATCCTTGATTAAGATTAATTAACTAATTAATACGTAATTAAACCAAATTAATTAACACTTTCAGCATAGTATCAAAAGATGAGATAGTGGAAATTTGTCGTTTTTATTCTTCTTCCTGCCATCCAAACATTAGAAACCCAAAGAGAAGGGGTTTGTTGCTTCAAAGACTTTCAACCATCAAAATTAAGGTGATTCCAAGTCCTTTTCTTGTAATTTTTATGAATTGGGGTCACGGGAACTTGAATTAGTTAATCCATGTACCGGTTTGTAAAACTGTTAAAGCTTTTGAAAGTTGTCATTGTTGATTCTTGAAGAACTAGGCTTGAAATCGATAGATTTTAGAAATAGCTTAGAATATGAAAAGGACTAGATTGTAAAGTTAATTTAGCTTATTGTTAACTTTGTTACATTAGGGACCAAATTAAATAAATATAAAAGTTGTTATGAAATTATGTTAGAAATAGAAAGTTTAAGGTCCCTAGAGAGAATATTTGAAATTGAATTTTAATCCAAGGTTAGGAATTGAAAGTTATAACTATCTCGAGTTTAGAGACTAAATTAAATAAAATGTAAAATTTTAGGACTATCGAAAAAATTAAGTTATAAAGGTTCATGCATATTACATCATAGTACGGAGATGTTTGGTATTTATTGATGATATAAACAATTGTTTAGATCAAGAATCGAATCGAATTAAAATTAATCGGGGAAAAGCTAAAATTGTGGTTTAGCCCCTGAAGTATGCACTTTACGTATTTTGAACATGTAAGTTCATATGGAACTTATCACTCTATTTTATTTTATGTATGAATTATATTTTTATTTATACTTATATATTAGAATTGAGTAGAATCAGTGAATTTTACACATATATCTCAAAAAAAGTACTGAATTGAAAATTCTTGTAAATATCGATTACATGGAATTAGTACAATATGTAAACGTGATTATTGATTGCTTATATTTCTTGAAAATGAGAAACGAAATTATGTACAGGAATTGGTATTGAGAATTATACAGAAATGATGCCCGAGTGAATTTGGTAAAAGGTTAGGATACGTATGACATGCCATTAGGGTTATACGCGTGCTTGATCAGGGACATTACATGTTATTAAGTGATCTAGCATTTGCTACAGATTCTCAGGTTATATGCATCATAGGTTTAGCTTGGACGAGTAAGCTCGATATAATGTCAGCTTATGTGAGCAAATTTGTTATAATGTTAGCTTGTATGAGCAACCTTGGTATATTGTCAGCTTGTGTGAGCAACTTATTATCGTGTATTCGAGTCCGTTTTACTATAGTTTCACTAGATGATATTCAATGGATTGGAAATGGAAACTTAATGGTAATTGTCGATGCTTGATATGTGGATGGTTACATGATTCCATTAAAGTCTCGGTATTACTTATGATTTGGAAATGTGGCTAACACATTTATTTAGTGATATTGTTATATGCTTGGTTAAGTCATAATGTGCCAAAAGATAGCTAAGCTGATTGCCAACTTGATTAGTAATTATGCCTTAAATGTTCAAGGTATGTTTAAATTCCATTTTTGAACTTACTAGCATCATGAATGCTTATTCTAGTTGTTTTCCTCCATTGTAGATTTTCCACTTTTCGAAATTACCGAGTTGGATCAGTGGAGAAGTACACACACTATCTAAAGACAATAGTTATATGTTCATTTTGAGTCTAGACTACGTGACATGTACATAAGGATATTTAGTATACTTATGGTCAATTGAGTTGGATGCCATTATTTGCCTATAGTGATGGTTATGTTGAATGTACCATTTGGTATTTAAGTTAATAGAACATAGTTTGGTTAAGCTTGAATGATGATTATGCTTTTGATTAGTTTGGCGTGTTAAGCCATCAATTAAGCCATTTGAATTGGTTATGTTGAATAATTTTTTTTAAATGGTAAGGTTTATGATAAGTATGTTTTGTTTTGACTTATTCATGTTATCCTCTTGAATTGGCGATTTTCACTTGGTAAGATGATTGTGTTGTGTTGAAAATTGAAGGCATTTTGGTAGGATTAGGTGTAATGGTCATGTATATATAGATAAAGGTGAATAATTAGATGGTAAGGTATTTTATGGTTGTTTGATTAGTTATACATGAATTGGTTGTTAATTGGTTTAGTTGAATGACTTTATTTTTTATGAATGTAGATGAAAACATGTTTGGAATGAATTGAAATTGCTTAATGTAGGTACTAAATATGCATTTTGGCAAAAACAGGGGCAATGTCTCGACGAGAAGTCTTTGACGTCACGATGTCGATCGACAGTGAGTAACGTCATGACGTGAGTCACTGTGATGACGCCGATGTGACTAGGAAACTAAAGGTCGTGACTTCAACCTAAAACTTTTAAAAACTTTACAATTTGGTCATACTTTATATTTGGGTTAGCAAAATAGCTTTCATAAGCTCTTTTGAGACCCAAATATGTTTATGTATCATGTTGTGAATATATTTTAATGTTGAATTACATATTTAATTGGTCGGAAAGCATATGAATTCTTGTAGTTGCTCTGGCAACGATCGTAACACCTGGTGACTCGAACCTAGCGATCGGGTCAGGCCAAGGGGTGTTACATCAACGACTCCGCACTTTAATGCATTACAGTAATAAGCACATTCATTCTAGTGATTTTAGTATTGGTTTCACATATACTGCTTGTTCTGTTGAGTCTATAGTGGGCAAAACATAAAGTGGTGAGTGCATCTAATAGTGAATTGGTAAGTGATATAAGGTATGAACATTTGAGTTACCTAATTTTTGAAGTTTATTTAGTTCTAATTTAATATGTTACATTTATTGTACATACATGTATAAATTTAATATTACAAAAGTAAGTTTAATTCTTGATGTACTTAACTTTCACAAGCTTAACGCATTATTTTTTCAATACATAGGTAGAGGATTGTCTAAAAGCTTTTCATCGAGGGTTTGGCATTTACACATATCATCACTTAACAAGTCTTGGAAGAGAGTATGAAATCAAACCTTTGGTGTTATTTTATGGCATGCACAAAGGTATTTTTAGGTATATGTAGAATGATGCTAATGAATGCATTTTGTGTAGTTTAAATATTTTGATGGCCTAACGGATTTAGTTGAATATGTTTTGAATATATGATGAATTACATGGTTTTTGAGGTGTTTTTATGGACTTAAACGATGGGTTTATGTATGGAAATGATTGGAATGTGTTTGGAGATGCTTAGAATTGAATTTGGAAATTGCAAACTAAAGTATAAGGATTAAATCCACAACTTTTATAAAGTAAAGGGACTAATAGCATATTTCAACCTTTTGTTTTTTATTTTGATTCAATGGTTAAAATTAATTGTATTTAGATTTAAAGATTAATTTAAAGCATACATTTCATCATATAAGATGACTTGGTATCTCAAGTCAAAGGGCTAATTTTTACACTGTAACCATGTGAAAACTTATTCCAAGACACTTAAGTGGTTCTATCGAGTGGAGTCCTCATAACGAGTGATGTTTGGTGAACTTGTTTTCAAAACATGCATCCATTGTTATCCTCATGTATCTCACATACTTCAACCTATAGAATTGGTTGCATGCAACCAATGCATGAAGGCTTGACATATGTTAGTCTTTAGTCAAACTTGTTTGTAGGCTGGATCGAATCAAAGTTTGGGTTGAGCTCATTCTAAGTGTATACAATTTGAACAACTTGAATGTTATTCGTACTAACACGAAAGAAAACCTTTGCAATACTACTCATTAGCATGTGATCTTGCGTGGTACTCCCTCCGCACCTATCCTCGCAAAAAATTTCATCCCCATCCCTGTCCCGCGACTCACTGCGGGTACAAAACTCTAAATCATCCCCACTCCACAATCCGCATGACTAAAACCATTACCTCCCCACCATCCACGTGGGTCTCCAAACCAACGTAATCCTCGCTATACCCATCCCGCGACCCACTTCATATAATATATTTATAAGTATCAATTAAATAAATATAAAACAATTTTTTTATGAAAAAAATATGAAAAACCTGACCTCTAGACTCCCACCACATATGTGATACTATTCCAACTATCACCATTTAAAAAAAAAATTTGTCACGAGTCACAACCCTTTAATTGGTAAATAAAATATAATTTCAACACGAGTTTGAAAAATTCAGAAAATAAAGTACTTGCATAATATCCAAATACAAACAATGTGTCAAATACATCATAAATGTCTTCAAATACAACACAAGTACAAAATTCTAAAAATCAATTAGTACATGTCACTCCTGTATTAGATTAAACAATCCAAAGTTATGTTTATATATTAAAAGTTTGGAAAGTTCAAACTATAATTAAACTTAATCACTTTAATATTAAATTAATATAATACTTATCAAGATAAATATTATATTAAAATTAATATTACATCTCATTAAATTAATAGAATATTTATCTACAAGATAAACATTAAAATTTAATATTAAGATAATCACATTAATATTAAATTAATAAAATACTATTAAGATAATTATTAAATTAAATTTTTATAAATATTTATTTTTTAAAATATGCTTATTATATTATGCGAGACAAGCGGGGATGGGGAGGGGCTAGTGAGGATGGGACGAGTATAAAGTCATACCCAAGCCTACCGCATCACCCACGGTGGGTCTAATTTTTGCCCCTATCCCCGTCCCATCACCCACGAAATCTACACCCATCCCCACTCAATTGGGTGCAAAGTGTGACGAAACCCCGTGAAACCCACCCCACTGACATTCCTAATTATATTTATAAAAATATTATTAAATAAGTAAACTATAAAAATAAGTAAACTGTTTGTTAATGGCAGTCAACAGTTTAATAATTAAAATGTTATAAATGAAAAACATATTTTTTTTAAAAAGACCTAATTATTTGTTAAAAAGTATAAAATCAATACCCTAAAAATAAAAACAATCCAGTTTGATTTTCTTTAATATTTTACAATTTTAAACTACTAAATCAAGTTATTCAAGTTCAGCAGATTGATATTATTCAAGAAAATGTTTGGACGTTCAAAAAGAGAAAAGCAGAACAACATATCAAATAAGGGGATTCATTATCCATTAAATTTAAGGTAAAAACTATAACATGTGACGTCCATGAAATCCTCTTCCATGGCAGAAAGCCTTTGGAAAAACCCAAGAGTCATAAAAGAGCAGAAGGATCAAAAACTAATAACACATATGGACCACTCGGTTCTACCTAAGATAAATGATTCAGGATGCAAAACGTTACCAGTTAGCATCCTATAATTGATAAATGTTAGAATTTCGGTTCTTCTTATTGATATTCTTAATTTTGTATTCATGGAAATTTGCCTACATATATGCCATTTCATTCTTTGCAGTCAAACAAATATAACATGGCATGGAAGCGAACTCACTGATTATCTCCACAACAACATAGTGAGGATGAGCAAAAGGGGAGCTCTGAATCACGATGAAGTTTTGCTTCCATCTGATGTCAGAAGCACCTTGTATAAATCGGGACGGCGATCACGAAACACACCCCAGCTACTTCTTTTGGATTTGATTTTGTCGAGATCAAACTGTGCTATGAGAACTGCTTCATCTTTGTCATTAGCAGCTGCAACAATTTCCCCAGTTGGTCCTGGAATGGAAGTATTGATATTTAGACTTATTCCCGACAAAGTAAAATTGATGAATATAATATGACTAATCGCTGAAGAGAAAATAATCATCAAAGTCATACCTGCTATGAAGGAATTGCCGTAGAATGTAATCTGACTCTTCCCATGCTCTGTCTCAATTATTTCCTTTCCGATGCGGTTAGAAGCTACCAGAGGTACCTATATAAGCATGATATCCATTAACCCTTCCTCTCTAAATTTCATAACAGAATAATAATCGGGCTTGTTAAGCCCTTGATTACAATCAACAGATACATAATGTCTCTAGCCAACATAATTATCAGATCACAGGAAATGAAACGGTAATCAAAATGTATACGGGAAATTTGGATTTCAAAGATCACATCATAATATACTGTGAAAGCGACAAAAAGTTAATTACATTAAAAAGGAACTTTTAGTTCACCAGTCTTCTCACTTACCACATTTGCACCAGCATGCCCTTGCATCACTCGCTGCCAATGCTCATGAGAATCAAGTCCTTCATCTTGTGGTTCAGAGCCAATAGCCGTAGGGTAAAACAATATCTCAGCACCTTGCAAAGCCATAGCACGGGCAGCCTCTGGAAACCACTGATCCCAACATATTGCTGACATGCAAAATAAAGCAATAACTTTATGCTGCCTTCCACATATAAGGTACACCATACATTGGTTCATTCAAGTGACAGATGTAACATTTTGTAAAAAATTTGCAGGCTTCACAATATCAACAGAAGAATTGTCTAAAAGGAAAAGGAAAGGAAACTCTAACCAACTCCAATCTTTGCAAATTTGGTCTGGAAAACCTGTTATCAATGGCATCCATATGTTAAGTAATAAAGACAATTGACATAAAAACTCGAAGTTTAGGAAAAATGTTAGCATCAGAGGAACTGAGGTTTTATTAAGTACCTACCTTAAAGCCCGTATCTCCCGGAATAAAGTAGAACTTTTCCTGGTATCCTAAAAGAAGAGGGTGGAAACTCGATTTTAATAATCAAAGCCAAAATCAAAATGAACTATATCATATTAAAGGAGTAAAGCATTAAGTTTTCTAGAGACCTGGTCCATCAGGTATATGAGATTTCCTATACAGTCCAAGATCAGTCCCATCAGCATCAATGATAGCTACAGAATTATAATAGGCAGTGTTTGCCTCTTCAAAGAAACTAACTGGTAGCACCACACCCAACTCTTTTGCAAGTTCCTGCATCCTGAAAGTGTATAGTAGACCAAAGCAAGTCGAATTGAGTAAATAACTAGAATCTGCAAGTCAAAGCAAGTTTAGTAATTCTTATAAGAGAAAACAAGGCATTGATGCAACCAATCAACTTCACTTTAGAACTCAGTCAGTTGGCAGTGATTTTACCTTTTAATGGTAGGGTGATCCTTATAAGGCTTAGCACGCCGAAAGAAATCCTCCCTTTGTGCTTGACAAAAGTAATAACCCTCGAACAGTTCCTGAAGACACATAAAGACACAAGAATAGCAGCTAAACTAAATCAAATACGAAGAAATTAATCAGTAGAAAAAAATTGAATCATTTGGATAGCTTACTTCTATTATACTACCAATTACAGAACCTCAGACTTATTGGAGAAAATGAGAGAAATTAGCTAGTGACATTAAAATTAGAGTAATGACCTATTCAAATTTCCATTTTGGAAAGCCAGTATTTCGCAACTGTACCATTAAGGAGCTATTGCCGGTCCATTAAGAAGACTCAATAGCAACACTAGCTTAACAAAAGCTGTTTTCCAAATTAATTTCAAAATCCCTGTCTACATCAATTTATTGGGTGCAAATAATTCTCATATAGTTTATTATGTTCTTCATTAAAAGCAGTTAATGCACAAAGTCTGTTTATCTTGATCTTCATTTAACATCACAATCTGTTTCTGGTTCCTATGTTCTAACTCTTGAGAGGTATGAATTTTTATTTCCATTTTTCTTTTCTGTATCAATTAATTTTCCAGCCACTTAGCATCATTTAGTTATGGCATGCATTCGATTGGTTTTTTAACTGTTCAAGCATATTGTTCAGCATTTGCAAAATAGATAGTGTATTAGAGTTAAGGAGTGGTAATAATTTCATCAGCAACAAACAAACACAAAAAAAGAAAAGAAATTTTGGTTTAGATTAAAGAAGCATTTACTAGACACAATATAATTGAAATACGTCCCAAAAATAGAAAAAAAAAAAAAAAAGAGATCATCTTAAGAAAAGGCTGAAAACATTATGAGTGCCCAATTTTATAAAATTGAACAGCACATACCTGAAGAAGAATGATATTTGCTCCCTTTGCATGAGCAGCCCTAACCAGCCTGTGTAGAGGAGAGTCATTTTAAGTTACTATAGAGAAGGTTACCAAAAAGCATGGGGAAACGATGCAAAATATCACAACAAATTAGAGAGTAAAAGTAGAGTATGTTATACACACACAAAGAAAAAGACAACTACAACCAAACAAACGATGCCCCACTACATGAGGAAAGCTGAATGGATCATATTTCGTGATCGTGCTCCATATTTTTCAATTTAGTGAGGAAAATAAGCATCAAGATTGCTAACAGTTTCCTTAGTTCAAGTGCAAACCTCCAAATGGAAAGGATCAAACACAACAATAAGGCAAAATGGACATGTATCCTTAGAAAAAATGAGATACTGGTTAGGGGAAATGTAGCATTAAGAACCGTGATAATTATTGCTAATTAAGACTAATATTAAAATTTGTAGACTGTGAATACCAAATATCCAAATTTGGTGAAGAAATATGAAGAGCTAAAGTGAAATGTCCCATTTAAAATATTTTCTTTTAAAACAGGAAAAAAAAAAAAAAGCATGTATCAGACCAATAAGCTAATGAAATTTAATTAGAGTTTTCCCACCAAAGCTGTACAGATAAGGGCATATAGCCTTATGCTTATAAGTAAATTGAGGCATTCACTGTTGCTCAAAATGAACCATGAGAGTGACTATGCATGAAAAAACACTAAGGTAATAACATTAGCTTAAAAACCCAACAAAGTTCGAACTTGGACAGTTCCAATGAAACCAAATTAAATTTGAAAACAATCTATAACCATGAACAGTCTCTATATCCTTTGTTTTCTTTTATCGGTTCTTCACCACATAGTAAAATAGGCTCACTCTCATATAAGAACCAAGCAACCAATTTACACCATAGTTCCAAATCTCAATCAAATAGAGACTAAAAGAAGAATTAACAAAAAGAAACCACAAAACAAATATGAAACGACTTTTTAACAGATGGAAGTGGAAGAGTAGCAAAGCAATTCAAAATATGGGTTTGATCAGAGAATACAATTCGAAATTAATGAAAGACCCAGAAAATCTAATCAAATGGGAAGTAATAGGAGGAGTAAAAAAGAAAAGAAACCTTTCGGCAGTGGCGAGATTGGTGGGCACATCATCGGTGCAAGCGAATTGCAATGCTGAAACAACTACTTGCCCGTTTCCCTTCTCCATTTCTTTTATCTCGATTCTCGATCCTCAAACCACAGCCGCCGAGTAGAGTAAAACTTAAGCAGACACAGAGCAACACGAAAGTTCAACCATCCAGCTCTTGTTTTGGGTCCCGCTAGCTTTTTCCAGTGTAGTGTGCACCAGATTTTTTTTTGTGACAAAATTTACCCAAAATAATTAATTTAAAACTTTAGAATTTTTAAGTAAACCAACTATATTTTAACTAAAATTATTTTTAACATAATTAATTTGATTTATTAATTTGAAATTTAAATAAATTAATTACAAATTTTCATATTTAAATTATTAATTTCAATGTAGATAAATATAGTGTGAACTTTATTTTAAAATATTTATAATTGTAAGTTTAAATAAAATAATGAAATTACATATTTAAATTGCATAATTATATTAATTTTAAAATTTTAAATAATGTTTATGTCAATTAGTTTTGATAGTTACTTTGAAATTCATATATATATATATATATATATATATATTTTTTTTTTTTTTTTTTTTTGATAAAATTTGAATTTTAATCCTTATACATAAAAAATTAAAATCTAAAGTTAAGAAAAAAAAAAGTTAATCTTCTTTTTTTTTTTCAATTTAAAAATCAGAATGCAACATTAACATGTTGATTAGACTGTTGATAAGATATATAAAAATAAATGTCAAAGTGACAAAATTTGACAAAAAATACTAATGATGATAATTTTTTTTTGGAACTTTACTAATGATAATAATTAAATTAGCATTTTTAAATTAAAAAGAAAAAAAAATAATTTTGAAAATATTAAGTACTAACGCCTAATTCTCAAATTATAGGGAGAATCTGACCTAATGTTTCAATCCAAAAGAGTTTCCTTCCAAGGAGACAAACATCTTATAACACCATCACCATTCTAGCAAAAGCAAAGGGAGATTTTTCAGGGGAAAAAAGTGCTCCATTATTTCACTTTCCATAAGCCTTGGATATCCTTCATTCTCCCACCACCACTTCAACCAAAATGCAGACCATCACGCATTATCTGTTTATTAAATTCGCGGTGGAAGGCGGAGAATGGTAACCTATCTGCACGTCAAGAAAGGGTCACCTCTTGCCGGAGCAGATAAAGTATGAGCAACCATCAAAGGGAGCTTTATGGTGGAAGCAGGCCAGAGTATATCAATTTTCAAAAATAACAAAGACGGCATGTTTGGCAACTTTTTGATGGTATGAAGTCTCAAACACCTTTATTTAGAAGAGAAAAAAACATCAGTTGGCACCAAAGATTCTTTAAAAGACATGCAGAAAACCATGATTGCCATTGAGGTATATAAGAACACTACTGATTCAAACACAGACGTTATCAGAAAACATGATAAGCTGCTTTACAAAGTTTGTTTTATTTTTCAGTTACTTTGCACACGATCAGGGCATTGAGGTAAACCATTCATGCCATGTTCCACCTAGAGAATCCAATCGCATTAACCCCCATCTCAGGCCTCTTGCTTCTTGTCTTTAGTGTTGAGATACCATCCCACAGCAGCACCAAGGGTTACAACACCAGCGAGAACCCCATAGTTTCTGTACTTATCGGTTGATACTTTCTCAGCAGATGTTCCTGATGTAGAGGAGGTAGTGCTACCATCAGTCGCAGCACCCCCTGAACCAGCATCCGGTTTCTCCTCTGGCTTGGGTCCCTGAAATGTTTCAACAGTTCTTTGAATGCTTGACCACTATTTCTTACACGAACTCGAATTTTCTGTCTACACATGATCATCACAATTTGAAAAAGGGAAGCAAATAACTAACAAGAAATGACCCTAATCATTAAACCATTGCGCGTCCCAGTTACTCACCAAACATGTATGAGTGTATAAGACTCCGCATAGGCATGCAAAGTAACAAGTGTTCGTGCAAGTATCATTAGCTGTTGGATAATATCTTGTGGGTACAAAAATGTAGGCTGAATAAGGATTGAAAAGAAAAAAAAATCTAAAAACCGTTTTAAGCATCTAATCCACACCCCACAGATTTCAGGTTAAGATAGATCAACATAACTATGATAAGAACATACCTTTCGTGCAAGTTTCTCCAATTTCTCTCGCTCAGTTTTCTGCAACAATACAACTTTTTTAATATATTATCAAGTCATAACATAGAAAAAATACACTGGTTAAGGACATTTAGCAGAACGAATCTAAAGGAAGGGGGCAAAAGAGTGGAAAGGAAGCAGAAGAGAGAGAGAAAAACACTTAACAGATCAACTTGCAACATTTAATCACAAACTTCAATAATGCATAACATAAATATATACATATATACACCATTATGAAGTACAAACCTTGAGCATCATTGATTACTATGAAATCTACAATATTTGCCATTTGAAGTGCTAGAATGTGAACTCAGAAACCAAAACTAGACCCTTTCAAAGATATTATTTACAATCCATGCCCTCTAAAATGCAAAGTAAATTGGTTCTGATGTGAGAAAAAGAAGAGAACAACAAAGATAACCATCGTCACATTTTACATTTATTAGGCCAGGAAGTTATCGTGTCAAGACTCAAGAGTCAAGACCTTAGATATCTCTTCTCACTGCTTGGCTAAAAATGGACAACCCCATTTCAAGACCTTTGAACCTCACTGTCCCTATCTCCTAGAGAATATTATGACCATCATCAACTTATTGATAATCCCAAGTTGAATAAAATAATGTTAGGGAAAAAACAACTCGATACTTCACAGGCCTAAAAACAACCTAGTAGGAACTAGGAAAGATAAAAAAAATCTATAGGAAATAAACAAAATGAAAGTAGTTTAAACAAAAATGATTAATATAATGTTAACACAACCTCCAAACTCTGAGCTTGCACCAAAACAACGATAGTATAAGCAAATGGTAAATGACGAAAACAGGCAGAAAAGAATGAATACCTGGATGTAAACATTTTCAGCAGCCTTTTCTTCCTCACCGAGTACCTTCCCACTCCCACTTGAGAACCTACGAGAAACGTATCTAACAGCCATTCTGGTTGCCATAGTAGTTGACTATATAATACCTACAATCAGCATACAGTAGACAATCAGGTAACCAAAGGGTATAGAACCAATAATCTCACATTACCACCATAAAGCCAAATTTTCTCAAAGCAAGGAGGTTATGGTCAAATTAAAACAATATAACCATGCATTCATAGAACTTAAAAAATCACATAAGCTTCAAACAAAGGTATCAAATAATGTCCTCATACAAATCAAACCTCCAGGGTATGGAAACCTAAAGGACTTAACCATGTAAAAGCTAAAGCTAAAAACGTTCTAGATAACCACGGAAACTTCATTTCTAAGCATTTTAAACTAAAACCCAGGTTTTATTTCCATTTCATTTCTACTTTTTGCTTTCATTTCACTAATCCTACATAGTGAAATCCCGCAAGGATTAAACCCAGATTATAAATTCATCAGATTAAATTATAAATAGACAAAAAAAAATGCCCATATCTTGGATTAAATGATCTAAGAGAGAAAAAAAAAAGAGCAAGTGACAACGGGGCAAGAGAGAAATTGCTTACGGAGCAGCAAAACTGAAACCTATGAGCCGAAAATTTGTTTTGCGATACCTAGAAAGAAGGGTTTGTAGGGGATTTTAAATTGGGCCAAGGAAAGCTCATCCCCGGTTACATGATATAAAAAGGGTTAATATATAGTTAGTCCTCAACTTGTTCAAAATTATCTAATTGGTACTTGAATTTTTTTTTTACTTAGTTGATACCTAAATTTCTATTTTATCATTCAGGTTGATACCTCTACATTAACGCTATTAATTTATGCTAAGGTGACATTGCTGATCAATTCTATAATAACACATGAGAGCCTTTCAATACGATATGTATTATACATAAATTAAAAAATTAAAAATATTTTAAAAATATAAATTAATTTAATAAAAATAATTTTGTGGACAAGTTCAACCCTTAAAAAATTTAAATAAATTGAAATAATGTATACCAACTAAGCACGCAAAATTAAGTACCAACTAAATATTTTTAAATAAGTTAAGAAGGTAAATTACATTTAACCAATACAAAAATATAAACAATTTTTTTAAGAAAAAAAAATAAAAGCTTAAAGCTTGATTTTCCTTCAACTATACCAATTTTCTCATTTTGATCCCTTAATATTTTATTCAATTACACATTTTAATCCACGATATAAAAAAAAAAAAAAAAAAAACAACAACAACATATCTACAATTACAACATGTCACGTCGTCTTCTTTTATTTTTTATATTATGTAAAATTCAAAATTTTATATAACATATAAATAATTTAAAAGAAAATTAAATTAAAAATAAAAAACGTAAATTCTAAAATTTCAAAATAAAATATAAAAGATTCAAAAAAATTTAAAAAGAAAAAATTGGCTAAAATTTTGAAAATTATAAAAGTAAAGAAAAATTAAGTATATATTTTAGAAAAATTGCAATAAATTTTTACAAGTGGGAGGTTATGTGATCACTGCCAAATTTCAAAGAGATATCTATCCATGTCAAATATACCTCTCGAAGTCCTAATGCCAATTCCTGTAAACAAAACACAATTATGTTTAGCCCAATCATATCACATCCAACTGCAACATATTAGGTATGCCCATGCCATGCGTCATGCCTCTTTTATCATTAAATATTTCCTTAATCTCAACCTTAGAATAACTTTTGGCTCTCACCATTACAAATGTAAACCTTCTCCAACCTCCATTACCAAACACTGTATCAACATTCCTCAATCACGGATGGATCCAGGGGTGTGGAGGGCCGTGGCCTCCCTTGAAATTTTTAGATTTTTGAATTTTATATATAAATTATCATGTATTTTAGACTTGGTGTCCACATTGTATAACATTCGTCCCTTTGGCCAAATTGTTTTTCATGTAACTCGTCCCTTTAAGCCATAAGATTATATTTTATACCCTATGGGGATCTCATTTAGTTTCTTTCAATAGCTTGATGAGGATGTTCGATTCTTTCTGTATTGTATTACAAGATATCATCAAGTCTGACAAACTTACTCAAAGGAGTGAAGCTTGTGGAATATATGATGCAATGAAATCCGTTTAATTTGTTTTCATCTTGCATTTCATGATTGAGATGCTTGGAATCATTGATAATCTCTGTCAAGTATTGCAGTACAAATAGTAGGATATATTAAACACGATGCATCTAGTGCATCAACTAAAATGCTTCTCCAGAAATTCAGAGAACATGAGTGGGATTCTTTGTTTGTGAAAGTGAAGTTATTTTATAAAGATAATGAGATAGAAGTCCCCAATTAAAGTGCTCCGTACAAAGCTGGTCGAGGTCGGTATCTCATTCAAAGAGATAACCTCACAATTGAGCATCACTATCGGTTTGATATATTCATTGCTAACATAAATGAATTCTCGCTTTAATGATGAGGTAGTGGAGTTACTTGTTCTTAGCTCCGCTTTGGATCCAGACGATAATTATAAAGTTTTTTGGGTGGAAGATATATGCAAGCTTATGAATGATTTTTATCTAGGCGATTTTACGAAGCAAGGAAGTTACACATGAAGACTCAATTGGAACATTTTCAACTTGATGCTCATCAAAGCACTGAGTTGCAAAAAGCTTTTACAGTTTTTGAGATGTGTCAAGTTTTAACTAAGACAAATAAGTCAAGTATTTATCTTTTCTTTGATAGAATTATTCATCTTGTGCTAACTCTTCCCGTGTCTACTGCAACAACCGAACTAGCATTTTTAGCCATGAAAATTATGAAGACAAGGCTTCACAATAGAGTGGAGGATGATTTTCTTTCAACTTATTTAGTGACATGCATCGAAAAAGAGATAGCTCAAGAATTTTCAATAGACTCTATCATTGATGAGTTTGATCTTATGAAAAAACAAATGATGCAATTCAGGATGTCCAGTATTGAAAAATAAGAATAAGACTAATTTTTTTTTTTAATTTAATTTTTGGAATTATAATGATATTTATGAAATTTTTAATATAGTATTAGTTATTCTTTTTTGCATATTGAAAAGAAATATTTAATATTATATAGTGTATTTTTTTTTTTTTACAGTTAAATCATTCGTGTTTTTAGAAGACATTAAATTGATTTATTTGATAAAGAAAAAAATATTCAAGAAGAATTTGTATTTTTTATGTTAAAAAAATGTCATTCAAATATAGAAATTTCGCCTCCCTTAGTAAAATCTTGGATCTGTCCCTACCTTCTATCACTAACAAATCATACCAGAGTCTCCAGTGCCTTCTAATGTTATTGACAAGGTCGATTTGATTATTTCGATTTTAGTATTTTTAATGGAGAATGATACTTCAACATGTAAAATAACAAACACTTCGCATATAACTTAAATCATTCTAGTCTTGATGAATGCCACATTATGATCTTTCCCTTGTCTAGATAGTAATTGTTGAGTCTAACACATTAAGAAAGCTTGGAAGCCACCCTGCTTAACCTGATAATTTTGCCTAAGATACTCTCGATTATGTAGGTTCATCCAACTACTATATCCAAAGCAAAAATTTAACACAAAATATACACCAAATAACTTAAAAGATACTCTCAATGATATAGATTCGCTCACTATCATATCCAAAAGAAAATATATACAAGTTTATGAAGTTTATGTCTCTTTTCAACCGAGTCTCAACCCAATTGAGAAAAATAATAAATATTACTGTGGAGATATTTTTGTCATTTCAAATCATGTGAAATTTTAAAAAATACATTTGGTGGGATTCAAACCTAAAGCACCATGATTTTTACTAGTTTGTATTCATGTGCGATGCACATGTTGATTGTATATACCTTTATAATAGTTTTATTAACATTAATTTTTGTTTTACATCATTAAAGAATTGTAGGCCATTTTAGATAGGTTCAACTTATCCAATGCAGTGATCATGATAAAATCATAATCGAATTTGACAGTTTAAAAGTGGTTAAAGCTATCCAATGAAGTGATCTCTTTACATTAAACTTAGCTTTGATTAGATGAATTTAGAACATCTTGACACAAGAAAAACAACGACTCTTGCATTACATTCCTCGAAAGCAAAATCAAGTTACGGATTAATTAGCTAAACTAGAATTGATAAAAAAGGAAATTTGCAAACTTTTGATCTCCCACTTACAATAGTTCTAGATTTCTTAGCAGTAAATAAGGCAAAGAAAGTTTTTCCTTCTCATAATATTTCTATGTAATTAGATAATGGTCTATTTTCACCAAAAAAAATAATAAAAAAGTAATGCAATTCAAAATAGTTTTTAAAATTATATAACAAATCTAGGATTAATTATATTAAGGCTATTTAATCTTAAAAATATTTAATATTTGAAACAATAAAAAAGTCATTTTGGTTTGAATATTAATTTATTATAATTTAAATAATATTATTAATGCTTTTAATAGATTGTTTATTATACATTATTAAATTAATTTATTTTAATATTAAACTTTAATTTTTTATAATATTATATTTATTTTTCTTTTATTTTAAACAACGGTGGTAAATTAAATAAACATTGCATAATAAAATCATAATTGGTATGAAAATCTTTGTAATATTTGATTTGCTTAGGTTGAATCTTTCGGTTTCTTTCATCTTTTATTTAATAAATATTGTAATATTTAATTATTTTGATTAAATCTTTTTATTTCAATATGGAAATGTGTGATTATGATAACATTAAAAATTTCTTTGATAAAATTTATTAATTACCGTTATTATCTTATTAATGCACCAAATAACAATAAATAAACTGTCCCACATAAACTTTATTTTTGTTATCACGTGATATTGACATAATATATTATTATTTTTAATTATATTTATTAAACAACGAGTGTGCCATAAATTAATATTTTATAATCTATTTTTTTATTTCGGAAAATCCACGTCACAATATGCTTAAGTCATCTGATTTATCTCAAATTAAAGTGTGTCGTATTTTTAAAATTAAAAGTGAGCATCGTAGTTATCGCTTAAAATTGCCTAATATTTATTGAAAAAAATGCATAATATTATTTAATTTTTTTCATGTCACTCTTGCTTTCATTTCACAAGCTAAAACTAACAAATTAAAAAAAAAAATTAGAACCTCTCTTTTAAATGCAAACGCAACCGCCGCCACGAATCTACGAGAAACCACCGGACCCGACCCACGATGGAAATCAATGGACCTTCTCGCTTCCGCAACCCCAAATCCCAATCAACCGATCGTTTCCTAGGCGTGTACCCCCATGCACCTCCGTCCAACCACTCTTCCCACTCTTCCGCCGTCATTGAAGAGCTCAATGAAGATGATATCTTCTCATCTGGTGACTTCTCAGACAACTCCAATGGCTCCAGCTCCGCCGGCGGCCTCTCCAATTCCTACCACCAAAAATCATCTCCTTCCTCCACTCCCTTTAACCATAAATCCTTCCCTCACTCCGAAAACTTTGGAATCCTCGCCGCCATCCGCGACCCTTCACGTCCGCAATCCCATTTCTACCAAAAGCCCTCGATTTCTACTTCGGCCTCCTCTTCCTCCTCTGTCGCTTCAGCATCTTCCTCTGCTCGTTCAATTCCTTCGATTCCGAAACCGCCGCAAGAACGAATCCCCGTCATTTCGTCTTCATCTTCTTCTTTAGGAAGGTTTCATCAGTCGGCACCGGTTAATGTGCCCATGCTGGCGAAACCGATGAGGAAAAAGCAAGATTTTGACGACGATTACGACATGGAGCTGGAGGAAGAAGGGGAAATGTTGCCACCGCATGAGATTGTGGCCAAGAGCTTAGCCCAGTCCCCTATGTTGGCTTGTTCAGTGCTAGAAGGCGTGGGGAGAACCCTAAAAGGAAGGGATCTAAGGCAGGTAAGGAATGCTGTTTGGAGACAAACTGGGTTTCTTGATTAATTGAGGAAGAAACTTGCGTTTTGGTTTTTCTTTGAAGATTCATTTTGGGGGTTTGATTATTGACTGTTGGATATGGAAAAGTATTAAGTATTCGATTAATGTAATCAAAATTTGATTATTTTGTTATGTAATTTAACTTTTTGTTATGTGGTTTATTTTTCTGTTTATTTGAAAATATATATATATATTAAGCAAATAGAATAATGAAATTTAGAGGTGTTGATAATGTTAGAACTTTGAAACTTGAAAGTAAATTGCTTTGTGCATACTGCAAATTCGTCTAACTAATCTTTGCTAAATTAAAGAAAGGAAGTTCTTCACTAATTTTATTTCTATCGAGGGAGATCTACATTCTACTACGTCATTCCATATTGTGTCAAAGTAAATTGCTTTATGCATAATAACACCTTCTGGTGCTATGCAATTAGTGGTCCAGTGTTTGTTTGAATGCTGCGAGGTGTTATTGTAGAACGCCTGGTTTTGGCTTCCATGGTGGCTTGATAGCTTTAAACTTCTCTTGCTGGGTTGAAGATGCTTGCTGGTTTATTGATCATTACTTGCTAGTGTGAAGGGGCTTGTATTGTTTGGACGATGATTGTGAGCTGGGAATTTGTGGTTTAATTTCGGGTTGAATGCATTGATGTATTATTTGTCGAATGCTTGGTTTTCTCTTTTGTTGATGGACTGATAGTTTTGAACTTCTCTAATTGTGTTTACAATGTTGGAAGATTTATTGTTCACAATATGTTGCTACTTGCTAGTGTAAAAGGTTCTATTCTGCCTGGGATGATGAACGCTTGGAGCTGGGGAGTTTGTGTTCTATCGTTTTTGGTTGAATGTGGTGAGATATTATTGTGGAAAGCTTGGTTTTTATTGGTGGCTTGATGATAGCTTTGACTTAGCTTGTTGGGTGTAAGCTGTTGGAAGGTTTATTGTTCATCAGTTGCTAGTGTGAAGGACTCTGGGATGATGATGGTAGGTTGGCTTAGTTGTGCATGTTCTTGTCTAGGAGTTATATAATTAAATTTTGGTCTATTTTGATGCCAGTGTTAACTGAAACTGAAATAGGAAGCCACCATTTTATTATTATCTAATAAGGAAAAACTGAAAAGCTGGTGGTTGCTGTCTAAGAACTCATCTGTTAACCATTGAATGGAACTTGTATAGGTCTTAACCTTGGTAACAAAACTGAAGGAAGATTGTAAGAATGGATAATGAAGGGGATATAATAATTTATAGCTGTTCATGTCAAGATTATGTACTATGGAGCTTGGCTGAAATCAATACAGGTGCCAAACTTGAAGATATTTTCATGTAGACTTTCACTGGTCATGATTGGCACTATAGTATTGGTCATGCATTAGGAGTAGCTTCTTCATGTGGGATAGTGCTTTGGCCGGAGCCATGGAGTAAATGGTTAAAGTCATTTGAATAGATGTATTCATTTTAAGAAAGGAGCTAGTCTGTGTATTGGTCATCAACTTTTGAACTCTCTAGTATCCCTTGCTTAAAATATGCCAAGGGCATGGCGTGTTAATTCATCTAAAAAGATTGCTCATGAAGTTCTATAAAAGTTGAAATTTACAGGTGCAACTCAATTTAGCTTTTGTGTTGGACTAATACTGTTTACTTCAATAAGTGTTTGACCGCAAGAATTGACATTCGAAAGCTAATAGATTTGAGGAAAAGAATGTTGTTTCTATTGATGGCTCATCAATAAACTATGCTCATGTTACAAGATCCTATCAAGGATTTGTGAACCATAGTCCTTTGGGTCTAAGGTGATTACCTTCTTATTAGATGCATACTCCCAATACATCATTAATTATTTTCTGGAATCTATGACTGGGATGTGGCCAGGGATTCAAATAGCAGCCGCAAATAGCGTCATAACGGAGAAAAGCAGCTCCATTCTTACTAACCCAGACCTTTGATTTCTTACTGTTGCTGTGAAATTTTTTATTTTCAGAGATGAAAGAGAGGAATGGTTGAGGAAGATGATGTAAGTCTGTTATGAGAGACGATAGAGACAAATATAAAATGAAAATGCCATAATAAAGGCCATACCTATTGCTACACGTATAGTTTGAGGGGAGAGTCTGGAGTCTAGATAAGAAAACAACGGTTTACATTCTGCCATCAGTCCCTGTACTTTGCAAAAATTGTGGATTTTAATCCATGTACTTTTTTGTTTGGTCACTTTAAGTCCTGCACTTGTCAAATGTTAAATTTTCAGTCCTCACCAAATTGTAAAGTTACGTTATTTCTAAAATTTGATGTGTCAAACATATTAATATATGTGTAATATTATGCCAGTTAATCATTTTCACATATTACGTAGACTTGGAGAAAATGGATTATGTAAGTGTATGCATAGTACATGACTAATAATTGAATTTAACTAAACAAATTTAATTGTTATTGTTTGGGTCAAGATTAAAATTTCAAAATTTGAGAAGTATAAGCATTGAAAGTGATTAATTCGAAAAGTACATTGACTAAATTTACAACTTTTTTAAAGTATAAAGATTAATAACATAATTAACCATTTAAATAAGCTGTTTTTATATATTTGTTTGTATATTTAAATTTCATTAGCTAGATTTATATTTATATAAATAAAATAAAACGTATTTTTAGCTTCAATATATATATTTGTGAATAATTTAAGTAATATAAAATTTTAAAGAAAATTATGTATTTCAAATGTACATGTTAATAAAATTTTATATGAATTGATTCTACATTATTATTACATGTATAAAAACATCAATTTTAACTTATAAATAAACAAATTAAAATATTATAAATTATTTTAAATATAAAAATTGTGATAAAAATATTAAATCAATTTAAAAATCATATAATTCATCTACAATTATTAGAAAAATAGAAGTACAATTATTAAATTTTGCAATGAATTGTGTAAAAATGAAAAGACAATTTACAATTACAATAGCATCCGTTAAATTCACAATTGCGAAGGTGAAGACGATTTAAATTCTTGAATATGAGTAAAATGAAGTTCACTTGATATTTTCGAGAGTTGATTTTCAATTTTTCAAGGAGGAGATGTCAGTGTCTTTACTTCTTATCTATAAACTTAGACAGATAATTTGAGACTCTCTTTTCACTTGTTAATTATAAGAATTAAATCAGAATCAAAACCGATCAAACCATTAATTTTTAATCGAGTCGTTGATGAATAGAAATAAAAATTTTGAAGTCTTTAATAATGTACCATCGATTTAATTTCAACAACGTTGAAATTTTTAATGTGAATGGTGAAACGCGGGAATCCATTATCACGTAAAAGAGGGTGTATTTGTGGCAATTTCAATCGCTTGTTTATTTGGGAATCTTCCTACCCCCGTAGGTCAGGGGAACCCTATATTTAAGGGAGCTATAATTAGAGAGTAGGGACAGGGGGAGTGTGATTGATAAGACCATTAAAATTTTAGTTCAAAGGATGGGAAGGATTCCATTCTGTAGCAGTCATTCCATCAAACATCAACCGCTAACCTGGTAACCGTCAGCAACCATTCTTTGCCTCCATTCTCAAGAAATAAATGTTGATGACGATGATCATATGTCAAACTTCAAATGAAGCTCCTTTCGCTGCTGGGTAATCACACATTGTCAAGCTGATTCTTTGTGATGATCACCATGGCAGAAACTTCCCAAAAAGCATTACAGCACCAACTTTTAATCGATGATTCCGACATTCCCGATTGGCTTTTAACCGAGATCCTTCAACGGCTACCGGTTAAACACATCTTCAAGTTCAAATGCGTCTCCAAGAGATGGTTCATCCTCATTTCTGACCCCTTTTTTGCTCGTCTTTATTCCACCAGAATCAACGCATCTCGACCATGGAACCTTCTTTTCCGTTACTTATACGAAGTGCGCATTGTTCCGTCGAGTATGATCGATACCCGAATCGCCCTGAAACAATCCCAGGATTTCTCATCCCCAGGCTTCTCATTAAGCTTCCTTCCTTATTCTAAACACGATTGCCCAATAAAGATCCTGGCATCAAGCAATGGTCTATTACTGTGTTGTGAAACCTTTTACTGGCAAAAAAATTACTACATCTGCAGCCCACTTATTCAACAATGGATTGCTCTTCCTAAACCACCTAAAGCAATAAAATCAGTTGCCGTTGGTTTCATTTGCAAAGATGACCACTATGAATTGATACGGTTTCCGACTGCCAATTACGGACCGTCCCATACTTTACGATTGGAAACTTTCTCCTCCGACACCGGGAAATGGCATTGCTCGATTGTAAATTGCCCTGTTCTGGACTATTATATCAAAACAGATTCCCCCGTCGTGCACTACAACGGGAGTTTGCATTGGCTTGAGTTCCGCCATAGCAAAATTATTACATACCATCCCCACAACGGAGCCAACACTCGACTCCATCTAATGAACTTGCCCGATGACAAACAAAGCGAGCATCTCTCCCTCCTAGGGGTGTCTTGCGGCCGTTTCCGGTACTTCGAGGTGACGGATACTTGTTTTGGACCACGCGATCTTCGTGTGTGGGTGCTATCGGATTATGATGCTCAACGATGGTGTTTGGAGTATAGGATTAAGTTCAGTGGTTCTTGGATTGATGAAGTAAACGAATTTATACCCAAAGATAATTTCTATATCTTCCCATTGGCACTCCACCCTCATGAATTTGATATTGTGTATCTGGGATATGGAGGTTGCTTGGTTTCCTATAACCTTGGGACAAGGAAACTAGATGTAGTTCATAGGAACTTTTACTCTCATCAATTGCTGGCTTTTGTCTTCTCACCATGGCCGACAACAATTCCTCAACCATTTTGGTAATACACCAGCTACTACACCGCGTTATTCATGGAGATGAGTGAGTTGATGTTATATACATATAAAAAAATTAAAATTTAATATATGAATTTTTTTAATTACCGAAAAATTACATTAGATGAATTTAAGAGTACTTATGTTAATTTATTTGTCTGAGAAATGATATAAAATAACTTTATCTCTACTTCTGTAATAAAGCTTCAAATTCAAGTTCTAAGGAATACAAAACTAATTTTTTTGGGTTATCCAAAAATGAAAATTTCCTCTTTTCTGCAATACTATTTTTTTATCTTATTTTTAAGCACTAATTTTGTAACTACAAAAAAATTAAAAAAAAAAACATTTCTTTCGTATTTTTATAATTACATTTTTAATTAATTTTCACCCACATGGTGTCTCAATTTCATATAACGCGCTTATTGATAATGAAAAACCCTAATCTAAGCTATATTCTTTATCCATATTTGAAAATGCATTGGATACGTAATATCTCAAATTTTTTATTTGACACGTGACACTATTTCAGTAGCAAATATAACGAATTATTGAGAAATTTGAAAAATTTGTCAAAAAAAATTTCATGAAGATAAAATGATTTTGGATATGGGATTTAATGAAAAGAATTTTAGAGGTGAAAATGTGATGAAAGGACTAAATCACAGAATTTGAAAAGTTTGAAGACTAAAATGTAAATTGGCCAAAAAGAGAAATAAGGGTTTTTACTGCCTATTTGACGTGAGAATAAATGAGAATATGAATTAGAATAGTGAAAATAAGACCAAGTTGGAAAAATTAGAAAGTTGAGAGATTCAATGTAAATTTTTTAATTTTATCGAAAAGAGAGAAAATGTAATTTTCATCGGAAATAAGGGGCATCGCAATAATAGTAGGAACTTGCATTGGAACAACTAGGGAGTTATATGATACCACAGGGTCAAGCCTTGGCCATTGCACTATTTTTTTTGAGTTTTCGAGAGTCTTGAACACGTCCGATCATCCTCAGATAATTTTGAAATTATTTTATATTAATGCTAAAGTCCCCAAACCATCTCAAATTTGATTTCATAATTGTATAAAAGTGTTTTAAAATTTGAACTCTTAAATAAATTCAAAAATTCTTACTCGTACTTATTTCGATAACATCGGGGTGTTACAATGCAAATTGAGATGAAACAACATTAGTATGATGGACAAGTACCTGTAGACTTGTATCTGTAGGAGGAAATCCATCATTGTCTAAAGATGGAGATCATTTATGAGATGTGGTACAACAAATAATGAAATCTGAAGACTCCTTAAAAGATACAAACACCACGAGGTCAGTCCTCGGTTTCGATATAGAAGCAAGTAACGTAGGGTTAGATTTATAAGGAACAACAATGGATGGAATGGAAGGCGAAGCACCCACACCAGAATTTGGATTGACCAAAGGAGTATGTTCTTTGTTATATAACTATAAAAAAATATAATAATCCGATCAGATTGTCTGACTCGAAATACTCATAGTTTAAGTAATTTCAAACACTTTATTTGGAGAAGAAGATTTTGTTTCTAAATAAGAACACTATTCTCTTCATCTGGACATCTGATCTTAACTTCCATCAATACCGTGCATCAATAATCCCATATCAGAGATGGTAGAATCTCTGAGGTTGGCCCAGGAGTAGAAAGATCACGAGTATCAACGGATGACAAAGGAGCCTCATTTGGAAGGGTGTAGCTAAGACACCATGCAGCTGACATACAGGGGAAAAAACCCAGAAGTTTACATCAGTCATTAGAAGTCTCTCGCTAATTTATAATTTATCATGAAAACTATTCATAGGTACTCTAGATGTTTGGCCCTCCATGTTCGATTCATTCTCCCTTTTTTATGATTTGGCAACTGGGATTAAGAGAGAAGAAAGGAAAGCCTAAAAAAAGATAATATCATATTTAGTCTCTGTATTTTATCAGATCTTCTAATAAGCTCCATATGTTTTAAAAATATCTATTTTGGTTACCAGTGACATGTGGCTCAATTGTAGGGTGCCATATGTCAATTTTTTAAAGAATTTCTTATATCAAATAATAGAAGAGACCTCAAATTGAATAATTCAAAAAATTTAAAAGCAGGATTTAGGTTGTTAAAATGAATTATTAAGATTTTTAGGTATTTGCACCAAAAAAAAAAAGTATTTTTAAATCATATATTTGCGTCCGATCAATCTTAAATAAATAGTAAATTTATAATCTGTAATTAACAATAGGATTAAGTAATTAAATAGTGTGATAATTAATTTTAAAATTAATTTTTTATATTATTATATAAAATTCATTAAAAAATTTGGGGAAACCCTGGGTGACAATACTAGGTCTATTAAATTCAAGACCAAGCTAAGGGTTGGTAGGTCTTGATTCGTTATTAAATTTTAATTTTGTCCCTCCTAATTAAGTATTTATAATTTAATTTATGTCATTCAGTCTTTGGTTAATAAAAAAAAAAAAAAAGTATTTTTGACCTTTCCTATATATTTTTTGAATGAAACAAATTTTAATATTTAATTTCAGCTCTTTTAAGCTAAAATATTTAAATTTGGTTTTCTCAAAATTGTATAATCTTATTTTAGTTTTTCTACACATAATTACTAATCTTATCTTAATTGTTAAAAAAATTATAACTTACACACTCTTAACTGTAGTTAATTTTTTTTTTTGTGAATAACGGTAGTTAATTTTAAATTTTTTTATTACTTAAATCACTATTATGCACAAAAAATTAAAAATTAGGAAAAATAATCTGATTTATCATTAAAAAAATATAAATAGTATACCATCCTTTCAGTATCACACATGAATTCTAGGTCATTCTTATGTTTATTTTATTTCATTCTGCTGCCTTTTAATTATTAGAAACTAATGGACCCATCTGTCTTAAATTGACATTTGACTGCTTCAACATCAGATTTTCATAGGACAAACCTGTATCCGGACAAGACAAGTGGGCATTTACATGTTCACTGTAACCGTGTGGAATTCCACAGCTTCTTTTTCCAAATTTACTCGGCTAGCAAGATATTTAAACCAATTTCATTCACATGGAAACCTCATTAATTCCAACACACAACACGTATAGATCAGCTACGTACCATTCAGAGATGGCGCTGGCCACCGGGTTTCGCTTCTTTCCGACGGAAGAAGAGTTGGTTTCCTTCTACCTACGTAACCAGTTACAAGGCACGAGACAAGATATACACCGTGTTATCCCAGTCCTCAACATTTTTTACGACGTTGAGCCATGGGTCCTTCCAAGTATATATACTTTCTTCGGTGATCACACCAACATGATGAATCCTACTGTAAGTAGTTAAACCTTTTTTTGTTTATGGTTGCAGAGCTTGCTGGGGAGCTTTGTAAAGGAGACGTGGAGCAATGGTTTTACTTTACTCCAAGACAAGAGAGGGAAGCTCGTGGGCTAAGAGCTAGCCGAACTACAGCTTCGGGTTATTGGAAGGCGGCGGGGTCTCCCGGCTTTGTCTACTCGTCGGACGATCGAGTGATCGGGATGAAGAAAACAATGGTTTTTTACAAGGGAAAAGCCCCAAATGGGAGGAAAACCAAATGGAAGATGAATGAATACAGAGCCATCGAAGCACTGTCCGACCCATATGTGGCTGCACCTCCTAAGGTGAACATATGAAGATTTATATTGTAAAACTAAGTTCATTTAACTTCATTTTCTAATCATCGTTTGATTGTTGTTTACCATTTTTTAATGTAGTTGAGACATGAATTCAGTTTGTGTCGAGTCTATGTTGCATCGAGCAGCTCTCGAGCGTTCGATAGACGCCCACTAGAAGCACACGACAATGCCGCAACAACTTCCGGAGGAGCCTCAGGTACTTCACAATCTGGAGGAGACCACTATAATCCAGCCGAGGCTAGTGAAGATGAGATCTGGGAGTTGGTTAACAATCTTGAAGAACATGCCATAGGATGGGAACAACTTATTGAAATATAAGTAGGCAATCAGCCCCGTTCGGCACATATAACCGAAGAGCATGAACAAACGAACTTGGTAAATAGCAGATTTGCTATTCTTCATACTTGTAGATCAGATGAACACTACAACTGTTAAGCAAGTTCCAAGGAGATCATTTTGTGTAAAATAGGCTTTTGTTTTTTTCTTTTGGAGAAATCCCATAGTTTTTTGTGGAGATATCTGTGGCTGAAGCTTGTGTAAAATTGATTTGTTTTGATTTATAATTTATTAGATTTTGTTGTGCTGGTTTGTTCCTATTTTTGAGTTTTTTTTTTTTTTAATTTGTTATACTCGAATTGTATTATTGAAGATGTAAAAATTTTTAATAATTAATCGAATCGAAGTTTTTTTCAAATACATTAATCGAATCGAAATATTTCAATTTATCGATCGGTTAATTAAATTAACCGAAATTTATATACTTTTGGCTTTTGGTTAAAATAAATATAAAACATATAAAAAATGAATTGCTCATGTTGATTTTCTTTTATTTAATAGTTCAAGAATCTTTAAATGGAGGTGAAAACAACCAATAAAATATTAGAAACACTACATAAGTCTTAAAAGTTAGCAACCAAATACTACATAAGTCTTGAAAACAACAAATATTTCGGTTAATTAGTTAATTCAATTAATTATCCGATTTCGAATCGAATTAATCTATAATCAAATTTTTAAAAAATATTAACCGACTCCAAATCGAATTAAATTTGATCACCGACCGATTAACCGAATTAGATCAATTCAATCGATTAATTCAATTTTAATTGAAGCGTGAACACTCCTATCTATAATTGAAAATAAGAGGTTTCCTCTTAAAGTGTTTATTGCAAATTACCATGTTCATATTATGGGCACATAGATTTTGAGGGTTTGTAATTAAAACAAATGTTACACCTGTATAATTGATCACGGGTCAAGTCGTATCGAATCCAAGTGGGGTCAATATAAAATTTTAGGTTTGGGCTTAATCTGAAAAATGAGTCTAAAATTTTGTTCAAGCCCAACTCAAATAAAAAAATGCTAAACTTGAGCCTTACCTGTCCGTATTAAATTTTCTTATATAAAAATAAATTTAAAAATATAATATATCAAATTAAACTTATTCATGGGTAGGATCGCTTACCCCAAACCTGAAAAATGGAAGGATTTGGACAAAATACGATACCCAAAAAATAGGATTAAGTAAAATTTAAGGCTCGTTTTCTATAGGGTCGGGCCTTGGTAAAATTTTTTGGTCCCAAGCCCAGCCTGAATATTATGTTATAAAATAATATTATACTAATTATATATGTTAAATAATAATTTTATATATATATATATATTTATATTTATATAAAATCACTAATCCAATAATAATTAAATTCATTGCCCAAGACTTAAAAGAAACTTACCCAATTAAATAACCCAACCTATTAAAATTTTAAAATTTATATTTAATACAATAAAATATTTTTTTTATATTTGTTTGTGTTTTTTAATATAATTAAATATTTTAATGTGTTAGAGAACTTTTATTTTAACTTTTTTTTAATGCATTTAGTGTATTATTTTTTAAAAAAAGATTAATTTTAAATATAAATTAATCTACAAAAAGTAAATACAAGTGGGCTGGATCAAGTCCGAGATTATTTTTATTAAATCAAGTTGGGCTTGAACAAAAAAGTAAGCTCATTTTTTGGGCCGAGCCCAAGTCTGAAAAAGTGATCTAAATATCCTGTATAGACTCAGCTTAATCCATGAGCACCTCTAAATCAAATATACTAAAAATATTTAAATAAATACTTCCTAACAAATTACAAATACGTTAAAAAAGTATTTATACATCAAATACATCAAAATACATTAAGATAGTTGCAACTTCAAGCAAATGCCTTTAAAATAGTAGCAAAATTAACATTAAAATAAAAGTTATACAATATCCAAACAATAACAACAAAATAGTAGCAATATAATAGTAAAATGACAGCAAAACAACTACAAAACAGAAACAAAAAAAAAATTAGGTAGATTTGGGCCAAATCAGGCCCAAGTAAAAAAATATTACTCAAGACCTGTGTCATTTAAAAAACGGATCTTATTTTTGTCCAAACCCATTTCTCGAACTTATATTTTGTACTCAAATACTTTTACTTTTAAGACGAACCTTTAAATTTAAACGAATAATTCAACTCATAGTCAATTCAATACAAAAGATACCTAGGTTGCTTTAAGCCGAGTGATGGCTGCGTTTTAATATTGATATATTTTATATTATTTTGTTATAATTTTGAGAATAAAAAGTTGCATTGATTAGTTTAAACAGAAATACATTAAGAAGCAACGTTGGTTTGTAGGATTATCTCAGTCTTAAGCAAGTTTTTTGCCAGACGGACTCTGCAATTTTGCAACTTTTATCTTTGAAAGCAAAGTCTCTAGTTGGCATTTATTTATTTATTTGGATAAAATTAAGTGTTAAAGTGATGGGACGTGGTTGCAGCCAAACTATAGGGGTTACTACTACCTTCAATAATACTTTTAGAAATTAAAACTTATTCCTGGAGATTTGAGTTATTATGGATGAATAAAAAATTGTATCATTTATACTTAGTAGTAATGAGCGTGATAATAAGATATATCGCATCTAAAAAAAAAAAATCTAAGAAAAAAGCATGTTGGCTTGTAATTAGAGATGGAGTCAGACAATTTTTTTTGAGGAGTGTATAAATAAATACGATAGTAAAAGTTAAATTTCATCATTTTAATAATTTATATCTTTATAACATTTTTAAAAAATTAAATCAATTTTTTTTTTATTTTTTGAGGGTCAAAATGTAATTTTAATCAGATTAATTTAAAATTTTTAAAATTATAAAAGATGAAATTTTTCATTTTAAGGTGAGTGGTGTGATTACATCATCATGTTAATATTTTTTTAACTCTTTGAGAACGCATACACATCTTGCACACACAAGTGCTCGAACTCGAATCTCTTAAGATGAATAACATCATCTTTTCCACTGGAATCACTCGTTAAGTTTTCCGTATATATTAAATCTTAATTATATTAATAACTTCAATAAGAATCAATTATTACAAGTTGTAAACTAACTAAAATGTTTCAACCCACGTTAATTAACTAAAATCAATTAAGGATTTGTTTGATAGAAGAAAATTAAATCAATTAAAATTAATATATTAAATGGTTTAAATTTTTTTTTTTACATATATTTGATAATAAAATAAAGAGATAAAACTTTTTATAAAAAATTAAAAAATAATAAGTAAATCAGAGTTACTTATCAAGAAATATTTTCAATTAATTTAATTTAAAATTAGGTTTTTGTTTAAAATAAGGTGCAGTATTTTAAAATTAAAGATAAAATATAAAATATATATTTTTAAAATTTAAAATTTATATTTATTCTAATTATATTTCGTAATTAATTTCAAGTAATATATCAAATAATTTAATAACTTAAATCAATAATTAAATTTTCAACACTAATTTTCCCGCATTTAATTTTTAATTTTTCATACAACACCTTACAATCCTACCCATAATACCAAGTATAGATCAATCCAATTGCAATATTCTATTCAATTGGAAGGATAAACTAAAATGAGCTTATTCAGATATCTAAAAAAAATCTAAATTCGTAATTGCTGAAATGATAATCAAGAATCTATAAAAATTAATTTTTGTTTAGAAAAAAAAAAAAAAATTATTCAACCAACTAGAATCAGGTAATTTGTCTGTTCTCTCATAATCCTTAATCGGATAAGAATGAGTTTATAATCTCTTCCATTCCGCAAAAATTATTTAATAGTTAGTCTTAAAAGAATAAGAGTCTCAAAAGGTGGCTAAGACTTGCAACTAATTAAGCTTATGTTTTACAACGCACAAAGTAAAATATCTTACCAACTTTAAAACAACCAACTTGAACTCACTAATTAAAAAATAATAATAATTAATATTCATATTCATTAAAAATGTGGTGTTGCATGGCAGTCCGGAATATTCCATTGCACCAATTTGTTCTAAAGTAGGTACTGGTACTACTATAAGATTAAAATGGTAATTTTATTAGTTATTATTTAATTATTAATATTTTTTTATCTTTCAATATAAAAAGTTATTCAATTTTTAAGTAATAATTTTTAAAATCGTAATTTTAATTCTCAACTTAAAAAAAACCATCAACATTTATGAATTGGTTTTTTTTTTTTTTTTTTGTGATATTGAAGGTTAATTTTAAAAGAATGAGAAAATGTGAAAATTATTTTTTTGGATTTTTGGGTGTTTCTATTTTTTTGTATATTTCAATTAAATTTAGTTAATACATTTGTTTCTTTTAGATTTTTAAGTGAAAGGGTTATAAATAAAAGCAAAACTGTAAAAATGATCAAATTATATAATGTGTAAATGTTGAGTGTTAAATTTCTTAGAATTAAGACTAAATTGATTCAATGGACAAAAATTGAGGATTAAAGTAACTATTATGCTAATTTTAAAACTTACAGCTATTAGGCGTGATCAACTTTTTTTTGAACGGTAACCACAAATTTCAAACTCTTACAAAGAGATAGTTTGAGTAATCATGTTGCGAAATCAAACCATTAAATCACAAATAGACTAAAAACTGATACAAATCCAGATTAAAGCCAATAAATTGACTGAACTAAATTTTATGTATGACAACTACACATGATGAGACTCGGAGACCTACACATAAAATTATGCATGATAGCCCTCGAACCTAGATACTTAATATCCAGAATCTCCACCATTACCAACTGAACCAATGTCTCATGGATTGTGTTTTTTTTTTAAATAAAATAAAAATCAAATAATATTTCTAAAATTTTAAACAATAAATTTTAAAAATATAAATATTATGTTTTGATACATTCATTGAAAGCTGAACTCGATAAAATATTTGATAGTATATGAGTTATTATTTGTATATTATTTAAATCACATCAATATATTAAAAAATATATATTTTATTTACATTCGACTATTCAAGTTTTGATATTAGTAATTAAGATTTAATGATCCGGTAAATCTTAAGGTTTTTTAACTTTTGAAGCATTTTAATATTGTTAAAGAATTGCTAAATTGAAAAAAAAAAAAAAAAAGCAGCATTTTATAACTTTCCACCATTGCTTTCTTTGTAAACAATCAGAAAATAGGAAAATTTTAAAAATCTATAAACAACTAGATAAAAAAGATTTTTCACCGACATCATGACAAGACAGAATAAGTTAAATTAAAATAGCCACGAAACACAAAATAACTTTGATTATTATTTAAATGTGGATTTGAATATAGTGATTTTATTTATTTTTTGTCTCAAACTTTAAGATTGTTATAATATTTTTTATATAAAAAACGCATACTCAAATCTACTCTAAATAAAAAAGAATAAGTAATTTTTCTTAAAAAAAGTTTAGACTTACATTTTACAGATAAAAATAAAAATATATTTAAAAGAATTTTATTCATTGGAAATTAAATTTAATTGAGAATAATTTTAGTATGGAAAGGGAGAAAAATAATGGCGAAACGTGTTTAACATGATCTCATCTAATCAGATCAATTGTTTTTAAGTCAAAGATAGCCGAAAGTTAACGTAATCCAAAACCAAAAAACAAAAAGATAATCAATTCAGATTCAGATCTTATAGAACACCCACTCACCCCCAATCCAAACAAGCATCAATTTTCCCAGACAAGACACACACACACACAAATTTCAGTTTACAATTATGATCCGAACCAACGATGATGCTTCCTCGGCCTGGTCTTGGCACCAAGACAAGCTGTTCGAGCGAGCTTTGGTTATGTTCTCCAACGACGAATCACCCAACCGGTGGGAAAAAATCGCTGTCCAAGTTCCGGGGAAGTCGGCGGCGGATGTTAGGAGACATTACGAGGATTTGGAGCATGATGTTTTGGAGATTGAGTCAGGAAGAGTCGAGTTGCCGAGTTATGAGGGTGAGTTGGAACCAGCGAGTTCGGTTAACGAGTCAGGTGGGAGCCAAGTTTGTGTTGGATCCAAAGGAAAGGACAGGGAAAGCGAAAGAAGGAAAGGCGTCCCTTGGACTGAAGAAGAACACAGGTTAGAACCTAGAATTATTTACCTAAATGGTCTATATTTGCTTTTGCTCCCTCAACTATGGTCAAAATTGACATTGAGTCCTTATACTCTCGTGTCTGGTCATTTGTTCCTTTTTATTTTGATATTGCCCAAAAAGTTAACATTATTGAGTATTTCAGTCAGGGTTAATATATAGTTTGCTATTTGAATTTATTTAAAAGTATTTAATTAATATTTAAATTATTTTTTGAATTTAATTTATTTTTGAATTCGTATTCGGTCACATATTTTAATATCTTCACACTAACACTAGTTTATGATGGTACGATATTATCTACCAATCATACAGTAACACGTAACAATTTTTAATTATGCATATGACAAATATAAATAATTTTTTTAAAAAATATATAAATTAATAAAAAATTATATTTTTCCTCAATGAAATGTGACAATGGGTTTATTCCAAATGTGTTTTTAGTAAATTTTTAAATTTTTATAAAATATTGTGCTATATTATTATTATAACTTGATAAAAAATTAAAAAAAGTTTTACATCAAGAATGAATCTAGACTAACGTGTTGACTAGATTCAAATAAATTTAAATAATTATTTGTCGAGATTCATTTTAGATGTGGGTTTTTTAAAGCAATTATATATATATTTTTTATAAATTTATGAAGTTATAAATTTTATATTTAAATATTTTATAAATTTATATTATATATATTTCAAAATAATAATAACAAAAAACTACTATTTTATAAAAAAATAAAATATATAAAATTACTAAAAACACATAAAAATGAATGTAGTGAAATGGTTGTCTAGGTTATTTTTTATGTGAAATATATTTTTATAATCTTTCATTAATTTGTATATTTTAAATTTTAAAAATGTTTAAGTTTAAACTAATAATATAAAAAAACATGATATTCTAAAATTGAAGATTATTATTTGGTGCACAATAAAATTTTAACTTTACAAGAGGGTTCAAAATTTGCCACATATCCCATTTTCTTATTTTTTAAAATTTTAAAATACAACTTAAAAATATATTTCAATTTTTCAATTCACTTGTGAAATTAAAATCATTTGGTTACTATTACTGGACAGGCTATTTTTGATTGGACTTCAAAAGTATGGGAAAGGGGATTGGAGGAGCATATCAAGAAACGCCGTCGTTTCCAGAACGCCAACTCAAGTAGCGAGCCACGCACAGAAGTATTTTATTCGTCTCAACTCGGTTAATGAAAAAAACAAGAAAAGGTCAAGCATTCATGATTTGAAAATGGGAGATGATACTTCCATGGACCCCCAATCCAAGTTTTTCAATGAACAAGGAAGCTCCTTTGTGAATCATGGGTATGAATTCCCTTTGTTGTAACTTGTATACTTAGATTACTTGCACAAAACACAAAATTAAGAACTTGTATGACTTCCCTTTGTTGTAACTTGTACAGTATTACAACAGAGCTTGCAACGTATGTAAGCAAGTTTAAATAACATATAATTGTATAAATAATTAAGAATTTAGCAGTCTATTTTATGAATTTCCTGAAGGCCCAAACTTTATAAATTTCCAACTAGGGTTAGCAAATTTTTGCACAGTACTTGATAAAAGTCAAATGACAAGACCAGCAAAAAGGTCAGAGGTCATCTCTAGCCTATCCACCTCCAAGCAAGTCATTAATATTTGGCGCCATTTGTAGGAACTGCGCAAAGAACCATGGATCACACTCTTAAAGCTAACATTCCTTTCCCCAGTGCTAAGACTTACCCTTTATAAACTTCACCTTGTGCATGTTACCCAATACTTCTGATTTTACCCCCGTACAATGTTGAGTAATTTTTTGTGTGTATCATTGATGGGAGCATTCGAATATTTATATATATATATATATTGTCATTGTTCATGACATTACTCCACTGTTCATAATTTGACCTCACTATTTTTAGTATTGATATTTTGAGCGGGGCTTGGACATGTTGGACACATGTATTGCTCTAGGTTGTTTGTAAAATCTCGCGACCCCCACCCACAAACACCTTAGATGTATGTGAATTGGGACCACGAACTCCTTTCGACTCATGCAAGCTGATGTTGTGAGCTTTCCTTACTGTCCTCTCATTGTACGTCTTGCATGCACCCATTTGGTAAAAACACATGGACTTTAATGATATATTTATTATACTTTAAAACCCTTCACTGCTGGCTACTTGCTTTAGCACATACAGTTGGAGAATATAAACTTGGCACTTAAGCTACATCTTCTTTCTCTAAGATATTTAATGGCCAAGGATTCCTCACTGCAAAACGGTTCATCAAATCATGAAGAAGCTGACATTTTTCCAAGCCATGCATTTGGCTTCCATTTCATGCTTTGAGAGTTGCCGTCGATCTTGGCTTGTTAGAAATCACTGCAAAACTCAATCTTTAATCTTTGATGTGAGAATGAGAGAAATATGTTGATGTTATTGGTGGAAGGAGATGAAAGAAGAGGGGGATAGTTTTAATTTAATTTAATATTAATAAAAATAAAGTTAAAATAATTTTTTATCATTGAAGTTGTTTATTAAGGGTCTCTTTGGCTGAACGGTGTGTTTACTTACCGTTAGTGTAAAAATAACAATGATGATCTGTAATTTAAGATAAAAAAAAAATTAAATGCACCGTATTGAAGGTAAACATCCATTCCACATAGACCTTAAGTTCATTCTGATACTTATACTTCTTTTTTTTTTAATCTTTTTAGTATTTGAACTTAACAACTATATTATTTGAGGTCTGATTTTGAAAATATAAAAATTTAATAATGTGTCAAATTGAGATCATATAAACATCATTATTTGAAAATTAAAATATTTATATAATTTTATATAATTTTATTTTTTATTATTATGTGACACTTTAATATTATACCAAAAAATTACAAGTATTAAAAATTTGGTGTAAAAAATTATAGGATAAATTTCATAATAGTCACTTTTATTTCTCTCATGTTACGTTTTAGTTACTTATGTTTGAAATGTTACGTTTTAGTCACTTACGTTAACATGTTGTAACATTTTAGTCATCGAATCGTTAATTTTCGTTAACAGTATAACGGTAAGCTGGCATGACATGTTAAATCACCATTTCAAACAAAAATTATAGGTTATACAATTGGTCCCTATATTTTTTTGTTTTGAGTAAATTTTTTATGTTCTTTTAATTTTTTTTCAGTCTCTTCTGCTTCTTCTTCTATTTTCCTCCTTTCTCCAACTCTTTTAACGTAAAAAAAAAAAAAAAATTGCTCGAAACAAAAGAACATAGGGACCAATTGTATAATTTAACCTAAAATTTTCATTTGAAATGATTATTTAACGTGTCACATTAGTTTACCAGTACACCATTAACAGCAATTATGGCTCTGTGATTAAAATGTTACAACACGATAACCTAATTAATTTAAACGTAACATTTCAAACATAAATGACTAAAATGTAATCTGAGACAAATAAAAATGACTATTTTGATAGTTTATCCAAAACTATATCATCCTTATTTATTTTAACATCGATTAAAAAATGGATTAAAATTTAGATACGGAAAGAAATTTAGCTAAACCAAAAGAATCATACATATTTGGTTTAAACGACAAAGGAAGAAGAAAGAATTATTAAAATGTAATTAGTATTAATTTTAGCTTAATTGTTTTCATAAATATTTAAACAATTTTTACTTTCTGAAGCGAAAGAAAAGTAAATTAACAGAAAAGGAAACAAAAAATTCTCGATGGCGATCCTTTACGCGGTGGTGGCTCGAGGCACGGTGGTTCTAGCGGAGTTTAGCGCCGTGACGGGGAACGCTGGGGCGGTGGCACGGAGGGTGCTGGAGAAATTTCCGGACGAGGCTGATTCGAGATTATGCTTCTCGCAAGATCGTTATATCTTTCATATCCTTAGATCCGATGGCCTTTGTTTCCTTTGTATGGCTAATGATAACTTCGGGAGTACGATTCTTTTACTTCATCATTTCTGAAATTCTACATCTTCTCGAGCTCTGTTACGAGTTTAAATCTATATGTCGACAACTGAAGTAGTGAAAGGGATTTTGAATTCTTTCTTTTAGAGTGTAGGGATTTAAAGTCTGTGACTTGAAATGTATGCTTCGTTTAATTTTCTTTTCTAGTGTTCATATCTTGCTTTATAGTAGAACTAACCAGCTACTTTCATTTAATTTAGCATTGATTTAAGAATAATGCATAGGATTTATCTGTTAGCAAATATATCAGCATAAGGGGTTCGTTTTTGGTGCTTAATCAGTAGCTAGAGAATCATAGTTAATCACATGAATTTAATATATATAGTTACTTCTATTGCCCTTAAAACACTAAAATTATTCATATTTCCTCTCATAGATCCATTTCCAACACCTTAGGTTCAGATTAGATACATTTGACGTAACTAACAACTTCTATTTGAAGCTAACATTGGGGTATTCTTGAAGAATAGCTTTGAACAATTCCATTCAAAATCATCAAATTTCTCCTTTGTTTGATTTTGGATTAGTAGTTTTTTCATTCCTTTTTTCCCCCATTATGGAGATAAAATTCGGTATGTTATTCTATTTTATTTATCCTTTTTTCCTTTAATAGAAGTTCTAATCATTTCTGTATCATTTTAACAATCGCTTTGTACCTTAAGCTTATGAGCAGTTTCATTACTATGGATTACTTTACTGTTTTTGCAAAAAAATTAATGTGTTTCCTTTTGGGGTTTGGCTTGATTTTATCATTTGAAATATGGATATTAATTTGTATACAGCTTTATCTCATTGATAAAAGTAAAAGAAACAGAAGATATCCTTTATGAGTCACTATTAATTACTCTGCCTCAATGCAGGGAGAATTCCATTTTCGTACTTGGAGGATATTCACATGAGGTTTATGAAAAACTATGGCAAAGTGGCTCATTATGCACCTGCATATGCAATGAATGATGAGTTCTCGCGGGTGCTACATCAACAAATGGAGTTTTTCTCTAATAATCCTAGTGCGGATACTCTCAATCGTGTTAGAGGTGAAGTGGGTGAGGCAAGTATTTGCTATAGCTGGAACTTTATTATTTATTCATCTTTTGGATTTTCCTAATATTATTTTTTTGGTATCTCGTGCCTGTCATGATGTGTGGATGGGTGCTTTAGGGTGTTGCAAAATTACTTGCTCTTATTCAGGCTAAGTTAATTACCTTTGCATTTGACCATGTAGTTCCTCGGCAATTGTTTTCACTGCATAATGTCTTTGAAATTCAAATCACTAACCCTGTTGGAATGAGGTTTTTCAACCTTACGAACTTTATACTAGTTTCATCACTAGTGTTAGCCAGTTCTTTAAGGAGAAAACACCTTCGATCAGGATATCTGGAAAAAAATCCTTATGCTTGTTATTGTCCGTGACATTAACATTGTAAGTTGAATGCCTGCACATCAAGTGACTATTGTGCCCTGAATTTGTGATTAATTTTTAAATTTCAGATTCGTACAATTATGGTGGAAAACATTGAGAAAATACTTGACAGAGGCGACAGGATTGAACTTCTTGTTGACAAAACTGCAACGATGAAAGATGGTGCATTCCATTTCAAGAAGCAATCTAAACGCCTTCGTCAAGCTCTTTGGATGAAAAATGCCAAACTCTTGTGAGTACTTTAAATTCTTTATATATCTTATTTTTGTTTTATGGAAATACAAACAAATAGCCCATTTATTAATGGCTAAATAATGAAAAAACAGCTAAACTTTACTACTGAGTATATATAAGCCCCTATACGTAAGTTATACCCAAATAAGCTCATAACATTTAATTTGCTGCTAAATAAGACCATTACCTGTACTTTGTACCCAAATATAACCTTGAATTGATACCTAAATAACCCCTAACATAAATCAACCTTCTATTTGGAATACGGGCTTATGTAATCAAAGGATAAGGACTTGTTTGGATACAGTAAAATAAAAGCATAGGGGACTTGCTTAAGAAAAGTGAAAATGTTGGCCTTCTTAGTATTTTAGCCTTTATTAGTTCCTATTATCTACAATCCTGGAACAAAAATATTGACTTTGGCTGCCTATATCCAAGGAAGGGAACCAACGAGAGAATGAAAGACATAAATAGAACATAGAAAAAGGGGGAAAAAAACTAGTTGTTATATTCTTGCAAAACAATGAAAATTCAAGAGAGAGATAACTGGCTAGATTTGAATATGCTTTCTAGAGTTATTTTACATAGGCCTTTTGTTCTGCCACCGAGCTTAAGAAACTTTGCTCAATTGTGTTTAATCAAAGTCTTCAAGTTTCTGATTCTTCTAATTCATGTACTGTGTACAAAACCTGCTTATAAGGGATAACATGAAAAATTGAGGAAAGCATCGGTTTGATATTTGACTACTTGTGAAGAATTTCTGTTGGGCAACGTCAATGGAGTTGTAACTGATGTTCCCTTTTCTTAGTCTACTTGTAACTTGTGTGAAAAACTTGTCAGACTGTATTGCTAGTTTGCCATTATCAGCTGTTATCATACATGCATGTCAATAGAAATCATTTTAATATCTTAAATTAATTTCATGAATAATTTTAATTTGATATTATAGTTGTAACTACTCGGGTCTTAGGAACATATTCAGTTCCACACAAGGAAACTTACACGTCTGTGTGTACAGGGCACTGTTGACATGCTTGATTGTTCTGTTGCTGTACATAATAATAGCTGCTTGCTGCGGAGGCATCACTCTACCTTCTTGCAGATCCTGAGTGGCAGTCTTACTGGTCTAAATTTCTGGTGAGGTACGCATTTATCTTCAACAATTTTTGTGCAAGTTTGTACCTTAGGAGCCTCCTTGGCTTCCCAATGGAGGTTTCTAGGTATTTTTGGCAACATAGTCTCTATACCCGCTCAGTTGTGTCTACTATTTATTTTTGGGGTTCGATGAAGACTGCCTGTTGTAACAATCATAATATTTTCTTCTTCAAACAATCAACTGTTCAATGATTTTAGTTCTGGTGTCTTTATATTTTACTTCTCCTTGCACCTCTGTCAATCAATCCATGTTATTTAGTTCTTGGTTTATTTAAGACCTCTCTTTTACTTACATGCAGAACGAACGTTGCATTGTAGTTGAAATGCAATTAGGTTGTAAATGGAATCGAATTTTACGATGTTCTTTTTGTATTATGTTGCTGCTGAGATTTTAAGAAAGTTATGAAGTGGGAACTTCTAACTGCAAGTTATGTGATTACTCTTATGCTAAGCTTTGATTAATGTTTGAAGTCTTGGTAGGAGTTGAAAGGAGGGGATGGGGGATAAACGAGAGATATGTGCTCACGTGTCATATGGGTTTGTCTCAGGAAAAAAACACTTTGAGTTCAACTATGTCATTGTTGAGTTGTACTGAGCTCGCGAGCTATTAAAGAAGACAAATTCGAGTATGTTATTATTTGAAAGCTTAATGAAGCTTTTTATTTCTAATTAGTGTTGAAAATTTCAATATTGAACTTATATTTGAGGCTGAGGATAAATAATGGAGAATGGGAATTGTGTTCATTTTTAATAGATAAATCTTGAATCGAGTTTCGAAAATGAAATCCGATCGAACTTTAGTTGAACTTTTAGGTTCTTACAACTTTGAGTTGATTCAACTCAATTGATGATTTGTTATTTGAAGTTTTACTGAGGATTATGTGCTCAACTTAAACTTGGCACTAGAAATAAAAAAAGTTTACTGTTTCAATAAAATAATACCAACAATGAAAGAAAGAAAGGAAGATAAAACCCTCTTTTATAATAATAATGTTTTCAAAAGAAGAACGACGATGCTAATGGACTGAGTCAGATAATTGGTTTTTTATTCAACAGGTTCAATTATTAGAATAAAAAAATTAAAGAAAATTTAGATATTCATAAAAATATAGAAAGGGGTAATGTAGAAAAAAAAAAATTAAGAAACACAAATAAACAATAATGAAAACATAAACACCCATTCTGACAACTGAATTAAATATTTAAGTCAACTCAATTCAATTGGTTTTTCTAAACCGGTCTTTTTAGCAATTTAATCGGTTTAAGTCAATTCAACACTTCTCTAACCAATTGAACTACTGATTTTTATCCAACAAAACCGTGCAAAAGGGAAGAGGAGCTGCATATGAGTGCAACAAGCTAGCTAAAACTATAACTAAAATATTAAATGAAATAATTTAACTATAAATATGAAACAGAAATCAAGATTAGGTAGCCATCCTTGTTAGCTAAGTAGGAAGAAAGCGAAATCTCGTAATTCAATCACAGGAACCTTCAAAGCTTCTGTCTACAACCTAATTTCTAATCCCCTATTTGTAGTAGCTGGGGTTTTCTAAAAACAATCTTTACTGTTAAAATAAATTACATAATCAGGTAATATCTTAAGAGCATTATTTGTATACAAAATATATGTTAAATTATTTGTATTATATTTCAAAGAAAATGCCAAAAAAATGTAATAAAATCAAGAACATTAAACTGTTTTTTTATTGTAGTGTTCAATGGCGTAGTAAAGGGGTGGTCTCGTCATAACACGTTATTTGGTATCTAAATTTAACCTTTTTTTTTTTTTTTAATGTGATACTTATGTTAATTTTTTATTCAATCTGGTATTTGTATTTGACAAAAATTATACATTTTGATACCTAAAGGTAATGGTAATAATTTTTTTAGTGTTTAATTTGGATTTTAGAGTTCACTTGAAGAAAATCGATAATTAGCTAACAGTTAACTTTTATCAAATAAATCCTAAAACCTAAATTAATGCAAATTCATTGGACTGTATTTGAAAAATTAAACATAAAATCATGGTAACATTAATAATTAACTTTAATGAAAAATTCAAACATGATAATATTAATAATTAAATTTCATCAAATAAACTCTAAAAGCCAAATTAGATACTAAAAACTTAACACTATTACCTTTGGATACCCACATATAAAATTTTTACAAATATCAGATTGGACCAAAAAATAACCTATGTATCACATTTTAAAAAAATTTGTCAAATTCAAAGTACCAAATAATATATATATATTTTTTCAATAACAATAAATTAAGGCCAACTAAAGTAAATTTTGTATTTCGTTTCTCTAAATTTTTTATTTTGATCCCTTAAAAGGTTTTGTAATTTGATATACTATTAGTTTAATTTTATCCCTTTCCATTTCCCATCAATCAAATATATATTTACATTAATTATTGAATTAATAATCTTATTCTTATACTCATAAGAAAGAAAAACAAAATTAAATCATTATAATATTTAATAAAATTATATATTAATATGATTTACTTTTACCAATCAATATATACTCTTTGAAATAATTTTATGCATATTTTCACTATTTTAATTAGATTTTTCTGGACTGAGACTTCAATTCTTTTAAAATCTTTTACATATTGCACATGAATAATAATAATTGAAAATTTGAAAATTATTTTATTATAAAAAAGTTATTTAAGTTCGTAATCATAATGTTATATATAATATTTAAAGTAGTTTACGAATTAGAGTTCTTGGATAGGAGAAAAAAAAATTGTTTTCTCAATGTCTAATTTAACTTTTAGTATTTAAGATTTGAGTAAATTACACCACAAGTCATTCTAAAATAGCGTCGTTTTAATTTTGATTATTTTAATTTTTTTTTTTTGTTAATTTAATCATTATAATTAAGACAATTGTTTGAATTGGTCACTGTCATTAAAAAATCAGTTAATTCACTAACGATTGTTGATGTGGCATTTTTTTTTTCTTTTGATTAAAATTAGAGACCTCATTATAGTTAGTTCAAAACACTTTTTATTTATTTGCAACATAAATATTTCAATGGTGACATCATCAACATTTAAATCCTCTTTAAGAAGGAAAAATCGAACGACAATGATGATTTATGATCTAGGGGTGAGTATTTGATCGAATCGAGTAAAAAAATTTCGAGTTAGTCGAGTTGACGAATATTATTTTAGCAACCGAATTCAATTTAATTTTTTTTTTCGAATCGAGTAAAAAAAATTCGAGTCAAATCGAGTCGAGTTAGCGAATCCTATTATTTATACCCAAGGTTACGTTTATATGGACCGAACAATATAATGGTTTTGACTTTTAACTTAATGAGTAAACATTTATCAAAACGACGTTGTTTTATCTTTTCTTATTCGGATTTTCGAATAACTCGAATTGTGTAATTCATATCCAAATTAAACCGAAAAACTTAATTTTTTATTCGAATTTATCCGAATAGCTTGATTAGTTCAAATAACTTAAACTATATAATTTAAAATTTAAATTATTTTTTAAAATTTTCAAATCGAATCGAATTTATCTCACCCATCCTGGCAAACCCACCCACCAGCATAATACCAGTGACCACTGTACCGCCACTAACAACCACGACAATGTCGTCTCTATTGTTTCTTCCAAGTAAAGCATCTCTCTTTTACTACAATTTAGATGAAAACTGAATATTCCCGATTTATTATATAACATCATAAATTGTGGGGTTCTGGCCTTTTGCAGATTAATAGAATTGGATGTTTGTGTAGAGGTGAGAACTGCTCGATATATTTTAGAAAAATTCATTGTTTTTATAATAAAATTATATACTGATAGGTGAGAATACAAGTGGAAAAATGACCTTGCCATGTGGGAAGTAGAAAAGGGACCAAGCTGTCTGGCATAGCAAAATGAGAAAACAACAAGGCACTAGCTTTCCATCCAATCATTCACCGCCACGTAGTTCTCCTTTGCCTAATTTTGGCCGCCCCATTATTTGCCTGATTCAACCATTAGAGAACTGCATTTTGACCAGGCATATGCTCCAAAACCAAAAACTTCTCACAGGTGAAGCATCTGTGAGTGGCATTTATAATGGAGTCCAAAGCATGACCACATAAACTATTTAAGTGGTCGTTGGTAAATCACATGCTTCGTTAAATGCCAAATTTAATCTCTTGTTCCACCTGCTGCGAAACAAATCATTCCTCTCTGTATCCACTTCCCTTTTCCTCCCATTCATGGCAACCTTGTTTGGGCCAGTTTTATCAGCTTATACAGCCAGCAAGGATCCACCACTCTTCCCTTCTCCCACTGCTTCTCTTCCTTCTTCAAAACCCCGTTTAACAACATCAAGCGAGATCCATCATCATGAGATCAACACCAGCAGGTTTGGTAACTTCCTCCACTTAAAACCAGAGTCCAAACCCGGCTGCTTAGATTCCGATCTTCCATGGTTCAACCCTTCGGATAGGCTGTGCTTCGATGTCATCATTATCGGCACTGGACCCGGTGGTCTCCGGCTCGCCGAGCAAGTATCCCGATTCGGAATCAAGGTATGTTGTGTGGATCCTTCGCCGCTTTCAGTTTGGCATAATAATTATGGAGTGTGGGTGGATGAGTTTGAGCGCTTAGGACTAGTGGATTGTCTAGACAAGATATGGCCTATGACTTGTGTCCATATTGATGATCACAAGACCAAGTATTTAGACCGGCCTTATGGTAGGGTCTCTAGGAAGATACTCAAGACAAAGTTGTTGGAGAATTGTGTCTCAAATTCTGTTAAATTTCATAAAGCTAAGGTTTGGCAAGTGAAACACAAGGAGTTCGAGTCTACCATTGAGTGCGATGATGGCAGTGAGCTTAAGGCGAGCTTAATCATCGATGCTAGCGGTTTCAGTAGCAGTTTCGTAGAGTACGATAAACCTAGGAACTATGGGTATCAAATTGCTCATGGTATTTTAGCTGAGGTTGATAGTCATCCTTTTGACTTGGATAAGATGGTTCTCATGGATTGGAGAGATTCCCATTTAGGAAACGAACCTTATTTACGGGTTAACAACTCGAAGTTACCAACGTTCCTATATGCAATGCCGTTCGATTCGAACTTAATATTTTTGGAAGAGACTTCTCTGGTTAGTCGACCTGTGCTATCTTATTCAGAGATCAAGAGGAGGATGGTAGCAAGGCTTAGGCATCTAGGAATTAGAGTTAGGAGAGTGATAGAAGATGAAAAGTGTTTGATCCCAATGGGTGGTCCTCTCCCTAGAATCCCTCAAAATGTAATGGCTATAGGTGGGATTTCTGGGGTAGTCCATCCATCGACTGGGTACGTGGTGGCTCGGACGATGGCGTTAGCGCCACTCGTGGCGGAAGCTATCGCGGAATGTCTTGGTTCAACGAGGATGATACGAGGGAGACCGCTTTACCATAAAGTATGGAATGGGTTGTGGCCGATTGAGAGGAGACTTAGCAGAGAATTTTGCTGTTTTGGAATGGAAACTTTGCTGAAGCTTGACTTGTTGGGAACAAGGAATTTCTTTGAAGCATTCTTTGATTTGGATCCATATTATTGGCATGGTTTCCTGTCTTCAAGGCTGTCTCTTAATGAACTTGCTTCTTTAAGCTTGTCTTTGTTCGGACATGCCTCTAATTCTTCCAAGCTTGATATTGTGGCAAAATGCCCTGTTCCTTTGGTTCGAATGTTGGGAAACCTAGCTCTCCAAGCCATTTAGTGATGGAAGATTTGATCAATGAGGGCACCATTTCTTATGCTTTCTTTTTCTTTCTTTCTTATGTGGGAATGTATGAAATTATTTGCATGCTTTGGATCACCTTTTAAGCACATTCAGTGCTTAATTTAATGTAAAATATACTGAAATTTTATGAATTAATTGATTATAACTTTTAATTTGAATTTGTTATTAAATTGTAGTTTATACTAAATTATCATCACCATCAAAACTATCAAAGCTATTCCCATTGTAACCCAAATATTTTTCTTCAACATATGTTGAATGTCTGTTTTCACTCAATTGAAAATGAAAGTTTACATTAAAAAATTACGTGAAAAATGAATAAAAATGAAAGCTAAAGTGTTAAGATACTCCCTATTATCGATCCGATATTCGATTACTTGATTGGATATTGACCCGCATTCTATATGGTTCGCACTTTGAGTTTGTATGTAAAGTGCTTGCACGCTTCTATGAGACCGCACGATGTGGATATTGAAAAAATCCCGGTTTGAAAACCGTTTTTTTGCACAACGGAAAATTAAAATTTTGAAAATCAATCCGGTTTGTGATATTTATAACAATAAACCCTAATCGAGTTCATACCTCTATCTTCGGCTTAGTGGATTTTCATCGTTCCCGGCTTTCAACCAAATGATCTTTTCTGCTATTCTCATACCATGAACTGCTTCGAGTGTGGGTTCGAACCAATTGAATCGAAACACAAAATTAGAAAAATTTTCTCTCTTTTATTTGGGGGTGAAAACAGGAAAAGAAAACCAATAGAATTGTTATTCTGGAAAAATATATTTGATAGTTTGAGAATAAATTCTCTCTATTTTTCGACCGAATAATAATCTCTCAAGGTTGTGTTAATAATTTTATCGATGCCATCTATTTATAAGGAAAAAAAGGTACAATCCTTGTTGAGTTGTAGTGATTTATTTCAAATAAAAAAATATCCTACCTAGAATAGAATTAAGGTGGGCAGCACACCTTAGTTCATCAAGAAATGAATAATAGAGGCTCGAGTTAAAGGAACGAGGCATACATAGCACATCCCAATATACTTCATTGCTTACTCGACTTGTTTGAATTCTCCCCGAATCATCCCTCGGAAGCTAAACATCGTTCCACAATGCCACCTCTCTGCCTGACCCAATCTGCCAATGAATACCCAACTCCAACAGCCCCTTTGCACTCAAAATACTCCTCCGTGTTAGTGATGGATAAGAGCCTAACTTATAACTCATAAAATCATCGTTTGGAAAATATTTTGATTTAGTAGTATCAGCCGCCCTTTTTTCGTTAAAAGTGCAATATTAAATTTGATAAAATTTTGAAAACTCATGCCATCTGAAAACTTTGAATCACATAAACGAGATTACGTCCACCAATAAATTTCTCTCTTGCTCGATCTTTTTTGCCACTAATATTTTGCCATAATCATCTCCATTTGCTTACATAATGTGCTTGGCAATAAAAAAACATGACATTGCATAAGTAGGTAAAGCCTATAAAATAGAGTTAATAAACATTATTTTACCTCCTTGCAACAAAAATCGTTTACTCCAAGTATCCAACCAAGCTCACATTCAATCCACAAGGCCTTGGAATGTTTCTTTTCGATTTCGACCCACCATTCTTGCCAAACCTAAATACTTCTTCAGGTTAGTATTATTCCGAATCCCCAACAATTTGGTAATATGACCCCTCAAATAAGGTTGTATTTTTGAACTAAAATAAACCAAAGATTTATCCAAGTATACCCGTTGTCTCGAACAACTCTCGTGCTCCTCCACAATTGACTTTATTATCATCGCTCCATCTACAATAGTCTCACCAAACATAATGCTATCATCGGCGAATAACAGATGCGTGAGACTAGGGCACCCTCTACAAATCCTCGTCCCTCGAAGAGTCCTTGATTCCTTAGTCGAAATAAAGTAGAGAAACCCTCAATTTAAATTAAAAATAGATATGGGTTAAACATGTCACTTTGTCGAAACTCTCTAGTTGGTCGAAACACTGATGTTGTCGAACCATTCACAGGAATTGAATATGAAACAAAGGAAATATAGTGCATAAACAAATCAACCCACTAACCACTAAAACCCATTCGTAATAATATTGCCTCCAAAAAAGATCATTCTATCCTATCATATGCCTTACTCATATCTAACTTCAATGCAAAGTTTCATTTACTTTAATCCTCTGTATACTTATTTTTTTTAGAGAGTGTAAGATTTCATATACTATAAAAATATTATCAGAAATAAGCCTCCTTAGAATGAAAACACTTTGGACTTCTTCTATACATTGATTTAACACATCTTGAAATCTATTGAAAATAACTTCAAAGATAATTTTATATAGCATCGAGCATAAGCTTATAGGTTGCAACTAAGACATGCTGAGAGGATTAGAGACTTTGGGAATCAATACTATAGAAGTACGACTAATATCTTTCAAATCTAGTTCATGATTCAACACTCTAACACAATACAATACTTACGAATTTGATTTATTATTCGCATTAAATATGATATTGTTATCCTAATTTGGATTCAAATTAATTAAATTTTATATTAAATAACTAAATAACTAAATATTTGTATTTAGTAAATATAAAAATATTTTTGATAAAAAATTTAAAAATAAAATAAAATTGAATTTGAATATGTAAATTTATGATGCACAAAAATAAAATAAATAGAGATAATTAAAATAAGTAAAATGGCTACAAACAAAGGAGCTTAGCATGGTCTTAGCTTGAGGGAAGTAAAGCAAGGAATAAAGTCTCATAAAGCAAACTGAGAAAACAACAAAGTACTATCCTTCCCACCCAATTAAAGACGGCCACGTCACACTCCTCAATTTAATCCCCTGATGTACAAATCCCACACCTGCTCCACCGGCATACTCCCCACGTGTCAGCTTCTCGGCGACGAGCCACCCCGTCGTCGACGTTTAAAAAGCAGCCAGCCTCCCATTTTCTCTTTATAAAGCGACTTTTCTCAATTTTTTCTTCTTTTCTTTATTTTCTTTATTTTCTTTTTTTCTGTCTTTAAATACTCTTCTTTGCCTTCTGACTTATCTCCTTTCTTTGCCTTGTTGCCTTTCTTCAAAACAAAAACCCTAACCCAGAAAATAAATAAAATACCCATCTTTTTTTTTTTTTCCTTTTCCTTCTCTTGCAGATCTAAACTGGGTTTCCAAAACCTTTCTCTCTCTGTTTAAAGGTGAGTTTTTTTTTCTTTTCCTTTTGATTTTGATTTCGATTTATGGATTGGTTTTTATTTCTGGGACTTTCTTGATCGGGGATTGGTTCTTTTGGGTTTTGGATATTTGCTTGGTTTTTGTGTTATTTTGTTACCCTTTTTGTATGCTTGGTTGATTGCTGAGAAATGGTAGGAAATTTTCATTAATTTAATTGTAGAGAATGTTTTTTTATTTTACTGAACCGTTAATTATCTATATGATAGGATAATAGAGAGGGTTTTTGGTTATTAAGATCCTTTTTAGCCGTTTCCTACCTTTTCTTGGGAATCAAACAAGGTTTTGGTAGATATAGTTTTCATGTTTTGGTTGATATTCTTTTTTCTTGGAAATTTGCGTGGTTGTTGATTGCAGCTTGGGCTAGTGAAGGTGAATTTTGGGGAATTTTTTCTGGGTATAAAATATCGAGTACTTTGAGGGTTTTATTGTTTAAAGTACGAGGTCTGGGTCTCATGAGAATTGTCAGGGGAATGCAGAGATTGTTTCGTGAGGAGGCAAACGTGCTGGGCTGGAAGAAATCCTTCAGCCAAGGGATTGGCATTACCGCGCCGAAGGCAAGAAAACGAGACAAAACTATGAGTCTCGGTCTCTAAATTTAGGGGGTTTTGGAAAGGAAGAATTAGGGCTAGTGCTTCTCATTGAGAATAATTATCATCAAAAGAAATGACTCGCATTTTGGTTCAACGAGGTTCCACTGGCAGCTCTTCTTCAAATCCAAGCCGATCTTCTTCTTTGCCTGGGCAATCTTCCTCTAGGACAGAGCCACAAGTTTCTTCCCTTCAGGTTCCACCAGCTTCAAGAGATGATGAAGTTAGTGAGGAAGTGCAGGAACAAATTGCTTCGGATGAAATTTTAGAGTGTTACAGTAATGAAAATAAGGCCACAGAAAGTGATGATCCTTCGCCAGAAAACTTGCGTAATGATCGGAACATAACTTCAAGTGATGCACTTGCTGAGGTTGAACAAGTGAACACTCTTGATGCCTCAGGTCCGTGCGAAGTAATGAATGATTTGGGTGGGTTGAGGATTTCAAAAAAAGTTGCTGCTGAAACTGAAGGTTCAAGCAACGATCCCTTACCTTTTGGCAATGGAAGATCATATCCGCCTCCACCGCCTGTTCCACCTCCTAAACCTTTAGCAGCTAATTCCAATTCAAGAAGATTTGCCTTGGGAAGTTCAAATCCTGTTCGAGCTGGATCATCTAGAAGAGCTGTTGCCTGGCCCACTGTTTCAACAAGGACATCACCATCTGGGTCACGTCCATCTTCTCCTAGATCTCATGGTGAGAGTGAGGGTTACAATAGTGCTGATGAGCAGAATCCATGCTTTGTATCCTCCTATGATGATGTAGTAAGTTATTCTGAATAATCAAATCCTTATTGTGTTTCGTGTAGATTATCTACAAATCATCTGTTTTGGAAATTCTCATATCACTGGCATGGGAAAATCTGATATAATGATATGCTAACGTACCATGTTTCTTTTTCTTGTAAGACTATGCCAGTTGACTTCAGTTTACTAAGTTTTGTATATAATAGGTTGCTACTTCTGCGATTACAAGAATAAGTGCATTTTTCTATTTTGTTGTAGATAAGCCATGTTTTCTTATATTTGCATCTGAAGATTTTTATATTGAACTTGTAGTTTATGATGTTTTCTTATGCTTGAATGCAATGTTCTGTACACTTATTGTTCTTTTTGAAGAGATATGAACTGAAGTTAATGCTTAGTTTTGTGGTTTGATTTTCAACATCATATTCACCTTTGAAACTGGTTTGTTGCATCTGATCCAGGAAAGAGAACGCCAATTCGAAATAGATATCAGACGAGCAAAAGGCTTAGAAGTTAAACGGATGCTAGAAGATGGGAACTGCCTCTTCCGTGCTGTTGCTGATCAAGTGTATGGGGACTCTGAAGCTTATGATTTAATTCGACAAATGTGCATTGATTACATGGTATGTATATCTCTTACCTGAATCTTGATTTTTAAAATAGGTGCCATAATATTCTATTACTTTAATTATAGGTGCTAGACAGTCACTCTTTGGCATGCTAATCTCAATTTGAATGAAAAAGTTGGGTTAAATTCTCTTAGAAATGGAAAACCATGAATTAATTAGCTACCGAAGCCTTCTCTAGAGTTGATTAGAGAGTTGGAGTTTCTAATGAATTGTTTACTTTTGATATTCACGTTTGGTTAGCTGCATCATAAATAGATTTTCGCTTCACATTTTCTGGATGCAGGAGATGAATAGAGAATCCTAAAATATGGAAAGAGGAATAGACTTTCATTAATCTGGGATTCCAAAATTAACATAGTAAAATGAAGGCTGAATGTTCCTGTTTTCCTCAAGTCTCAAAATCCTGATCTGTAAATTCTGATAGTATATAAATAGAACTGTAGTCATTAGTTAGGTTAAAGTTTTGAGCATAATTACAGGACAGAGGTGTCTAGAGTTGTAGCGACAATTTTTTTTTTATATTTACAGTAATACAGTTCTGTATCTAGTATCCATCTTTTTTATCTTTGTCCAATAAGACCAAGTCTTAGGCTTCTAGGGATGATTGAAAGCAAATGGATTTATCGACTTGCAGTTGCAATGTCTTTGGTATATTCCTCTTCTAAGTGCCAGTAAGGGCTAGTTTACCATTGAGGTTGAAAAGTGCTGTGAGAATGTGCTTTAGAGAAGTGCATTTGAAAATTTTGATAGTATTTACCATCACTGTCAAAAGTTCTTTTGGGATGATAAAATGCCTATTTTTGTAGACATGATTTTGTAAAGTATAAGATTTAATGAGGGGTACGTAGTTTCATTGAAAAACACTCCTCCAAAAGCCAAAAGCTAAAAACTGACTTTTTGGCTTGGGTAATCCTAGATTAAAATCAAGGTTTGGTTTGAAAAGCTGCTTGTTTACCAAACTTTTTTGTTTGAAACCATGGTTTGGGTTGAAAAGTGCTTTTCAACCTCAATGGTAAACAAAGCCCGAGTGCTCTTCTAGTTCCTGTTAAGCTTGTTAGTTGAATCTCTGTAACCTGTCAAACTCAGATAATTGGTTGCCTGCCTGTTCTGTCCACTTCAGTAAACCCCATGCTGATGCATCAAATATAACTTGGTTCTAGGGATAAATGTAGAACAATGGATGATCTTGTTCTCTCTTTTTTAATATTTGAACTAGATTAAATATTTGGATGTGACTAAAAAGGAGCATGATATATATATATATATATTTATTTTGGACCACTGTTAACATTTTTTATTTGTTCTGAAGTGTAGATAATTCCTAGCTTTCTTGATTACCATTTTTATGTGCATTATTTTTGGTGCTTCAATCACATTAATTTTGAGGTGCTTGAGTAGCATGATTCTGATTTTTTTTTGGGATGAATGCTTATCTTTAATTGTTCATCCAGGAGCGAGAGAGGGATCACTTTTCTCAGTTTATAACAGAAGGTTTTACATCTTATTGTAAGAGGAAAAGAAGAGATAAGGTATGCATAGGCATTGTAATTGATTGTGTACTAACATAATGTTCATACTTGAGAGCATATCATTATTTGTTTTTGAAATTTGCATGAGGGTTATGGGCATCCTTGGTTCCGTTGATAATGGTGATCTGGATATTCTATTTTGAACTTTTTGGTCCATATCCAAGATTGCTAGCACTCTATTTAATGAATTAAAAAATGTTAAGTCAAGTAACCTTCTAGATGATGCATTCTTCTCTGCCAAAGTAATATCTTGATTCTCCCATCACCATTTTGTTTGCTAATCCATTTCCCTTTGTCTAATTTTAATCCATTTTCCTTTTACGGGGTTAGGTGCATTGTGTATTTAAATGTTTTGAAAGCATCTGTTCTTTTATCTTGGATACAGGTCTATGGGAACAATGTGGAGATTCAAGCGTTATCTGAAATGTATAACAGACCTATCCATATCTATTCCTACAGCATAGGTGATGCTTAACTGATGGTTTTAATGATTGATTATTTTTAGTTTTGTGTTCTTCCATCTTCTTACCTTCTAAGGACAAAAATATTATTTGATGCAGAACCTATCAACATATTTCATGGAAGCTATAATACCGACACACCTCCCATAAGGCTGAGCTACCATCATGGGAATCATTACAACTCCCTTGTTGATCCTCGTCGTTTGACAGTTGGTGCTGGGCTTGGATTTAGCTGCCTTCGAGGGGTGCGTCTAAATTCCTTTCACATGTTTCTTTTTCTGCTTTCTTGGTTCTTTGTTTCTCAGTTAGAACATGCTTATTGCTTTTGGTCATGCTATGGAACTGAATTTGTATGCAAGGCTTCAATGGCAGAATATTTTCAATTTGAATATGGAGTTTGAATGAATTAGAATCACAAATTGGATTTATGGTATTGACTGTGTTCGGATGTGCAGGCAAATGTGGACAAGGATCAAGTCAAGGCCGCTATTAAATCTCAACAAGACCAGCAGATAGACAATGCAAGTAGTTTTCGATAGTTTGAGATTAGTTTTTTACTGTGTGTCTAGGATGGTATTGTAACTAACAGAATCTTGCTTCAACATTGTATACCAACAGGCACTCCTGGCTGAGGGTCGATTTTACTCTGATCTTGAACTTACTGAGAAGGAAATTGAGCGAATGGTTATGGAAGCATCTCGAGCTGAATACCTTGCCAGTGACAAGTTTAAGCCACAAGTGGGCCATAAAGAATCATCTACTTCAACTGCTGAACCATCATCGTCTGGAGCTAGTGAGTATTCTAGAGATTTCAAAACATGATGTTGGTGTTCTCTGATTGTCTGTCATGAATATGAACATACATTCTTCTGAATTATTTGTGGACAGGAACAGGGACAGGGCCATCAGGCAGTGAAACTAAACTGGAGGGCTCAAAAGAGCATGGTTTGCAGGATAGTGTTCTCAGCAGTGGCATGCAATTACTGCTGTCAATGGGATTCAGTTATTTGCAGGCAAATGAAGCTTATAGCATATTCGGGGATGATGTTGATTCCATGGTCTGTTATCTCATAGAAACCGGCAGTAGCAGCAGAAGCAAGGGCAAGGCAACAGATTTAATCATAGACTAGTGCCCCAAAACTTTAAAAAGAACAGACAGTAGTAGCAGGCTGGCTGTGTAGAGCGTGATATTAATTGGAACATAATGTTGGCCTCTTTCTCCCTCCATTAGCAACTGCTAATGTTGTAGCCCTGGCGAAAATAGATAGAACAATTCTTATCTACTGAGAACAAAACATCGAACGATTAGATGTGTTTGAACTAAATTTCAAGTCAATAAAATGCATTATTAGCGTAGCATCCAATATCATCATTTTTGGTTATATTTATGCTTCTGTATATTCAACTATTTCATCAGGTTGACTAGCTGCTGCTTGTGCGTCTGCATGGTTTGTAGAAATTTAAGTGCTGAATCAGTTTAGAATCATTAGACAATCGATCATGAATGAAAGGAACAAATAGAAACTACACAACACATCCAAATGCAAGAGTTCCCTCGCAGGCTACCTTTCGAATAGCTCATGCATCCAGAATCCTGGCAAAGTCTTTTTTGGAGGAATGGATGTATTAAGAAATGGCTTCCGAGTAGTAAAAAGCTTGAATTCGTAATTAACTTGAAACTCACGATCGAGGTTCAAAAGTAAAAAAATCCAACTGTTCTGACTAGATTGAGTCTATATATCATTGTGTTGTTAGGTCTCTGGTACTCTCTTTTTGAGGTTTGTTCCTTTGGAATTCTCCTCATCTTCTTCGGATTAGGATTCTTCCCTTCTCATCACTTTAGTTCGTATAATGTTTGTCCGATGATGTAGCTCTACCCTTAAAGCTTCCAATCTTCGCATTGGATTTGGTTTTTGGTAGCAATTTTGCTCGGTCTTGATATCCAAATATTTTGGTGTAGGCTTTTCTGTATTTGTTTTACTTATCCTCACTAGATAGTGTTTAAGAGAAGTTCCCATTTTTTATGTATACAAGTGAGGTCGCAACTTGAGAATGAATGTTGGATTCGGACTTAAATTATTGTTTTTTGTAATTTGATTATTACGTGAATCAATCTTTTGAGCAAAATTCTGAAGGCGTAAGTTGAACTTGAATTACGTAACAATTTTTTTATGTGCAAGGTTTTATTGTCGTTCATGTTGTTGTGAATGCTATGTTTCCCACATGGCTAACATGCATTTAATTTCCTTAAACAATCGTATACCTCGTTATGTTGCTTCTGCAAAGAATTATTTATACTTGCATGTACACAACTCAAGCAATGTTGTTTGATTTTAGTACTGCAAATAGCAATAACATGATAATTTATCTAATTAATACATGAATCTACATAAAAAAATTTCACATCTTAGTAAATGATTGTTTCGGCTACCAATTTAACTTAACAAAGTTCTATGGGGGGTTACTAATTAAAACAATCTTGAGTGTGTAATATTAACTCAACAAAAAACATTTTATGTACTATTAAAGTCACCATGGAACGATCTTTAATAGAAAACAGACATGAATTTGTTGTTCTATCCAAGAGATTTTCTTGATGTGTCGACATCAATAAGCACTTGCTGTAAAGTCTGACCATGAAAAGATCGACTTGAAACATTGCCATGCTTTCATAGAGGAACCATTGATAGACAACACGAGTTTTGTTTCAGAACCCTTTCCCACTCAATTTTTAATAAACATGTAAAGTTTTTTATTCAAGTTTTCACCATGACGAAATGCAGATAGACTTGAGTGTCATCCTTCCCCGCTCTACGTCGCATGTTCAAACACACGTAGTATGCTGATTCAATTATTATCCAACAATCCCTCGTCGGTAAGTACATATTTTGAGTTTTGAACATCCTTGCATATAGACCATACCATCACAAACCCACATGAACTTGCTTCAGACTATATAAAACCCCATTTCATTTATAAGCCAAGGTTTATGAAACGTGATTGGGGAGCATCCACTTTTGAACTTTTCCAAACCTTCAACATTATTTTGCCAGAACCCTAAACACGGTTTCATCAAAACCTCAACAATTATGACTCTCTCGGTTATCTGAACTGAGAACAGAATTTATACAAAGCCATAATCCCAAAATCTAATCTAGAAAGAAATCATAAAAATTGGATTTCTATTATCCATTATCTGAAAATGCATTGTTTATTCGGAAACTCCAGCATATACTAATTGCATTAGCTTACACTTGTCTTCGTTATGCACCTACCAGTGCATGAATAATGTCAAGGTAAACTACGCCCCATGTTATTAAACTCATGTTGATGTTTTGATCACTCAATTTTAAAATGTCACTTTATTTAAGTTACTGAACTACTAGAAAGTTGTTATTTAAACCACTGAGCTATTAAGTTTTTTTGTTTTTTTTTTTTTAAATAAAAAGTCTAGCTAGTGATCTCCAAGCAACGATTCGATGATCGGTATGGTGAATCAGTATCCATCAATGAGTAGAAGAATATACCTTAGATCTAAGTTGGTCTGACGGTCAATGTTGAGATTGGATGAGAAAGTTGTTTAAATTTTGGTTCGTAAATTCATGATGTTAAAAATCGTTTCATGAAAAAAAATTGAATCCTAGAAGAGAAGGTAAATGAGAGCTTTTAATTGGTGTAGGTGGTACAAGCAGAGAAAGTCATACAAAAGCGATTTTAATAGCCCAGTGACTTAAATAGAAACTTTCGAAAGTTTAATGACCAATTTATAACTTTTTGAAATTGAATGGCCAAAACATAAACTTACTAATACATTAGTGACTTCGGGTGTAGTTTACCCATAATATTTAAAAAATGGATAAACTACAGGAATAATCACTTAACTATGAAAGTGTTTCTATTTTGATCATCCAGCTATAAAAATTTACCTTTAAAAAAATCTTTGAATCAACTCCAAGGAGGAAGAGACTGTGTTACTATTCAATTCTTTTAAAAATATTTATATATATTTTATAATTAAGATCAAATTGATAGAATATGTAAATATTAGAAATTTTTTTATTTTTATTATGCTCATAAAAAATAGCCATGTCGAACTTTTGTTAGTGACTTAATTGAATGACTAAAATAGAAACACTTTTATAGCTGGATGGCTATTCATCTCGTTTACCATTAAATATAAAATTATTAATTTTTTTATCATTTTTAGTGATAAAAACTATAAAAAAAATTTAAAGTAAAAAAGAGCCAAATCCTTAAAGGAGTTACGAAGACAACTTCATGTGCACATTTTTATGGGAGTCTCATCTTGTCGAGTGATGAATTTTTACTTTTAAGTTTTATTGGTGAGTATGGTATATAATTTATGAATAATTTGTATTTAAAATATATTTATTTAATTTCATTCATTTAATATTTTAAATATATATATCGATTTTAGTAGACAAGTGTCGAGCCCATCGATGTTGTGTCGACTACCTTGATTTCATCCTTTTAGATTTCTGTTTTAAATTTATTTAAAAGAATCCCAACTCACAACACTTTATAAATTATGAAAAAATTATGCGAATATTGGAGTTCACAATTCAATTACATGTCCAGAACAGCTTAATACAATCAATCTCCAGGAACCTCAACCAGACAATAACATGTTGTAATCAAAATTACTCATCTAAACATGCTTAAACCATGCATACATCATCCATAACAAGCAATAGGTCCTACAACACCACACTCTTGAAATTGAATACATTCAAAGAGGAGAGAGTTTCAGATTATCATATCCATATCAATAATTAAACCGATATGGTTTTGATGTCAGGTGTGATGCACAACGAAATTATAAAAATTTTTTGTACGATCTAAAATCAACTCTGTTAGTTGAGAACGATAAAGCATCAATAATTTAGTACATGAGAATGGTTCTATCTGAACTCACTGGGTGGCGATGCTAGTCCAATAGAGACCTTATGTGTTAGCACAACTTGCGCTTGTCTTTGCTTGGGCAACAAGCACCTTTAACCCGTATAGATAACCATCCTATGTCCCTTTATTAGATCAATTTAAGGTTCACTCTCAATAACAATTTAAGGTTCACTCTCAATAAATCTTAATTAAAATATCAAAATTAATTATTTAATTGAATAACTTATACAAATCCTATTTTAGTTTTATCAAAATCACGATTATTTTACGGTATTAAAATGCATATGCAACTTTTTTTTTTTAACTCCATTCAAATAAGTAGCATGTTATCTTGGTTTAGTTTCACTTTGAATTTATTATTTAATTCAATTAAATAAATATCTAAAGTGATTAAATCAATCTTATATCAGTTGCTCCAATTAGTAAATTCAATGAACTATTTCTCTTTGTTTAATCATTTACGATTTGTACAAGTATTTGTATTATATGCAATTCATCAATATTTATATCTAGCTAATAGAAGATGGGCATATGTAAGTGAAATTGCAATGGCATATGTAACTTTCATCTCTACATCAATTATTAGTCATGGAATCAAACCACTGAAACCACCATGATCAAACTTTCAATTATATACCATTACAAAAGTTAACACGTAAAAATTTATCCAATGATCTTATCATATTTGTATAACCCTCATTAGCTACTTGTGATTCCTTTAAAACTTATCCATTCACCAACTTCGATCGTTTTTTTCTTGAAGTTTCATCATATATACCATGATGTAAATAATCGTTCACTCTAACGTTTTAAGTTACAATCACCAGCCAAGTTCCATTTGCATCATCTATATAAGGTCTTTAAGAGGATACAACGGTCTCTTTATCTAAGCTACATCCAAATTCGAAGCTATATAAATATATATCAATGTTACCAACCTTTTGCTTACTACTTCGAGATGCATTGACCATCAATACATCAAAATATACAAATTATAGATATATAATCATTCACTTATTCAAGATTAAGATGAGCACGCAATGAACGTATCAAGCGAATTGATCTATAAAAAAAATTAAAATTAATTCATCTTAGATCCAATCCAATGTGTTATTAGTCTATACTAACACATCTATGTCTCTACTTGGGGTTAATCTTGCTTTGATAGCCAAGACAAATTATCTCCCTCTTTAGAACTTTAGATAACATTGTAATCTTAACAATCTTTATGATGCAACATTTTATTAATTTAACATAAGTAATCAATTGGCCACAATTATCTCCCTCTTTAGAACTTTAGATAACATTGTAATCTTAACAATCTTTATGATGCAACATTTTATTAATTTAACATAAGTAATCAATTGGCCACATTTACTTGTACATGCAAAAGTATTGACAACATACTGTTAAACTAAGCCTTATTGGATAATTTGTTTTGATATAACAAATTAAAGTGTTTTTGAATAAAAGCTAAGTGGAAAAGACTCCAGTGAGACTTCTACCGGTAGAACTCCACTTCTACCGATACCTTGAAGACTTCTACCGAAACAAGTCAAGTCAGTAGCTAAAATTCATCCTCCCCTGAACTTCTATTGATACTTTGATGGGTTCTACCGATACCAAATGAAACCCTCAGAGTTCTACAGATACAATGAAGCATCTACCGATCTAACGACTCCAACGGTAATATTTTGTAAAGTCGTCTATCCTGAGACTTCTACCGGTAGAACTCCTCTTCTACTGATACAACTACAGTTCTACCGATACAAATATGCTTCTACCGGAACAACTAAGTTGCAGACTGCTTTTAATGTTGGTTTTTATGGTTGCAACGGCTACATTACTTTCCCAACAACCACAACGGTTGGAATTCACTTAAAGGGTATAAATACCATCTTCCAAAGATCTAGCGTCAAGAAGAGCAATGTGCAAAGCCTAAAGATCAATCAAAACAATCAAGAGCTTAATTCTTTCATACCTTTTCTTGTAAACACTTGTGAGCTTTCATTGTATTCATTTAGCTCAAGTGTTCTTTTTGTATTTGTGCTTAATTGACAAACATCCTAATCTTCTAAGGATTGTTTCTTTGTTTGCTTGTTTGTTTCTCTTTGAGAGAGGGTTGATACTTAAGGTTTGGGTAGAAACCTTAAGAAATCTTAAGATTTTGGGGTATAAGTCTTAAGAGAGATTATAAGGTTAAACCTTATCCTCAAAAGTTATATAAATCTAGTGGATTTGAGAAAATCCTAGTTGTGAAAGGCTAAAGTGGTGAAGTAGACATTTGGGGTCGAACCACTATAAACCTTGTGTCTTTTGTTGTAAAATTAAATTGCTTTTACCACAACTTCCAAAAGGTCAATTCAACCTCTGTTACCATCATTATTGAGTTGATCCATCGAGCTAACACATACCAACATAGAGATAATGAATCAATTCGACCCTTTCAATAATTCATCATATTTGATGACTAAGACACAAAAGCCTAACACTAAATCCAATCAGCTCGTCTTAATGGCACAATAGTCCACCGGGGCTGAGTTTAGAGCGGTTGTCAATGTTGTATCTAAGGTCACATGTAGCATGAACTAGGTATATATCGTTTTGTATGTCAGTAAGAATCTGATCATACTCGAATAAGCACGTGACTATTGACTCACTAATCTTACAACACATTCTGGTGTTAGATTGTATCAACAGTCTTATTTGACAACAAATTCTGGTATTAGATTGTATCGATACTCTTATTCGACAGTCGATTTAATTTGTATTGAATAAGAGATAAAATAAACAGGTTTTCAAAATCTAACAGGTGGTTTTGACCACTTATTTTTTATTCGATCGATCAATTCCTCCAATTTAATTAAATAAATTAGATCAGTTCGATTTAAATAACATTGAGAATAAGAGAAGATTTCATCTTTATTTTTTACTTTTTTGCTTGGGGCATGAATGAAATATTATGTTCGAACCAAAAAAAAAAAAAAACAGAAAAAAGAAGTTATATATCGAAGCATTCAAATTCATTTGATTAAGCAGATTTATATACTAAAAACAAGTTTGATTTTCATTCTTGATTCCAAACTTAATTGTGCATTCGAACTCTGAGCTTGACAACGATTAGGAAGCCCCACCAAAGTATAGATGAAAATGTAAGAGTCAACTGAATGAAAAAGGTTGTCCCTTGGGTGGTAGATTTCTAACAATTTTATTAGGTCAGCAGAGCTTGTTCAAGGCACCCATAGTCTCGAACTCATGGGGGTCTAAACCTATTATTCCACCCAATTCTGACACCTAATTTTGAATAGCATCTCATGTTCTAACCTTAAATCCCCCAAAGAAAACCATGTAATATGTATGTGTAAGGGATTAAATTGCATAAGCAAAGCATTTAATCCACCCAGGAGTAACTATGAGATCACCCCAAGCACACTTTTGATAAATATTAAAACTAACATATTTTAATTTCATTTTTAATACGTTTTTGGATCATTGTTCAAATTAAAATAATGAACTTTTATATTCTTAATCCTTTAAATTCATGTTTTTATATTTATGAGAGCATTTGAAAGAAAAAGGAGTTAAAAACGAGCAAAAGTCGAAAAATCGAAGCAAGTTTCATGAGCCACAGGGGCTAGACATACGACCATGTGAGCCACACACACTGCCACACGATCATGTGCTAGATTGTGTGGAAATCACAAATCGCACTCCAACAACGGGAAAACATAATTTCTAAGTTTTCTTGAAGATTTTAATACCTATATATGACAGAAATAAAAAGAGAAGAGTAAATCGTTATAGAATACTCAAGAAAACAACTCGAAAAATACCATTAAAACGGATACTGAAACAAATTTTCAGCAAGATTGAAGATAACTTTTTTATTTTTTTAAATATTATTATGAGTTTCTTAGTTTCTAATGGGTATACTATCTTTAAAATATTTTTATCTGCTAGCATGAACTTATTTTTTAAATTCCTAGAGAGAGTGAATCTTATGATAAATTTTATTATTTGATTTTTATTTTTATACAATAAATAAATCTTATTCTGAATTATGTGTGCTTAATTTTTCATTCAATATTTTTAAGTTATTAACCTATGTTTGGTGTGCTACAATCGAGTTACTGCAATAACAAATGTTTTAATTAGAAAAAAACTTCAACTAATCAATATAAAATCTGTTGCTCTTAATCTTGTAGAGTGACACTAACATAAATTAAAAATTTCTACGAATCAAAATATTAAGTCAAGAAATTGCATATTAAAAATTAAAAATAACAAATAATTATCTCGCTTCTTAGCTGTTACTTGTTTAATCAATCATTTCAATTATTCGATTAAATAATATAAAAACGATAATTACTAATACATTTAGTCTTTATGATAACAATATCTTTACTCATCATAAGTATACTATTAATTGATAGATACACTTACTATAATCAGATTTTTAGTTAGTTTACAATTGCATCAACCTTCAGTTGGAGTCATGTACCAACCATAGAATCCTATTCAAATACCATCATTAACCCCAAGTCTCAATCACCAGCAAATGCATGACAACAAATGTCTTCACCCTGCAGCTAGTTTTGCACCATTTACGCAGAACCCTTATTAATTTCTCTGAAATTTCATCATTCGAATAGATCTGACCAAAAATTTCCAACATTTGGACTGATTTCATTTTTGGAAAAAATAAACTTCTACCATCTATTTTGGAGCTACATTTAAAACAATCCCTCGTATAACTAAACTAGCAAAATCATTAATGAGTACAATCTGAGAAACTCAGAAATTTCAGTTTATGCTACATCAGAAAACCAGTCATACCATGCATTTTTGCTTACAAGCGATCAAGCAGTTTTCAGCTTTCGAGAAGGGGGTCGGCGAAATAAACTGATTAGATCATCAAGACCCTGTGAAACAGCATTGTCATCGGATTAGCATTTCATTTTAAAATAAATGTTTTGTCCTTTTGGTTCTAAACACAATTAGTAAAAAAGGTGAATATATGCACTATCAAATAAGATTTTCTTAATAGCGAAGAGTTTACCCTAGTTGTGATGACAAGAAAACTGAAGAGCACTATCAAATAAGATCCCAACACAAGGAGTAGCAGCAAGTCAAAGGTTACACTAGCAACCTGTGACAACACATTTAAACCGGTCATTATGCAGTCTCAACCAAGCTGTCAGTGGACCAGGGTATTAACAACACCCCCCCCCCTTTTTTTTTCCCAATACATAATTAAATAAGAGTTAATTCAATCATTAGAAAGAGGTAGCACTAAGAAAAAAATGAAAAATTCACCAGTTGGAAGTAACCATGGTAAATACCTGATATATGTTAAGCCTAGCGCTAGTTGAATTGTAGAAAGTAAAAATCCCTTCAAGAGTCTCATGTTGCACATTCACTTCATCAGCATGACCAGCTAACTCCTGCCATTGGGCATAACAAAAAGCAGTCAGAACTGAAAGTGATAGAAATTACAAATCAAGTCATTCTGGTGTCTTCACCATTTACCCTAAATCCCTATCCAAAAGCTTGTTCAGTTATATTTACCAACAGAGATACATGAAAGTTTATCGAACTGGTAGAAGAGAGTAAAAGTTCTGAAGTGATCTAGGTTGAAATACAAATACTTTCTTCTTTACTTCTGCTTTTGACTAATGGTACACGCAACTATTCTTAAAAAAGCAAGGGTTCCTATCATCAAAAAAAGTATTTACCAAAGACATTGACAATCCTTGCATCTTAATTATCATATTTTTGGTTTCCCTTCATTTTGATTCTTTTAACCTAAATTCAACCCTCAAGGAAAATCATAAAATCCTTAAAGGGCAAATCATAATCTTATAGAAAGAAACAAGATCAAAGAAAAAGATTAGAGCATACCTTTTTCAATGCCATGACAAAAGGGTCATTCTTTGAAAGAAATGGAGCTACTCGAGGTGTTTGTGATAAAACATCCAGCCAAGATCGTATATAGGCAGGATTGACAGCCAAACTACTCTCATCTGCAAAAATTTGGATATTTTTTCCCTGGTGGCCATAGATATGCCTCTGCAAAAAGAGGAAAGACAATTTTGAACACAAAGTACATGGCCATGCTAAGCAAATTATTAAAGCTTAATGCCTTCACACACAAATTAACAACTATCTACATACAATTACAATACATATGAAATAACAAAACAGCAGCCACCAACACACAACCTTTCCCGACTAGTTGGTCAGGTGCTCTATATAGAATTATGACCAGTAAAAGAATGGTTTTTTTCATACTTTCCACACATGATTTCTTTGGTCTTTCCCCTTCCTCTTCTGACATGAGCATCCCCCAATTCAACTACCTTACAAGAGCATATTTGGCCCTTCAACTCCTAAGTCCAAAAGACTAAAGTCCCACAATAATCAACATATACATAATACTATTACTACCATGCTGAGATAATTGTAATTAATTTACACTCTATAATTAAAATATACTAGCAAATCATATGATCTTACCGCAAGACTTTCAGCAACTAGCTTCACACCTCTAACAATTGCAGTTTCATTTACATATTGTCTGCAAAAAGAATCATGCTTTCAGCAACTAGTCTCAAACACGCGCACACAACTGAAAATTGGATTAATAAGGGCTTAGATTTGAAAATATGACCTGGTATCAAACAGACCACCAGTGCCTTCTAGGAGGTCTGGTGCGACAGAAAGTTCAGAAAGAGTGGCAGCAGTGACTCTTAGCCTTGAGAACTGTTCATGCTCCCAAGCTACCTACAGCAGCTCAACTGCTTTATTACCTATTATAAACAGCAGAAACGCAGAGCACACAGAGCATTCTTATATTTATGCACAAAATGTCCTCATAAATATATCTACTGCACCTTCATGTGTGTCATGTCGTAAAGTCTAATGTTACCAGAAACAGGAAAAAGAACAGATTTAACACATTTATTTCAAGTTAAACATTGTCCAGAAAATATATTGTGCCCAAATAGGCCACATGATTATAAAGGACAAAGGATTGAACAAAAAAAAAAGATTATAAAGGACAAAGGGATTACTGCTACAAGGTAGAAACCACAAAAATAAATTCTTTTTTTCTTTTCTTTTAGGTGGGGGAGATAATTAACCACAAAATGAATTCGTTTATATTTCTTAGGTTCTTCATAGATGAAATTGACAATAAAATATACTGATCAACACATTAAAAATAAGTTCATTTCCGAAAATGGGTACCCAAAGATGGATCAAACATTGAAACATGCATATATCAACTTACTCGAGGATTGGAAATGTTTATTTTCTTGTGCTTTAGGCCAACTTTGAAGTCCAACTCCTCTGCTACATTAGATAAACCCTTCAATAAACATTATGTATTAGATTACTAAGCATGGAAAGAAAATATCATTTAATGCCTTAAAAACCTATTTTGCCGGATGTTACCAGCTTACCTCAAAAATCTGCTTGATGTAGGCATTCTCTGGAGGCTTGGACACATGAATCCACAATTCATTATCCCAGGAACCAATACTATTTAAGCAAATAGCATAGTCGATACTCTCACGTAAACGTTGATCAAAACTCCGAAGCCACTGCACCATATATGATACTTATATGATCATGATAACCAAAATTGATAGCAAAAGTAGCTAACCAAAAAGATTTACAAGCCTTTTGAGAAAGAAAACAAAAGTCTGTTAACTACGGAAGACTAATCACCTTCTGAGTCCCATTGTAGTTATATGGTCCACCAGATGTCAGGCCAAAAAGTAAATTGTACCTTCCTCTTGTCTTAGGATTTGAGTAGAGAAGAGAGAATAACCTTGCTATTTCAAGAAGAGCCACAATGCCACTTCCATTGCTGTCACTTCCCACCGATAATGCCTACATGTAAAAAAAAATTCACACGTTCATTTCGATAATCGAAGATGATTTTCTTTACTAAATTTTATGATATACATACAGAAGCAGCCCCAAATGTATCATAAGATGCCACAATAGCAATGGTTGGAAGTTGATTTGCATCTCCATCAGTTTTTAATCCAGACAACCAACCCTGTTGTTACAGAGCAGAACTATCAGAATGAAAACTTGTAGCAATCACTACTAATAGCATATTAAAGATTCCTCGAAAACACATGCACTGAGTAAAATCTAGCACAATAAATTTTGAACATACCAATATCTGATATCAAAACAACTTCCTGAACAAAAACATAACATGAAGATGGGGCATGAAATGCATGAAAACTAAACCATGTAACTTTCAAGACCCACTGATTCCCTCCCCCCCCCCCAAAAAAAAAAAAAAAAAAAGGGGGAAAGAAGTCAATAAGGTTCTATCTTTTACATCACCACTACTATCTTGGCGAGTATGTTAAGGCCACAAGGCAGACTCTAGGGGTTAGAACCGTTACATTGGCTGAGATGCAAGGCACAGAAAACATGCTCACCAGAGCGATATAAGGTGCAATATGCATGTGTTTTTGTACTTGCCCATGTATATATATAAAAGGATAAGCTTAAGATATGTAATCATGACATCAAAATCTAAAAAGAGGTCCACTTTATCTTATAAAACATACCAAACTTTCTTATTTTTTGTTGGTCAATATACATGGTTTCTTTTTGGTCCCACATTTGTTGTTGAACACTCAAACATCAAGAAGTTGAGAGTTTGATGTTATCCCTTTCATACTAGTAAAGGTATAGTTAATAAAAAATCTGAAAATAAATAAAAGTAGAGAGAATTACAATCATGCAGACTTCTACCAACTATTGACCTAAAATATACACAATTACACAATAGGCGTGTGCTTGATCAAATATGTCTTGCCTGAAAGGATCTAAGGCATTCATGTTGTCTGGTGCTAAGACACAGGCCCCAGGTGCACCTAGGCACATGCCTTAACAACACTGAACTTGACCTCAGCCTCAACAGTTAGAATGCAATAAAAGGGATTTTTTTTTCAAATGCTAAAAACAAACTATGTGACTGTAACCAGTTACAACTCGTTTCCTTCACTTAGAAGAGTAAAACTTGACACACACCTGAATATTAGTCATTGTGGGAGATGCAACTTTCTTAGGATCTGCTGTTGGGATAACAAATTTGTATCTGCAATTATTACACAATGAGAGTTGAAAATGATGTGAATAATTATAAAACAGGATTATTTTCTTACCAATCTCAACAGAGAAATAAGCCAGAGAATACGAAAGGGCAAACAAACATTAGAGGTAGAGTCATGTTTATTCATAAATACACAAACATGGTAAAAGAAACAACAGAAAGACTAAACCAGGAAAAATGCCGAAAGATTAATGTAGGATCCCCATTTCGTTCACAAGTGCATTGCTTGTTTTCACCTTCACCTCAGAAAATGATCATTCTAACTTAATTAAAAACAGGGGGTAAGACTAAACCAGGAAAAGATTAATGTAGGATCCCCATTTCGTTCACAAGTGCATTGCTTGTTTTCACCTTCACCTCAGAAAATGATCATTCTAACTTAATTAAAAACAGGGGGTAATAAGTTCTCTCCCTCAATAAAAGCAGATTAGACCCATTTCCTAATACCAAATGGGAATCCTTACAGAATAATTTGATAGTGTCATGTCCCCCGTAGACTTTTGCTGAAACAGTTTCAAAAGAAAGCTTATTACAAGAGAAAACCAAACAAACATTTATTTCATTTTGCAAAACCCTTTCCACCTTCCCAGAGAAATATCTGGAAGATCAGAAGCATATGATTTTCAGGTTAAGGTAAAAGTGTCATGAAAACCACTCACGAGAAAACAAAACAGAATAGATCACGGGACAACCTTTTAAGAACAAGAGAACCCAATTTTTTAAATGATAACAGAAAGCTATCAACTGACCCGCCAGTAGTTGCAGTAGCGGGCTGACCCATCAAATCATTCTTCTTGATATCAGCCAACACAGTTTCAATTTCATCGTTCTCAAAAGCAAAATAGACAGGATACTGCAGTAGAAAAATCCCACAATAAAGTTAAGAATGTGAAGCATAAAGTAGACAAAAGAGAATCAAGAGGAGAGTGGTAGCAAAAATTCCTATTTTCTGGCATTTTTTCCCCTATAAATGACAAGTAGCAAATACCAAGTTTGGAATCAGAAAAACCTTATTAGCTGGATTTCAATTCTAAAAATCATACGAGAACTTGGAAATAGAGTAGTAGAAGTGTCTGCCCTAGCTAAGCACAAGTGGAACACAGATAGATGGCGTGCTTCAGGAAACCAATGAGAATGAGGCCTAAGTATATACCATAGTATAAATACTTTCTGAAGAAAAAGTCTTACTGAGGATGCAAGAATAGCAATCAAAAAGTAGGCTCAAATCCTAAATATTATTGGTGTCTAAGTTATCAATAAGCATGTGTCAGAAGAAATTTCATGGTTTATGCTATTTGCCAATCATTCAATTACTGGATAACAGACTACAGGCATTCTTTCAAGATGGAAGCACAGATCATGAATGTTGAACCTAAATCTTTTAGACTAAGCAGGTTTTTTAGAACAAAAGCTGAATAATTCAAACAAGGTATAAATTGAATTCGATAAAGATGAAAATGTCAGTGAAATTAAAAAGGATGCAGTAACATATATGATTTACACAAAAAAGAAATGCATTAAGTCAAAAGATGATGACAACATGAAGGGAAAGTCAGTAATACAATTCCTATCAGTAAACAAGGGCCCAAAAATATCGCAACACAATTAGAACATGCCAATTGCGAAGTTAATGAATTATAATATAAAGGAAAAGACATTAAACACGATTCAGTCTCAAGCAACAAAAAGCAATACTTGTGAACTATCAGATAAACAGAGTTCAGATCTTGCTGAATATTAGGTTGGCAAACAAGGAGACTTCAATCTCAATACAAAGTAATTACAGCAAAACTGATGTGAAACTTGTATCAAAATAGAGATATTAATATGTCTCTATATACTCACAGGTATATTTGAATGTACAAGCAACCGCTCGAGCTCTGCCAATAAATTTTTCATTTTCTCTTTTTCATGAACTTGCTTATTCCCTCCATTTTTAAAGCTAAGTACTTCAGGAAGCAAAACTAACAATCCTCCCAACGGCTTTTTCTGATTGATATATTCTGCCAATAAAAAAATAAAGGAAATTAAAATAAAGAACTAAAAGTAGAGAGAATTCAAATTGATGAAATGAAAGTGAACCTCGAACGAAAGTGATATTCAGTTCACGTAGAGGGATGATGAGAACGGTTCTGGAAAGATCGACACCGGGAGGGAGATGCAAGGAGGCGGCGTGATGGTTGAGGGCGGCGAATCGAGATCCGAAAGGTGATCCGGACATGTCGTATTGGATTAGACGGTAGACGTCGACGGCAGCGGCGGCGTCGCAGAGTTCGACGCAGGCTACTAGAATGACGAGCAGAGCGATGACCGAGTACATCGATTCCAGCATCTCGCGGAGACCGCCCGGTTTCTTTGAAGTTGTCATCGGAAGGAAGATGGGCGACGATTGGATCTAGGGTTTGGATAGAGTAAAAATGAGAATTTGGGGTTTATCTGTCTTTTTGGTGTTTGTTTAATGGAGTGGAGCTGATTCCATCATCTCGCCGTTTGTCAGCTTAGCAGGGAGATTATACATAATAAATGCATGGAAAATGATTTTTAAAAAATCTTATTATTTATAGTACCACATCATTTTTATAAATAATAAATCATTTAACTTAAACTTTTTGATGTCATATAAAAATATTAAGCTAATTTTATGTTATTAAAATTTTAAAATAAATTAATATTTTTATAAAAAAAATGAAATAATCATCATGTGTATTTTTTTATCTAAAATTATTTATAATAAAATAAAATATTATATTAATATAATTAAAATTTAAAAATAAATAATCGTTTAAAATCAATATTTATTTTTATTAAAAAGTATAATTATATTCAATACTTATATATATATTAATTTATCAAATAATTTTTTAATATAAATTTTACACTTATAAAATTTAACAGTAAAAAATTCAATATTTAATTTCTTAATACTTAAATTTTCAATTTATCAAACACAAGTTTAAATTAAATATCTTTTCACTTTTAATAAAAAAAAAATTATTTCCAATCATATAAATCACAAATTATTTACTTTTTGTTTGGATTCTAAATTATCATGTTAATAATATTTTAATATTATTGTTATAATAAATGTAATTTTAATTAAAAAATTACATTAACAAAAATGCTAAACAAATTTGAGCTCAAGATTAGTGTCAACGAGGATTCCATTAGTTAGTACGAGAGAGGAATGGAGAAACACTATGATATAAAATATTACCAAATATTAGTTTTGCTCTGTTTAAATTTAAAAATAATATTTATATTTTAGTTTAATATAATATGATTCCTGTCATTGTTTAGTTTAAATAATTAAATTTGTTAATTATCTTGATTAAAATACTCATTTTATTTTTACTAAAAGCATTTTTTCTTGTAAAAGAAATTATATCAATGCAAGTGTAACACCTAATCCATTTGGAGGTGATCTATTTTCGCATATACTCGAAGCATCATACAGTCGCACCACCTCCGAATGGGTTAGATGCATGGCAATCGCCTCATCTCCTAGCATCTCAAGGCAACCGGTTCTTTAAGGTCAAGCACCGCATCATTCTCTATCACAATCTCTTTAAGCTCAAGCTTTTTGGACTCTTCAACCAAACATAAGAGCTCTCCCACAAATGCATTATTCCAAAGATCAAGTTTCAACAAATTAGGCAATGCCTGGTGTGAGAAACTACACCTTCCTCCAGTTCAGACAAATGTAGGTTCAAGCATTCGAGGTTAAGGAGGAGCGGATAAAAGAGCATCCATCTTAAGTGCAGCTTGTGGTCGTGAACCCAACCATAAGTGACGGAGGCATTCCATTCTTTGAATAAAGAAGCACAAAAGGTCTTCATCGGCTTCTCTCAATTCATCAAGCCCAAGCGTTGAATTGTTCCATTTCTTTGAGTAACAAGACGCTTGTTGTTCAGATTATGGATACAACTTGCGAACCCTTTATCATACAACTAAGCTCGAAATTTTCATAAGGTTATTATTCAGTCCACTTTTTGCCAAATAGGTTGCACTTAAATGCCTCAAATTTTGCATCTTCACAATTTCATTCGGAAGCTTCTCAATTTTAGTAAACTTAAGGAGTAAGGACTGCAAGTTGAAAAGTTCACCTATGGACTTTGGGAGCAACTTCACTTGACTTCTTGACAAGTTGAGATAAATTAAGAAAATGTCCAAACTCACTGGGTAGTTCATCGATTGGATTGAGCAGCGATGAATTCCTCTTTTTCTCCATCGCATGCAGTAAGAAAACTTTCTTCTTTTGATAACGAAAGTGCAAAATCTCGTATAAGATGGTGCATTTTAAATGACCTGGGCCTTCCCAACTCATTTCTCTCATTGAGCTCCATTAGATAGCTCTCAACAACTGCTTCTGGTAGTACGTCGTTACCCATTTCTAAAGAGCCTTCTGCCATCCGAAGTCTAATCATTCTTTTTGGCTCAATCCTATAATCCAACATCGAAAGAAATATAAAGAGATGATAGAGTTTACTTAAGAATGTATGAGGAGATGTTTTCGCATTTAAGATTCGTATATAAAAAAAAGTTACACAAAAGATACATAAGATGATAGAGTTTATTTAAGGCTTAATAAAACATTTAGTATTTGAATTTGACACTTTTTCCTAATTTAGTACTTAAACTTTTTTTGGTCCAATTTGGTAATCAAACTTGACACTTTTTCCTAATATGGTACCTAAACTTGACACTTTTTTTAAGTTGGTACTTAAATTTTTGAGATCCAATTTGGTACTTGAACTTGACTCTTTTTCCTAATTTGGTACCTAATATTTTTTAATATTAAATAACTCAATACTTATTTTTAACATGAATTTTCTCTAAAACCGACAATATTTTTGTAGCATAACAAAAAAATTTCAACATCGTTATTGTTTTGCGTAATTTTTATAATATTTAATAAATTTAGGTACCAAATTGAATATTAAAAAAAGCTTAGGTACCAAATTAGAAAAAATTGTCAAGTTCAGGTACCAAATAGGGTCCAAAAAAAGTTTAGATACCAAATTAGAAAAAAGTGTCAAATACGGGTATCAAATTGGGTAAAAAATAAATTTAGGTACCAAATTAGAAAAATGTGTCAAGTTCAAGTATCAAATGTTATATTAGACCTTTTGTATTATATAAAACCAACCCCTAACGGATCTTTAGGAATTAATAGGAATATTTTAGGTACTACAAAAATTAATAGGGAAATTTTAGGTAATATAAAAATTGATAGGATTATTTTAAGTAATACAAAAAAACAGTAGGATAATTTAGACATTAAAACTTGCTTTAAAAAAACTGAAACTTAATAAGGGCAATTAAATTTTTTTATTTTAATAAAATAAAATATATATTATTATATTTAATTTTATTAATTACATTGAGAGATCATTGTAAATTAACTCATTAAAATTTATAAAAAGAATATATTATATTTTAAATGCTATTATAATATGATATTTTAGAAAAATAGGAAAATAGATCCACTTGGCGCATTAAACATTACATTACTTAGAATGGAGAAGGGTTTAAGAAAAATCTCACCTTTATTTCTTGACAAAAAAGGCAGGTTTCTTTGTTGCCACTAGCGCTTCTCAAGCTTTGAAGGTTCTTCCTTTTTATTCTCTACGGTCAAACCAAAAAATACAAATTGATGGATAAAATGAAGATAGAAGAGGTTCAATCAACGGCCAAAAAGCAAAGAATCGCTACTCATACTCACATCAAAGGCCTTGGTCTCGATGTATTCTCTTCATTCCTTCCTCTCCTTTTTAAATTTTTTTTCCTGACCTTAAATGTTTTGCATTTTAGTGTATTTCTGCAATATTGTTGTCATTGTCAGCATTTTGAAGTTTTCTTTTGTTTTGAGCCGTGGAAATTTACCTTTTCCCCCCTTTAACCTTTTCTTGGTTTTAGGGTTTTAAGCTTAAATAGTCAACTGTTAATTCAATTACTGGAGATTTGTTGTTAATTGTATACTTTTCAGTTTTAGAGTGGACAAAAATATAGTTTTACTTAAATTTAATGTCCAGAAATGGAGATAATAATAAATATTGAGCCAACTAATTCTCAATTACGGACTATGGAAAGAATTGTATGGCTTTTGAGGCGTAGATTTTTGTTAATTGTATGAGTTTTCAATGCATATATGAGTTGAATTAGTGGTTTTTTTTTTCATGTATTTTCACTATGAAGTTTCATTGATAGAACATAGTAATCGGCTTATATGTTCTGAACCATATCTTTTGCTTTCATTCACTTGTTGTTTTTACCGGAAAAATTGAAACCAATGCTTACTTTTTTGACCAATTTCTAATCTTTATGAGCATTTCTTTTCCTTTGTTTACCAGCCCACTGGAAATGCCGTTCCTTTGGCTGCAGGTTTTGTGGGGCAAGCAGAGGCAAGGGAAGCAGCTGGTCTTGTGGTGGATATGATAAGGCAAAAAAAGATGGCTGGCCGTGCACTTTTGCTGGCTGGGCCTCCCGGTACTGGGAAAACAGCTTTGGCCTTAGGAATTTCCCAAGAGCTTGGGAGCAAGGTTCTCATTGTCTTTTCCCTTTATTTTTGGATGTATTTGAAATTTGCATTATTGTATGCCAGTTTTGGAGGGATTGGCAATTTTTTTCTATATTTATTCCTCTTACATTATTGCAGGTTCCTTTCTGTCCAATGGTTGGATCTGAAGTATACTCTTCAGAAGTAAAGAAAACTGAAGTTTTGATGGAAAATTTCCGACGGGCTATTGGTCTACGCATCAAGGAAAATAAAGAGGTCTATGAAGGAGAGGTAAGTTACACCTAATGGCAGTTCTTTGTCCCTGATTTTATTTGATTCTTTTCTCATTGAATTGCTGGGATAGACCCTGAATCCTGGCTGTTCTTGTTTCAGGTTACTGAACTCTCTCCTGAAGAAACCGAGAGCGTAACTGGTGGTTATGGTAAAAGCATTAGCCACGTAATTATTGGATTGAAAACTGTCAAAGGAACAAAGCAACTGAAGTTGGACCCTACAATTTATGATGCCTTGATTAAAGAAAAGGTAAGCCTTAAGTTTCTCTGCATTATTATGTGGAAAAGATTATTTAAGTTTTTATTTTCTGACCTTTTCTAAACTGTATGAGGCACTATAGTGTATTAAAATATATTACTCTTTCCTCTAGGGACCTTTCGACGTTTATGTTTTTATCTGCCTAAGAGTTTTGGCTTCGATTTGAAATCTTGTTAGGTTTTACTTTGACTGGCAGGTAGCTGTTGGAGATGTTATATATATTGAAGCAAATAGTGGAGCTGTTAAAAGGGTGGGCAGAAGTGATGCTTTTGCCACAGAATTTGACCTTGAAGCTGAAGAATATGTGCCGCTTCCCAAAGGGGAAGTTCACAAAAAGAAGGAGATAGTGCAGGTTTGACGCTACTGAGATTATGCTTTTCCCTGTAGTTCCCTTGGTATTTATTCTGTAATATATTCTGTTTGGCCTTGAACACTTGTTTCTGCTTATATTTTATACTGATGGGCTTGGACGTTTTCCTACTTTGTTAACAAGTCTTGTTTGTATATATTAGTGACCATTATCATCGTCCCTTTGATTTCATACGAGAAGTGAGGATTCTTTTATGAATTTTCTTACCAACATTTTGCCAATTACAAACTGTTATTTGTTTGCTTAAGAGTTGTAATCCACTTGATGAAGAAACAAGGGAAAACAAATCTATGAATTTGATGCCTTCTGCATTTGCCTGTTATGTTACAAATATGCTCTAGTGGGCTTAGTGCCATTTCCCTTTCTCTGGTTCTAAATTTACTGGTTCTCTACCCATGCTGAAATTCATTAAAAAACAAAAAGAAACTTTCTATTTTCTTCACCACCAGGATGTAACACTACATGATTTGGATGCTGCTAACGCACGGCCTCAAGGGGGCCAAGACATATTGTCTTTAATGGGTCAGATGATGAAGCCCAGGAAGACAGAAATCACTGACAAATTACGACAAGAAATAAATAAGGTATTATTTTCTAAACACATCTGGCATCCACCAATATGATGATTTTTTTGTGGACAATCTGTGGGTCTTTTACCAATGCTATAATTTCTGTGGGCAATAGCCATTAGTAGGAGCTCTGCAAAACTTCACTTAACTCTATATGTATCTTATTTTTCTTGTTAAGTTTTTAGAATTTTGCTTGTATTTTTTATGTGGTCTAGAAAATGGTAGGATCATAACATTTTAAAAGCAAAGAAAAAAACAATATGCCTTTATTGAAAAGACTGAGATTTACCTCATTCTGCACCCCAATCATAGTACTGAACTACTCCTGAGTGAAACAGATGAATTGATGCAAATTTAATGTGATGGAATTTCATTACCTGCCATGGTTTCCCATAATAGGTTTATGTTTTCTTCATCCCTTCTTGATTGAGTAAATCCTCAAATCCTAATGGTTTAAATCTTACTTTTTAACTCTTCAGCTAGTTGGTGGCTTATTATATGCTCCCTAGAAGCTATAGCTATCCTGCATGGTTGTGACATTAAGAGTCATATGGATTGGTTATTGAAGTTGGTTCTCGCTTATGATTTGGGTTTTGAACTTGGCCTCTAGGCTAAATTCTTGGCTAGAAAAATGGCATGCCTTTTTATTGAAATGACAATGTTTTTTGTGCCAGGTTGTTAACCGGTATATTGATGAAGGTGTGGCAGAGCTTGTCCCAGGAGTTCTATTCATTGATGAGGTTGAGCTCTTTCCTGCTTATGATACATGTCGTTAGATGCAAGTATACAATATATATTTTCTTTTTATGTGCATGCACATATTTAGATCGAAGATATTTATCATGACCTGTGCACATGTTAAGCACATTTGCACATCGGGCTTGCTTATGCTTTCCAAGTCATGATTTGCAGGTTCATATGCTGGACATGGAGTGTTTTTCATACTTGAATCGTGCTTTAGAGAGCTCACTATCTCCAATAGTAATTTTTGCTACAAATAGAGGAATATGTAACGTAAGGTAATGAAAATTGTTTCTGAGTCGTATGAATTTTTTGTTTATCGTCTCTTCTTTTAATTACATCAATATAACTTTAACTCAAACACAAGATGAGCTATTACTCTAATCATCTAGACTTAGTTTCAGTACTTCAGATCGTAGTGAAACAATGTCATTGGTTTAGTCTTGTTTTCTATAAAGCATAGTATGCGGAAATAGTTTGATGCAACAATAATGTCATCCCTAAAGGGATTTGGTTATTGGGGACAATTTTTTCTTGTATATGTTCAGAATTTAGGCTCTCATAATTGAGGAGCAGTGGTAGTTTGAAACATAAATGTGATTCAAAATTGAGATGTTCATACAGAATTTAGGCTCTCATAATTGAGGAATAGTGATAGGGTTAGCATAGATGTCCCAGGCTTGAAATTTAAGAATCAAAATAAGTCATCTTCTGCACGATTGTTTTTCTCTGGGAATACCTGAAGAAAAATCTCATGTCAGCTGTTATATTTTTGGGTTGGCATAGTTTTTACATTTTCATTTTTCCTTGCATAATGTTGAATATCTTCTACAACATGATTTCTTTTTTGACATGAAGATGGAACTTATGTCAATTTTTATATTTTATAATATATTCTACATTGCTTATGCATTGCCTGATTGGTTTGATTCTAGTTTCTGAAAAATGGATATGCATTTTTGCAGGGGTACTGATATGAATAGTCCTCATGGCATACCTGTTGACTTATTGGACAGATTGGTGATCATCCGCACACAGATTTATGGTCCTCCTGAAATGATACAGGTTAAGGCCTGGTTATATGTTATTTTTGACATTGGCATTTTGGTACTTGTGGCATGCATAAAATGAAAACCCAGTCAAAATTTTCACTTATTTGGTGTATGCAGATTTTAGCCATCCGTGCACAGGTGGAAGAACTGGTTGTGGATGAAGAAAGTCTGGCGTTCCTCGGAGAGATTGGACAAAGCACATCTTTAAGGTTAGGTTTAAAATCTAGATTTACTCCACTATCAGTTGCACTTTTCCAACTTGAAGCATACTTTTCTGTTTCTTCAGGCATGCAGTTCAACTGTTATCACCTGCTAGCATAGTGGCAAAAATGAATGGTCGAGACAACATATGCAAGGTAATTAAATATTCAGAAGAAGCTGTTTTTCATGATTGTTTACTTATTATCAATGCAAGGAGTAAATGTAAATCTGTTATTATGTATTTGTTTGTAGGCGGATCTTGAAGAAGTAAGCAAGCTATACATAGATGCCAAGTCTTCGGCAAAAATTCTTCAAGAGCAACAGGAAAAATTCATTTCATGATAATCCTATTTTTCTATATTCTTTCCTCTTGCCCTGCAGTTTTAGGTTGAATTTTGTTGTGCATTGTTTTCTCTCAGTTGGCAGATGTAGAAAATAGGTGGGTCTGTCTAACTCAAAAGGATACTACCTTAGTTTGACATATGTGCAATGCAAGATGATTAAATGATTTATTATTGATTTGCTTTAAGACATCTAGGGTTCTTTGAACAACCCCATATCTCAGGCCTGATAAATCACATATAAAATTCAACCAACTCCTCTCAACCTTTATAAGAAGTAGCAGAGGTGTCATAGAAAACCTCTGAAGCTTTGAACCACGGTAGCTCCAATGTTAAGGTTGGAGGTGTCGCCACCTCGGCAAAGAGTGGTCCGTCAGGTTGTGGGGCGGCATTGAGTTATCAATGTTGGAATCAGAAGTTAATCCTGTCAACTTTAGTTATAACAAAAAAGGGTTTACGTGTGCTTAAATATATAACCAATTTTGTCATCAAGCTTTGTAAAACTTGCATTTTGATATAACGTGAAAAACATATTGTTGTGAACATATGTTGGGTCGGTAGTAAGGAATTCGAAGTCTTTTTAAGCTAAGTTTTGAGTGCGAGTATTGTGATCTGAAAAACCAAAAGTCAGTTCGAAATAATAAAAATAAATTCAGTTTTGGTTTGGTTCTCTCTGGTTTTTGGTTTTATTATAGGAACTGAATTGAATTTTTTTATTTTTTTAATTATATACAAATTAAATATTTTATATAAAATAGTAAAAAGTAATTTAAAAAATATATATTTATAAAATTTCTAAAAATGATGAATTGAACTGATTATGGTTGGATTGTTTCAAACCTAAACCGTTATCCCTCAGTTGAGAGTTGAGTGCAACTACAGAAGATGTTAGTGAAAAAGAAAAAATATTAAAATAAATCCTAAACTAGGATTAAGCAATGGATGAAGGTTGGGGAGAGTGGTAAAAGACAAGACAACCTAGGAGTAAAGCTCGAGTTGAAGTTGATGAACCATTAAACACGGTGATGGAGGTTTAATCAAGTACTTTAATGGTACGATACTAGTATCACATCCCTAACCGCAAACGTAACGCAACGCCACGTGATGATGCAAGTCCGTACCAACTGTCAAAAAATCTGTCCTTCACTTGTCCCACAATCCGACATCACATCACATCGCATCGCATCGCATCGCATCACATCACATCCCCTTCCATACGCAAAAACTGAGAAACAAAAATAACCAAGTTTCCAACTTCAAAAAACCAAACCCAGAAGCCAAAGCAAAGCAAAGCACAACTTTTAACGTATCATCCATCCCTGTCCTCCAAGCAAACCCAACCGAAAGCCAAGACAAGCAAAATAAAGAAGAGAAAGAACAAGGAACAAGGAACAAGGACAAGTTTGTGTTTTGGTTGGATCATGATGGCAGGTGAAGGGGTTTCAAGAGAAACCCAAATGTCTATTCAAGCCTCTTCAATGTTTCCAGGGTTTAGATTTTCACCAACTGATGTTGAACTGATTTCTTATTACTTGAAAAAGAAACTGGATGGTTATGACAAATGTGTTGAGGTCATTCCTGAGATTGATATTTGCAGATATGAGCCTTGGGACTTGCCAGGTTAAATGCCCATTTTAATTCTCTAATTTCTTATACATGATGCTATTGCATTTAGGTTTTAGTAATACATGCCTGGAGGATTCTACTTTGTTCTTGTCATATATTCGGTGGTGTGATTTCTGGTGTTTTTTCTCCTGTATCAGTTATGTCCATCATAAAGTCAGATAATGAATGGTTCTTCTTTTGTGCTCGAGGAAGGAAGTACCCGAACGGTTCACAAAGTAGACGGGCAACCGAACAGGGTTATTGGAAAGCCACAGGGAAAGAACGCAATGTGAAGTCCGGTTCGAATGTGATCGGCACGAAGAGGACTCTCGTCTTCCACACTGGTCGTGCTCCGAAAGGGGAAAGGACCGAATGGATCATGCATGAGTATTGCATGAAAGGAAAATCTCAGGTTACTAATTCTCTTATAATACTAGCATATGAACAATAATTGCTCATGTTAGTCATTGACAGTGTTTTTATTTTTTGCTGTTGGGGATTTTTAGGATTCCCTAGTGGTATGCCGTCTTAGGAAGAACAGCGAGTTTCGTCTGAATAACAATTCGAATCGGGTTGATCGGAATCACATGGAGTTGTCAATCGTGCATGACAGCAACCATGCTACCTCAGATGGTGGAACTGATCTAACTGGAATGTCTGAAGGGGACAAGGCAGTTGAATTCTATACAAAGAAGGCTACTAGTAGTAATGATTCTCATTCAATAGAGCAAATCGATTCGGCATCAGAATCCGAGCAAAAGCTTTTCAATGAAGTTGCACTGACAGAGTCTTCTACACTTAAGATGGTTGTTGAAATCAACAAGATTGCTGGTTTTAATTCATAATCATAATGCATATGAACACGAATATAATCATGTTTTCTTGCTTAAAATTTACAGGATTCTGATGATGAAGATTTCTTCGCTGAGATACTGAAAGATGATATAATCAGGCTTGATGAAACTTCATTGTCAGCCTCAACACCTGAGATTTTGCCTATGATAGCCACCACTACCCACCGTGTATCCCTTCTCCAGGGCGGAACAAACCGGAGAATCAGATTGACAAGAACTAAAGCAGATATCATCCAACATGGCATCGGTGGGATCTCGACCAAGAAATGGAAGTCGGAGGAACCACCATGTCTGCTATCTTTACTCCCACCGAGGGCTGCCATTTTAGTCATCCTGATAACTTTACTGGCTTTGTTGGTGCCATGTTCCAACTTCAAAAGCAGCGAAGTATTTCAATTATGACGCATTGTAGCAGCAGAAGTTATGGGAATGGGTAGCGTTCATAGTTGAGGGCATTTGATTATTTCAACATTGAGTTCTGTATCTGGGGGTGTGAAAGAATCCAGTTTCGTTAGTTTAAATGGTCGTGATTAATCTATTTATTTGCATTCAAGTTCTTCTTCTTTCAACTCCATTACATATTTAGGACTCTCTTTGGATGACCAGGGAGATTAAATAGTGTAATAATATTATAGTTTGACACAAAAAGAAAATTAAACACACTGCATTGTTAGGTTAGCAAGAGTTACACATGGCTCGTCATTCGTCGTTGTTTGATTATTATGTCAGTCTCGTTAGTACTTAACAATAAAAATGGATGAAAATTTTAACAGATTGATCAATTTATCTTAATTTAATCTGGATGTAATCTAATTTGTATAGGACTCAATGGTACTTTTACTAATTAAAAACTAAAGAGATTTGCCACTATATAGTCTAGTAATTATTTACTTATTACTTCATTATATAATTCATCAACTCTTCTTTTCACCTATACTTTTTATTTGATTAATTGAAAAAAATTAAAATGAAAAACTCCAGGATATTAATTTGGTTGAGGAAAAATAAAATAACCTAGTACCACATTTTATTTAATTGTTTCAATGGAAAATTTACTTAATTATTCCAAGAGTGACCAAATTGTAAATTTACTAATAGTTAAATGATCAAATTATAAATTTACCCAACCCCTCATTTATCGTCGGTTAGTAACTTAACGGGCTAGGGACCAACTTGTAACATTCCAATAGATGAGTGACCATGGTGTAGTTTACCCAAATAAAAATTAACTGGGGCTTTGTTTGTCCTTTCCGCCATTGATAATTGCTTCCTTTGCTGTATAAACGAAAGAAAAAGAAGTACAAAAACAAAGCCTTAGCTTCAAAACTCGCTTAAAGTCTCCGGAAAGGAGTCGAGAATGTGTTGATCGATCATGAATTCAGGGTTTACTCATTAACTTTGATCTGTAAGTGTTTTTCCGACTCCCCTATTTTAATTTGGGCATTTTCTTCATTTCTTCAAATAATTTGGTCGAAGATAGTGAATTCGGTTTCTGTTTTGGTTGTTAAGATAGTTCAGGAAAATACCAAGTGCCGATTTCCGAGAAGTTCTTTAAGAAAAAATAAATTGGAAATGCCATTTGGGGCTTTATATATAAAAAAATATTTTTACTTAATTAGCTTTTTTGGGGAATAAGTTAGCTAATTTGAATATATAAAAAACGTGGGAAATTTTGTTTTACTTGGATTTTTCTTAATTTTCTCGGCAACCAAGCAGAAAGTTGAGTTTTTTTAGCTGAATTTGCTCCTTAATAGTTGCTTTTGAGTTATTTTTACGTGTTAGGATTTGGTTTGTATGAAATTACTGCATTTCTTTATCCATCTCAATCTTGGGTTGGATTTTTTAGTTTAATAAGTTTTGTTAATCGCGTTTCAAATGATTATAATAAGAAATTTGGATCGACCAAACTATAAATAGTTCTTTCGGCATTCCTACTGTCACTTAATAGGAATGTTTATGGTATGGTTTCATTGAATGTTGAATGTGGGGTTTTTTTTTTTTTTTCAAGTTACAGGTTTCATAAGAGAGTTGGATAACAATGTCGAGACCGATGTTACTTGTTTTCCTATTTATTATACTCATAATCACCTCACAGTTTGAGTGGAGGCAACCACTTGTTGTTGATGTTGACACGACCCCGAGTGTATCACAGAAGCAGCAACAAATTTCAAGTAGGGAAGAAGCTGTGAAAGAAAAGGTGACAAGCCTTGTACTTTTTTTCCCTAATTCTAATTAAAATTTCAAGTTTATCTTTTCTTGATGGGAAATAGTTGAATATTGAGATTAGTTTCATTGAAATGCATGTCTTATGTGACATATTATATGTATAGTTGGTATATAAACTTACGCCGAATTGCAAAATGCAAACCCTTTTTTATCTCTAATCTTTTCATTTTCTAATAAGCTTGCTAATGTTGGTTTATTCAGTGTAGGAAGTTAGTTCGTTTAAATGCGAAACAAAATGTTCTATACCCTTGTTTAGCAATTGCTTTTCTGTAAGCTTCCCTCTCAGTGTTTTGTTTGAGTGTTATCTTTATATTCAAGATTTATGTTTGCTCAAAACATGGTATAGCATAGAAGGAACTGTGCTATTGCAACCTCTGATATGCCAAAAGACAGGAACTAGGTACTTGGAAAATGTTTGCCTTCAGTAGCAAAGTATAACGTGGGTGTTGTGTTGATCCATATCTTCCACCAGCAATTTAACTTCTGATTGAGGAAATTTGTCAATTGCAGATCATCTTATCACAAGAGAAGAAGATTCAGAGACTTAATGAACTTGTGCGGAGTCTTGAGCAGCAACTGCTGCAGTGCAAGGGTGATAACAAGACAACTAATGGCACTGTAAGCTATTTGACTGAACGTATTCTTGAGCTTGAGAGGCAACAGATCTTAGAGGACTAGGCTATTATATCGCAAAACATATTCTCTGATTGTGGTGCACTGAAGCTTTAAAATCCTTGTTTATCCATGCAAGTGTAAGTTCAATATTTCATTTGTTGTAAGTTATATGGTTTTTCCCCTTCATTTGTGTCCACTCCATCTCTTCCAAATGGAAGTGGTGAAAGCTATGCACACAGTATAAATCATCCATTTTACAATCCATAGTCATTGCTAAGTGGCTGCTGTTATTTGACTCAGCTACTTTGAAACCAATCTTCTGTTATTATACTGTATTAGAATTATCAGCAACATTTAGCTGATTGAGAACGAAAAAAAAGCTATGATGAGTTTCATGGTGTAGGTAGTCGGCTCATATATGATGCTAAGAAAAAAGTCATTTTCTGTATTTACACGCTGCATGATTTTGCGAGTTGACTCCAAAAGTTCTCATAAATGAGCATAGATTCTGCTATTTTGCTCTGGATGTATTGTTTCCATGATAAATTGCTCTATTTTGGGATTTAAACTGAAACTTCGAAGTCCTGCATTCAAACATACATGCATTGATGTAGTCTTCTCGTCATGCATGCATTGGATATAAGCAGAGACCCCGCTGCTGTGCTCTGCTGTATCGTGGCCAGAATATATTGCTTCAATTTGCCTCATGTTTAGGTTAGTTTCATAAGAACTTGCAATGGTTTCATATGGGGAGGGAATAAATTTCGCTCCGATGCATTTTCCATGTAAATTCCAATGCTGTATTGAACCTTCATTTCATCCGAAATTATTTGTGTTGTACTAAGATAATTCATGCCATTAATATATTTGCTTACCTCAAATCAAGCAACTTTAATGGATCCCTATTGCGAACTCTTAACTCATTTTCTTAAATTCGAAGATTAGAGTACCTTGTAATTTTTGTTGGTGCCCAAAACTCAGAACAAACTCACTAAACACTTAGAAAGTTGTTTGGTGCTCATGGGCAAGCTCTCAACATTGTTTCTACTTAAATCTATGCCTCCAAGGAAGATATCCGTGGAGATTTAACATTAAATGTTAGCCAACCTTGAGTTGGTCAAATACAGAAATGATCCAACATCAAATAACCAAGAACCCGATTATAACTTTGTACCCAACAGTCTCTTTTTTTTTTTTTTTTTTTTGAGAGTTATTTTCACGAAGATGAAAACCGTGAGGAGTAAGTTGAGAACACCGCAAGCTGTAATCATATTTATCGATCAATAATGGCACCATAGGTGGGAATTCGTCTCAATAAATTGGATTACAGAGTGTATTAAATATGGATGGGTGTATAATATTAATTTTATGCTTTTATGAATTAATGAGGTGTCATTATATTTAATATATTTTTAATTTTTAAAAATTAATATAAGATTATTTTAATATTACAATATTCAACAATACTAAACATATATATATATATATATATATTTCATATAGCATTTTAATAATAAATTAATATAAGCAATACTATTTATTATTTGAATAAAAATATTTTGAGTATTAAAATATTTAATAATAGATAGTATTATTGAAAAATGTTTTATATTATTAATTTTTTAACAACGAATAATATTAAATTTATGTAGATAGTATTTGAGGAATGTGATGATGGGCATAACTTAGAAAAGGGTTCACTTATCTTAAAACACATGAAGGTAATGCTTGTGATTATGTTATTCAAAAGTACTTAAAACATTCACATGGGGTTTAAAACAAAAATAAACAAAAGGTTTAATTAATTCCCTTCAAAAGGGGAGGCTTTGAAGTTTGAACACGTAAAATGCCAAATTAACTTACCACTGGATAGCCATGTCTCAACAAATCATCTTAAATTGCTACTCATAAATAAACGTAGAAAGAAAGAAGAAGAAATTAACAAACACCAAATGATTTTTAAGTTATATAATGATCTTTTAAAACCTCTTTAAAGTTATAATGCTGAAATTTTAGAAGTTCAAAAATATAAAGGCTGAATCCATAATCGCACATAATACATGGACTAACAATAAAATTTGACCTTTATAATTATGAGGGCCAAGATATTAAAAAATATATATGAAATAAGTTGGTTTATGAGTTGCAATTTTCGTAAATACTTAACCCGATACTATTTTTATTTAGTTACCAAAAATTGTTTTTAAACATTCTATTAATAGTGAATTATGGAGACAAAATAATATTTCGTTGGATATCTATTTGAACATTCAAAGGCAACGTATTTATTTGTCTATCAAAACTATCATCTATCCAAAGGTGAGTTAAGATATAGTTGATTGTTGTTCATATGAATCAATAAAGTAAAATTAATATTTTGAGCATTTGTATATTATTTTGCAGCTTTATTCGTATGACTTGTATGTTGTATTAGTTAATCGTTTACTAACTTAGGCAATTAAGAAGAGAAGTTGTACCGTAAATAATGAGAACCATCAAACAAATTGATCATTATGTTTTTGCAAATGATTATCGTTAATAACATTAAGACCATAATTCCACAAATTAAGAGTGTAAAAAAAATATCTTATGTTTGTGAAAGAATGTTCACGTTATGCAAACAAGTCATTTATTGGTATTTTAATGACATAACTCATGCCCTTGATGTTTGATGGGTTAAGAGGAATGTAAGAACATATCATCGAAATAATTAATATTGTAGTAAGGTAAAGACCTTGCGGAGATGGTGGATGACTCTTTCTCAGTGCAATTAATTTTGAACTTATTATTTTCGAATTATGAGTAAATTCAAAGTAGCTAGAACATTGTTATTGTTGAGTGGAATGTTAGTGAATTGACTAGTAAGCTCGTTCAAGAAGGGAAAAAAAAAAAGAATAAAGAATCAAAGGAAGTTATTCCATCAACCTTGTTTGGAAAGGAGTTGACAAAGTACTTGGGTGAAAACCAACAAATTTAAGAAAAAAAATACGCACGTCAATGTCTCTGATAGAGAGAAAAAGGAATGAACGATAAATAAGTGTCACTTCTGTAAGAAAGTAGCACAGTTTCAGAAAGATTATAAAAATCGTAAAACTTTGTTTGACAAGAAATGTAACTTTTATGCTTCTGTATGTTTTGAATCAAACTTAGTTGAAGTTTCTTATAATGCTGGATGGTTTGATTTCGGCGTTACTGTATTCAACATGATGCTTTTGATCCAAACCACAAACCAAAATGAAGATTTTCTATATATAGGGAACCACATGAAGGTTTTAATTGAAGGCATGGGGACTTACTGTTTGATATTGGATACTGGCCATCACTTAGCCTATTTCAGGGTCTTTGTCACTATTGAATACATTACGAGCATAGCTAAGCATATTAACAGAAAAAGCATTATTCCAAAACAAAGCTAAGCCACCACTACGACCCAAACGGTCAACACAGAAGCAAGAATCATGATTAAGGAGAAGACGAAACTCCTCCAATTTATTAGCAGAGACAAGAGTTTCAGAAAGAAATATAAAATCGCGCTTATTCGCAATAAGCTAACACTTCATAAGGATTGCCCAAGCCTCGATAGTTCCAAGCTAAATAAATAATAGTTCTCGGCGAGCTCCCTCGAAGGAGCCGGCCGATACAGAAATAGTATACTCGATACTTGTCTTCAATGAACCCAAAGCCAGCCGGCCGTTGATCTCATTCTCAATCACCTATTCTTGTCGTGGCCTTTTTTTGTTCTCATCAATGTCTACTACAATACTTTCCTTCCCCACGTTACCGCCCATGCATGGGCCATGCATTTTCTTGGCCACTTTAGACGAGACTTGGCCCCAGACACTAGGATTCGTGGCAGCTGGAAAAACAAAATCCGGTGATTTAGGGACTACCATAACCTAATTGCTAATCTTTAAAGATCTGGCATTATCATTTGAAGATTCAACTCCCGAGTTTCACGACGCCATGGTACCACCGGATTCTTGATTTGCCTCCTATGCTCAGCCTTAATTTCTTCCGACCAGCCATGAGCCACCCCACTATCCGTTGCTTCCAGCAGCTTACGGAAATGGGATTCACTATGACCTAGCCTTCCACAAATATAAGGAAATAATAGGTATGCGTTCATAGCTAAAAGAAAGTTCAAAATAAACTCCATTGGGCTCACAAATCTTCTTCTCATTCAAGGAATTCCTACGCTCAAACGTGTGATAGTCAATACACATAACATCACCCAAACTCTTAGCCAAACTTAGACCTAAAAATCAGTATACAAAAACTCCACATTTTCCGAGTCCTTCCCTTTCGACAATTGATGGATCAATAGAAGGCAGTTATTGAAAGACCACAGACCTCCCTAGGTCATCTTGGTGAGATCAACTATTTGATGAAACTAAATTAAGTGAAGTCCCGAGTTACTCAAAGATTTAATACAAGCACCTTGAAGATGTCGCCACAAGGAAAGAAGTGGTCTCCCCATGACCATGAAATCAATGGCTCACTCTCCCAGAAACTTGCCAACTAAACATAGATCGTAATCAATATCATCAAGTAGATTATCATCCGCCTCTTCTTTAATATACAAATGTTGAAACTCTTCCTCCATTGGAACAGCGGACAAACAAAGCAAACAAAGAATCAAAAGAGAAGAACCTTGATAATTAGCAAGACTAAACATGCATAAAGCATGACAAAGCCTTGCACTCAAAATAGCAAAACCCTAGAGGGAGAGGCAAGACAACGTATTAAATATATTAGAAGTTGAGATATTAATATCATCCACAAAGGGCTTACAGAATCGGATACATATGCTTGAAGTACACACGTACGTGAATAAATAAATTCATTGATCTATTCCTATATAAATAAATATAATTAAGATCACATAGTTGTGAAACCTTATTGTATAAGGTTTGCATTAATAATTTGAACCACTAAACTATAAATCATATATTGATGATCCATCTCAGTAATATTAATTTTGCTGAACAGACATATCTCATTTCTTTTATAATTAATGTCTTTTAAATATTATACAAAATGATGCTACTTTTATTTGTGAAATTTAAAATTTTACCTTTTTTCTAATTTCAATAAAAATAATGTAATAAAGAAAAAATTGAAACCTAATTTGATTTGCTCATGGATTAAAAAAAAAAAGGTATTCTGTAATGTTTAAAAATATTAATAAAATCATGTATTTAAGTAAAGGTATTAATTAGAGAAACAATATATATAAAAAATATCGTGTGGGTTTGGATGGACAATACATTTATTTGCGTTTAGTATAAAAATAATGATGGTGATGAAATTAAATATTATAACAATGCCGTAATGTAAAATAAAATAAAAAAATTAAACATATCACACTGCTCATCCAAACCCATAAAAACCAACTCGAGTTAAAAGCCAAGAACTCGATAAACTAAATTTATTGAATGAAGCATTTATGTTGCATGGTTTTACCATAATCATTCCACCTATGATCATTAAATGTCATTTATAATTTACTAGATTCCAATCTGAATTGTATATGTAGATTGTAAAAATATACTCAAAATTATGTAAGATATGTAGAAATTCATATCATATTCAATGTTAGAGATTAAAATTTTGATTATGTATGAGGCAATAAAGGTTTAATTTTAATTTTAGTTCTTGTAATTTTCGAATATTTGAATTAGTCTCTCTACTTATAGGGTGTGTTTGGTTGGGTGAAAAAGTGAATAGATAAGATGAGGGAATGAAAAAGTGGAAAGAAAATAAATTTTGAGTGTTTTTGGTTGGGAAAAAAAAAGTGAGAGGAAGAAAATAAAAGAGATAATTATTTTCCATCTTAATGCATAAAAATTATTCTTTTCAAATTAGAAAGCTCGAAAGACAAAATTATAGAGAGGTGTCTGTTAGTTTAAAATTATGCATTTTCAAATGTTTTCTTTTCTTTCCTTTCATTTTTCGACTTTACCAAACAATGGATGGAAAGTGATTTACTCTCTCTCTCTCTCTCTCTCTCTTTTTCATTTTTTTCATCTTTCTTACTAAGCACACTTATGGAAAGAAAATTTATGTTTTTCATCCTTCTAGTTTTCTACCCTTTCAATTTTTTATCCTTTCATATTTTTTTTCACTCTATCAAACAAAGCCTTAATTCTAAGAATTTAATCTTAGTGTTCTTTTGATTTAATAATTGAAGTCTAATTGATAATTTTATCAAAGAACTTCCATTAAATTGGATTATGTATTATTTTTAAAATAAATGCTTTTGTGACCAATTTAAAGTCAAGTGAAAGCTCTATAAATATATATATCGACTAAATTCTTAAAAATAAAAGTAAGGAAATCAAATTTCAAATATATAAAAAATAATGAAATTGAGAATATAATTAAATAGGCTAAAAGTAGAGGTAAAAAGTAAATATCAATTACATTTATAGCTAAACTTAATAGTTTCCTTTTCCAGACAATGAATACAATTGAGAGGTAACTTTATTATAGGGATTTTATTAAATTAGTTAATTTATTATTAAATGGATTAATTTAGTTCTTTTATTATTAAAAAAATTAAATAAGATCAAATTTAATAGAGTTAATATTTGTAGCTTAAAAAAATATCATTTATTGTTTAATATTTTTAATATTTTTATTGTTTTACAAATAAAATATTTTGTTTGGAATTGAACTTCAATTGAAAAAATAATAATTTTCAAGAAATATTTATATCGTAAATGTAAGCTCTGATACAATATAGACTTATTTGATTCATTTTAATAGTATTAAAACTAAATTGATTTATTTAATAATAAATAGACTACTTTGATCCAATCCTATAATAAATGATTTCCTAGATACTTTAACTAAAAAAGACATGTTATGTTTTGTTTGGATCTGGGGAAAAATAGTGAGAAAAAGTAAAAAAATTATATTTGGTTCATTAATAAATTATCCTTGAGAGTGGTTGAGAAGCTCTTAAGTTTGTCCAAATAGGGTGGTGGGATGCCATGAAACCCTTGGAATCCTTCACCTAGCTTGTTAAGGATTAGGGTTTAAACTAATTCTGGTTTTGATAATTTAGGTGTACACCCTTCGTTGGTGAAGGCAATTGTCAGCCCAGTAGACTAATTTTGGGGTAAAATATTTTTTTAAATTAATTAGGAAAATAAGTTAATGATAATATAAAATAATTTGTCATGTTTTTTTTATATATTTTAAATAGTAAATATTTTTTTGAGTTGTGAGTGAACAAAACTCAATTCGACACAAAAAAAAAAGTTTTTTTTTTTCGAATTTTGAGTCAATGAAGTTGAATTATTTGAATTGTTTGGTTTTATGAATCAATTTCAATAAGTAATCTAGTTTTTTAGATCGAGTCAATTTGAATTTTACAAAATTGAATAGCAAATTAATGTAAATACTCTTTGGGTTCCTATCAATTTAAAAAAAATTAGCAAATTGATCCCTTAAAAATTACAAAAATTCCAAAATTTTAATAAAAAAAAATCCAAAAATTTATAAGAATATTTATTTTGTTAAAAAATCCAAAATAATAAATTTAAAACCTTTAAAAAATAAATTACCAAATCAAGTTTATTATATCAAACATTTGGGACAGCTTCATATTTGAGTATTTAAATGTTGCTTTGAATTTAGATATTAGAGATGAATGGATTTCTCAAATCCACACAAATGGCTATCCTTCGAATCTTCCCTATCTTAATAACTCTCCATATGGTTTCACCAATTGCCTTCAGTATACTTATTTTATGCATGGCACTTAGTAATCTTTGTTTTCTTTCGGTAGAAAAAAAAAAAAAAAAAGTAAACAAACTCCATTTCGTATTTCATATGCATAAAGATTCAAACTCGAAACCTAAAGCTATATAGAAATTTAATTATTGAACCACTAAGCTCATCATTAACACTTAATAATTTTAGTAAACAAATCCAAATTACATCATGAGGATAATCTTAAATTGTTGGAAAAAATGGGTTTCATAGTTGAACAATTACATACTATCCAAAAACTATTTAAGGTCCGTGAGATGAATGAAAACTCTAATATAAACACGAATAAATTTCAATCTTTAGATGTAATGCAACTATTTTCAGGGTATTTTTGTACTTTTCTCCATCCGAATCCTACCATATAAATATGAGTTCTTTGCTAATTGTCAGCAAACTTTTGATATTATAATAGAGTAATATATGGTTCAGAGAGTTTTTTTTAGTAGTTTTAGTACGTAATTGCTTTTAATTTCCTTGTATTTCATTTAAAGTTTAATGTAATAACTCTTCTTAGTTTTTAAATTGTTTTCTTTATGTTATTGTAATTTTATGCACATTGGGCTCTAAAAGTTGGAGATTTGAAGGGAGAATGCATGGGATTGAGCTGCAACTTCACCAATATTGACAACCTCTTAAGTACCCCACTTTGTTACTGACCTTGAAAAATGGATGTTGTGGTCGATGTGAAGATTTTGCATGCTTTGTGTCAAATTTTTTATATGGCTAATAGTTTGAATATGCATATATATGAAGTGATTTTGGGTTGGTTGGTTGCCTATGATTGTGATATGCTTGGTAATTAGAATGGCCTAATGCTTCATGAGAGTTGAGTTTTCTAATCAGCACATTAGCATCAATATCAAGAGAGTTGGAGTACATTAGTTCAAATTAACGATAGCTAAGTAACCATTATATTAAAAGTATATCAACAAAGAGTAGCATTATCTATCTTCTTATCAATCAATTGAGCTTAGGATCATCAAAGAATGCTACTCACTCTATTAGTAACTGCTTTATCATCCAATCAATGCTAATTTGAGATGGATTTAATTAGTTAGTTAATTTGATGATAGTTGTAATTGCTAATTCAATGCAGATGACAATCGGTTGCTCTAATAATCTTAACTTTATTCAGTTGTTAGTTAGAGGACTATTAACGACCCAAAGCTTAATTTTAAAAAACTCGATTTAAATTTTTTGTTGAAATTGTTCTTCAATCTATACAGGTATGATCCTCACAATATTTATTTTATTTTGTTGAGAAATTCAAGTAAGAGAATAGACACTACCCAAGGGTTGAGCGAATCATGTTTATTGGTTGTCCGATTGACCCTGTTGGTATGTGTAGATACTTAGTTTTTGCTATTAGTATTTTTTCTCTTCTTACATATAAATTAGATTTTGTTTTTGGAAATTACAGTTTCAATGATAGTATCAAAGTCAATCAGAAATAATTATCAGTCTTGTTTCACTTAATATCTCTTTCAAAAGAACAGGTCTTGTTTAAAGTAGTTTTTGCTCAGAACAATTGTTGTTCAAGAATAACTGCGTTAACAACAATCGCACTCCAAAATAACTCTCATCCGAGACCAATGATAATCCCTTCTAACCATGTATTTGTTGAGTAGTGTGAGTGTGTTCTTTGCTCCATTGGTCTATGATGATGAGTCGTATTGAGCGAGAGTGTGTGTTCAACAATGCAGAGCAAGACACGTGTGATGTGGATTGCAACTAACCCTCATTTACTTGTTCCCTAAGCATGTGTTTAACATAAGGCTAATTTGATGCCCTATTTTTGTTGAATCATAATACATGAACCTCTTTATTCCTGCTGTTGAAATTTAGGTTGCAAATGACAATGGTCCATGCCTCATCTGTGAATCCATCTTAATAAGGTAGTTGGAATTTCCCATGTCTACAATTTCTCCTCTTACGTTCTCTAACATTTCATCTGTTTCCAAAAAAAAAAAAAAAAAATCAAATTTATTATCTATCTTTCTAACTTGGGAATTTAATTTCCATATTTTAATATATTATTTTTAATTTTGAAATATCAGTTTCAATTTAAACAGTAGTTATTAAATTCTGTTATTTTCAAAACCTTATGCAATAAACATATTATCACATATGTAAGTTCATGTTAAACTTGTTATTTTCGTATAACAATAAAAAAGAACTAAAATATTTATATTTAACGCTGCAATATTACTCTTGAATTTCTTTTATGAACATATGATTTTATTTTTAATTTTAATATCATATATCTAAATTAACAAATAAAATATTTATATTATTATATATTTATTACAAAATTCTAAGCGGAACATAATTATTAAAAATAAATTAATTGTGGACTTGGTGATCCTCATAAATTTGGGTTTTATTAATTCATTTATAATAATTAAATTTTTGGGTTGCTCAACTAAGTTAGCTGACAACTCTAATTACTCATGCATATTGCCTTAAGAAAAAAGAAAAGTGGTAATAAATCGCAAGAAGAAAATATTTGAAACGGAAATTAATAATAATTACTATTCTATTTCTTTTTTTAAAAGAAAAAAATATTAAGCAAAGTTTAAAATGGTCCTAAGTATTTGAGCAGGTTTTTTCTCACGTATAAATAATTGTCCTAACTTGTTTTAGATTATGATTTAAGCAATATTAATTGCAATTTATTGAAATTCATTAATTTAACTTTTGTATTTAATACAAAAGATGTTGTTTCAAAACCTTTGCTTAAAAAGTAACCAATAAATAAATAAATTTATTTTTTGGTAGGTAAGTTTCTTTTTAAGTAATATTAACTGATTCGATTCAAATTAATTTAATTCAATTAATTAGTTTAAATATAATTTTTGTGTGGAGATATTCAAACCAAACGCTCAATGTTTCAAAACCCTGTTGGTGTATGTAACTTATTTTCCCCTCAACCAAAATACTAAATAACATCGCATCAATTGGTTAAGGAAGATTTTTTTATTTTCTTTTACAAGATATAAACATCGGTGAAAGTATCTTGGAAATTTTTATATTAGGAGGTAGATTATACTTTTTTTTCCTTTTATTTAAAAAATAGTAAATTAATTTTTACACATTAGATAAAAAAATAAATTAATCCTTTTTGTTAAAATTTCTATCCATTTCAACTGTTAAAAACTGACGTGGCTGACAGAATAACTAAACAATTACATGTGGCGTGCCAATTGTACCTCATGTTGACATATAAAAACCTGTTTTTAACGATAAAAATTGATGAAAATTTTAACTGAAGTATCAATTTATTCTTTGATCTAATATACAAAGACTAATTTATTTATTTTCTGAGTAGAGAAACAAAATGTAATCCAATTTTTATTATAAACTTTTTCCTCCAAATATCATGTGAATATATATATATATATATATATATATTCCCCCCTTAATTTGGACTGATGAGCAACTTGGGAAATTTGACTTGAATACGTTACAAACATATGAACACTATAAAGAGAAAAGAGAAATGCTAGTAATGGCATAAGATGCAATTTATATAAAAAAAAAAAAAAAAACTCAAAATTATATATCAACTTAATTTAATGTGTAATTGTATATATGAACTTTAATTTGGTATAATTATACACATGAAATTTTAATTGTGATTCACATGTATACTTGCAACTTTAATTTTGATTTAATCATACACATTTAAAGAAATAAATATATCAATTTATTTTTATAGTGAATAAATATAATTATTTATATATGCAATATATAAACATAAAATGATATTATATATATAATTGTGTTAATAATTTACAAGAATTGGACCTAATTCCACACACACATACATGATTTAAGTTTATAAAAATTGTACTTTTTATACAATAATAAAATATTTTAATTTTTAAATATAATTATATATTTATTATTGGATAAATAATGTTTTGTTGTTAGACCTAATTCCACCTACGAATGAAGTTATGAAATATGCAATATGATATCACGATCCTGATAATCTTAATGATACAGATTCCTTTTATGATTAAGATGATGAGGAAATTGGTCAAGGACCAATAGATTAATGAGTATATGTTAATTTTAGGAGGTAATGTTAGATCAATTAGATAAAATTGCATATTATGTTTATTTTCTATTATTTTTATTTGTAATCGTATTATCGACTATTTTTTAGACTAATATTTTAAAAAATTTAAATTATATAAGAATGTAATTATGATTTATACTACTAAAACAAAAAATTAGAAAATTAAACACATCTAAAAAATTAAAATTATTTGTAATTAGAAGAGGGTATGATCAATTATAGATTTAAGTAATCTTCATCATCCAAGTATAAAATAAAAAATATCCGGTAAAAAGTGAAAAAGGGAATGATGAAGAAGCAGAGAAGATGAAGAAGACAATCCAGTGACTTGTCTGGAGTTCTCCTCTCAAATGTAGTATTTAAGGTTACTTAAACCATAAATATTTTGGATCGAATGAGATCCCAAGTAAAGTTATTAAATTCCTTAGACAGAACTTTCTGTGAAGCAATACAAATACATTACGAAAGAAGCCAAACCATTCAACCTTTCTGTCGAGTACTATTCAATTCAACCTTCAATGTTATCCAACTTGTTTTCCACTCTAAATCCTCCTTACCCTCCATGCCTACCCATAATTAATTACCAACAAATAAGGGAAAGAAAAGTCCATCTTTTTCTCTTTCTCTCCTGAAAATCATTGCAATTATAATTGTCTAAATCTATCCAAACTGAAAAAGTTAGTTTAGTTTCTAGGGAATATCATTTCTTGTTCCAATTCCCTATATATTTATCTGCTTTTTTTCTCTCTTCCCAAACACTACAATTTCCCAGAGGTGAGACATTATATGTGTTTTCAATTTTCAGTTCCTCCCTGTTTCATCGATTTCTCGCAACTTATTGTTTTTGTTGTTATATGTGATCAGTTATCAAACAGGTGAAATCCATAGAAAGCAATGAGTCGGAGAGCAAACAGTCCAAAGCTGGAATTGACGCTGAACTTGTCACCACCACTACCAAGGGCGGCGCCCATCCAACAAGTAGGGTCGCCCAATACATCGGTTTCGTCGTGGGAAATGTCTCTTGAAAGCTCGTGCGTGTCTTCGGAGCCTGACGACTCCACGACGACTATGCAATACCCGAGCAGTCCTGAAGAAACTCCGATGGTGCTGGTGGGATGCCCTCGATGCCTCATGTATTTAATTGTATCGGAAGTGGACCCCAAGTGCCCCCGATGCAAGAGTACCGTCTTGCTTGATTTTCTTAACGAAGAGAATACCAAAAAGACAAGGAACTAAAACGATGAACCTCCAGGATTCTTCTGTCTTTCCTTCCTTTTCTCATGAAACAAACACCTTAATTCCTAGGTCTTCTTTTGTGTTTATTTTTTTTGGTTTGGTTTGGTTTTGTTTCTCTCTCTCTCTCTGAGTGTTAGAAGTTTTGTGCTAATCATATATTTTTGTTTCTTTCATGTCCGGTTTGATTTCCCTGCAAGAAAAACTTTTTACACAACATCCAAAGTGTTTCACTTTTCCTCCTTTGAGGCAAAGGGAACTTTGCGGTCTTTGTCTTGGTTTTCATATGATTTTTTTCTTTTCTTTACAGAACATCCAACTGTTCCACTTTTCCTCTTTTTGTTTAGCTTATAAATTTAGGGAAGATTGGTGGCGTATATTTAAAGATTGTATTATAATGAGATTTTGTGAGATATTTTAAATTAATTGTTGAATAAGAAAGAAAAATATATATTAATTCATCTATTATGTCACATAGAATTTGTATTGAAAAATAAGAGTTTATCTTTTAATCAATTTAATTGGTTTCAAAGTTAAAAAAGAAAAAAAAATTGATCGTACATAAAAAAAAAAAAAAAAGTAACATATTCAATAATTGATCTAACAGATTCTAAGTTATCAGCATAATTTTTTAATTTCTGACATAGCTTGATCAACCCATACTCATTTCTATTTTTGAACCACAATAATTGGTTTTAAAAAGGTTTCCACAATATCTTACTGTAATAAGATTTCAACTTAAATCTTACCAAAAAAAATTTCATTACCCTTTTTTTATTATTTATTTATTTATTCATAAATAATGGAACTTAAATTCAAAATAAATTTAAGAAAAAATTCAAATATACACACTAAAAATAAGACTTGTCAAAACCTCATTTGGCATTTATTTTATGGTTATGTTGGTAATTTTCAAAACAATTGAAAGTAGAAATATTTAAATTCAAATGATGCAATTAAAGCCTGATCTGGATAGGTTGGAGCTTTGCACTTTGCCGAGTACTAAAACATTTAAAATGGTGCAAGCCTCCTGCTGGTAAGTTGAAATGCAACATAGATGTGTCGTTTTCCTTGCCCTTCAGGCAACTGGCTAGACTGCGCTGGTTTGGAATGAATCGTGGGAGGTCGTTTGTTGCGTTATAGTTTATACCAAATGTTGAAGCCCAATTTTGATCGGGTCCTAAACTCATTTTAAATTTATTTTAAGATTAAATTTGTTTTTAAATTTAAATTTAATTTAAGTTTAAATTTATTTTCAAATTTAAAATTATTATAAATTTGAAATAAATAAAGTTCAATTACAAAATGTCTAATTAAAAAACCCAATTGGACCTAAATTCAAATGACCCAAACTAAACACAAATTACAATGGCCAAATAGGCTCAAACCGATTAACCCAAAAGAAGCCTAATCTACTACAAATGGATGCCGCAGCCACCTCCATCTCAGCCAATCAGAGGCCACCACATCAGCAGTCTAATTGCTCACCAGCAACTTGCACCACTGCTCACCTGCCACCGCCACTGCTACAAGCCACCATAGCTGACCTGCAAAAAAGAAAAACAAGACTATCATTTAGTTGAAAAACAACAAAAGATGATCATTTGTAATGCTGGCTATAAAGCCAGATTCAAACGCTTGTAATGGGTACGAACCCTTTTTGAGAAATCAATACACGGTTACTAGTTTTTTGTTCTTTCAAAAATCACAAATCAATACTAGCAAATACCCATTCGAAATATCTTGCAAATAAAAGTAGAAACAATTAATTCCAGCAAAGTTATTCAAATAACATCAAGATACAGAAGCAAAACACAAGCTAGAACACACCGCGTCCAATACATTCAAGGTATATTAAATATAGGTACTAACCATTTATTTACTGTTATTTATTGTTTGAATCTCAAAACTCCTCCATCATAAACGCACATTCTTTCATCTATTAAATACATTGCTATTATCATTATTATTATTTATTTACCATTTTCGGTTATTAAGAATGTATTGAATGAATATTAATAATAATAATATTAAATAATAATAATATTATTATTATTAAAAAAAATCGAAAGGTCACCTCCCTTTTGATCTGTCGCCGCTGTAGAGTCTTGGACGGAGGTCTTCGAGCCGCTGCCGATTCCGCAATACCCAGACGCCGTTTTCACATATTCGAACAAAAAAAAAATCATCAGGAAGTCAGCGAAAAACAAACCCAAATACCAAAATGAATAATAAAAGGGAATAGAAATAGGCTTAAACAGGTATAAAAAAAATGAAATGAAAACAAATTTGGAGTTTAAAAAAGGAGTTTTAAAAGATGAAAATGGATAAAAATGCAAAAAAGAAGGCCGAACACTCGTTTTAGAAGTAGATCGGGTTCAATCTAATTAGATTTGAACCAGATCCATGCTTTTCAAAAAAAAGGGAACGACTTTTAAACTTACCGGCGGTCGAACGGCTCCGAGGATGGCGCGTGATAGGCGGAGTCGACGACGCGTGCACCGACGAGGACAGGGCCAAGGCCCGTGAGGCTGGGTCTTGACAGAGGGATCGACGGCCCATGTTGGCAAGCCATGAAGGAGAGTGAGAGAGATGAGAGGATTTAGGGGTATTTTTGAAAAGAAAGGATTGAAAATAAAATAAAATAAACCCTAAAATGGCTTTATAAAAGCCCTCAAAACGACATCGTTTTGAGGGCGGAGTTTCAGCCCCAAAACGGCATCGTTTTGATTAAAGGACCCATGGACACCCGACCTGACCCAGCCTCAGGATCCGCGTGTTTTCATAAAAAGGGTTATTTGCACCTTTGGTCCTTTCCTTTTTTTTTCAAAATTTCAATCAGGCCCTTTCTGTACTTTAAATTAATTTTAAATTGACCCAATAATTTTCATTACTTTTCAATTTAATACCTTGACCTTTTGAAAGCACCAGGAGCTGTCACGTGTCATAATTTTGGCTTATTTATGCAAATGGTCCCTCTTACTTCTGATTTGTTTCAACTTAATCCTGAAATCAAGTTCTGTTTAATTACAAAATTGGTCCAAAATTTTTTCATGATTTTCAAACTAATCCTCTGACTTTTGAAAGCATCAGGAGCTACCATGTGTCACTTGTTTTGGTTTTATTACCTTGGAGACCCCTAAACTATCCAAAATTTTCATTTTTACCTCCGAACTTTCAAAAAATTCCATTTTCGACCCTAAAACTTCTAAAAATTACTTTTTAACCCTAAAACTTTCAAAAAATTCCAATTTTTCCCCCAAAACTTCCAAAAATTACATTTTACCCTCGAACTTCCAAAAATTCCTTTTTTGATCGCGAAACTTCCAAAAATTACATTTTTACCCTTGAACTTTCAAAAATTCCATTTTTAACTCCGAAACTTTCAAAAATTACTATTTTACCCCCAAACCTCCAAAATCCTATTTTTGACCTAAAAACTTTCAAAAATTACCCTTTTACCCCCGGATGTCCAAAAATTTTGTTTTTGATCCTGATTTTTTTCTAAAAGTTACCGTTTTACTCCTGGATGTCTAAAGTTTCGTTTTTAAACCCTAAACTTTCCCAAAATTATTGTTTTACCCCTTCGAGAGTCCAAAATTTCCATTTTGCCCTCAAGTATTCAAAAAGTCTCATTTTCAACTCTGATTTTTTTTATTTTTTCTTCCTCATCAATATTTGTATTTATTTTTTAATTATTATGCATTCATATTTTGTATTTTTGATTTTTGCTTATCATTTATCTACTTAATTATCTTACTTCATGTTATTTAATATCCAATATTCACTGCTCATTCATATCAAATTCACATATTTATTTTCAAAATTGTTTTCATAAAAACTTTAAAATCGAGGCAATATTCTTTTATTTTGAATTTTAAAAATTTGTGCCTTAACTTACTAGGCATGATTTTTCTTCAAATCAGAATAATCGAATATCCTTAAATCGAGACAATGTTTCTCATCTCGGATTCTAAAAATTTGTACCTAAACTTACTAGGTGCGACTTATTCTTTAAATCGAGATAATCGAACATGCTTTTCAAAAGTGTTAAATTTTTTTTACAAAGGAAAGCTCGTTATTTCTGGATCTCGAAATATTGTGTCCTAACTCACTGGACGCGACTTTCTTCCTCGATCACTTTGAAATAGTGGGACTTTCAAACAAAATCGATTTCTTTTAAATGTAACTCATGCATTCAAGGATCGTATGTTAAACTTTATTCGAGTTTTCAAAATTTTATAAACAAGACCCTAAGATAATCAATGTGGTACCAATTTTGGGCGTATGAGGGTGCTAACCCTTCCTCATGCGTAACCGACTCCCGAACTTGTTTTCTGGATTGTGAAGACCAAAATATTTTTCAAAATGGATTTTAAACGTTTGGAGGTGATCCAAACATACTGTACAAAAGAATTGGTGGCGACTCCCGTTATTTTTCGATTTTAAAATAATTTTCGAAACACGTCATTTTCCAAAAAGATGGTTTCGACAGCTTGGCGACTCCACTATGCACTTTTTAAAAATAAACGAAAGTCGAGCCAAAATTGATTATTTTCGAGCCTTTTTTGAAAACTTTAAAACTTTCGATTTTGTTTAAAACTCGATCCTCGGCATCTTTTGTGTGGCACCATATTATGTTATAATGCTAGTGTAATTTTGCATCCATATGCATTATGATACTACCCTTTTATGTGGAAGCGAGAAACTACTCATTCGTGAGGTCTTCTCCTTCGTGCAGGATAGTGAATCGCTTTTGGGATTACATCCGTACCCATGTTTTTGTCAAGTTTTCACTTCTATGCAAACATGTGGGAAATGTGTCCCCCTAAACCGAACTCGTCCGTATGAGCCTGTAATGGGTGAGGATTGAGGAATCTACTGGTTTACGTACCCTTTAATCTAGAGCCTAAAATCACATGTAGTGAACCCTAGTTGCTTACGTTAGGATAGAACTACACCGAGCTGTTAATAGTCTCCCAAGTCTAGGTTTCTCTATTATCATGCCCGTGTTGTTTTGCTTTTTAATTGTTGCTTGCATTACATCTTCATAAACAAAGTGTGGATTGAAGCTTAATTACTAAATAAAAAATTGGTCATAAGAAAACGAGTTCCTTGATAAGGTGGAAAATAATATGGTCGTGCGCATATGGTCAAAAACAAGAAAAGAAAGACGAAAAACCAATGATTAATCAGTCGAGTAAGATGGAAACAAAGACCACACAATGAACCAAACTCTGACCCAACTACGAAAAGTGGCCGATTTCTTAAGTTGACATTTTGGGACCGAAAATCAAAGGACGAAAGAGAGCGAAATTGGAAGATGTCTTACAAAGATTAAAGACTTTTGAACACTAAGGCGCAATCATATGCGTATCTATCTTATGTAAAGGAATTTGTTTTCTAGTAAAATTTTCTAATAGAATGAGCTATGACTCAATGTTTTCTCATGCATGCATGTATTCATAAGCTGCACATTTTATTAACTCGCACATAATTCCTTGAGAGCCTACCTCAAGTAGAATAGTGTCAAGCATTCCGTGGTTGCACGAAGAGGGTAAGAGCCACAGTTACATTCTTGCTTATTTGCTTTTAATTACAATTTATTCCAAGTTTTATTCCTGTATTAATTACACTAACTTGTTCATTTCGAATCTATTTGCATTACAACCTCATAAAAAGAAAGGTATAGTTCTAAGCTCAATTACTAAATAGAAAAGCTGGTCATAAGAAAATAGATACCTTGATGAAATAGAATATGATATGGTCGGGTTTACATCGATGATCTGCCATATGAGCAAGACGAAAATAAAGATCGTGTAATCATATGAGTTTTGGCCTAAGTACGAGAAGTGACTGACCACTCAACCTTTTCAAAATGATATTGTGGACCGAAAGTCAGAGATGAGCCAAGATTATTTGAATGACTTCCTACGAAGATTAAGTCTTTTGAGCCTCGCATCTGTTTTATGTAAAGAAATTTGATTTCTAGTAAGGTTTTTCTAATAGAATTGAGCTATAAGTCAATACCTTTCTTATGCGTTCATGCATTCATAAGTAGTACATTTTATTAACTTGTGTAATTCTATACAAGCCTACCTTGAGTAAGATTATGCCAAACCTTCAGCGGTTACTCGAGCAAGGTAAGAGACATGATTATATTTTTGCTTTTAATTGCAATATATTTTGAATCTGTTTGCATTGCATTCTCATAAAAGAAGGGTGTTGATTCATGTTCTATTATCAAATAGAGAACTGAACATAAGAAAACGAATTCCTTGATGAGGTAGAAGTCAACGTGGTTGTGTATATATGGTCAGAGATAAAGGTGATGACCTGTCGAAGGAATGCATGTCAGGGATTCAAGATTATACCCAAGTACATAAAAGCCATAGCAGTTTGCTAGAGCTGAAAGAAGCATGGAAGACAAAATGAGGCGGATATCCAATCTTAAATATGTCGACTTACTTGATAGGTCCCGAGCTTTCATTTAGTATTGGAGTCCAACTTCTAATGGTTTCGCATTTGGAGAGGAGGACGTGGGGCTCACGGTAGAAGAGTAAATCACTTTACCTTTTTGCCCAAGGATTCAAAACAATAAAGTTTACTTTGGATATGACGATCGTCATTACCTACTTAAGGTTAAAGTAGGGATGCGCTTTTTTCGAGTCCTAACACAGTAATGGGATTCAACTTAGTCGCTTCACCTCTAGAGACATGGACACTACATTGCTCTATTGCCCAAGAACTCAAGTTGATAAGGTTTACCCTAGACAAATGAGCATTAGGTCGCGACCCTGATAAAGGAAAAAGAAGATAACAAGACTTTGCTTTGGAAAACTTACAAGACATAGCACTCAGATGGAAAATGTTCACCTCAAACGTACATTGATAGTCTTCCCTAGAGTATTGGGGCACGCAAGAGGACGTGGTTACAGATTTATTTATCAGACCCGACAAAAGAATCACTCATGTTCTAGCAATCTTAGCCACTAAGCACCTGTCGAAGAAAGGGTAAAAGAAGGTGTATTGGTTCACGACTTCTGTTAGTATGGTCTCGTGGTCGTTTGAAAAGTCGAAAAAGTCTTATCGAGAATTCTCTAAATACTACTCTCTGTTGACGGGATTTGTGATTGTTCAAAGACAAAGACGACATTGCCAAAAATAATTGGACATTAGCAAATGGCTTCAACGCGCTTAGGGGCAAGTCTGAGATAGGGGCCATGTCGCAAGCAATGACTCCACCAAGTGTAAGACCGATAATTTTAACTTGAAATCAGGGTCAAGATGAAAAATTAGGTTGAAAGATTAATACTTTAAGAATTAAGGCACGACCATACATGCATCTGCCCCATGTAAAAGAATTTGCTTTCTATTAAAGTTGTCTAATGGAATGGAACCAAGAATCAACGCCTTGTTGCATTCATTTTATCATTTCATGTGCATTTGCATTTCGTGCATTAAATAAGACTCCACATGATTGAAACACTTGTGTGAGAGAAAGTAATTTACCCTAAATGAAAGCTGAGTGGAAACATGATAAATCAAGATAGGGAATGATAAAAAAATTGAGAAAAAGTCAAGTGAAGAATGAAACCTATTGAGAGTTCGTCCCTACACCCTTAGAAGTGTTTTGGACAACTGGACTGTGGAAGAGTTTCCTATAGTTTTTAGGAATTTTCCAGGAAAATATTCAGAATACACTTATCACTCTAAGCTCGAGAGTAATAAGGATTCTTTTATAAATGGCAAATGACCATTATCTTTTATTTCAATAAAAATGATGCATTGTTTTTGTCCCATTTTGCAAATACTTTACCATTCTTCTCATTCATTCATTCCACAATTAATCATTCTTTCATTCGATTATTCTATGGATCCCCTTTTTCTTTATGTTGGGTCCCTTGATATCAAAGATATGAGTAATACTGTTGTTGATTTAAACCCTTTTGAGTAAGACATGTGTCCAGAAAAACTTTAAGGCTTTGAAAATGACCAAGAATGTGACTCGTCTCTCGATCTGCTACGGATGTTTGAGCAAGACATGAAACAGACATCATCTTGAAGAGTCGTGATTTTAAGTAAAAATCGAGACATGAGTCTTTGTAAAAAAAAGGCAAGCTGCCTCGAGAATCTAAAGGTCTTTTACATGATCCTATTAAAGCATACCAGGTTTAAGGAACCGATGTTGTTACATTCAGGCACCCATAAAAGGAAAAATGTAATCCAATTCAACATAAACTTGAGAAATTGAGGCTCGACGTGTTAGCAAAAAAAAGAGAAAGAAAATGGGTTGAAAATCCGTAAAAGGCATTTTAAAACCCAATTAAAAAAAGGAAGAAAAAGTCAAGATGAAAACCCGTAAAGGGCATCTTGAAAATTTATTCTCCATCATCTTTCCATGTTGAAGCCTCTTTCTATATGAAGCATAGACACCATCGAGCCAACTTTGCAAAAGAGTTTCTAATGTGCATAAATTCGTCTTCATGATCATTGATTATTACTTCCTAGGCCAATTGGCGATTAAGAATGAGAGATTATACGTTGGTATGGAATGCCAAGAAAGGATCATATCCAAGAAAGTCTGCAGTCAATTTAAACGACCCAAAACCACATCACCAAAAATTAGGCATTGGCGGGGAACCGATAAAGACAACAAAGAATTGATTAGATTCATAGCAAGAGACCTACAAAGGCTCGACATGAAAACTCACCATCAGGCTTCTATCAAAACATCCATCGGGGTAACATTTTTCTCACTGGAATGAAAGTCATCCTACCAATTGAAGGCAAGTTTTTTTCCCTCCAGATTTTGTTAGAGCTAATGAAGCAAATGGATCTAATCCAGATGCAGTCAACTAAAAAAAATCCTAAAAGTCATGACCAGATGACAAAGGTTTACGACAAAGAAAGATCCATTCTATAGAACTCCACGAGAGAGCTCTAGTTTTGAAAAGGATCTTACTTACAAAAGACTTCCAAGGAAAAGGGACGTCAAAATTTGGAAAGGTCCCATGAGATGAAGAAAGTTTCTTGGAGTAGTTTTGATTTTGATCAAAATGAATGGCAAAGACATGCCCAACTTTGTGAACTCGGATTCAATGAATAAAAGACAAGAAAAAAGAAGAAGAAAAAGAAAAAACAAAAAGGAAAAAAAAATAAAAATAAAATAATAATAAAAAAAGAAAAAAAAAGGAGTGGTCAAGGTGAAAACTCGTAAAAGGCATCTTGAAACCTAAGGAGACCTGAGTTGAAAACCTGAAAGGGTGACTCAAATTTGAATAAGAAAAAAGGGGCAGGAAGTGGTCCTCTCTCTCAAAAGTAGAAAGGTGGAGAAGCTTTACACCTTGAGGCATTGACAAAGTACTCTAAGTTTCATGAACACATGTTAAGCTCAGAATGGTCTTCGCCGAGTTTGCTTACTGAAGCTTATACTTTGATATCTAGGGCACCTAACTCCTTTCTTTGTTCACCTTATGACCAATACATGTCATTTTTAATTCTTTTGTGAGTTTTGCCTCCATGAAATTCATTCGCCTTGCGATCTTGTCAAAGCATTTCTTCATCAAAATAATGATCAATGAACCAATGACCTTTTCGTTCATGCAAGCTTTAACCTTCAATCGAATTCAATTTCATCCATTTCGTAACCATGTTCAAGCACGCTTGCATAATAGCCAGTGGACTAATGATTTTAATCTTTTCATTCATGCGAGCTTTGCCTCCAATAATATTCATCCACCTAACCCTATTCTTTGCTCACTTTGTATTTGGCATCCTTTGACCAATATGGGTCACTTTTAATCTTTCCATTCATGTGAGCTTTACCTCCAATAAGATTTCATTCGCCTTGCGACCATGCTTAAGCAAATTTCGCATCGAAATAACGATTAATGAACCAAACGATCTTTTCATTTATACGACCTTTGTTTTCAATCAAATTTGAATTCATCCACCTTATAACCCTATGCAAGCATTTTTGCATTGAAATAATGGTTAGTGATCTAAACGATATAAGGAATAAAAGGATTTATGCATATTGTTTTGGAAATTTCTAAATATTACAAAGACCTGAAACATGACCACTAGTTGGAGATAACCCGAGGGTTAGAAAGGTCTCAAAATAAATAGTCCAAATTACGACTACCTAGGTTCCACGACAATGATACACATGCATAAAACATGATAACACATCAGTGATAGAACTTAGACAAACGACGAACAATGTCGACCTAAGGACTAAAATAAAATCATTTCTCAAAGATGACATTTTGCATTTATCATTCATACCCATCTATATAGGAGCATTTGACTCATCCTGATCATCTCATCTTAAACAATCTGGCCTACCTAGAGGCCCATTTGAGCATATTCTACAGGTCTCAGCACCATGAAACATGACGGGAGAGAGCTAAGATCACAACGGCGGATCCAGTACTGCAAAGATACAAAAGGGAAGGGTTTAAGTCGAAACGGCAAACCTTATACCTCAGAGACATGACGGGAAAGATTTAAGACCGCAATGGCGGATCCAGTACCGCAAAGATACGAAAGGGAAAGATTTAAGTCGCAACAGCGAACCTTGTACCTCAGAGACATGACGGGAATGATCTAAGCCGTAACGGCGAATCCAGTGCCGCGAAGACATGAAGGGAAATATCTAAGTCACAACGGAAGATCCAGTACCATGAAGACACAAGGGAAAAGTTTAAGTCGCAATGGCGGACCTAGTACCTGAGAGACATAAAGGGAAAGATCTAAACCGCAACGGCGGATCCAGTACCACAAAGATACAAAAGGGAACGGTTTAAGTCCAAATGGCGGACCGTAAACCTCAGAAGACAAGAAGGGAAAGATTTAAGCCGCAACGGCGAATCCAGTATCACGAAGATTTGAAGGGGAAATGTTTAAGTCGCAAAGGCGAACCCGATACCTTTGAAACATGACGAGAAAGGTCGAATCCACGACGGTGAAACTTCTACCTTGAAGTCGTAGTGGATTTGATCAAAACTACAATGGCAAGTCTTTATCTCTCTGAAGTTGCAGCAATGGCAAGATGAAGCTTTAACATCAATTCCTACCCTCTTGAAGTTACAGTAAAGTCGGATTAAAAACAATGGCAAGTTTTTATCTCTCTGAAGTTGTAGTAAGAGCAAGATGAAGCTTCAACATCAAATCCTATCTTCTTGAAGTTACAGCGAAGTTGGAATAAAACTATAGCAGCGGATCCCAATCTCCCTGAAGTTGCAGTAGAATGGAGTGAAGCTACATCGTTAACCAATCTCTTACCCCGAGCCTGAGGCAGATCATCATCAACCAATCTCTTACCCCTAACCTGAGGCAAATTGAAACCATTTGATCTTTTACCCCGAGCTTGAGGCAGATCATCATCAACCAGTCTCTTACCCCAAGTCAGAGGTAGATTACAGCCATTCGATCTCTTACCCCGAGCTTGGGGCAGATCATCGTCAACCAAACTCCTACCCTGATCACGAGGCAGATTGCGATTATCCATAAACAGTGTGGCGGTCATCTTCCTGATGAGATACAGAGAAGTATACCAACTCAAAGGTGAGCAAATCTTCGAATCCTAGCTTTCTAATAAGATACTGAGAAGCGGGTCGAAGCAATAAAATGGTTAGCTTCCTGATGAGATACTGAGAAGTGGACCAAATTCGTCTTCTTGATGAGATACAAAGAAGCAGATTGAAACAAATGACGCGATCATCTTCCTGATGAGATACTGAGAAGAAGATCAAATCAAACCCACGCTCGATATGAGCAAATCTTCGAATCATAGCTTCTTGATGAGATACTGAGAATCGGGTCGAAGCAATAAAATGGTTAGCTTCTTGATGAGATACTGAGAAGCGAACCAAATTCGTCTTCCTGATGAGATACAGAGAAGCGGATTGAAACAAACGACGCGGTCATCTTCCTGATGAGATACTGAGAAGAAGACCAAATCAAACCCATGCTCGATGTGAGCAAATCTTTGAATCCTAACTTCCTGATGAGAGATACTGAGAAGCTAGTCGAAGCAATAAAATGGTTAGCTTCCTGATGAGATACTGAGAAGTGGACCAAATTCATCTTCCTGATATGATACAGAGAAGCGGATTGAAACAATCGACGCGGTCATCTTCCTGATGAGATACTGAGAAGAATACCAAATCAAACCCACGCTCGATGTGAGCAAATCTTCGAACCCTACCTTCCTGATGAGATACTGAGAAGCAGGTAGAAACAATAAAGTGGTTAGCTCCTTGATGATATACGGAGAAGTGAACCAAATCCGTCTTCCTGATGAAACACAGAGAAGTGGATCAAAACAAGTGATGCGGTCACCTTCCTGATGAGATACTGAGAAGAAGGCCAAGTCAATGAAACCAGACTCAAAGACTACGGTGACGAATTCCATTCTCCTTGAAATTTTAAGAGAATTGAGTGAAATTACAGTAGCAAATTTTGTCTTTTTGAAATTGCTTAAGGGCAAGATGAAATCACAACATCAAAGATGTAGAGAAGCGGATGCAGTGAAATTAAGCGACCGACGTAAAGCGAAGGGTGGACCAGTTGAAGAAAGAGCAGCTAAGAAATAGAACTTGACAGAATTGGGCCTTCTTTTGGGTCTTTGCTTTGTTCCCGTTACACAGCAACGAGCAAAGAGGGGCAACTGTTGAAGCCCAATTTTGACCGGGCCCAAACTCATTTTAAATTTATTTTAAATTTAAATTTATTTTAAGTTTAAATTTATTTTCAAATTTAAAATTATTATAAATTTGAAATAAATAAAGTTCAATTACAAAATGTCCAATTAAAAAGCCCAATTGGGCCCAAATTCAAATAACCCAAACTAAACAAAAATTACAATGGCCCAAATAGGCTCAAACCGGTTAACCCAAAAGAAGCCTAATCTGCTACAAATGGATGCTGCAGCCACCTCCATCTCAGCCAATCAGAGGCCACCACGTTAGCAGCCTAGTTGCTCACCAGCAACTTGCACTACTGCTCACCTGCCACCACCACTGCTACAAGCCACCATAACTGACCTACAAAAAAGAAAAAACAAGACTAGCATTTAGTTGAAAAACAACAAAAGATGATCATTTGTAATGCTGGCTATAAAGCCAGATTCAAACGCTTGTAATGGGTACGAACCCTTTTTGAGAAATCAATACACGGTTACTAGTTTTTTGTTCTTTCAAAAATCACAAATCAATACTAGCAAATACCCATTCGAAATATCTTGTAAATAAAAGTAGAAGCAATTAATTCCAGCAAAGTTATTCATATAGCATCAAGATACAGAAGCAAAACACAAGCTAGAACACACCGCGTCCAATACATTCAAGGTATATTAAGTATAGGTACTAACCATTTATTTACTGTTATTTATTGTTTGAATCTCAAAACTCCTCCATCATAAACGTACATTCTTTCATCTATTAAATACATTGATGTTATCATTATTATTATTTATTTACCATTTTCGGTTATTAAGAATGTATTGAATGAATATTAATAATAATAATAATAGTATTAAAAAAATTGAAAGGTCACCTCCCTTTTGATCTGCCGTCGATGTCGAGTCTTGGACGGAAGTCTCCGAGCCGCTGTCGATTCCGCAATACATAGACGCCGTTTTCACATATTCGAACACAAAAAAAAAACATCAGGAAGTCAGTGAAAAACAAACCCAAATACCAAAATGAATAATAAAAGGAAATAGAAATAGGCTTAAATAAGTATAAAAAAAAATGAAATGAAAACAGATTTGGAGTTTAAAAAAGGAGTTTTAAAAGATGAAAATGGATAAAAATGCAAAAAAGAAGGTCGAACACTCGTTTTAGAAGTAGATCGAGCTCGATCTAATTATATCTGAACCAGATCCATGCTTTTCAAAAAAAAGGGAACGACTTTTAAACTTACCGATGGTCGGACGGCTCCGGGGATGGCGCGTGGCAGGCGGAGTCGACGGGGCGTTCACCGACGAGGATAGGGCCGAGGCGCGTGCGACTGGGTCTTGACGGAGGGACTAGCGGCCCATGTTGGCCGGCCATGAAAGAGAGTGACAGAGATGAGAGGATTTAGGGGTATTTTTGAAAAGAAAGGATTGAAATTAAAAAAAAAAACCCTAAAATGGATTTATAAAGGCCCTCAAAACGACATCGTTTTGAGGGCTTAAAATGACATCGTTTTGAGGGCTTAAAACGACGTCGTTTTGATTAAAAAACCCATGGACCAATCCGACCCGACTCAGCCTTAGGATCCGCATGTTTTCATAAAAAGGGTTATTTGCGCTTTTGGTCCTTCCGCTTTTTTTCAAATTTTCAATCAGACCCTTTTTGTACTTTTAATTAATTTTAAATTGACCCAATAATTTTCATTACTTTTCAATTTAATCTGTTGACCTTTTTGAAAGCATCAGGAGCTGCCACGTGTCATAATTTTGGCTTATTTATGCAAATGGTCCCTTTTACTTCTGATTTGTTTCAACTTAATCTTGAAATCAAGTTCTATTTAATTACAAAATTGGTCCAAAATTTTTTCATGATTTTCAACTTAGTCCTCTGACTTTTGAAAGCATCAGAAGCTATCACGTGCCACTTGTTTTTGTTTTATTACCCTAGAGGCCCCTAAATTCTCCAAAAATTATATTTTGACCCTCGATTTCTCCAAAATTATATTTCTAACCCCAAACTTTCCAAAAATTTCATTTTTACCCCCGAACTTTCTAAAAATTCCATTTTTGACTCCGAAACTTCTAAAAATTCCATTTTTAACCTCAAAACTTTTGAAAATTACTATTTTACCCCTAAACCTCCAAAATTCCATTTTTGACCCATAAACTTTCAAAAATTACCCTTTTACCCCTAAATGTCCAAAAATTTCGTTTTTGATCCCGATTTTTTTCTAAAAGTGACCGTTTACTCTCGAATGTCTAAAGTTCCATTTTTAAACCCTAAGCTTTCCCAAAATTATCGTTTTACCCCTCGATAGTCCAAAATTACCGTTTTGCCCCTAAGTATTCAAAAAGTCTCATTTTCAACTCTGATTTTTTTATTTTTTCTTCCTCATAAATATTTGTATTTATTTTTTAATTATTATGCATTCGTATTTTGTATTTTTGATTTTTTCTTACCATTTATCTGCTTAATTATCTTGCTTCATGTTATTTAATATCCAATATTAACTGCTCATTCATATCAAATTCACATATTTATTTTCAAAATTGTTTTCATAAAAAATTTAAAATCGAGGCAATATTCTTTTATTTCGAATTTTGAAAATTTGTGCCTTAACTTACTAGGCACGATTTTTCTTCAAATCGGAATAATCGAATATCCTTAAATCGAGACAATGTTTCTCATCTCGGATTCTAAAAATTTGTACCTAAACTTACTAGGTGCGACTTTTTCTTTAAATCGAGATAATCGAACATCCTTTTCAAAAGTGTTAAATTTTTTTACAAAGGAAAGCTCGTTATTTCTGGATCTCGAAATGTTGTGTCCTAACTTACTGGACGCGACTTTCTTCCTCGATCACTTTGAAATAGTGGGACTTTCAAACAAAATCGATTTCTTTTAAATGTAACTCATGCATTCATGGATCGTACGTTAAACTTTATTCGAGTTTTCAAAATTTTACAAACATGACCCTAAGATAAGCAATGTGGTACCAATTTTGGGCGTATGAGGGTGCTAACCCTTCCTCATGCGTAACTGACTCCCGAACTTGTTTTCTGGATTGCGAAGACCAAAATATTTTTCAAAACGGATTTTAAACGTTTTGAGGTGATCCAATCACACCATACAAAAGGATTTGTGGCGACTCCCATTATTTTTCGATTTTAAAATAATTTTTGAACCACATCGTTTTCCAAAAAGTTGGTTTCAACACCAAACATGTGGTCGACCCATTCATGGTAGAACTTTTTGTAGGGTGCAACACTCTTTCTTAGCTTCGATCTTAGCAAGCGGATAACATTGTGTTGGAGACTGATTGTCAACGTATTTGGTAGTCCTTCACTTGCCGGAATACTGATGTTTCGGACCTGGTTTACTGATCCAGGGCTGTGTTCGTTTAAGTTCCATATTTTGCTCTTTGTTCTTTCATTGGACATAACAATGGGCCAATAAAGCTGTTTACACTTTGACCTGGGAAGTTTTATATGAAGCGAACTAATCGGATCATGTTAATTGTCCTTCTATTGTTATTGATCTTTTGCTATTGGATTGTTCTACTATTTCAATTGAAATTGAAGGGAGTTAGGAAGGATGTATTAGGTAAACTTAATGGGTTGGATATAAAGTTCCCATCTTGTTAATACAACGAAACAACAAGGAGTCAAGGAGAAGGTGTCGTGATTGTCACTGAAGCCAGTTCGCCAAGTTAGGGCAAAGAATTGGAGGTTACAAAGAGTGAAGGGAGGCAAAGTGTTAAGGCTAGATGCTAAAGGTAATTTGACAGAGTGTAGGCTTGGTGGTATCTTGAGAGAGACGATATTTGCTTCATAATTTTTAAGGGTATTTATAAGAGAGGATTTCATGTAACATGGTTTTAACATGTTAAACTTGTCATTAAACCATCATTATGGAACTTGGGGGTGAATGTCTTCAATGAGACAAGGATATCCGTGATGAAACAAATATTGTTGTTCATTTTAACTTGATGATATAAAATAGTTGAACCCATGTGGTATTTGGTAACCAACAACATCACATTTCTTACGGAAGCCTGAGGATTTGAGCATTAGATGATTTGTGCCTGTCTGGATGGTTTGTCCCTTCTAGTTTGTTGCTAACTGGTTTGCCGCTCAAGCAACTTCTCAATTTGCCAAATGTATCCATATGAAAGGGTATAACATATCTATTTTAGTTTTTCCCCAATTAATGAATCTTATGAGTTTTTTCCTAATTTTTTTTTGTTAGGCACAATAATGATTTCATTATTACACAATAAATATAAACCATCATACCAATTATCATTTACTTTTCACTAAACCACCCATTGTTAATTTCTTTACTACTCAATACACCAAAGTCTAATTCTCTATTCATATAAAAAAAGTATAATCGTCAAATATTATATAATAAATATAAATATAGAAATAGACAATAGACAATAATCATACAAACAAATTTTTAATTAGATATAATTAAATTTTAAATGACTTTTATCTAGTACATTTATAAATATTAACTTCTAATGTCACATGTGTTTGCATATGATTTTACGCATTTAACATTTAATTTATATTTTTTAAATAGTATACTTTTACTTGCAACAATTAGTGTAAGATAATATTTTTTTATTAAAATTATAAATAATTAAAATATATAAATTATCCATCCAAATATTATAATAATAAAATTTTAAATAATAATTAAAATATTTTGAATATATTTAACATACAATATAATTTTATTTTATTTAATTAATACAAAGTAACATTAATCAACAAAGATTAAAATGAAGGGTAGAAAAATGGGCATATGATTTTGGTTGCCTCAAGACCACTTAGCACATTACAGCAACCATGACTTCTGAATGAGGGCTTGGCATCTATATTTGCCAGAAGGCTCTATCCATTTCCTTAAGGAGGCGGTGGACTTGTTTAGAACCAGATTTCTTTCTAACAAAATATCCATCAAACAGAAAAGTGATGAAGTCCTTAGAGAGTTTGTGGATGGATTTGAGGAATAAATTGGCGATACAAGCATTAAGGATGTTAGGTCCAATATGAGAAAGCACATAGATACACACCAATATTCAACCACTGCATCGTGATGAAAGGTGAAATCCCAATGCATGCCTGCACCTGAGGGTAACTCTTTGCAGTCCCAAAGAGTAGAAGGAAACAACACACAACTGCAGCAACAGAGAAGGTAAACTAAGAAAAGCACCCGTTGGAAACTTCTTATTATTATTATTATTAGTTTGGGGGTGGGAGATGTAGAAGAAGCTTCAAAGTCAACAGGGAGAACAAGTCCAGGGGAAGCGGAGAGATGAATGAGTGAGTCACAATTTCCCTATCATTGACTCGTCAAGTCTTTTGAGGAATAAAAAATCCAGAAGTTAACCATGAAAGAATATATATTTCTTTTAGCACATGAAGCTACATATTATTATTATTAATTCCCAAATAAAATAACAGAAATCTCTATTTATCATATATTTATGAAAACCAATAAACTAGAAATTCAGAATTATCTAAATTTTTTTCATTCTTGTAATAATTAAAAGTTGTGGGTTCTAATTAACTCATTATATCACTAAAAATATTTGCACTAAATATTTTCAAATTATGATTTAAAAAGCTGAGTTCTAATTAGGCTCTCTTAGTCATCATTATATTAATTTTTCTATTTACATTTAGCGGTGATACGTGTTACCATCTCGCTACAATATGATTTTATGTTATTAAAAAAAAAAAAAGAGAAAAAAAAACTAAACATAATTTTTTTTTTCCTCCAACTTTAAAACAAAAATTATTTTAGTTGTTCATTTATTTTTAATATTTTTGTTAACACAATACAAATATATACCATATTAGTAATTAATTATTTTTTAAAAATTAAAAATATTTAAAAAATTTATAATTTTTATAATTTTCAAATAATTTTTATTTTGAAAAATATTTTTATAACTTTTTTTTTTTGAATTTTTTAAATACTAAAAATGAACCAACTTAATTGAAATGAAATTAATAATTTAAAAGCTAATTAAAACATTTTGAAAATCAATTTATTGAAAAATTTGGCCTTTGATGATAAGTTTGTGATAAGTATCTAAGTTCTAGTTTTATTTTATGTAACTCATATATAAGCTTTATTAGATTTATTCTAATTAAATATCGTAATATGTGAATTGTATCTAAATTTATTTTAGGTAATCAATAAATTTATTTTATGTGAATTGTATCTAAATTTATTTTAGGTAATCAATAAATTTATTAAAAAAAATTAAATTTTGAATTATAATATAATAATGTTTGATGCAATGTAAATAATGAATGGATATTTTCCGTGAGATTTTTTATTACACGTTTCATTCGCATACAAATGATATATCACTTATAAAACTGTCACTCAATGTAATTCGAAGCCAGAATTAAAAACATCGAAACTAGTTTTCTATTTCTTTCCGGTATTGAACAAAAGCCCAAGCTACTATCCTTAGAACCACCAAATGTTTTTCCACTTTACAAACCACCAAATATTGTTCCACTTAGTATTACAAGATCTAAACTTGTTTCACTCTTTGTCTTCTCCCGATATATTTTGTTCACTTTTTTGTATCGTCACTTCTCTCCGCCAAAAGATCTTTTATGTTTTGGTGACTCCATTAAGAATTGAACTCAAAATTTTTTTATTTTGAAATGACAATATAAATAATTTCTAGTATAAATAAAAAGTGAACGAATTTAATTAAAATGAAATTCATATTTTAAAATTTAATTAAAACATTTTGTAATTAAAAATCAACTTAAAACTAATGAAATTTGGCATTTGTTGGTAAGGTTGTGACCTTGAGATATTAAGTGCCCAAGTTTGAGTTTTTTCTTATGTAAATAATATTTGGATTTCATTAGATTTATTTTAACTTAAATCTTGTAATGTGTGAATTGCCTCTAAAATTATTTTACGTAAAGTCTAATTTGTTTTTTTGTAATAATTAACTCTATTTATAATGGTCCAAATTATTGTTTTTGTAATCTTTAATAAATATAATAACGTTTTGTGCACTGCAATTAATGAATGGAGATTTCTTGTGAGTTTTCTAATTATATGTTTTATTTGCATACAAATGATACGTCACTTATGAAACTATCATTCAGTGAAAGCCGAAGCTAGATGTTTCTCATGTTTCCAGAGTCAAGTACATTGAAACTAGCCTCCTGTTGAGATTTCTGATTTCATATTTTATTCACATACAAATTATATGTCATTGATGAAACTATCACTCAATGAGAGTCAGAAGTTGGATGTTTCTACTTGTTTCCTTCAATGAAAAGCTAGGAACATCGAAACTAGTCTCTTGTTTCCTTTCAATACCGAAGAAAAGCCCAAATTACTATCCTCAAAACCACCAAATGTTCCTCCACCTTACAAACTACCAAATGTTATTGCGCTTAGTATCACATGATTTGCTTTAGTCTTGCTCTCCATCTTCTCTCAATGTATTTCGTTCACTTTTTTACAAAGCTTCTTCTCTCCATTAAAGAACCATTTAGATTTTGACAAGATCACTAAAGATCAAACCCAAACATCTTTCTTAGATGTTATAAATAGAAAGTGAATCAACTTAACTAAAATGAAATTATTTTTGTAACCGTTGAATATAGTTATATTCGTATCATTAAAAAATAATTTTAAATTTTAATTATAAAAAATAGTCGTCGGTGCAATGTAATAATGGATGAAGATTTTCATTGAGATTTCATATTACACGTTGAATTCACACTTAAATAATACGTCACCTATGAAATTGTCGCTTAGTAAGAGTTGAAGCCAGAGCCACGCCATTGTCACTCAATGAGAGTCGAAGCCAGAGCGATGTATATTGGAACTTATCTCCTATTTCTCTCAAGTATTGAACAAAAACCCTAGTTACTATCTTCAGAACTGCCAAATGTTTCTCCACCTTACAAGCCACCAAATGTTGTTGCAATTAGTATTACAGGTCTCCTCCAGTCTTGCTCTTCGCCTTCAACCGATACATTCCGTTTACATTTTTTTTTACAAAGCTTCTTCTCTCCATTAAAAAACCTTTTATATTTTGATAACTCCACTAAAGATCAAAATTAAAATCTCTTTTAAAGATGTTATAAATAAAAAGTGAACAAATTTAAATAAAATGATATTCATAATTAAAAAAAAAAGTAATTAAAACATTTTAAAAATTAAAAATCAATTTAAAGCTAATGAAAAATTTGGTCTTTGTTGGTAAGATTGCGATAAGTACCCAAGCTCCAATTTTATTTTATGTAAATATGTAAGTTTTATTAGATTTATTCTAATTTAAATCTGGTAATGTGTGAATTATATCTAAAATTATTTTAGATAATGTCCGATTTATTCTTTGTAATAATTAATGTTATTGATAGTGATTCAAATAATTTTTTGTAACCGTCAACAAATATAATTATATTATTAAAAAATAATTTTAAATTTTGAATTATAATATAATAATGATTGATGCAGTGTAAAAAAATAAGAGAGATTTCTCATGAGATTTTTTACTACACGTCTCATTTGCAAACAAATGATACGTCACTTATAAAACTATCACTCGGTGATATTTGAAGCCAGAACTAGGTACATCGAAACTAGTCTCCTATTTCTCTCCGATATTGAACAAAAATCCATGCTACTATCCTCAGAACCACCAAATGTTTCTCCACTTTATAAACCACCAAATATTATTGCACTTAGTATTATAGAATTTGAACTTGTCTCGCACTTTGTCTTCTTCCGATATAATTTTTATATTTTTTAAATAGTTTTTATTTAAAAAAATATATTTTTTAAAATTTTTTAAATACTAAAAAAGTGAACCACCTTAATTGGAATGAAATTCATATAATTTTTATATTTTTTAAATAGTTTTTATTTTAAAAAAATATATATTTTAAAAATATTTAAATACTAAAAAAGTGAACCACCTTAATTGGAATGAAATTCATAATATAAAAATTAATAAAAACATTTTGAAATTTAAAAATCAATTTAAAGCTAATAAAAAATTTGGTATTTGTTGGTAAAATTTGTTAGACAAAACACATTAGCAAATAATATAAATATAAAATATTTATTTAAATAACCAGATTGAACAAAATAAATATATATATATATATATATATATTCTGAAATCGAAAAATTGAAAATACAGTAATAGAATTTTACTAGAAGTTGAGATCTATTTTCACGGTTTCTTTAAGACAAATTCAGTCGCTTCTTAGGTGCTTGGAGAAACGTTGGTCGACTATTTCCCAGGATACAACAACGAAATGAGCATGGCAATAGCACGACTGCAGTGATCAACGAACTGTAACCTTCCCTTCTTCTATTACCAAAAAATACGTATGAAAATTTTACAGAGAAAAATTTTGAGAGAGAAAGAAATAATTGTATTTCCGTTCAAAAAAATTGTGCAAAATTCTTTCAGTTTTTATAAGCATCAATATCGAAGAATTTTGAAAATTTTTGTGAATCAAGGATCCAAACCTGCATTAAATAAGCCTTTAAATCAAATCGATTTAATATTTGTCGTTTTAAAAACATATTTTGGATAAGCTTTGGTGAGGAAAATAAAATAATTACATATTGAGTTAAAATATCCATAGACCTAAAAAGGGTCTGAGTGGTCTGAACATTTTGCGTCGCCCACATCGTGTGGGTGCACTCCCAATCCCGACGAGTTTGGATCTACAACCCCCTTATGCGGTAGACAAAACTTCATGTTTAGTCATTCAATAACCCCCTAGAGGTTCACATATATATATACATACCTCACACTTGGTATCTAATCAATGTGGATCTAAGCTTTTCATTTCCTCAACATTCTTTGAACATCAATTTATCATTCATCACTCAATCATTTTGAGCATATGATATACCGTTGTAAAGGTCTCATAGAGTAGAATATAAAACCATAATTTTATAATTCAACTCTTCACTTTTATCAATCAAAAATATGCCTCAAAATTTCCAAAAAAATTATTTTTTTCAATAAAATTGTGATAAGTATCCAAGTTCCTTTTATTTTATGTAACTCATATGTAAGTTTTATTAGATTTATTCTAAATTAAATCTCGAAATGTGTGAATAGTATCTAAAATTATTTTAGGTAATGTTCGATTTGTTCTTTGTAATAATTAATTCTATTCATAGTGGTTCAAATTATTGCTTTTGTAACCATCAATAAACATATTTCTATTTATATTATTATAAAATAATTTTAAAATTTGAATTATAATATAATAATGCTTGATGGAGCGTAAATAATGAATGGAGATTTTTCATGAGATTTTTCTATTACACGTTTTATTCGCACACAACTAATACGTCATTTATGAAACTGTCATTCAGTAAGATTCGAAGCCAGAACTAGGTACATCGAAACTAGTCTCTTGTTTCTCTTCGTTATTGAACAAAAACTCAAGCTACTATCCTCAGAACCACCAAATGTTTTTTCACTTTACAAACCACCAAATATTGTTCCACTTAGTATTATAGGATTTGAACTTGTCTCACTCTTTGTCTTCTTCGTATATATTTTGTTCACTTTTTTGCAACGTCTCTTCTCTCCACCAAAGGATCTTTTAGGTTTTGGTGACTCCATTAAGAATTGAACCCAAAATTTTTTATTTTTGAGATGACAATATAAATAATTTCTGGTATAAATAAAAAGTGAACGAATTTAATGAAAAAGAAATTCATAATTTAAAAACTAATTAAAACATTTTGAAATTAAAAATCAACTTAAAACTAATGAGAACCCAACAAGTGGCTCTAGTAGAAAAGAGGATGTTATTCATCCTAAGGGTTTCGGGTTCGAGCACCTATGTGTGTAAGGTGTGTACACGCTGTTAAATAGTTAAGTAAGTATGAACAAATACTATCATGTAATCATACCATTATATTCAAAAAAAAAAACTTAAAACTAATGAAATTTAGATTTTGTTGGGAAGGTTGTGACCTTTACATTTAAGTACCCAAGTTTGACTTTTATCTTTTGTAAATAATATGTAGTCATTAAATTTATTCTAATTTAGGTGTGAATTGTCTCTAAAATTGTTTTAGGTAATGTTCAATTTGTTCTTTGTAACAATTAATTCTGTTTATAATGGCTCAAAATATTGTTTTTGTAATCATCAATAAATATAATTGTATTTATATTATTAAAAAATAATTTTAAAATTTTAATTATAATATAATAAAGCTTTGTGCACTGCAATTAATGAATGGAGATTTCTTGTGAGATTTCTAATTATACGTCTCATTCACATACAAATGATATGTCATTTATGAAACTGTCACTCAGTGAGAGCCGAAGCTAGATGTTTCTCCTATTTCCCTCAATGCAGAGCCAGGTACATTGAAACTAGTATTCTGTTGAGATTTTTTATTACACGTTTCATTCACATTCAAATGATATGTCACTTATGAAACTGGCACTCAGTGAGAGTCGAAGCCAGATGTTTCTCCTGTTTTCTTCAATGAACAAAACTAGTCTCTTGTTTCCCTTCGATACTGAAGAAAAACCAAATTTATTGTTTTTAGAACCACCAAATTTTCTCCACCTTACAAACTATCAAATGTTGTTGCGCTTAGTATCACAGGATTTGCTTTAGTCTTGTTCTCCATCTTTTCCTGATATATTTCGTTTATTTTTTACAATGCTTCTTTTTCTCCATCAAAGAACCATTTAGATTTTGATGACTCCACTACTTTTTTGAGATGTTATGAATAAAAAGTGAACCAACATAACTAAAATGAAATTATTTTTGTAACAATTGAATATAATTGTTTTTATATTATTAAAAATAATTTTCAATTTTGAATTATAATAAAATAGTGCTCTGTGCAATGCAATTAATGGATAAAGATTTCCATTGAGATTTTTATATTACACATTGAATTCACACCTAAATAATATGTCACCTATGAAATTGTCGTTCAATGAGAGTTGAAGCCAAAGCCACGCCACGTATGAAACTATCACTTAGTGAGAATCGACACCAGAGTCACGTCACTTATGAAATTGTCACTCAATGAGAGTTGAAGCCAGAGTGAGATATGTTGAAAGTAATCTCCTGTTTCTCTTAAGTATTGAACAAAAACCCAAGTTACTATCTTCAGAACTACCAAATATTTCTCTACCTTACAAACCACCAAATGTTGCTACGCTTAATATTATAGGGTCTATTCCAATCTTGCTCTCCACCTTCTCTCGGTATATTTTGTTTACCTTTTTACAATGCTTCTTCTCTCCATCAAAGAATTCTTTACATTTTTACGACTCTAGTAAGGATCAAACTCAAAATATCTATTGAGGATTTTATGAATAAAAAAATGAACCAACTTAACTAAAATGAAATTCATAATTTAAAAACTTAAAATGATCATCATGCAAAACTTTCAAGACAACATCTGGTGGTGCAATTTTTTATTTTTGTAACCGTCTATGAATATAATTGTATTTATATTATATTAAAAAAATTAAATTGTGAATCATAATATAGTAACGCTTGGGTACTGCAATTAATGAATGAGATTTCAAATTACACACGTTAAATTTGTACCTAAATAATACGTCACATATGGAACCGTTACTCAGTGAAAGTTGAAATTAGAGCCATGCGCCCACCTATAAAACCGTCACTCAGTTAACGTCGAAATTAGAGCCACGCGTCACTTATAAAACTATGATTCAGTGAGAATCAAAATCAAAACCAATCACTTTTGAAAACGTCGTTCAGCAAGAGTTATACTAGAACCCAACGAGTGGCTCCAGTGGAAAAAAGAATAATGTTCATACTAGGAGACCCGGGTTCGAGTACTTGTGTGTGTAAGGTGTGTGTGCGTTGTCAAAGGGTTAAGAAAGTATAAACAGATACTATCATATATTCACACCAGTATATTAAAAAAAAAACCAGATAAATATAATCATTAAAAATAATGTTTGATGCAGTGCAAATATTGAATGGAGATTCCCCATGAGATTTTTTATTATAGGTTTCATTTGCACACAAATGATATGTCACTTATGAAACTATCATTCAATAATATTCGAAGCTAGAACTAGGTACATCAAAACTAGTTTCTTATTTCCCTCCATTATTGAACAAAAACCCAACTACTATCATCAGAACCACCAAATATTTCTCTACTTTACAAAGCACCAAATATTGTTGCACTTAGTATTATAGGATTTGCACTTGTCTTGCTCTTTGTCTTCTCTCGATATATTTTGTTCACTTTTTAGCAACGATATATTTTGTTCACTTTTTTGCAACGTCTTTTCTCTCCACCAAAGGATTCTTTATGTTTTGGTAACTCCATTATCAATTGAACCCAAAAAATTTTTTTACTTTTGGGATAACAATATAAATAATTTCTATAAAAATAAAAAGTGAATGAATTTAATTAAAATGAAATTCATAATTTAAAAAACTAATGAAATTTGGGTTTTGTTGGTAATGTTGTGATCTTGATATTTAAGTACCCAAGTTTAGTTTTATCTTATGTAAATAATATATAGGCTTCATAAAATTTATTCTAACTTAAATATTGTAATGTGTGAATTGTCTCTAAAATTATTTTAAGTTTTGTTTAATTTGTTCTTTGTAATAATTAATTCTATTTATAGTGGTTCAAATTATTGTTTTTTTAATCATCAATAAATATAATTGTGTTTATATTATTAAAAATAATTTTAAAATTTTAAATATATTATAATAAAGCTTTGTGCACGGTAATTAATAAATGAAGATTTCTTGTGAGATTTCTAATTACATGTTTCATTCACATACAAATGAGATCTCACTTATTAAACGGTCACTCAATGAGAGTCAAAGCTAGATGTTTCTCTTGTTTCCCTCAATGAAGAGCCAGGTACATTGAAACTAGTCTTCTGTTGAAATTTTTTATTACGTGTTTCATTCACACTCAAATGATATGTCACTTATGAAACTAACACTCAGTTGAGTCGAAGTCAGATGTTTCTCTTGTTTTCTTCAGTGAAGAGCTAGATACAATAAAACTAGTCCCTTGTTTCCCTTCGATATTGAAGAAAAACCAAAGTTATTGTCTTTAGAACCACCAAATTTTCTTCACCTTACAAACTATCAAATGTTGTTGCGCTTAGTATCACAAGATTTGTTTTAGTCTTGCTCTCCATCTTTTCCCGATATATTTAGTTACTTTTTTACAATGCTTTTTTTATCCATTAAAGAACCATTTAGATTTTGATGACGCCACCAAGGATCAAACCCAAATCTCTTTTTGAGACGTTATGAATAAAAAGTGAACCAACATAATTAAAATGAAATTATTTTTATAACCGTTGAATATAATTGTTTTTATATTATTAAAAATAATTTCAAATTTTGAATTATAATAAAATAGCGTTTTGTGGAATGCAATTAATGGATGAAGATTTTCATTGAGATTTCATATTACATGTTGAATTCACACCTAAATAATACATCACTTATGAAACCGTCACTCAATGAGAGTCGAAGCCAGAGCCACACCACTTATGAAACTGTCACTCAGTGAAAGTCGAAACCAAAGTCACGTCACTTATGAAATTGTCACTCAATGAGAGTTGAAGCCAAAGTGAGATATATTGAAAGTAGTCTCCTGTTTCTCTTAAGCATTGAACAAAAACCCAAGTTACTATCTTCAGAACTACCAAATGTTTCTCCACCTTACAAACCACCAAATGTTGTTGTGCTTAGTATTACAGGGTCTACTCCAATCTTGCTCTCCACCTTCTCTCGGTACATTTTGTTTTATCTTTTTGACAATGCTTCTACTCTCCATCAAAGAACCCTTTACATTTTGACGACTCTAGTAATGATCAAATTCAAAATCTCTATTGAGGATGTCATGAACAAAAAGTGAACCAACTTAGCTAAAATGAAAATCATAATTTAAAATTTAAAAATGATCACCATGCAAAACTTTAAGACAACATTTGGCGGTGCAAATTATTATTTTTGTAACCGTCTATGAATATAATTGTATTTATATTATTTTAAAAAAATTCAAACTCTGAATCACAATATAATAACGCTCGGTGCACTGCAATTAATGAATGAGATTTCAAATTACACGTTGAATTCACACTTAAATAATACGTCACGTATGAAACCGTCACTCAGTAAAATTTGAAATCAGAGCCAAACGTTACCTATAAAACCGTCGCTCAATAAAAATTGAAATCAAGACCACACGTCACCTAAAAATCTGTGATTCAGTGAGAATCAAAATCAAAACCGCATCACCTATGAAACCGTCGTTCAGTAAGAGTTAAACTAAAGCTAGATACATCGAAACTAGTCTCTTGTTGCCTCCAGTGCCGAACAAAAACCCAAGTTACAATCCGAAATTGGGGAACACCAAAACCGACCCTACCGTCCAACCCTTTCCCACTAAGCTAAAACAAATACTGAAAAACGTGGCGCCTCCTTTTGTACAAAAACTAAGATTATACAAAACCAAGTCTATGTTCGTTGTTTCTCTGAGTCAAAAAAGACCCAATCCCACGGTGTCTCCCCCTCTTTCACTTTGACCACTCTCCTACCCCCATCCACTCCTATATAACCCCCTCTCCCTCACTCGTTTATTTCCTATAACGAAGAGGCTTATACAATACAAAACATCCAGCTTTTCTTTTTCTTCTTCTTTTCCCTTCAGTTTTCTGGTTTTCCGACATGGGGTTTGGAGTTCCAGACAAGGTTTCGAGACATATAAAGATAAGGGAAGTTTGGTCTGATAATTTAGATTCGGAGTTCGAGTTGATCAGTCAGGTAATCGATGAGTACCCTTTCATCTCCATGGACACTGAGTTTCCGGGTCTTGTTTTCAGACCCAAAGTGGATCCAACCCGGCCTTACGGCTCCCAGTTCCGGCCGTCCGATCATTACAAGGTCCTCAAATCCAACGTTGATGCTTTGAACTTGATCCAAGTGGGCCTCACCCTCACCGATTCTTCAGGTAATTTGCCCACCCTAGGAACCGGCGACGAGCAGTTCATCTGGGAATTCAATTTCCGCGACTTTGACGTTGACCGTGATGCTCACGCTCCTGATTCCATCGAGCTCTTGAGGAGGCAAGGGATTGATTTCGAGAAGAACAAGGAAAAGGGGATTGACTCGGTACGGTTCGCTGAGTTGATGATGTCGTCTGGACTCGTTTGTAATGAGTCGGTGAGTTGGGTGACTTTCCACAGCGCGTATGATTTTGGGTACCTGGTTAAGATCCTCACGCGCCGGGACTTGCCCGGCGGCTTAGATGAGTTTCTGAGGGTTCTCATGGTGTTTTTCGGAAACCGAGTTTATGATGTGAAGCACATGATGAAATTTTGTAAAAGCTTGTACGGTGGGTTGGACCGGGTCGCTAGGACCTTGGATGTGAACCGGGCGGTTGGGAAATGTCACCAAGCCGGGTCAGATTCCTTGCTGACGTGGCACGCGTTTCAGAAAATAAGGGACGTGTATTTTGTGAACGATGGACCGGAAAAGCATGCCGGTGTATTGTATGGATTGGAAGTTTATTAAAAAAATTGTCAATTAATTAATTTGTGTAATTACTTAAGCATAATAATTCTTTTAAATTAATTCATGGATTAAGTTGAAAATTAATCTCAAAATTCCTAAATCAATAACAAGCCAAGATTATTTCAAATAGAAAATAATAAAGGTGCTTTCTATACCTTACCAACCACCAAATATTGTTGTATTTAGTATTTCAAGATTTTCGTATTTTTTTTCTTCATAAAAAAATATTTTATATTTTAATAATTCCGTTAAGGATCAAATCAAAATACTACCAAAAAAAAAATTCAAAATCTCTTTTTGAAATTTTATAAATAAAAAGTTAGTAAGGTTGTGACCTTGAGACAATATGTACTCATACTCGAGTTTATATATGTACGCTTCATTTAGATTTATTTTAATTTAAATTTCATATCGTGTGAATTATATCTAATTTTTTTTAGGTAATATAATCATTGATGAATATAATTATATTAATATTATTAAAAATTAATTAAAAATTTTGAATTATAATATAATAATGCTTAGTGCAGTGCAATTATGAATGAAGATTTTCATTGAAATTTCACATTACACATTGAATTCACACCTAATTGATATATCATGTACGAAATCGTCACTCTGTGAAAATCGAAGCCAAATTCTCAAAACCACACGTCACCTATGAAACAATCATTCAATGAAAATAGAAGCCAAATCCACATCATTTATGCAACTGTCATTCAATGAGAATAACGCTCGGTGCAATGCAATTATGAATGAAGATTTTCACTGGGATTTCACATTACACATTGAATTCACACTTAATTGATACGTCATGTATGAAACTGTCCCTCTGTGAAAATCAAAGCCAGATTCCCAAAACCACGTGTCACCTATGAAACAATCATTCAATAAGAATCGAAGCCAAATCCACGTTACATATGTAACCGTCATTCAATGAGAATAACGCTCGGTGCAGTGCAATTATGAATGAAGATTTTCACTAAGATTTCACATTACACATTGAATTCACACCTAATTGATACGTCGCGTATGAAACTATCGCTCTGTGAAAATCAAAACCAGATTCCCAAAACCACGCGTCACCTATGAAACAATCATTCAATAAGAATCGAAACCAAATCCACGTTACATATGTAACCGTCATTCAATAAGAATAACGCTCGGTGCAGTGCAATTATGAATGAAGATTTTCACTAAGATTTCACATTACACATTGAATTCACACCTAATTGATACGTCACATATGAAACCGTCGCTTTGTGAAAATCGAAGCCAGATTATTATAACCACGCATCACCTATGAAACCGTCATTCAATGAGAATCGAAGCCAAAGTCATGTCACTTGTGCAACCGTCATTCAATGAGAATCGAAGTTGGAACTAGGTACATTGAAACTAGTGTCCTCTTTCCCTTTGATATTGAACAAAAAATTATATTTTGAAATTTAAATTACAATATAATAATGCTTGGTGCAATATAATTAATGAATGTAGATTCTCACTGAAAATTTTGATTACACATTCCATTCATACACAAATGATATATCATTTATGAAACTATCACTCAGTGAGAGTCAAAGCCAGAGCCAGGTACATCGAAACTAGTCTCTTATTTCCCTCCGATATTGAACAAAAACATAATTTTTGATATTTGAATTACAATATAATAATGCTTGGTACAATGTAAATAATGAATGGAGATTCTCAGTGAAAATTTTGATTACACATTTAATTCACACGCAAATGATACATCACATATGAAACTGTCACTCAGTGAAAGTTGAAGCCAGAGCTAGGTACATCAAAACTAGTCTCCTATTTCCCTCCGATATTGAACAAAAACATAATTTTAAAAGTTGAATTACAATATAATAAAGCTTGGTGCAGAGTAATTAATAAATGGAGATTTTCAGTGAAAATTTTGATTACACGTTTCATTTACACAAATGATAAATCACTTATAAAACTATCACTCAGTGAGAGTTGAAGCCAGAGTCAAGTACATCAAAACTAGTCTCTTATTTCCCTATGATATTGAACAAAAACATAATTTTGAAATTTGAATTACAATATAATAATGTTTGGTGCAGTGTAATTAATGAATGAGATTCTCAATAAAAATTTTGATTGCACGTTTCATTCACACAAATGATACCTCACTTATGAAATTGTCACTTAGTGAGAGTCGAAGTCAGAGCCAAGTACATTGAAATTAGTCTCCTATTTCCCTCCTATATTGAACAAAAAAAATAAATTTGAAATTTAAATTACAATATAATAATGCTTGGTGCATTGTAATTAATGAATGGATATTCCTTGTGAAAATTTTGATTACACGTTCATTCACACACAAATGATATATCACTTATGAAATTGTCACTCAGTGAAAGTCGAAATCAGAGCCAAGTACATCAAAACTAGTCTCCTATTTCCCTCATATATTGAACAAAGACCCAAGTTATTGCCCTCAAATCCACCAAATGTTTCTCCGCTTTGCAAACCACCAAATATTGTTGCTCTAAGTATAACAAGATTGCACTAGTCTTGCTCTTTGCCTTTTCTCGGCATATTTCGTTTACTTTTTTTAGCAACACCTCTTTTCTCCACTAAAGGATCTTTTATATTTGATGATTCCATTAACAATTGGACTTAAATTTTTTTATTTTTGAGATGACAATATAAATAATTTTTAGAATAAATGAAAAAAGAACGAACTTATTTTAAATGAAATACATAATTTAAAAATTAATTAAAACATTTTAAAATTTAAAAATCAACTTAAAACTAATGAAATTTGGCCTTTGTTGGTAAGGTTGTGACATTGAGATATTAAGCATTCAAGTTCGAGTTTTATTTTATGTAAATAATATGTGTATAGAATTGTCCGCGCTTTGTTAATAATATTTTCCACATTCATATCCATATATTTTAGAAATTTTACAAGTAAGATTAGATTAATGATAAGTGCATATAAGATATAATAAAAATACTAAATAGTTAGTACAATTTCCATACATGATGGAAGAGAAATAAATAGAAGATAAATTTGGAGGGTTATATGTGAAGCTCATAAATCAAAGTTTTGTTATTGATTGAAATATTACATTAGTATAGGGGTAGCTGACCATGAAATAGTCTTGTAGGCCGGCTTAAGCAATGATTGACTTTGACTTCTAAGTTCTCATGCTAAGGAGATTTGGACCAACTTTTTTTTAATAAATAAACCCAACCACCAAAGACTAGTTCAATGTGTGTTTTTGATGTTGATCTACACTTTGAACCTACCTAGCAATAATGTGTAGGTCCAACATTCCTTGGTTTAACATGACATAATAAGAAGGTTCCGAAATATAATATTAGAAATAATCAAATTGAACTATTATAAAAATTATGTAACTTGAAGAAGTGTTTTTAGTTTTGTTTTCCTTGAAACGTTATTGAGACTGTTATTGGTTCATAAAATTCTCATGATAAATGGTATATCTTTATATCAAAAGCGTCGACTCACATTTGAATACTTCTACCAACAAACCAACAAAAGTGATGAAAATTATAAAGCTAGATGCTCTTAACCCCCCCCCCCCCCCTACATCTCTTTCTTTTTTCTTTTCCTTTCATTCAAATTATCTTGAAAAAAAATCACAATTCAAAAATCTCTTGTAAATTGCTTATTGCTCCTATAGAATGAGATAATAATAAAAAATTTCCTTTTGTTATACCAACTACCAACCTAAGATAACAAAGAATAAACGGCCCCAAGTGTTTAAATTTCATGCACTTTTAGCCGAGTGAGTGCTACACCCCACACTTCAAGTATGCATCACACCCCCCTTAGAACCACCTAAGCCAAAACATACAACGCAATCGTCGCTAGTCCTTGCCCAGCTCCCTTAAACCAACACAACGACACTTTTCTTTCAATCATTTGATTTGAGTTTGAAATCTTTAAAACATAGAGCACAACTACACTTTTCTTTCAATCATTTGATTTGAGTTTGAAATCTTTAAAACATAGAATGCTTTACTTGATTACCGTTTGAATTCAAATACGATTAAGCTCAAATTATAAAACAGATGAAAACGCTTATTATTTTACAAAAAAAAAAAAAAAAACACAAAATAGAAATCAAAAGCAAGGTAATACACATAGAGTCCTTGAACATGACCTGTTCAATAAAAAATGCTCAAGACTTAATTTAAGAATGTTTTGCAAAAGTGTTATGGGAAAAAAACACTTTCGAAAAGAAGTTAAAATTTTCGGTTTCTGAAAAATGTTTTTGAATCAATTTTTTATTTGAAAGAAGTAATTTTTTTTCATAAAGCAGCTTGTTGTTCCAAAAGTACTTCTTAAAAAAAAATATTAAACGGATCTCAAATCAGCAAGGAAAAAACCACCCACTCTTAAGCAAAAGGATGACACACAAGTAGCCCAAATTTAGGTATAAAGAGAAAGGTATAGTCGCATTCTAAGATTCATTCTCTCTCTTTTAATCTTACTAACTTAATCATTAGAAAGCTGTTCAGAATACAAGCTTCATGAGATTCATTCTGAGATTTGATAGCTTTCAGCTAAACAATAGAAATATTAAACTCACCTGACAAAGGAAGTCATTTTACAGTTCTTCCCAATAAAGGAGGTCTGGAGAGAAAGAGCTTGACAGGATTAAACCACGATGAGTTTATAAGATAAGAAGAAAACCAAGAAAAGAGAATACTTATCCATTGATGAATCACAGGTCGTTTCAAATAATACACAGGTCGTTCTTGTACCAAAAGCAACGTGAAATAGAAGTTAAATCCAACATCATTAGCTTATAATCATAAAAACCCCAGTATTCGTAAACCTTAAGTCACTCGAGTCTCAAAACATAACTAATAGCAACGTGATTAGTGCGACTTGATCTTAGATCACACCCGAGACAATGAACATGATCATCATGTCAACACACAGATTCAGACTGTAAACATTTCTTACTATCAATTACTGTGAATTATTACTATAACTTTTGCAAAAGAACTTACCCACAGCTTCATTCGCCGCAACTTCGAACCAAACTATGATTACAGAATAAACAATAATAATAATAATAATAATAATAATAATACGTTCTAATATTTAAAAAAATAATACAAAATATGGTGTTGATACATAACCTATCAAAATTTATATAAATTAAAAATATAACTCGGCAAAGTTAACATGCAAAACTTCACGAATATAATAAGAAGATACCAATGGTAATGCAGAGCACCTGACTTCGTCAAAATGCCTAGTAGCTGCTTCCCACGTGCGAATTGAATGTTTTCACATGAGTTGTCATCTCTCACGCACGTGTCGAAAGCTAAGATCCAGGTTTCTCTCCTCCATGAACAAACCATGGTTCCTGATCCTGCAGCTCTGTAACAATCTCGTCGGGAAGAACCCGCTTCCTGATCTCCATGAAAGCCTTGACAATAACATCGTGGTGGCATGGTGAATTCAGCTCCAAAAAGCATTGAACAAGTTCCTCAAGATCATGTTTCGAGTAGATTCGTTTTTCCACGATCATTTGGAGCATGGAATGCCGGAAATCTTTGTACGGGTCGTCGGAATCCTTCACAACGGCGACGCTTTCGATGATTTTAGGGCAAGGGCGACCGGGTTTAGCTGTGGGAAGATCAGGTTCAGGTTCAGATTCAGAGTTGAGATCAGTAGTAGTGGCTGATGATGATACCGCATCGTTATTGTTGAAAGAGAAAGAACTGGATGTGAGATCATCTTTTTCGATGGTTGGAAGGGCATTGTTGAGTGGATTTCGGGGTGCAGAAGAATATTTGGATTTGGGTTTGGGTTGATAAGCATCGGAGAGCTTAGGCCTGCTACACCCGCATCCTGCATTCACTGTGAACAGGGATTTAAACAGGTTTTTCTTATTGGAAGACATTAAAAGGGAGAAGAACACAGAGAGAAAAGAATATTTAATTTTGTGTGTTTCTCAAGTGAAAAAGAAATGGACTTTTGCAGGGTTCAGTAGCAGTTGGATGGATCTGTTATAGGTAGAAATTAGAAAAGAAAAGGTAGAAGTAGTAGGTGATTCTTGATATTAGGAGTCTTTTTCAACGTTTCTTAAATTTCCGGAAGTCGTGGGTAGGAAGATAGATTTTCAGGAAGGAACCTAAAAAAACTTCACTCTTAAACTATATCCATTTCTCTAAAAAGTACTTGTGTCGGGTAAGAATTCTTCTTGTGTTACAATCTTATTGGTAACTTCTTTATGGGAAAGAAACATTAAAGGTGAGTTTGGATATAGTTTATACGTGATTACGATAAAAATAATAGTGACGGTGAAATTAGATATTGTAGTGGTACTATAACGTGAGGTAAAAAATAAATTAAACATGAATCCAACAAGTGGCTCCAGTGGAAAAAAGATCGTTGTTCATCCTAAGAATCTCAGGTTCGAGTATCTATATATGTCTTGTCAAAGGGTTAAGAAAATATGAACTAATATTATCATGTAATCACATCAATATATTAAAATTTGTCTAAAAATCTAAATTTATTTATTATCTGTAAATTATCCAAGCGTTGTTATCCAAATTCGATGCTGAATTAAATTCTATTATTCGATGAATATTTAAATTTGTAAAAGAACAATTTTAAACAGTTTTAATTATTTTTGAACATCCAAATCCAAAAAAACCCAGGTGTGAATACACTCAAATTTTTTTTAGAATGTATAAAATCAAAAGAGGGAGATAAAAGCAAAATATGAGGACTTCAAGTTCATTCCTTTTGTGATAGTTGGTAAAAGCTAAGGGATTAATCACTGTCATAACATTGTTTACGTAAGAGTACGAAGGCTTAGCAAGTAAAGTTAGACACGAACGATTTAAATTAATGTAGAGTCGTCACTAACTAATTTGGACTAGATTGGTTAGTCACCTATCATCTAAAAGTCTAGAATTAATACTACGAAAAATCCTAAAAGTCTAGACTCGATCTCATCACCAAATTTCAGGTTCGGGAGTACGGTTACATGTGGGGAAGGTTATAGCACCCCCATAACGCCTATCCGAGGATAGTTTTACGGGGTCTTGGCAGCTAGTTTTTTATATTTAAGCATATCAATATCTTAATTTAAGCTAAAATCTTATGTAAATCTTAAATAAAAGCTCTAAACAAATACCTCCAATTTATTTGTAACTTGACTAAAACATGTTCCAAACTTATCTAATTTAAAACTTAAATTAGAATTTCTTAAATAAAAGCTCTAAACAAATACCTCCAATTTATTTGTAACTTGACTAAAACATGTTCCAAACTTATCTAATTTAAAACTTAAATTAAAATTTTTTTACTCCTAATAAGAACCCTAAAAGATACCTAAATAATTTTAGTAAAATACTTTCAATTCTTAAAATTAATTCTATTTTAGAATCCTAAAAAAAAAAACCTAAAAAAATTACTAATGAATTCAGAGAAATATTAAAATTCATCTACAACTTATTCGATCTTTTAGCATTACTCCGATTTATTTGTAACTTGACTAAGACGTGTTCACCAAACTTATCTAATTTAAAACTTAAATTAAATATTTTTACTTCTAACGAGAATCCTAAAAGATACTTAAATAATTATAATAAAATATCATCAATTCTTAAAATTAATTCTATTTTAGAATCTTAAAAAAAACCTAAAAGTTACTAATGAATTAAGAGAAATATAAAAATTCATCTATAACTTATTCGATCTTTTATCATTATTATGATTTTAAGAGATCTTACAAAAGTATCCTATGCCGGGTTTATGATTTATCTTACTTTAAAGTTCTTGATCTAAATTCTAAATTCGTCAAAATTCTAAAATAATATATCTTAAATGACATTTATTAGCTATCTTAAAGAGTATCTAAAATAAAATACTTAAAAGGCCTACTCATGATTTACAATTCACCTACAAAAATCCTTAGTTTTAATCTTAAACAAAGTCCTAAAGAATATTTACATGTTAATTATCCTATATGATATTTAAGATTAGTTTAAAATCCTAAAAAAAATATCCTACACATTATTTATAATTTTTCTAAGGTAAATGATAGATAAGCTCTTAAAAACTAACCTAAATACAAATGTAAAAAAAATTCATAAATATAAATAAAAATGAAAGTAAACAAATATGAAATAAAAATAAATAAAAATTATGCAAGTGTAAATAAATATAAAACATTAAACTAAAATGCATGATTGACATCAAATATATAAAGCATAAATGCAAATAAAAAGAAAATATAAGTATAAATAACTGATTAAAATGAAAACAGAATAACATAATTTGATTTTGAAATTAAAAAATAAATAATTTAGAGGACAGAGGACTGATGTAGCAATTAATTTGCTTTTAATTTTGAAATTTCAGATTAAATCAAAGGTTTTATTAAACAAAAAGGATATGAGTGTAAATATGTCAGAGAGTGAGGGCATCATTGCAAAAAACAGAGTATTTTCTGTAAATTTAAAAAGTTTGGGAGGTGAAAATAAATCACTCATTTTGACACTTATAAATAGGAAAAATCTAATTTTTTCTCTCATTTTCAACATCATTTTAAAAAAAAAAAACTCTTCCGCTTTATCTTTTTCTTTCAATGTTGGCCATGGCTCTACCACCGGAGAACCCAACGGTTCTTCGGCTCCGGTGGTGGAGCCACCATATACAGTGGTCGGAAATTTCTTCTTTTGTTTTTTTCTTTTTAAAATCAAAAGTTTTCATTTTATTAAACAAAAATTAATATTTTACTTAAAAATCTAAACTTTTATTTCGAAATAATTAAAAAATCGAAACTTTGTTAAAAATTTAAACTTTTTCTTTAAAATAACTAAAAAACATATTTTTATTTTTTAAAAAATCTAAACTTTCTCCTTTTTTTTAAAAAAATCACTATTTTACTTAAAAATCCAAATTTTTTATTTCGAAATAGTTAGAAAAAAAATCAAAACTTTGTTAAAATTTTAAATTTTTTCTTTAAAATAACTAAAAAACAAAATTTTATTTTTAAAAATATAAACTTTCTCTTTTTTCAAGAAAATCACTAGTTTGCTTAAAAAAATCAAAGTTTTTATTTCGAAATTGTTTTAAAAAAAACCAAAATATTTCCCAAAATCAAGTTATTTTTCTTTTAAAAAAAAGTTCTATTTTAGCAAATGTAAAGGAAAGGAAAATGAGATTTTTTGAGCTCCTAGGAGCAAAGGACCGATGGTCCAATATCATGGTCTGATATCATCCCTTTCATTGGAGCTCAAATCTTATGCTTAATGATATGTCCATGGCAAAAAAAAAAAAAAAAAGGAGATGAGAAGAGGAAAATAACATGCTTCTTGTTGTTCTTTTCTTCTTACCTTTTTGTAAAAAATCAGAATATGAAAAAGCCTCACTTTTTTCATTTATCTCATCTATATATATTGTTCATTAATTTTGTTTATTTATAATATTTTTTATCATGTTTCATTTGATCTTTTGATTAATAACTTGATATTATTTTAGACGTTTGTGATATGTGGTAAAAGAGGGTTATTATTCATGAAACCCTAAATAATAATAATAATAAATTTGGGCCCATACAAGCTCAAAAAAGAAAGAAAAATAAAAGAAAAATAAAAACCTCTATTTGATCCAAAATTGAGTGGACTTCCAACGGACTTAAAAGAGAACAAATGGGCCTCCAATTAGGCTCGGACAAAATCAAGTGTCTACAATCATTATGTAAAAATATGTTATTGGGAATTGTTTGGGATGCCATTGTTTCATTATCTGTTCGAATAACACTTAGGACAACAAGTTAAGGCAACACTTGAGACAACAAGTTGGGAGAGTTAAAGTGTAGTAAGTTTGTTAATATTTTTTACTTGGATAATTTTGGTTGACTTCATATCAGCAAACGATATCTGGTTTATGCTTGGATTAATTTTAATATTGCTAGAAATTTGTGTTTCGAATGGAAGAAGAAGAGAAGTTGTTTGAAAGTAAACTTTATCTTTTTATTCAAGTGTAATTAAAGTTGATGAGAGACTTACTTATAGAGTAATTTATTTGATAATTTATGGAGATAATTCAAGAGAAAAATTTAAATTTTATATGAACATTTCAAACCTATCTAAATGTTGATGAAGAGTTCTTGTCTCAACCTATAAATAGGCTGCTGGTTGACTTGCTCTTGTGTGCCTTTGGAGTGTTTTTCAACCAAGTATTGTGCTTTCTTTGCTTTGTATTTTTACACCCGGGTGATTTGTAATTGAGGTTGTTTGGGATGAATGAGTGTAATATTGGGGGTAGTTTGTCGGGGATGCAACTATAATTATGTATAAAAGTAGATTGAGTTGTAACCAATAGGGTTCCAAATTCATTGTTAAATAAAATCATTCACTGATTAAGACTTAGCAGAGTAGAATTGGTGAATTCAATTCTCCTCTTTGTAAAACTACTTTGTTCCAATCTATGTTGGAACACTGAATTAGAAAACCCTACAAATCGAGTGCCTTTTTCACATGTATATAATTAAACTGTTATCAAACACGACTAGTTGTTATTAAAATGATGTGGGTGCAAGAAAATGTCAAAATTATGATGGGTTATGTGTATGCATTTTATGAGATTGGTAAGAAAATTAATATCGAATGAAATATTAGAGTTTAAAAATCATGCTCGAGGGCAATAATGATAGCCAATGTGTATACATTGTGGAAGATTGGTTAGCAAAAAATTATGTGATGAGATAACAAAGACTTCAACTGTTGGTTGAATGAAGACGGAAGGAAAAGCCTCTAGTGAAAGTTTTGTAATTAAGTCTAAATTGAATGGATTTATTTATGAAAGAGAGTTAGTGAATTAAATAGCGAGGAGATTATTGTTTTTTGATGCAATAATCTTTAGATTTGACCATGAAAGTTATAATTATCTATTTTTGTTATTTTTTATGTTCGTTTTACGATCTATGTTTGGAATGCATAACTGTTCCAAAATTCGAATCTAAGTCCATAGCTTAATTGGTACAACTTTTCATATTGTTATCTAAGATATTTTTAATTTATGGGTGTTTTGGATTGATTAAGTCATTTTTTTGTAAAGCTATATTCCTAAAAATAGTTGTGTATTTTAGAATGAGAATTATGATTAATTACAGTTATATTTATAATTAACTTAATGATTTTTTATTAAATTTGTCTATATTTATTTAATTTATTATAAAATTATAATAAATAAGTAATTTTCACACATTATTATTTATATTTAATTATTTTTATTGATTAATAAATTATGAACTAATTTTATATATCTTAAAAATCAATTAAATTTTATATTGACATGTTTTATTATATGCTAGAGTTTTCATTTAAAATTTTGATCAATTAATTGTTTAGATGTATAACATCTTTTAATACTTGAATTGATAGTTTTTTTTAAATAAAGTTGGAAATATTTTAATATAAGATATTTTTTTAAATATTTTAGTTTATTAAATATTGATGGTATTAATTATGTTTTTTAATATTTCGATTATTTAAAATATATACTATAATATCCTCCCCAAATACAATACTCTGTGTCAGTTGTTTGTTTCCCGAAATAATGAATGGAAGTTAAGACACGTACGTTCAAGTTTGGCCTCAATTTCAGAAGCTGCCCCACTTCGGCTTTCCCAGATTTGTCAGTAACCTAAAATAAATCAAAACTACAGGGCCAATATCGTCACTCAAGCAACCTTTACAGCTGAACTACCTTTTAATCTGGATTTGGGCTGTTCCTTTGTCTATCCATCTCTGTTTTTCTTTTACCAGATATCACCCCCCCCCCACCCCTTTTGTTTGGATAGAAAACTCTATGGTTAGCTAAACAGCAATGGCCACGACAGCAGTTCTAACACTTACTCCTCTCTCTTCCACTTATTTCTCGATTGCCCATACTTTCTCCAAGCTTTCCTCTGCATTAACTTCAACTTCCATCAAACCCAAGTTTAGAAGCTATCAAATTAAAGCTATTAAAGAAAAAGCTGAAGAAATTCAAACCCCCCCTTCATCATCATCATCATCATCATCATCGTCCCCATCTGTGGATGAGGTTACAAAGAAGTATGGCCTTGAAGTTGGGCTATGGAAGGTACTTAATTCTACTCTTTTTCTCAATATTTTCTTATGTTTAATTTTGTTGGCTCAATTGCTAAGAAACCCCCTATCACACAAATTCAGCTTGGTAGTAGGGAGGGTACAAAAAGAAGTCTGCACCAGATTTTTTTTTTTTTAACCCCAAACATACTATATGTTATCTTAATGGTTACCTACCATACAGTGTTGGTCAGTTTTGGGGCATGGGAAGCTAACTTCTTATTACGATTTCATGTATTTTGTGTATATATGAAGATATTCAGCTCAAAGGAAGAAGGGGAACAAAAGGAATCAAAAGGGGATCAAGCAAAAGAGCTTCTAGCAAAATATGGAGGGGCATACTTGGCAACCTCTATTACTCTCTCCTTGATTTCCTTCTCCCTCTGTTATGCACTAATCAGTGCAGGCGTTGATGTTCAAGCACTGCTGCAAAAGGTAAATTAAAAGAGAAGGAGAGGAGATATATATACGTATGGGTTGTAAAATTCCCTTAATTCTTCATTTCATGACTTCTGATGATGAAAGGTTTTAGAGGACTAACCATTAGATGGAATTTCCAGGTGGGAATCTCAACTGATGCTACTGGAGAGAAAGTCGGGACCTTTGCTTTGGCTTATGCTGCACACAAAGCTGCATCTCCTATAAGGTTTCCTCCAACTGTGGCTCTCACTCCCATTGTTGCGGGTTGGATAGGAAAGAAGGTTGAAAAAGAAAAGTGAAATGTTTGGGTACTTCCAAATTCAATGCTCCTGTCTCATCATATTTAGTGTACAAGTAAAACATGGTTATCTTTGGTTGTTTCCCATGGAGGCTTGAAGAGCTTTTCTTGAACCTCCAAAAATTATTTCGGTTGATTTCAGTGTGCTTGCAATCAGGTTAATTGCGACGACTAGCATTCATTTGTTGAAAATGGACATAAGATTGTAATAATAAAAAGATTAAACCTAAATATAACTTCAGTTTACAGGAACATATCACATATAGCCATCTACAAGTTCTGCAAATAAGTAACAGCTCAAGGAACTGAATTTTAGCTCATCAGGCATCAGATTTCAATCTGTCAAAGACGATATGGATCTAGAGTATTACGTGATGCAATTCATTGCAGCCAGCATCATGCTTGCATAATTCTGGTATGTTGAGGGGGGGAACTTCTCAAAGAATAGGTTTGGCATGCACTGAAGCATTTCTTACAAATTATAACATCTTTATTTCATCATAAAATTTCTCAATACAGTAAAAAGAAGGTACATCAGATCATTTGTTTGTCATCTCACGATGTCTAAATGACCCTATGTAAAAGATATGCTGGTTGATGCAATAAAAGCAAAAGAAGATGGGATAATATACATGGACTTAACAAAATAAAATATGGCCTTATTCATACGAGAGCACGAGGGTTGTTAGTATTACTTACCTGTACAGAGATTGGAACATCCGCTTCCCTTTTTTAGTTCCTCTAACTTTGAAGAACATTGAGCAGCCAACTCTTGCGAACCTTCACATTAATGTCCAAAGTGCCAGGAATGCACTCAACAGACAAAAAAGGTTCAAGAAACTTCATTTTCACATATGCAAACATGCCTTTCACTTCCTGGTTGAGTTAGCAGAAGGCGCTTCTGTTGCATTTGATGTGGGCGTTTGGGGACATGGTGAGCTAACTGTAGCCATGCCATAGCCCTCATTTAGTGTACCAAGCTCGCTCCACTCATTCAGAGCTGTAGTCAATTGTCATGGAATGCAAAACAGTAAGAAAGAGGAAAATAATTAGCACTAATCTCAGTACTTCTCAGTAGAGGATACATTCGGTCCACCACATGTCAGTGATGCTAACGCTTGGATCTGATAATAGCCAATAGTCAGCATCACTCAGCAAAGAATATCAAATAATGAATACTCATTATCAATTTATCAAAATAGCATATGAATTAAAAACTACAGTTAACTATATTGAAATGGTAAATCGATCTTGTTTTGACCAAAAGGAAAATGCTAAAAGGAACCAAACCCCCTTTAGTTGACACTCAACACGTTCATTAGGTTAAGATCTACAGATGATATATTTGTTTCCTGAAAACTTTTTGAGAATATGTCATGAAGCTCCTTTAACAGAGAGTTTCTACTGGCATGGGGCTCAAATCCTAACACCTAAAATCTGTCTCCATCCCCTGAAGTGGCCTCTTTTTTGGCCCCCTTCCCCCCCCCCCCCCAAAAAAAAAAAAAACAGAACTTACGTCAACATCAGAGGGAACGATCTTCATGATCCCACTCACAAAATCCTGTGAGGCATTAAGATCTGAGCACATTTTATTATCATCTTGCCCGTGCATTTCAATCTCCTTCCCTCTGCTTTCCTCTGGTACCATTGTTGTTGCTGGGTTCTCATTCAAGCCTGAAGTTGATGGAAAGTTTGGAGGTGGATCCGCTCGTTGTATCTCTTCAAATTTCTCCTCAAATTGACTATAATATCAGAGAGACAGGAATCATAAAGAAAGTTGACCACTTCAATGCTTAGATGGACATTTTTCTTTAGCACAAAGGTTTTGCCATGAAACAAAAAAAGATTGAAACTGCATATTAGAATACCATCTTTTAACCAACAAGTAGTGATACCTGACAAGGTAAACATCTATAGGACCCATTGAGCTTCTGAGGACAATCCTGTACCTCCTTTGGGAATAGTCAACAGCCTGCTATAAAGGGAAAATGTTGCAGTCAAGAAAGAACATAAAATCATAAACCATGTGTTAAATTCTTCAAGGTTTTGAGACTACCTCATCAGGATCTGGGACTTCCAGAGTGGTTCCATGTGGAGCTTTAGTGGCTATTAGTGTTTCATTCTAAAGAAGGCAAATTAACAGAAAGTAGAAAGCATCCCTAGCATTAGGAACGTCTAGATGACCTTACAATTACCATACCAAAAACATTAATATATAAAATTTGACCAATGAACAAACCTGGAAGCAGGGTAAGCTCTTGATATCTTCCTTGGTGACAAAGAGCCACCTGAGATGGGAAAAAATGAAATGAGTTATGTTGATCTGCTGAAATATTAACATCTTGAGTGGGTAAGTGAAGATTACTTTTGATTATTTTCATCTTCACTGAGGTTCCTCAATCTTTCTTGCATTTCTCTGTACAATAATAGAGACGTCTACAACAATCCAGAGGATGAAATGAATTGAACTGAGATACAGGAGGAGACCATAGCAACTTAACCTGATTTGATCATCTAATCCGTGTTCCGCAATAGAAAGGTTCTCAACCTCTGCCTACAAGGAATGTTAACATTGTGAAGTTCTCATTACAAACTGGGCTGATGATAAACATAAAGAAAAAGGCATTTGATCCATCATTTCCATGTATTGTACTTGTTAATGATAAATTTTACTCAATACAACTCTACAAAGTATTATCATTTGTGCTAGAGCATTCAATTAACAGGCCTGAACTTCCAAGCTAAAAATTAGAGGGCAAGGAAGACAAAGAGAAAGGTAGAAAATATATCATGGCTTTTGACAGAGGTACGGGACTGAAAGGCTGTAAAGAACATTTCAAGTAGCCTATATGAGTTGATCAAGGAGGCACTGAAGGATCCAAGTTATACGGCAGATCTGGTTTTACTAAAAAAGATTAGTCTTTTTCAAATTTCAACCAAAATACACTTTGATCATTTAAGATGGATATACAAGGGATGTAGGATTTAACAGTCAAAGACAGCAGATAAAGCAAACCAGAGAGCAGCACAAAATGAACAATTACATGTGCATGTACCTGAAAGAAGAAAAAGTAAAATTGGATTAATTTTCTATTATGTACAAACACGAAATAAAAAATCATAGCAGCTGAAGCTTAATCCATAAATGAATCTGCATTTAGTTCACAATTTGTCTACAAATATAATTTCATACCTGCAAAGTAGTGACATTCTCATCAATCTCGCCTGGCCTTGAGACATCAAGCCCCCTGATAGTAAATAAAAGATTGAAGTGTTTTCTTAAGCAGAAAACTAATCAGTGCCAACAAAGTTTAGAGAACAAAAGATGCAGCTCATACTTCCACTGAATTCTGTTCTTGAGTTTCTTTTCTATGAGACCAATTCCTTCAAGAACATTGGTAATGTCATATATCCTCCTCTTTTGCACCTGTAGGAACAGAATGCCATCAAGAATAGGATTGTATGACTGGATTGTTTGGCCAAGCAATGAAACAGTTACCTCCAAGGTATCGGCAGCTTTATTCAAATCAAGAATACCATCTTCAGCTTGTTTAATCAAATTGATGAACTTACTTGTCAAAAGCCCTGGGTTAAATTCAGAGAACATTATATCAGTCTTACTATTCACTCGCTCAACTCCATAAGCAGTTCGTAACAATGCAAACAATAATTTAGCCAATTAACTAGTTATGGAATCATTAAAAAAATCAAGCAAAATACATAAAAGGGACAAAAATAAATACCTAAGGAGCTGTCATAACGGCAGGGACCTGTAGGAGTGACATTATTGCCCGGAGAACCTGGAAATTTCAGAAGTTCTTTATTATCTATATCAACTTTTACTCCTATAGCCCGGTAGAACTAAGTTAAAAGTTAATGGTTTCGGAAGTAAAACTAGTGGATTTACAATGACCTGTCACTAAGTAAGGTACATAGAAAAGTCAACGACATCACCTTAGACTTATAACTTGCACATGATACTACTCACCAAGATTTGAAGCAGGAATTTGAGGACCAGATCTACTGTTCTTTGTTAGCCTTGATGTTTTTTGAGCCTTTCCCCCTTTTCCTGATACAGGTGTCTGGAGAGGACTGCCAAAAACTTCAGTGTACCCTGGAGGCCTTGCCCAGTCACCAGACTCAACTTCTCGATCTGCTACGCCACTCTTCCTCTTTAGCAAATATTACACAATATTTTCAAATTGCAATTAGAAAGACAGGCAATAAACTTTTGGGCACAAAGTAAATCAAGAAGAAAGAAAGTTCAGGCACCATTCAAGTAAGCATCATATTGGAATATAAAAGTTGACTGAAAAAAAATAGAGGATATTTATTTACAAGAAATTGAACTATGCACCAGGAAAGAAATACTGCATATTTGCATTTGCTGACATCATCAATTTGGACTAGAACCTTAAAAGTATTTATACAAAGAAGAGAAGGGTGAAGAAGGGAAGGAAGAGTGTGTCTTTCAACCATACCAGTTGACAGCTTCTAGTACCCAATTGGTAAGTTGAAATCAACAGGTTCCAAAAGATTCAGCCTTTTTACCGGAAACATCAATAATCTACATTTTGAAAGTTATCATGATGACTATGTTGTTGTTCATAATAAAAATGTCATCAATAATTGAATCTATAGTGATCATCGAAAACCACAGTCACTAAGTACAAACAAAAGCCAGTGCCCCCTAATGAAAATTAATTGTGAGTCAATTAAAGCAATATAACCTTCTTTTCTTTTATTTTATCAAACTATATTATCCAAACTTTGAAGAGACTTAAACAGAACATATTGCTCAGAACACAGTAAACTCAGAAAAGAAAGTAAAGAACAATTATCCAAAAAGGAAAAAAAGTCAAACTAGCTTGACAAAAAATTGTGACATGAAGGGTCTAATTATGTTTTTGGAATACTAATAGCTTAACATTTGCAGCAATAATCCTTTATCAAACAAGTGAACTTCAAGAACATTTACTACTCACGATATCATTGTCCCAATCAGCATTACACTTCAAAAACAAATACACAAATAAATGAAATCATCACAGGTTAAACTGCACTGTTACTTGCCCCTTGCCAACTTTGGCTCAAACTGAGTTAGCATGAAACTCCATAACATACTGCACTATTAAAAGCAGTCAAGACAGACAAGTTTTATGCTTATTTCTACTGTGGCAAACATCATTATGAAAGCCAGTAGCCTGAAGACAGTTGGATAATTCCAATAACAAAAAACTCTGAATAAGCCAGGGCATCTACTTGAACTTCCAGCAGTAACACAATAGGTTTTACAGATAGAAGTTGATATATTAGTCTGTTTTGTCATTTTGTTCTATTTTCTTGTTTACTTTAAGCCTTTGGCCTTGTTTTTATTCTTAGATTCTTTACTAAATTTCCTGACTATGTCTTTCTTTTTTTGATTAATAAAAACCTATTTATTCATATTAAACCTAATACCAAATTAAAACAACAATTAACCCAACAATTTTGCCAAAAACCCGCCAAATTTCCCAATTAAAAGAACCAAAGAGAACCCCCCCCCCCAATCAACTAAAAACCAAACTAACATTTCAACCACACAAGTTTTCTCCATGAATTATAACTCCATTGCAGCAACTACAAGTAGAAAGAAAATCACAAAATTCACAGCCTAAATCAGATCTCAACTAAATATCCAGGTCAACGACAAAAAAAGAAGAAAATACAAAACTAGAAACAATGGAAAAAAAGAACCTACAGGAGATTGGACGACAATGGCATCGCGTTTTTGATCGTCTAAGCGGCGAGACTCAGAGGAAGCAAAGTGGTGATAATCGCCTCCAGGAGACATAAACGGCGGCTTCATAGAGAAAGGCAGCTGCTGATTTTGCAGCTGTATGGATTGGTTTAACGGCTCTTGAGAAGCCGACATCAGAAAATAAAATTTGAAAAAAGAATTGGGTTTCTGGGGACCCTTCACTTTGAATGAAGAGGAGCAGATAAGTAACGGAATTGTGGGAAAAAAGGGAACTCTTTTTGGTGGGAATTGGTTAGATCTGTATTAGCAAAATGGAAAGTGAAAAAAGCGGGAGAGAGAAAAAAGAGGGAAAATAATATTTAATATATAAATAAAAATGAAGGATGAAATTTTGGTTAGAGATGAGTAAAATTCGATTTAATTTAAAAAATATGATAAAAATTTTAAATTTTGAATTAAATAGTTTGGATTAATTGAGTTATTCGGATCAATTCGAATAAAAAAATCAAATTTTTTATTTAACTCGAATATGAATTATACAATTCGAGTTATTTAAAAATCCGAATAAGAAAAAACAAAACTACGTCATTTTGATAAATATTTATATTTTTTAAAGTTAAAAAGTCAAAACTATTAAGTTAAAATACAATATCATTAAACTGTTTATGTAGTTAAATAATATTGTACTTCGTTTATTAGTTAAATAATTGATCCAAGTAAACACGACATTAAGTATAAATAATAGGATTCGTTAACTCAACTTGAAATTTTTTGACTCGATTCGATTCGAGAAATTTTCAAATTAAATTTGGTTGTTAAAATAATATTCATCAACTTGACTAAATCAAAATTTTTTAACCCGATTCGATTCGAGTTAATCGAATGCTTACCCCTAATTTTGGTACTATAATTCTTCTCCTCCAAAATTTTATATTTATTTCTTTAGCTAAAATTTGTCCCCCCCCCCCCCCCCCCAATCCATTTTGGAGATGATTAAGAATGAACTTGGGTAAGAACATGAATCTCTGATATATTGCCCATTTCGATCTATTTGGTACTTTTCTTTTACCACGTTTTTCTTTTCTTTTCTTCATGTTTAGAGGAGCGTCATTTAATTTTATCTTGACTCAATTCTGAATTTTCGAATCACCATATTTAGTATCATTCTTATAACCTTAAAATTTGTGCAAAATCTGATTCGATATGAAAAAATCGATAAAATTTTTAAATTTTGAATTAAATAATTTGAGTTAATCGAATTATTCTGATCAACTCGAATAAAAAATTAAGTTTTTCTGTTTAACTCGAATATGAATTATACAATTCGAGTTATTCGAAAATCCGAATAAAAAAAGATAAAATTACATCGTTTTGATAAATATTTACATTTTCTAAAGGTAAAAATCAAAACCATTAACTTAAAAAGGTAAAATCATCATATTATTTATATATTTTAATAATCTTGTACTTCGTCTATTAGTCAAAATAATCGGTCAATATAAACGCAACATTGAATATAAATAATAGGATCCGTTAACTCGAAATTTTTTGACTTGATTCGATTCGATTCGAAATGATTTCAAATTGAGTTTGATTGCTAAAATAGAATTCGTCAACTCGATTAACTCAAAATTTTTAACTCAATTCAACTCGACTCGATGGAATATTCATCCCGTACTCATAATGAAACTAAATCAAACTTGTGACGTCCATCGTGGGCATTGAACTTTCGAAGGTTGATGGTGAGAAGGAGAAAATAGATCCCTTTGTTGTTTTGCGTAGCGTCAAAAGAGAAGGACCAAATCACAAAAGAAAAGGGAGAACATCAGCCCTTACTCGTGTGGCTCAGTCCTAGAACCACAACTCCAAGCAATTCTATGGTCAAATGAGTTTTTTTGAGATTATGGAAAATTTCAGATTAATGTTTGTATCTGTGCATGATTCTCCTATGCATTTCGCAGTTAGGAAAATTTTGAAAATAATTACGGATTAGGAAAATTTTGAAATTAATTGCGGATTCAATTTATTTTTTTATTTTTCAAACATTTCATAGAAAAATTCTCGTATATTCTTTAAAGAAATACAATTTATTTTATTGGGTTTACTTTTTATCTAAAAAATAACTAGGAAACTTCATTTGATTAGATTTACTTTTTACTATTTTTACCCTATATAAAATAAATTAAAATCATTTTAATTTTGATTATGAGTTTATTAGGTTCTAAAAAAAAGTAAATACATTTACCAACATTATCTAAGTTATTGTAAATTGTAATGATATATTGCTATTAAATATGTCTTCTATTTATTTTTATTTTATCAATTTTCTTTATTGTAATTAATAAATTTTAATTGTATTTAAAGTGAGTCATTTTCTAATATTTTTTATTTAATTAATTTTTGTAAATATTTCGTTAATTTTTTAAACAATATACCAAACATTATTTCATTTAATATTTGAAAAATTGTTGATAAAAATAAAATTTTTGTGTTTATATAGGTTTGAACCAGGTTTCATTCATTTAAATTTAAAACCCCTGATATTTATCATTTTAACTTTTACCTAGTATTTATAGTGAAAACAATGAAGATAATTTTTTACTCTTTTTTTTTTTTCACATATTTTCATCAAATTTTTTAGTCTCGTCTCGTCCAAAAAAATTCATTTCACTATTAAAAAATAATAAAATGTTAAACAATTATATTTTTAATTGATATTTTATATATTTTTATAATTAAATTTAAATTTTAGAAAATAATTTTATTATTTAACTTAATTCAGGCTGAGCAAAGCACGAAAATCTATTTTCAAGCCCGACCCTATTTGAGTTGGGCCTAGCAAACCAAGTGAACTACCCAATTCTTGGACAAGTCTAATTTCGAACTTGCAACAAAAAATATCAAAAACTATACGAATTTTGCTAAGCCAAAAAATAAGTCATAAATCCTATAGTACTTCTTGAATCTTCGAAATCTAACGTCACTTATGCATTGAAATAAATAAAATCCGAACAATAGAATTCAGTGATGCTAACATGATTTGAAAGTATAATAAATCAAAGCATAAATAAATTCAACATATAAATTAGTTATGGAATCATATATAGACATATATCATCATTGTGTACAATCCTTGTCTCATGCTTTCTACTTTCATGCTTCCATGATTTGTTATGACATGGCATTTACCAAAAACAAAATTCAAGCATCAATTGATCATAATATCAATTTAATTACATAATTCATAATATAAATTTATATATACGTTCATCTATCATTTTACATTCGAATTTATTGATTCGTTATTATCAGCCTTCAATGCTCATAGTACTAGAATTACATGCTCTTTTGCATTCAAGATTTCAGCATCTCTGTATAGTTTCTCAAATCAACATTTTACATACAATACCCAACGTCAAATATCAAGATCAATCAAATGTTACATCATTTATAGCCTCTATTAATCAAATACAGACTCAAGATGGATATACCGATGACCAACCATCACACCAATATAATTTGCACCCAATGCATCATCAGTAAAATCTCGTATACTAATCATATGGTATGCCAACCACACTCGACCCTATCCGAGACTGTTAATAGAGTATTCGGTGTATCAAAGCATCAGTCGTCTTCGGAATGGGTTTATGCTTGCTTGCTACTCTGACTTTTGCGTAATGGTTATTACTTCTTTGAAGAAGTATGTCTTGTGCCGCAACTGCATTTATCATGTCCGTATTGTTGGGCAGTATATATATTATTACAGAAATCATAATCAGATTTAGTCATCTGTCGTTGGATTATAACTTCTGTGCATTTTTTTTTCTAAATATTGCATAATAACATATGCAAGTGTCATAACATTATTAGTATAAGAATTTTGCCCTTTCTCAATGAATTTTATTCCTTCTTGTTGTATTTCCACTCCAAGAGGCCCTGGTAGTTTCATGAGAAGTTTATGCATAAATTCTTTATTAAAAGTATTATGAGACTCTACTGTATAGAAAATGAATTCCTTCATGAATGGCACAATATATTTGATATCATTCAATTTGAGTAGTTCTAATTTTCTTACAGCCTCAGTCTGTTGGTATTTTGATCCATATGCAGTTGGACTTGGAAATGTTCTTGGTGGTTCTTCCATTTCTCTTTCTTGCTATCAGCCACTCCTCCCCGGTTTTGAGTCTTACGCCTGACGATCCTAAACGGCCACCTGCCTAAGCGGATCAATAACGGCTGCCTAGCCGAGACTATCACTCTAGAAGTTTGAGTTTATTACAAAAAACAGATAGAAGACTTACTCAAACTCCTTATAATAGAGAACCTGTTGCTGGAATATAAACTCTTTATTATAGAGCTTCTCTCCCCGTTTCAAAACTCTGCCTAGACGCTTATAAATGAAATCCTTATGTAGAGGGACGGCTCCTCCGGATTTCCAAACAAAACAAACTATACTTTATCAAAAGATGAGACCGGGTGCTCATTGGGCCCCATCGTCGTCTTTTTCTTTATCAAAAGTTTACAGACTCTTAAAAAGAAAACAAAACACACACTGTACAGACGCTGAAACGAAAAGATTCCCACAGCCTTTCCCTTGTCGGGTAGTGAGTGAAGGAGAATCTTATCTTAACCACTCCTAAAGCAACATAAAAACAGACTCTGAAAAATAGGCGTGGGAGACATCCTCTACCCACTAGGCTTTATCAGCTGTTTTGTTATAGACAGCTGTCTTCTTTATGACGTTACATGTTATAAGCCGTTACATAGCAAATTCATATCACACTCAAATCATTAGCATATCATTACATTTCATTACATAACATTATAATACTTTCTCATTTTAATTATCACATTCAATTCATACTCATGTTTTTGCATCAAATCGTCATATTCAGATCATCATATTTCCACAATTTAACCTTAGCACAAGTATAGTCACGTGAGAGAAAACATTGATCATTACTTCAATCAATTTAACTCATAGCAAGTTATATATTGAAATCAAATCATTAAATCACAAATCGGGATAGAGATACTCGTCTACAACTTTCACCTTTTTCTAATTTCGCGACATCCAAATGTTATCTTTAGTTATGCACGATAAATTTAATTTTAGAAATTGGATTAGTTTCACACAAACACACAAAAATACATCAATTAAATATTGATCGTATTTTATTCATTTTAAACCTTATAAACCCTAACATCCAAAATGCTCGCATCTTTTAGTATCATTTATCGAATCAAAATCCGATTTTAAGACCCATGTCTTTCTAAATTTCTCTCCCCCATGAGGTTTAGAGTATTCTCTATGCTTGCCATATTTATATGCATTCTGCACCTCAGAAATAAAGCATAGGGCCATGATATCAGTAAGGTAAGGTGATGGAACAGTGAAATCTCTGATTTGAGTATTGTAGGTAGCCTTAAAGACACTGTGATAGGAAGAGTTTTAGATAAAAACAAAATGCCAAAGAAAACCCATTAAACTTCTCTGCTGAAAAATTAATTGATTTTTGTACAAAATACCACTAAATTGCAAGCATTAATTGGATGTACCACAGATTATGACATGACAATCTGAAAACAAGTTGATTTTGTCTTGTAGCCTTTTGTTGGAGTAAATGTTATTTACTTCACATTATTCTCTCTGAATCTCCTCAACTCAAATGCATTTACTTTTCACCATCAATCACTTTTTTTTCTTTTTTCTTTTTTCAATTTGTTGTTTGGATTGAAATGTGAAATCATAAAGATAGAGAGAGAACATCTTCCCTCTCTTTGTAGCTTCTGATAACATGAACAGCACAATAAAATAATTGAAAGGTATAATAATAAATTGAAATTTAAATAGTTATGAAGTGTGGGATGATAATTGTTTGAAAATAAATTATATTTTATGATTAATTGTTTTTCTTTTGAAAAACATTCTTGATAAAAAAATTAATCATGATTATCAATGATAAATATGATCATTAAAAAAATTAGAATTCAACGATCGAATTTGTGTTGGTGTAATTTGAGATAGACGTGTGTTTGGATAAGTTTTTACAAGTTGACAATATCTGATTATCAATTCTTTCTCAACTTAATTTTTCCGAATCATTTATTATTATTTTCTTGTACTAGCAACAATGTTCTAATGTTACTCGGAGCCAAACTTTAAAATAATACATATTTATCCCTTTTTCATTGTCATAGTATGACTTTATAGGCTATTTATTTTAGATATATTACTTCAAGTTAGTTGAGAAAGAATCAAACTAGCAGTTAGATTTGACAATAGACTAGATTTGGGTAGACTTTTTTTTAATTGTTGGAATAATTTTACATTTGGATTTTTTAAATTTAAATAATTTAAATTTTATCGTTTTTGAGTTTTATTCGAATTAGATTAGATTAAGTTATTTTAAGTTTTGTTTTAATTTTCAAGTGCAATCAGCAAAAGTGAAGTCAGAAAATTTTTTAAGGGGTCAAAATTAAATTTTAATTTTTACGATAATAAAAATATAATTTTTAAAAGATTTAATCGAAATTTTATCATTTTTAGGGGGTCAATATATAATTTTACCTTTACTAATTTAAAATTTTAAAAACTTTTAAAGGCCTAGATGATAATTTTTCCACTTTAAGGGAACCCAGAGCCCTTGCCAACCTCTTGATCCACCTTTGACAATCAGTTATCCATTCATATTTTTATATTCGTTCAGAGTATTTTAAAATATATGTAACCTGATAGTTGAAATACATTTGAATTTAAATCAAAATATATCCGAATATAATTCATACATTGTTATATTTAAATTAAAACTTAAAAGTTCTAATCTTGCCATTAAATCAATTATCATTGACCCAACAGTGACAGAAAATTTTTTCCGTCACAGTTTTCTGTCCTATTATAGCTTGTTGGTATACCAGTGACGAACTAGCAACAGAAATAATATGTAGAACTCAATCATTTACTGTGACAAAATTTAGCGACAGGCTTGTGACAGAAATGTAACGAAAATCATATTCCGTCGCAAAGTTTTGAAATTATTTTGGTTTAATAATAAATTTAGCTACTAATGTTGACATGTTTTGTTAAAATAGTCCTAATTGTATTTTTATCCTTTTTTGAGTCATTAATTTTTTTTAAATTGCTTTTTTTAACATGTTTGATAAAAGTACCGTTAAAAAATTTAATAGGGATGATGTGAAATATTTTTAATGAGATGTAATTTATTACTTAAGTAACTCAATAAGATAATTAGATGTGAAAAATAATAAAATAAATAAATCATACATGGAATTAAAAAATAACTCTTAATTTAAAAAAAATAAATGTAATTATTAAAAAAAATGTTTCAAAATAAATGCATATGTTTGTTTACTGAGAGGTTTCAAAAAGATAATAAATCAAACCGAAAATATTGAATGTGTGCATTCATTTTGAAACTTTTTTTTAGATAATTACGTTTAGTTTCTTTAAATTAAGAGTTATTTTTTTAACTTCATGAATTATTTATTTATTTTATTATTTTCACATGTAATTATTTTATTGAGTTATCTAATTAATAAATTGCATCTCATTAAAAATATATCATGTATGAAATTCCACATCATCCCATCAACTTTTTTAACGGTATTTTCATCAAATCTGTTAAAAAAAGTAATTTGAAAAAAAAAAGAACAAAAGTTGATGGCCAAAAAATGATCAAAAATACAATTAGGACCATTTTGACTAAACATGTAAATGTTAGTGGCCAAATTTATCATTAACCCTGAATGTTATAATGTTCTATCTATTTGTACATATTATTTTTGTAACATTGACGGTAACAATCCAATTTCCAATGGTGTCAGAAAATACAATTTCAGGACCTCATTTTTGTAAATCAAATCCGTAAATATTAAATAAAAATATTTACGGAGTTATTAAATAAGTGAATTGAATTTTGAATAGTCATTTAGCCGAAATTGTGATTAATTAGGGCCCAAACACTAAATTGTAAAGTCTAATCGCTATAGATTATAAATTAGGAAATGATCTAGGGACTCAAATTGCAATTAATCAAAATGATAAAATAACAATTAGGCCATGCATAATCATGAGTTTGTGGACGATAAGGTTATATAGTCATAAACATGATTAAAATAAACTTTGTTTAATTAAAGTAAGATTGATTAACTTAATTAACATAATAATCCTATTATAAAAGACCAAATTCGGTGGATGGAAAGAGAATTCCACCTTCTTCAACCGAATGTGAGCTATAAAAAGGAGCTCCACGACATTGTTAAAGAGTTTCAAGCTTTTAGCCTTAAATTCAAGTAATTCTCTAGCCATTTTCTTTTGATTTTTTATAGATTTGAGGTCATGAGAGCTTGATTTAGTTAGCCAATTTACCAATTTGTAAAACTATTAAAGTTTTAGGAAATTGTCATTGTTGAGTTCTTGAAACTTTTGGTGTTAAATTGATAGATTTTAAGCTTACAAGTTAAAAAAAGACTAAATTGTAAAGCTTAATTGATAGTTTCGTACATGAGGGATCAAACTGAATGAAATAAAAAATTGACTATAAAAATAAGAAATAAGAGGTCCCTAATGAATAATAGTGGAATTGGATTTTAATTTGGAGTTCTAAATTGAAAGTTACGTTAGTCCCGGTTTTAATATTATGTGTGACTTTGTAATTGATTGTGATTTGAGTTGTAATTTAATATTATGTATTGTCAGATTATAATTCGTATCTAAAGATGACTCGGGAATGTTGAGAGGGAAAGGAAAGATTATAGTCAACGACGAGTAACTCAAACTTTTGGGTTGTATTTCTATACTTCGAAACATCATAATTGTTGCATATTTACTGTCGAAACCATCCCCTTTTTTTTTGGAAAACGACGTGGTTCGGAAAATTATTTTAAAATCGAAAAATAATGGGAGTCACCACCAATCCTTTATTCGGTGCTGAATGCTTTAATGCCTAAGTGCTGTGAATCTAATTTGCCTTTTGTTGCCTTTGTGACTATTCGAGTAACTTTGCTCTGAATTGATCTCTGAAAATATTAGTGTATACTGTATATTGATTTTTGAATATTCAAAATCCCCTTTACAACTGAAATCAATTCGACTTTTATAGCCTATGTTTATAATAATTTTCTTTTGTCTTATGCAACTAAATGTACATCTAATATGTTCTCTCTTTTTTTTGCAGGTTCGACAGTGGTAGTGGCGGTTGAACCAGTTGGTGGCAGTGCAAGTTGCTGGTGGTGCAACTTGGTGATGACGTGACAGCTTCCGGTTGGCTAAGGTGGAGGCAGTAGCAGTAACACTTAGCAGATTAGGGTTTGACTTTGTTTTAGGCTAGTTTGGGTCATTTAGTTTGGGCTTATTTGGGCCTTTGTAATTTGGGTCATCTTTATTTGGGCCCAATTGGGCTTTGTAATTGGACATTTTGTATTTGAACTTCATTTTAAATTTATAATAATTTTAATTTTGAAAATAAATTTAAACTTAAAATAAATTTAAATTTTTAAACAAATTTAAACCTAAAAATATATTTAAAATGAGTTTGGGCCCGGTCAAAATTTGGGCTTCAACAGCTGCCCCTCTTTGCTCGTTGTTGTGTAACGGGAACAGAGCAAAGACCAAAAGAAAGCCCAATTTTGTCAAGTTCTATTTCTTAGCTGCTCTTTCTTCAACTGGTCCTCCCTTTGCTTTACGTCTGTCGTTTAATTTCACTGCATCCGCTTCTCTACATCTTTGATGTTGTGATTCCATCTTACTCTTAGGCAATTTCAAAAAGACAAAATTTGCTGCTGTAATTTCACTCCATTCTCTTGAAATTTCAAGGAGATTGGAATTCATCACCGTAGTCTTTGAGTCTGGTTTCATTGGTTTGGCCTTCTTCTTAGTATCTCATCAGAAAGATGACCGTATCACTTGTTTTGATCCATTTCTCTGTGTTTCATCAGGAAGACGGATTTGGTTCATTTATCTGTATCTCATCAAAAAGATGATTTTGGTTTACTTCCCTGTAATTCATCAGGACGCTAACCATTTTATTACTTCGACTCGCTTCTCAGTATCTCATCAGGAAGCTGTGGTTCGAAGATTTGCTCACATCGAACGTGAATTTGGTTTGGTCTTCTTCTCAGTATCTCATCAGGAAGATGGCCGCATCATTTGTTTCAATTCGCTTGTCTGTAACTCATCCGGAAGACGAATTTGGTCCACTTCTCAGTATCTCATCGGGAAGCTAACCTTTTATTGCTTCGACCTGTTTCTCAGTGTCTCATCAGGAAGCTGAGGTTCGAAGATTTTGCTCGTTTTGAGCGTGGGTTTGGTTTGGTCTTCTTCTCAGTATCTCATCAGGAAGATGACCGCGTCATTAGTTTCAATTCGCTTGTCTGTAACTCATCAGGAAGACGAATTTGGTCCACTTCTCAATATCTCATTAGGAAACTAACCTTTTATTACTTCGACCTGCTTTTCAGTGTCTCATCAATAAGCTGGGGTTCGAAGATTTTGCTCATTTTGAGCATGGGTTTGGTTTGGTCTTCTTCTCAGTATCTCATCAAGAAGATGACCGCGTCATTAGTTTCAATTCGCTTGTCTGTAACTCATCAGGAAGACGAATTTGGTTCACTTCTCTGTATCTCATCAGGAAGCTAACCTTTTATTGCTTCGACCTGCTTCTCAGTATCTCATCAGGAAGCTGGGGTTCGAAGATTTTGCTCGCTTTGAGCCTCGTTTGGGTCTTCTTCTCAGTATCTCATCAGGAAGATGACCGTATCGCTGTTTGTGGATGGTCGCAATCTGCCCCGTGATCGGGGCAAAGTTTTGGATTCCTGCATCTCTTCAACTTTTCCTCAGTGGTCTTAATGATTCATCTCGCAATGTGGTGGGGATGTGACCTGTGAAACGTGCTTCTACGGGCCTCTATATAGGCCTAAGAAAGTCATGATTTAAATGCTCCTAACTTATAAAAATGTGTATGATGAATGTTAGATTTATTTATTATTAAGGTCGGTATGGTCTGTTGCCCGTTCAAATTTTGTCTTTGATGTGTTGCTCCATCTTTTCTAGATTGATCTGAAACTGCTTGTTTTTAAGTTTGTCTTCTCACTGGTGGTCTTGTTCCGAACTTCTTGTAATTTCTCAAAATTCCTGAATAATACTCACAACTTTTTGTATGTATTAGTTCATTACCCGTTATTTAGATGCAAAATGCTTGGACAAAATTGTGCAAAAACAAAGTCATATTCCATTAAAAAGAGGATCAAAGGAAACAATTATTAGTTGAAAATTACCAAGTATACAATGAAGAATAATTAGTTGCCTCAGATATCGTAAAATGAGCTACTCTGCGCTAACTTTCTTGAGAATCATTCCTAGCTCGGATGTGTGTCTAGAAGATCTAGAGTGCGTTGTTGATGTTTCAAGTTGTAACCTTCCTCCATCTCGTCGACCCATTCTTGAACCTGAGCCGCCCTTTGCGGGTTTTCAACTCAAAGTTTCCTTGGTTCCAGGAAGCCCTTTGCGAGTTTTCGTCCTGAACCTTTTTTTTTTTCGAGACGCCCTTTGCGGGTTTTCATCTCAATTCCCCTTTTATTTTTAGGCGAAGTATTTTTTCACTGAGTCTGAATTGACGGGGTTGTACAGATCCTTGCCGTCCATTTCTGTTAGGATGAGAGCTCCTATTGAGAAAGCTTTATTTACCACATAAGGTCCTTCCCAATTGGGCATCCATTTCCCACGGAAATCTTTATGTATGGGAAGTATCTTTTTCAAAACTAGATCTCCCTCATAGAATTCTCTGGGACGAACCTTTTTGTCGTAAGCTCGAATCATTCTTTTCTGGTACATCTGGCCATAGCGGATGGCTTTTAATCTCTTTTCTTCGATTAAATTCAACTGGTCATAGCGAGGTTGGATCCATTCAGCCTCATCTAGTTGAAGTTGTGTTAAGACTCAAAGGGAAGATATTTCATCCTCAATAGGCAAGACTGCTTCCATGCCATATGCCAATGAGAATGGTGTTGCCCCGGTAGAAGTTTTGACTGAAGTTCTGTAAGCAAAGAGGGTAAATGGTAGTTTTTCGTGCCAGTCCTTGTAAGTTTCGATCATTTTTGCCACAATCTTCTTGATGTTCTTATTAGCTGCTTCCACAGCTCCATTCATTTTTAGGCGATAAGGACAAGAATTATGATGCTTGATTTTGAACTGTTCACAAACTTCTGCTATTGTACTATTGTTCAAATTTAGGGCATTATCGGATATGATCCTCTTAGGCATCCCGTATCGGTAAATAATTTCTTTTTTCAGGAACTTGCTAACCGCAGACTTGGTAACATTTGCATATGAGGTTGCCTCTACCCATTTAGCGAAGTAATCAATCACGACAAAGATGAATCTATAGTCATTGGAAGCCTTTGGAGAAATTGGCCCGATGACATCCATGCCCCACATAGAAAAAGGCTAGGGAGAGGTCATGACATGAAGGTGTGATGGAGGTACATGAATCTTGTCTCCATAGATCTGACACTTGTGACATTTTTTGGCATAATTGATGCAATCCCCTCCATAGTAGACCAGTAATACCCAAATCTCATTATTTGCTGGGCCATCGTGAAACCGTTTGCGTGTGTCCCACAAATGCCTTCGTGAACTTCTTCTAAGATCTTCTTAGCTTCAATTGTGTCTACACATCTCAGTAACCCTTGATCTTTTCTCCTCTTGTACAAGATTTCCCCGTCTAGGACATATTCACTGGCTAGTCTTCTTAATGTCCTTTTTTCATTTTCTGAGGCTTGCTCAGGGTACTTTCCATCTCTCACAAATTGAAGAATATTCTGGTACCATGGGTTATCATCTTTTTCTTCTTCTTCCTCTGCCTCAATATCACAACAATGAGCAGGAGCCTCATAGATACTCATCTGAATAGGCTTTACATTTTCGTCCTACAAACTTTAATCATCGAGGCTAGAGTGGCAAGAGCATCGGCCATCTGGTTTTCTTCCCATGGGAGATGATGGAATGTGACGTCATCGAATTCTGTGATCAACTCGAGGACCAATTTGAAGTAATCCACTAACTTGGAATCCCTGGTTTCCTATTCTCCTTTGAGTTGATAGATCACCAGTGCGGAGTCTCCATAAATCTCCAGAATTTTGATTCCCCGCTCTATGGCCGCCCGGATTCCCAAGATACATGCTTCGTATTCAACCATATTGTTTGTGCAATCAAAATCAAGTTTGCTGGTGAAAGGGTAATGATCTCCCTCTGGTGATACCAAGACTGCCCCGACTGTAACATCCGTGTGTTTGAACCGGATTTGGAATAGTGATAAAATAGAATAGATAATTATAAATGTTGAGTTGAAGTAAGGAAGGTTAGAAAAATTTAAGGATTAAATAGTAAAGGAGAGAAAATAGAGGGGATTAAATAGCAAATTATCCGAAATGAATTTTGAGTCATCATGGGAATTAGATTGATTGAGGAGGGGCAAAAGAGTAATTTGGTGGAAGATATTTTTGGAGGCAAAGTTTTGGGCCAAAGTGTAAAGTTAGACACCTTAAACTTCTTATAGAATTAATTTTGAGGTGTTAGAGAGATAAAGGACTAAATCAAGAAAATTTGAATTCAAGGGTTAAGAGAAAGAGAAGAGAGGCAATGATCAAATTGAAGACAAAGGAAAAGAATAGAACAAGGGGTAAAAGAGAAGGAAATCAGCCATTTTGTTGTAAGTACTATAAGAGTTTTGAACTATAGTTTAATTTGTCTAATGGTATATGAATTATTAGCATAGAAATTGTTAGATAGGTACATGATTTGAATGTTTATAATGATTAAATGAAGGGATTAATGTGTGATTTAGTAAAACAGTCTGGACAGAACAGAGGATTAACTTCGAAAATTCACTAAATATTGTATATAAAGAGTTAAGGGTCATATTATATATGAAATTAAAGCTTCTTGAGTGTAGTTTCATATGGAAGAAACGGTGATGGAAATGGATCTGTATATTCTGAGATACAACTGATTTTGTGTAACAAGGTCAGAGTAGGTACGAGTTCCCCTGTTCTGACTTTGAAAAATCATAGAAAAATGTAGAAAAATAATTATTGGCTGAAATTTATATGGATAAATCCTTAATGAGTCTATTTTTAATAGAAACAGACAGGAACATCATTTGACTTTTTTTTACTAAAAGATAGATAATTTTTAGTGAAGAAAGGTCGAAACTGTCAGGCAGCAGTGAAGGGGTAAATTGAAAGAATTTACTGTACAAATTGGCTAAAGTAAAAATTCTGGAAATTTTATGGTAAAAATATGATTGAGTCTAGTTTCAGAAACATCAAGCGGATTATGATTTCGAATTCTGTAGCTCAAGATATAAATAATTTAGTGACTGTGACGCAAGTGTACAGCTTTGAAATATAAATGTGAAGTATTTGATGATGTATTTATGTGAGATATATCATTTATGAGAAATGATGCTAATTGAGATTGTGCCCAAGTAGACAAATTAGAACCATTGTGATATTAGTGGCATGCCATTAAGGAACACTAGCACGCTCTCTGATTAGCACTGTGTGTGCTCTCTGTTTAGCACGTCTCGTGCTCTTTGTTATTAGCACTGTGTGTGCTCTCTGATTAGCACTTTGTGTGCTCTCTGACTAGTACTTTGTGTACTCTCTGTTTAGCACTGTGTGTGCTCTCTGTTGCCCAGCACTTATGTGCTCTCTGTTTGTTCCGTATATCCTAACGGTTCTATGAAAGTCTACTAAGGGCTAAACTACAGAAAGTGGATAAAAGTGTAAGTTGTGCCATTGTGGTAAGTAATAGGTTACATGTAAGAAAAGCAAGAAGTTTATATGCATGAGTACTTAAATGATCATTCATTACTTTTGTAGTGCTTACTAAGCCTTCACTGACTTAACGCGTTTATTTTAACGCGTAGGTACAAAGAATACAAGAAGGTAGATCGGGACCTCTCATTACATCACATCACTTGGAGCTCAAATTTTGGTATATTACTTTTGATGTAAAATGACATGTACTATGGAACTTATATGTGTACTTATTAGATAAAAAAAAGTGTTGTTTTGTGTGATGGAATGAAATGAGGTATTTTGGATAAAAAAAAAAGTTGCATGACTTGGTTTATTTTAATGTAATACTTTTATATCGGGTTTATGCATATGAACCGGATATAAGGGTGTTACATTTGTTGGTATCAGAGTGAAGGTTTTATGATGTTTGGGGCCGAGAAATGAGTCCACAAGTACATGTCATTTTATATGTTGATGTGATGAGAGGTTATTTAGTTATTTAATTGTTTAAATTATGAATATTGTAGAAAGTAAAGATGTCAGATAGGCGAGAAGAGTCCGAAAATGAAAGTAGGGTCCCAAACCCTAATAGAGAAGAAGATCCACATAGGATCCGAGACCGAAGAGAATCAGTAAGTGAAGAAAGAACTCAGCCCCTAGGTGAATCAATATCCCCTCCTCAAGAAATTTCGATTGCTACTTTGTTACAAACGATGAACCAGTTGTTACAACAAGTAGTAAGAAACAATGTGCAAAATGTGCCTCCACCACCATCTACTAGTGCCCCTCAGTTGCAACCCTCTGTATCCAATCGCTGGTCTCCTATAGAAAGATTAAGAAAGCATGGAGCTGAAGAGTTTAAGGGGAGAAAAGATGATGATCCTGCAGAGGCAGAGGAATGGCTCGAGAATAGTCAGAGAGTATTTGAGGAACTACAGTGCACGGAAGAAGAAAAGCTAAGATGTGTTGTATCTCTGTTAAAGGGTGAAGCCTACCAATGGTGGACTACAGTGTTAAATATTCATCCTGCAGAAAGGATCAACTGGAATTTCTTTGTGTCTGAATTCAAGAAGAAATACATCAGTGAGTTATATTTGGAGAAGAAGAAAAGGGAATTTCTAGACTTGAAACAGAATAACATGACTGTGGCTGAATATGAACGTGAGTTTCTCAGACTGAGCATGTATGCTAAAGAATTGATAGCTAATGAAGCAGATATGTGTAGAAGATTTGAGTGGGGATTGAATGAAGAGATATATGTTCCATTTCTACCGTTACATCTACAAGAATTCTTGTTCTGGTTGATCGAGCCCAGAGGTTAGAGGAGGGATTGATTCGTTCGAAAGAGAAAAGTGCTGGAAAGAGAACAACCATTAGTTCTGCACCTCCCCCTTCTTTGAAAAGAATGAGAGGATTTAGAGATCCTAGATATGCTTCTTTTTCTGCTGGTCAGAGGTCTCGAAGCCAAATACGACAAACTCAACAAGGAACTTCCATAGTTAGTACAAGTGGTACTAGAAGAAGGTCATCACAAATGCAATCACCGTGTAAACATTGCGGAAGATTTCATTGGGGAGAGTGTCGACTGAATACTCGAGTTTGTTTTAGATGTGGGTCTCAAGATCATTTTATAAGAGATTGTCCAATGATGATGGAGAATACTACCGAACAGTCTGTAAAAGGTAGTTCAGCTCCACAAAGAAGCAGATTACCCGAAAATTCTGGTAATGTTGGTATGAGATCAGCAAGAAATGAAGTTGATAGATCTAAGTCTCGGAAGCCACGAACATATGCCATCAGAACCAGGGAAGAAGAAAATGCTCCCGATGTGATCACTGGTAAATTCTCTTTATTTGACTCTTTGGTAGTTGCATTGATAGATCCAGGTTCTACGCATTCATACATATGCATTTCATTAGTGAAAGATAGAGAATTAGTAGTAGAACCTACGAAACATGAGGTGATAGTTACAACCCCTTTTGGGCAAAGTGAGAGAGTCAATAAAGTGTGTAATGGGTGTCTTTTAAAGATTCAGGATTGTGAATTTCCAGCAAATCTTATGGTCTTGTCATTCAATGAATTTGATGTGATACTGGGGATGGATTGGTTATCGAAATATGTAGCCGTGGTTGATTGCAAAAGAAGAAGAATTTCTTTAAGAACTATAGATAGAAATGAGGTGATTGTAATTGGTGAGAATTACAGTGCTATGTCAAATGTGGTTTCTGTAATCAAAGCTTGTAAGATGATTAAGAAAGGATATGAGGCTTTCTTAGCCTATGTTCTAGATACTCGAGCAGAAGAAAGTGAGATTGAAAAGATAACGATAGTACAAGAATTTTTCGATGTGTTTCCTAAAGAATTACCAGGTTTACCTCCTGAAAGAGAAGTTGAATTTGGAATTGAATTAGTTCCGGGGACTACACCAATTTCAATAGCACCATATAGAATGGCACCAGCAGAGTTAAAAGAATTGAAGACTCAGTTGCAAGAATTGTTGCATAAAGGATTCATACGTCCAAGTGTATCACCGTGGGGAGCTCCGGTTTTGTTTGTAAAAAAGAAAGATGGGTCTTTAAGGTTGTGTATAGATTATCGTCAGTTAAACAAAGTGACGGTAAAGAATAAGTATTCGTTGCCCAGAATTGATGATTTGTTCGATCAGTTGAAAGAAGCAAGTGTGTTCTCAAAGATTGATCTAAGATCAGGATACTATCAGTTGAAGGTAAAAGACTCGGATGTGCCAAAGACTGCCTTCAAAACCCGATATGGTCATTATGAGTTTTTGGTCATGCCATTTGGATTGACTAATGCTCCAGCTGCATTTATGGACCTGATGAACAGAATTTTTCAGCCATATTTGGATCAGTTTGTGGTAGTATTCATTGATGACATTCTGGTATATTCGAAAGGTGAAGAAGAGCATGAGAAGCATCTTCGAATTGTATTGCAGATTTTGAGAGAAAAACAATTATTTGCTAAGCTGAGTAAATGTGAGTTTTGGCTGAAAGAAGTCATTTTTCTGGGACATATTGTATCGGCTGATGACATTCGAGTAGATCTGAAGAAGGTTGAAGCTATTCTTGAGTGGAAACCGCCAAAGAATGTGACTGAGATAAGAAGTTTTTTGGGTTTGGCCGGTTATTATAGAAGATTTGTACAAGGATTTTCTATGATTGCATTGCCATTAACAAGGTTATTACAAAAAGATGTGAAGTTTGAATGGAATGAGAAGTGTTAACAAAGTTTTGAAAGATTAAAAGCAGCATTGACCGAAGCTCCGGTGTTAATAACACCAGAATCTGGTAAGGAATTTGTGATTTACAGTGATGCATCTTATAATCGTTTGGGTTGTGTACTATTGCAAGACGGAAAGGTAGTTGCATATGCGTCTAGACAGTTGAAGCCACATGAGAAGAATTACCCGACACATGATCTCGAGTTGGCTGCAGTAGTGTTTGCACTGAAGATTTGGAGTCATTATTTATATGGAGAGAAGTGCTATATTTATACAGATCACAAGAGTTTGAAATATTTGCTAACTCAGAAAGAGCTGAATTTGAGACAAAGGAGGTGGATGGAATTGATTAAAGATTATGACTGTATCATTGACTATCATCCTGGGAAAGCGAACGCGATAGCTGATGCTCTAAGTAGAAAATCAATGGCAGTTGAAGGCGATGAATGCACATTTAGAAATACAATCAGATGGTGAGTTATCAGTTGAGTTAAGAGTGAAGCCAACTTTGTTACAAGAAGTGAAAGATGCACAAGAAGACGATGAAGAGTTGATGAAGATAAAGAAACAACTTGAAGAAGGCAAAGGTAATAAATTTGAAATTGATAGTGAAAGAAGTTTAAGATTTCATAATCGGTTATGTGTGCCTAATCAAGAAAATTTGAAACGGAGAATTTTGGATGAAGCTCATCATAGTTCATTTGTTATGCATCCGGGAAGTAACAAGATGTATCATGACTTAAAGTTATTTTATTGGTGGAAAGCAATGAAACAGGGTATAGTTGAGTATGTTTCCAAGTGTTTGATATGTCAAAAGGTAAAGGCAGAGCATCAAGTACCATCGGGGTTGCTTCAAACGATAACTATTCCAAAATGGAAATGAGAAAGAATTACAATGGATTTTGTCACAGGATTTCCACTTTCACCGAAGAAGAAGGATTCCATATGGGTGATCGTTGATCAATTAACTAAGTCTACTCATTTTCTCCCGGTAAGAACTGATTTCTCAATGGATAAGTATGCACAATTGTATATAGATGAAATAGTTAGACTTCATGGTGTGCCTGTATCTATTATTTCTGATCGGGATCCAAGATTTACATCAAAGTTTTGGGAAAGATTACATGAAGCTTTGGGTACTCGATTGAACTTTAGTACAGTATATCATCCTCAGACAGATGGACAGTCAGAAAGGGTGATTCAGATTCTGGAAGACATGTTGAGAAGCTGTATTATTGAGTTTGAAGGTAATTGGGAAAAGTATTTACTATTGATTGAATTTACTTATAATAACAGTTATCAGTCAAATATTCAGATGGCACCGTATGAAGCATTGTACGAAAGAAAGTGTAGAACTCCCGTCTGTTGGACAGAGTTAAGTGAACAGAAGCTTGTGGGTCCTGATCTGATTCGAGAAATTGAAGAAAAAGTAAAGTTGATCCGAGAGCGATTAAAGGCTGCTTCAGATAGACAGAAGTCCTATGCGGATTTGAAAAGGAAAGATATAGAGTTCAATGTTGGTGAAAAGGTTTTCTTAAAAGTGTCTCCGTGGAAGAAAGTTCTCCGATTTGGCAAAAAGGGGAAATTGAGCCCAAGATTTATTAGGCCATATGAGATATTGGAAAGAATTGGTCCAGTTTCTTATCGATTGGCTCTTCCTCCAGAATTAGATAAGATTCATAATGTTTTTCATGTGTCTATGCTACGGAGGTACCGATCTGACTCATCCCATGTGATTACTCCGGAGAGTATTGAAATACAATCGGATTTGACTTATGAAGAGGAACCAATAAAGATACTAGCTCAAGAAGTGAAAGAATTGAGGAATAAAAGAGTTCCTCTGGTAAAAGTACTATGGAGACATCATAACTCAGAAGAAGCTACTTGGGAAAGAGAGGAAACGATGAAACAACAGTATCCACAGTTGTTCAGTACAGGTAAATTTCGAGGACGAAATTTATTTTAAGGGGGGAAGAATTGTAACATCCATGTGTTTGAACCGGATTTGGAATAGTGATAAAATAGAATAGAGAATTATAAATGTTGAGTTGAAGTAAGGAAGGTTAGAAAAATTTAAGGATTAAATAGTAAAGGAGAGAAAATATAGGGGATTAAATAGCAAATTATCCGAAATGAATTTTGAGTCATCATGGGAATTAGATTGATTGAGGAGGGGCAAAAGAGTAATTTGGTGGAAGATATTTTTTGGAGGCAAAGTTTTGGGCCAAAGTGTAAAGTTGAAAGGTTCAAGGACTAAGAGTGTAATTTTATCATTTTTCTTAAGTGAGATATTTTAAGTGAAAATTCTAGAGAATTTGAGAGAAGAAAAAGCTGGTTAAAAAGATGAAAATATCATCTTTTTCATTAAGTTAGCCGTACATGGCCTTTTCTTCCATTTCCAACTTTTGTTTTTATTTCAAATAGGTCCTTCCATCATTTTTAAGCTTTCCAAACTCCAAAACCTTCCATTTTCTTTGGAATTTCTGAAAGAAAGTCATAAAAGAGAGTTAGTAGACACCTTAAACTTCTTATAGAATTAATTTTGAGGTGTTAGAGAGATAAAGGACTAAATCAAGAAAATTTGAATTCAAGGGTTAAGAGAAAGAGAAGAGAGGCAAGGATAAAATTGAAGACAAAGGAAAAGAATAGAACAAGGGGTAAAAGAGAAGGAAATCAACCTTTTTGTTGTAAGTACTACAAGAGTTTTGAACTATAGTTTAATTTGTCTAATGGTATATGAATTATTAGCATAGAAATTGTTAGATAGGTACATGATTTGAATGTTTATAATGATTAAATGAAGGGATTAATGTGTGATTTAGTAAAACAGTCTGGACAGAACAGAGGATTAACTTCGAAAATTCACTAAATATTGTATATAAAGAGTTAAGGGTCCTATTATATATGAAATTAAAGCTTATTGAGTGTAGTTTCATATGGAAGAAACGGTGATGGAAATGGATCTGTATATTCTGAGATACAACTGATTTTGTGTAACAAGGCAGAGAGGTACGAGTTCCCCTGTTCTGACTTTAAAAAATCATAGAAAAATGTAGAAAAATAATTATAGGCTGAAATTTATATGGATAAATCCTTAATGAGTCTATTTTTAATAGAAATAGACAGGAACATCATTTGACTTTTTTTTACTAAAAGATAGATAATTTTTAGTGAAGAAAGGTCGAAACTGTCAGGCAGCAGTGAAGGGGTAAATTGAAAGAATTTACTGTATAAATTGGCTAAAGTAAAAATTCTGGAAATTTTATGGTAAAAAGATGATTGAGTCTAGTTTCAGAAACATCAAGAGGATTATGATTTCGAATTCTGTAGCTCAAGATATAAATAATTTAGTGACTGTGACGCAAGTGTACAGCTTTAAAATATAAATGTGAAGTATTTGATGATGTATTTATGTGAGATATATCATTTATGAGAAATGATGCTAATTGAGATTGTGCCCAAGTAGACAAATTAGAATCATTGTGATATTAGTGGCATGCCATTAAGGAAAACTAGCGCACTCTCTGATTAGCACTGTGTGTGCTCTCTGTTTAGCACGTCTCGTGCTCTCTGTTATTAGCACTGTGTGTGCTCTCTTAGCACTTTGTGTACTCTCTGACTAGTACTTTGTGTACTCTCTGTTTAGCACTGTGTGTGCTCTCTGTTGCCCAACACTTATGTGCTCTCTGTTTGTTCCGTATATCCTAACGGTTCTATGAAAGTCTACTAAGAGCTAAACTACAGAAAGTGGATAAAAGTGTAAGTTGTGCCATTGTGGTAAGTAATAGGTTACATGTAAGAAAAGCAAGAAGTTTATATGCATGAGTACTTAAATGATCATTCATTACTTTTTTAGTGCTTACTAAGCCTTCACTGGCTTAACGCGTTTATTTTAACGCGTAGGTACAAAGAATACAAGAAGGTAGATCGGGACCTCTCATTACATCACATCACTTGGAGCTCAAATTTTGGTATATTACTTTTGATGTAAAATGACATGTACTATGGAACTTATATGTGTACTTATTAGATAAAAAAAAAATGTTGTTTTGTGTGATGGAATGAAATGAGGTATTTTGGATAAAAAAAAAAGTTGCATGACTTGGTTTATTTTAATGTAATACTTTTATATCGGGTTTATGCATATGAACCGGATATAAGGGTGTTACACCGACCCCATTACTTGTGGCATTTGAAGCTCTATCAAAATTCAATCTCCAAGGTCGTTCTTCCGTGATTGCCCCTTTAGTAGTCGCAATATACATTAAATCTTCATTTGGGAAATCGAAGTTTATCGGCTCATAGTCCTCTAAAGCCCTACTAGCCAGGAAGTCCGCTATCGCACTCCCTTTTATTGCTTTTTGATTCATGTAGACTATGTCGAGTTCCGAGAGCAAGATTTGCCATCGAGCTAATCTCTCATTCAATGCAGCTGACTCCATCAGGTACTTCAGAGGATCTAATTTCAAGATCAACCAAGTGGTATGGTATAACATGTATTGTCTTAATCTACGTGTAGTCCAGACTAGTGCATAACATAATTTTTCGATTGGTGAATACCGCGTCTCACAATCGGTGAATTTTTTGCTGAGATAATATATTGCCCTTTCCTTCTTTTCGGATTCATCGTGTTGGCCTAGTACGCATCCCATGGAATTTTCAAAGACTGTCAAGTACAAGATCAATGACTTATTAGGAATTGGAGGCACCAAGATTGGAGCCTTGGATAAATAATCTTTGACCGTGTTAAAGGTTTCCTGACATTCATCATCCCATACATCCGGGTTACACTTTTTAAGCAGGCGGAAGATAGGATCGCATTTCTCAGTCAACTATGAAATGAACCGAGCAATGTAATTTAGTCTTCTTAGGAACCCTCGAACTTCTTTTTTCGTGTTGGGTGGTGGTAGCTCCTGTATGGCTTTGACTTTATCCGGGTCAATTTCAATTCCTCTTTTGCTGACTATAAAACCTAACAATTTTCCTGATGTGGCTCCGAAAGTGCACTTTGCTGGTTTTAACTTTAATTGATATTTCCTTATCCTTCCAAATAACTTCTTCAGGATTCCTACATGTTCTTCCTCCATTTGGGATTTCGCAATCACTTCATCGACATAAACTTCAATCTCCTTATGCATCATGTCATGAAACAAAGTCACCATGGCCCTTTGATAACTTGCCCCTGTATTTTTTAGTCCGAATGGCATCGCCTTGTAGCAAAATGTTCCTCATAGCGTGACAAAGGTGGTCTTGACCATATCCTCAGGGTCCATTCTTATCTGATTATACCCAGAGAAACCATCCATAAAGGAAAACAGAGAATGTCCTGCCGTATTATCGACCAAAGTGTCGATGTGGGGTAAGGGAAAATTATCCTTTGGGCTAGCTTTATTTAGATCTCGATAGTCCATACACATGCGTACCTTTTCGTCTTTTTTAGGAACAGTGACTATATTAGCTACCCATTCAGAGTATTTAACCTCCTGGAGGAAATCGGCGTCAAATTATTTCTTAACTTCTTCTTTTATTTTTAACAACACATCCGGTCTCATCCTTCGGAGTTTTTGCTACACGGGTCTGCTTTATTCCTTTATAGGGAGTTTATGAACCACAATATCAGTGCTCAAGCCGGGCATATCTCGGTAAGACCATGCGAAGATATCTTGGAACTCTTAAAGCAACTCGATAAGATTCCTTTTGGGTTCTACGGAGATGCTTGTCCCAATTTTCACCTCTTTCTTTTCATCTTCGTGCCCCAGATTAATAACATCCCCTGGGTCCGAATAAGGCAGGATCTATTTTTCTTCCTGTTCCATCAGTCTTAACAGATCCGGAGGCAGATTACAATCTTGATTATCTTCAAGGTCCTGAAGCTTTTCCAAACACGTATCTTGCTCGAAGTGGGGTTCTAAGTTAGCGTCAGGGTTGCTCATATTATTGATATTTGAGGATCTGTCAAGGGATGAAAGGAAGGTACAAAGAGCAAAATAAATTTACGAAAGAATGACTTAGTGGTATGTGTATGAATATGTATGTATTAAAGAATAATTAATCTTGTTTATTAAATATGTACGAATGGTTTATTAAGCTGAATTAAGAAATGAAAGAATAATTATAGAGAAGAATATAATATGGAAAGTACACTTCATTCAAAATAACAGAATAATGACCATGGGCCCTTTTACAAAAAGATCCATATTGCTTTCGAGCCTAAAGCAATAGGTGTTTTCGAGCATTACTCTGAGGAAATCTTAAAAATTACAAGGAGTTCCTCCACGGTCTAATTATTCAAGGTGCTTTCAGGTGCACACGGACCAATTCTTGATGGATTCCTTTCCTTTCCTTCATCTGATATAGCATTTATGCCTAGATCTTTCATGATGCCCCATTTGGTTTCAATCGTCACTCGCTCTTTTTCCTGTTGGTTGATCACCTTTCCTAAGACGAAAGTCTCGTAGATGTGCGAGAAGATCATAGGTTCCAATGAGATGTCTTTTCCAGCCAGTCTGATCCTTCTTCTTTCTTTCCTTTTCTCAAGCTCCTTCCTCTTTTGTTTTGTGTCTGTCTTGTACCCTAGGCCATAACGATCCTATTTTACTATTAGCATCGGTACATTAACTTTTCCTTGAAGGTATTTTCCTAGCCCTTTCCAAGGTATAGCTCCATTTCCAACGGTTGATTTCAAGCCCAACCTGGTGGTCAATGACATTGTAGGCACAAGTATCTTTCTCTCTTTCGAAATGAAGGTTGCATTGACAAACTCTAGTGAGCGAAACGAACATTCCACAGCCTCCTTGTCTATCCCCACGTAGGATGAATCGCTTGTTATGGACGCAATTATTTCTTCCTTAGCATTAATCGTGATCAACAACCCTTCATTTATTAGCTTCACTTTCTGGTGCAAAGAGGAAGGTACTGCCCCAATTGAGTGGATCCACGGTCTTCCCAGCAGATAGTTATAAATAGGCCTAATATCCATCACTAGAAAATTCACTTCGTATGTATTTGGCCCAATTTGAAGAGGTATTTCAATCTTTCCCATTGCCTTCCTTTATGTCCCGTCAAATGCTCTTACTATGTTATTACATCCTTTCATGTGAGAGCTATCAATTGGCAATCTTTGTAGTGTAGCTAGCAGTAGCACATTCAGGGCTGAACCATTATCTATGAGTACTCCAGGTAGCGTATACCTTTTACAACGGGTAGTGATGTGTAGAGCCTTGGTGGACCTTATTCCTCCTGTTGGTATTTCATCATCGCTGAAGAAAATGAAGTTATCAGCACTCACGTTATTGACCAATCGATCTAGTTTGCTGATGGAGATGTCATTTGCTACATATGTTTCGTTCAGCACCTTCATTAGTGCGCTTCGATGGGCTTTCGAGCTTAAGAGCAATGACAGGATCGATATCCGAGCAGGCTGTTTGTGTAGTTACTCTACTACACTATATTCACTATGCCTTAAGAACTTTTAAAACTCCTTTGCCTCGTTCTCAGATACAGGCTTGTTGATGGGTACTTCGGGCTTGCTAGTTACTTTTTCCTCAAGCTCACACATTCTAGCTTTCCCTTTGTTGACCTCTTTTTCTTTACTCACAGGGTCATAATTCTTACTACTACAGGTAACAAGATTAACGTCCTTCCTGGGTTCCCCCTCTCTTGGTATGGTCACGTTGCAATTGTAACTTCATGGGACCTTCTTGCTGTCCTTGTAAGGAAACGTTACAGGCTTTTGTATGATAATTCGGGGAGTTGTCTGTTCTCTTGCCGTACCACGAATAATCACCTTGGGGCGATTGCTTCCATAAGTCTTAGCTGTCTCGTCCTCGGAGGCGCAAACATCATTAGCTTCCCCTCATTTTTCAAAAAATTTCAATTATCGATTGTCTATCAACATTTGGACTACGACTTTGAACTCAATGCAGCTTTGAATTTCATGCCCTTTAACGACATGAAACTCGCAATGGTCATCATCCCCGATTATCATACTCTTTTTATCGTTCACGATCATCCCTTCTTTAACCAACTCTTACCATACCCACTGAAGTGGAGACTTGATTTCTTCAACACTTTTCTTAATTTTTCGAGCTCCTTCTTCCAGCAAGGTGTTCACCCCTTGCTTCGGGTGATTAGGCAGAGGATTCTCAGCTATATTGGCCTTTGCTGGCTCTTCCAACTTTACGATTCCATGCTCTATGAGTCCTTCGGCTCGTCTTTTAAAAGCGGGGTAGTTTTCAATCGAGTGCCCTTTTGCCCCTGCATGGTATTCACAGTGAGCTTTTGCATCGTACCAAGCCGAGAATGAGGGTTTGTATGGTCTTACATGTTGAGGAGCTACCTTATGCGCATCATATAATATCTTGTAGAGTTCTCCATATGACATCGGAAGGGGAGTATATTGAATTCTTCCTCTATTTGGCCTAGTGCCCATCTCCTGTCGCGGGGTATTTTGGTAATTGCCCATTGGAGTTTTGGGCTGACTTGTCACGAAGGGTCTGGTGTAGCTAGGTCTATATATGCTTGCATTGTTGACCTCATTATCTTTTCTTCTAGGGGCAGGCCTTTTAGGGCTTTCTCCTGTTTCAATTTTGCTGCCTTGATTGCATTTTCAATCATTTCCCCCGACATGACCATATTAGAGAAACTCTTGGTGGCGTTTCCTAATAGGTGATTTAGGTAAGGAGATTTGAGGGTATTGACAAACAACATTGTTGTCTCTTTTTCTGTTAGTGGTGACTGTACTTGGGTTGCCACTTCGCGCCATCTCTGCGCATATGTTCTACAACTCTCATTTGACTTTTTCTTCATATTCTGCAATGTAAGCTGATCAGGAGCTATTTCTATCACATGGTCGTATTGCTTTAAGAAAGCTTGTGCTAAATCTTTCTACGAATGGATCTTTGATATGCTTAATTGATTGTACCATCTGATTACCGACCCGGCCAGGCTGTCCTGAAAATAATGAATTAACAGTTGGTCGTTATGCACGTGCCCCGTCATCTTTTTGCTGTACATGGTCAGGTGGGCTTCAGGGCAGCTCGTCCTGTTATATTTTTCAAATTCTGGAACTTTGAATTTGGGAGGGAGAACCAGATTCGGAACCAGACTCAGTTCTTTGGCGTCTATACCATAGGAAACTTCAACTCCCTGCATTGCGTCGATTTTCTCCTCTAGTCGCTTGTATTTCTCCTCTATTTATTTGGGGAGATCTTCTCTTATCATTTCGTCAAAGTCTGAGACACCCAAATTCGCGGCATTATCGTCTAGGTTTGACATTGATCCAATTGGATAATTAACTGGTTGCTGTGCCCTTACAGTAATGGTGGGCTCTCGTGCCGACATTTCATGCGAAGTCGGGTTATGAAGAGGTGTAAAGCCTGGTGGACCATCGGGTCCTCTTCTTCCTCAATAGCAGGGCTCTTTCCTTTATCAGCCATGCTTTGTTTTACTTGCGCTAATTCATTCATTAAGCTTTTCTGTACCTCCATGAATTGATTCTTCATTTCTCTACACATCATGCTCATTTCCTCTTGGATGCGCTCTTGCATCTGGTCATGTAATTCTTTATGAATTTGTTCAAGTCTTTGTTCCATGGCTTTAGTTTTCTTTCGAGTATTATAGCGATGTGAGTTTTCAATGGTTACTGATGTAGTTGGATTATAAATTTTAATAAGTTAGGATTATTATGCAAAAAATGTGATGCGAATAAGATGCATGTATGTAAGAGAAATGTATTGACTTATAATTCATTTTCCATTTAGAAAATTTCATTTGGATAACAAGTTCTTTAACATAAAGCAAATTACATAAATGGTTTTGCTTTTTTGATGCTCAGAGCCTTGACTTTCTTAAGGAGGCTTGATAGCTTTTGACCTCGTTTCGTCTTTGTCTCGTACTGTATGTTTAGCTCTTCTGCTTAAATTGCCAGTGTTTGCACATGATCAGTTACTTTGCTTATTTGGTTTAAAGCCTCACCCATAACATAATCCCTCTCTCTGACTTCTTTTTGGGTTTACTACAGATGCGAATCATTTGTCTCCAACGTTCTTTCCAAAATCTCAGTTCGTATTTCACTATTCTGCAAAGAGGCCTCTAATTCTTCCACCCTCTCACTTAGTCTCTCGATCTCAGCTTGGCTTGCTTTTAACTCCATTACTGAATTTCGGCTACGATGCCTATACAAGGACTCCTCCAATTCTCCTACTCGAGCTTTTAATTCAGTCACTTCGACTTGGCTTTCCAAGAGGCTACTCTTCATAGCATTTTCCTGAACTTGGGCGTCTTGAAATTTGTTTTTCCAGTGACTTGTTTTATTTTTCTCTTCGCGGATTTCCTGCTGCCATTGCTCTGTTATCTTACCTAAATCGGCGATTCTCATTGACAATCGAAGCTTTTTATAGTCCTTCTTTAGGTTGCTAAGATATTCTTCAGCCTTATTATTTCGTTTTCTCAATTTTTCCGCCTCTAGCCTCTGAACATCAATGTCTAATCTTAAAAGCACATTCTCTTCCTCTAGTTTTTCTATCATTTTCCCCATCTCAGCATTTTTCTTTTTGAAATCTTGTTTAATTATTTCTAATTCAGTCGGAACAACCTACAAGTGTTCTTCAATTGGGCGGACAATCTCCGAGTTTGGCACAGGAATATTTTCGTTGATCCTTTTGTTTCTCCACCAATCATATTCTGCAGTTATCATGGGATTGACGCCGAATGCTTTCATTTTTCGAACCTAGTTCCATGCATTTGACATTTCTCGAATCCTTTTCTTATTGTTTTCTCCTCGGTACACGAATTCACACTAAGCTATCCCCTGAGTTACCGGTATGAACTGTCTTGATCTGTATTGTCTTGAAACCAGCAAATGTGCATATCCGGTTGCCCCCCATATTCCTGCCAATGAGACCCAGTCAAGATCTCCGCACCGATACAATATTTCATCAGGAACGAACAATGGTGCTCGCCACTCTATGTCTTCGTCTTTGAGGCTTTGGAGTATAGCCATCCACTTTTCTTCTGAGAAATTTTCTTGTCTCTGCGTAGCCACAAACTCTTTCAAAAGGGAGTAATCTTTAGACAAGTATTGATAGGAGACTTTTTCTGTTTTCTAGAAGTGACTATGAACCATACCATCAGTAGTGGTGCGCAGGCAATAAATCGACCTTCTCCCTCCTTTCAGCATGCATTTAAGGATCTGAAAGTTTCAGCTAGTATAGTCGGGACAGGTGTAACTCTTTTACTTAATCTATCAAATAAATCTATCACCGCATCTTCTATATACCTCAAAGCCTTTGGAAAAACGACCAACCCGTAGATACTTAGGGCTAAAATGTCAATCTTTTTCTTTGCATCTAGATGAGCCAATATCAAATCTCGCAGGCTTTTCTACGTGATGCACTTGTTATCGCCTTTGACCTTAACTCGAGCTGCAACCCACTGTTCGCTCATGCTCGTGATGTTTAGTAATCTTTTAACCATGGACGAGAGATTTAGAGCTCTAGAATAGGCCTTATCTACTGACATCTTCGAATAACGGAGCAGAGTGGTGTATTCTTCTATCGTCGGTGTCAATGCTATATTCCCGAAGGTAAAGCAATTGTAGGCTGAATTTCAATACTGTGTTAAGGCTCTAAAGAGGGACTTGTCCATCTTAACTTCGCACAAGTATGGCAAATCTCCGTATTCTTGGTAAAAGGTCTGTTTCATGTTGTTGTCCCAACTGTCTCATATCCCTTTTAATTCTAGCAAATTGTTTTGAGCCGTGCTGATCCTAGTATAATCCCAAAGCTCTGACTCATATCCTTCCACTAAGCTGTCTCCCTTTTGGCGTTGAGTCTCCTCCGACCACATGCGCACGACCATATTGTCCTCCACTTTATCAAAGTACTTGTTTTCCTTGATTAATTCTCTTATCGGTAACTGAACTTTTGAGTCTATACCTTCTCTTTATATGATGATGAAATGCGATGCAAAAAGAGACAAAATAAACAAGTTAGCGAAATACAACAATATCAATATACAAGTATAGCATAGAACCTAAGAGTTTGTCTTAGAAGGTTGCTAAATGGCTTAGTACAACTCCTTCTAAGCAAGTTCCTACGGCTTACTATATGTGGTTTTGGGTTCTAAAGTAGGGCTACCCAAACCAACAGATTCCTCAATCCTCACCCATTATAGGCTCACACGGACGAGTTCGATTTAGGGGGACGCATTTCCCACATGTTTGCACAGAAGTGAAAACTTCCCGAAAATAAGGGTACTTTGCAATCCCGAAAGCGATCCACTATCCTGCATGGAGGTGAAGACCTCACGAAGGAGTAGTTTTCGGCTTCCACTTAAAAGGTAATATCATATGCAGATGTATGCAAATTTACACTAGCAATATCACATGATATAATGTCACAAAAGATGTCGAGGATCGCATATTAAACAGAACTGAAGTTTAAAAGTTTCCAAAAAAGACCCGAAAATAATCAATTTTGGCTTGACTCTCGTTTATTTTAAAAGTCCCCAGTGGAGTCGTCAGCTGTCGAAACCATCCTCTCTTTTTTTTGAAAAACGACGTGGTTCGAAAATTACTTTAAAATCGAAAAATAATGGGAGTCGCCACCAATCCTTTATTCGGTGTGATTGGATCACCACAAAACATTTTTTAAAAAAATCGTTTTGAAAACATGTAGGTCTTCGAAATCCAGAAAAATAAGTTCGGGAGTCGGTTACGCATGAGGAAATATTAGCACCCTCATATGCCCAAAATTGGTACCGTATTGATTATTTTTGGGTCATAATTTGTAACATTAAAAAGCTTGAATAAAGTTTAGAATACGATCCTTGAATGCATGAATTAAGTTTAAAAGAAAATCGGGTTTATTTGGAAATCCCGCTAATTCAGGGTGATCGAGGAAGAAAGTTACGTCCAGTGAGTTAGGACACGACATTTCAAGATCCAGAAATTTTGGGAAAAGGATGTTCGATTATCTCGGTTTGAGGAAAGTTTGCACCTAGTGAGTTAAGGCGCAAATTTTTAGAATCGAAGATAAGGAAAAATTGCCTCGATTAGGGTATTCGACTATTTTGATTTGAAGAAAAATTGCACCTAGTAAGTTAAGGCGCAATTTGAAACTCGAAATAAAAGAATATTGCCTCGATTTTAAAGTTTTTATGAAAATAATTTTGAAAACAGACATTCGAGTTAAATATGAATAAGCAGTTAATAACGGATATTAAATAACACGAAGTAAGATAAATAAGAAGGTAAATTATTTGCGAAAAATAAAAAATGCATAATACGAGTGCATAATAATCTAAAATTAAATGCAAATATTGATGAGAAAGAAGAATGATGAAATCGGAGTTGAAAATGAGACATTTCGGATACTCGGGGGCAAAATGGTAATTTTGGATTCTCAGAGGGTAAAATGGTAATTTTGGACTCTCAGGGGTGAAATGGTAATTTTGGGAAAATTTGGGTTTAAAAATGAGATTTTTTGACATTCGGGGGTAAAAGGGTAATTTTGAGAGTTTCTAGGTCAAGAATAGAGTTTTTGGACATTCGAGGGTAAAATGGTAATGTTTGGAAGTTTCAAGGTCAAAAATGGAATTTTAAAAAGTTTGAGGGTAAAAATGGAATTTTTGGAAGTTTCAGGGTTAAAAATGGATTTTTTGGAGGTTTTGGGGTTAAAAATATTATTTTTAGAAGTTCGAGGGTAAAATGGAATTTTTAGAAGTTTTAGGGTTAAAAATGGGATTTTTGGAAGTTCGAGGGTAAAAATAAAATTTTTGGAAGTTTTGGGGTTAAAAATGGGATTTTTAGAAGTTCGAGGGCAAAAAAGGAATTTTTGTAAAGTTTAGGGACCTTTAGGGAAATAAAACTAAAAACTGATGACACGTGGCAGCCCCTCAGGCATCGTGAAGTCAGAGGACTAGTTTGAAATCCATGAAAAATTTATGGGTCAATTTTGTAATTAGATAAAACTCGATTTGAGGATAAAATTAAAACAAAATAATAATAAGAAGGACTGTTTGCGTAAATGAACCAAAACAATGACACGTGGCAGCTCTTGGTGCTTTCAAAAGGTCGAGGGATTAAATTGAAAAACCATGAAAATCAATGGGCAAATTTAAAATTAATTAAAAGTGTAAAAAGGTCCTGATTGAAAATTTTAGAAAAAGCGGAAGGATCGAATGCATAAATAACCCCTCCTTCAAAAACACGCGGATCCTAGGTCGGGTCGGGTCGGGTCGGATTTCGGGTCGACCATGGGTTATTAGGCGAAACAGTGTCGTTTTAAGCATTTTGAAGCCATGCCAAAACGACACAGCTTTGGATGGCTATAAATAGGCCAATCCTTAGAAAAAAAAATCATTTTACCCCCTTTTCAGAAAAAAAAAAAAGCAAAAAACCTCTCAAAAAATCCTCTCCTCCCTTTTTACTGACCATGCACTGGTCGATCAGTTCGGTCACCATCTGTCGAGTGTAGTCGCCACGCGCCTCCGTCCGCGGCCGTGCGTCACCGCGTGTCGTCGCCTCACTTGGTCACGCGCGCCGGTCCGTTCATGTCTCCGTCGACGCCTCTCATTCCCACGCCCCACGCGCCTCCGTCGAAGGTAAAAACCCCTCTTTTTTTTGGTTTTAAGATTTCCTTTTTTTTTTGAAACCGTTTTAAAAAAAAAAATCCTTTTTATACTTTTGTTCTTTCTTCTTGTAGATCCATGCACGGTGAGGCGATGACGGCATTCAGGGGAAACTCCGACGCGAATCTTTGGCGACGACAGAATCGACCGAGGATAGGTTTTCTGACTTTTCGTTTTTTATTATTTAATAATTATTAATATCAAAACATTTATTATTATTAATGATTATTAAGAAAAACTTATTTATTATTAATGGGGTCATTAGTATTATTATTAATATTAAAACAATTATTAATATTATTAAGAGTTATTGAAACGTTTTGAAAATAAAAAAGAATAAATGACAACAGTGGGTATTGAATGCATGCATTGAAACTAAATAGGGCTTTGAATGGTAGTAAACATTTATTGAGGATACCTGGATGCTTTAATGCCTAAGTGCTGTGAATCTGATTTGTCTTTTGTTGCCTTTGTGACTATTCGAGTAACTTTGCTCTGAATTGATCTCTAAAAATATTAGTGTATACTGTATATTGATTTCTGAATATTCAAAATCCCCTTTACAACTGAAATCAATTCGGCTTTTATAGCCTATGTTTACAATAATTTTCTTTTGTCCTTTGCAACTAAATGTACATCTAATCTGCTCTCTCCTTTTTTTGTAGGTTCGGCGGTGGCAGTGGCGGTTAAAGCAGCTGGTGGCAGTGCAAGTTGCTGGTGGTGCAACTTGGTGATGATGTGGTGGCTTCCGGTTGGCTGAGGTGGAGGCAGCAGTAGCAACACTTAGCAGATTAGGGTTTGACTTTGTTTTAGGCTAGTTTGGGTCATTTAGTTTGGGCTTATTTGGGCCTTTGTAATTTCGGTCATCTGTATTTGGGCCCAATTGGGCTTTGTAATAGGACATTTTGTATTTGAACTTCATTTTAAATTTATAATAATTTTAATTTTGAAAATAAATTTAAACTTAAATTAAATTTAAATTTAAAATAAATTTAAAATAAATTTAAATTTTTAAACAAATTTAATCCTAAAAATAAATTTAAAATGAGTCTGGGCTCGGTCAAAATTTGGGCTTCAACATTTACTCTGTTTTGTATGGTATAATATCATGGTAAGTTGAAAATCATTAATTGATTTTGAAATGCTATGTTCGAGATTGATTATCAAAGAGAGGAGTAAATTGAAAAGAATGGAAAATATTGTAACTCGATGATTATATGAAATTGACATTGAATTGTGCTAAAATGTGTTATGTTATATGATGAAATGATGAATAGATTGATTAATTGAAAATGATGAAATGTGAATTGACTTATATGATAAATTGAGTAATTGGTTATCCTATTAAATGTTCAAGTAGAGTCAAATATAATTGGCATGCCATATGATAGATTGAGTACGGGTTACTTCGACTATATATCGATGAGTGTTGGGCACAAATTTTACTTTGATTATACCGATGAGGGTTAGGCGTAATTTGTTTACATCGAATTTTCCGATGTGACACTAAGTGCCAAATTGGTGTATTTTTTGGATTCGTATATCCATTCGAGTTGGAACCAGGTTAATAGGGGAATAATATTATGCATATATATTGCGAATTGGTTGAATGATGATTGGAATTGATTATATGCTACTAAGTTGGTTTACAGGCATTTATATACGACATTAAATGTCGAGGTATGTAAAAGATTATGCAAAATGAATAACGAGTCGGAAAATTAATTCGGTAAGGTTTGGGATGAATCATTTGACTCGGTAATGGACTTTATCATATGAATGGAAAGTTAGTATGTGAGTTTATTGTATGGTTTTGTAAAGAATAGAAGATGCCTTTGTAAATGGTTTTTGTGGATAGCATGTATGTATATATTTTTAATGAAATGTGTTAGATAGATAGTTTATAGGTATTAAGGCATAGGCATATTGATGGATAATGTATTAATATGTTTGAATCGATAGTTGAAGGATATGTAAATTGTCTACCCATGAGATGAATGTGTATAGAGAATGTTTGGAAAGAAATTGAAGATTGATTTTTAATATGAATTGTAGAAATAATATGTGACATTGCGACGTCGTACGTAGGGGTAAGCAAAATCCAATTCGATTCGAAAAATTTGATAAAATTTTTTAATTTTGAATTAAATAGTTTGATTTATTTGAGTTAATCGAATTATTTGAATCAACTCGAATAAAAAAATTAAGTTTTTCGGTTTAACTCGGATACGAATTACACAATTCGAGTTATCCGAAATTCCGAATAAGAAAAGGTAAAAGTACGTCGTTTTGATAAATGTTTACCCTTTCTAAAGTTAAAAGTCAAAACTATCAAGTTAAAAGGTAAAATTATGTCATTTTGATAAATGTTTACCCATTAAGTTAAAAGGTAAAATTATGTCATTTTGATAAATGTTTACCCATTAAGTTAAAAGGAAAAATCATTATATTGTTTATGTAGTTAAATAATCTTGTACTTCGTTTACTAGTTAAATAATCGGTCCATGTAACCGCAACATTGAGTATAAATAATAGGATTTGTTAACTTGACTCGACTCGAAATTTTTTTACTTGATTTGAAAAAATTTCAAATTGAATTCAGTTGCAAAAATAAGATTCGTCAACTCGACTAACTTAAAATTTTTTGACTCAATTCGACTTGACTCGATTGAATACTCACCCCTAGTCATACGAATGACATTGCAACGTTGTACGAACATCGTCGCAACGAGAAATGATCTATAATGTCACGACGAGACAATGAACCTCGTCGTCTCGACGAGATCAACACAGTATGTGACGTTGCGACATCGAGTGGTTTGATATCGTGACATGACAAACTGTTTGGCAACGTTACAACATGGAAAGGATGATGTCACGACGTCAATCTTGTATTTTGAATTAATTACAATTATGTCTTAATTCTATCTCGGGTAAGCTTTAGGGCTTTCGTAAACTCGTGTAAGACTCAAAAATGATTGTATGTTGTATTAAATGCATGTTTTGGATGAATTTAATTATCTAATAGTATAATTTAAATTGTAAATTATCGTAATTACTTCGACAACGAATATGGTATCTTGTAGCTCAGATCTAACGATCAAGTCGATTATGAGTGTTACATTAACCATGTAAACTTGATATTTAAATTTAATAATAATTTTTATTTATTTTTATATCTTATCTAAAAATTTCTATTAATGTGTATTTTAGTTTTTTTTACAGCTTAGATTATTCTTTGACAAATTTTTTGAAATTTTAAAGTAAATATAAAAATTGAGACAGAGTAACTGAAAAATTTAAACGGTGATTGATTTTGTAACAAAAAAGTAACAAAAATTGTAGGATATAAAATTGTGACAGAATTTTTGTAACAAGAATTTAAAATTGTAACATAATTTAGCCCGATTTAACAAATTTCAGTGACAAAAATTATAAACAAATTATGATGGAAATTTCATCATAATTTAGTGACAAGACTTGTCATCCTTGTGACAGATGTTAGTGGAGGCGTATCAATGATAGAAATTTCGATCACTAAGGCTATGTTTGTTTACTTGTAAAACATTTTACGAAAAAGCTTTTCAGTCTTTTTCAATGTTTGTTTGGATGAAAATGTCTTCTCACAGGAAAATCTATTACAAACACGAGAAAAAAACGTTTATTTTAGGAAAATGTCTTACACTTTTTATTTCGGTAAGACATTTTTCGGAAAAGAAGCCTCTTACCTTCCCCTTCTCCATCCTTGCCATCTTGATCTATTGCTTGTCGTCAGCCAGCAACGGTTCTTAACACCAATTTTTGGCGTTTATCTTTGATTTTTCCCATCTTCGTCTTTTGTTGTCGAAATCTGCATTGCACCACCAATCGACGACAGCGTTCATCTTCCTCTCTCGAAGGTAAGAACGAAAATGAAAGAAATATGCGATTGTTTTTGTTTATTTTTATACTTATTGGGGAAGGACTGTGACTTATTCTAGAAAAAAAAAATGAAGCTCCTTTAGGAAACTAGCTCTGCAAATATTCTTTAAAAACCCTGGGCAAAGCAATTCTTAGCCAGGATTCATCATATTAACTTATGTAAGTATTTTGTTTGAAGTTTTAGCTTTTCTTTTACCATTGTTACGAGTTACAAATTATGATTTGAAATAACCCTTTTTTGCTTTTCTTGAGTGTAAAATGCTTTAAAAATTCCAAAAAAAATTCATTTCATGAACAGATTTCATTTGTTTTCTCTGTTATCCAATCAAAATTCTCTAAATCTCCAAAATCCTTTTTTTTTTTTTGCTGCTCAATAAGCAGAGTTCGAGGGTGTGAAAATGGCTTCAAATGTGCCTTGTTATGGTGTTGAATTTTCATTGTATTTGTTGATCAAAAAGAAATTAACTTTTTTACTTAAATGTCTCTTTCTAATTGGAATTTTTTTAAGATTTCAATTATATATTTACCAATCATTTTTCTTTGGTCTTCATGGTAATTATTATTTTATTGAATTCATGTCTTTGAACTAGTAATGATAAATCTGCTGTCTATAAACTTTAGCCTTTAGTCTTAACTGCTTTGGTGGATTAAACATGTTTTGTTTGGTTTAAGATTGATCCGTATCGATTAGTTCTGCAATTTTTGAGCTTTGATATTCATTCATGGGTGATTTAATAAATTCAATGTGCTTGATAACGTTTCATGTTAGAATTGCGGTAATTTTTTCTATACTCTGTTGTTTAAAAGCTTCACCTTTTTTTTTTTACTACTTTGACTTTGATATAACGTATTTTATTTTGGTTTAAGATTTATTTATATCAATTTATTGGGTAATTTTCAAGCTTTGATAGCGATTTGTTGGTAATTTTCAAGCTCTGATATTCATTCAATACTGATTTAGTAAAATCCATGTGTTTGGTTTGGTAATGTTTCTATAGTCTACTGTTTAAAAGCTTCATCCTTCATTCTTGACTTTCTTTGACTCGATAAAACTTGTTTGATTTTGGTTTAAGATTGGCTTGTATTGATTCATGGGTAGTTTTTGAGCTTCGATATTACATTCACAAGTGATATTGTAAATTCCATATGCATGAGAGAGTTGAGGTTGGAAGTTTTTTTGAATGTTTTCCACCTTCTGCAGTTTGAAAGCTTCTGTTTTTATTTTCATTCTGTTGATCTGATCAACATGTTCGATTTTATTCTATGGTCAATTGATATTGGTTCCTTACGTGGCCCTTGTTTTATGATTATTAACATATAACCGTCGAGATACATAGAGTTCGATCTTTTTTATCTTGATTGTTAACTTGTTTAACACATGGTGAATCATATTACTCTTAAAACATTAATATTTTTACTCTTATCACATATAAACACTGACCTCTGATTTGGTGTTTGAATTGAGTCTCGTTCACTCTTTTAACTAGTATGTTAGGCTGGTTGTTGAGCTTTGATTTGGTGTTTGAACTGAGTCTCGTTCACTCTTTTAGCTAGTATGTTAGGCTGATTGCACGGTATAATGGATGTAGAAAGGGGAGAGAGGCTGGTTGCTGAACTCTGCTTCGGTTGTTTTCTTTGCTATTTGCTTTTGATTATTCATAGTAACAAAGGGAGTAATAATTAAGTGTTTGTAGACTTGCATTACACTATGCTAATGTAATTCATCAGATTGATAACATTGCAAACATATGGCATGCTATTTTTTTCCTTATTTCCACTAGCAGTCCAGGCCATCCATCAGCTTGGATTATAAATTGAATCTCAATGTTATAGGCAACTCGACAAGCCTTGCTTCCTCCTAATATCAGGGACACATTATATAATGGATTGCCACCCACTATTGAGAAAGCTTTAAGGTCTCGATTGCAGTTCGTCACCAAGGAAGAGGTACACATTCTTTTCTTTTCTTGTCTTTTTGTTTTGGTAATAGTTCAACTGTGATCCATACTCAAATAGACTTTGATTTTCATTGCTTGAGGTCATCTATTGTTTGAACAGTATCACTTAATTGCTTTCTTTTTTCTGCAGCGCTTAATTTCACAAGTCAAGGATGAGATGAGAAAGATATCTGTGGGATGGTTTACTGATGAATCAAATTTTGGAGTCCATGAAAAATCCAGCAAGCAGGCGGCTTCAAAGAGATTTCTTTTAGGGTTTTGTGATGGGAAAATCCCCCTTGTTATTATCAGCTTGTTGAGTTAATAAGAATATGTTATTCCATTGGTAATTAATAATTTATTAGGATAGGATGTTTAAAAGAATGGTCTAAAAGTGGAGATGTTTTGATTTGTAGAGTTTAGTTACTGCAAATGTTACAAATATAATGCTGTGATTCCAAGATTTTGAGTATTGTTGTATGAAAAATGAAAATTATTTATATCTTTTCAAAAACTTCAATAATAACTGATTTTTTTTTTTTTGCAATTCATTCTCTTTATTTAATACTGTACATATTTTGAGATTTTGATTTTCTAATTCTAGCTTAATAATTGAGTACAATTATATATTTAATGTAAAATATAATTTTAATATATATAAAATAAACTCGATTAAACAATAAAAAAATAATAATTCTCAAATTTATATTTGTTTCATTTAAAATAGTTTTACTAAAATATTTTCAAGAAATCTGCCAAACAATAGAAAATATTTTACACAGATTCATCCAAATACCAGAAAATATTAACTTTTCTAGAAAAATAATTCATTTTCCGGAAACCATTTTCAGTCAAACAAACGGAACCTAAACCTATCTCAAACAGTGACAGATTTAGTGCATCTGTGACAGATTGTCTGTCATTGTTGCCTCAAATTTTGGTAGTGATAATTGTTAAAAAATTTTAACAGATTCATGTTTATTAAAATTTGTAGTTCTCAACGTAAGAGTAGCAATGAGGGACTCGTTCCAACTATACCAAACCACAATAAATCCAAAGCTATGTAAAGCAGGTGAAGTAATCATTTTTCATAATGTCCCAATACATACAATAACTGCATCTGACGCGTATTGACAAATGTTTTACAGTTGAAGAACATTGCCGGGACCTGGAATTGGTCTTATGGGGTAATCCCCCAGAAAATGAACAATGTTTCTGAACTCAACTGAATGAGTTTCCCAAATTTTTACTGCTTAATTTAACCTTACAAAACCTGAGTCCAAGTCCTCGATATCCAAAATCTAGAATATAGAGATTATATGGCCAGATATGGTACCACAAAACCTTGTGGGCAAAGATGAATGTAAAAGTACTGAATACCATAATGTGATTATATACTGAAAGAGTCATATAAACAACAATAATTAACTAGTTAAGTAGAGAAATGTCGACACTGCAACTTTGAACAAGCTGATACTTCATAGCTACACCAACTTGGACGGCCTTAGTTGGCCCGGTAAAGGAAATATAAACTGGACAGTGAACGTTTATTTGATACCGACTTGAAATCCAAGTCCCCACCTTCCATTTCAATTGGCCGAAGGCTTTGACGTTGAGCAGCACCATCCCAGCATTCATGTCCTGGTTCAAACCTACCTCAAGAAATGGAGCCACAGGCACCGCATTGCCGTGCAAAAATGGGGACCAAACAGTGACGTCCTGGTGGCCCTGGTAGGTTCTAGGGATCAATGTCGGTAAAGTTATCTGCTGGTTACGGTATGATGCCAAGACATCGAGTTTGTGGTAGTAAATGCCGATCCTTTCGTTGGGGTTCCTCGAAACTAAAGTGATCTGCATGTTTGAGGTGAGGTAGTTGGGAGCTGTAAGGTTGAAAGCATAGATGGTTACATCTTGGAGAATGAAATGGGGTTTGGTAGGGTGGAGAATTGCCCATACAAGGAAAACAACAATGGCAAAGACGATTAAGAACCCAAAAATGGCTACCGCTACGTGCTTTGCGAGCTGGTGCTTGTCATGGCGGCTGCAGTCATCAGCCATGGTTTCCGGTGGTACTCCAGCAGCGGCTGAAGAAAGGTTTAGCAAGAGTGGGAAATAGAAGTACAATGGACGTTAGATGGGCGTTAAGGTATGGGTTTGATGGAGTGATGGTAATTTAATGTGGTAGCAAATATATTTGGGTTAGGCGTATGATAGGGAATTGGACATCAAAGTGAAATGGGGCTGTGATGGGTGGTGCAAAATGAGGGATATGAGAGTGTGTACCTTATCTTGGTGGGTGCATCACTCTTTCTACTACTTCAAGGCAATTGTCCCATTAGGACCCATCATTAATCCAACTGTTGGAAGCAGAAATAATGATACTGTGGTAAAATAGTTTTCACTCTCATTTTTTTAATAATAATAATATTAATAAATTAACAATCTGACTTTTTGAGCATTCATTTAAGCCGACATGATGATTAATTAGTAATTATGACGTGCAGTTTCAACATGAATTTTGTGAATCTAAATAAAATATTTTATCAATAATTCATATACAAAATTGATTCCATAGGGTGGATTTTTTAATTAATCACTCATATTTGAGCATACTCTACTAAATTGGTGTTTTTACATTTTATATTATTGGTTTTTGCTTTTCTACCACCAATAAATAAATAATTTAATTTGATTAATGATATTCTGATGGTTAAGAGTATTTATCGTCTTACATGTGATTTGAATTCAAATCAAACTAGTTACATTTATTGTTCGAATTTTATTTTATTATTGTAATTAAAAAAAAATCTAATTCTATTTTCAAACTTGCTCTCGAGGGTTAGCATCAATATTTATAAAAAGTCTCCTTGAATAATGATATAGTACATGCAATTCCAAGATTGGGCCAGATTTCAAAAGAATTGATTCCAGCAATGGGGTAAGGAGTCACAAAAAGGAAGACGAAAAAAACAAACATAGGTGATTGGAAAAAGGTCAAGCTTGTTTAATCGTTTAAAATTGAATTAATTGACTGAATCGATTTAATTCGATCGGAAGTCGGTTAATGATTTTTTAAAAATTCAGTTATCAATTAATTCGGTTCAAAATCGGATAATTAACTAAATTAACCGATAAATTAATTTGATTAAGAATAATTCAATTCGATTAACCGATCGATTAACTATTTGAATACCTTCAACTTACTTGATTTGTCTCTTGATACTTGGAAAGTGTAGACAGAAGATGTGGAAAGGTACCTTACTCCAAAACTTGTAACACTAAGCACAGCTGCATGTGATGGTTTATAATGTAGAATAACATTGGTTAAGTAAAGGGGGAAAATATATATATATTTTTTTGAATATATTGATATGATTACATGATAGTATCTATTCATACTTTTTTAACTCTTTGACAACGCACACACACTTTGCACACACTGATACTTGAATCCGAATCTCCTAAGATAAATAACATCCTCTTAATCATTGGAACCACTAAGATAAAAAGTTGACTGCTCAATTCATGAAAGGGTACATGTTGAGATGCTTTTGTAGATGATGAATTAATTCAGCAGGAGAAATGTTTCCTTGTGCTGTTGATTTACAGTATCTGAAGAAGTTTAGCAAGCCTTAACGTAGAGGCCTTTGGTTCAGTTTCCCAAAATCACCCACTGCAATTGCATATCTAAGGGAAGAGTGGTAGATTTAATGTCAAAACGAAGGTTACCATTTCATTTGTGTCAAAAGAATAGATAGCTTTTTAATTATAAACAAATCGCTTATTCAAATCCATTAGTAACCATTCATAAAAAAACTAAAAAAGAGTATGGAGACGAGGAAGGGGGAGTGCATATTAGTAATATCTGCCCAAATCAATTGCTTCAGTTTCTAACTACTATTTCTTCCTTCTCTCAACATGTATCTGCAGTAGGGTTTAGGTATAGTTTGTATGGCTGTACCAGCATTCTCTTGCCCATCCTGATCTCATCTCCTGCACAATCCAAACCCAAAATGTTTACAAGTTTTACGAAATTAAACTACCATGATAGGGAGTTAAAGCTAAAAACATAAACCAGAGGAAGATAAAACCAAGAAAGTACAGCTAAAATAGTAGAAAGAAGCAAAGTGTTCCTAGCATAAATTATAAGGGAAACATGAAATGCCTATGAAAGATTTTAAACAAGGTAACTAGGGCTGGAGACACATATCTAAGACAACATACAGTAGTAAAACAGAGAAAGAGGAGCAGCTTTTCTATTAGTATTGATGTTTCAAATATTATGGGAATATGGAAGTACTACTATTTCCTTGGTAAATATGGAAATCAAGACAAGGTCCAACAATCAACTGAAACCACGGATGGAGCAGAAAAGGGCCTGATATTAAGTCTTTATTTGACATCATGGCCTGAGTTTAATCATCCCTGAACAACCCCTATCCCCTTCTCCTTACTAAACAAAATGACAGGGTTCTACAAATAAGCAAAGAAAAAAAGGATAAAATTGAGTAAAAGTATATTTTGCTTGCAATATTAGAATCAAGGAAGTTATGAGTGCCCAACCCAACCCAGTATGTAAAAATGTTACCTAAACTATCCGGAAGAGGCAGGGATTGCCCAGTATTTGCACTGAGACCAAGTGTCAATCGGAGACTTGATAACAAGAACACTAAACCAATGACTAGAATTGCTGGAATTTATGCATGAGAAAGAGCAAAAATACCAAGTTCATCCAATATTTTTAACTAAATCCTTCCAAATATCCCAGCTTTTTGGCCATCCAGGATCAAGGGTAACATCAGTTCATTATCAACAACAAATATTGGCTTCTACCATTGGAAACAAGTCGGAGAAGAATCGGGCATTAGCAACCAATTTGGTGGGATTTTGGTCACTCTCAAAGCAATGAAATGGTTAAGGTTCAAAAGACAACACATACAATGCTGTACTACCATAATATTCAAATCCTATAAATATGAAATTAAATTAAACGTAAAAACTCACGGTAAATCAACCAACGAGGCATCTTTTGGGTCCGCCGGTCATCTTCCCTGACGAACCGGCCAGCGTTACGTCACCGCACCAAACCCTAAGAACCCTCTGCCGTCCTCTCCACCCAGAGTATCGAAACCCCACGTCCGCCACCATCCCGACGTTGAACTTGACCTCGCCGCGAGTCCTCTCCCCATTCATCGCATCCATCACTTTCCCCTCCACGAAAGAATCCGCCAGGGAAAAGCTCGCGTCCAACGTTCTCACGTCGCCCGTACCCTGCGAGAAGGGCTCGATCCTCGTCTCGGTCAAGAAGTAGTCCGCGTGGAAAACCGACGAAACGACGTCCGCATAGGTGATGGAGAGTTTCTTGTTGGGATTGGAGACTTGGAACTGAGCGTTCCAGTTGGCAGTCAGGCGCTGGTTGGAGGCGTTGAAGTTGGAGAGGGAGAGTGATTGTATTGAGAAATCGGGGAGGTGAGGGCGGAGGACGAGCCAGAATATGAGGAGTACGATGCCGAATATGAACAAGAGGATGGCCACGGCGATGAAGAAGAGGCGGAAGAAGGTGGGACGTTGGCTTTGAGGCGGAGGCGGTTGGTAGTAAGGGTATGGGTTGGGGTGAACATAAGGGTAGGCAGTAGCGGAGGTGGCGGGTGGTGGCGGAGCGCAGCCATTAAAGTTGTGAACTGGGTAGCCGGTTACAGGCCTGGAAGAATCTTGCATTTTTTTTATATAAAAAAATCAAAACTTTAGGAAAAAGATTAAACTAAATGGGTATTAGCAAGAAATTACTTAATGTAGAGATTGCGTGAATTCAACGCGGTAGAACATTGAAAGAAATGGACTTTAGGTCAAACCAAAGTAAAGATCTTATGAATTTGAGGAAGAAGTGACGTTGAAATTCATGCTTATGTCTTCAATTTCCATGGAAAATACGTTGAACAGAAGATACCATTTTCTAAATATTACTAAAACTTGGAATTTCACACTTTAATTTGGTTAAAATTTTCCATAAGTCCCTATACTAGTTGAAAATTTAAAATTTAGTCACTATTTTCGAATTTCAAAATTTAGTTATAATTTTTAACAATGTTAAATTCAAATTCATTACAATATCATTTTTTAATTACATTACTATTAAGTGAGTATTCATAATAATTTAATTTTATTAACCGTTAAACTTAAATTTTAAAATTTTAAAAATAAAAAATTAAATTCTTAAAAATAAAAATATAAAAACTAATTTCTATATTTTCAAATAGTATAGAAATTTATGGCATATCTTAACTTTTTAATTAAGGAAATCTTATTTAATTATGGAATTGTATTTATGAGAATATCCTTATATATTTTGATATCTATGTATAAAATAAATTTTGATAAAACGTACTAAATAAATTCCAAGACTGAATAATAAGTGCACGATTTTATATATTTGAAAATGGAGTAATAGAACAATAAAGAGTGGTATTGGTTGCCCATAAATTAAATTTGAGATTAATCTCAATTAATGATTTAAAAATATATCCTTTGTTATTCAACTTATAGTTTAATTGACTGAATTTGGTGTGATTTAATTTAAAATTATTCAAAATTTATTAATAAATACTATCATATAATCATACTAGTATATTCAAAAATCAGTTTTTTTTATAATTTTTAAAATTTTTTTATAAATTATTAGTCAATAGAATAATATATTTGTATTTTCTAATTGGTTTAATGACAAATTTAGTCACTATGATTTGTACATTTTATTAAAATGATCTTAATTATATTTTTAATTATTATTATTATTATTATCAACCATTTCTTCTTTTTTTTTCCAAATTGTATTTTTTAACCGGTTTGATAAATGTGCTGTCAAAGAAATTAGGGGTAGAATATTTTAAATGAGGTGTAATTTAAAAAAAAAATACTCTTAATTAAAATAGAATAAATGTAATATTTAAAAATCACTAAAACTCATGAAATAAAAAAAAAAACCTAGTAAACAGAATTCAATGAGTGGCTCGAATGGTAAAGAGGATGTTGTTCATCTTAAAAGATTCGGATTCGAACACTTGTGTGTGCAAAATATGAGTGCCTTGTCAAAAGGGTTAATAAATTATGAAAAGAAAAACTAGTAAACAAAAGTTCAAAAGATTGAAACCTTCTAAAAAAATAGGAGGGGCTAGTAGGGGCTGACCCCCTTAAAATGGAAAATTTTTTATTTAACCCCTTGAAATTTTTTAAAATTTTAAATTAATAAAGGTAAAATTATACTTTGACTCTTAAAAATGATAAAATTTTGATTTAATCTTTTAAAAGTTACATTTTTACTGTCATAAAAATTAAAATTTAACTTTGGACCAAAAAATGATAAAATTTTAATTTAATATTTTAAAATTTATATTTTTACTATCATAAAAATTACAGCTTTCAAAAAAATAAGTTTTGAAGAAGTGTAGATTGCATTTTAAAACAACAACCTGAGGCGAAGCGAAGATTAGTGTTTCCTTACTAATTGATTGTGTATTCTAATATTTTGGATTCAGGCTTATGAAATTTGATGTTTAACTTGATTTTGATAATAGTATTTGTTGAATTGGATTTAGAGTTTTAAAACCCTAAATTTCGGAATTCAAAATCGAATATGGTATTACTGATATTGATTAAGAATAGATGTCTTAAATTTATATAATGTCTTTATAGATTGTTGTTCACAAGGATAGTCCAAGAGGACTACATTGCCGATGAGCTGGACCATGTCAAAAGCTATGCATTTAACATCATCTACCTTGTGAATGAAATGTGGAATGATCAAAACTCTTACATGTTTTTATGATAATGTGTTGGGCATTTGACGGTTTTCGACATATATTTTGGCTCCGATGACGTTATTGCCTGTATTGTAACGTGTGATGATTTTTGTCTTGGTCTCATATTTATTTAATGTCACATATCAAAAAAAAATTTTAAAATTGTCATTATTGAAGGTGTTGCAGCTTTAACATCGACAAATTCTAGCTAATTGGTTTTCTGTAACAAAAAAAAAAATTAATCAAACAAATATCAATAAGATCATAATTATAAGTTTAATATTTATTAAATTATTTACGGCTTGAAGTCCTACATTTTACGGCTGAATGAATCTACAACAAAAAAAAAAAACAAATTTAATCGACCAATATGATACATATCAAGTATCAAATAAAATCATATTTATAAGTTTAATAATTACAAAATTATTTTCTTCTTAAGGTTAGGTGTGCAATAAATAAAAGATGAGCATATTTAATCAATCATTTTTTCTATTTATTAAATAACACATAAAATCAGTATAATAAACTTTGAATATCAATTACCTGTTGCAGACATCTTTGTTTGTTATGACCCTCAACTCCATAGATTCCGCATGTCATTATCAATCCAATCCTACTAAGTTGTCTAGGCTTTTTTTTTTCGGTTCATTTTTTGGCTTCCTCTGATTTTTATTTAGCTTTCCGAGCATCTTTTTGTTAGTAGGTGGGAGAACAAGCTCAATTCCAAACTTGACCCATTCATGTGCTCCATTGATAGGCTGCAAAGGATATGCATATGATTTCTCGTAGGTTTCTTTATGGTAGCATCGATCCAAGTAGTCATCTGGTTCACCACCCATATGCCATATGGGAGCACAACCATGTGGACAAGGCAAGCCATTTAATTGCCAACTCCTGCAACTACAGGTTCTCTCTTCAATGTTCTTTGTGTGTTGTTTTCTTCCTTTTTTCCAACCTCATAACCATTATCAACATTCCATACCATTCGCCAGTCAACACCATCTCTTTTATTTTGATCAAATTTCTTCCTCACTAAAGGACCATAATTCTATTTCCAATTACTTGATCATCCTCTCGTTCACTCTAATTTTTGCTCTTCTACATCGTGTAAGGTTCACATTCACATGAAACTCTGAAGCTACCCTCTGTTGAATCTTCTTCAACTTCATTTTTGGATTGTCCCTTATAGTTGCTTCAATTCAAAATGGTCTATAATTATAGCAATATTGACCATTTTGTTCTTGAAACTCACACAACAATTATGCTCCTCCTAAAAGTTGGTCACTTGCAGAATATTCTCCAATAACATTTCACAGAGACGATGCACTTAACCTTGATCTGTTTTGGTTCATTTGTAACAATCTTTAACTCCCTTCTCAAAACTTTTAAATAATTTTGGATGACATCTTTGAAAGCTTTTCCATCTCTGAAGAACATCCCTAAACATAATTTTGGATTTTCATAGTTTGGATTGTATACTGAAAACTTCCTTCTTCTCTTTGCACCATGCTCATGTTCATCCTCAAAACTAAACCCCATTGGTGCTACCATGGTCATCAGACTTATAGTCATATGTTTCATGACCATTTGCCTCTCATGTACCTACATCATGTGTTTTTTGGACTTCTACATCATCCCAAACATCATCTTCAAGTTCGCATACCGTCCACTCCCTATTAGCATTAATATTATAATTCCTTGAAGATTTTCCTCTAAAGCTTTTCAACTTATCCCTAATAGCTTGCAACTCTTCATCCCTTTCACCATCTAAAAAGTATAACATTAATCATATAAACTTTATCGATATCCTGCCAATCAACAACCTCTCGCTCACCATCCACCTCAAAAGCCCCTTGACTAACACCCTTATCATCCCCCTCATTAATCCCTCCAGTAGCTCCCAAAACAACCCCTTCAAGAGCTCCTGCATCATCATTCTCAGAAAAATGTGATGCATTGTTATACAAGGATACAACAACATGCAACAAATAATAATTCCCAAAAAAAAAAACCCAATAATAATTATTAGTCCAAGAACAAATACATGTAACCAATAATTATTCCAGGTAATATGTTATCATTCACATTCGAAACAAATTCACAACAAATAAATTCATATGTCACAGTCTTTTAACTATAAATAAAAAAAATACACAATAATAAATTCATTATAGTCCACTGCCATTCACATGCTAACCATATACGCAAAAAAAAAAAAAAAAAAATACATAAACTGTTACTCATTGATGACTAGAATATTAAACTATTGAAAAGTTTAACTCAGCTTATTGAAGTTTATATATGATTTTAATTTGATTTTTTTATAAAAATAAAAATTTTCATATATTTAAGTTTAGCTCAGTTTAATTTTAAAAATATTATTAAATAAACATAGTTTAATGAGATGTTAAAAATTTCATGTTAACATTATGTTTTAATAATTATATAAATTCGAATTTCTTTTACTTTCGTTCTCATTTTTTATCAATTTCTAATGAAGCTCAAAATCTGTTTTACATTGGCACATGTAAGTTTTAATCTAGATAATTTCAAAGAGCAGCGTTCTTTACAGCAACTTTTATCTTATATAATAATAAATTAAATACTCCGAAATTTAATTAAGATCATGATATGAATGTAATATTTTTTCTGTATTCAAAAACATAATAATACAATACTAACACATTACGAGTATCGATAAAAAAGAGCCAAGTTTAATTTTTTTTATCAAAACTATCAACTTAAATTGTTTGAACTGAATTCAACAAGTGATTTCAATGAAAAAGAGGATGATGTTCATTTTAAGAGATTCATGTTCGAGCATTTGTGTGTGCAATGTATGTATATATTGTCAAAGGGTTAAGAAAGTATGAATATATACTATCATATAATCATACTAATATATATATATATATATATATATATAAAAAAAAAGGAAAGTTAAAATAACATAAAAGAAAAAAAATTAAATTTCTCAAAATTAAAAAAATATTTATAGAATTTAATCTAAAATTTTCATTTGAAATGATGACTAAAATATTACAACATAATAACGTGAGTAACTAAAACGTAACATTTCAAATATAAATAATTAAAATATAATTAGAAGCAAACAAAATAAACTATTTTAATAATTTTACCTCAAAAATTTCATCATTTTCATAGGGGCCAAACAGGCCCAAAAGAATCTGTGCACTGAAATTGAAAAGCTGTTATGTGTGTTGAATTTCGAATTTGCCACGTCTTAAAACCTTGACAGTTTCCGGGTACTAAAATCTTGTTACTCTTTTGATCATGACCGCCGCCGCCATTATTCTTCTTCTCAATCCTTGATTCAAAAATTGCAGCCCTTCTTCAATGGCGAAGAACAAAAGAGAACGCAACCAAAATTCGCAACCTTTTCTGGCAGATGGCGATTCCGTTGCCTCCTCAAAGAAACGCTCCAAAGCTCCTAAACACCACCAAAAGCAAGACAAAGTAATACTGAGCCGTTTCCCATTTTTTTTGTTTTTCTTATTTCTTCTTTCGTTTTTTAATTTTTATCTAAATGTGTGTTCTCGTTTTATTTGTTTGTTTTCGGCGCAGATGCTTTCGACGGGGCTAAGCTCGAAAATCTTGAAAGAGGCACTTCTTCAGCAGAAGGAAATAGAAGATGAAGCCTCAGGAGGGAACGTTAGCAACGCATTTGGTTCGGTTGAAGAAGAGCATAATAAGCACGAAGAAGAAGAGGATATTGACAATTTTGGCGGATTTTCTGAGACCCAAAGTCAATTTGGCAGCTGCGAAGTAAATTTATTTTATGTGATCATATATCTTTTCAGGTTGCTTTTTGATGTTAAATTGTTAGAGATGATCCTTATGTGGGAAATATAGGTGATTTTGTTACAGTTTAACTATTTTCTCATTTTTAATCTAATTGTAGCATGATTTTTCTGTTGAGCAATTTTCAAGTAAATTAGCAAACAGTAGAAAGGAACTGGAAAAACTGCAACAGTAATAATCAAATGGAGCCTTAGTTTATTTGGAAAACCGTAGTGCTGTTAATTTACAATTTGCAAACTATTGGAATTTTATGTTATAGGATGAGATTGATGAGGAAGATGAGAAATTGCTTTAGGCATTCTTATCGAAGGATGCTGGTCCGCAAAAGACACTTGCTGAAATTATAATTCAAAAGATCAAGGAGAACGATGGAAATGTTGCTTCAGGTAACTTTTAAAATTAGTTTTTCTTTGCTAATTTAATGATGTTAGCAAGAATTATACCGTGCTAGTAGTGGTGCTTGATTGTTCAATTTGTTTCATTGCAGAAACACGACCTTTGCCCAAGTTGGATGACTCCCTCATAGATTTGTATAAAGGGTAATTTTCGTATCTTTTTATATGTAAGGTTCTTTTGCTTATATCAAGGATGTGCAGAAACCTTAAAACTCTGGATGTGGATTAAATATGCAGTGTTGCCAAGTTTCTGAACAAATACACAGCTGGGAAAATGCCCAAAGCCTTTAAACACATTCCTTCAATGCAACTCTGGGAGGATGTTTTGTACTTGACTGAACCTGAGCAGTGGTCTCTGAATGCAATGTTCCAAGCCACAAGAATATTTGCTTCCAATTTGGGTGCTAAGAAGGCAGAGCGTTTTTATAGGCTAGTCTTACTTCCACGCGTTAGAGATGATATTCAGAAGAATAAACGACTTCATTTTGCTCTATATCAATCCTTGAAGAAGGCTCTTTATAAACCTGCTGCATTCAACAAGGGAATATTGTTTCCATTGTGCAAGGTATACAACTTCCTGCCTAGCATAGTGAATCATTGAGTATATTTTTCTACTCGATGAATCTAGCAGTCCAAGTTTTCATTATTGGTTGAACTGTTCTGAGCTTTTTAGCATCAAGTTGTGCTCTTTCAGATAGATGCTGCAGCCTCCTAATTTTGCCCCATTTTTTTAAATTCTTATGTGTATCAGTTTACTTTTTAATGTTATGATTAATGCTTCACTTGTATTATATGTAAGTTGGTCGTAATAATTTTGTCAGGATGTTCGAATTTTATCATAAAAATCTTCTTGTTGTGCTGCTCTTTTTCAGTCAGGGACATGCAATCTTAGGGAGGCGGTTATCATTGGGAGTGTTCTTCAAAAAGTGTCCATTCCTATGCTTCACTCAAGGTATTTTAATGGTGCTTTTGATTATATGATATTTTGGGAGGTCTATTTTAATGTTAAAAGTTAGAGGTATGTTGAGTCAAGTTGTAAAAATGAAGATATGTTATTCATTTTAAACTACTCAGAGAAATGCCTATTGTATTTGATAGCTTTCAGTAGCCTATTGCTTAACATGTTATCACAGTTTTTGCTTTAAGTTGTTTGGTATAGCAATGTGTAATTAAAAATCACAATATGAGAAGCACACTGAGTTGGAGTTTGCTAGGGAGGATCTTGAAGCTGGCTTTGGCAAAAAAAATTGTGGATAACCTACTGCACTTTGTTGAAACTCAAATTCTATTGATCTATTCTTTGCAGCAAGAATCATTTAAAATTAATACTTACCATCGTAGTTTTTATTTTTATATTCTTGAAAAGAATCCTAATAAAAAGGGTTGTCTGTGGGCCCATGAATCTTTAAAAGTTACTTATTTAATATTTTCAATGGAATTAGTGATCTGAACATGTTTCTTTTTGTCTCTAAGGCAGCTAGATTTTTCATTCAAATTGTTTAGTTCAGATGATTATTTGGACTTCTAATTTATAAATGCTGTTTCAGTGTTGCATTAATGAAGCTTGCGGAAATGGAATATTGTGGCACAACAAGGTAATCTAGTGCTCTCTCTCTCTCTCTCATGCACACACACATGCACTCTCCCCCTTTTAGAAGCAAGAGTTGGTGGTGCTAAAAGGAAAGATTTAACGCGTTCTATTTCTTGCTCATTTTTTCCCATGATCTCGTTCTCTTTTGTATTTATTTTTTCTTGCATCTTGTAAGGATTGTTGATCTAGAGAACAGAAACAGATTTTTCATGTAATGCCTTACATATCATTTGATGTTTGTTGGTAAATCATTGCAGTTATCTTATAAAGCTTCTTTTGGAGAAGAAATATGCTCTGCCTTATCGTGTGGTTGATGCAGTTGTTGCTTATTTTACGAGATTTCTTGAGGATACAAGGATAATGCCTGTAATATGGCATCAATTTCTTTTGGCATTTGTACAAAGGTTGGTAAAATTTGTTAGAATTGTTTTGCCTCTTGAGCATATCACTTATTTAACCTTCTATTTAATAAGCATAAAATTTTCTACTTTGATATGTGAGATTATAAGCTTTGATGAGGTAAATTTTATGTCAAGCATCAGTTTATTTATTCTGAGTTTGCTTTTCTGATTGAAGCAAATTAAGAAGAAGACTTGTTAAGTTGCCTGAGACAAAATAGTGTTAGTAATGGGAGCATATTCCTCTTCTCCTCTGTTCTCAACTATAATGGAACTCCTAGCTCTGTTATACTTGGCATTCATATTTGTTGTATTGTATTTTTGTTTTTTTATTTTGCGGATGATCTTTAAAATTTATTGAACCGTCTTTTGTTTTTAAATGGTTTTATAAAGTATTTGGAAGGATACCTCTGTTCGTTTAAGAAACTTAGGAGACACTTCATTAGTGTCTCTTCATTGAGGAAGAGCATTGAGGTGTATTGAAAGCAAAGGTTGAGATATCGTTTCAGTCGTCATTTTCCTTGTTGACGATTTGATTGTTGCTCGTCCACATTTTTTGAACTTAAAGTTCTGCTTTTAGGTTATTGTGTTTGTGCTTTTTGTAGTTTAGTTAAAGATTATCTTTTGTAATTTAGTAAATGTAGAACAAGAGAGTACAAGTGATACAGACATACATATATGTATGTATGTATTTTGGTACTTCGTAATGAATCAATTTCTATGCAGACCTCTATTTTTCTGATGCAAATATAAGGTTACATGAGAGTTAGGTGTTACAGGAATTAAGGGTTATAAATAGTTGTTTTTTTCTGAACAATTTTTTAGCATACTGTTTTAGCATCTTTTTTATAATTAAGGAAGATGAATGGATTAACCTCTAAAGATGTGTAAAAAGGAGTCAACAGACGCTTAATATGCTTTTATATTACGAGTTGCATGAAAATGATTTGCAGTTGGTTTGTCCCATATTTACAGTCATCTAAATTGTCTATATCTCTTGCAGGTACAAAAATGAACTCCGCAAGGAAGATAAAAATAACCTTAGAATTCTACTTGATACACAAAAGCATAAACTAGTAAGACTTCCTTTCTCTCTTTGTCACACACACACACACACACATGAACACTCCCCAACACTGGCAAAGTAACTGAATAGAAACTTCTAAATTTCTCCCTTATATCCCTTCTTGACAATTAATGTATCCTGTGCCCTTCTTACTATAGGTTACTCCTGAAATTATAAGGGAGCTAGATAACAGCTGCAACCGTGGTGAGAAGGAGGGTGATCTTATGGTATTAGATATCCTTTTCTTTTCAAGTATTCATTACTTTTTTCATGATTTGGATATAAGAATTTCCTTACGTCTTTTTGTTCCTTTGATGAGGTATTAGTGATTATCTATTAATTACTTGTTTCCTCTTAGGTTTTTATATATGTTGAAATGTTGGGAAAGAATATGAAGATTGTTATGTAGGCTGTGAAGTTTTTTAAAATGTAAAACTTAAAACGAGGAGGGAAGAACTAAGAATTACCTGCATAAGTTCAATTCTCGAGGAAGAAACTGTACAATGTTGAAAACCGGTTGTTCTTTTAAAATTTAAAAATGCTAGCAAAAACTAATGTTTTTTTTTCATTCCTGTATGTTTCCATTATGCATCAAAACATGCCTCCAGTATTAGATAAATGTAAAATGCAATATTTTGACCTGGAAGATCATATTGGACATATCCAGGTTTTTTTCTTTGGTTTGTCGGAGTCAATAATGTTGTTTCCTTGACTTGATATTATGATCGCCTGTTTCTGTGATCAATAAAACCATAGAGGAAGACAGGTTTGATATTCCAGATGTGCCTATGGAGGAGGATTGACTGTTTATGGTTTTGCTGATTTCCATTGACGGCATGGTATGAACTGACAACTGCTCATGCAATATAGAACTTTACAGATAGATTTGCATTTTTTTTTTTTTTTGTTGCTGCTTAATAGATAAGTTAGGTGCTGGTGCAGGTTTTTGAGAGTGTTGCTGGAGGTAGCTCCCTGATTCGTACTGATGGTCACCTACAACGGTAAACCTGGAATCAGAGATGTGAAGTACACGTGGAGTGCTTTGTTAGAGGCCAAACTTTGCTGTGAAGATTTTTGCAGGATGAGTTTTGTCTATACCCTATATATATATAATCTTTCTTGGCATGCAAGTCATGGAAACAATTTTTGTACCCATTTAAGCATTTTGATGATCTCGATCGATTGCATTATAGTTTTAATCAGGCAGTCGAGTAATATTTAAGCACAAAAGATATGTGTATATTCTATAAAATTATAAATTTATTTATTTGAACCCCTTTCATTTACAAAGGAACGATATTTAGAAAATGGGCTAAAAAATTTATTCAATGCCCGACCTATTTAGAAAATGGACCTCATTTTTTGTTTAAACTCATTTTTCGGACTTATATTTTATCCAAACCCTTCCATATTTTAGGCGGACCTTCAGGTCGAGTCAGATGGCTCGGCTCATGATCAGGTCTAGTGTGCAGCCATGCTGCGTGTGGGGTTTACAGATTTCTAAAAAAATTAATCATTGTGGTTGTGGGTTTATAGATTTCTCAAAAATTAATCCTCAAATAAAAATTGTTTTGCAGAACCAAGTTGCAGCAGCATCACTTGTGTTTTACTAGTACAAAAAGTATGAATAGCAAGATGGTTAAAATCTCAGAGTCTTTCATAACAATATGTCAGTGCTGAATGTTCCTCTTATGTCAATGCTTTTTCTTTCACTTGATTGCAGTAAAATGAAAACTGAAATTAAAGAGTAGCTTTATTTTGCATTGAAGGAAGCCCCAGGCAGTAACATCAAGTAATTATGCTTCAAAATGGAACAAAAAGTAATACCTTAATATCAGTTTTGTTTCTTTCTGGCAGCACTGGTTTTTGATGAATACTTGTTCTTCAAAACATGAGTAGAATACTTGACTTTATTCATTTATTTAACTTTTTTTATTTAATATAAGTTCTTTTTTATGTTAGATGTGACTTGACTAATCACGACACAATCTCGATAACACGTTTTATATATGGCATAGGTTATACAAATTTTTCACATTTATATTATTATTAAATTTTTAATTGAGTTGATGTCACGAATTAATCAAATATAAATTTAACTTAAATAACAAAAAAATAGTACTTAAAATTTTTAAAAAAGTAACAAATATTATCATGATGATGGTTTTTTTTATATATAATTTATAAAAAAAAAAATTGAATTCAAATAAATCTAAAATAATTTACACATAATAGAACCAATATTTTTAAACCCTAAATTTTACCATTTTCATTAAAACTTTGTTATTGTGTTATATAAATTTATAAATATAGTTTTTACATGGTAGATATTTCGTGTTAAGTTTTTAAGTAACCGTGTTGAGTTATATTAATATGTATAATTTCACTAGTAATATGTCACGTAGAAATTTTTTTATAAGAAAACCTAATTAAATAAATTATGTATTTTAATAATTCATTAATGTTTTTCTATCATACCTAATAAAATATGACAACATAGAATGATTTGAATATACAAGTTGACATGACACAAGTATTTTCTTACCATTTTTTTTATTATGTTGTACCTCTATCATTTTCTCTTGACATTGTGTATTCATCCATCCCTTTATAAAATTTTTAGTTGCGCTTTTTTCATAGTATTAAATTATTAATAAATTTATATTTTTATCATTCAATTTTAATAAATTATTATATTATTTAAAATTTTTTATTTAAGTTATTGGACTATCAAATCACTACAGTATAGTTTTTTTATTCACATTATTTACATAAAAAAGCTCTCATTTTTTTTCTCTTTTACAGTCAATTTTTTCATGAAACAAGTTTAAACATTACGAATCTACGAATTAAAATTCAAACAGTCTTTTTATTTCCAACAATGAACGTTTGATTGACTTGGATCTAAGGTATATTTTTTTACTCATCGATGGGTATTTATCCACCGTACTGATCATCAGATCGTCGCTTGAAACTCGATAGTTGAACTTTTAAAAAGCAAAAACTTAACAACCAAGTGACTTAAATAAAAACTTTCGAATAGTTCAATAACTTAAATGAAAACTTCTAAATAATTTAGTGACCATTTTATAATTTTTTAAAGTTAAATGATCAAAACATGAACTTATTAATAATTTAATGATTAGTTTACCTTATTTTAAAATACTTTTTATCTCTATGTTTTCTACAAATTTTTTTCAAATATTACGTGGCTGCTGTCTACTATAACGACGTGTCACACAGACTGATAACATATGATTTCCAAGGTCTGAAAATGGCACCCCTTTGCGGTCAAGTATATAAGACAACACGAAAATGCAGTTTTAATTTTGTGAAGGAAGATTATTTGCATGTTCACTTCATAAAGCTTTTTGTGTGATTAAGGTTTAAATTAATCTATTATAAATATTTAATAAGATTGAAACTTGTAAAATATAAGAAGAAGTAAAAAGAGTGGATATCCAAAACATGATAATTCAATATTGTGTTTTAAACATCGAAGTGGTTAAATCGATTTGGTTATTGGTTCGTCGATCTTATCAATTTAATTAGTGTAATTGATTTGATTAAAAAATATTAAAATAATATAATTTTACATCTAAAAAATAAGAAGTTGTAGAGTGTTTGTACTGCCATAAATAGAAGTGGCTTCTCCACTTTAAATCATCATAAAATTTGTCATTTTCTTCGTAAAACAATTTTTTTTTCTTTTTATTTGCAATTTTTCGCTTCAATTTTTAGTAATGAAAAAGATTTGGTGTTCTTTATTATTTTTATTTGTCTTTCAATATTTTGTAGGGTACAATTGTAGTGATATATTATGCTATTAAATTACATTGTAGGGAGATTCTATTTAAGAGGTTGGATTTTAAGCAAAACCCTTTCAATCTTTCATGAAAATTAAATTTAGTGTGGTTTTCTAGTACAATAATTTATTCTCTTCTACCCTTTTTCGCACAAAAAAAATATAAAATTTGATTCAATTGTCCTATTCAACCATTTCGTACCGATTCTTGAATCAACTAATTCAAAACCCCTCTTCAGACTGATTGATCAGACAGTTTCTCTAACTGGATCTTGGTTCAAACAACATTGTAATTCAATGATTTCAACACAAAAAAAATATCATGCATGGATCAATTATTGAAATTTATTTGATGATCTTTTCTTTCAGTTACTATATTTTCTTACATTTAATCATGTTATATATTGATTTATTAAGTGTTAATATCTTACATTAGTTTATAAGACTCTATTTACTCTTTAAATTTTTTTTTTTCAAAATTCGATGAGAGAATCAAATATTTTTATTTGAATTAGATATGAAAGTTAGTTGATTTTTTCATGTTCTGAATTCATTGAGTTGCAATTAGACATAATTACTACTGATTGTAAAAATATTGATCAACATAATTAATTTGTTTACGTAGTCCAGGAGCTTTTTATGCCTACATGTCTTGCTTACAGAGTAATCCACCGTATAATCAACAAGTACAAATTGTGATTTAAATTAAATTCACTTATCAAATTGTAACTTTACAGATCACTACCCTTAAGATTTCCCTAATTCCTAATTCCACTAACTCTCATACATTTAACCTAAACACATCATCGAGTGTACAAAAGCTTGTTAAAGTATATGTAATCAACATCAATCTCTAATTCCACTAGAATAGCCGTTTAATCTATTTTTTTTCAATAAATTGTATACTCAATAGAGCCTTCTAATCGTAAAACTAGATCAAATATTCTATTTAAAAAAAATGTTGATTATATTGAAAAACTGGATTCAATCCTTATTTGATTTAATTATTGCACATAAAGTCTTCACTAATAAATTGCTAAACGTCTTCAAAAATCAACAAATAAGAATCCAAACTTATTTGATCAGAACATGCGAATCAAATAAGGCGAGTCATAATATCCGACCAGCTAATTTTTTATGAATTGCAATTAATGCTGTAGTTGACAGTTATAACTTAGAATTATTTTTAGAGACAAAATGGGTTTTAAGTTTCACGTATATTGGGTCGAATTTGTAACTCAAATAAACTTACATGCATCTCAATTTCAGTTCATAAAGTAATTTGTAGGAAGCAATTTAACCCAACTCCTCCCTAAATTACTACAGCAGCCGGTCTGATTATTTATCTACTGCAGCGGCAGTCACCTCTTTACACTACAGGTTAAAGAAGCCCTAATTTTTATTTTGAAGTGCTCCAATACTGGATTGCATGAAGATTCTTTACGTCAACATCAGCAACCACAAAAGCTTTATTCCATTGAAACCCATTTGATTAAATCATACAAATAATTTAAGTCATAAAACTTTCCTTCTTCTCTTTGTATTCAAATATACTGCAATATGGTCAGGTCTTTAAATGTGGTAAGCAATAATATTGACTCTAAAACAACGTTAAACGATTACCAGAAGAATATATACGACTTCGATTTTCCTCAATCTTGATATTGAATAATTGCGTTTATATATTAGAAAAAAAAAAAAAAAAACACAGAAAACATCAGATCTTTGGAAAGATGGGATGAAACTGAAGCAACTTAAAAACATAGAGGAAGAAAAAAGAAAGAAAGCAAAGAAAACACAGATATTGGCATCCCATGGATAATTACCAATTAATCTACACAACTTGAGCATTTCCCTTTTTTACCACTATAATTCCCAGTCTTTTTTTCAGATAAAAACCTTGCACTCGAATCTCTGCAACAAACCATCATGAATTCCCTCTTGGACAACCAATTCCAAGCCAAGAATTTTGTCCTTAAACTCACTTGGACGTTAAAAGTATTCCCAAGAAAACTTTTGTTCTTAAACACCCTTCCCTTCACAGAAAAAAAGTCCATTGCGTTGTTGTTTAGGCACAAAGATTTTTCTGTAGGCATCCATTGATCTCTTGAAGCCACTTTTTTTCTATTTCCTTGAAACATAAGGGCTTCAAAATTGTCTAGAAGCAAGGTCAGCTTCTTGTTGGGGTTTGTAATGGTGAATGCAATGGTGTAATTGGTGTCTGAAATGTTAAAGGAGTTGAGTTCAAAAACAGGTGGGGTTGGGTTAAGGACACGCCATGCAATGAAGGAGACGACGTTGAGGAAAACAAACAACAAAACTAGGGTCCGAATCAGACGGCGAACGAAGAGGGAACGTTTTGATTGTTGGGATTGAGATGATGAAGATGAAGATGAAGATGAAGATGATGGTGTTGTGTTAAAGGACGTAATGGAGGCGGTTGAAGAGCTGTGGGGATGCGACATTATTATTTGAATCAGCGACAGTAGATCCACTTTGCTGATTAAAATGACTAATTCGCATTGGAAGGCCAAGTGAAGACCGTGAGAGACAATGGAGACATTTGCACGTCCTTTAAATAGCCTAAGAAATCAAAGACCCTGCTTATGGCATGGGTATCCTTTTTTGGCATAATGACTTTTAGGGGTGTAAATAACACAACGTTCGATGAACTATTTGTATAACATTCGTCTATTAAGTTAAATAAATGAGTATGAAAAAAAATTTATATTTGTATAATAAACGAACTCGAACAGAAGTGCGTTCAGTTCATTTATGTTCACGAACAAACTCGTTTATTGGCTCGTTTATTGACTCATTTATGACTCGTTTATTTATTAATGATATTTTTTTATAAAAATATTAAAATAATATTTGTGTATATATGTATTTATTGTTTGTTTGTTTATTATTCATTAACATTGTTCGTGAACATGTTCGTTTGGGAACATGTTCAATTAAGTTAAACAAACATGTTCGTGAACCTTAAACAAACGAACATGAACAAAAAAATTTGAAATTCTAACCAACACAAACCGAACATGAACAACTTCAAAAATAAGCAAACGAACACGAATAAAGGTTTGTTCGTTCAAGCTCGATTTCTTTACAACCCTAATCACTTTAAATAAATTCATTTTAACTTTCCATTTAAATTTACTTTTTTTTTTTTTAATTTATGTTATTTATTAAATTATCAAAAATAAACAAAAAAATTAATATTTATTAACTTCGTTGATGTGGTATAACACATCATAAATTAATTAACTTTTTTAAAATTAAAAAAAATTATCACACCAAATCACTGACTGGTCATCAAGCTGCACATGTAACTCACTAAGAAAGGACTCTAGCCACATAATATTAGTTGTAGCAAAGGTAAAACTTCTGTATTTGGCCTCTGCGGTGGGTCTAGACACCGCTTGTTTCTTAGAGCACCAGGAGATAGGGTTATGACCAAAGAACAAGCAATAATTTGTGATCTGTAACACTTTATATTCGATCTAATTATCGAATTCGAATTACGAGATGTTATATTAATTTTCCAAATAATTGCAATTACAATTTCAATTTCAATTTCAATTTAATTCAATAGTTTATACAAGTTATTAAGTTCAATACACAATTATAATACATTATATAATCATATCCGAAATTTAAAGGAATTTACGAAAGCTTTTCCAATGACCTAAGGTCGTATGAGGACTAAGTTGTAATATTTTCAAAACTATTGAATTGGCGTCAGGACATTAAGAGTATCACATCGTGACTCTGATCAAACAATGAATGTCATCGCAATATCGAAGATCTAAGGACGTGACGCCACTCTTTGTCAATTTCACATTGCGACATTTAACTATTATTATCACAACGTCGCCTATTGTTTTCAAAACATCCACATGGTAGCAATTCACAATAGCCTAAAAAATAATCAATTGCTTATCTAACGCATTTAAGCATAGTACACACTTTCAAACACTTCATGTATGTAACATTATTATCCAAATTATCAATTTGACTATTCATAACTCAAAATCAGCCTCAATACATAAGACAATTTTGTAACAATCTAATTTTCAATGATGTTGGAAACGGTGATTTTGAAATCCCGTTCTCTGATGATCGAGTCTGAAAAATATTATTAGTGAATTATGATCATGTGAAATTTGTCAATTAGATAATTAGTTAAAGTACAAGCATGCTAACCTTAAAGTTAGTGATATCGAAAAATGAGATATCGAGACCTCATTTTCATAAATTGGACTTGAAAATATTTTTATTAAATATTTATCGAGTGATTATATGGATGAATTGAATTTCGGATGGGAAATTTTACTAAATTAGTGATTAATTAAAGTACAAAGACTAAATCATAAAAGTGGTAAAAATAAAAATCGTGATTGAATTTTCTTAGTTAAAAGGGATTTAAAAGATAAATGTTTAAGGATTTGAATGACAATTAAGCCAATATAAATCATAATTTAAATGTTAATTTAAGGTTAAAATGGTAATAAAAGGTTAAAACATAAAAACATCTTGGTCATCTTCTTCCACTTTGTTTGCACCACAGAAAATATAATATTCCCGTCTTTGTGGGCCAGCCCCAGCCCCCTATCGCCGGCGCCGCCCCTCTGTTGTACACATTCTCTTACCAACCATTTCAATAGCTCCTAAAAACATAAATTTAAGAAATATGTGGTTTGTAACTTTTTAAAATAAATTATACCCTAAATAAATAAAAAAGTAATCAGCTTCCTTCCCTCTTCCCTTCATTAATTCGATCAAGTTACTGTTTTGGCATTCATCAAAAATAATAATAATTTTTATTTTGGAAAAAGTAACCCAATAAAAAGTTATTCATATACCAAATTATTTCATGACAATAAAATCAGTAAAAGTTGAGACTTGATGTATATAGCAACATCGTCTAAATTTATGAGTTTAATTTAAATATTTTTTTTTTTTTTGTGAATTACAAAAATAAAATAAAATCTTAACAGCAACACGATTAATATAATTTGAATCTAAATCATATTTAAAATAACGTACACTTTAATTATTAAATCAACGCACAAAATTAAAATTATTTTAATTTAAGTAGGCTGGTTTGTACTTTTGATTGAAACAGGACAAAGTACTAAAGAAATAAAGAAACTTTGTGGTAATAATTGGTTTGATTGATATGGAAATTTCAAGGGTGCTTTTTAGTTAGTAATTTGTGCATTTCGTGATTCATGCCCTCCTATTTTGTTCTAATTCATTGTTTCTCCACTTTCTCTTACGCTAAGGTGTTTTTTTTTTTTTTCCTTTGCTTTGGATTGTTTGCTTTATTTATTTTTATTTCAGATGTAAAAAAAAAAAGTTGAAGTTGATGTTAACGATGTCAAATAGATTTATCTGTTTCTTTTTAAATATATTTTAGATATTAGTTTCATAACTTATTTTGTAGTTATTTGTATCATATTAATTATATTTATATTAATTTAAATATTTTAGTCTTCGATAATGGTGTTAAAAATTTGATCTCATCGTAAATTAATTAAAAATATGATTAAGCAAATATACCTATCAATTAATAGTATAGCTATGGTGAGTAAAAATATCGTTTTCATGAGAATTAAAAATGCTAGTAATTATTATCTTTCTATTAGTTAACCGATAAATTAGAGTGATTAATTAAAAACTAAAATTAACTAAAGAACATGACAAGAACAAATCAAGAAAATAATCGAGCAAACAATCAAGAAACGAAATAATACCTAGGAAAGAATACACCTAGATTTGATCTGTTATTATCAATCTAAATTACACAATTTCTTCAATTAGTATCTTGATCCGTAAAAATCTCTAATTTGTGCTAATATTTCTCTTCAAGAATAAGAGTAACTGATTCTAGGTTGATTAATTGAAATTTTTTTCTAATTAATACTCATATTATCGCATTAACTCAACCTATAGATTTCCCTATTAGATTTGACTCTAACTTGGTAGATTTATGTTGTTCTATTTTTAGGATTGCATGCAATTCCACTCAATTACGTTAAATCTACTATTAAACAGGATCTATTTCTCCTCTGATTTAAGCACATCAGACATGGATCAATAATCTAAAAATATTAAACCAAGAATTAAACACATATAATTGAGAACGTGATTTAAGTATTTATTGTGAAAAAATATAAATCGAATGACAGAATCCATCATAAGGTTCATCTCCTTTAGGTATTTAAAAAATTAGTTCATACTTGCAACTAAAAACATCCAAAATACAGTATAACCATAATAAACAAAGAAACTCATTATAATTTCCTGAGAAATCAACTGGGAGTCTGCAATCTTGACAGAAATACGCTTCAGAATCTGCTTCAATGGTGTTTTTCGAGTTGTTTTCTTGACTATTATATGATGGCTCACTCTCATCTCCTTATTTTTGTCATATATAGGTCCTAAAATGCCAGAAAAACCTAAAAAATGTGCTTTCTCGCAGGTTTGGAGTGTGATTCGCAATTTCAACACGATATGGCACATGACCGTATGGTAGCCCATGTGGCTCTTAAAACTTGCTCTGATTTTTCGATTTTCACTTATATCGCTCTCAAATGCTCTCTTAAGCATAGAAACATAAATTGAAAGGATTAGGAGCATAAAATTAACCATTTTAAATCGAATAATCATCCCAAAATGCATTAAAAATGAGGTTAAAATATGTTACTTTTGGCACTTATCATCCGCATACACTATATTCATGTATTTCATGCAATTCATCGAGCTAGTGGCTATCACATACGTTTCATCATGCATCTATTCATCAATTCACAACCATGTAACACTCAACAGATATACTTGCAAACATATGCATGCACAACTCACTTAACCTCCATTTTCATACACGACCATGATTTAAGACACGACTCAAGCATCCACGAATGTGGTTTAAGGAAACAGCACAACATGAACAATCACCCAAAAGTCAAGCACAAAGACTCGCCTTGCTTCCTTTAACCTTGACAACTTAGCTTGTCCAAACGCCAGAGCCTTCTTTCTCTTGAAAGCTAAGAATATTAACCATTTATTGGTTAACTCAAAGGCATTCAAAACTTAAAACTCAAAATCCATAATTATACAGAAACTTTTAGAGTCCTTACTCTACTTCTTCCTTTAATCCACGAGTACAGAGAGATAAAGAAACTTACCAATTCCTTAATTTCTCTACTCCCAAACTTCAATTCACACAACGATTGCAACATGCAGAGCTTTCTTCAGCTACCTCTTCTTCTTCTTTAAAGCGATATAAGAAGACAATGCTACAGAAAGAAAAATTGGTAAACATAATTAAAAAGAATTTTGTCTCAACGTACACCTATATATATATATATATATACTCCATTGGCACGGTTTTCACTAACCAATACCTCCATTCATCCTTAATCATTCTGCCTCTCACTATGGAACCAGTCGATTCCAATCTAACCAACCAAAATTGAAATCCAATTATTTCCAACTTACCACTTAAGTTTCTAAATATCTCAATAAAGCCCGCCAATTTTTTATTCTATTCAATCAACTCCTCGACTCTTCTTTAAACTCGGTTCTATGGGAGAACCAGGTGTGACAGGTGATATTATCTTTGGCTCAATTTCTTAGCAAGCCAAATAAGCTTTTGTGAAGATGATGCAATTGAGTTAAAGATGAGCATTTTTGGGGAATGTCATATTTCTACGGTTTTGAGATAAGAAAAAAACTCAAGGATGGACTCTTTTTATCACAAGAAAAATATGCTTAAAATTTGGTTAAGCAATTTGGCATAGAAGGATCAAAGCCAGTAAAAACTCCAATGAGAACTTCAGTCAAATTATGTTCAAATGTAGAGGGAGTTGCAATTGACCCAGGAAATTATTGCAATATAATTGACAACCTACTTTACCTTATAATAAGTAGATCGGACTTGTGTTTTAACTTGAGAGTTTGTTCAAAATTCTAATCAAATCCTAAGAAGTCACATTTAAAAGTTATGAAGAGGATCATTTGTGATATTGATGGCAATTTCAACCTTGGAATTTAGCTTTCAAAAGATATAAACATGAATTTTGTTGGTTTTAGAGATGCTAATAAGGTTAGCAATGTAGATGACAAGAAGACCACATCAAGGGGATGTTTTTATCTTTGTATAACAACAAGAAATCTTTAATCTCATTGCCAACAACTCAGGTTAAGTATATTATGACAACTCTAGTGCGACCAACACCTCAAAGAACCCTATGCTTCACTTGAGGACCAAAAACATTGACATCAGATATCACTTCACTCAAGAGTTAGTAGAGAATTCCACAATTGAATTGAAGCATGTGCTAGATTAAACCAATTTATTGGTTTATGTACCAGAAGTTTAGAAGCTTTCAAGTTTAAAAAATTAAGAAATGAGAGAAGTGTGTCTCGAGTTTGACTTGGCACATACGATACAACACCAAAACTCAACAATCTAGAGTTATATTAATTTATTTTAGCTTTGGTTCTTCAATTTTATTACTATGGGGTATTTTGTACAAAATTTTCACTTTCCTCATCTTTGGACGAAAAATCTGTTGGTTTAGAAAAGAATTAACAAAAGTTTAGAAAAAAATATGAATGAAATGGATGATTTGATTCTTTAACAAAGCAACCCTTATATACAAGTCTGAAGTAACAACCTCAACAACAAAAATTAGATTTCTACTCCTACTAATAAGCTAACAACTCCTACTCCTACTAGCAAGCTAACAAATTTCTTAGACTTAGTCAACTCTAGGACTTAGTCTTATTTCATTAAAAAAATAGTTGTAACCTTGAGACACTATCATTCTCCTCCTGACTCAAGTGCTACAAACACCAAGTTTGTTCCTAAGAAACTCAAATCGACTAACATGGAAAGACTTAGTAAAAATATCTTCCACCTGGTCCTCTAATCTGTAATAAACCAACTTTACCTGACCTGTCTTTTGTACTTCTCTCAGCATATAATACTTGACTTTAAAATGTTTTGTTCTTCCATGAAATACAGGATTAAGTGAAATAGCTAGAGTAGCTTGATTATCCGGAAACACTTTTATACTTTTCTCTTGCTTCAAATGTAGATCATCCATTAGCTTCTTCAGCCACAAAGCTTGGTTCACAGCAGTTGTAGTTGCAATGAATTCAACTTCCACAGTTGATTGAGCCACCATCTCTTGCTTTCTTGAACACAAAGAGAAACAACATGAGCCAAACGTGAAGTAATAGCCCCAGGTGCTTCTCATATCATCTAGTGATCCAGCCCAATCACTATCAGAATAACCCTGTAGTTTGAACTTCTCAACTTTCTAAAATTGATTCCATATGCAAGTGTCCCCTTCAAATATCTTAACACCCTCTTTGCAATAATCATATGAATTTCACTTGCACAATGGAGAAATCTGGACAAAACACTTACAGTGTACATGATGTCTAGCCTAGTGGATGTGAGGTACATAAGACCCCAACAAGACTTCTATACACCTTCTCATCTACAAGATCTGCCCCATCTATCTTTTGAAGTTTTTCTTTTTGATTCATTGAAGTGCTCACACTCTTGCACTCCTCTATATGGAACCTCTTCAGAATCTCTTTCATGTACTTCTTCTGGTAAAGAAACACTTCATTTTGACCTTGCTTGATCTTCATTTCCAGAAAGTAATGCATTTTACCAAGATTAATCATCTTAAATACCTTCATCATATCCTTCTTGAATACTTCAATTTGAGTTGGATCATTTCTTGTCACCAACATGTCATCTATATAGAGAGATACAATTATTAGATTTGTACCTGACTTCTTTACATAGAGAGTGGATTCACTCAAGCTCTTCACAAAGTCTAAGTTCAGCAAATGTTAATCTATTTTGTACCATGCTCTGGGAGCTTGTTTCAACCCATAAAGAGCCTTCCTTAACAGACAAACCTTCCCTTATTGACCTGATGTGATGAAGCCCTGTGGTTGCTTAACATATATTTCTTTCGCCAATATTCCGTTTAAGAATGCTTACTTCACATCCAATTGAAACACCTTCCAACCTTGTTGAGCTGACATAGCCAAAAGCATTCTAATTGTGTCCATTCTTGCCACAGGAGCAAAAGTTTAAAAAAATCAACTCCCCAAACCTGTGCATATCCCTTCACCACCAACCTGACATTGTACTTGCTCACTAAGCCATTAGGATTAAGTTTGGTCCTAAAAACCCACTTTACTCCAATCACCTTTTTGTTTGCAGACCTCTCAACTAGTTCCCACGTTTGGTTTTTCTCTATCATAACCAACAGTTCCTTCATTTCCTCTATCCACTCCTTATCATCTTTGGTTTCCTCATACCCGTAAGTTCAATAATAGCTACACTGCACCTTTGATAAACTTCACTCAATGATCTTCTACCTCTAATTGGTGTATCATCCACCAATTCATTAGGATTAAGAGAGAACTCTTGTTTTCTTTCTTCTGCATCACTTGTCCAATCCCACTGCTTATCTTCTAGGAACTGAACATCTCTACTCACAATCATCTTCCCTATATAAGGTTGATAGATTCTATAGGCTTTTGACACCAAATTATAACCAACAAATATTCCATGCTCAGATTTTTTTTTTTTGGTAAATAAAGAGGCATTTTATAGCCTAAAAATCAAAATCAAGCATGGAAAGTACTAGTAGTATCTTTTAACACAAGCATAAACTTGTGCACTACAAACACCAACAATTCGAATATCTACTTCGGATGCATCACATGATTTTGCTAGCCGGTCCACTATCGTATTACCCTCACATATGATAAAATGAAAACGGACCATTTCAAAATCCATGCTCAGATTTTTCTCCCAACTTTTCCCTTTTAACTTGTGGAACATGATAAAAACATAAACAACCAAATATCTTCAAATTCTTCAGTGTTGGCTTCATTTCAAATCAAGCTTCATAGGGTGTTTATGTGAAAATATTGAGGACTTAGTCTTATTTCATTTAAAAAAACAGTTGTAGCCTTGAGACACTAACAAAATCTCAAAAAGGATTTTGGGTATTTGTGTGAAAATATTGAGGTTGGTTTTGCATTAAACTCCTTTAATTTGACTTAAAAGCTCGAAAATTAACAAATTTTCTTAGGTTTTGCATTCAAGCCACAAGATTCAAGAATGTAAGATTACATGTGGAATGTGAGATGATATTGTTTGGTTTATTTTGATGGAATGCAAAATTTATGTGTTTGGTTGACAGTATGTAAGATTACCTAGAAGCACATTTTACTCAATTGTCTTTGTTATAGAAATTGTTTTTTCCAACAAGTTTAGTTCCTTCAATATTGTTTTTAGTCTTAATTTCCATAAAATTATGATAAATTTTTACTTTTTATTAGAATTTTTATATTAATAAGTAAATATATTATATTGAAATAAATTTATAAATCATAATTGTAATAAAGAGCCTAAGTTCATTAAAAAAAAAAAAAAAAAAGGCCTAAAATTTAAGATTACACATGTAATCTAAGATAACCTAAAGAACGGGCTGTAATGAAATTATACCCTATATTACGACATCTTGATACAATGATTTGAGGAGTCTTCTTGATCTGTCAAAGTGCTAGTTGCAACGGATTGTGCGAATAGTTTAAGTTTTTAAGTTTGTTCTATTGAACTCGTCTTAAGCTGTTATTTTCTACTAAAAAGTTAAAAAAGTGATACCAAGTCAAGACAAAGTTAAGGAAATAGGAAAAAGCAAAGTGATTGGTAGGACCTTCCCTTTCCTCCCATCAAAAATCGAACACAATGTTGCTTTCCTTTTTTTGTTTTCTCATAGTCAGAATTTTTCCTTTCATGGGTTTGTTTGTGCCTTTCAAAATGATTTTTGAACAATATTTTTTTATAAATTTTAAAATTTATTTTTGTGGAAAATAGCTTAATTAATGAAAAATCATTTAAGTCAATGAAAAATAAAGCATGTTTTGAAAATTGTCTTTTTCCTTTTCAAAAGTTTTAAAAACAACAATTTTTAAAATAGCAATTTAACTTCAAGTAAGCCAAATATGAAATACCATATCATTATATTAATAGCATTTTTTTTATTTTTAAAATATTTGTAACGTCTCAAAAATTTAAACTTTTCTATTTAGGTTGTGTTAATGAAATTGTTTTTGTTTTTGTGGTTAAGTGTTTTAGTTATTTATTTGAGATCTGGAGTTCGAGTGGTACCATAAGTGTTTTGCATTTCCTTTTTCTGAACATTAGAGGTTGAGGTTGTGGCATAAATTGATTTCTGCGCATTTAGTTTCAACGATGAGCCTAGTAGTTAAAGGGTCAAGTAACTGTTTATCTGTCTTCTAGTTACGAGTTTGAATCCTTGCCCATATGTGTGCGAGTATTTATTTTTTTGCATTTTTTTGGCAAACTAAATTTTTAAAAATCAAATTAAGAACCTCTTCCTGGTTTATTTCTCTTTAGTTTTATCGTTCTTTCTTTTGTTTGCCTTGGTTGTCTATAGTGTGAGAATTTCCACTGAATTGAAATGGCTGTTACTTCTGTTGTTGCAATTTGAAACGTTAAATCGTAAGTTTTTTAGAAATCTTTGAGTTGATATCTAAACTTTGATAATGATGGTTTAAACTTTGAAAATGATGATAATTGCGAATTCGATGGACTTGTTATTTAAATGCATCTTGGTTTACTTTAGGCGCAGATCATGACGGTAATCCTCCCGTAACTCTGTAGTTCGAGATTGCGGCTTGTGCAAAGGTGAGGGTTAATGTGTTGAGGTATCGATAAACTTTGAGTGTCGACCAATTGTGTTTTGTGAGTTAAATTTCTGAATTGGTTGCTTTGAAATTGATTTAGGCTTCAGAACAACGTTTGGGACCTTTTGTCTCGTTATACTTCAGGTAGGGTATCGAATTCCCTTAATATCTTCTGCATTTTTCTGCATTTTCTTCCCAGTTTCGCTGCAATTCGAGGGCACACGAGCGTGTGTCCAGGCCGTGTGCCATATAAACAAGTTACAAGAGACATATGGGTTACGCCCACGGCCTTGTGCCAGATCGTGGGTGCATACTGTTTTGTACCACACAGGCTGGGCACACGGGCATGTGTCAGACCGTGTGTGCGTACTATTTTGGGAAATAGGATACAGGGACACAAAGGCTGGACACACGGACGTGTCCTAGACCGTGTGTGTATATTGTTTTGTACCACATGGGCGTGGGCCAGACCGTGTGAGCATACTATTTTGCAATTTCAGGTGCAGTGGTCACACGGGCCAGACACATGAGTGTATGCTTGGTCATGTGTCACACACGGGCTAGCACATAACCATGTGTCAGGCCGTGTGTAGTGTATTATCGTGTAATAACTCCCCGTGAAGCGATTGTACTTTAACCGTAGAACTTGTATGATCAAAATTGACTATTAGAAGTTGTTATGCATGTTGGTAACTCGATACTGAGTATGAGACCGGTAATTTACCTACTGATAATGAATGCTATGTATGAATGTGACTGAACTGCTTCTGTGGTCAAACCACTCAGGAATAATTACTGAACTGGATGCGACACTATAAATACTGCGATACTACTACTGAACTGGCATTGACACTGTAAACACTGCGATATTACTATTAAACTGACAGTGACACTATAAACACTACGACATTACAACTGAACTGGCAGTGATACTGTAAACATTGCAATATACGACTGGATTAGCAGTGACACTGTAAACACTACTAGATTTCCACTGAAGTGCAATACAACCGCTTACTTGGTTGAGACTTACGAATTTGTTTATAGAATATTATGTTAATGAATCTTATAAATCTTAATGCATTTGTGCTAACTCGTTCATTGGTTTTTCAAGGTCTTCTCAAACTTGACGGTCGGCGAACAAGGTGGCTCAATCATCATTAGAACTTTTAGGACTTATAAATAGACTTTAGTTATGCTACGATTAAACTTACTTGTGGGAACTTTTGAATTTGAAATGATGTTTCATACTGGATGTTGATCTTAATACAATTACGACTTAGCTGTGTGTTTGCTTTTATACGAGAGATCATATTTTTCCTTGTGTTGATGTTGTGACATTCTTGACTTAGTCGTTTCATCTAAGTTGGGTTTAGAGTGTTACAATATTAAAATATAAACATTAAATATTATATTTTTAATATTATTAAACATACATATTTAAATATGAAAAAATAATTTGTACAATACTAGCAGAATTTTTAGACTCTACAAAAAAGATTAGAGGTTGATAAATATTTTATAAAAGTATATTAAAATATTTTAAAAAATAAAATTCGTGATAATTTTTTTAAAATTGTTTGTGGAATAAAAAAAATACACTATTAATGTGCCAAATACTAACTTTTAAATATTATATTATTGTCATAATTAATATTATTTATTATTTTAATCAAACTAATATTTAATATTATAGTACTATTGTTTGAATCAAAATTTTAAATTTACTAATTATTTTAAATTTTAAATAGCATTCTTAATAATTTCTTAATGGTTTATAATCTATTTACTAAATATTTAATAATTAAAAGTTTTAAAATATCGAATTAATACTTTAAATAGTATTATTTTGGGACTTGGGTACTTCATATCAATATCCTTTGAATATTATTACTAAATTATTACTATTTCAATTATAAATATTAAAAATAATATTTGGTAATAATTATATCAATATAAATAATAATTATAGCTAATATTATTAATTTTTAATAGTAAGCAATGATATTTTATATATTTAAAATTAATAGTAGTTTTTTTTTTTGGTGAATTACATTAATATGGCAAAGCCTAAATAATAAACGTAATTACCACGACTCGAACCCAATCACATTTGGGATGGTGAACACTCTTGACCATCAAGTCATCACATGGGATACAAAATTAATTATAGTTTATTAGATAACATGCCTTGCAGCTACGTATACACATTTAATTATTTTTATTATTTAATAAAATATATTATTTTATGTAATTAATTAAGTAATTGTTATAAAATAAAATGAGGGTAAGTAAAAATATTTTTAATTATGTGAATATAATTCAACATAAAATAAAAGTACCAAACATCAAATAATAATAAAAGTTGAATGTATAAAATAATAATTAAAATCAAACTTTTTTTGGTGATAGAAAAAAACTATCAAATTATATTAAATTTTTATTTTTCTTCTACTTAAATGAAAATGTGTTAGTAATGAATGTTTGTGATAAATAATTTAAAACAATTATTTACAACAATACCCAATGTTTTTTTTTCTTTTAACAGTGTAATACAAGTTTTAGGTTGAAATTTTTTTGGGTAATCTAATAGTTTCAGATTTTGTTTGAAGAAAAAAAATAGATTTACAGCAAGATTGAAAGTAAAAGTCAAGGTTTATCAAAATTTAGGAATTTGAGTACTCGATATTAATTTCTTTCCTAAAAAAAATTAAAATTAACCCTAATTTTTTACTTTCCATTTTATTGTAAATTTGCTTTTAATTTTTTTCTTTAAAAAAACTGAAAGTAATATATTATCTAATTTTCTTTCTCTTAAAACTTGTATTACATTGAGGAAAAAAAAAAAAGAAAATTAGATGCTTTTTTTATTTTAGTGAGGTAGATTAAATTTTAGATCTAAAGTTTAGATTTATTCATTTTAATTTAAGGGTTAATAATAATTTGATTTTCATAGTTTTCATTTTAAAAATTCTCACTATAATTGTCACCATAATTTTATAGTGTTATTTTTTAATAAATAAGTAAAATATATGACTAAATTAATTAGTTTAATATTAATATACTATCAAATTAATTAATAGTTAATTAATTTTTTTTTTACGAATTACAAAAGGAAAACAAAACCTTTATAATAAGGCAACTAGAGCGACTTAAACCTAAACTGAACATCTTGATCATCGAATCAACACGAGATTTTAATCTTATTTTTTTTAATTATCACTTGATAATAATTAGTAATATAATACACAATAAAGTGTATCATTATGGTTCAAAAGTTTCACCAAACCTATAATATATATATATTATAGGTAATATTTTAGTATCATGTCAAACCTGCAAACTTGATCCAAACTCGACCCAATTTCAATCTGGATTAGTTAAATTGTGAACCAACAGTGAATGTCTTACAAGCAGTTTTTAGAAAACAAATGGTACAGACCCGAAACATCCATTGCAAGCGGATCCAATTTGTAATCATTTCACTTTGATCTGCATTCAACCTCTTCTATATAGCATATTCATACATTTGTGTTTTCAACTATGTACAATGACAAAATGCATTGAAAGAATCACAGTATGAGGTGATAGGAGGAGGTAAGCATTTTATCTAAAAATGCTAACAATTACAACAGCAATGTGATTATAGGAGAAAAAGAATACCGGAAATAATAATACTTCATGAACTCCGTCTGTAATCGCCGGTCATCATTCCTTTAATACTTTTGGATAGCCAGATTGCCGTCTCCCTTGGAGACACCTTATCTTTCCCGAAAGGCTTCAAAACTATGGACAGCTCTTGAAATCTGTTTTGCTGCAGCAGCTCTGCAGACAATTCAAGAAGCCCTTCAAGTGCCTCTGCCCTTTGCCTATAAGAATTGACATCCAAAGTTTCCTTTGCTGGTTTCTCATCTTCTGTCACACAAGATCTGGGCTTCACAACCTCCGGTGAGGAAGTTGAGTTCCTAATATCCCTTTCTTTACCACCACAATAATCTGAAACATTTGGTGTTGAAATTAAAGCTTCAGAGCAACTTGATGCAAGGGTCACCGGACTTGTCATGTTTCTCATATCCAATTCATCTCTCACGACATTGATGGGTTCTGGAGATGAGGAAAAGGAGTTGCTGATATCCGTTTCTTTAACAACGGAGGGCATGGAGTTCCTACAATCCATTTCTTTAACACCAGAATAATCCAAAACATTTGGTGTGGAACTTAAAGCTTCAGAGCAGCCTGATGCAAGGGTCACTGAACTAGTCATGTTTCTTACATCCAATTCATCCCTCACAGCATTAGTGGGTTCTGGAGACGAGGAAATGGAGTTCCCAATATCCATTTCTTTAAAAGTGGACGGCATGGAGTTCCGAACATCCACCTCTTTAACACAAGAATAATCCGAAACATTTGATGTTGAACTTATAGCTTCATGGCAGCTTGCTGCAAGGGTCACTGGACTAATCCTGTTTCTCATATCTAATTCATCCCTCACAACATTCATGGGTTCTGGAGATGAGGAAATGGAGTTCACAATATCCATTTCTTGAACACCGGAGGTAATGGACATTTCTTCGACACCAGAATAATCCGAAATATTTGGTGTTGAACTTAAAGCTCCACAGAAACTTAATGTATTGGTCACTGGACTAGTCGTGTTTCTCATATCCAATTCATCCCTCATAACATTTATCAGTTCAGGGGATGAGGAGATGGAGTTCTCAATATCCATAACTTTAACACCAGAAGGAACAGAGTTCCTAACATCCGTTTCTTCTACACCAGAATAATCTGAAACATTTGGTGTTGAACTTAAAGCTTCAGAGAAATTTGATGTAATGGTCACTGGACTAGTCGAGTTTCTCATATACAGTTCATCCCTTGCTTCATAGAAATCTTCCCCGGCAGTCAGTCCGCTTACAGGGAAACTTTCCACAATGCTAAACGTGCTTGTATGGGCATCATCCCTAACACTTAAACAGCTCATAGGGGCACCATTATTGCTACATGGCCTGCTAATGGGGCAATCTTCACCAGCAGTTGGTCCACTTGCAGGGGCATTTTCCCCAATACTTAATCTGCTTATAGGGGCATCAACATTTCTACTTGGCCTGCTAAATGGGTAATCTTTACCAGCAGTTGGTCCACTTACAGGAGCATTTTCCCCCATACTTAACCTGCTTATAGGGGCATCATCACCGCTACTTGGCCTGCTTATAGGATCATCATCCCAGGTACTTGAGGTGCTCACAGGGGCATCATCCCTACTACTAGGGCTGCTTATAGGAGCATCATCCGTTCTACTTATCTGGCTTAAAGGATGATCATCCCTACTAGATGTCCAGCTAAAAGGAGCACCATCCCTACTAATTATCCTGCTTGCAGCTGTATCATCTTTATGAACAAAATTTTCTTCAGAAATCAGGACCGGAAGGCCTAAAGGGGCACTTTGACTGACTTTTTCATCAACTGAACTGGAATGAGCCTGCACTGGATCAGATTCTTCAGTTGAAGATATGACAGATTCTTGATCATACCTGTAGCTTTCTCTCAACAGAACCTCAGGCATCTCTGATTTCAGAGCAGGTGAGCGGCATGGTGGATGCAATTCCAAGTTCTTCATGTCAGTGATTATCCCATGATCTTCTGTCTGTTCTGTCATGTTAATAAACTGGGTTGTTTCATCATCACACATCTCAAATGCTTGAATTGAGATTGAAGATGAGACAGAATTGCTGCTATCTGTTCGGACCGCCTTGGTAGATTGACTTAGAGCTATCTCAGTCTCAGCCTCTCGTTTTACCTCCCTAGAAGCATTTGAAAAGTAAGAGTCCGGCGATTGGCAAGAAATAGCCTCACACTCCTGGTTTATTTCTGTAGATCCTATCTTGCTTCTGTTACTTGCCCCATTTGAAACATCAGTTCCAGCATGTTTCATTTTTCCTGTAATAGATGATCTTCTTGCAAAGTTGTAAGAAGTAGTTCTGTGCTTAGAAGGTAGACCTTCTTCAGCAACATGCTTCCAAGGTGCATGTGGAGGAGTCCCTTCATTTCTAGGTTTAGTCTTAGAGGAGGATTCAATTACAGGTAACTGGAAAGAAGAATCTTGCAAAATAAGTGAGGATACCAATAAAAAAAATAGATTAAAATTGAACCACTAAGTGGCAATCATACCTGGTGCTTCAAATGGTGTGATCCTGGCATCCTTTTAGCAGAATCTAATGGTAATTTTGCTGAAGCAACAGTGGGTGTATTTGCATTGAATTTTGAACCTGGAGCTGGACAAGCAGGTTTGAGAACTTTGGGTGATGCCTCTATATTATTTCTCTGAGTCAATCCACCTACAGCTTTTGTACAGCTACCTCTCATAGGGGAACCACTTTCTCTTACTTTCCCTTCTCTCAAAGCCATAACCATACTTTTGATGTCTTTTGGTTGCTTTGATTGCACATTAGATTCCTGCTCCACATAAGAAGGTTTCATCATTCCTTTTTCATCGACTTCACCAGCTGAAATAACAGGGCAAATCTCTTCTCCCTTAGGATTCGAATCTGTGGCAGTGGCCTTATTATTTCTATCTGGAACCCTTGTGGCAGTGTTTCTGTAACTGGAATGCAAACTATCTTTATCGCTACATGAGCTACTACTATTCTGACTCTCGGCCATATTTTTCCTAATACCACGACCGGTGGTAACATGCTTATCCAAGCAGCAGTTCTTCGAAAGGTAGCCGAATGATGGACAATACTTATCAACATAAGGCTGCACATAAGGGTGCTTCAAAAGCTCTGATGCCTAATCAAGGTAAAAACCCAAAATGTTACATTGCAGTCCTGCATGTGGAGAAGCCTTAGAATTAAGCAAAAAGAAACTCTTACACTTGGTCGATGCTCTGGATTCTTTCTTAGCATGCCCTTGATAATTGTTTTCCTGTGTGTGTAACATTAAACAGATTAACCATCACGTAGTGAGGAGTTGATTACTCGAAAAAGTTTACAGCATTAATCATGTTAAGCGTAACCACCCAAATACAGATTACTTAGTCCCTTGGGATTTTAAACAAAAATTCACTATTCAGTGCTGCATAAAAGAGGGGAAAGAAGAGTTTCCAAGAAACCAGTTTCAAAATTCCTTGACGTGTAATAAAGAATATGATTAAGAGATCTGCACTTAATTGAAACATAATGCATGAAAGAATACTTAGCAAAATGAGGAAATGAGCAAGGGTAGAAAAGCACAGGTAGAGCATGAAAAATCACAGAGAATACTTGAGTCATCATGAAAACCTACAACAAGAGTGAACTCGAAAGTTCATATTAGACTTACAACGATGGAGAGTAGCAAGAAGGCAAAGGGCCAATAGAGGAACGATTTATCTTGCTTATCAACCCTGCCATGTCCTATAACAAGGTTGATAAAGATTAGTTGTAAATTTGTATAATTTACATGGTTAGCGGAGGCACGAAATTAGTAGCTTGTAGAAAACTTATGATAGGACATCACATCACACCAGACAAGAAGATAATATTAAGTACTTTGAAAGCACTGTTTACAAGTGGATCAAAGAATTCGTGGAAAACTGTTATAAATCTAGCAAAGTTGCTACTACTCAAATCCAATTTAGATAACCTACTGAGAAAGTTTCATTACATTTGGCAATGGAAAAAACTTCCACAAGAAGATTTAAAGAAAAAAATACATTTTATAATTTCCTTGTCAATAAAACATCAAATGAAATTTGTGCTATTTGTCAAAATGGGATATAACTCTAAACTCATTCCGGAATACAAGTAACAGATTCAACCAAAAGAACTGAGAGAATTATTACCAAAGCTTTAAAAGCAGGACGACGAGCAGCCATCTCATACATACAGCACCCTGTTGAACAAGAAGAAATTCAGCCAAAATAAAAGGAGAAGAAAAAAGAAAAAGAAAATACTTGTACATGTCAAACACTCAAGAAAAGACATACCTAGAGACCAAATATCAGACTTAAAACCATAAGGGATATCTGCAAGCAGCTCAGGACACATGTAATTGGGAGTTCCAACCACCTGAGACATGTAGTAAACAACTATTAACTAGCACTAGAACTAAAAATAATCATCACATTCTAATATAAGAATAAATACACAAAACGAAAAATGATATCAAAGGCAAATAAGTTTTGTATTAACTGAAAGTCAATATAAGGGCTTGAGAATACTAAGTTTTAGACTAGCGGTTGTTCTCATACTTGTACCCCAGCATTTGAGGCTCAAGAAGCAGGTTTCAACCCCCTCGTCCCTACTGCCTTTGTCCAAATGTATCAAGTATGAGGGTGGGGATTGAGGAATACAAATCCAACCAAATAGGTACAGTTATAAAAGAATTTTATGTCTTTGGACATATATAATTGATACAACATATGAGTGACATAGTTGATTTACAGTAATCCAGTATGTAATCCTTGCACAATGTTTAGCCTCTTTTACATTAAATTATTAATACAAGACCATTAAAAATGTTAAATGCATCACTATAATCAAATTTAACCCACTTTAACTAAGTAACCAGAAGACGCATACATGCATATTTTTTCAATTCCTCAGTAATGAAGTCATCTATCCCCAAAAATACTAAGGTATCAATAAATGATTCTTTTTCTGTTTAATTCTTTCCTTGAAGAAAAATGATTGTGATTATTTATCTTAATCAAATATTATTATAATTTTTACTTGGCAATAAGTAACAATTTGTTCTCAGTACATAAAAACTAAAACTAGCACCAAGTTTAACTGCAAGCTAGGAACACACTTTGCATGTTCATTTAACAAATCATATTATTTTTCCAGAACATGTTAGACTGTGACAGCTAACCTGGGTAGAGTGGAATATGTACTATCATATGAATTATCTACTCTATGAATAATATGCTACCGCCATGCAAGATTTTTTCCATAAGAGTATTAAAGGAATTGAGGAATCAGCCAACAGAACACAAATATAGAACACAACTCTATTTCAAGCTTTGTAGCATAAGCTTATTTATTACCCAACTGAAATGGTAGAGAAAAATGACCCCAAAAAAATGTTTTTCCATCCTCGGACATGGTTGAAAAAAGATTAAAAAGGAAATGTATACAAAAGAATAATTTCATTACAAAGTACATACCGAGGAAGCCAAATCATCTGCCTTCAGAGTTTTAGCAAGCCCAAAATCCCCTAAACCAGTACAGATCAGAAAGGAAATTTAGGATAACAACAGAATAGACAATCAGGTAGGCTATCTAATATAACTCGATACGGAAACAAAGAGAAAGAGAGAACCTGTAAGAAACCAAGAAGAAAAGGGAAAAGGCAAACTCACCAAGGCGAACATCATGATCTTTGGTAAGAAATATATTGGAACACTACCAAAATAGTGCTAAAGTCAGTCCATGAAACATAAAGTTAATAGAAAGACCAATATAAATTAACACATTCATACCTTTATGTCCCGATGAAGAACAAAATTTGAATGCAGATATTCAACTGCCAGAAGTAGCTGCGCAAACCACTTGCAGAGTTTCTGCACAAAGTTCACAATCATCAGTGTTAACTTGTAAGCCATAACCTAAGAAGAAACTAACTTGTAAAAATTCAGTAGGTATACAGAAATTAGATTACCTCCTCAGGGAAATAGATCCCATTTGATTTTTTCATCAATTCAGCCCTGTTAGAAACAGTAAACATATTAACTTATTGCAAATTTTGCAGAAATCTGAACACAAAAAACTTCAAATTAACGTTCTCCATGCAAATACGGAAACTCACATATCGCCACCTTCACAGTACCCAGTAACAATGCAAACATAGCAACCCTACATTACAATCACAAAACTCAAAATCAACAGGGGAAGAAAACGAAAGGTAATCACGTACTCAACAAGCTACAAGTAAAAGTAGATTTTGATTCGAGAATCCTAGCAAAAATAAAAAAATGTAGCACGGTAACTTACTTTCTCAACCCAGGCTTCCTTAAATTTAACAATGTAAGGGTGTTGAATTCGCGAAATAAGAGCCATCTAGGTTCCACAAAATTGAAACTAAATTACAAATTGGAAAATTAAATTCTCTATAACAGATTAAATTATTTAACAGGAAATAACAACTAACTTCTTGATATGCAGATCTCCTACAACGCTCCGTTTGCCGCGCCAATCTGATCTTCTTCAACACATAACTGAAATTCGAAAAATAAAATCGATCAAACAAAGTACACATTGCTAAAAAATCAAAAATTGAGAAATTAGAAAAGAAAATACTTTTTCTTCTCGGATTTATGATGGACGAGAATGGCAGCGCCGAAAGCACCACGGCCGATCTGTTCCATTATCTCGTATCGCTCCATTCTCGACTCCATTGCTATAAACCCTTTATACTCTATTTCTCCTCTTTTTTTCAAATCAAAGTTCCATGATTTCAAAAAAAAAAAAAAAAAAAAAAGGAGCAGCTAAGAATCGTTTTGAAAAAAAATTCAAAATTTTAGTTTTAAGACATTTCTCTCTCCGGATCTCGAAATAATTGCCGAATTCTTCGCTTCACCTCTAATCCTGCCAATGCATTTCATCAAGAATCAAACGAATCGTTTCGAAAATTTTCCCCAGTTTTCCTTTCGAAGTCATCGAAATCTTCGCCTAAGATCCTCCTCCTTTTCATTGCTGCTGAATTTTCACTACAGCTTTTCTCACTCACTTCACTCTGTAGAAAGAAATAAAACTGAATTTATTTATCTATTTTTCTTCAGTTATGGATTCTTTAAGCAATAGAGAGAGTTCATTTTTTCTTTGGAAGTCAATAGAGAGATGATGAATGAGTAAATAGAGCAGAATCCCCCAACTTAGTAGTCAACCGAAGTAAATTTTTTTATTTGTTTGTTTATTTAAGCAATACTCTACGCCGACACAACAGAGCCAGTTGGACTCCAAAATCATCTCCGTTTCATGTTACAGATTTTCAAGTGGAGGAAAATAATTTATGTAAGGTAAGTTATTAAAATAATTTTTATTTTATATAATAAAAATAAACAAAACATAATGTCAGCCTTAAACTATTTATAAAATTCAAAAGTTTTATGACATAATAAATTTGTTAATTAATGGTTAACGTAAAATAGAAAAGAATGCCACTAATTAAATCTATTTTAAAAATGTAGAATTATTATAAAATTGACGGCTACAAAAGGGGAAAGTGTGGAATGCGACAAGATGCAAAATTCCAGTGAGTTGAAAAACCAAATAAATAAATAAAACAAATTCAACTCTCTAGAATTTCGAATTTCGAATTAAATATATCGAGTTGTTCGAATTAATCAAGTTATTCAAGTCAATTCAAATTTTTTTGAATATATTCCCTGCAAAATTTTATTCTCTTATTTACTTTTCCTCACAATTTTACACTTTAAAATCCTAAATTTTTTTATTTTTCTCTTAAATTTTTACTTCTCACTTTTTACCCAAATAAAAAAATCAATATAATCCAAAAAATCCCTAAACTTAAATAGTAATAATATTATTTATATCTACTATTTATATTATTAAATTAAAATTCACATTTTACACTATTTATATTATTAAATTATTTAATCACATTAAATATTTATATTAAAATTAAATTATTAATGATGTCATAAAATATTTGTATTAAAATTTTATGTTGATATCAATTTTATATTTTATCTTTAAAATAATTTTTATTAAAAAAACACATTTTTACATTTAATATACTTTTCAAATTTCAAAATACATAATGATAAGAATTAAAAAATAATTGAAGCAACTAAGCAAGCAAAGAAGCTAACCGTATATAAAAGATTAATAAATAAATTATGAGATAATGAAAGTTAATAACAAATTTGATTACGGTGGGTGATAGTGGTTACAATAACCTAAAGTTATTTTTTAAAATTTAACTCGAACAAATATATTCGATTCGATTCGAATTCCATCACACTCAATTCGATTCGAGAAAATTTCAAATCGAGTTAGGATGATAAAATAGGATTCGTCAACTTGATTAACTCGAAATTTTTTCATTCGATTCAATTCGATTGAATGCTTATCCCTAGATAAGGGTATACTACATTGTGGCTCACTTAACTATTAAAATTTAATTTCCTTAATTTCTTTTATTTATTATTAATTTTGTTACAAAGAAATGACTCTTCTAAAAATTTTAAATTTTTTTTATGTTGGTCATGCAATGGCCGACACCCCTTGTTCTCGAATAAAAAAATTTCAAATTTTTTTGGTGTTGGCCATGCAATGGCCGACACTCTCTTTTCTCGAATAAAAAAATTTCAATTTTTTTTGGTGTCGGCCATTTTATTTGGTAAAAAATTAAATTTTTTGGTGTTGGTCATGTAATGGTCGACACCAACTTCCCCTCATTCTTTATAAATAGGGTTTAGTTTTTTTATTTTGAAGTTGTAAGTAAGAAATATTTCTCTCAAAATAATAATAAAATGAGAGTGTTTTATTATTTATCATTAGATGAGTGTTTTGTTTTGGAGGATAGTTGTGAAGTGTACAATAGAATTTCGAGGTTGAACTATATTTATATTAAAATTGAATTATTAATGATGTCATAAGATATTTCTATTAAAATTTTATGTTGGTATCAATTTTATATTTTATCTTTAAAATAATTTTTATTAAAAATACACATTTTTACATTTAATATATTTTTTAATTTCGAAATACATAATGATAAGAATTAAAAAATAATTGAAACAACTAAGCAAGCAAAGAAGTTAACCGTATATAAAAGATTAATAAATAAATTATGATATAATGAAAGTTAATAATAAATTTGATTACGGTGGGTGATAGTAGTTACAATAACCTAAAATTATTTTTTAAAATTTAACTCGAACAAATATATTCGATTCGAATTCCATCACACTCGACTCGATTCGAGAAAATTTCAAATCGAGTTAGAATGATAAAATATGATTCGTCAACTCGATTAACTCGAAATTTTTTTCATTCGATTCAATTCGATTGAATGCTCATCCCTAGATAAGGGTATACTACATTGTGGCTCACTTAACTATTAAAATTTAATTGCCTTAATTTCCTTAATTTCTTTTATTTATTATTAATTTTGTTACAAAGAAATGACTCTTCTAAAAATAACATAATAATAAATTTATCTTTTAATTTACATATTATTTTAAAAATTATAAAATGAAGTTACATAATTTAATTTTTAAAAATATATTAATTACTATTAAAAATTTATCAATAATAAAAAAAATCTAAACAAGCAACAAAATTAACATCAAATCATCATATGTAATATGTTAGTCAATAAAGCAACAGAAAATACGATTTCAGATAAAAATAATAAGAAAAATACATATTATATACAATTTTATCTAATTGATTTAACATTTTTTATTTGTTGGGTTATTCCTTCTCTAGCATTTAACATATAATTATTAATCTGTTGGTATTTGATCAATTCCTTTATCATTGAATCGAAATTTGATTCTAAATCATTAAGATTATTAGTCTTTTCATATTTTATATACTCTTCAAAATATGATTCATCACATTTCCACTTATGAATGAAGTTATGAAATATACAATATACTAGCATGACCCAACCTTATTTTTTAAACTATATTGAGGTAGTGTTGTTAATATTCGAAATGATTTTTACAACAACAAATAGCTTTTTAACCACATTTCAAAGTTTTGCATGTGAAAAATTAATAAGTTCACGAGCTATTTTAATACTCGAGTCTAGCTTCACTTTCTTAAATGGTACCATACCCTGCAATATGATGCAATAAAACTTTTTATATCTACATAACCAATTTTGTGATTTAATCGATCCAATTTTTAATCTATTTTGAGATTTCTCAAAAAAAAAAATATTTGTTAGCACTCTAGAATCTGAGGTGCAAATTAAATTATAATCTTGATCATAATGGCTTTTATAAAGCTAATTTGCAGCTGACTTATGTTGGCGTGTCAATTAACAAACCAATTTTATAACCGTTCTTTTCATAATGTTTCGGTTACTATTATTACATACAAATTAGGTAAAGATGATATAGAGTAGGGTGATTTATCAAAACATAAAAAATTCGAAAATGTTGAAAATCTAAAAAATATTAGATTTTTTTTTGTAAAACAATATTTCGAAAATGTATTTTTTATATTTCGAAAATGTAAAAAAATATTTGTAAAAAATATCATATATATATATATATTTTTTTAAATTCGAAAATATGAAACACATTTCGAAAATAGAAAAAAATATTATAAAAAATTCGAAAATATATCTTACATCATCTCCTCCATGTTTGTCTAACCAGTGACGTATATGGGGACATTTTTCGTGTCGCCTAAGTCTCGGAACTAAATGCCATCTGAAAAATTGAAAAATAATTAGAATAATAATAATAATTAATAAAGTTTAAAAAATATAAAATCGAGACATCGAGTCACCTATTAACTAGTGGCATCGAATATGACATGTGTTCGAGGTTGGCAATGGAAGGCAGTCGGTATAATATCCATTATTGGAACAGATATGTGCAGCGGCCCATGGAATTAACTGCGGGATTTGTCACTCAACAAAGCTCTCGGTACAATGTCGCTAACACTGCCGAGCCCCAACTTAATTTCCCGGCTGCGTTGAAATCATCCAACAATAGGAGGTAGATGATGCTTATTCTATTTTGGCTAGTATCCGGAATAATGATACCGCCTAGTAATTGCAGAAGAAAAGCGCGAGCATGGTAGATAATGTCCAGCTGTGTTGGATTTTGCGGGAGATGTCTAAAGTTTTCGTATAGCTACGTAAACTTTAAAAACGATAATTTTCCGTTTTCAGTATCCGGGGGCACCTTGCCAAGTAACCGGTAGCAAGTGCCACAAGGATCGTCTAGTATACCCGGACCCGTTACCGCATCACCTTCAACGGGTAGCCCGAGCTGGATTGCAACATCTTCTAATGTTATTGTTGCCTCTCCAAACGGGAGGTGAAACGTGTGAGTCTCGGGACGCCATCTTTCGACTAGGACCGTTAATAAATCGGCCCGAATATTCATGTTCTTAATGCGGGCAGTAATCCCGAACCCCGCATCTTCGATATATTGTTCAGCTAATCTATGGGGCTTATAACTCGGATAATGATGCTGGGATCTAACCATCCTATAGAATTCCGGATTTGCTCGAATCGCGCCCACACGGTGTTTGTCATGACTACGAAGAATGACGTTGGGGTCCATAATATGAAGGATGAAACTCAGTCAATGGCGGACAAAGTCGGTCAACGACGGTCAAAGGCGGTTTCGAGGTGTTAGTGAGCTGGAATTTTGGTTTTGCTGAGCTAGAATATTTGTTTAAGTGAGGTGGAAATTGGGTGGTCCAATGCTATTTATAGTAGGGGACCATTGATGGTATTTTTGTAATTTTTGGGTGGTCCAAGATTATTTTGGTTAATAAATTTAAAATATGATAAAAAATTGTAATATAATAATAATAATTTTTATTTAAATATTTAAAATTAATAAATAATGTATTGTCAAATCAACATATTATTTGATAAAAATTGTAATATAATAATAATAATTTTTATTTAAATATTTAAAATTAATAAATAATGTATTGTCAAATCAACACATTATTTGATAAAAATTGTAATATAATAATAATTTGTACTTTAAATATGAAAATTTGATAAATAATATATTGTTAAATTAACACAATATTTGATATAAATTGTAATATAATAATAATCTTTTTTATTTAAATAATGTTAAATTAATTTTAAATGTAATTTAAATTTCAACTTAAATTTTAAAGTAGAATTTTAAATTCAAACTTATATAATTATGAAGTTTAAATTATTTAAATTTAAACATGTTCATTAATTTCCAAATTAATTTCAACTTAAATTAATTTTCTAATTAATTTTTACACAAATATTCTTCGTGTATACTAGTGGACATGCGCTCACTCTTTGTCTGACAATCCGGCATTACGAGAAGATTGACCGGAAATATAGACACGATGTGGGCAATTGGATCGGTTATGGCCAGGCCTTCTGTAAACACTGCACAATTTCGACTCCCCTGTCTCCCTAATGTCTATATCAGAGCGAATCCTCATCGAAAGTGGTTGACCCTCTAGGCTTTCTACGGAGACTATGATCCGGTAGCATCTCAAAAGCAACCGGTGGAACTTCTCAGTTCGATACATCTGGCATTACGGGAAATTCATTCTCCCATATACGCAATGTGCGTTGCAGCGTGTACACCTCGTCTATGAATTGGTCGACATTTAATTTGCAAGTCGCACAAGCTGCATGAACATGCGCACAAGGATATAGGAGAGCTTGAAATCTAAAGCACTCGCGTCGCCTGTTTGCCAGATCAACTGCGTACGACCTCAGTGGAACACCCGAGCGACGACCGGTGTACTCTGAAACCCGAAAAATCTCCAACTCCCGCGAATAAATTTCTGCACTCATTAAATGAGCTCTCTGACTATTTGCCGCCATGGCCCTTCGAATGTCCTCAACGTACACGTGTTCGGCCTCCATCTGCGCCACTTGTCGCTACCCCATCGTAGGCATCAATGTGAACAACCTATAGAAGGTTGTCGAGAAAACAACAGCAATTGGTAGATGTCGTGTTCGCCTCAAGACAGAGTTAACTGACTCTACCAGATTGGTCGTCATTTGGCCAAATCGAGCCCCCTCATTGTAACTTTGTGTCCATTGATACGTCTGGACGCTACCCAACCACCCACGAAGATTTTTGTTATTTGGTAAATGTTTCATCTTAGCTTCAAGCTTTGCAAATTTTTGTCTGAACCTCTGCGGTTCAAATTGATGAGCTGCATATGCATATGGAATTTCGAATAAGTATTTTTTATATTTCACAAACTGATAAAATTTAAAATTAAATTGAATAAAAAAATACAAACAATAATTATTACCCATTTCCACGAATTCTGCTTTCCATTCTTTATTTTTATAATCACTATGAAAGTTTGCCAACATGTGCCGGATGCAATAAACAGACCTCCACGGAACCTTCCATCGCCTTATTCCAGCAAGTAGTCCCTTTTATCTGTTCGATATAAGGCAAATATTGTCTTGCCTAACAACGTGCCTTCTCAGATTTTTTAAGAAAAATTCCCACGACTCGAAGCACTCTTTCTCGACTATGGCGAATGAGATCGGAAGTACATTTCGATTGACGTGTTGTGCAACAGCAATCGGTAGTATTTACGTGTATTTACCGTACAGTCAGGTTCCATCAACTTGTACCATCGGTTTGCAGTAAGGGAAGGCCTTAACACACGGGTCAAACATTCAAAATAATCGGTGAAAACGTTGTTTTCTCGGATCAATCACCCCGTCTGGACCTTCATACGGTAGTGTTTGTAAATCAGTTACAGTCCCCGGCACATACTCTTGCATCGCGGCTATCCACCCTTGGAGCTTGTTGTATAACGTATCCCAATCACCATACAACTCCCGCATCGTCATTTGCTTCGCCCACCATGCCTTCCGGTACGAAACCTTATAATTGAAGCGAGCTTGCATGGGCGAAATATAGATCGATATCTTATTCAATGGAGACTCTTTCACCATAGGCATGATGCAGTTGCATATGGTCTTTGCATCTAACTTTCGATGGTCTTGCGTCATACGAGCCATGGTACATGTGTGCGAACCTTCCATTTTCTTTATTGTCCACAGTTGAGTCCATTGCATTAACGCGGCTTAGATACGCCACTTACACCCACTCTCGGCTTTCAAACATTCTCCGATGTACAAAGACTGCAACGACTTCGTTACTTTATAATCCACAGCTAACTTTAAGCTATATTGTTTTATTGCATTTAAGCATTCATTCTTGTTCTCAAATTATTGTCCTACGAACAACTCTTCTTCGTCGGTTTGTTCGTCGAGTAGGTGAGTCGGAACTATGTTTCTATATTCCGAAAACTCACGAACTCGACCCGCATCTGGGTCTATGTCGCTCATGAAGGCCCCCGGATTATTCCTAATAACTATACTCGGGCTCGTATTTCCTCCTGAATGGGTGTTAACATCATCACCCTCCACCGACCCCTCATCATCTAAGTATTCGGGGATGTCATCCAAATCGGGGTCTTCCAAAGCTTCATTTTCTTCATCATCTTCTATTGGGGCCAACACTTCCGGATGAAATTGTAGATGATGACACGAGTTTTGGATGTTATACGAACATCCACCGGTGTTTGGATTTTCTGGAGTAGACCCTCCATAACCCGATTAATCTTTCCAGCATACATTAAGATCAATATCTATTCCAGAACGCTGACTTATTGGATTTAAGACTTGAATTGGTTCGGGGTGTGATATCTCCGCGAACAACTCAATGGGGCATGGATTTTCAATCTCAAATGGGCAATAAATTTCAATCATTGTCCCTAGATCATTATTATCAACAAGCTCCATTTCAGAGAACTTTATCGGATCTGATGAAACCGAAAATTTGTAAAATAGTCTCAACATTTGCTTCCCGCAACGAGTAGCTATCTTTGTACTGATCTTCCGTTTCAATTCATCCAACGAAACACGCTTGTTCAGTCTCATTTCGATTTTTTCTCTGCTTTCAAATACACAACCTTCATCGTCTGTATTGATAATTTTTCCATCAAAATGAACATAAACAAAGAAAAAATTTGGAACTCATCTTGAAAAAACTTGAGATTATAAAAAAATGAACATAAACAAAGAAATTGTTGTACTGTTAATGAGAACAAAAAACTCAAATTTTTAGTACTAAAGGTTATATATATATATATATATAAATCTGGTGCTGGAGTTAAAGTTGATCTCGACCATTAACTATACTAGTGTTCTCTTCTTTTGATTATTTTCGTTTATTTCGTAAATTTAATTTTAATTAATATTTTTAATTTGTCGATAATATTTATTCCTTAACATTTTCACAACAAAATATTTAATAATTTTTAATAAATCAAAATTATATTAATACGATAAAATAATAAATCTTTTTGAATATTACAACAATACAAATTAAATTTACAGATAAAGTGCAATTATAAATAATTGTTAATATTAATACACGGAATTTTAAATTTTGAACAATAATACAAAATAACCTACAATACCCTAAACTTGCACAACTCGTCTCGGTTAGATAATGTCCATCTACTTGAAAATCTGGCCAATTTCAATAAATTCTTCTAACCCTCAAGTAATACGGGTCCATACTGACTGAATACCCGGCCAAATCATCTCGGTCGGCCGTTCGATGGCAGAGTTCCGTCAACCGACCTTTGATAGCATAACCTTTACGGTTATATCACATAGTTAAATTTAGCGGCAATTATATCATATACATATAAGATTTTCCTCAATGGCACAGAAAATCGTCTAACCACTGAAGACATATCTTTGCCGCTTCACATGACAGTATATAATTCAACTCCGACAATACATGACAGTATATAGTTCAACCCCGAAATTCGATTGTACACTTCACAACTATCCTCCAAACAAAACACTCATCTAATGATAAATAATAGAACACTCTCATTTTCTTGTTATTTTGAGAGAAATATTTATTACTTACAACTTCAAAATCAAAAAACTAAACCCTATTTATAGAGAATGAGGGGAAGTTGGTGTCGGCCATTACATGGTCAATACAAAAAAATTTAATTTTTTACCAAATGGCCGACACCAAAAAAATTTGAAATTTTTTTATCTGAAATGGCCGACACCCAAAAATTTAAATTTTTTTTCTCAAAAAGAGGGTGTCGGCCATTGTATGGCCAACACCAAAAAATTTTGAAATTTTTTTTCTCAAAAGGGGGTGTCGACCATGCAATAGCCAACACCAAAAAATGCAATTTTTTTTTCTCAAAAAGGCATGGCCAACACCCAAATTTTTTTTTTAAATTCTCGTATTTTCGTATATCAATAAAATACCGTATTTAAAAAAAAATACTTAAGTGTCAGCCATTGCATGGCCAACACCAAAAAACACATTTTTATGTCTGACACCAATTATTGGCCAGGTGGTGTCGGCCATTAGATGGCCAATATCAATTTTTACTGTTCATTTTAGGTTATTTTGGTGTATATTTTTGAATTTGGGTCATTTTAGTAAATAATCAAAATTTTTGGATTATTTTGGTAAATTACCCTATAGAGTATAATATAATCTTTATAAAAAAGTTTTTGTAAAGTTTTTGATAGCTTTTATAATACTTACGCTTAAATGGTATTTTTAATAATATATCGGCTAAATTTATTATAAATTAAAATAGAGAAATATTTTAAATGGAATTAAAATGTAATAGAAAAATAACAAAATAAATAAAAATTAAAAAAACTAGAGAACGAAACATCATATCAGCAAAATACGTCTAGTGAGTTGTATCGACAGGGATGAGATGAAACACTAGAGAAAGGAAGCAGGAAACAAAACTTCTTGTCTCTATTCACCTACACACTTAAGGATCGAAGTAAGAGTGGTGAGCGAAAGCAACAATCTTACAGGTTGCTTCGTAAAATAGATTTGACTGTATCGACAAACGAACCACAAAAAGAGATCAAACTACTGAAAGACCACTGATAACCGCAAATCAAAGCCAAGCAATGTGAGAAAACTATCCACGAATGCAAATCTACCACAAAGGTAGACAAAAACGTGTCATAAGACAGAACCGTGCCACAAGATAGAGGAAAAACATGTCATAAAGGCAGATAAAAACTAAAATAAAATCAAAATATAAAAGAAAATAATAATTGAATATAAAAAATTAAGGAGAAAGAAGACCGACGATCAACGACCAACGTTAAAGCTGACGTCGCCGTTGGCTAATCAAAAACGAAAATACTAATGTGTTAAAATACGTGTTGATACAAGAATAATATAGAATCTATAATATAACCTTCAAACACCTAATTTGTTATTAGGTAAAAAAATTGCATGAAATATTTTGACTTATGTGTCCAACAACAAAGTATATTTTATTCAGTAATAAATATATAGTTATGTTTATAAATAAAACATGTCATAGAGTTAAATATTTTATTATTATTGTATTAAAATAATTTTTATAAGTTTGTATAAAAATAATTTATTAAACTTAAATAATGTATTTATCTTCGAAAAGTAGTGGCGGAGTCAAGGGGTAGGCAGGCCCCTGGCTTCCCTTAAAATAATTTTTTTTTTATTTAGGTCCTTTATAATTTATGGAATTTAAATTAGTAATGGTAAAATTATACTTTGATCCCTTAAAAATAATAAAAATTTGATTTAATTTTTTAAAAATTATAAAGATATAGACTATTAAAATAGTGTAATTGTATTTTTAATATTGTAAAAATGTACAATTTAATTCCGTCCCCCCAAAAAAAAATTTCTGACTCTATCACTGTCGAAAAGCTATAGAGCAATTGATAATTGTTTGTAATTGCATAATTACCCCAATTCTTAGTCTCCCTTTGAGAACTGGAGAGTGTAATTGAAATACTCCAATTACACTCAATTCAGTGATACTCTCCATTTACTACTTTTATCCAAGCATATCATTTCTATGTACTTACAAGTAATTTGATGAAATGATAAAATAGACAATGATAAAATCGTAATTGTTTCTATGTAATTACTAGCAATTGGATGAAATGATAAAAAAAATTCCTTTTAAGTTCCTTGGATGCTATTAAATTTGTTCATGGATCGGGTTATTCGGCCCAATATGAAGTTCTGCTCGATAAGTGGGAGAATTTGGGCAAAAATATAAGTTTAAAAAATGGACTTGGACAAAAAAAAAGACCCGTTTAGAAAACGGGCCAAGCTTAGGATAAGCTTTTTTGGCTCGAGCCCAGCCTGGCTTGAATACCTTAACAAAGTATTAGTACCTTTCACAAAAGTATCGATACCCTGCCTGGTATCGATACCGTTTTAAGGTTCAATGTTTTGAAAATTAAAGAAAAATTGTTTGAGTATCAATATTTCGTAGTAAGTATCGATACATTCCCTACTATATCAATACTATATGCTTTAATACGGGTCGGGTTGGTCCGGATCCATATTTAGCATATATAATCTAGGTCAATAATGGACAAAAATTTAAACCCATTTTTCGAATTAGACCGAATCTATCAATTGACCTTAAAATTTTATTAAGATCTGACACGAATCATTAACAACTCTAGATACCATCGACTTAAATAACTTTTTGAAAATATGATGTTGTTTTGAATTTGAAACTTTCCAAAAATTTCCATGAGATTGCTATTGATTAAAATAAAATTTGATAAAGTAATAATGAAATCAATTCTACTATGCTTTATTTGCTAAATTTCTTTTCGAGTGCTTGCGTTTTTGTTACTTTGCGTTAGTGCTCAATGATGTTAAGTTGTTTGCATGCTTAGAAATGAATTTCATGTTTAGGAATAACAATATTTTAAAGAAATAATTGATGGGAAAACTTTCAATCTTTTATGATTTTGAGATTTTATTCGCTTGTACTCAGTAATATGCAAGTTCTATGTTTTATTTATATAAAAGAAAGACATTCACTTTCAATTTTGTAAAAAAAAATAATAATAATAACTTTTCATTTAATTTTTTTCATCTTTTTTAGTCTTAGATTTAATGTTTTCTGTCAAATAATCCGAAATGAATGAAAAAATTAATGTATTTTTCATCCATTTCAATTTATTTTATTAAAAAAAGGTTAATGTGAGGGTTAAAAGAAATGAAAACTAATTAAAAGGTTACAATAACTTTTCTACAAATCTAGAGCGATAAACAAGTTATTATGTTTAAAAGAAATTGAAATCACAATAGAAGTTTATGACAATTTCAAGAGAACAAATAGATTTTGAATTTTAATTAATTTGAATTTTTTTATTTTAAGTTTATAGAATATATTAATTTTATTTTATAATTTAAATTTTATGTTAATAATTTTATCTTATTTTTATTATAACATAATAATTAATAATTGAAAAAAAAGCTTTCGGTTTGCTTACGTTCCAACTTTGATGTTCAAATAGATGTTGAAACAAATAATTTGATTGGTTGAAAAAAAATTTCGTTTTAATTGTTGTTGGAACATAGAATGAAACAAGACATATTATGACAAAACCGATTTAAGATAAAGTGAAACAGGGATCAAAGTAACGAGAGAAATAGTATGCAATATTTGTTAATGCAATTCGGATTTATCAATCCTATTTTACGGATTCTTACTCAAGAACAATTTTATTCTACAATTCGTCTAGATCAACGGTTGGCTAAAGTCCAAACTACCCTTACACGAATGGATATTTGCAACCTAAATATTAAACCCAAATTGTTACCCAATAATATTGCAAAATAGAAATGCAAGTGACTAAAAAAAACTTACGGTGACGCCACACTATTGTCTATTTATATGCCTCTTCAAGTGAACATTTAATAGTGTTTTAATAAACTTTATTGAAATTATCTGTACAAATTATTTGATAAATAATCTCATTGGTCCTATTATTATCAAGTTTCAAAAAGATTTCAAATCATTTAAGATAAGGATAAAGAATAATAAATCGAATCTCTCCAAGCATTTCAATTTTATTTACTTCTCTAAAGTGACGAATGGATGATGATCATATTCTAATGTACTACAAAATTTCCTCATCGTTTGTTATTTAATAATATTAATTTATAGGCCATTAAAAATCATATATGTCAATATAAAAAACTTTAAATACTCCGCAACTTATTCTAATTGTTGTCCAAACATGAAATGGGACAAAATAGTCAAAGTTTCCAATAATAACATATGAATAAATTATTTTTTATCAATTTAGTAATATAAAGAATAACAAATTAAAGATATTTTTGTTAGTTGGAAAAAAAATTCAAGTTCATGCGGGGAAACCCAACAGGTGCAAAAAAGGCTTTCACAATGGTTATTTGAACTAAACTGGGGTTTAAATCAAGAATCGGTAAAAAAAGATTTTAAATTAATTGAGTCGTGAATCAATATGAATCAGTTGAATTGAATTAAAAAAAATAGATTAAACTAATGATTGAATTGATTTTAATATATTTTTATTTTTATAAATTTTTAATAATTTATTTAATCAAATTGTTCAGATCGAAGAATTGATAACTTACCAATTTGACATTAACTACGATTGTAAAAACCTTAAATTTAATCCTTTTTGGTGCTAACAAGCCATTCTAAAAAAATTATAATTCAATTCAAGTTTTATTGTTTTAAAATGCAAAATCGTTGTTGTCACGCTTTTAAGTAATTTTATTTTTAACTCTTTTTAAAAAAATTCTAACTTCATCCTTTTTATACATATATATTATAAGATAAGTTTTTAACCTTTAATTAGATCTTCGACTAGAATTTTTTGTAAACGAAAAAGGAAGGAATTTGCATTAAGAAAAAACTCAAAATAAGTGCCTCATAATGGCGGAGCTTAATGAAGAATCAAGGGACCAAAATAATAAATTTTCATAATTTATAAAATTTAAAATTAATAATAATAAAATTTTACTTTTAACTTTTTAAAAATAATTAAAATTTAATTTAATATTTTAATCATTTAAAAATTATAAAAATATAAATTATTAAAATAATTAAATTATATTTCTATTCTCATAAAAATATATAATTTAATTCTAAAAAATTCAGAGTACATCATTATCACGTAAGCTGGTAGGAAGTAAAACAAACAAAAAAAAAAGACACCAAATTAAAGCAAAATAGAAAGGGTATGGTTCACAGAGGGACAGAAGCATTAAAAGCAGGTCATGGTGTTAATGCTTTATTCAGTGTACTTAATTAAATAATGGGTCTCCTCCTCAACTACATTTGTTGAAAACTTGAAATCGAATTAATTTATTTGAGTGTAAAATTGATTTGACTTTAGTCTAAAAAAAAATCAATTCAAAGTTTAAAAAATTTAATTTTATAAATGAACGACTATAATAAATATTAATAATTAATATAATTTTATGATATTACTTAAAATATAAATAAATGATAATTTTTTATATTTTTTGAAACCGTAGCATATTTATATTAAATTTTTATTAATAGGGAAAGTAATTAATAATAATTTTTTATGTTAAATTATAAAATGAAATAAATTTTAAAAAATATTAATTTAATATAAAATATTTTTAATACTATAATTGTATATGTATGATAAATATATATATAATTAATAATTATTAAAATCTATCAAATTAAACTTTAATGATAATATAATATATTATATAACTATTATCGAAATTGAAACCGATTATCTAGCCTAACTTTAAATTGATATATTAAATTAGTATATTATTAATACATAAAATAATAATGAAATATATACTATTAATAATATAAATTATAACTGTTACTAAAAATATTAATACATATATAACTATTATAATAAAATATAATATTACATGATTTTTATTTAATCCCAAAATCATGCATGCAATTAAACCCAAATAACGCATCCCAAAATCCACAGTCCCAAAAGAAATAAAAACAATTACAATTTCAACAAAAAATAATTTAAAATTAAATTTAAATTTAACACTTTAAATAAATCCAGTGTCCGAGACGAGAATTTCGGAGGCCCAAATCCAATCCTAAGCTCATGGATTACCTGAAAAATTTTAATTAAGGGGATGAGCTTCAAGTAGACCTGATCATGAGTCGGGCCATCAGACTCGATCAGAAGGTCGGCTCAAAAATTAAGAGGATTTGAACAAAAATATAGGTCCGAAAAATGGGTTTGGATAAAAAATAAGCCCATTTTTTAAATAGGTCGAGCCTTGAGTAAGAGTTTTTTGGCTCGAGCTCGGTCCGACCCGACCTGAATAAATTAACTATTTTTAATAAAAAATTATATTGTTATTTTGGTGCTGTTTTTTTACTGTTTTGGTTGCTATTTTTTACTGTTTTGGTGTTGTGTTTTTACTGTTTTGATGTTTTTTTTACTGCTTTGGTTACTATTTTGATGCTATTTTTTACTATTTTGGTGTTGTTTTTATTGTTATTTTTGTTGCTATTTTTTAGTATTTTTATTGCTGTTTTGGTTGTTATTTTGGTTGTTTGGATGTTATTTTTATGCGTTTTTATTTTTGTTTCGCTGTTTTTTTTAATATTATTTGAATATTGTAGAACTTTTGCTTTATTGTTAATTTTTCTACTACTTTATTTGCAACTATCTTAATATAAAAAAATTTTAATTTGTTTATTTTTAATGTTTGTTTTAAAGTTTTTAAGCGTATTTGATATATTATATATATTTTTAAATTTGTTGTACATAATAAAATAATCTTAAAAAATTAATATGGGCCGGGTCGGGCTCGGACTTGACTTCTATAATTCAGGTCGGATTTGGATAAAATTTTAGGCTCATTTTTTGGGGCAGGCCAAGCCTGAGCCTAGCAATTGGGCCTAAAAGTTTGTTGAAGCCCAACCCGAACCTGACCCGACCCGACCCACGATCAGCTCTAGCTTCGAGAGGTCAATGTGAATCCAAACAAGGTAATCAGATAATATTCACAATCTCAACTAGACCTGATTATGGGTTAGGTCACCTAACCCGAAGTCCCACCTGAAAAATGGGAGGGTTTGGATAAAAATATAAGCTCGAAAAATGGGTTTGGATAAAAATGAGGCCCATTTTCTAAACGGGTTGGGTCTCGGGTAAGAGTTTTTGGCTCAAGCCTCGACCCAACCCGAATAAATTAATCATTTTTAATAAAAAATTATATTGTTGGGTGCTGTTTTTTTACTGTTTTGGTTGTTATTTTTTACTATTTTTGTGTTTTGTTACTGCTTTGATGTTTTTTTACTGTTTTGGTTGTTGTTTTGATGTTGTTTTGCTGTTACTTTTATTTTTGTTTTTGTTGTTGTTTTACTATTATTTTTGTTGTTTTGATTCTATTTTTGTTGTTTGGATGTATTTTTATGCGTTTTTACTATTGTTTTACTATCTTTTTTAATATTATTTGAATATTGTAGAACTTATGTTTTATTGTTAATCTTTTTACTACTTTATTTGCAACTATTTTAATATAAATTTTTTTTAATGTATTTTAAATTTGTTTATTTTTTAATGTTTGTTTTAATGTTTTTAAGTGTATTTGGTATATTATATATTTTTTAAATTTGTTGTATATAGAGGTGATCAATGGGCTGGGCTACCCGGCTCGATCCGAAGGCCCGCCCGAAAAATGGGCAGGTTTGGATAAAAATGTAGGCCCGAAAAATGGGCTTGGACAAAAAACGAGGCCCATTTTTAAAATGGGTCGGGCCTTGTTTTTTTTTTCTTGACTCGAGCCCGGCCCGACTCGGCCTGGATTTATAATAATAATTTTATTTTTATTTTTAATACTAATTTTTTTTGCTTGTAATAATGATTGAATTGAAAGATAAATCAAATAAAACAAAGGAAATAAATTCTAATAAAAAGATAAAAGCATGCAATACATGCAAACAAATTTGAAAAAGGCAAAACAAATCCCCCAAATCTCGATTTGCTCCCTTAGCCTCCTAATAGTACTCTTCACTGACTAATCCTATGTTTAAGGGTTCATCTCTCCCCTTCCACTTGATCATCCAAATCTCATCAATTGCTTGTCAAATTCATCCAAAAAAAAAAGACTAGCTGCTTCTCCCTCAACTTCTCTGTGCATGAATATATAAATTTGACAAAGGCAAAACAAATCCCCCAAATCTCGATATGCTCCCTTAGCCTCCTAATAGTACTCTTCATTGACTAATCCTATGTTTAAGGGTTCATCTCTCTCCTTCCACTTGATCATCCAAATCTCATCAATTGCTTGTCAAATTCATCCAAAAAAAAAAGACTAGCTGCTTCTCCCTCAACTTCTCTGTGCATGAATATTTAAATTTGACAAAGGCAAAACAAATCCCCTAAATCTCATCAAATGCTTGTCAAATCCATAAAAAAAAAAAGGTTAGCTCTCTTGTTAACAAAAACCATGAAGTTTTTGTGTTTTTAACTTAAAATCAAACTGATTCTCTTATTTATTTAATACTCTATGTTTTGATATTTGAATAATGAAGGTTTTCAATTTGTAAATCTTTTTATTTTCTGTTTGTTTATGTTATTTTGCTGCCATTTTTATTATTATTTGACATTCATTATTAATACTATTTGGATATTGTAGAAATTTTGTTTTATCATTAATTTTGCTACTATTTTAGTTGTAACTATTTTAATATAAAAGGTGATTATTGTATTTTCAATTTGTTTGTTGTTTTACGAATTGTTTTAATATCGTTTTTAATTTGTTTGTTGGTTTAATATTTGTTTTAATATTTTTAAGTATATTTGATATATCATATTTTAAAATTATTTACATAATAAAATAATCTTAAAAAATTAATATGGGTCAAATAAGGCCAGGCTTTGGTTTAACTATTATAATATGGGTCGGGCTTGGGCTAATTTTTAGGGCTATTTTTCGGGCCGAGGCTCGAAAATAAATTTAAAATTTTATTGAAACCTGACCTGAACCTGACTCGGCCCGACCCATGATCACTTCTAGTTGTATATAATAAAATAATCTAAAAAAATAATATGAGCTAGGCCAGGTTGGGCTCAGATTTGACTTATATAATTAGGATCGGGTTTAGACAAAATTTTAAGTCTATTTTTCAGGTCAGGCCGGACTCAGACCTAACAATTGAGCCTAAAATTTTGATGGAACCCGATCCGACTCACGATCAACTCTAGTTTCAACCAATAAGATAATAAATCATTAAGTAACAATTTTACCAAAAATTTATGATATCAATTCATTCAATTTCTCAAATGTCATGTTCATGGCACACTTATGCAACAATGCAAGTTCTAGCCATACCGTCCGTTACACACTACGAGTCTTTCTAAAACTCGTCATTCGAGCACCAAACAATTGGAGTCAAAGCTTAGTGTGGTTAAACCACCAATATCAATCTTGCAGTTAAAATTGCCAGTTAAGGTTGCGAATGAATCGCTAAACTCAATTTGCAGAATAGCTGTCAATGGTTTGCGGGTAAACCGCCAATAGGTTGCAGACAAGCTGCCAATATCCTCAAAACTCCGATGCAGTATACTGACTAACCAATGATTGCGGGTATACCGTCAATACTTCCCGGAACTCTTCCGTCATCCACAAAACCAACCCCATGCAATGCAATATGGTATACTTTTCAATGATGCAATTCATGTTTATCATAGTTTCCATAAATCAATAACAACGACATACTTTCATGATTCATTTAATTCAATTTCAACTAATGTCATGCTCAAGAGTTCGGTTCGGTTCACTGAATTTAATTATTTCAGAAACTTTCATTTTGGATTTTATGGATTTTTGGACTGTTTAATTTTTCGGACATTATCTATAAATTGTAATTTGTTAAATATTTTTAATTAATTGGTAATTTGTTTTTTTATTGGGATGTTTTCGAATAATATGAATCGAATGAATGGTTTCAAAGTTGAACAATTTTGAAAGTTTTTCGCTGCAAAATTCTGAATTGAGTTTCATCAGCAAACATTTTAAGATGTCACATAAATATTTTACGTATGTCAAATTTTTCTACCAAAAAATCATGATGAGTTTTTATTGAAAACCTTCGATTTTCGGTTTTGGAATAAGGTATGTTTTGAAAATAAATAACTGAAGTTTCAACGTGCTAATGTAACCTTCTAAGTTTGGTCATAACATCCAGACTGAATTTGGGAGTTATAATAAGAGATTTGAAATGTACTTTGATGATGTTTTCAAGAACTTGAAGCTACTGATGGTCGGAGGAAGATATAAGAAAGCAATAGTTGCTATGATGTTAAAAGTATATAAACATGTTATTGTGTTTTATTATTATTACAAATAATTTTATTATAAGTTTTAATCTTATTTTTTTTTATAGAGTATTTAAAATTATTTATTGTCTCTTATCAACCCAAAAATAAAAAAATATTACGTTTCAGTGCATTTGATCTTATGTCTTCCTGTATTAATAACAATATTCATATCAATCGAGATAAAACTCAATCAACCGTTATATTTTATTAGTTGGATTTAAGTAATTGTAGCCATTGAATGAAATAATAAAATTTAAATTTTATTTTTATTTATGTAAATTAGTATTTGTAATCATAGATAAGTGTCATATAAATTTATTAAAATCTAATAAGAAAAAAAAGAAGAATACTCATGAGAATTGACTTGGGAGTATTGTTGGCGCATTACATCTGATGAGGTATATGTGGCCCACAGTAAAGGATAAAGGCTCTGATGATTTTCCCTATGGAAGCGCCACCCCATCACCATCAATCAATCCCTCATCTAAAACAACAAATAAAATCGCCATTTAACCATAATTATCCATCATCAGCTCTACTCTCCATGAAAATAACACTCAGTTCTTACAGTGGAAATGGAATCTCTCAGAACAAAATCTACAACTGCAGTACTTAAAAAGCATATAATAAAGGTATCAGAAACAATAACGGTATAGCTAACCAGGTTTTGCCAATGCATTATCATCTTTTAGAAATTAGATACGATTGCTTTGGCATGTTTGTGGAGAGTGACGTTGCCATGACTGCCATTTTTTGAAACGGCGCCACATCAGAACTGAAAGTTACAATCATTTCTCAAAGAAGTGTCTGAAAATGGCTGCACCATGCAATCATTTACTAATTTTAAATGCTATAAATTGGGAGCTAGCATCCCTACTTTTTCTTCACACTTTCTCCATCTTCTCTCTCGTTAACCTTTTGCTGCTGTATAGTCTAGTATGGCATCCGCCTGTACTTTAAAGCTTGTTACAACCAGAGTTTTCGTGCTGGCCCTCCTATGTTTGCTGGTTTTGCAAGGAGTTTGTGGTCCATCTCTTTCTTTATTTTCTACTTTTGTTACATTGGCTTATTTGGGTTTTCGTTTTGATTGTCAATTAGCTTATCCTTTTGATGTTTGGTTTGTGCAACTTTTTAACAGGCTGCGTTTCTGGTCATGGATGCTTCCAAGAAAAGCCAGCTCAAAATAGAAAGGTTCGTTATCTGTGTTTGTTCTTTCATGCATGACTTGAAAAAGAAACTTATATATACAACTATTCATGCTTGCAGATATTGCATGCTGATTTGAAGGAAAACAATGGATCCACAGCCGGCGCTGGGAATATGGAAAACTTTGTGGGATGGGAATTAAGGGCAGTGCCATCAGGACCAGATCCTTTGCACCATAATGGTGGTAGCCCTAAGAAGCCTCGGACTGACCCTTAAGTTACCTTTCCTCGCGCATGTTTTAGTGTTTTGTTGGGGGTGTTTAATGAATTATAACATAATATCTAGTTCGTTTCAGCTTCTATTTTGGAGGGTAATTGTTGTTCAATCATCAAGAGACTTTGCCTTGGTCTCTTATCTTTTTGTTCTCTGTTTTGAACTTTTGATTTTCATATATATATATATATATATATATGTATATGTAAATGTAAACGTTTGGAAGTTGTTTGACGGTTGACTTTCGTGTATTTTATCTTATGGAACTAAGTTTATATTGACTGATCTTAACTATAAAGAGAAGTTAAAAACATTGAAAATGAATGAACCCTTGGAGTAAGAACTAGCTAAAGAGTATAATCTGGGCTTTATAGTTGCTCCATGGTAGGGACGAAGATGACAGTAGTAGATCCTTAGTTCATAGCATTCGGAAGCTGTTAGCACGTCAATGGAGGGTTCACCCTATACACATAGGCGGAGACAGCAATACTGCAGCAGACCACTTGGCGCATCCAGGAGCTGGATATGATTTGAGCATTCTACGTGAAGCACCCACAAGCATTAGTTTCATTCTTAATAATGATTGTTATAGTTTATGAAGCCAGTTTGTGCTCGAATGGATTATTAGGCCACTAAGCCTCCTCCATTATAAAAATAATAATCTGAGCTTTATAATTAGAATAATATAAAAAATAAAACAACATTTGTAATATTTACCAAAATAGAATAAGTTTGTACGATTTGAGAGAGAAATTCGGTCCCATTAAACCGATTTTAACAATTTTCTAGCTCCATCAAGTCACTTACCAATTTTTAATTTATGATTTTGTAATTATAAATTTTTTGAAAAAATAAAATCGGTTCAGGCATATCAATTTCGAGGGAAATGTTATTTTGCCCGATCGATTCATCAATTAAAATCGGTTTATTTAGATCAATTGTTTTTGACATTTAAAAAAATTGATATATTTAACGAGAGTTGAATCGATTCAGTCAAATCAAATTTTAGGGTGGTTGAAAAATCGAATTCTTCCAAATTACAAAGAATATAATTCTCTCAAATTTTGACAAAAAAATGTAAATTCTAACAACCATAAAACCACCCAAATCAGCTTCATATGAAGGTTAAAAGAAAAAAGAAGACAAATCAGAAATATAAGTTTGAGTTTGAAGAATTGTTGGTGATCCAAGATTTGTGGTTAGGGTAATGAAAAGTTTACTTTCTAAAATTTATTATATTAAAACTGTATTATGATCATTTCTTAATTAGAAGTTATATTTTTAACAAAATTATATTTAAGTAAATTTTTAATAATGTTACTTTTCATAAACAGTAAATGGTTTTCCATCTTCACGAGTATAAGAACTCACTCTGGTGTTTTGGTTGGCCTCATGCTCTACATCATCTCTAGAAGCATTGCCACATCCTCTCCGCATTACTCTCATCTCTCTTCTCAAAGATCTCTTCCCATTTTGGAAGTGGAATACATTTGGTCTAGCAATGATTGTTCCTCCATCTTTTGTTGGATCTTTAAAGGAAGATGCCTTCATATAGTTCATAAATGGTGCTTTTGTTGTTGGAATAAAGTAGTACTGTAAATGAATCGAGCTTGACCGAATAAATTTTTATTCGTGTTCGTTTTCGTTTATTTATTTTTAAAGTTGTTCGTGTTCGTTAAGAATTTTAAATTTTTGTTCATGTTCGTTTATTTAAAATTATGTGTGTTTATGTTCGTTTGTTTAATGTTCACGAACATGTTCATTTATTTAATCAAACATGTTCACGAACATTAATCGAATATGTTCACAAACATATACACGAACATGTTCACGAACACATAATTGAACACGTTCACTAATAATAAATAAACAAACAAACAATAAAAACATACACAGAGATATTATTTTAATATTTTTATAAGAAAATATCATTAATAAATAAACGAGCCAATAAACGAGCTTGTTCGTGAACATAAACGAACCGAACACACCTCTGTTCGTGTTCGTTCGTTTATTAAACGAACATAAAAATTTTGTTAATACTCGTTTATTTAGCTTAATAAACGAACATAAACGAACAATTCACGAACAGTTCATCGAATATTCTGTTCATTTACACCCTCAAAATGAAGATCTCTTTCCTTTTTCAATAGCCTTTCATACATTGATGATGAGAAGGAGGGATGATATTGTGGGTGTGCAAAAATTTTCATCCTATGAAATATGATATGCCACATAAACATCAAATTACATACAAGCAAGTTTTAACCTGCATTCTACTAAATATTTTGTTTAGGGGTGTTTTTTTATTTGTCTCTAAAGTCCGATTTATTTCAGTAAGTATCTCAGGAATCAATTCAAAACTTTTTTTTTTTTTTTTTTAAATTCACATTTTTTTTTTTCAAAAATTTAGCCTGAAAACCATTTGTTGTATTTAGAGTAGGGTAAGTAAAACTCGATTTAATTAGAAAAAATAAAAAAAAAATTGAATTTCGAGTTAAACGAATCGAGTTATTCGAGTTAACCGAATTATTCGAGTCAACTCGAATTTTTTTCGAATTTTGAATTTCGAGTTCGAATCGAGTTGAGTTTTTGATTTTTTAATAACTCAAATAATTCAAATAAACCGAATATCAAATTATAATATTTTACAGTTTTACCCCAAATCCTCAAATATTTTTATTTTTCCCCCAAAACTTTTACTCCTTCTCACTTCCTCCCAAAACTTTTATTCCTCTCTCATCCCACCCCCAATCTACCACAAACCCAATTCCCCCCCCCCCCCCATTTTTTTTAATATTTTCCCTCTAAGATTTTACTTTTCCATTTACTTTTCTCAAAAACCCTCAAGACTTTTTATTTTTCCTCAAAACTTTTACTCCCCTCTCATCCCACCCCCATTTACCCTAAACCCATTCCCCCCTCAATTTTTTTTTGAATATTTTCCCTCTAAAATTTTACTCCCCTATTTATTTTCCTCAAAATTTTACTCCCTAAAATCCCAAATATTTTTATTCTTCCCCTAAACTTTTACATCTCATCTTTTACCCCAAATAAAAAAAATCAAAACCATCCAAAAAAAAAAATCCCTAAACCTAAATAGTAATAATTTTATTTATATCTACTATTTAAATTATTAAATTAAAATTCACATTTTGTACTATTTATATTATTGAATTATTTAATCATATTAAATATTCATATTAAAATTGAATTATTAATAATGTCATAAAATATTCGTGTTAAAAATTTTATGTTGATATCAATTTCATATTTTATCTTTAAAACAATTTTTTATTAAAAAAATCATATTTTAACATTTAATATATTTTTTAATTTCAAAATACATAATGATAAGAATTAAAAAATAATTGAAGCAATTAAGTAAACAAAGAAGCTAATCCTATATAAAAGATTAATAAATAAATTATGAGATGATGAAAGTAATAACAAATTTGATTACGGTGAACAAATTTAATTACGGTAGATGACAGTGATTACAATGACCTAAAGTTCAAATATTTTTGATTCGATTCGATTCAAATTCTATCACACTCGACTCGATTTGAGAGAATTTCAAATCGAGTTAAAATGATAAAATAGGATTCTTCAATTCGATTAACTCGAAATTTTTTCATTCGATCGGATGCTTTCCTCTAATCTAAGGCACTAAATAGCAATATCTGATAGAATCTAAGCTCCCAATTTCAAATGCCGTTATGACCGTGACCACTGGCTATTCTGAGATTCTTTTACCCTTCTCGTCGTCGCTGACTCCGGTCTCTTCTGCTAATGCGTGCTCGTCTCGGAACCATACCCTTCATCGCATCCCTCCTCGATGAATGCTCATCCACCAAATCCCTCCACAAACTCAAACAGATTCATGCCAAAACGATTTTGCTTAATATTTCAAGCCACTCTTTCGTCAGAACCAAGCTTCTTTCTGCCTACGCCTCATGTTCCCAAATGCGCGAAGCCCATATTCTCTTCTTCTTCACTTCTCGCCAACCCACTTTCCTCTACAACTCCCTCATCAGAGCCTACTCTTCTCTTAACCAATTCTCTCAATCCCTCGCCATTTTTCACCACATGATCATTGCCCAAAAGCCCTTTGACATGTTCACATTGCCTCCCGTTCTCAAATCTTGCGGACACTTATCTCATGTAGCACTTGGAAGACAGCTTCATGGAGCTGTTGTGGTTAACGGGTATTCATCCCATTTGGCAAATAACAATTCTTTGATTAGTATGTATGGGAAATGTGGTGATTTGGAGTGTGCGAAGAAAGTGTTTGATGAAATGTCTGTGAGAAGTTACGTATCGTGGTCCGCATTGATGATGGGGTATGAGAAGTTTGGGATGGCGTCGGAAGTTCTTGGTTTGTTTGAACAAATGGCGGGGATGGGGATGGCGGTTGATGAGGTGACGTTGACTACAGTTTTGACAACATGCAGTCGCGAGGGGATGGTGGAAAAGGGGAAGGAGGTTTTTGAGAAGATGGAGGAAAGGTTTGGAGTGAAGCCTGGATTACAGCATTATACATGTATGGTGGATATGTTAGGGAAGGCGGGATTGGTGGAGGAAGCTGAGGAGTTGGTGATGGGCATGGAGTTAGAGACTGATTGGGCTTTGTGGAATGCTTTGTTGGCCGCTTGTAGGTTTCATGGGAAGGTGGAGGTGGCTGAAAGGGTGGAAAGAAGATTTGTGGGACAAGCTTGAATGTGGCTTATGGAATTATTTTCTTGGTATGGAATGGGATTTCTGTTGCTACAAAAACTATGCCTCGATGCTACAGAAGCTGGGTGTTGGATACAGATAATCAATACATTTAAAATGTTCTCTCTCACTGGTAGCCGAAATCCAAGGCGATGAAGACATCATATGGAATACTTCGTTGATGATGGTTCACCTTCCATATATAAATTCAAGTTGCAATCCGACTTCCAACATGAGTCCTGGAAACTCATGTATCAGTGATGAGGCTACACCCAAGTTTTTATATTGCCTGATGTTGGCGTCTTTCTATAAGAACCTAGAACTGTGAAGATGTTCTCCTTAAAATGGTTCATTGCGTATTAATTCCTTTGGACTGATTTTATCACATCAATGGCAAATTCTTCCATGTTTGTACCTTTGTGTTTGTTATAAGTACTCTAATGTTTGCTTGCTCCTCATAGGCGAAAGGACGCTCTCACCATAATTGCATGAAAGGTCCAATCTATGTTTGCGTGAAACGTACATGGTTTTAGCATTCATCTCCAAGCCAGTTTGGTGGCTGCTGGAAACAAGATGTAAGAACGATCCCCTTTGTGGTATAAGGCACAACATGATCATTAGTGCAGCAGATTAAACAGGAAGTTTAATAAAGTGACATCATAAATTAGGTTTCTATATGCAATCGAGCTATTAAAGTTCAGATTATGCAACATGTTACTCGATCTTTATTCATCTTCTAAAGACCTGGAGTATATACTGAACGAACTTCTGCCTAGCCTAAGTAGTGCCAACTAGGTGATCTAAGCTTGACACTCATTTCCAATAAGTCTCTTGGACCTTGGTGCCTTATAGACTCATATTGGAAGTTCTTTGCCAAAGTATGAAAGAATCAATGTGCTTGTTTCTTTATTACTCATTGGTAGGTTTAATCACTTTCATATAATTCTCTTCCAACACTGTCAGGGGCATACCCAGAAGACATTAAATCAAAGGAGAGTAACTCAAGCATTGCATAAATACAATCTTTGCCTATATGTGACTTGTCACCGGCAACAAATTCATTAACGCAACCACTAATCTCAATTGAACTAAACCCCGGTTTCTTTTGTATCCCAAGTGCTTTCATTCTCCTCCTAACCTTGCTTGCTCCCTCCCATCTCCCAACTGCTGCATATATGTTTGAGAGCAGTACATAATTGGAATCGCTAACAGGGTCCAATGCCACAAGGTTTTTCACTATCCTTTCGGCTAAGTTAATATCGCCATAATTTCTACATGCTGCTAACAATGACCCCAATACAACTTCATTTGGCTTCATAGGCATATTTCGTACAAGATCCCATGCTTCTTTCAACTTCCCAGCACGACTATAAAGATCAACTATGCAACCGAAATGCTCAATTCTAGGGCGTATCTTATGAACTCTTTTCATAATATCAAAGTAACGGAGCCCTTCATCCACTAAACCAGCATGGCTACAAGCAGTAAGTGCTCCAGTAAAGCTGACCCCATTTGGTTTAAACCCTTCTTTCTGCATTGCATCAAAGTATTTCAAAGCTTCCTCTGCAAATCCATTTACAGCAAACCCTACAATGATTGAATTCCACGATACTAATGTTCGCTTCTGCATCTTGTCAAAAACTTCACGAGCAAATTCTATGCATCCACATCGTGAATACATATCAATCAACGAATTATTTACTCTGACATTGTTTCTAAAACTTTGTTTCAAAACAAGTCGATGAACCCATAAGCCAGCACTAAGAGTACCCAAATTAGCACAAGCTGTTAAAACAGCTATGATGGTCACGTAATCGGGCTCAACTCCAAAACTCATCATTTCTCGAAACCAATCCAATGCTTCATCGTAAAACCCCCTCTTAGCAAACCCATTAATCAAAGCAGTCCAAGAAATGACATCTCTTTGAGGCATTTCATCAAACACATCAACTGCCTTCTCATATTCCCGATTCCTCATATACCCGTCAATCATCGTATTCCAGGAAACCGAATTCTTCACCATCATCACATCAAAAACCAACTTAGCCACTTCCATTTGTTCTCCTTTAGAGTACATTTCCACGAGCGCGGTGCCCACCATCACGTCTTCTTTCTCTAAACCCAATTTGCAAACATATCCATGAATCAAAGAACCCAAATCCCGACCTTTTGATGGAAATTCAGCACAACCGGAAAGAAGGGTAACGAAAGTGATATGATTTGGCTCAACACCAGAGAGTCTCATGCGTGTAAACTCTTGGGCAGCTTGGGATAGCTGGCCAGCGCGGCAGTGACGAGAAATTGAAGAGGTCCATGAGACTACAGATTCTAAGGGTCGAAGGGAGATTTGGGGATTTGGGTTAGAAGATAAGGGTTGGGTTTTGGGGATTGGGCAGGTTACAGATGCTGGTGTTATGGCGGGAAGAAGGCTCATAGTTTCAAATTTCTGTTATCAGAAATGTTGCAACGTTTTTCTTCTATTGAAAGAAACACTGGATTTATAGACCCATTGTCCCCCAAGTCCAACCACACTAATTCTCAGGCCCATAATTCATCTTACTCATCAAATAAGTTATCATCAGATAAAATTTTAAAATTATACATTAACTTTGATTTAATGCGAAATTGTATACATAAATTTTATTTTGGTGTAAATATCCACATAAAATTTTAATTGTGGTTCAAATATATACTTAAAAATTTAATTTTGATTTAATCATGCACATTTAAAGAAATACATACATCAACTTATTTTTATATTGGATAAATATAATTATTTATTTATACATTATATAAACATAAAATAATATTATATCAATAATTGTGTTAATAATTTGTAAGAATTGGATCAAACCAAAATTTCATGTATAAAATTATACAAAATCAAAATTTATGTATACAATTACACATTAAATCATAATTCATGTATAGTTTTAAGATTTATCCCTATAATCATAATTCAAAGTTGCAATTTTTAACTTATTTCGCTTTTAGTCATTCATTTAAATTTTTTCTCTTTTTTCTTGAACTTACGTTGTTTATCAAATAATTTAAAAATTAATGGAAATGTTAATACATGTTAACTTTGCTTGCATATGCTATATTGACAATTAATTATTTTTTAAAATTTAAAAAATTATAAAATTACAAAAAAAAAATATTTTTTAAAAGAATGATTTGACAAATAAGATAAATCTAAATACTAAAAAAAAGTGAAAAATTAAATAGAGGACTAAAACAATTTTTTGTTGAAAACTTTGATATTTATTAAAGTGTTAATGAATACTCAACTAATTAAATCAATCTATATCAGTAATATTTTTTTTTTTTGAATATACTGGTGTGATTACATTGTAATATCTGTTCATACTTTCTTAACCCTTTGACAAGGCACACATGAGTGCTTGAACCCGAGTCTTTTAGGATGAATAGCATCCTCTTTACCACTGGAGCCAATATCAACTAATTAAAAAAATTGTACGATTAATATCTTAATAATATCGCCATTAAATTTATCAATAAAATTGTACTTGCTATACATATAAATTTTCAAATTGATTTGATATTTCTATCATATTTATATAAAATAATGTCTATATTAATATATATTTGAATGATTGAATTTTTTATATAAAATAAATAACTAAAAAAATTTAATTTACTCCAAACTTAATATGCATGAACTATATGAATAGAAAATGAAATATTATAGTTGGATTATTAAATTATGATTATATAAGTTAAGGTTCCTTAAATTCCTGAAACCTATTTGTTTTGTAGAAATGGAATAAATGAGAACATTTTTGGCTGTTGTTTAAAATTGGTGACGAAAAACCCTGTGTGTTGGTCAAATGGTCAAAGGTATTCATTGTCTCAAGTGTGGTCTGAATTGAAATTGCGCTAGTTGCGTTGTTATTAGAGTTTTGTCCTCCTTTTATAATTCTTAAAATAAACAATGACGGAGTCTAGTGGAGATGAAAGAGGTCATGACTTTCCTTAAAATATTTTTATTTATAAAATTTAATTTTTTTTTTTTACTTTTCCAATAAAACATTTTTATTTGTTTTTATGTTCGAAAACTGACTTAACATACAAACTTCTTATTGGTCCCAAAGGTTTGTATTCTTTTAAATATTATAATCGTCTTTAATATATTATTATATATTCATGTTAGTAATTTATAATGTTGATAGTAATAATATTTTATTATATAGAAAAGTTTAATAAATCATAATTATTGATCAAATAGTTGTTTTGTAAGGACATGACTTTTTTAATATAGTTATTTTATAAAAATATAATTTTATGTAATGTTGTCTTGTAAAATAAAAAATTCTATGAAAAAATGTACTTAATTAAAAGATGTATATCTATACGAAATAGTTTCTCATGAAAAGATACACTTATTAGATGTCTACATAAATAACTCTATTTAGAGTTACGAGGACTCGGTTGTCTCTTGAGTGCATATCAAACCTTCCAAGTTTCCGGCTTTAGTCTGAGTGTGACAAATGAGGAAGCAGCTCAGGAATTTTATTTTATTTTTTTAAAAAGGGAAAATTTAAGAAAATACCCTTCCCATGGGAAATTGGTTAAGAAGAGGGATATTTTGCTCAAAGGTAGCTGGGAAGAATAAAAAGAAAGGAAAAAGCAGAGTGGGGACATGATGCTTAAATAGGAACAAACTTTGGCACATGCCTTTTCCCAACTCTAAAGAAAGCACTGCCCATTCATGCTTGGCACATGAATCCCATAGCCATCAAGGAATTATTGCAGTGAGAGAAGATATACTGACAAAATCCAGTTGAAATTTTAGTAACTGTCGCTCACATTTGAGACTATGCGTACGACTTTTACAGTTTGTAATATGATACAAAAGGATACATCAGCACCACCATGAGAATTGTGCAAAACAACTTCAAAGAAAATGACCCAAAAGAAAGCCAGTTACAATGTATCGTTGTTGCATCAATCAAATAAGGCAATTTCTAGAACAAAAGTCTCATCAAATGTTTGACAACCGACTCCCCAACATAAGAAATAATGAAGAAATACCCAAGCAGCACCTCTCTATCTACACCACCATGTAAAGACATGTCCATAGCTCAACAACATCAAAGTCGTAGTACTTGAAGCTTCATTCAACATTCCAACTGGAACATATCATTGGCAACAAAATGGGGCTCATCGACCGTCTGCAGATGTGAAGGAGTCGGCAAAGCCGGAAGGTTTTGCTGGAATGCTTCCTTTGGTATCATCCAGACTTGTATAGCTCAAACCTTGCGTTTCTGCTGCCTGCCAAACCTTCAACATCTGGGAAAGTGGCTGGCTGTAATCAATGCCGGAATAACACTCAGATTCATCATCAACTGGTTTCCACTTCTCAACTAGGGGTGATAGAACATTCACTACATGGCCCATGTCTGGCCGATGATAAGGCTCCCTTGTAGTGCAGTAACCAGCTAGTTCAGCTATTGTGGAAATGCTCTCAAAAGTTTCCTCATCCACTTCAAGTGTCGGATCAATTGCAACCATAAGCTTCTCCTTGCTAGATTTGATTCGCCAAAACCACTCAGCCAAATAACGGCTTTCCTCCGACCGTTCCTCATCGAGTGCTGTTAATCCAGTCAAAAGTTCCATCAACACCACTCCATAGCTGAAGACATCAACTTTAGTAGTGACTTTCCCCATTACTGCAACCAAGAGAACTCGATTTACTAAGATATACTAAAACACATTGTAAAAAATTGTTCTCATCTGTGTAATAACAGGAAGCTATAGTTCACAATGACTGGGTTTTCAGTTGTTAATCACTTTGTGAAGCATATTCAGGAAACATAAATGAACTCAACGTTTCTAGTTGTATGTGCTGGTTAAATAGAACCATAGTAGACCAAACATTTTGCACAATAAAAGACTACATACAATAAGTTTAATGATCATCTAGATACCAAGAAGAAATATGAGCTAAAACGCAAATCGCAAAAAACAATCCGCAGGAGATAAAATTAGATTACTCACCAGCGTATTCAGGTGCTAGGTACCCAAATGTGCCAGCAAGCCTAGTTGCCACAGACTTCTCTCCATCAGGGGCAAGTTTCACCAACCCGAAATCCGAAACTTTTGCCCGAAAGTCATCATCTAGAAGAATGTTGGAAGACTTGAGATCTCTGTGTATAAAAGTTTCCCGTGCCAAGTTATGTAGGTACTCCATTCCTCTAGCAACATCCAGTGCAATACTAAGCCTCCTCCTCCAAGATAATGGTTCCAATTTCAGGGTCTTCCAATGGAACAGATGCTTGCTTAGAGCACCCTGAGACATATACTCGTAGACAAGAAGCCTCTCATTACCTTCAATGGAATACCCTAAGAGAGAGACCAGATGTCGATGCCGGACCTTAGAAAGCACGGCAATTTCGGACTGAAATTCATCCAATGCTTTACTGCTTATGACCCCAGTCTCCATCCTCTTAACTGCTAGTTTTGTTCCATCATCCAGTTCACCCATGTAGACAGTTCCAAACCCACCACGGCCAAGCTCATTTTCCTGGGCAAAATCCTTGGTCCCTTTGCGAAGTACTTGAACGGATATGACCAAGTTTCCAGATTCAATGATATGAGAGCTTTGTGTTGCACTGCTATTACTGCTGCCAGAGCTTGTTGCAGTTTTACTAAATAAGCTCCTGGTGGTGTTATTAGAAACAGCTATCTTAACCAAGTTTTCAGGATCTGATGGGTCTTTAGGATGAACTACTATGGAACTAGGAGCCTCAGAAGCTCTTTTTCTCTTCTTACGCCAGAATACAGAAAACAGAATCACTAGAAGAATCGAGATGGCGATAGCTGCACTTCCAGCAACAATTACCACATGGAACCTTCGGAAAACGTTCGATTGGGACTCACCTTGATTGGTAGTAGCAGTAGATGAATTAGAATTCTTATCTCTATTTGGGAACGGTGATCTGCTAGATGGAGGTGACTGTGTACCACCTGATTGACCACTTGGTGGAGATTCTGAACTTGCAGAAGGTGGACTGCTAGTAGGGGAAGAAGACCCTCTTGTATGATTGGCAAACAACAAAGGATTTCCTTCGATGAAAACCTTCATATTGTCATTGAATTTGGGTAATGGAGGCTCAAGATTGTTTCCACTTAGATCTAAAGTTCTCAGAGTTTTTAGTTCAGTGAAGTTTTCAGGAACAGTGCCATGTATACTATTTCCCCCTAGCCTAATTTCAATCAATGATTCTAACTTTGCAACTGAAGGACTAAGTGTACCACTAAGTTTATGTCTCGGCAAATTGATAATAGAAACCTGAGAATTCGGATTGCAACTCAATCCTATCCACGGTCCGGCACAAGGGTCATTACCAGACCATTGAGAAGCAAGGTTTACAGGATAATTCATACCACTAAGGAAATCCAAAAGTGCAGTAACATCTGGGGCACATGAAACCCCTGGTTCAGATTGACAAAATGAATTGGAAGCATAAGAAACATTACCAGCCTTAAACTTGGGTATCGGACCCATGAGCTGATTATTGTTCAAGACCAAGTTATCCAGTTCCATATTGGCCAAGCTCTCAGGGATCAAACCAACAAGCTGGTTCCTATTGAGATTGAGATCTTTCAAAGATGTCAAGTTCCCAATGTTCTCTGGGATTGTCCCAGTGAACTGATTCCCATGAAGCCAAAGCTGTGTCAAGGACACCATATTGACAACCACATCAATCTTACCTGTCATCCCTTCACCATCTTGATCATTCAACCACAAAACCTGCATCAAAGACTCACCAAAACTCGCCGGAATCTCACCGGACAATCTGTTATAAGAGAGTTTGAGTGCTACAAGAGATGGTAACTTCCCTAGAAAATCAGGCAATGGTCCAACCACATTGCAGTTAACCAAAGAAAGGTTTGCCAATTGAACTGAATTAGCCAATTCCTTAGGAATAGACCATCCAGTAGTCTTATTAAAGGGATTATAATCCAAAGCCAAGACACGCACACTGCTAAGTCCATCAAAAAAATCAGCAGGAATCGTATCCAACTCATTGTTATCCAAGTAAGCAAACTCCAACTCTGATAAACCACTGAAGGTTGGTAATTTACCATTGAAGTGATTCTTTTGAAGCCCCAAATTAAAGAGCTTTGTGAGCTGGTTGAGGTTTTGAGGCAGAGGTCCTTTGAGACCAAGATTTTGGACCTGAATTTGAGTCACTCTATCACCAGAACAGAAAACATGAGGCCAAGAAGGAGGACCGCAAGGGTCATCTCCATTTTCAGGCCACTTAAGTAGCTCTGAATTATCCAACCCTTTCTTGAAGTCATTCAAGATTTTCAAGTCATCGGGATCTGTAGCACAGTAAACTACTATAAACATACACAAGAAAACACCAATGTAGAACCTTGGGTGGACAAATCCCATGACAAAGGTTGGTCCTTTCCCAAGCAAAAAATACAATAGGAAAGAATTTAACAATCTCAAATGCAGTTCAGAAAAAAAATAAAAATATAAGAATCCTTCTAATAGTTATGACATTTCAAGAAGCCAAAACCAAGAAGAAAAAACAAGACCAAGATTCATAATTGTGCATAAAAGGAAGAAAATACAGAACCCGGAAGTGATAGGCTTTGGTCAAAACCAAGGAAAGAAAGGAAGAGGATGTTTGGTACAGAGTGTTGAAAAAAAAATCACAGATTTGAACAAAAATGGGATTTTTTTTTCTAGTTGAAGAAAGAGACAAGTAATTAAAGTGAAAGATTAAAAAGGAAAAGGTTATATCATTGTATTCATTAAACTTTCTCCTTTTTTTTCCCTGTTAATTGAGATCATTTGAACCCTCAAAAGATGAGCAAAATTTATTACAGAGTGTCCCTTTCGTTCATCTTTGGTGAAGTTGATTGATTTTGGCCTTGAAATGTGGCACGAGAACTAGAGAAGAAAAGACCAACAGGCAGCACCAAGTGACCGACAATGATTATGTATACAAAAGGCCATATAATATATAATATTTAAGGAGAGTGGATTAACGAGACTGTTAACTTGTATCCGTTATTAATTAATTAGGGTTTTTTATTTAAATATTACAAAAAAAAATTATTAATGATCAAAATGGTACCTCAAATTATTATTTATCAAAATGATATGTTTAGTTAAGTAGAGAGATTTTAAGTGGCGGTATTAAGGGATATTTTCTGACACGTGTTTTTTTAAAATTTTTTTATTTTTTTATATATTTAAAAATAAAAAATATTATTTTATTAGTGGAGAGACTTAAAGTAGAGGCACTCAGGGTTTTTTTTAGAAAAATACGAAAAAAAAATACCTGACACCCAGTGAGAAACACGAAGTGGCGGCACCAATAGAGGGTTTTTAAGTGGTGGCACTAAGGGGTGTTTTGCCACTTGGCAGCACCCCATTGTGCCGTGTGCGTGTTTGAGTGAGTTTTTTAATAGGTGAAAATTAATTTGAGTGGTTGGAGATTTTTGGTAGGTGATAAAAATTAAATAAAATAATTTTTTTTGTTATAAAATAGGTGGGGAGGGGGGGACCAACGAAAAGTGAAAGGAAAAAAAAAGAAAAAAGAGAAAGAAAGAAAGAAAGAAGAAGAAGGAAGAATGAGAAAGAAAGAAAAAGTAATGTGTTTATTTTTAAATTTAATTTTAAAATATTTTAATTTGTTAATTAATAGTAGTAATGTGATTGATTTGTTATTATAATTTTATTTGTTTAATAGGTTGATTAAAAGAGTAAATTAAGAGGAGTAAAAGAAAGGTAAGTTTAGTTAATATTTTAAGTATGGTTAATTTTAAAATATTTTAATTTGTTAGTTAATTTGATTATTTTAAGTTTTTTGTTTTCTTTAATTTAATTTTTAATTGATTTGTTATTTAATGTTGTTATAGTTGATGAGTAAATTAAGAGGAGAAAAAGAAATTTAAGCTTGTTATTATGTTATTATTAATTTACTTTAATTTAATTTTGCTAGTTAGTAATTTTATTTTGTTGTTAGTTGTAGTAATAAAAAATATTGTTCATATTTATTGATTTAAAATTTAATAATGTTTAAATTTTGTTAGTTAGTAACTTTATTATACAAGTCATAAGATTGTTTAATAAAATAAACAATAATCCATTTTTAAGTTATAATTAAAATTAGTTACAAGTATGAAATTAAAAAAATTATTATTTTATAAAAATAAGAGAGTTTTAATAATTCACAAAAAGTTAAACCTAGCTAATTAATTACCAAAATATAATATAAAAAATAATTAATTATCAAAATAATATCTCCATCATATTATTTACCAAAATTATACAAAATAAATATTTATTTTTTATTTTGTACCATTTTAGTAAATAATGGTGTGTGGATATTATTTTGGTTTATAAATATATATTTTGTACAATTTTAGTAAATAACACATTTTGGTATTTAATTATTATTTTTGTATTATATTGGTAAACTTATGTATTGAATTAATTGATAATTTTTTTCAAGTTGTAGAATGATTTCATTAATTAACTCGAAACGTCCTCACATTGCGAAATCAGTGAATGAGAATACACACCAAGCCAATATGAATGTAAAAAATTATTATTCGTTCATTATGTCATTCACGATATTATTATTTGTTTACAAAATTAATTTTGGTTATACTAACTATTTTTGTAAATTAACAAAAAGAGCTCGTGTATCGTTCATTGAGGGGTCGTGCACAGGGCCTTAAATTTCCCCCTCATGAACGTCTGCTTCCATACTTGCGGGATGCCGAATTTGGATTAGCGGCATTAATCCAAAATTTTGAGTTAAGATATAATTTAATCAGTGCATTGGTGGAGCGTTGACGCTCGGAGACCCACACATTTCATCTGCCTTGTAGGGAGTGCACTGTGACATTGGAGGATGTTGCGGTCCAACTAGGGCTACCAATCAATGGTGTACCAGTCACCGATATTAGTTCGTTTCAAGAGCTGGCAACGATGTGCATCCAGTTACTAGGTCGCTCACCTAGTAATAACAATGACTTCACGTCGTTGTTATTTACATGGTTGAAGAGCAATGTTCAGCACTTACTTGAACACACAACTGAAATAGAGGTTTCTTGGGCCGTTCGAGCCTATATTTTGCTAATGATAGAGGGCATACTCATGCCGGACGCAAATAACAATAAGATCCACTTGATGTATTTGCCCTTACTAAGAGATTTGCGAAATATTCATGAATATAGTTGGGGATCTGCGGTGCTTGCCATGCTATATCGAGAACTTTGTCGCGCCACAAACCCTTCTTCTCGGGATATAGGTGGATGCCTAGTGCTATTGCAATCTTGGGCACTATATCGAATGTCATTCTTAGCATCCGTTAGGCACCAAACATATGTTTTTCCACTCGTTAACAGGTGATTACCATATACCCTAAATTTTAATTATTTGACATATTTTATTAATTATATTATTCTAACAAGTTATTTTTTGTTTTCTTAGATGGAAAACAAAACCGAGGATCGGGAGGCAATACACAGTTCTCATGTATCATTTGATGCTAGAGCAATATGCCAGGGAAGGGGTATGTTATTCATTAACATGTTAAATTATATTATTTGACTCGTGTTAATATGGTTGCATGTTATTAAATTATAGTACTTTACTCTTATTAATATCTTGACATGTTATTAATTGTGCAGTTCATCTGGACCTCATATATACAGCCAGAAATTACCACTGTTATTCCCGCCTCGACATTCCTCTACTAAGACCAATGGTGCATTAACGCACCGATAATCAATTTTCAAATAGTAGAGTGGTATGCCGGGGATCGAGTACTCCGACAGTTTGGTTGTAAACAGCCTATCCCGCAGCCATCATTCTAATTAGGGTCTAGCCATGGGATGGATAAGAAGGGGAAAGCAAATTGTGATTAGGGGAGTGTGCATGGACAATATGTTTATGTGTGGAACAATCGAATGATGTGAGTGCCTTCGATGGAGTACACTCCGGATTTACAGCCATCGGTGCAGTACATGCAGTGGTTCATTGAAGTTGGGAAACCATATTTACTTGGTGCTTCATCGACGATAATTCCTCCATACATGTCTGGACAAGATCGCCCCTATCACGTAGCTCCAGCCCCAGAGCCACAGCCAGTGCCAGAGCAATAAGAAGAGGAGGATGAAGAGGCATTGGATAACTATGATTCTTATCGTCCTGATTTTGCGGGATCATCACATATGCATAGCTCATCAAGCCAAGGATATCAGCCTCAGTTTGACGAGCCACCGCAATACTCAAGCCAAGGATATCGGCCTCAATTTGACGAGCCACCGCAATACTCAAGGGAAGGATATCAAGCTGAGTTTGACGAGTCACCGCGATACTCTATTCCTCTCGGGCAATACTCTACTCCTCCGAGGCAAATAGACCCTAATGATGATGATGAACTTGACGAGCAACCTCGACGTAAACGCCGACCACCACGAAGATATACCTCGAGAACTATACCATTTAATCATGGATACTAGGGTTGTATCTAATAGTGTTTAAATTTGACTGTTGATGAATTATAATGATGAATTTTTTCTCCATAATGTACATATATTTTAACCTATTTGATCATTTATTTAAATTTCATAACATTAAACCCTAAAACCTAAATTGTAAACCCTAAACTTGAAACCCTAAAACATAAAGTTAGAAGGCTTAGGGACTTAAAGCGTAATTTTACCATTTTTATTAAGTGAGATATTTTTGAAGAAAAGTGTAAAGAATTTGAGAGATGAAAAATTGGAAGATAGATAATTTTTAGTGAAGAAAGGTCGAAACTGTCAGGTAACAGAGAAGGGGTAAATTGGAAGAATTTACTGTACAAATTGGTTAAAGTAAAAATTCTGAAATTTTTATGGTAAAAAGATATTTGAGTCTAATTTCAGAAACATCAAACGAATTATAATTTTGAATTCTTTACCTCAAGATATAAATAATTTAGTGACTGTGACGCAAGTGGACAACTTTGAAAATTAACGTAAAAATAAAAGTAAGAGGTATATGATGATGAACCAAGTTTAGGCCCTACTCGATCCGGATGACTGACCAATATGATAGGTTCGTTGAGGGCAATTACGTCGAGTATGCCCAGCTGGCCTACACAGTCCACACACTTGTCGCCATCTGTTTTCTTCATAATGTCCATTTCGTTGCGGATTCTGGTGATATGAGGACGACCTTTCAGATTCCTTCGTAAACTTTTGTTCGGGATAAGCTCGAAAGTCGTCGAAGGTACCTCCCATGTGGACAAGTCAGGCAGGACGGGGAACTCATTTTACAAAATACGTAACGTACGCTGGAGAGTGTAAACGGGGTCGATGAACTGTTCAACATTGAGCGACACTTTAGCACAAGCTGCAACGACATGCGTACAGGGATAACGAAGTGTATCGAACCTCCTGCAATCGCAGTGTCTGTTTTGGAGATCAACCCCGTATGACCTAGGTTGGATACCAGGTCGACGCCCAATGGTCTTAGTAACTTGAAATCGTTGAAACTGTCGTGAATATATTTCAACGTTCATCGTTCTCACTCTCTGACGGTTTGCATCCATTGCATTCCTGACAGCTTCGATAACACGTGACCGGCGTTCATCTAATCGATTTGTCGCATCCCCATTACTGGCATCAAGGTAGCTAGCTTATAGAACGTAACGGAGAACACGGATGAAATAAGAAGATGTCGTATTCTCTTGAACACGCCGTTAATCGATTCTGCCAAGTTGGTCGTCTTTTGACCATATCAATACCCCTCATCAAAACTTTGAGACCATTGCCACGGCTCCATGGTACCCAACCACTCGCGTAAAGGCTTGTTCGTTTGACCTTCCATGTCACGCTCAAGTCTGGTCATTCTTTGCCGGAATCGATATGGTTCTAGCTCGTAAGCTGTAGGAATATTAAGAAAACATAAGTTACAGTCTAAAATTAAAACCTTAAAAATATAATTTGGAACTTAATTTTTTTTACCCATTTTCACAAGTTGTCTCCGTCAGTCTGCATTCTTATATTCTCGTTGAAAGTTAGCCGCAATGTGTCGACTGCAGTAAATCGATTTCCATGGTATACCAGTACGCCTAATGGCTGCAATAATACCCTTCCCTCTATCAGAGATAATGCAAATATTATCTTTATGAATCACATGTCTCCGCAGGTTTCTCAAGAAGAATTCTCAACATTCCATGTCTTCTTTGTCCACAATAGCGAATGCTATTGAGAGCACGTTTTGATTCCTGTCTTGAGTCATCGCAATTAGTAAGATCTGCGTATATTTCCCGTATAGCCACGTTCCATCTACCTGGACAAATGGCTTGCAGTGAGGAAATGCTCGAACGCAAGGATCAAACGTCTAAAATTTATACTGAAAAATTCTTCTTCCTGGTTGTATGTTGTTATCTGAGCCATAATAAGGTCGTGTCACCAACTCAATCGTAATCCCCGGCACGTACTGTCGCATTGCGGCTATCTATCCTTGCAGCTCATTGTATGATGCATCCCAATCACCGAACAATTGTTCCATTGCCATCTGTTTCGTAATTCATGCTTTTCGATAGGAAACTCGATAATGGAATCGTGATTGCATGTCCACAATTAATGTAGAAACCTTGATGGTCGGGTCGTCCTTAACTATTGGCATGATATGTGTGCAGATGATTCTGGAATCAAGTTTCTGGTGATCTTCTGACAAACGTGTTGAACTACATGTGTGAGGCCCATCAATTTTTCTTATCTCCCACATCTGCGACTTCTGGATAAATGCAGCTCGTACCCGCCACTTGCAACCTTCCGTCGACTTCCAGCACTCTCCAATATACAATGTCGATTTATACACTGCGACTTTGTAGTCTATCGACACAATCATGCTATATCGCTTAATAGCAAATATGCTCTCTTCCTTGGATTCAAATTTTTGGCCCACAAACAACTCTTCACAATCTGCTGCTACGGTCAATCGGTGAGCAGGTACTATTTCAGGGTATTCCGCGAACTTAGCATGTGTCGTATCGGGGTTTATAAGCGACATGTGTGCCTAGGAGGATTATTGTGCATCATAATATATGTAACTGGATTTTCGACTGGATTTTCATCGTCATTCGCCCCTTCATCGTCAATATCATCTGAGACCTCATCCACATCCGGATCACTATCAATATCGACTTCATTATCAGAAGGAATACTACTATCATATCCACCATCTTGATCTGCATCATTCTCGGGCACAGCAGTATTAAGATCGATGTCTAGCCCACGTACGATTGATTGACTTTCAATGTACGATACTGGAACCACCATACACGGAGTTAAATCTTCATTTTCTAATGGAGTTGGATCTTCATTTTGTACAGGTTCCACATCAAATAACTCAGCAAACAATTGAATCGGTGCATTTGGGTCACTTTGATTCAAACAATAAAGAGCGATCATTGTCTCCACGTCTTCATCGTCTACAAGTTCTATCTCGGTGAATTTGATGGGATCTATTGAAACTAAAAACTTGTAGAAAAGTTTCGAGATCCTTCTCCCACAACGTCTAAAATTTTTTGCACTAATCCTTGCTTTCATATCATCAACCGAGATATTTCGACGAAATCTCATTCCTATTTGTTCCCGACAATCAAATATACATCCAACCGATGTTCTCAAAATTACTCCATCAAAATAAATGCAAACAAAAAAGTGATTATCTATCTTCAATAAATCTGTTAAAAATTAAATTAAATTTAATAAATAAAATACGATATTCATAAGATATCATACTGAAATAAATTTAAAAATAAACATATTATCTTTCTTTCCTTCTTCTTTCTTTCCTCTCCTTCTTCCTTTCTTTCCTTCTTTTCTTTCTTTCTTTCCCGTTTATTTGCTTCCCCCTTTCCTATTTTATAACAAAAATTTTATTTCATTTAATTTTTATCACAAACCCTAAAAATTTTCAACCACCCAAATTAATTTTCACAATTAAAATAAAATAAACACACACACGACACAATGGGGTGCTGCCAAGTGGCAAAACACTCCTTAGTGCCGCCACTTAAAAACCCTCTATTGGTGCCGTCAATTCGTGTTCCTCCACTGGGTGTCAGATATTCTTTTGTCGTATTTTTCTCATATTTTTTTGAAAAAAAAAGCCCTGAGTGCCGCTACTTTAAGTCCCTCCACTAATAAAATAATATTTTTTATTTTTAAATATATAAAAATAATAAATTTTTTAAAAAAAAAACACGTGTCAAAAATACCTCTTAGTGCCGTCACTTAGAGTTCCTCCACTTAACTAAGCATACCATTTTGGTAAATAATAATTTGAGTATCACTTTGGTCATTAATAATTTTTTTTGTAATATTTAGGTAAAAAACCCAATTATTTACTATCATTTCATTAAATATTTTTTTATCATTGACATTAAATTTTATAAAAGTTTGTATATAGCTTAGATTGAAATTCAAATATTTCAATTTTATTAAATTCAAATCGAATATGAATTAGATTATATATTATGTTATATTGAATTATTGTACATATATGGCATTATAAGTTCTTGATATGCTAGAGATCTAACCTATTTATTGTATTGTTAATATGCATATGATAACATAAGGATACCCAAGGATGCCATATAGAATATCAATGCATTTGAGTGTTTAAATTGTTATATTGCTAAGGTAAGTTAAGTGAATTTCATATAAACTTACTAAATACTCGATATGCTTATTTAGTTATTCTTTTTTCTTTGTAGATTGTTATCTTGCGGAACGTGTCAAATAGATTATCTAAAAGCTCACACTATCTCATTTTCAAATTGATAACTTTTTGATCGTTTTAAGTTCGAAATTGTGACATGTATTTAGATGTTGGTATAGTTTGAAATCTATCTTAAGCGTGGTTTTGGCAAATGATGATACTTATTTGAAATAGTTTGTTCTGGTGAATATATTTGAATTATAAATGGCACTTAAACTAACATGACTGAATATAGATTAGTATAGATGTGAAGTTAATCATTGAATGACTAGTTGATTGATTGAATAACTTATAAATGAATAGGTTGAAATGGTACGATTTAATGAATGATTTGAGATGTATATATGATAATTGTATTGGCATTTGGGATGCTTAAATGATTGGTTGCATTTTGATATAGAAATTTAGTGGACTACATGTGATGTTGCGACTTCACATTTTGAATGTCTCAATATTAACTCTGTTTTATTTTAAAAACTTTACAATGTAATTTTCGATCAGGAAAACCTTCAATGTTACAACATTAAACTCTAGAAGTCGCGATACTCACCTTTAATGTTTGAGAAACTTCGGACATCAAATCTCGTCTTGATAATGTCCCAAAAAAATAATTAAAAATAATATAATTAATTTAATAGAGTGGAGATATTAAGTAAAAAAGAGATTGGTGAAATTTAGAGAGATTGAGGCAAAGAATATTTAATGTGGAGTGAGTGCGAGGGTGGGTCCTACAACATTTTCAAGCTTCGATGGCAGCTTAAGAAAGAAGGCTGCACCAAAATCCCGATAATTTCGGTTGAAACCCACTTTCAAACACCATGTTTTTAATTAAACCTCAATTGTTTTCTCCTTTCATTCAAGGCTCACTTTACTTTACATGTTTTTTTATTGAATTTTTGTCACTATGTTCCATTAATATATATATATATATATATCAATTTCATATTTTAAATAATTTTATTATAAGTTCTGATCATATTCATTTTTTTTTTACATAATATTTACAATTTCTTATAGAGAAGAGGATCATACGCTTCAATTAACTCGGACTCACGTCTTCTTACATTAACAACAATATTTATATCAATCAGATTAAAATTTAATCTACAATTGCATTTGAATGAAATAGTTTAACTTCACTAGGATCCCAAATTTATGTGAATAAAGTACAACCTGCTTGGACATAAATTCCAACTGATGCCCTACCTTCAAAGCCCAACTTTGTAGGGTCTACGGGGTTCTTTACCTTTTTATTAGGAACGACACACCACTGTGTTTTTAGTGGTTTCAGATTTTACTTAGAGTGAAAGGAATATTAAAATTTTAAAAATAAAAAAAAATTGAAAATTGAAAGGGTTGAAAAAGCAGAAAGATGATATATTTTCACAAGTGTGGTTGGTAAAAAAAATGCAAAAAGTTGGATTTTTATTCGTTTATTACTTAGGGAAAATTATAAGAGAAATTTTTTTTTTTATGCATTAAAATGAAAAAAAAAAAAATCTTTCATCTTATTTTTTTTTCCACTTAAATTTATTTTCTTTGTATTTTTTTCATTTCTCTATTTTTTTACTCAATTAATTTTTATTATTATGTAATTTAAGGTTTTTATTTTACTTTTTGAAATATGTATCATGGATTTAGTCTTGAATCAACTTTTCTTTTTATGGTGTTTTTAAATAATTTGATTATGCCTTTGTATTTTTTGTACAGTTAAACAAATATTATACTTTCTTTTTTTTTTTTGTTGTCTTTTTCAAAAGTGCAGACATTTTTTCATCTATATAAAAATGAAAGGATATATCACATTATCATATGCTTTTAATCAAATAAGTCATCCCAAATTATTTGACAAATTAATGGAAAATGTTGGCTTTCAGATTGAAAACATAAATTCGGAAAACATCAATTCGTACACTATTAATTTAAATGGTAGTAGCTAAATTTATTAATTAAAATGATAATTTTTTTAATAATATATGAAAATAACAATTTGACATATATTACACATATGATAATATATTTATTATATAAAATTTTAAAAATAATATAATTTAACGACTATTATTTTGGGTCAAGATTGAATTTTTAAAATTGGTCAAATTAAAATATAAGGATGAAATATAAAATTTATGTTTAACAAGGGTATAAAAAGTAAATTTTAACATTTTGTAAAATAAAGAGATTTCGATTAAATACTGGTGCAAAGAATATATTTTACAATTAAAGTGTAAACAAATAATAAAAATAATAATATATGAAGCAAAAGTAGATGTAGGCATGAGGGGCCATATGTTGAAGAAATCTTGATTGTAGTTAAAGTGGTGAAAACCTAGGATTTCTACTATCCGACCCAACCATACATATGGTGAGACTTCATGGCTGTCTCCATCTATTAAGCCTGATTTAAGGGTGGCGATGATTCCATGGACTATTCTGATTTTAAATTATTAATTATTTATGATTTTTCAGACTAATTTTGTAAACTGTATTTGACACTAATCTTTTATATATGGTTTCAGGTTTATAAATATTTTTAAAATGTATTTTTCGTCTTATTTTTAATTTTTTTTAATAAAATACATCAAATGCAAAAGTTTTCTCAATTGCACATTTTAAAATTATTAATTAGGTTAATAATTTAATTTAATGATTATATTTTATTTTAAAATATAATTATAAATAATAAAATTAATTAAAAATATTTAAAATTGATTTTAAAATATAAAAACCTTGTACCAACTAGTGAAGACTCATATAGGTCGATATTGATAGAAAACTAAAACATATTAAAATTATTGAGACACAATGAAATTTTGACCGGAACACAATTTTAATTTTTTTTTTTTACCAATTTAAGGCTAAAGCAATATATAACGATCATTACGAAATATTTCTTAAGAGTTTATTGTTTTTTGTTTGTCAATTATTCGTTCAGCTGTAACTGAACAAAGTAACTACTAGAAGAAATATAGAGATGGACATAAAAAAGTTGTTCACGCTATTTGGAAACTCCCTACCTCTGCTAGCCTTGCCTCGAGAATTATCCACTATCAACAGTGAGTGCAACCCATGATTTAAGTTCAACTTACTCACCAAAATCACTATCATTCTCCCTCTAAGATTTTCCCCTAGAAGCATAGATATAAACCGATAGACTTACTTTTGTTTACTTAAAAATTTTGCACTAAAAATAGATCCTAACCAAACAAGCCATTTACCTCTTTAGGGATTCAATCCTTATTCATGGGAATGGAGCCGTTTATTTTTTCGAAAAGCATTTGCGATGAAAGATTAATCACTGCTATTGAATACTTTAATTTCGAAAAATGTGCTCTCTTATTTGTACATCTAAACTAAACATGTTGTCCATATATAAGAAAAAAATTTGTAGAAATATAATCAATTGCAATCCTTTAACTCCAAATAACCACTTCAATATTCAATATACTATCATAGATCTTCTAATAATTAAACTACTTCAAAGTTCAAATCTTTTAGGAAATTTTGATTGCATTGGAAATCTTATTTCGATCCTTACTTGTTTTGATTCTTTCACATATGTACTCCTCAAATAAGTTGCTAACTATCTTCAATATTCAACAATTAAAAAATTAATAAATCTTTTCAGGATACGGGAATCAAATGATACAAATTATAATGTTGTATCAGTTTGTTATTGGAGTTGAAGCTGACGCTTCTAACTAGTAGTAACAATGTTTCCCTTTGACATTTTCTAGCAAAAAAGTAGGGATAAACGTCTACTCACTCTATGAATTTAAACCATGGAGCAACTATTAATGCAAGATAACAAAAGCATTAGCAATTAAGAAGAAAGGGTGAAAAATATCATAAAATGTAGTTTGGGAATAATAAAGTAACAGACTAAGGACATATCATCATCAATTACTATCATAAAAGAAACTGTAAGTTCAATAGAAAAACCAGCGTATCATCAACCAATGAAGCAGTAATCAACAAACCGGAAAACTCCCCTTAAGCAGCTCATTCTCCCCCTCTTTTATTTAAAATGGCATTTACTGCTGTTGTGAAAGGAGGTCCAACTTGTAATGATGAGCTTTGTCCTCTGATATTAAAGAATTTCCAGTTGGCTTTCATGATATCGAATGCTTGTCCAAGCATGTTGTCCCATCATCCAAGTGTTCCACCAATCTAGCCTGAGAATCACTTGGAGGCTTGGAAGATGCAAAGCTAGTTGAAACTGGGGCAATAGCTGGAGCAAGCTCTTCATCTATTTCAACATCAGAGGCATCCACCTCTGCATAAGCAGCAACGTGCTTCCCCTTTTTCCACTTGAATGAATATTTTAACTCTGGTCACATAGGCTCATAAACCTCATATTTGGCAATTATCCTTGGTTTTTGCTTGACAAGTATCTAGAAGATGAGGGATGGAAAAGGGAGTGCGAGCCTGTGTACTGGGTTATTGCATGTTTTGTTATTTCATCGAAGATTAACTGACCAAGACCGGAAGGAATAAAAGTTGCCAGTTTGTACAACAACACTGGCATCTTTTTGTTACTAAATTCCTCTAGTTGTTTGGTAGCCAATTCTTGGTCGCAATTGTCTGGATAGCTACATAACTAGGTTGTTGCGAGATGACCATTCATGCAGCAAACACATTTGACGAACTCTCCAAAAATGACGAATTTTTCGAGAGTGACGAACTAACAATACAAGGTGAATTTATGTGGAGGACTAAATACGACGAACCCTTTATGTTTGACAAACTCTTAAAAATTGGCAAACCCGTCAAGATTGACGAACCCTTTGAGTTTGACGACCTACCCCAAATGAACAGCAAGTGACAAGCTCATTATCTTGACGAACTGGAGTTAAAAAGTATTTTATTAATTAAAAAAAATTAATTTTCTCAATGAATCAAATATTTCTCAAGCCAACTTAATATATTTAAAATCTTATCTACGAAATACTATTTTAATTAAAAAGTTTCATCTTTATATATTTTCAATTATTTTTTATAATATTATGTCATATATATTCTAAACATTAACTTTAGTTTGGCATCCATAATAAGCCATTATTAGGCGTAAACTTTACTCTGTTATTTAAAATCATTATTAGTATAAATCTCATTTATCATTTCTTTTTGAATTAGATGTACAAACATGTGGTATTATTATTACTTTGTTTTGACATTAAAATTAAAAATTAATAGTTTTCTTACCAACTCTCTAACCTTCTCATAATTTATATTGTTGTATATTACAATGTACTGAATAATTAATATCTAACTTTTAATAGAAATTAATTATAATTTTTTTAATATATATATAGTAACTAAATTTTATCAAAACGATAAAATCATTATTTTTTTTTGGTGAATTACAAAAACAGGACAAAGTCCGAGCAACAAATGTAATTAACGCGACTTGAACTTAGGCCACAGTTGAGACATTGAACACCCTTAACTATTAGGCTATCACATGGGGTATTGATAAAATCATAATTAAAACAAATTCTCTAATAAATTCTCATTAGTAATATTCTTTCCATATTAATTTAAATGAGAATTTATCTTCCTACATTAATTTAATTGAGAATTTATCTTAAATATTGTAGAGTTATACTAACTCACAATTTTAAAGTCTAACACCTTCAAGTACTTTTGATAATGACGAGTTTTAGATAGAAATTCTTGTAATTTTAGGTACATCCAATCATAAATTATCATATTCCAATAATTCATATCTTGCTTTTAAATTATTACACAATTCAAATGGATTTTTCACACTTGACCATCTATATGTATAAACGCTCAAATCTCAAATATAAAAATCCGACATAAGCACTACTATAAATATTAAAACAACTTTGCTTTCACAATAACAATTATAAATTAATTGTAAAAACCATTTATAAAACAATTAAAATTTTCGCTTAGCATAAGAACATATTTTTATTAATTAATGGAGATATATAAAATGCTTCTCTTCAGTCTATATTTATAGACATAAGAAATATAAGTGAAATAAATTCTCTACGTCTAATCACTATTAAAGTCCTAAAGTATATTAAACTTATCTTGATCTTGATGGATATCCATTTAATAACAAAATATTCATAACAATAATAAAGTTTTTATTTCTCCTAAAAATAAAAAAATATATTATAATTAAGATAAACTATTTAATTAATCACTCAAATTTTAAATTACTTTCATTTTCATCACTAAAAAATATTATTATAATTTGGTCACTACTATTAAAAACAAATTTCATTTTAATCACTCATTAAATTCTTAACACTAGCTGACTATCCATGCCACGTTATATCCACGTATTGGTCAAATCCCAAAATCAAATTATTCTTTGACCAGGTCAAACTTTGCACCAATCAAATTCTTATTTCATTCTCCTTTCTTCTTTAACCTTTTTTTTCCCTCCCCACCACCATCTCATGCCCTGCTTGCCATACGAGACTCAGCCTTTTTAGCAGCTCGTCGCACCTTCCTCCCGCCTGTTTGCTCTCTGCTTCCATCCACCACGCCATCTCTTCCACCGCCCAACACCTTGCTGCACCTACAGACCACCAACTCCACGGCACCATCAGTGTACCTTGCTGCAAGCCTGCAAGCAACCACTGTACCAAGACTCCAAGGCTATTTCTTAGCCCCACTAAAGATCCAATATCAATATCAACTTCAAAAAATTCTAAGATATACAATACTTGAAAGAAAGGGCTCATCCAATGATGCATATTGCTTGCTCACCAACTGCTTTTCTAACAATCCACCACCCTTCAACAATATTAACGATCAATTTAAGCCTTGAATTTCTAAATGCATCATCACCTTTGATAACATATAAATTTTGCATGATTTTTGTGTTTAAATCAGTTAATTCTTGAATTGATCCTTGTTAAATTACTGATTTTATGTTTTAATCCTGTTAGGAATGCTATTGAGATGTTATGAGTAAAAAATGAGAAAAAAATAAATAAATTTGCAACATAATTAATAAAATGGGGTCGAATCATAAATTTGAAAACAGTCAAGGGTTTATCAGATTTCATTTGACCTTGTAAAAGCTAAAATTAGAAGAAAATTTTGATTTTATTCCCATTTAATTTTAATTTTATGAGTGGATAATTAGACCAAATTTAATAAATCATTTGTCTATAAATAAGACATTTGTAGTAGCTTTGAAACATACTTGAAATTGATTGGATTTAATGCAATTATCCAATTTCATTTCCTTTTTGTTTCACACGCCTTAGCTTATTTTATTCTGCCAATTTCTTTCCAATTTCCTTTTCATATCCAATTTGGCTTAATTATTTTCAAGTCTCTTTTCCTTTCCATCAATCTCTATTACCATTTAATCCATTGCCATAAACCAACAAAAACTTTATTAATTTCATGCTTCATTAAATGACTACTTAGCTTTAACTCAGTATTCTTTCCGGTCAAGAATCGTGAAAAACGTATTCGCACCAAAAATCTTTCATAATAGTGTTGTGATTGAATGTGCAGAAAAAGAAGAATTAAAAGGGAGCAGAGAATTTAGAAGAAGAAGTCAATAGATATTTCTCGTTTCATGCCCAATTCAGAACATTCTGTGCTTATTTAATTATAATTGTTCTCAGTAACAAACAAAATCTGTTAGCGCGCATGGTTTCCTTTTCTCCTTGGAACTTTTACGCACCCCTGAGAGGTTGACAGCTAGAACGTCTTGGCTGGAATTCCTTGGTACCTGGTCGTCCGGTTTTGGAGCAGCAGTGGTGGCTATAACATCATCCTCCCCTTTTTTTGGAACCTTGTCCTCAAGGTTGGTCTCAGACTCGGCTGCATCCAGCGTAATGTCCTCTTGGAGAAATGGCAATGGGGTGATCTGTTGCAGGGGTTGTCCACGACACAATTTGAGTTTCGAAATATGGAACACCGGATGAATTTTGGTATTAGGCAGTAATTCCAATTGATAGGCGACTGTACCAACACGTTTCAAAACGCGATAAGGGCCAAAAAACTTGGGCGCAAGCTTTTGATTTTTGTACAGCTTTAAAGACATCTGTCTGTATGGTTGGAGACGCACAAAGACCCAGTCATTTTCTTTGAATTCTAGTTCGCGTCGATGTTGATCAGCTTGGGTTTTCATCCGGTTCTGGGCTCGGAGCAAATTCTGTTTTAGTTCCCTCAAAATAGCATCCCAATCCCTCATGGACTTAGAAACGGTATCATTGTTAGAGTTACCTTCGATGTAATCAGATAAAATAGGAGGGTCGCGGCCGTAAAGTGCTTTGAAAGGGGTCATGCCAGCAAACATTTGGTGAGATGTGTTATACCAATATTCTGCCCAGGGAAGATAATTTTCCCATGTTTTTGGTTCATCGACAGCTAAGCAACGGAGGTACATTTCCAAACAGCGATTTAGAGCTTCTGTTTGCCCATCGGTTTGTAGGTGGTATACAGAACTCATACGTAAAACAGTCCTTTGTAATCGAGCTAATTCTTTCCAGAGATCACTAATAAAAACGCGATCTCGATTGCTAACAATTGAACGAGGAATGCCATGTAAACGGATTACACCTTGAACCAAAACTTTGGCGACAAGGACACTATAAACTGTCTGGGCAGAGAGAAAAAATGACAATACTTGGTCAAACGATCCACGACCACAAGAATCACCTCTTTGCCATTGGAGTTGGGTAATCCCGTAATAAAATCCATGGCGATATCTTCGAATACTTGATTAGGAATTGGAAGTGGTTAGAGAATACCTGCTGGAGCTAAACTCTCATTCTTCATTCGTTGACAAGTTTGACAGATATTCACAAAAGTCGATACATCTTTTCGCATCCCCTTCCAAGAAAAGTTAGCTGCTAATCGTTGAAAAGTGCGAAAGATGCCTGCGTGACCACCCACGACAGAAGAATGAAATTCTTGAATCAATTTCGAGCGTAACAGGGCATTATCCGGAATTAGAATTCTGCCTTGACAAATAATGACCCCATTATGATCACTGTACCCTTGAAAATCTGGGAAGTTTGTTGAGAGGCTGCTACGAATGCGTTGAAGCTCGGGATTAAGTTTTCTTGCCTCACGAATTGCATCAATGAGATCCAAACTCACAGTATATAAGGCCATCAAGGATGGAATAGGTTCGCAAGAAAAGGTATCCGCTACAGCATTTGATTTACCAAGTCTATATTGAATCTTGAAATCATAGCCAATCAATTTAGTAAAAGCCAATGTTGTTGTTCAGGAGTTTGAATTGTTTGCTGTGTAAGTTCGCGGAGTGCTTTCTGATCAGTGTAGATAATGAACTTGCGTCCCAATAAGTATTGTCGCCATTTACCCATTGCTTGTGTGATAGCATACATCTCCCTATGGTAGGTTGGGGCATTTTGCATTCGAAGACTTAATTTCTGACTGAAATAGGCCAAGGGGCGTTTACCTTATGTGAGGACTACCCCAATGCCAATTTCAGAAGCATCAGTTTCCACATAAAATACCTTGTCAAAACAGGGCAACTGTAGAATTGGAGCAGAGCATAAGGCAGTCTTAAGAATATCAAAGGCATCTTGAGCTATAGCAGTCCATTCGAACATCTCAGATTTCTTCAGTAATTCAGACAGTGGCGCTGCGATTGTAGCAAATCCTTTAATAAATCACTGGTAATACATTGCGAGCCCAAAAAAATCGCGAACGTCTTTTACTGTTGTTGGAGGAGCTTCGATTTTGTTTGGATCGACTGTAAGTCCTTGGTGAGAAACAATGTGACCCAAATATTCAACTTTGTCTTGTTCAAATGTACATTTTGATCTCTTAGCAAGAAAACCATGTTGCCGTAATACCAGAAGAGTCTGCCGAACATGGTTGAGATGTGCCTCCCAACTCTGACTAAAAATGAGAATATCATCTAGAGAAATCAGAATGAATTAATGAAGATAGGAGCGAAATATACCGTTCATAGTAGCCTGGAATGTGGATGGTACGTTTGTTAAGCTGAAAGGCATTACGAGAAATTCGTAATGTCATTCATGAGTGCGAAATGCTGTCTTGGCAACATCTTCACTACGAACTCGAATCTGATGATACCCGGCTAATAAATCCAGCTTCAAAAAATACTGCGAATTACCCAATTCGTCAAATAGTTCATTAGCCGTTGGAATGGGAAACTTGTCTTTAATCGTAATAGCATTCAGAGCCTGATAATCGACACAAAAACGCCAACTTTCATCCTTTTTGTGCGCCAATAGTACCGGAGAAGAGAAGGGACTATTGCTGCGTTGAATGAATTGCTGGTCGAGTATTTGGTTGACTTGACGTTTGATTTCCCCTTTCTGAAAGTGTGGGTAATGATATGGGCGCACATTAACGACTGGTGTGTTGGCTGCTATATGAATGGCGTGATTAGTTTCCCAAGTTGGAGGTAATCCTTTAGGAGGAGCAAATACATCAGCAAATTCCTCAAGAAGTTGCAACATATCTGGGGCACTACAGTGTCGTCCATTACTGATATAGGCTAAAGCTGTAGAGTATAGAATTCGACAACTCCTTGTGTAAGAGACATTCGACGGAGTGCTTGCAATTGGACTTGTTTCGGCACATTTCCAGTATCGCCTTGCCAACTATGTTCAGAGTCTCCCTGTCGAAAGACAAACGTGAGACGCGAGAAATCCATGGTTACCGGCCCTAAAGTTGCCATCCATTCGACGCCCAAGACCATCTTTGTTCCTTCCAATGGAAGAGCATAAAAATCGATCGTCAATTCCGTTCCTTGGATCTTAACCTTCAAATCACGAACGCAGCCTTCATTGGGAATTTTGTCGCCATTACTCACAAGCACTCTGAAATTAGGAGCAGTAAAGATTGACAAACCCAAAAATTTTGCTGTGCGAGTCTGGATAAAATTATGGGTACTGCCACCGTTAAGGAGAACTCTAACTTTGTGGGCGCAAATTATTCCAGTGACCCTTAATGTATTCGGTGTATGACAACCAGCTAATGCATTGACGGAGACCAAGGACTGATTAAGGTTTGCCCCATCCATTTGTTCCTTAGCAATCGTCTCGTCTGTAGTTGTCGATGGAATATTTGAAGGAGGATTATCGAGGAGAAAGAATTGAGGTTTGGAACATATATGCCCAGGAGTGAATTTTGCATCGCAGTAATAACCGAGGCCTTTATCTCTTCTCGCTTGTGCTTGGCGGCTGAAAGATGATGAGAGGCAATAGGAGTAGGAGTTGGTGCTGTCGAATCAGATGAAGAATTTCTACCAGGCCACCCTTTCGGGCCAGTGGAGCTGGGCGTTGGTGTAGGTAACAATGGTGCATATTTGGGTAGAGAGCCTTTGTGGACCAATTTCTGAGCCTCCTTCAATTTTGCTTCGTGAAACCGTGCCAAGGCTACCACCTCAAGCATTGTAGTAGGCCGTTGGGCCAAGACTTCATGTTTTATATCAGGTCGTAATCCAAATATGAAACATTGGGTTAAAAATATATCTGACAGATTTGTAATTCTTAGGGCAAGATCCTCAAACCTGGTCTAGTAATCCTCCACTGTATACGTCTAAACAAGTTTCGTTAATTAGCCTTTCGGTGTCTTCATTTCAACAATTGCAAATTGGCGGCGGATGGATTCAACGAGATAATCCCACCTGGCCAATTGTCGTTGATGTTGCATATATCAAAACCGCTTTTTTACGATTCCATCCATTCTAAACAAAGCCATGGTTACTCTGTGGTGGTCCTCTATGCCATAGAAATCAAAAAGATCTTGTGCCGACGCTAACCATTCTTCCGGGTCTTTACTAGTGAACAACGGCAGTTCGACCAAAACTGGTTTTGGGGTGAAAGGAAAAGGATCAATAGTCTCATCAATCATCTTGGCTTTTCCTTGATTGAGTCGAATTTCACTGTCTGGTTGTCCTTGGGAAGATTGACCTCAACGATTTGACAGCACTGTGAGTTGACAACCAAGTTCTTGTAGTGTTTGTTGAGTGCTGGTATTAAAGAGTTTCTGTTCTTCAGCGAAAACTTGCAATGCGTGTAAGGCTTGGTCCTGCCGCGCCGATGAATCCTGCAGATTTTTGATGGCTTCGACAATAGTGACCATGGTCAACGAGAGCACCAAATTGTTGTGATTGAATGTGCAGAAAAAGAAGAATTAGAAGGGAGCAGAGAATTTAGAGGAAGAAGTCAATAGATATTTCTCATTTCATGCCCAATTCAGAACATTCTGTGCTTATTTAATTATAATTGTTCTCAGTAACAAACAAAATCTATTAGCGCGCGTTGTTTCGTTTTCTCCCTGGAACTTTTACGCACCCTTGAGAGGTTGACAGTTGGAACGTCTTGGCTGGAATTTCTTGGTACCTTGTCATCCGATTTTGGAGCAGCAGTGGTGGCTATAACAAATAGTATTCAATGTCTCTTAGAAATATCAAGATTAACAAATTCATCCCTTAAAGTTAACTCGATTTTAACACAAAGTGCATTTTGTGTTGAAGTCATTTTGACGTACAGTTGGGAAGATGAGTCAGTCGTGCTTTATTCGGATTTCTACGAACAAATTGGCATATCTTGGCAGGTCATACTAGTGGGATTTTCGTCAAGGGAGACAGTTATCGAATTTAAACGTTCCGTACAGTTGATGCCATTGATCCGAGTTGGATTATTTAGAACACAAGGCTATCAAGGTTTTGAATTACGAGTGCATGTGTCGCGATTAGACAATCGGTAAGGATTGATTTGCAAGTCATACCAGAATCAACTACGGAAGGAAGATTTGACGATTAAGACATTCTTAACTGCTATAACCAGTTTATTGAGTCTAAGGAGCAAGACTAAGGCTAAGGCTTTATAATTCTAATTACAAAATTCACATATATTTTCTTATTTTTATTTTATTTTATTAATTTATATAATTGTTTATATTTGTTATCTCACTTGTTTAATTTTTAAACATTTCCAACTCTCCTAATTTACTTTAGTTATTTTCAGCAAGTCCGCTTCAAGTGGTGAGCATGACACGACTATTGACATACGAAAATTCTGTTCACAAAAAAAAAAAACAAGAAAGTTGATCACAATAATCAATTCCTGTGGACTAGACCTCGTATTATTTTATCTTAAGAAATTTTATGTGACAGTTTCTATGCTCATCAACCTTTAAAGAACAAAAATTGAATAAATATACTTATTCCACCACCATTACGACAGTGTAAGAATCTTGTTGGACTGCTCCCTGGTGGATGGAATCTGGTTGTTCGAGCAAGACTGTAGCATTACCTTTCCTAAAAGATGCGGCCTTCGCCAATTCATTTACAGCTTCATAAATTTTCTCAATGCACTGAATGGTTTCCAGCAGAAGTGAAGCAACTGAAGCAGCTGGTATAATCTCTAGCAAATCTGCTTCTTCCCAAATGCTTGTTTTGAGGAGGGTTTTGAGCTCTTCACCAGCTTCCTTTGAGTTATCAATGTGCACAATAGCTGATCTTGTTCGAACCATTTTCCGGAATGTCCACGCCATTTCCTTCAAAGCTCGGCTACATTCCAGGCAGACCCTTTTGCACGGCTCTTGAGTTTTCCTACGGATTTCCGTAGGAGTCTACGAGAAATAAAAAACAACATTTGAATCGAACGAATGATGTAATATGCCTTATCGGTGCATCAAAAATAAATCCTTATATTTATACCTGGATTTTACAATTAAGGTTGGTGTTAAGAGCTTCAAGCTTGTAAGCACAGTCCCGAGTGAGGTTTCCGATTTTCAGGTACATTTTCCATGGATGACGGTACCCGAACAGACCATGACCGGGTTCCCATCTTGCAAAATTATTCTGCAGGGGTGTATGAACATCGAAATTAATATTGAGATCAGTGTGGTGAGTTTTGTTAGTATATACGTGTAAACTGTTGTATGCAGTTAGAGCAGTTAAGAGTAGTTGCTGCTGTTATGTGCAGTTATGTTAGTTGAAGCTATTATCGTTAAACTGCTATGAATGTATTGCTCATGTACTCTAAAGATTTCAAGATTGCAATTCAAGAATATTACTGTTTGTATTCTTTTCTGCTTAGTTTAAGCTTTCTAACAAGTTTAACCCTCTTTTTTACTCAATTCTTGTGCAAATCGGTGTTTGGATAACATATAGTCCGTTCAGTTGGTTGTTTTCACTGGTGAATTATGCTCCAATTAGGAAAAAACCATTGCAGTGACGGTGTAATTTCCTATTCAACCCTCTACACTTTACTTGATTTAATTAAACTAATTAACACCTTAATGTTAGTTACCTGATCACTTACCATCGTTTCTTCACTGCTTTTAGAGGTTAGAACACTTCTATATCCTTGAAGATATGACTTATTATTCTGATTGGACTGGTCAAGTTCTTCAGATACTTGGAAATATTCCTCTCCAAAGGCTGTTTGTGTACATTAAAATTATCAGTAACAATAACCCATTGTTTAAACGTAATAAGTGGACATGAATTTGTACCTTGAAAAAAATTCCCAAGCTTTTCCATGTTGGTAGCGACCGAGTTGTGGAGAGCCTCACCGATCCAAACCGGGCAAATGCAGATACAAACAATGAGAGAAGCACAGGTACCAACTAAGATGGTTAAGAATCTCTCATGGGCTATTTTCAGCACTCGGTCATCTCGGTAACCCGATACAGATACTAAACAGAAGGTTAATATGAATATCAACAGACCATAGTCATATCTTGCTTTCATTTTTGGGAAGAATCTCACATATGTCATAACTACAGCTGCAAGAAGACCAAGATGAGTTGGATACTGAAATGAACTCCATGGATATATATATATATATATATATATATGAGTTTGTTTGTTATTAATATGCAAGTGATTTTACCTATAACGAATACAAAAGCTGCTATCAAGTTGGGTTCCCCTTTTCTTCCGGCAAGACTTGCTAAGCAGTGAGCTCCAAAGCCAAAGCCACCTGCAACGAATGTCGCCAACATCCTGTTGAAACTTTTACCAAGTGTTGCACCTGCAGGAATTTAGGAAAAAAATGTGAAAAAGATGGCAATGGCAGATTGGAACACTGCTATATTGTGTTGTATGCTTACCGACGGAGAGTTCTAAGACAACTACAACAGTTATTACCGCCCAAATTGCATTGTCTCCAAAAACATCATACAGTGGCTTAAAGTAGTAGATCAATGAAATAAGTGTGAGAGCTAGCCCAACTTTTAGGGAATGAACTATTCTTCTTGGATCATCTTGCCCAACTTTCTTTGTCTTCCTTACTATCTCCATAGTTTTATCACAAAATTTGTTTGGCAATGCATTGAGGCATTGACACCCACGAGAACTGTGCTGCTGTACTGGAGATGTCACAGCTTCCATTTGATATTTCAGAAATGAAAGACAACACCTAAGAAAGATGAACCACTTGTTGTCGAGAGAACAACTCAGGAAGTATTTATAAGCAAAGATGGGTTGAGTTGGAGCGGCGTGGGACACAGAAAGAAACAGTGAAGAGTGGCAGATACTAGTATAAGAATTATTGAGAAATGGGAACACATAATACCAATTCCGGCGGTGTGCGTGGTTCCAAGCTTTCCATTCAATATCTTTATAACCTTAAAAGTTCAAAAAGTCATTTCCAAACACGTTTTCACACGAAAAAGGAGCTTGAGTTGTTCTTATAATTTCTTATGAGATAGAGCATGGAAATTTTTTTACTTTTTTAATTCAAACTAAGAAAACGAAAACGGAAGACAATAACACAGAGATCACACACGTTAATTTTCTTTATAAACACAAATGCCGTCATACATTTTACAACCCACGCACACATGATAATTTTAATAGCACACATATGATCTTGATAGTATTTACCTTGATAAGAAATTCTTTTTCTTCTTCTCGTCGTTAGATTTGTCACCTTTATCATAAGTTAAGCACGCATAACTGAAGATTTTAGAATGTTTTTCTACACAGTGATCTCTTCATCGCACTAAACCCTTTCAATTCGGCATGCATTAAGTAAAGAACTGAACTATTCATCAATGCTTGCGAATTGTAGTCATTTAGTTGGGCCTAATTCTAAATCTTATCATGATCATTTTGCATCTCTTTCTCATCAGCAATAGAATTTTCTATGTTGATATCAAGAGAATTATGAATATGAACATATTGATCATCAAGTTTTGAAAAAAAGACGTGTAATTTCTTTCTTCTTCGCTTAATAAATTATCACAAGGGAATCCAAACAAATAATCCAAGGTTTAATTGGGATCAACATTCTGATTATGGTTGTGATTTTGTTAATTGGGAATCCAAACAAATTTTTCAACATTTTCCCACCAAAATTTTATAATTTTATCTCGACAAAATAAAATTTATAATTTCATCCTTGCAAATGAGCTCCTTCTCCATTGAATCTATGAAAATTTTGTTTTTATTTGGATTTTCCATTTGTTGAGCAACAATTTCTCTTTTAATTTCTTAAGTCTTTGATAACTTCGGAGGAAAAACTAGAGTGATATAGAATGAGGGAAAATCTGAAATATGAAAAATTAGTTTTTTTTTTTTTTTATATCTCGTGTGATGCACGAATTAATTGTACTAAATTATTTTTGTATTAAAAAAATTGTACCTTTTCACAAATAATATGAATGTATTTTTAATATTAAATATATATTCATAAACATTCTCTTTTACTCTTCTATTTTATTTTTATGTTTATATTTCGTTTATCTGGTCTTGTATGAATATTAAAATAAATTATTGTGCTTTATTTCCATCTTGCATGATTCAATTATTGAACTGATTAATTGATTAACTCAATTAATAAGCGGAAGAATAATGATTTATTAATAGGAATTAGTTTGTATAAATTATGTGTGCTTAACTCTTAGGATTGATGATCCTAGGAGTTAAACAAGGTCGGGAGATAAGTTTACCGAGTAAATCATAATTTATCCCGGAGGAGAAAGTGTGGTCGAGAGATAGGTGAGTATCTCTTAATTAGTTAATTAGTAGAGGCTGAGAGCTAATACTAGTTAATTAATAGTTAATTCATTAAAAAACCCAAAGTTCTAAAATTTATTAATCTTCTATAGGTTAATTAAGAATTTAATCGATCAAAGGCTAGAGGCTCACATTGTTGATCGTTGACACTAAGAATAAGAAATTACATTAGGTCAATTTAGGTTTATTAATTTAATTAGTTTAATCACATGTTTAATGGGAATAGACAAAAAAAAATTAACGGTGTTAAAAGGATTAAATTTTTGAAAATAAAGTTTAGAAACTAAATTCCAATATGAGAAATACATAAACTTATGACATATTTTAACCTTTTATAAATTTTATAATCCATTTGATGGGTACATGTAAATATGTTATTTCATATAAAAATTTTAAAAAATGTAAATTAAATTATTGTGTAAAAATCGAAATAGAAGATTATAATAAAAGATAATTTTATATTATTTTATTTGTGAAATAGATAGAAGATTTTTTTTTTTTTGAGAGGGAAAAAGTTTTTTGAAATTAATGTTTGTTTAGTGAAAATAATAATTTTATTATTAAAAGATTAATGTAATTTTTTTAATTTAATTATGTTGAAAAAAGTGTTTTATAATTACAATACGTTAAAGATTCATTTTTTACTTTCTTTTAAGTATTTTATTGAATTGATATCATAGATCAATCGAGTATTCACTCAAGTATGAAATTATTAAAATATCCTCTTTTATAAAAATAAATTATATTTTTATCTTTTTCTATAAATCAAAATCAAAATCATCATATATATGATAAATAATTAATTTTACTATTGTACCGAAGCATCAATAAATTTTTAATAAATATATTTATTACATATAAGCATGTAATTAAGACCGAGATTTTGTTCTCCCATGTTCAATTATAGAACAAGTGTTCCATGTTTAAATTATTGAAAGTGTCATATGTGAAAGTTAAGAAATTAATATATAAGAGAAGACTTTTTATAGAAGAAAATAAAGCTTTATAAATATAAATAATATAAAAAAATCAAATTAGAATATTCTGATAAAAATCTAAATGCTACACACTTTTTTTTAATAATAAAATGATGATTTTTTTAACAAGTCATCTACTTGTTATAATTTTAAGTACCCCACATAAGATATTTTTTATATTTTTGCTTTCAAACCTAGTAATAGTATAAATATATTAGGAAAAATTAGGTAAAAATATTGAAATAAAAAAAATTAGGGAATTACGTCGAAATTTCTCAAATTTAAGGAAATAGGTCGATTTTAAAGAAAATAAAAATAAAAAATACATCTTAAGAAAAGTATTTTTTGAAAAACGTTTTTTATAAAACGCATTTTCTTCTGATACATAAGCTCCTTTGGTTAGATGATTAAATGTCGGTGATTTTATCTTTGAGTCCCGGATTTAATTCTTCTTCTACTCACATTTGTATTTTTTCATTTCATGTTATTTAAAAAAATTAATTTTAATTAATATTTTTAATTAATAAATATATTATTTTCAAATTTTTTAAATCATTTTTTAATTATAACTCTTTTATTTATATAAATAAAATAATAAATATGTAATTATATAATAAAAATATATTATATATCATTATGTTAAAAATATTTTTAATTAATAATTCTTTTATTTATATATATAATAAAAATTAATTTTGATTTTATAATATTAGAATTTACGATACTCACAATGTATGTGGAGAAAATAAATATTTCATATATAAAAAATACATATCAAACAAATTAGTAAAAATAAAATATATTTAACATAATAATAGATATAAAAAATATATAATTACATATTTATTATTTTACTTATATAAATAAAAGAGTTATTAATTAAAAGGATGAATTAAAAAAAAACTTGAAAACAATATATTTATTAATAAAAAATGCCAAAAGAAGTTTAAAATAATATGAAATAAAAATACAAATGTGAGTAGGAAAAAATCGAATTCGGAGACTCAATGATAAAATCATTAACATTTGATCAGAGAGACTAATGTGTTAAAAGAAAACAAGTTTTGTGTGTTTTTCGAAAAACTTTTTTTTCAGGACACATTTTTTGTTTCTCCCTCCAAAATCAATCTATATTTTCCTAAATTAAAAAAATTCCAATTTAATTCCATAATTTTTTTTTATTTTTTTTTACATTTTTACCTAATTTTCATAATATATTAAATTAGATTAGACTAAATGAGATATGCTTAAAATGGTAAAATGATATTAAAACTACTAATTTTGTTAGAACTATTTTTATTTTTTGCCTTTTTTCAACCCAATTTGTAAAGCTAATGATGTTTTTGCTTTAGTGAAACCCTTTTTTTTTTTTGATAAATTTCTTTAGTGAATCTTAATAAATGATGATGATGGACAACTTGTTTACGTGGCGGAACATGTTAACAATAATTGCATTTTTTAGTGGGAAATTAGAGTCAAAAAGTAACCTGGTCAACCACAAAGGGTAATAATGTAATTCTACACTTCCTGTATAAGAATTTCTAGACATTTAATAGCCGCCTTATTACTATGGGCAATGAGATTGTTTACTTCTCATTTGTTAAGAATATTTACTGCCAATACATATAGATGATTATGAATTAAAATAAGTGTTGGTTTGATAAATTATTGAAAAAATTAAATTTATTAAAAATTAACATTTTAATGATGTGATTTTTATACCTGTTTGATAACCTAAAATAATAATAATCTGATAAAATTTTTTTATAAAAAATTGTAAAAAAATGATAAATAGATAAAAAGTACTTATATTTTCAATTAATTTTTTAATTTATATTATATTATCTTATAAAAATAATAAGTTGTTTTCAGATCATCGTGGTGAATACCTTTATCCTCTTGCAACTACACGATTCTTTTCGATATTTATTTTTTTTATGCTATATTGAAGTGATATTATTGATATGAGAAATTTTTTTAAAAAAAATAACAAATGACCTCTCAACTACATTTCGAAGCTTTAAATGTTTCAAGTTAAAGAATCCGTAAATTGTTTCTGGTACTTGTGTCTGACACCATTCTTTTAAATGGTGTCGTAACCTACGATATAATAAAAAATCTTTTTGTATTTACATAACTAACATCTACCACATTATATTTGGGTTTCGATTCAAACAATCTGTAATTTTAATTATAAAAAAAAAATTATACTAAGTTATAGTATCTTTTATAGTGGATAAATTAAGTTAAAAATAATTAAAATTTATAATGTATATAAATTTTATAAAAAAAAAATTTATAAAGTGTACAATAACTTTCAAATCATTTCTTATAAATAATATATCATTTTATCGTAACTTTCGAAAATTATTTTTGTAAATAAATTATCACAAAATATTATAGCACTTTTCTTTATAAATAAATATATTATTTTTTATAATTATAGCATGGAAACGTAAATCAATTATGTTCGTACTTTTTAATCCTATTTTTTTAATAAATAAGTACATTATAACATGTAAAATATTTTTATAATAAACTTTTGGACATAGTTTTAGAATTTTTTTTAAGTTTAAAATAATGTAATTTTTTCTCGTAACTTTATAAAATATACATAAATTATTTTTTATAACATGATTATTGATAATTTATAATATAATATTAAAATTTATCCTAATCATCTCAAGCTATCATATGTGTTTATGTTTATAATACTATTTTTCATAACTTGTATAAAAATATTTTTTAAAATTTAAATCATATACGGGCATTTGGAAAGTGACAAGGTAATTAGATTTGAGTGTAATTACTGGTATAATTACTCAAATTCTCACCCTCCTCCCTAAAAATTAGGAAGTATAATTAGATGCTCCAATCACACTCAATCCAATGAAACCTGCAAATTACAACGATTTATCAAACATATCATATTTATCTAATTACATTCAAATTCAATTATTTGATAATTTTTCCAACACTACTAATATATTAATATAGTAAAATACCAACTATTTATAACATTATCACTTGAAATTAGAAAAAAGTTAAACCACGAAGGGGTGGTGAATGGTCATATTCCTAGTTATTACGGTAGCAATAGCTGAAGTACAGTACAAAAGCAAAGAAAATTGTCCAGACGATCCCGATCTTGAAGTTTCTCATCGTGGTCAAATTTCATATTCCAAGATTTAGCAAAACTTAATGTAATCAGTGAGGAAATATATGTATAGATAAGATATTATTTACACCCCAGGATTCGTCGGTTCACTAATATAATTAATTCCTATTATCTGGAAATGGGTTTCTAAGGTATCCCAATTTTAGGTTGTCCTGTCTCGGGCTTTTCAGGTGAGACAGTTGGCTCAACGACTTCGAATTTGAGCATCGTTGCAAGTTCATTAACAGATTCAGCAATTTCGGCCGTGAAGGTGACTACGTCGATTAATAACGAAGCTACTGTGGCCACTGGTACCACTTCCAAGAGGTGCGTTTCATCATCCCATAACCCTGATTTGAGCAAAGTGTCGAGATTCTTTACGGAAGATCTTGAGTTCTCGATGTGGATATCAGCAGCAAATGGTTTCACCATTGTTTTGATCGCCATTGATAGTTCCTTCAATGCTTTACCAGATTCCATGCTCATTGTTGTGCATGTCTCTTGGATTTTACTTCGGATTTCCCGTTTTGCCTGAAACATTAGCATACAATGATTTGCCAGTTTAACATATACATGAATTTAAAAAGTGGAGATTTAAACATTAATACTTGAATGTCAGCATATAGGTGTCCGTTCAGAGATTCGATTCGATAGGCACACTTTCGTGTTAGAGCTCCGATCTTCAAGTACTGTTTCCATGGATGTCGGAATTGAAATCGACCATGCCTTGGTTCCCATCTTGCAAAATTAGCCTAAAAGTTTTAAGAAAAGTTAAATTAAAAACCAGACAAGAAAATTGTTGATATAAAGTTTCATCGAATCTCGATGGAATCTGATGGTGATTCCCTAAGAAGCAAACAGGCTTATTATTTTTATAACTAGAGATGGAAAACAAGTAGGGGTTTTGACCCACCAAGGCATCTTCGTTGGTTTTGGAGTCAAGAACACTTTTATAACCCTGCAAGAAGGGTCTACCTTCTTTGGACTCTCCATCCTCTGGCATTTTAAAGTATTCATCTCCGAACCCTGTAAACGTATTCCAGACCCTGTAACTAGATACATACTTGGTTTTTGACGAGTTGATAATGGAGATGGGTACCTTCTAGGAAGATCCCAAGCTTTTCCATGTTGGAGGCAATCAAGTTGTGAAGGTCTTGACCAGCCCACACAGGGAAAAGCAAAATGGATATTATGACACAGGTTGAGCCACCTATGAGGACGGTTAACAATCTCTTGTGAACCAATTCCAACACTTCATTGTCTCGAAAACCCGAAATCGAGATCAAAGAGAATGTCAAAATAAATATCACCAGCCCGTAATCATATCTCGCCTTGATTTGGGGGCAGAATCTTACAAACGTTGATACCGCAGCTGCAATCACGGATAACATGTACATATATATTTATTTGAAGAAACTGAGTTAAAGGAGAATTTTGGGTGCATATATTGTTAAAGTGTCAGTTTTGTATACCTTGGAGGAAGACAAAGAACCCGAGTACTATGGGCTCACCTATCCGTCCCGATAGGTTAGCCAGCTGATGAGCCCCAACAGCTAGACCACCAGCAAGCAATGTTGCCAATCCTCTATTCACTCCCTTCCCAAGTGTAGCCCCTGTTGAAGTTAATTGCTATCAGGTCAAACACTATTTATGTCAGCTTAATTTGTTTGCTTTTTGGCCCCGGGGTGGGGGGGGGGGGAGTGTGTGACACAACATACCGACAGAAAATTCGAAGACGACGACAACAGTAATTACAGCCCACATTGCGGAAACGCCGAAGCTTTTGTACAATGGCTGGTAGTAATAAAACAATGAGACCAAGGTGAGTGCAAGTCCGGCTTTCAAGGAGTGAACTACTCTTCTTGGATCATCTTGGCCAAGCTTTATCAAGTGGCTGAAAAATTGAAGCGCTTTAGTCTTAACGTGCTTGCTAAAGCCCTTAATCGGTGGCCATCCACGAGCAAGCAGGCCTTGCTTTACTGTTTCTTGACTGGCACACTCTAAATCCATAGCTGATATGCAAAAAGTACTAAGAAAAGCTTGCGTGAACCAAGAGAAAGAGTAGACATTATAAAGAGATTGGTGTAAGAATATGCCTTTAGAGGCACAGTTTGTGGGCCTATATTCATTTGGAAAACAAAGCATCTAGCACTTGTCCATAATATATATTGTTTTAATTAAGTATAAATTAAGAAATTCATTGCTGACCTTTAATTTGTGTAGGGTAAAATAAGAAGGAATTGAAGGGGAATAAGGCATAGAGAAAGTTGAAGTTGTTGGTGACCCGTCTGAATGCAATTGGGTTACCCATCAACTCCAGGCGATGCATGCATGCATGCTTCTCCAATCGAAACCACACATTTCCATATTTTGCTTCCTCATTTTCATACCAAATTGTATATTAGCTTTGCGTCTTCCCTAGTACTAGGTATTTGTGGTGATGGTTCTCAGCTAGCTAGCTACTCAAGTGGGGAGAAGCACTGTGATATGTATCCCATGCAATCCTTACAAGTCGGCTGAAATGTCCTTACCAAATACTAAATTATAAAACTATTAACGTGGGATTACAGTTTTATACAATTTTTTCTTTCAATCCCATCTTTTTTTGATTATTAATTATTATTAGTTTGCTACAAATAATTTGTTTTTCATTATTGAATTAATCAAATTTGTTTAATTTTTGTCGACATCAATAAAAGAGCCGTCTGATATAAATAATACACAATGAATTAATAGAAAATAGAAAATATGAACTAATATGTAAAAACATCGTTTAATCAGTTGGATTGAGAGTGACTGCAGCTTAATTGACTGCTCAATCAATATGAATTGATTGAATTAAATTAAAAAAAAAAACAGTTGAATAGGATTTTATAATTTTATAACTTTTTGTTATTTTTAATAAATTAGGATAAATCAATGAAATTAAAAACTAAAGAAGTGAGGGATCCAATTCTAAAATCCAACAAGTATAAGCCAGCTCGATGTTCATTTTGATCAAAGTATTACCATATCGTTCTCTCTTTCAACTATACCTATCCTGTCTGCCATAAAACTTGTATCGAACCTGGAGCCTAATGTTTTCTTGGACCAAGATGCTTCATCTGTCATTCCTTTGACGTATCTCTCTTTTTTCTTTATGGCAATCCTCATCATCTCTCTTTCCAATTTCGCAAAAATTAAACTTATTTTTTTGTAGATGTAAAAAATATAGACTGAGATGGAGGGAGAATTTCTTGTAAAAAAAAAAAAAAGGAGATTGTCTCTGCTTTTAAATATATTTTTTTTGTGATTGATGGATTTTTTTAGCAAAGATCCTTAGTTAAAGTCGGTGTTTATATTATTTAACTAATTAAAATTGAATGGTTTTAATTACTTCCACAGACATCATTTTCTGAAAACCACATCATGGCATAAACATAAGAAAATTAGGAAAATACTATCTTTTTTGGATTTAACTCTAATTAGTATACAAATTAAAGATAAAACTAAAAGCTTCAAAATATTTGCTATGAATGCTTCTTCTAACAAAAGAAAACTATCCACACATATTATGTGAATTGAGAATAGATTCTTAACTTTTTTCTTTTTCACAAATAAGACCAGACATCTTTACCTATATTAAGAACGTTTTTCTCATATTTATCAAATAATATATGATTTATTAAATAATGTTGCTTCATTTTAAACCATTCATAATGGAAATATATTTGAAAATAACTGATTATAATTTTTTTAAAATTTATTATTACAATTACATTCACAATAACAATCAATCATTACAACAAATACATACAAACAAACAAACAAATAAATTAAATATAATTAGATCTAGATTAAAATAAATTTGGATAGTCATATGTTGATGATGGGACTTGCTCCTTGGAATTGTAAATTTTATTAATTTTAAAAATTTTCAAATTTTACTTAATAATGAAATATCATGTTATTATTTACGTGATTCATATACCAACAATAATTACCAAATAAAAAAAAATATTCACACACCTCTTAAATTCTTAAAAAAATGTTCAATTTTTCATGATACCAAACATCACCTTTGAGTCAAATCCTCGATGGAATGCAAAATACTAACTGTTAGTATATGTGAACAATTTATTTTTATCCCGTAACCTTTTTTTTCTATTTAAAATTTGTGATTTCCTTATTTCCCTGGAAGAATCAAATGAAAATAAAATAAAATAAAAACTAAATTCAGTAAATGGTTGGATAAGGACTTGGAATCCTATTGGAATAATCTGATAGATGACCCCTTTTTTATTAATTAAATATTTTCAAATTTAAAAATTAATTAAAAAAACTCAATGGAAAATTTTAATTAAAATATTATCATATTTAGCTTTTTCATCAAATTAAATATAAGAATATCATATATTAACTACAAAGGGGGTTCGCAGGGGCTTTGGTCCCTTAAATTGAAATTTTTTTTACTTAGGCTCTTTATAATTTATAAAATTTTAAATTAATAATGATAAAATTTTACTTTGGCCCTCCAAAAAATAATAAAAAATTAATTTAATTCTTTAAAAATTATAAAAATATAAACTATTAAAATAGCGAAATTATATTTTTACTGTCGTAAAAATATATAATTTAATTCCAACCCTTTAATAATTATATGGCTCCATCACTTCCTTGACTTATACCCCTAATCAATCAAGGACCGAGATTATTAGTATCATAACGGTACATATATCGTTTTTGTTTTAATACTGATACATATCAATATTATTTCTCCAACTTATAATAATGGATTAATATCCACACATCCACTTGGCCTAGCAGGCACAGTTTCTTAGTAAAGGATAGATGGCAGCAAATAAAAGGTCAAGCCATGGCTTCCATGTCGTGGACCATACAGTTACCAAAAATATTATATAGTTACAATTTATACCTCGTCACTATTGAATTGGATGGTACGTTGTAAATGAGAATGACTCAATCCCAAAACCCCTTGGGCTTTAAGTTGCTCACGAAAAATGATATAATCTCAATAATGGTTTAAGGTAAAGAGCATACACCAGATTCATCATTGGTGTTTCACACTGTAGATGGTGTAGAGAGACACTAAGGATGAAGACTTGAGATGGCATTTTAGTTGAGTGATGGATTATGGTTCTTTTTGTTCTCCCCCGTTAATCTTGGAAGATGAGGTATTTATAGAGGGAGGCCAAGTGGGGGACAAGTCCTAGCCATCAAACACTCTGCTTTAGTGGTGCAGGGGATAGAGTGGTGGACTATTGGATTAGGAGTACTATTGGAGTCCTTGTGAGGTGACTACTTGGAGTGTTGTCAACTTAGGAGAAGTGATGGATTGGCAAGTGCTAGCAAGAGCCATGCCTTATATATGTTTTGGGGATTTCATGGTCCCATGGCGAGGTTAAGATGAAACTCTTGGCAAGGTCGAGCTTCGTCAACCTCTACCTTTTGGTGTAGGCGTTGTGTGATACGACGAGGAACTGGGGAAATGTACAACAATTGCCCCTTAGGCAAAAGACAAGTTACAAAATAATAGGATTGATTCAAATTTTTAACAAGGTTTTCTGAAGTTCTGGTGAGTCTTGAAGAGACTTTAAAGCTCCATGACTATTGCTCTAATCATTGTGCCTCTCTGTTATTGTCCCTAAACACGTGTTAACCTATGAGTAGAGCTTTTTAAAATATGACATTTCTCTGTTCTCGTTGTTTCTTTTGGAATGTCATTTTAATTTCCCATTACCTTTTCTTTCCACTTTCTCCTTTTTTCTCTTCTCTTATTAGCTTTATTCAATACATTCTTTCTTCTTCTTTTGTCTTTTTATTCTTGTCATTTTACTATTTAGGATAGATGTCTATTTTTCAAAGTTTTGAGTAAACGATTCTCCGATGATAAATGAAGAGCAATTATATTTCACCACTTTGGCAAAGATGATAGCCATGTAGCAACTTCGAGGCCTTTGTTGATCTCAAATCATACCAAGTGAGGGTGATTTGGTGTTTAAAAATTTAAGAAAACGAAATCACAAGCAAAGAAAAAGAATTTTAGAGTGGTTCAACCTCAATTTCTTACTTCCAGTACTTTAACTCCTCTCATCTAAGAATTTTCCCCAAGTCACCAATTGGTACCTTTTTAACACAAGATATAACCTTTACACAATCTGTACCTTTTAACTTGGTAAGATAACACCACTATCCCTTAAGGTTTTAATCCAAAAATCTTAACTCATGCTTCAAAAAATGAGAAATGATGAGAAATGAAATAAGTATGAGTAAGTAACTTCTCAAAGGTGAATATACAATAATTAGCTATCACAAATACAATAAACACTTACACAAAAATACAAATTAGGGCAGATCAATGTACTGTCAGTCCAATCAATCACATCTATGTCTCTATCTTCTAGAAGTCATCTGTTTCGATGCCCAAGACAAAACATCTCCACAATTGGACTTGATAGGTGTCATTATTTTTTTGAATTTATTTTCTAGTTTCTGATTAGACTAAGGATATGTTTAAGTTCATCTACTAATACAACTTGTTTTTCTATATTACGAGCTGAACACGTAATATCATTTAGTATTAATTAAACATTAGATAACTAGTGGATAAATATTTGTTTCTATTTTGCTTTACATGCAAAAATATTAAGAATAATATACAAATTATATTAATGCAATTAATAGATATTATTACTAAACCAATTTGACATAGACGAAAATACTACACTTAGAGCACCAGATTCAACAATAGCTTCACTTACAACAATGGAATCTATATCATGATAAAAGGTCAATGATATCCTCTCATTGACATTACATGATTGACGAAAAAGAAATATGGTCACGAGTCATTTGTCTAAGATGAATGATTTTAGTATTATGTGTTAGTAATAGACTTTTTTATTAGTATAGTTACCATTAGATAAAATAGGATCATATTGGGAGAACAAATTTAATCCAAGAGATAAAGGATATTTTATGAGGGTAACACACTAATGACAAGGTCATTGGACAAGCATAATTATAAGTTGCTTTCGTAATGATATATAATAAGAGAGTTCAATCATGATACTTTTAGTGGATTGACTCCATGACTAAATATTGTTGTAATTAATAGATAAAGATTCAGAACTTAATTACAAATTATTTGAGACCTAATTATATATATCCAATTGATCCCACCGCTAACTCAACACAACCCTTTATGGATTGCATTTGAACCGATATGTTGAATGAATGAAAACAACAAATAGATAAATAGATTGCATGTATCACTATCAGTAGTGAATGAATTTTTTCGTAAAGAACGGGGGATGACTTAGTAATTAATTAAATTTCTTTGAATTTTTGTTAAATTTATTGTAATTAAATAATTGAAGTTCAAAGTAAAAATAAAATTAAGTAGTACTCGCCTTACTCATAGATTCCGGTATGATAAAGTTGTCATGACTTTAATGGTATTAGGATTGAGTTAAGAAATTAAATTAGTTGAGTGAATTGATTAAATTTAATTAATTAATTAATTAATATTTTGGGAATAAAAAATTTGTTATTGGGTTGGATAAATTATATGAGTTAATTTAAATACTAGATAACACATATAATACCCGATTCTTGATTCAGCGAAACAACCCCATTTATAATGGGATGGGCGACGACGTTCCAAAAAGGGTGTGTGTTGCAACCCACCATGTAGTCCCAGTGGGATTATGTGTTTCTATTTAATTATTATTATTTTCTCTTCTCTTATTCAAGTAGAACTCTTGTGATTTTTCCTATAAATAAGGACTATGGGTTAAGTCACAATACGCACATTATTGAGTGTGATTACTCTATCGGAAAATAGTGAGATTTATTTTTCCAAATTAAATTTATTTCGTGAGAGCTCGAGTTAGATTTCTTACCCATAAAGAAAATAGTAAAAAAGATCGTGTTAGTCGAACCGCTAAGCCGAAAATACATGTATCGATTTGATAAATTTTATTGCTATAAATAACATAATAACTCAGGTTTTAGAAAAAAATTTAAATTCTTTTTATGCAAACAAATACTTTTGTAAATTAATTTTTTTCAACAATTGTTATCAAAATTAGATTGTATTATGTTTATAGTATAAATTGATTGCCATACTCTCTCTATGTGTTTGATTGAATTGATAAGAGAGTGGCATTTTTTAATCATATGCATGACTTTTGGGTTACATATGTGATTGGTCGTATGTTATCATGTAATTTTGTCAAAAATTGTGGTTCTTAGAATTAGATGGTTTGTAATTTATGTTAATTTTTGGGTTTGTAATTAGATCGTGGACTCACGTCTCCACGTAAGTTTATTATTTTTATTTTTGTAAAATTAGAAAATCATGTGAGTCAAAATAGATTAGGTTTTATGTAACTTGAAGTTTTCTTATGTTGATAATGGATGACATCTTAGGATTAGTTAGTAATGTTTTTTTTTAAAGTGCTTTTGAGCCCAAAAAAAAAGCACTTTTGAGAAAAATCTAAAATTTTCTCCATTTCATTTCGGTTAAAAAAAGTGTTTTTGCAAAGTATTTTTTGATGTCAAAAAGTACTTTTAAAAAATTCAAAAGTATTTTGTTTAGTAATATTTTTATCTCAAAAATGTTTTTGAGAAGTAATGCTAAACAAAACCTTAATCTATTTATTTCTTATGATGGGTAGCTCCTAAAGGTAAAAACGTAGCTTTTTACTTGATTTTGATAGACGACACCAGTTGTTATAACAATAAAATTATACAAGGAAATTGATATTTATTAGAGTGATGGTTCACACCGTAAAAAATGTAGAGAGCCATGAAGGATGGAGGTTTAATATGGTGTTTTAGTAGAGTAATGACTTGTGGTTCTTGCTGTTGTTCCACCCTTTTAATTTCGGAAGGCCAACTAGGTACGGATCCCAACCATCAGGCACTCTACTTTAGAGGTGCAAGGGGTTGAGTGGCAAACTAGTAACTTAAAACATTGTTGAAGTCGTTGTGGGGTGATTATCCAAAAAAATAAAAGTATATTTATTTTGACAAATTTTAATGACGTATTAACTCGAAAAAGTAGAAAATCAAATTGAAAGACTTTTCGATAGTTGAATTAAATTTTATTAAAAAAATATGTATATATATATAAAATAAATTATAGAAATATTTGAATCACATGGCTCACATCTCATTGTGAATGACAATCAAAAACCTTTAAACTGGTACTTTTCAACATCTATCAACAATATTCTACTACTGCTACCATCGGTCATTCTATTAGTCACTGTTGAAATTAGCATGCATGGAAAAGCAAATAAAATCAAGAAATATTCCAAAATTCCATATATCTGCAATTAACCTTCGATTGTCCATCCAAGCTTAGCTATGGCAGCTTTTACTGATAGGTCACACCACCCATTTCTATCGCCTTGGAGAGACTAGACATGTGGAATATTAACCCCTCTACTTGCCTTCTTTTATATACAAATGTATGATTTTGTTCTACTTCTTTGAGGAATTAACTGAACAAGTTTCTTTTGCGGTTCCCGCTCGCTCATCAAACTCCAACCCCTGATAAGGTATACGATTCGACGCTGGAATTTTTACATCTACATTTCTTTTATTCTACCATCATTCTCGACATCACAGCTTCATGGAAGTCGAAGAAACGTGAGTGGTAGCTAGGTGTGCTAAGAAAGGTTGTAACACCGTGTATTACATTAATGCTATATTTCACGTGTTTTAGTACATGGGTTTGTAATAAATGAATTACAATCGATAATGTTTTTAATCACTCACATTACTTGTTTATAGCAAAGAGGATAATTTTTTTTGTTACAAGAGTTTACTCATCCTTCTAATTTCAAATTTAAATTTGTACTACTTATTTTAACACATGTATTTTTCGGAACCTATAGTCGATAATTGCTTTAGAAAAACATAGTGCGTAAGTGGTGACAAAAGTAGCAGCGAAAGTGGAAACTCCGGATGACACTGCGATAAATAATAGAAAACATAACACACAAGAATTGTTTATGTCGTTTGCTTTCCCTACATTTGCAGAGCCGAGCTCAATGAGTAAATCCGCTATCTTTAATCCCAGTACAACAAGTGATTTAAGTCATATTACACCCCGATATAGCAATCTCACTTTTCTACTTAAAGATCTAGATCACTCACATCGAAGTTCTCTTGTTGTAAAACCTCGCGATAAACTTGTTTTACACTCTCAATGTAGTCTTACAAAAATGTTCCTCAATGAACAGATAAGTGCTCTCAACTTTGTGTACAAAACTTATACAAGTCCCTCAAATATATAGAAATTCAAGACTTGCTAACATACTAGAGATCAATTACAATTCAATTCCCATTAAACAGTAGCTAATAAATAGCAAGATACAATATACTAATAAAGACCAGTGTAAAGTGGATTGTCGTAGATTTATTCTTCAATGCTATCCCGATCTGTTATCCACAATCCAAAGAATTTGATTGTTTGATTCTGTCTGATCCAATCTTAAAAGACAATATGGATCTTCAAATAAAAGCCAACACACATGTACAAACTCATTTAAGTTATTGCCCAACTGATTTAATTAAAAATATTTTCAACTCCAAATAAAGCAAGTTATTTTATTTGTCAAAGTGCTAGCTAAAGTGGCCACTTCGACAGCCACTTGAAGAAAAAAAATACTTGTCTCAATAATAAAACATCTATCAAGGTTGAATGAGCTTTTCATATTCAAAGCACAAATTTGTCTTCACAAATTAACATTTAATCCATCTTGATATGCCCAAATTTCATCAAATAAATTATATTTAATATAAGGATACAAAAGATCATAAAATTAATCCATATCTTCTTGGATTGCATATCTAAGTATAAGGTTGGGAAGGAGAGGCTTCCATTTCCTGTGAACAAAGCATGGCGAGCCAGTGAAAAGATACACTTAGTACATACTAACATTTGTGGACCTAAGTTTGCCAAATGGAAGTAAGTACTTTGTGTTGTTTATTGATGACTATACAAGGTTATATTAGGTATACTTCACCGAATAACAAGTCTGAAATGGTTGATATCTTCTTCAAGTTTAAGGCTATAGTTGAAAACTAAAGTGGTTGCAATCTTAAGATGATAAGATCAGACAATGAGACAAAGTACACTCCAAAAAAATTTCAAAAATTTTGTGAAGAGACTGGAATCCATCATCATTCCTTAACAAAATGGAGTAAGTGAGAGAAAAAATAGAACAATTATGAACATGGCTCTTGCTTGTTGTTTGAGAACAAGCTATCAAATGTTTTTTGGGAGAAAAAGTAGACACTTGCTAAATAGATTACCTACTAAAGTTGTTGAAGGGAAGACACTATTCGAGGTTTGGTTTGGTTTTAAATCTATAATGAAATTATCTAAAAAAAAGAAATTCTTAAACATAATAAATCTTAAATGCTACTTTTTATTAGATTCAAGCTTTTGTTATAAATCTCTTTAATTTCGTGTACACATTTTCATGACAGCATCATGTGACAATTCTCATGTAAGGATTCATATAAACCCCCACTCATACTCGTGAGTCATAATTCATAGAATCAATTATCAAAGTCATCATCTCCAGTCAATGTTTGAACTCATATAACATAATCTCAATTAATCACATTCAAAGTTTCATACTCTGGATTACCTCTCTTAATTATATAGCATTGTTCAACATGACTTGCGTTTACAAGAGACTCCATTCCGAAATCCTACTTATCCATGTTTATCATCATAACGTCATTTAACCTCTCTATAATCAGTTCAAATAATAACATAGTCAACTACAAATTTATCTACCTACTTCACTTACCCTACTGCATTAACTATTGCGTTAATGCATTGATTAAATGAAATCTAAAGAAGATTAACGAGTGTTAAGAAAAGGTATGGGTTTATTATTCTCAAATTAGGATCTGTTTTGCATCAAAGGCATTTGTGTACATAAAATGTTGCCACAGATTTTGCAGGCTCTGCTGGAAAGTAGGGTAGGGTCTAGTGCCTTGTTTAAGAAAGCAGTCAAGACCCCAGGAAACTGAGGGCGAAAACTCGGGCTATTTATGGGGTAGTTAGGCTAACAGTAGACATATCCTAATCTTTCAATAAACAACTTCAATCTCCAATTTCCCCATCGAGGCAGGCAGCCAAACCCGACCATCCAAATTGTGTGGTGCATTTGGCCTTCACTAATTAGCTTTGGGACCCCTGATGGGGAAGTTTATGGAGCTCATTAATAGTTCCTTCCGGACTTCCATATTATTTTGCTGTCAACACCGGATGACATTTACTATAGTGTTGCTAAGATTAGCTAAGCCTATATTCATCATGTCAGAGGTACCAACGTATATTAATACATATCACTCGGGAGATTCATAGAGTAGCATAAAAACATTTCACTTCACTACTGCCACTAACTACGGAAAAAGGAAAACAAAATTCAGTCCCTTCCTTGCTGGCAAACCCCTTACATATTATTATAAACACGACTCAATCACATGGCATGAGACCACAACTAAACAAAACAATCACGACACCAATATTCGAATTGTCAAATCTAGCAAAACAACTCATCCCCTTCACTTAGTACCCATACCTCTATACATTTGAAAACCCATAAACCTTAACCATTTTGCCACCCACTCTTTAGCCTACAGGATTTTACCCATCAAATGGTCCGGTAATATCCAAATATAACAGCCTTTTCTTTTTCTTGAATGGTCCCCCTCGAGACAAAATTATTTTACTGTTCATTCTCAAGGTACGTAGTAGGAACCTCAGATACTCAAAACAGGCCATTTAAGAGCTGTTGCCAAAGCTTTCATTACCTAAACAAATCCAACCCACCCCCTCAAAAATGAGGTCAGTCATGGGAAAGTAAAACGTTAGTCAAGGTCCGAACCACCCCAATCTACAGACTGTATGTTAGTCATGGCAAGCAAAGCTAGGGCCTGCTCTTAACATGTCTATAAACTGGAAAACCAGGCAACAAGGTTGTTCACTGTAAACTGCTGGCTGAACCAGTTGCTGGTATAGATGCAGCTGGGGGAAAAGAGTGCTGAACCACCATGTTGTTGCTATCAAAAACATTGGCAGATGATGTGCTGCTGCTCTTTGCAGTTTGCTCCATAAGACGAACAAGTGACATAAATACCTCCACCCTCGTAACATCCCTGTTTGCCTGTAAAGTAAACTCAAATTAACAAAAAATGTAAAGGAAAAAGCTTACATATTTTTGTCATGCAAAGAAGAAAAAAATAACAATGAAGATACCATAGTAACTACATTTTTTCTACAAGTCCATAATAATATCCTGGAAAACATAGCTACAATATTCTCATCAGTACTATGCTTGACAACTGCATAATGTTTCTCAAATCTCTTCACCTATTACTGCTCTAAGTCCCATGACATGGGCAAAGAGATTAGGCGCATTGATATCATATTGCTTCTTCAATGACAGATCAACATATGAAAAATCTATTGATAAGACTAACCCAAACAAAGATCTATTGGAATGAGATCCTTGTAAGATCTTACCTCCACAGTGAAACGTGCCCAGATCTTGTCATTCCTAGTTTCCATAACTCCCTTCAAGATGGTCAATCCCAACCCCCTGATTAAGTCGGCTATTTCGAGGAAGAAACCCCGTTCTTCACAAAGCATCTGTCACAGGACATAAACACAATGCAATCACACCAGATGAAACAAGAAAGATAAATTATCTTTAAGCCAAATTCACATGAAAGAGTCCCACCTCTACAAGCATCTGACGAGGTCGATTCAGATCCTCAACCACAATAGGGCATAACATAGATTGTGAGCCGACCTCAAATGCCCATGTTGCACCACCCTCAAAGTTTTCCTTTATCTGCAAACTCAAACAAGGGCAACATTTTAGGATTAAAGAGATTCCTTTTTTGTTCTTTATTTGAAAAGCATCAAAAGTGGTGTCTGTGGTGTCTATTTAAACATCTTAAAGTATAATAGTTCCAATAGATACAACAATGCCAATGTGATATTTATTGTACAAAAGATATCAAAGAATACGGTATGTACGCATCGGAGATAGCAATGTGACCACAACCAATTGGAACAAGATTTGATAATTAACTTCTTAGTAGGTTGGATAAATAGAAGACCGGGTTTGCATTGCAAGTATAATAAAATAATATCCATACCTTAGACTCTCCTGTTTGTTTTAACTTGTCTGCATGCTTTGTTACACTTTGCAGGAAAAGCATATGCTTGATGGTTTTTTCGAGCAGAGCATCTATGCTACACTGTTAAATCACATTAAAGGATAGACATTAATGACTATTCATGACAGTAAAATCATAGCAAAGAATGTAGGTATATCAAGTTAAAAGATGCATTACTTTTGCTCCATTTGGTACAATTTCCCTCAACTCTTTCACTCGATCTTGGATCATCTGGCGATCTTTTGGCCTGGGTCGAGGGTTCTCTCCAGGTTTTAGCCTTTTGCGATTTGGTTTGATCATTTCATTGTTCCTTTTTGAGTTTGCAGTTGCAACACTGCTATCACACCTTGAATTATGCGCCTGCTCAACCCATGAACTGATTTGAGATCCATACATAGTAGTTTGAGAACAAGCTCCAGCATCATCCTTGCTACAGCTAGATCGATTAGAACTTGATGGAAGAGTTCCTCCTTTCAATAGAGAACTAGGAAGGCCACCAAGCAACTCCCCTTGCACTTGATTGGAAATAACAGAGCTACTAGGAACAGATGAGTTACTGAACTTTGTCAATGTTGTCCTGCAGGACACATCGTCATCTGACATCTGTTTTGCAGCAGAACGGGCACTAGAAACCACAGCATCCAAAAGATGATCTTTACCCACCCCAGAGTAAATACCCCGGTCGGAAATCTGTTCATTAGCAGAAAGATTACTAGAAAACATATTCTGCATATCCCTAAGAATCGAAGTATCCATACCCAGATTTTGCATCTTCAAATTTTGTCCCTCAGCAAGCACATTATTACATTTCCCATTAAGTAGTTTACTCTTCAAATCTGCCCCTAATACATCAAACAAGTCATCCCCTGATGGAGGCTGGACACATGAATCGTCATACTTAACATTCAAGGATCTAGAACTCGAACTTTCACCTTCATGCATCAGGCAATCTTGAAAAGCATTTGGAAGCTGCTCAGCAAAAGGCATGCCATGATCAGCATGGAGCAATGGAATATTAAGCGCTTCAAACAAATCATTATCCATGCTTTCTTTCTTTGGAACCAAATCAGCTTGAGTATACTTAAAATCCTCAGAATCCTGTCCTTGATTAGGAACTCCTGAAATCATACAAGTACTTGTTAACTGATTGGTCAGGATGGATAAAGGAACCTCCACTCTAGACAAACCAACTTCCTGAACCCTGCTCCCTGCCAAGCGTGTGCAATCTTCTAGTTTTTGCAAGTTTGGAACAATGCCTGGGATTGATTTTGGGCTGTTGACAGCATGATTTTGTAGGATGCCATCTGATAAAACATGTTGCCCCATTGATTTTATGCTACAATGACTGGCAATTGATCGACCAATCATGGGTTGACAATTGAACCCAGACTGTGAGTTGCAAAAAGAAACTTGAGGGTTCAGCCACAAAACTGAGTTAGAGTGAGTTACTTCAGCACCAACAACTCCACAGCCCATTTGACTTTTAAATTTTCTATTTGGCTTCATCCCTGGGCAGATATCTGATTCACATTGATCAACATTAAATCTAGCCAAAGTTTGGGTCAAGCCAGGTAATCTGGATGCTGAAGTGGCACCCTGCGAGTTTTCTTGGGAAGATGATTGACCAACAATCCTTGAAGCCTGAGATGAACTGCTTTGTTGATTGCAGCCTTCAAAAACAGAAGTCATAGAAGTTGTAGGTCTACAAGTTCCAACTGAATCCAATGAAATGGGCTTTCCAAAGGAAATGGGAATCCCAGCTTTCTCAATGCCTTCATTTGTTCCATAGCTGTTAAAAAGAAGAGCTCCGGGGATGCATCCCAAACCAAGAATCAAACTCTTCACATCATTCAGAAATCCCATGTTCTCCATAATCTGGAGGAGGAAAAAAAGGTAAGGTAAATACTTAAGCTTCAAGGCAACTAACATGCTTTTGGCTTTATAAAGTCATGCATGCACGGTTAGGAGCACAATCAGAGAAAAGCAGCTGCATTTAAAGGGAAAATGCAAAGCAATGATATCGCTTTGTAGGGCCTTGGATCTGACACTATGCCATACAGTATGGAACCTAAAAAAAAAAACCTCATTTAAACCTATGAAAATGAACAGAGATACATATGGTATAGTTCCTTAACATCTTAGAATAACCGAACAAAAGTTGCTTACAGTCATCGAAGAACCAAGCTGAAGAACACCATGAGGAAGAACAGGAATGACTGCAACAGTCTGCAATAGATAGAAATCAAATAATGAAGCAGAGGGATAAAACCCAAATAACGAGCTAGAGTTGAAGAAATTATCAAACCTGCATGCCAGCTGAAACTTGGAGATGGACCTCACTCAGAACCTAGAAGCATCCACAAAAATAAATAAATAAATTACATCATTCTATGTTTTGTTACTTAAAAAAATAACCGATATCTCAACCCTTCCTGTTAAAAAAAAGTTCATGAGAAAATATTTTATCCATGCACATACAGTTCGCATCTGAACTCATTATCTAAAGAGTCGATGTACAAAACAAGAAAAAAGTTTGTCGCTTTTAACATTGGATGCAAGGAAACCTGGATATTCTTTAAAACTAATACATGTAGAATCATGCACTGATCATGTATGGCACAATCACCATTTCTTCTTAATTAGGATAGAACTATCTGTTATAGTCATTATCAGAAGCTACAGTTAGTAATATACCTCTGGGGGGTGGGCATCTGTAACATAATTATTAGCAAGAATCCACTGATGATTACCAGTAAATGCAGCTCGGCCAACTAACCTGAAAATCAAAGTAAGCAGTTTCTCAATATTTATTTATTTATTTTGGGTAAATAAGGAAAAGAACTTAAAAGTATAACATTAAGCTGTAAGTGGAAAACTGGAAAGTAGAGAAAAACTTACCCTTGGCCTACTATATTAATACCATTATTTATCAACATTTTGTTTATCAGCAAATGGACTTTGTCATCCCATGTTTGACTCCCAAGTTGAGAGGAAGTTTCTGAACGCCAGCATCCCTCCCGCTCTCCAAATGACAATTCATCGTTCTGAAGTCCAACAATGGATGGAGAGACTGAAGACGGTGCAGGTTGATAGTAACATTCCTCCCAAATCAGTAACCTGCAGAGTGCAAAATATGCACAGTTATGGCCCAGGATGGCAAAACCTTTTTCTTCTTTATGAAGGCAATAATAACGATGCCAAAAGTTTAGACACCAGTTGAAGAAGACAAGAAATGAAAATAAACAGATATATTGCATTTAACTGCAAGAATATCATCCTACTGGGAGCAATAAGATAAAAAATAAAGTAACAAAAAGGTGCATTGTCCAAGTTTCTAATATTGTTTCATCTCTCTATATTTTCTCCAGAGGCCAAACAGACCATGACAAAAGCAACTAATAGCAGATTCTACTCGATCAAACAAAGGAAAACAAAATTCTAAATCAATTGATTTCAGCAGTGAATTGGTCCAATACAAAGAAGGTTTCTTGTCAAGCTTAAAATACATCTCCACTTTTCACTAAGATTCTTTGAGACAAAACAGAATAAACCAAAACACAAAGTGCCAAAAATAGAAAAGAAAAAAGAAAAAGCAGCATCAGATTATAAATCAAAATAAAATAAAATAAAAGTACAAGATAACAGTAACCAATTAAACTTTAACATGTCTTAAAACAAGTTTAGCTCCTCAAGAGTCCATAAACAGCACTGCACAAGAAAAATACTTTCAGCTATGGTGGATCTCCTCCTCTGTTTGGTTTCCAAGAAAACTATTACAAAGTTCACTTTTTTAACCCCCATCATGTAGGGGGGAAATCTATATATCAGTTTAAACTGCTTGATATTCTAAAAATGGAATCTAACCCCCCAAAAAAGAGGAAAAGAAGGTATTTTGTTTCTACTTTATTGGCTAAACCAAATGAAAATACAAGTCAGATGGAGTAAAACTTTAGTTCACTTGAGCAACCGAACCAAGGCAAAATCATGCACAGCACCATAGAAAAAAACACTCAACTTTCTCTTGTTTTCCCTTCATTTTTCTCCACAAGCAAGCAACCCCAAGAAAAAGAAAAAGCAAATAAATGAAGCGGAGAAAAATAAAACAATAGAAGCTTACCTAGTATTCTGGCAGCCGATCTTCCAAAACACAGCATAAGACCACTGACTCACCCCACAAAGTGACTTCAAAGCTTCTTTCATCAAGCCACCCATAGCTCTTCTCCTTTTTTGTTTTCCTTCTTCTCAAAGACCAAAAGATATATAATATTGAGGCAAAGCAACCAACAAAAAACGACTCAAAATGCGATCTTTCTAATATTCCACATTTATAAGAAACAGGGGAGGGGGAGAGCAACTAAAGCTAACTTCCTCTACAAGAGCCTCTACCAGCCTGCTTCGTTCTCAGCCCACCACTTCTTTTTCTTTCTGGATCCAAATTTCCTGCTATCATCCTCCTGCAACCTCTCCCCATCAACCCTACTATTATCCTTTAAAAAAAACTAATAAACAGAGTTGAACAAAAGAAGAAAACTTCTTTTCTCCTAGATGATGCCACAAGCTTCAAGCTTGAATATAGCCAAAATTTGCTCCATTTTTTTTATTTTCACTTCCAGAAACAGCAAAGAAAAAAAGACAACACGCACAAAAGATGGACAGAAAGAAAGAAGAAGTTCAGAGAGATTTTGGGGTTCCTTCCACTATTTTTAGTTGAAACTTGAAAGAGCTTTTCTTTTCTCAGTTTTGTGGGTTTTTCACTTTCTTGTATTTTCTCTTCTCTTCTCTTCTTCTGAAGTGCGCCACAGAGGGGTTGATTTTTAGACATAAGCAGAGAGTTTAGGCAAATTTACAGGGTATGCCACTGATGCCTGATGGAAGGATAGCTTTGTCGGCTTCTGACCTTTTGGATAATATTATTAAAATCATTTTCTTTTCTTTTCTTTTCTTTCTTTTCCTTTCCTTTGGAAAAACCAAAAGAAAAGTTTCTCCCTTTCTTTTATCTCGTAATTTGCAGGTGATAATTCGTATATGGTTAAATTCGACATAAGGTCCCCGTATTATATGCTTTTGGAAAATTTAGTCCCTCTATTATAATTTGATATTCTTTTCAATTAATTTGTTCATTTCAAGTCTCTCTATTTTCAGTCAATTCTAACAAAATGTTTGATGTGGACATCTCATATGTATCTTAGATATATTCTTCTTGCATATTTAAAAAAGAAGCATAATATTTATCCAACTATATAAAAATATTTAAGTGTATATGTTACATTAGTATATATTTTAAAAAACAAGTTACACTTAATTACTTGATGAAATTCAGAAAATAATAATTTGAAAATTAAAAGTACACATTTCAAAAAATAAAGAAATAAAAAAATTACTAAATTATGCCAGCAACCTTTTATCCCGATTTCAAGCAATTTCATCCTAAATCATCAAAAATAAAGAACTTTCATAAACTTTTACTTTTGTATGTTTGAATTTCTTTTTGGTATAATATATTTCTATAATTTTGGTATATTTTATGAATATATTATCATTAAGGTTGATGTATTTAGGACTCTTACGTCTACTAGAAGTAGAGTTTCTATAACGTATACAAATATAAATTTTGGAGAAGTTCTCCAAACATCTTTCTTGATTAATAAAAAATATATATATAGCTTCTCTTTTACTTCTCTATTTCTTGTTCTTTTACTCTCTTCTTTATTCCACACTGTGTTATTTCTTTTTCACACTTTTTGCCCATGTGTTTTTAACCCTTTATTATTTGGTCCCTGTTTTCTCAATAACTCACCCAAGTCTGGGCAAAAGAAGAACACATACTCCCAACAACTAGCCTCAAGGGTTAAACTTGAGAGCCTTAGGAGCCAACCCCAATAACTAGCCGCTGGCTTAACGTCAGATTTTGGTGTTTATGTGGGAATAAGAATCTATAAAAATCAAACATATCAAGGATTCAAAAATCCCATACACAAAATAAGTCTCGGATTGGGATCAAACCAGCACTTCGATGAATTACCACTTGGCCACCCCGAGATTCCAAAATAAATGTGCCAAGAAGCATATAAAAAGTTGTCGATTCGTATGTGTATAGTTCGGTTAAAAATGAATTAATCAATCGAGTTGATTTAATTCGGTTAATTGATCGGTGGTCGAATTTTGTTTGATCGGAGGTCGGTTAATGATTTTTTAGAATTTCGATTATCAATTAATTCGGTTCGAAATCGAGTAATTAATTGAATTAATCAACTAACCAAAATAAATCATATATATTATATATAATTGTTAACTTTTTGTTTGATTGTTAACTTTTAAGATTTACGTAGTGTTTCTAATATTTTACTTGTTATTTTTCACCTTCATTTGAAGTTTTTTGAACTCTTAAAAAAATGAACATTAACGATGTATTTTTTATATGTTTTATACTTATTTTAATCAAAAAAAAAATATGCATTTCAGTTAATTCAATTAACGGTTAATTTTTTTTTTACATTTTGGGTAATTCCGTTCGGGTATTAACCGAACCGACCGTTTGAACACCCCTATTCGTATTTGATCATATTTATTCATTCAAGGATTGAGATTAGATTTATTCTCCGAGGCCATAGACACAATATGTGGGGATTTGCTGGAAGTTTTTCTTTTAAATATTTTGTTTCTAGATTTATTTTGATGTTAATTCTTGATTAATTATGATCAATTTGATTAACTTGTTTTGTTTTTATCTTTTCGAGGATGGTGAAAATTTCGATCTCAGCATTGATTTATCGAGCAAAATTTAGATTAGCAAGGAGCTTTATTGAGGTATAACTGTGATTATTACTTATTTTAAATCTGATTGAATTATCATGATAAACTTTTGTGATATTGGTTCCCTCTAAATAAACAATATATTAGGACATTTAGAAATCCGTCCTATTAGATCTATTGCATTCCCTAAGTGAATACAAGCATAAAAAATTTGATTGGAGCGTCAAAAGATTTTATTTCATATACGTGGCATTCAAATTTGGTCCAATGTCTATCAGATAATTTTTAAGCATAGTGAGCAAAAAATTTATTGTTTCATAAATAGTTTTTGCTATTAATTTATAAATGTCATTACGAGGAAACGAAAATTTTGATTGTTTTATAAATTGTTTTTTATTATTAATTTATAATTGTTATTATTAAAGTAATGTTGTTTTAGCATTTGCAATAGTGCTTGCGATAATAGTTACAGTGATGAGGATGATGTTAAATATCTTTAAGTATATTTTAATATGATTTATTTTATTGTAATTGATTTTGAATTGGATTGAAATTCATGTACACTTGCAATGGTGGTTATGAAAACAAATTATGTTGGATTTTTATATTTGAGATATAAGCTTTATCCAAACAAAAAGATAACGGTGAAAAATCCACTTGAGTTCTGGAATAATTTAAAAGCAATATATGAGCATCGAAATATGATAATTTTATGATTGAGTATACTTGAAGTTGCAAGATCTCTTATCTAAAGCTTGTTATGATCGAATGTACATGAAGTTACAAGACTTTAAAATTGTGAGTTAATATAACTCTACAATATTTAAGATAAATTCTCAATTAAATTAACGTGGGAAGAATATTACTAATGAGAACCTTTTGGAGAATTTGTTTTAATTTTTCATGCTTCAAATGTACTCTTGCATTACTAATAAGAACTTGTTAGAAATTTTATTTTTTTTAACTTTCCATGTATCAAACGTGTTCCTACAATGGCAATATCGTGAAAGAAAATTTAAGATATATTTTGAATGTTTACTTATACTTGAATAAAGTAACAAGCTATTAATGAAAATTATGAAGCCCGTCCTACTATATCTATTTTATTCCCTGAAATGTTGCAACAATACGTAACAAATCCAAAAGATGTAATCGTGGACGTGGTAGGTGGAGCTATAATAATCGTCAAAGAATATCATAATAATTCTTTTCACCATCAAAATTATGACCACTAAAAGTGAAAAAAATAAAGATAAGGAAAAGATGGACGAGAATTCTCGAGAGAACTTTTCAGGGAGTGAAGATAACTTATGTTATCGAAGGTTATTGATTGCGTACTTATTGTACGCCTAAACATTAGTTAAACTCTATCAAGCTTCCATCAAACAGAAGGGAGGGAATGTAAAATTGAATAACAAAAATGATGTTGAATCAAATTTGATATGTCATATTGATGATTGTAATAAATCTAAATAATAAATGGATGTTGACATTATCACTATGACAATGATCATTTTAAATGCTAGAATATCAGTTTTTAGAATTTTTATAATCCATATCGAGGAACTTGGTGTTGTAATTCATTTGTTATTCATTATTCAACTGTAAATAAATGCCTCCAATTAACCGTTAAACCATGTACATATAGTTTTCCATATCTTTTGTTGAATCATGTGCATATAATTTTGTATATAGTTTACATTTAAAATAACTAAATTATAATAAATAACTTCTAATTTACTATGTTTATTTTAATTGTTACTATGTAAATTTCTAATATTACGAATATCTTACAGATATCCATCAATCAAGATTAACATAAAATTGATATACTTAAGATCCTGATATCTATTAAAAGTAAAATTTTATATCATGTATACTTCTTATATAAATGTAAATTTTAGAGAAACTTTGTAAACATCTCATTGATTAATAAAAAATATATACTCTTTTACTTTGTTCAAAAAAAAAAAAATTCTCTTTTACTCTCTAATTTCTTGTTCTTTTACTTTTTATTTATTTATTAAATAATAGTATAATATATTTCTATAATTTTTTTGAATATACTGGTGTGATTACATGGTAGTATTTGTTCATATTTTCTTAACCTTTGACAACACACACAGATGCTCAAACTTGGATATTCTAGTGTCATATTTGTCTAAATGTTCATGTTTTTTTCCAAGGAGATTTTTTTTCCCTTTGTGAATTTGTGTTGTATTTGTTTTATTAAAAATAATTTTTTTAAATGATTGATTTTAAAAATATTTTTTTTTTATATTTGAACTGTATAAATTAATATGCATACATATTTTAGGTGTGTTTATACAGATGTAATACTAGACTGGTCTAGCACCACTAATGTTTAGTTGGTAGTTTCTTATTAATTTTTTTAGGTAAATTACAAATAGTTATTAGTATGACTCGAATTCAGATCACATTTGAAACGATGAACATCCTTGAACATCAGGTCAATATATAAAATTCGATAATTTCTGATTTTTCATTTGTATATATTCTTCTTTTTAATATATAGCAAAAATGGGTAATAGATTAAGCAATAGGTACTTATGATAGTGGCTCCCCATGAGACAAGAAGATAACGGTACGATAGGGTCCATTCTAATTCAAAGACTATGAAAATAATAGGCATAATTGTCAAAAATACCTCAATGTATATGATTTTTTTATGTTTGAGCCCTTAATCCTTTTTTCATAACACTTTTAATATTACGATTTTTTAAAAATCAACTTAATTTTAACAGTAAACGTGAGTGACCGTATCAAGCGACAAGTTAGATTACTTCTCTTGATTTAATGAGAACAATGATAAATCATTTGAATTTAAGGTAACCCATTTAAATATTCACCCAAGATTCAACCTTTATCTATCTTTTCTTCTATCGTTCATTGATTTTAACTCAATGCTTCCACCAGTTGTTTGAATCATTGTTTTCTGTTTACATGACTATCATGTCTGGATCTGATTTAAAAGTTTTTTTTTTTTTATCCCAACTGAAGAGTTGGATCTGTTTAAATAATAAAACATTCACCACCGTCCATGGCACCCTTACCACCGCAAAACTCCCACCAACCACAAAAATCCCATATTCACCAGGTTAAACCCTAAAAACAAGAAAAAGAGAACACGATTGATGCAGTTAATTCAACTGGTTTGTATTTGAAAATGAATTGCAAGATAAAGAGAAGTTAATGGAATTGATTCGTATTTGAAAATTTATAGTAGCAATTATTAGTTCAAACTCAAATCCTTACATGGATACAACAAAATCTTAACCCAAAATCACGCTCCAATCAACCCAAAAAAACTTACCAATCTGCCACTGTTCCTCGAATCTCGAAAACCTTTTCGTCAATTCTCTCGTCTTTCCGGCAACAAATCGAAGGAGATAAACAAAAATAAATAAGAGAAAGCCATCTATCAAGAAACCCTAGAGCTTTATTAATGGATGCTTTTTTGATATAATAATAATTAATATATTTTAATGCAAATTTTGAAAATTTTATAAAGTTTGATTGATGGTCAACTCACGTCTACCATTAAAATTGGATTGATTCTTGAAAAATCGAAATAAAAAAAAGGGTTAAGGGCTCAAACTCAAAAACTCATAAATATTGTGGATATTTTTGACAATTATGCCGAAATAATATAGTGAAGAGACTTATTATTTTTGAAGACTTGTTGTTGACAAGAAATGAAAAATGAGTCGATAAATCAACAATTTGATTTCAAGGATATGATGAATATTCAAATTGAAGATAATGAAACTCATTATATATTAAGTTGGTTATTTAAACAAATAAATCATACTGACTTAGGCAGAGTTAATTTTATAAAAGATTATTATATTAAAAAGTTTGTTTGTATTATGAACAGTTTTTTGCTTTAAAGAATGTCGAATACACCTACTAAATGATAGTAATTGTGGTTCTGAGAACTGAACTTAGATGTCTAAATGTAAAGTTGCAAACTTAAATCATTGATTTTCTTCTGTACTGAGTTATTGGTGGGGGATTGGTTCTCTAAACAAGGCTTTATAGGTGTAGGTGTAGACACAATTTTTGAGTCGAAAACTAACTTAAAAAATTAAGAGTCATATTTTATTTATAACTTTGAAATGAGTAAAATCTTTGATTTTCTTTACAAATAAAATTCCTTTGATACTATATTCAATACTCAAAAAAAAATTCCTTTGATACTTCTCTTTGATGGAGTTTTGATTTAAGTGCCGTTTAGACTTGATCTTAGAAAGATATGTTTTGCTTTCAGGGTCGTCAAGATTTGATCTTGAAGTTGAGTTTGCCAATATGCTTGCTTGAGAATTTGATTTGATTGGATTCAAGGGTCTATGAGACTTAATCTTGAATAAATGATGCCCACTTCAAAGATCGTTGAGACTTGATCTTGAAAATGGATTTGGAGAGAGTTTGGATCCAAGAAGCTTTAAGACTTGACCTTGGATGGTTGAGCCTAGTTTAAGGGTTGTTGAAAGTTGATCTTGAAAACAAGTTTTATAATACCCCTTGCCCGACCTGATCGTCGGGTCTAAGCTACAGGATGCTACAATCGTGGTTCGAGCAATTACTGTCAAATATATCGAAAATAAATCATTCAAATATTCAATCATGTCATAAACACGTTCATGTTATGATATACAATTAAATCAGAGCCTAAATCTAGCTTACAAAAGATCTTTTATAAACCCGAGCATGAAATAAGACCAAATTGCAAAGTTTTCAAAATTTTAGATCAGGTTGAGCTTTGATGTCTCTGAAAAATTGAATTTAAAACCAAAGTATCGATATTTACTTTAGGGTATCGATACCCTACCTTTGCATCAATACCATTTTATAGGTTGAATAAAATTGCACACAATCTCAAACTGTTACACGGGTTGACACACGCCCGTGTGACTTATTGAAGTTATGCTCGTATGGTTTCACTCGGCCTTAGTTTGTTACATTGCCCAAAGACACGACCATGTGACTATTATTGAATAATTACACCTTTGACCCATACAACCTTAGTTTGTTAAACAGTTCATCCACACAGTCATGTGACTCCACCTTTACATGGCGTCAACCTTTCACACGATCAGGGTATACAGTCATGTGACCCCTATTTTATAAATTTGCCTATCTTTTTGTATTTGTTTCAAATTGATTATTGATTGATGTTAGTATAGTTTTAGAGTTTCATAAGCTTGAATTAGTCCTGATTTTAATTGAAATGTATATTATATATTATTTAATGTTTAATTGAATTTTGAATTAAGAATTGTGTAACTGTTCTGTAATCTTCTGTAGCATCTTATCACTCGGGTCTGCCTACTGGACCGGGTGAGGGGTATTACATGCATGCGCCATACACAAAGGCGAAGCCAATGGGGTTGGCAGGAGCTCCAACCCCTTAAAAATTAAAATTTTCACTTTGGCCCTTTAATTTTTACAAGATTTTAATTTAGTAGAAAGTAAAATTATACTTTGGCCCTTCAAAATGATATAATTTTGATTTAATCTTTTTAAAAAAGTATAAAAATATAAACTATTGAAATTATGAAAGTGCATTTTAGCTCTCATAAGAATATACAATTTAAGTTCGGTCCACCCGAGAAATCTTTTTTTGGTTGCCCATACATGGTGGGTCATAAACCAAAATAAAATGTATTAAGAACCAACACATGAATTACACAAAGTGAGACTTGAATATGTGATCTGAAACTTCCTAAGGCTTTAGGGTAGGTTTTGATGGGCAGTGTGTTTACTTGCGGTTAATGTAAAAATAGCGATGACAGTAACATTAGATATTACAACGGTATTATAACGTGAGACAAAAAAGTAAACTAAACGCACCGCATCATCCATCCAAACCCACCATTAATCTTGCCATTTAAGCCAATGTCATTAACTTTGAGATGGATTTATTTATGGATTTATTTATTTGTTTTATCTTTCTTCCTTTATTTTTTATCAATTTATTCTGCATCAAAATATTTTAAATAATGATAACTAATTAATTTTTACATAAATAAAATTTAATGAATTCATCTCAAGATTAATATATAATTGAGTTAAAAATAATTTTAAATTGTTTAATTTTTAATCTAATTAAATATATTTAATTTTATCATATTTAAAAAATGTAATTAATTTTTCATTATTTTGTAATTAAAAAAATAAGGAAATGATATAATAATGGGAAGATTGAACCCATATTAGCAAGAACTTTTGAGGCATTGCTATGAGCAGTATCGGTTGTATCATTGCGATAAAACAAAGATAAACATAATAAATTATTTACACTGATTTATTTACATATGCTACTGCCTTAATAGTTCATTAGCTTTCAACCTCGTATAACAAGTGATTTAAGCTCGAACGCATATTAATTTACCAACTTCACATTTACACTTAAATATCTAGATCACCCTCCTCTAAGTTTCCTTTAAAAATTTAGACTATAAGCCAAGTAATGCACTCACAATCACGAGTTCTTCAATGAAAAAATTAATGCTCATAACATATTCAGGTCCTCTAATATATGTTTTTCCAAATGAATCGATCTTTTAAAATGAGTTATCACACAGCTCAAAATATCAACAAGAATTACAACTAAAAATTTTGTTTCAAAAAAATTATAAATACCAAATAAGGCAAACTATGTGAGTCGAAAATAGTGAATTGCTCCCATAACTATCCAAATAAAAAGGTATAATTATTTTTTATTTAAAATTTACGTAATGAATAGATCTCAAAGTACTCCACATATAAATCTATGTTAGTGTTTTTGTTATGGTTTTCACATGTACCGTTCAATAATGAATCATGATAAAGAGGAAAAAGAACCTCCCAATTTTACAACATGTGAATCAAAATCATGAGCATGTTTCGGTAGTGGATTTAACATGGAGTACGGTGCTAGTTTCAACCAAATTGGTAAAATGAAAGTGAGATAGGATATGGTTGTGGCAGCAGATAATTCCTTTTCTAGCTTAAACCCCAAAGTTTATTTGAGGTTATCTATACGTCTATTTTAGAAGATGATTTTAAAATTGAATCTAATGAGATATTGATTCAGTAATAGGATCTTTTATTCCGACTTAAATTTCATTTTTGCTTCATTGCATGAATAAATTGAGATTGTAGAAGCAAGTAAATTGGGTGATTGGAATGGAAGAGAATAAACAGTACATGGGAAAAAGGCTTCGAAAGGTGGAGGTGTTGTGGGTACTGACAGTCAAAGAAGTGTCATATTTTCATGTCATGTGGTTCAGTGATTTAGAATGATCAATAATAATTAGTAGTAAAAACTGCAATTCTGTGTCTCTCGATCTAAGACAAATGCATAGGACAAGTCATTTTCGCCAGTTGCCTGGACAACGCCATTCCTTTTTCCCATCTTCTCTATCCCTATGCTTCAATTCCCAAACAAATCGGTGGGGAAAAGGTAATCCAACATTTGATTTTCTATAGACAATATATTTTGTGGAAAATTTCTCTGCTTCCGTTGGACTTGTTGTTTCGGCGTTTAATTACTCTTTATTGTTTCCTTTGGTTGAGCTTTTCGACGAGGCATGCTGGTTTCGACAGCATCTTCTTGGCCTCTGTATTTCATTTGCTCTTGACTGTTCTAAATATGTATATATTTTGTGGAAAATTTAAAAAAAAAAAAAAACTCAATGCATTTTATTTTATTCTTTTGTTGTATTTAATATTATTAAAATTATCAATTAATTTTAGATTTGTTTGTTGAGTGGAATGTTAAAAAAGGAGTTTGATATTTTTTAAACAAAATATTATATTTGAATTTTACGTGGAATGTGAGAATTGATTTTAGGTAAAGGTACTATTAAAGCAATGGGGGGCTAAATAATTATTTTTTTTGGTTGAAATTAAATTATATATTTTTACAATAGTAAAAATATAATTTTTTTTATTTTAATAGTTTATATCTTTATAATTTTTAAAAAATTAAATCAAATTTTTATCTTTCGGGGAGGTCAAAGTGTAATTTTACCATTACTAATTTAAAATTTTATAAATTATAAAAGACTTAAATGAAATTTTTTTTTTTTTAAGAAGCGCCAGGGCTCTTGCTAGCCCCTTGGCTCCACCACTGCATAAAAGCCCCCGTAATTTGAATCAGATTGTATTTTATCCTTTTTACCAAAAAAAATGAGTAAATTAATCTTTATAGTTTAAATTAAAGAGTAAACCGATCCTGTTAAAAAAATTCATTCGTTTATACCGTTAAAAACTGATCTTTGTACGTCAACATGATGCACATGTGTTACTGGCTAGTTATTTCATCAAGCACAATAATTTTCAACCGTACAAATAGATAAAATTTTTAGCAAAAAAAAGATTAAATTACTTTTTGATCTAGTGTTTAAGATTAATTTATTTATTTTCTAAATAGATAAAAATCAAAATACAATTTAACTCTCGATATAAAACCTCTACAACTGTAGTCATCATTTTGAATAAAAACATGATGAAGATAGGTAATTTAGGTAGGGTGAATAATTATAAGCAAATATCTCCCCCAAAAGTTTTTTTTAAACCATGCAGTGCGTTGAGCCCATGACCTCCCCTTCAAACCCTAAAGTCTAAACTCCCAAAATGTAGACAAATTATGTTGCTTTTAATTTACTGGGGAAACCAAAACACTTGGCTCCATCGGGCTTCATGACCTTCCCAGTCTATTGGCTATATGATTGATGCTTCATCATGTGCCTATGACCCTACATCGTACCCTACTAATAATTAATTAAAATATGATTAAAGAAAAATGTAATTTAATGCTTAATTGCACATATTGCTATGATTTTGTTTTTTCAATTGTGGCGTTTGATATTTATAAAATATTAATTAAAGAATTATTTTTTCAATAAGATATTGTTCAACATGTTTATTAAATATCGATCTCCTAAGATTGATACCTTAAAATGTTCCTCATAATTCCTTTATTGGTTGGTGTGGTCTTTGTTCAACTTAACACAGACATTTCTACTGATTTAATCAAACCCAAAGCAATTCAAAAGAATATTATTTAAAAATTCCTTTCATAAATTCTCTCGCTCTTTGTAAGAATATTTTTTTTTTTACTTCAATATGTTGTTGGATGACATGCCAGATATTAAATGTTATCCTAACCTGTAATTTTATAAAATTTATTATAGAAAAGAAACTCAAAAAATTACTTTTTGGGGTGGAGTGTAATCTTTCTATTCTATACTGTTGCGTTTAGTAATTTAGGGTTTAATCAAAATATTCACAATAAATAAAGAAAATTGGTGGGTAGGTTGCTTGTTAGACCAGTTAAGCAGATATGGCAGAAGAGCAGTACACATGATGACTTCTCAACCCCTTGATTACAAACCCTAGAAATTCAATGGCTGTGGTTGATTATGGGTGGGCCATATAAAAATGAATCACAGGTGAAAAAAAGCTGGTGAAATGAGCAGATAAAGAAATTGGTGGGATGACATCAAAAGATGGAGCACTACTCGAAGACACATGACAGTGTTTCTTTTCTGCTTTCTTACTTCTTTTAGTCGCTATAACAATTATAGATATAATCAATTTTCAAAATTGTAAGTTTATATAATATATTTGAATAGCAAGAATTTATATAAAATATTAATAAAATGAGATTCGAACTTGAAATCTTAAAGTTTTCAAAGAATAGTTATCATATCGATTATTATGTATTATCTTAGTTTTAAATTGATATTAAATTTTGATATGTTTCGATTAATATTGATTTGTATCGAATTTACTGATCGGTGTAAGATTTTAAAATTGTAAACCAATTTTTAATATTTTCTTTATGTTAACTATTTTTATAGTTACATTAAAAAATAAGATTAAGTTATTGAATTTAATTCATAAGTATAGAATTTATATTTGAATATAAATATATTTATATGTATGTAATTGAGGTATATTTAAGTATATATGAAAAATATTTTAAAAACAATGATAAACTTGAAATAGTAAACTGAAATACATCGAAAACTCTACATGCCAATATCAAAATAAAAGAGTACATCTATTAGTACAATATCGATTACCTTTCCTCATAATGTCAATCTTACTATTAAACTAAGACCTTATTGACTATGATACGAGTACGTGGGGCCAAATTTCAACCCAAGAACATGTTGGGCTTAACCTTTTACAAGGCTTATTTGACAAGCCCAAAAGATAATTGAAGCCCAAGTTTGGATGTGAAACATGCGTGGATGGGGTAACTTTTGTTAACTTAAATTCATCAAAGTTGCTAATTTTCGAGCTCAAATGATTAGTCGACTTGCAACAAGTTTTTGGATGGGATCCAAGCATTTTTATTTTTCGCTATTTTCTTTTTATTTTCCGCTGTGTAAGAAAATCGTTTTTAAATCGGACTTTTTCCAACAATCGGTAGTGCCCACTACAAACTACCATTGAGGTGGTGAAGTTACTTGCCATATTTGAGTTGGCAATTTAATGAAGCAAAATCTTTAAACTAGTGAATGTGATGATATTTTAATGATGCTAAAGTCCATGTATGAAAATCAATCTATGGCTTGTGAAGAATGGATTACGTTCGAGTGAATCAAGACAACCTTTGTTATGTGGAGATTTGATCGAGATTGTGTTGTTGATTTTAAGAGATCACATCTTCGACAAATTGTGCTTTTATTGTTTATGTTGTAATAACTATTTTCAAGGAGTTGCTTAGTATTCACTTAGATTTTATGTCAGCAAGTCGTAATTGATTTATGCTAAAAGGCTAGTCTAGGTTATGTATGAGAGCATATTGAGAGCACTTGTATTCGTTTGTTGAGGAGCTATTTTGTGAAAGCGCAAATTGATTTGTAAACATTGATTGTTTATTGCCAAAGTTATGAGGACGATTTGAAGGTGAGTGTTAAAGTTTTTAGGTACAAATGTGAGATCTCTATAATTAAGGAGTGATAGAGTGTGATTCACTTGTTGTATTGTAGATTAAAGATAGTGGAATTACTCACTGAGCTAGGCTCCGAAGATGTAAGTAAATCGAATTGCATAAACAAATCTTAGTGTTCTTTGTGTTTTTGTTTGCATAGTTTTTTTTTTTTTTTGCTATGCCAAGTCATAGTGGCCACTATAGTCAAGCACTTCCATCAACTGTCTTGTTATTCAGTAAACAACAACTGTAGGTAGCAATAATGAACACTATGATATGTTAACATAGTTCAATTTTCTTACATCTGTGGGGCATTGCATAGAGAGATAATCTATTATCTTAACACCTTTTACAGTAAGTGATTACAAATTCTAACACCCACTATATTAGAAACCTCATTTTTGCACCTAATATCTAGATCACTCTTCTTTAAGTTTTCCCCTTGAAAGCTTAGGCTAAAAACCAAGTAATTCACTTATTTTCACACTCAATGCACTTACAATTACTAGTTCTTCACTAAACAGATAAGTGTTAAAATTCTCAGTACAAAACCTATACAAATCTTAAGTATTTAAACCACTTTCAATTTGACCTAACATACTAGATCAATTACAATTAATCTTCCCATCAAATTAGCAGGTTAATAGTCTCGATGAATATTTTCAATAAGTCGAGGATAAGTTTCAATCTTCAAGATATGTTTCCAAGTTTACCTAATCCAATCCAATATCCTCAAAACAAGGAAGTCGATTTGCTTGATCCAATCCAAACCATTTTTTAAGATATGTTTCTATAATAGGTTTAGATATCATAGATGAGATTGCACATGTCTAAAGAATTGGAAAATGTCACAACCCAATGATTTTGTTTGCAAAAATTTCCAACTCCAGATATGATAAGTTATGAGGTTGAGCAGTGCTAAACAGTAGTGGGCATTGCTCGTGGCACTACCCTAAGCACTCCTCATAACTGTCTCAACATAGTTCTCAAACAAGATAAGGTGCTTATGAAAAGACCATGGAGGCTCATCCAACACTTGATACTTATCTTTCAATGAGCCAAACTTGATAAGCATGATCTTATTATCCCCAACAACAACCATATAAGTTGCACTAGAAACATTCTATAAAGTGAAGCATAAAAGTCATAGGCTTACAATTATAAAGGGGGGAAGTAATTAATCTACCAATCCATTTGTAGTATCTTCCTCTTGAATACAAATATCATTTTCATTCTCATTAAAGATAACAACTTCTCCATTAGATAATTTCAAACGACACTATCTTTCAAGAATACTTTCTCCATCTGTACAGAATGAACACAAAAAACCAACATAGAACAATCTAAAAACTAAACACAATACCCAAAGATCGAAATCCCTTAACTTGGGATCAAACACATGTAAAAAATAACATAAAATCCAATTCCACATCTTTTAGAGAGAAACTCAAGAAACTCTCATGCATTGTGAATGTTGTATGAATTTAAATTTTTTTAAAATAGGACACTCCTTTGTTTTTTTGTAAATATAAAGTTGAATAAATAGTTTAAATTCTTTTAGAGTTAGATCAAACTGATTAGATAAAATTTCGTTTAATCTACGTACTAAAATATGTTAGAAGTCTTTAAATGATATTAGATATTGCTAAGCAATTTTGACCTAAAGCAAACATTTGGTTATAAACAAAAAAGTATAAATCTCAAAATTATGCATGAACTTAAAGTCGATGTATAATTTGATACATGAACTTTGATTTGGTGTAATTATACATATAAAATTTTGATTGTGATTACAAATGTTTATATGAATCTTAGTTTTGGTTCAATTTCACACATTCAAAAGAATAAATACACCAATTTATTTTTATATTAGTTATACTTAATTATTTGTATTGCAATATGTATACTTAAAATGTTTTGTATCAATAATTGTGTTAGTAATTTAAAAAAATTGAATTAAATTAATATTTCATATATAAAATTGCACAAACTCAAAATTCATGTATAACATTTTGAAATTTATCCCTAAACAATAACATGTAAATATATTGATGTGATTACATGGTAGTATATGTTCATACTTTCTTAACTTTTTGACAACACACACCTTGCACACACAGGTGGTCGAATCTAGAATTCCTAAGATGAACAATATCCACTTTTTCACCGAAGTCACTTATTATATATTTTTTTATGTGTATAATTAATTTTATGATGTTAACAACTCATTTTAAGTAATGCACTTTACAAAATTGCACAATCTTTTACACATAGCTTTATATACATAAAGATAATCATTAAATTTTCCATAAAAAATATATTGAAGCAAATTAATGAGCATTTAATCCCTACATAAAATATCTTATTATTAATGATGTAAAAGTAGGTATCAATGGCATTGCCAAAAAAATTTACTAATGTAAATGGCTAAGGTGTTTGTAAAGTTGGAACACATCAAAAACTTAAACCTTACAAATTGCATCTCTTACTGAAATTTGTAATATAATTGTTAGAGTTGTGTGACCCAAATTATTATTAAAGAAATAAAATATAAGTGGCAAAAAAAAAGAGTCGTAATTGGGAGTGCGAGGCCGCGAGACTCAGTACAAACTACACAAGTAAAATCCGTATAGAAGTATACTTTACTATTTGTTTTTGTTTAGAATAAGGTGTTTTAACCTTATTAAGTTATTTCTATTAGAGATTGATTAGAATAAGGATTTTCTACTTATAAATAGATGTAGTCGTCTTCTTTTGTAATCATTTAATTTTCGATATTAGTGAATATTTTTCTCCTCTACTAGTGGTTTTTTTAGAAAGTTTCCACGTAAAATCTTTGTGTTCTTTCTCTTTTTTGTTTTTATTTGCAATATTTTTTCATTGTCGACGTTCAATTTTAACAATACTCTCTACAACTTTCACCTACAAACTCATCATTTTGTAATAGAATATAATATCTAGAAGCGAACTGATACCCATTATTTCATAATAGAGTACAATATTTGATGCCTTTCTCAAGATCGATACCCTGACCAATTTAGTCCGGTTCAAACAACCATAACTTTAAGTCTCTATATTTTGTACATTTGGAATTTAGTCCTTACTTTTATTTTCAATAATTTAATCCTTTTACTTTTAGATTTAAAAATACACTTTCAAACTGTATATGACCATGTAACATTTTAATTGAAATGTGAACTATATTAATAAATAACATTATAAAGATTAAATTATGTTTAAAATTAAAGTATAAAGATTAAGTCTCAATTTTAAGCATATTAGAAAGATCAAAAATGAAAATGAACCATTGCTATAAAATGAATAGAAAAGAAAAGAGGCATGGTGGGTGTGCCAAGTGTCAGCGTGACGTATATAGATAGATATATATTCAAAATTTTTAATATATTTTAAGGATTAAAACTAAAAATTTACCACTATTTTAAAATCTCAAAATAAAAAGAGAGAGCTTTGTTTGTTTTTTAACAGGCGTCAAAAAGAGTTTGTACTACTTTTTATTTTTTAATAATTTTATTATAAATTTTGATCATATATATATATATATATATATATTTTACATAATATTTAAAATTATTCATAGTTTCTTCTAATCTATAAATAAAAAGATCGTACGTTTCAACGCAATTAAACTCACGTATTCTTACATTGTTGTGCATGGGCACTACTTTAATATATAGATATATATTAATAATTATATTTTTTAATTTAAAATTAAAAGAATATATTCAAAATATCAGACGCTGCTATAAAAAAATTGTTGTTATAGGAATAGGAGTATAACTGTCATTTCTATTACATCCAAATGTTAGAATACATCGACTCTATTCACCTTTAGGTTTGAGTGTAAAACATTTTATTAAAGTGTTTCTGATTATTTTCAACTCTGATAAGATGTAATTGCTAGCTTATATGAAATAAAAGATATTGAAAAATTGAATCCAACGAGTGGTTTCAGTGAAAAAGAAAATGATGTTTATTTTAGGAGATCCGAATTCGAGTACTTGTGTGTAAAATGTGTGTGCATTGTCAAAGGGTTAAAAAAATATGAACATATATAATCATGTAATTACACCAGTATATTAAAAAAATACACTGAAAAATTAAGAAATTTAATTAAAATATAATGATAATATATATTTGAATAAATAACTTTTCGTAAATTTTTATATATCAATGGAAGGACTTTTATCATCATCATCATCTTGATATTGAATTTGTGTAAGTTGAAAACCTATTTTCTCCTCAAAAAGATCTTGGTCCACTCTAAGATTTAGTTGTCTGATCTAAATCTAATAATCAATCCAAAAAAGATTTGAAAACCTAAGCCCTCAATACCCCAAAAGAGGGTTCCAAAGTAAAATGAGAATGACCCTACTCGACTCCCTAAATCTTTTCAAAATTGCATTTCCGAACCCCTAAAATTTGAGTGGAAAATTGGGCAAAGGGGGTGTGGAAGTGCTCCACCACCCTCTCCCTATCACTTGTCCAAAAGGGTGGGATGATTTGACCCAAAGCCACGAAGCGTAAATGTATTTGGAGGAGAGATAAGCCACGGTGTGTCAATGAGACAACGAAAGCTTGAGAATATTGACTCTTGACACATTGCCATTTAATATGTTTTGTTTTCCTAAATCCATTTTGGATTGTGCCTCTTCACTTTGTTCACATACACGACAAATCATTTCAAATTAAGACAACTGGTGTTTTATTATTATTATTATTATTATTATATATAAAATAATATTAATCCATTTACTAGTTTATTTTATGTAATTTAAGGTAATGTTTGACATCATTTTTTGGGATGACCCACTTCATAGGCATTCCGAATTTGCCTACTAAAAAGGTATACCCAAAGTACTAATCTAATTTGATTAGCTAATGATTTTCGTTAGTCTCAAGTTGAGAACTGCATGTATACAAATGTAGGGAATATCCTACACATACTTTTTTTTTTTTTTTCAAAAAATTGAAACTTAAAATTATATATATATAATTAAATATATTTGAATCCTTTCCTTAAAAGTACAAAGTATTTTACTATTACATCCGATAATTTATTGATAATCTTCAATCATATTTTACCGATTAGTTAAATTTATTTATTTAATTAATTACCAGCATTATGACGTGTAAACAAATAACATTAGGAAAAATAAGAATTCAGCGTTCTGTTAATTAATTACTTAGAATATTTTGGAATGACAAACGACAAAATAATCTGTAATTAACTTCTCTTAGAAGTAAATTCAGCTATCAAATCATTAATGAATAAAGTTAAATGTAAGAAAATCTTTACTAATGTATATTTGTCATTTGATCACTTGGTCTCCTCCAATTCTATATCCAGCAATTTGTAAATATTTATATATCTATACCACACGTGGTGTGCTCACTTTTTTTCCTTTTATAAAAATGGTTAAATTTTAGTTCTGGTCCTTCAATATGTATAAATTTGATATTTAATCTGTATATTTTAGTTTTAAAATAATTTACGCTCTATAGTTTTATAATATTATTAATTAGTCCAAAAATTAATATTTTTAATTTTCTGTTAAAACAACATGTAGTTATATATAATTTGAATACTCTATAAGTCTTAGGGATTTACATGTGGCTTCCCATTTCTTTTAGGTTTACGTCGTTTTTTTTACATTATAAGACAATGGTCAAATTTCAATTTTGGCCTCTAGACTATGTTGGAATTGATGTTAATTTATATATTTTAATTTTTGACACAATTTAGTCCATCTACTTTTATAATGTCATTAGTTAGTGTAAATTATAATACGTTACACTCAACGCGGACAGTGGATCCGGATGTAGGATGTCATATCCGTTACTGAAGTAACTCAAACAGACATTTAAACAAGTACCAAAGCTATAAATAAAACAAGCATGACAATCTCAATTAAAGAATGTTATGAGTGTTAAATACGCTTAAATGAAGTCAATCGGACCAACACACAACATTCTGGGGTCAAAGGTGGTCAAACATAGAGCTAGGGTATGGGTCTTGACTCAAACTAGCAAAATATAAGGTTATGTCTCAAGACAATAAGAAGAATCAAAGGTTATGAGCATTGCGTCTATCAAAGATCAAGTCTAGACGACCATTGAATCCAAATTTTAAAGATTGTAATCAAGGAAATCAAAGATTGTACTCTTTTCAAAATGATAAATATAATTTAACTCTAAATTTTTAAGTCATTTTACGACTCAAAATTTATGTGTACAAATTTAATAGTCATCTTTAGAAAATAGATCCATGTTGTCTAAAAGTTGTGTGTTTTTAATAATATGATGTAAAATATATTGATTTATTAAAATTTATATAATTTTTTACCGTTCATATATCTGGTTCATTGCATATTAAATATTGACTCCTGTCGTAATTAAAATTTGAAAATACTAAAAAAACAGAAAGACAAAAAGATTTTACATTTATTTTATAAAATGAAATTGACATATTATTTTATGTTAAAGGGACTTCTTTGACTTCAATCTTATTATGTTGAATGAGATTTTGAAGCACATTTGTGCACATGTTGAAGACATGGGGGACTATGATAAACTGCAATAGTCTTAATTCAAGGGATTCAAAATAGTTGGCCTAAAAACAAGTGCATTCCTTCTACTAAATTGAGCTACACTTAATGCAAATAACAATCAAGAATTGGATGCCTTTGCACCATGATAACACTATTATGAAAAATTTGGAGGTTTTATTGCATAAAATAGGTAATATGTGAGGACAACATTTTATCTTGGATCACTTGCTTCTGATCAAATAGTTAGTATGTGAGGACAAAATTTCATGTTGGGTTGCCTTTCTCTTCTTTCATCTTTTTGCCCCTGATGAAACAAAAGAAGATAACAACCAAAGAAGATTACATTGAGCCATCTCCTTTAGATAGGGATGGCAAAACTCGAATTGTCCCATAGATTTTGAATCAATCCATTTCGAATGGAGCAGATTTTGTTTTGTTTGAAGAGTGGATGCGGGGTGGTGTGGAGATGAATGCATCCAACACTTAAAGAGGGTGGTAGTGGGTTTCAAGACTATCCATCCATAGTGGAACGAGATGAGAGGTGGAGTAGAGTGTACCAATTATGGAGTGATAGTAAATTTAGTAATATTCACCTTTGCCTCGCCCCATTGTCATCCCTTCCTCTAGAAATCAACTTGTCTAACAAGCTCAAAAGAGAAAGCATGTGGATCATACAATGTGTATGGTGTTAGATAATCGGTACACCCCATGGCGCAACAGAAAATTAAATATGATGATCACAACTAGGGATCCATGTGCGAGGAACAAATCAGGGTGTAAAGGGTATGAATGATTACCTTTAATCTTATGGAAAACTAATTGTTATTGATTGCGCAACTGTATGTGATTCTAAGCCGTTACGAAAAGTTTTGGCCTCTACGTAATTCACCCGATGTGACAACGAATGACAAAAACCCTTTAAACTTTTCAGAGAGAATTTTTTGTATAACCAACTGCTAGACCCTGTAGAACAATTTTGCTATAAAAACCTTGACCCAAATTCAAGATCTACTTTCCTTCTATTTAATATCACATATTAAAAACATAATTATCTCTTTAGAGAAACATATGGAAAGTTATTAAAACATTATATATTTTCCAAAATGATATTAACTTTTATGTTTTAAAATTTGATTGAAATTATTATTATAATTATTTATTTTAATAATTTCGATAAACTTGATTCAGTTAATATTAAACTTTTATATGAATTAAATTCATATATTAATATTAACTATGTTCTCTATTCGTGTACAATAAGTGTACAATAAGTTTGTACACATAATGTGTTTAATATTTAACTGTTAAATTAAATTAATTCAATAATTAATTTAAATAATGTGATAGCTAAACATAACACTAATTGTGTTTGAATTATGTTCGTTTCAACCATAGGGTGTAACCCTATAGACTCTTGTAACGTTAGTAGTAATACTAGAATGATTCTAATATTACAATAATGAGTGGCATCTAGCAATGCATCATTGCTACCTAAAGTTACAAGAAATCATGATTCAACATAACTTCTCTGTGATTAACACTTCATATATGAAATCATTTTGTTCTTTATATCTAAAATGAACACAAGTCATGGAATAGTTACACTTACATAATCCATCTAATATTTCTCGATATCTTAAGTAGACTATGATAAACAAACAAGTATGAGATCTCATATCAATTTATTCGAGCATGACCATGCATTTCTAGTCTCACTCAATCAAGTGATCTAAGATATTGCTCCCATTATATAGGAGTGACAAATCTTATATTGATCAACTATATCCCACTACATAGATTGTGCTATATCCAATATCAACCTTTATAGAACAATCAGTTACGGTGGACATTTAACTGTATCAAAATATACGACTCACGATGTTGGGATAATGATAATCGCAAGTTTGAGGATCATATACATAATAATCACTATGTGTAATGTTGTGACTATTACATAATAATTCAAGAAATATACTTATAGCGGGTCAGTCCAATATTTTGTTCTCTAACACACATACTTATGTATTGATTTTGACATCTCATGTTAATGACAACACTTTGTCATCAATAAACTACACGTTAGTCTAAATGCATTATTATTGTCTAAGGCTACAATAATATTTGACTAAAGACCTTTTAAGACTAATCATATTATTCTCAAGACATTATTATAAAACAGTTTATTTATATACACAGAAAAGAAATTGAAATAATAATGGCAATGTCTTATATTAATAAACGAAATAAAACAAATATGTTATTACAATCATCTCATGATTGATCTTTGAGCATACTCTAACAAATTGTTAAGCAATACATGGAAAGTGAACTTGAGTTAGATGATGATGAGCTTATTACTCATAATGTTGCAACAACAACAACAACAATACCGACACAAAACCCAAGTGTTGCTCAAAAGGCTAGAATGATTCAGAATGTTGAAGTACAGCTAAAGTTTCTGAATACCCAGATTCACTTGCTCAAAACGGTAAGAAAATAGCTCCCTCATACCTTAGCGATTAAAAAAAGGCAGCACAATAGACCTCTCTCTTGAATTTTCCAAAAAGGAGGAGATAGTTAAGGAATTTGTTGTTTATTGTAGGAAAATTATAAAGTGTGCTATTGCTATGGAATATAAAATGATCTCATTTTTCTTGGTTTTACAGAAATTTTTTTCAACAAAGATTAAACAAGAAGAATCTTGTATATATTGCAAGACATAATAGAGAAATTTTTTTGTCTTTATCCAAAATTTTATGATGCTACCAAAAGGGATGAATAATATTCAATCATGTATGCTATTGCTAGAATCTAAATCGAGTTAGCTAACTCATTGGCCTCTTCTTTTTATTTTTATTTACTTAAATAGAGATAAATGGAGTGATATAATGAATTGGATAAGAATTAGAATTGGTTGTACTGCAAAAGTAGGAGATGAATCAGATAGGGTCAGGTGATAGCATTCCTGACAAGACAAAAGATTTTAGCAACTTGTTTTCTTTCCAGCTTTTGTGGTAACCATTATCCTTTATTAATGGCCATTGCTTGCAGATTGAAAACAATTAGCCTGAATTATGAGCATTATTGATACCCTATTTGTGCACATCCATCCTTTATCAATCATCATAAGCTACAAAATGAATCTGCTTTGCATCTTTCGAGAGCAAAAAGGCAATGTCGTGTAATTGTATACATTTGTGCTTGGAGCCGGAGCACTAAGTGCTACGATTATAAAGTTGGGTACTTGGGAAAGGAAAATGGAAAACAAGTGTTGATGTCTGATGACTAATTTGTCTCGTATTTTATTAATGGGAGTACTCAGATATTTATACATACTATCACAGTTTAAAACTTGATCTCACTGTTTTTAGGGTCAACATTCTGAGCGGGCTTCAAGCCTGCAGGACAAGTGCTTCATTCTGAGTTGTCTGCCGTGCACACGGTTCTCTTTGTTCCTGAGACTGACATGCTGGACATGCATTCCATTCTGGATTGTCTGTCAAACCTCGCGATCTCCACCTGCGAGCTCTTTAGATACTTATGAGTTGAGACCCTTACAACCTCCCTTGTTGCCTTCTCACACTCCTCCATCTGGTGAGACTTGTTCGGATCGTGAGTAGACGACTCGAATCTTATTTGGATTTTGGGTTGACAATCACCCATGTATAACAATATCTATCCAAGCCAAATCTAATGAAAATGATATGGATTAAGTGAACTTAACAAGAATTGGTGATATATGGACGTGAAATATATCTCATTCTCAAAAAATTGAAATGATGGTAATCGCAAAGTAGAGCACGACGATGTTCATTTATGATTGTGCTTCCAAGGTAAAAAGACCCAAGAACGCATATATGATTCCCATTAACCTTTTTTGCAAGAAGTTCCATGATAGACCATCATTTTTTTCCTTGAGTTGGCTCCTATATGTAAACTTCAATATCAATGGTAGTGCAGATTTTTGATCAGATTCATAGGATGGGTTCTTGTTTTCATTTTATTTGGTAAAACATAGTGAAACGGGGAGCATGACGAATACAAACGTGTGAAGCACGTTCCATGCCATGAAATAATTAATGGACAAGTGAGCAGCATTCAATTTGTACTGGATATTGGGTGCACCTATATCCTTGATTCCACTCCAACTTTAAAAAATCAATTATTTTATCATTTTTTTTTATTTTTTTAGCTTTTGAATTTTTATTTTCTTTCAATTTGCTCCAAAATATATTAAAAAAATTAATATTTATTAACTTTGCTAACATATCATATACATAGTTGTCACAAGGATATCACATCATTAATTAATAATTTTTAAAATTTTAAAAATTTAAAAAATTATTAAAACTATTGAAAAGTATAAAAATTATAAAAAAATATATTTTTTTAATTTTTAAAAATTAATTAATTGCTAACGTGTCATACACATAAATACCACATCAGCAAAATTAATAAATATTAATTTTTTCATTCATTTTAAGATAATTTGACAAATAAAATAAATTTAAAATTAAAAAAAAATTTAATAAATTATTTTTTTATAAAATCGAATTACGAAACCATTCATCATTTCTTTTCAATTATTTAAAAGAAGATTTTCTTAAAATAAAACTGGCAAACAATCATTATAGTTTAGAAATTTTTTTTTTTTCCTTCCCTTCTTTTTTAAATTATTTACAAGTCTTTTGATTTGTCTAAAAATACTTAGTTAGTACCTGAATTTTTTTTATTTAGTTGGTACAAGAATTTGTATTTTATCGCTTAAGTTGATACCTCCGCACTAACACCGTTAATTTGTGTTGATGTGGCACTAATGATCAATCTTATAGTGATACATGACAGCCTCTCAATATGACATGTGGCAGCCATAAATTAAAAAATAAAAATCTTTTAAAAATAAAAATTAATTTTAAAAAGTATATATTTTTTAACAAGTTCAGGTATCAACTATGCACTTTTTAAACAAATTTTGGTACTAAATATGTACTTTTGAACAAATTCAAAGGACAAACTATATGTTAACTCTTAAAAAATTAAGATTATTAACAGATTGGAGCAATGTGTTGACGGAATACAATTTTAAGTACTAATTAAATACTTTTTAGACAAGTTCAAGCGATAAACTACATATTAACCCTATTTACAATTATATAAATCACCCAAAAAGATGTAGGTAAAAAAAAAAACAAATTCCAACTTATCTCATATATTTTTATAAACTTGAAATTTTTACTTATTAAATCTAATTTAATTTAACCAAATTATGAATTTATTTCATTTTAACCTGAATTTACCTTTATCTAAAATGACTCCAACTTAAACTGATTTAAACAATAATCCAAAATGACAATAACTAAAGTATAAATTTAAGAAATATTAATAACTTAAATTATTAATTTATTTTAATTTATATTGTTATAAAATATGTAATCTCAACCTGTGGGCTTAGACCCAAAGTGAAGAAACATGGGGTGAAGCTCAAATAGTATAAAAGGCTGAAACAATGCCGAAGGTAGGCTAGCCAATCAAAAGTTCACTTGGCATAGCATAATACGAGTGAGGCTAGAAGGCCTCGTAAGGGACCTTCTCCCCGCAAAGCCTCCTCATGCCTTCATGAAAGAGGAGGAGGTTTCCTTCAGGTCAAGCTGTTAAATAGATTATAACAGGGATCTAATTACCCTGAAAATGTAGAAAGGAGCTAATTTTCCCAATTATATATAATACATTAACAGAGGCGAAATCAGAAAATCTTTTAGGGGTTGAAATTAAATTGTAATTTTTATGATAGAAAAATGCAATTTCACCATTTTAATGGACTATATATATCTTTATGATTTTTAAAGGATTAAATCAAAATTTTAAATTTTTAGGAGGGGCATAGTGTAATTTTATTTTTACTAATTTAAAATTTTAAAAATTATGACACTTTATATCACATTATATCTCAAAATTAATTTTTAGTAATTATTAATTGTATAATAAATTTAAATCAATTAAACATTTTTTAGTAATTACATTCTCTTACAATTACAAAGAACTGTAATTCTCTATATGTATGTCGTTGATAGAGTGTAATTACATCATAATTTTTCATGCCACGTTTGATAGTACAAATTGTAATTATACAGTTACATATTTTATATTTTTCTAAACCAGTAACAAAATTTAAAAGCAAATCATCATATATATTATGTTAGTCTAAAAAAGTAGTTGATAATACGATTACTAATAAAAATAACAAGAAAAATAAACATCATAGATAATATATTATAACACTTTTATAACATGTAAATTATTTTTTGTAGTAAACTTTTTTACCGTAACTTTAGAATTTTTAGGATTTAAATAATATATTTTTTGAATCTCACGTGTTGGCCTGATGGTCGGGGGTGTTCACTGCCCCAAGTGTGGCTTGGGTTCTAGACGTGTTACTGTTAGGATTTAACTTAAAAAAATTGGACATTTTATGAAAGTACAAGTACCAAATAATACACAGATTGACAATTCAGGTATCACATTGTATATTTTATAAAAGTACAAGTAACAAATGTGATATTAACCCAAATAAGATAACAGCAGAAAGTGATTTAGAGTCCATTAGATTCCTTGAAATTTGCAAAAGAGATTAAAATCCAGGCCATTGTATCTATGGGCTCTCATTTTTATTACTAAAATTGGGGATTGGATGGGCAAAGATCAATGCTTTTCCGTAAGGTAGGTTCACAAATAGAAATGGCATACATCAAGTCCCAGCTAAAATTAAGCATTTTGATTTGCTAATGGATTTTTCTAGAATTTTCCGTTTCAATATTTGAAGAATATCGTTTCCATTCTAAAGTTAATTGGAAGTAGTTTAATTGGTACACAGAGATTGAATTTTACCTTAATTAGCATCAATATAAAAACTGAAGTATATTTATTCTCTTATTGTAAAATTAAAAAAAAAAAAATTATGAATAATTTTAGACGAAATAATCATATTTTCACAAAAAAAAAAAAAAAATCACATTTATGATAAAGTTACAATAATTAATAAGTCAAAAGTAAAGGAGGGAGAAAATGGGTTTTAACCTAACAAGTGACAACTCAATAGCCCCACAAATTGGAGAGAAATAAATAATTTAAGTCCTTTGGTACAAGTGCAGCATATAGTGACAAATACTAAAATGTGTCACTTTTATAAGCTGAGCTTTAATAATTTCATTGTTATATTGGTGGAGCAATTATCTCTGATATGAAACAGAAAGACACTTCTTTTTTAAGATCATGTATTATTATAAACTTAAATTTTGTTCATACTTTCTGAAGCACCAACAAGCCTCCTAACCCATGTAGAAAGTACAAGTGTTAAGGATTCCCACACTTTACTTGTTTAATTAACCTTTTTTATTTATTTATGAATCTCATGAAAATTTGGTATCAAAATATTTTAATGGGAAGAGAGGGGGTTGAGAGGTAGGCCAAATGGCTTCCAAAACTTGATTATTTTATGTTATGACAGAACTTTCATGTTATTCTCTAGGGTCACATCCATTTCTTTCATACAAATAGACAGTGGTAGCTGGAAATTAACATTTATATAATCAACATAGTGATTGCTACCATGTATTCTACTTGGATGTGGAAAGCTATATCTATGACGATGATGATTATGATAGTTTACATGTAAAACAACACCCACATTGTTGGATGCATATTTTAATGGATTGTGTATGCACAGCACAGGGTGATAGTTTAATTAATAGGGCCTTTTCTCTGTGGCTTAGACAAACTTAACCTAAATTCGAAGTGCAATCTTTAAGGTTAAACTTGTTTGGCATGATGGCATCCCCCAAAGGATTGGGTGCACCAAACTTCTTGAAATGCAGTGTAAGTAGGCATAACTTGCAGTTAAAAAGAAAGAGGAACACACTTTGTCAAAGCTAACGGATGGCACCGTCTTGGATTGGAACCTAGGAATTTAATTGGTCCTTATCCGAACAAATCTATGCCTAAAACACGCATATTTTCCAACCAATTCTCAAGACTTTTTCTAACCTCAATAATAGGATTGATTTGTGTTATTGACAACGACAAAAGTACTGGTCACCCTTTTCTCACGTACAAGCAGACTTGGTAGATTTACAGGTTCATGCACCTGTTTTTTGGAGTCAATCATTACTGGACCAGTTCCTTTTCTCCAAAGGAAAGTTAATTGTAGGTATCTAATTAAAGGGAAGTGGAGAAGAATCTAAAGTGTTACTTCATTGAGGATTTTTTACCTAGAAGGAGAGGAAAGAAAGAAGAAGGAAAGAAAAGTAATGTGTTTAATTTTAATTTTATTTGAGTATGATATAAATGGGTAAAATTATATTTTATTTAATAAATTTTATTTAATTTTTAACAGATTTATTGAATATGAATAATCAATTTTTTGTATGCATTTATTTTGATGGAGTAATTTCGAGAACATCGGTTGGATGTATATTTGATTGTTGGGAACAAATAGGAATGAGATTTCGTCGAAATATCTCGGTTGATGATATGAAAGCAAGGATTAGTACAAAAAATTTTAGACGTTGTGGGAGAAGGATCTCGAAACTTTTCTACAAGTTTCCAGTTTCGATAGATCCCATCAAATTCACCGAGATGGAACTTGTAGACGACGAAGACGTGGAGACAATGATCGCTCTTTATTGTTCGAATCAAAGTGACCCAAATGCACCGGTTCAATTGTTTGCTGAGTTAGTTTATGTGGAACCTGTACAAAATGAAGATTCAACTCCATGTATGGTGGTTCCAGTATCGTACATTGAAAGTCAATCAATCGTACATGGGCTAGACATCGATCTTAATGCTGCTGCACCCGATAATGATGCAGATCAAGATGGTGGATATGATAGTAGTATTCCTTCTGATAATGAAGTCAATATTGATAGTGATCCGGATGTGGATGAGGTCCCAGATGATATTGACGAAGAAGGGGCGAATGACGATGAAAATCCAGTCGAAAATCCAGTTACACATATTGTGATGCACAATAATCCTCCTGGGGCACACATGTCGCTTATAAACCCCGATGCGACACATGCCGAGTTAGCGGAATACCTTGAAATAGTACCTGCTCACCGATTGGCCGTAGCAGCAGATTGTGAAGAGTTGTTTGTGGGTCAAAAATTTGAATCCAAGGAAGAATGCATATTTGCTATTAAGCGATATAGCATGAATGTGTCGATAGACTACAAAGTCGCAGTGTCTAAACCGACATTGTATATTGGAGAGTGCTGGAAGTCGACGGAAGGTTGCAAGTGGCGGGTGCGAGCTGCATTTATCCAGAAGTCGCAGATGTGGGAGATAAGAAAAATTGATGGGCCTTACACATGCAGTTCAACACGTTTGTCAGAAGATCACCGGAAACTTGATTCCAGAATCATCTGCACACATATCATGCCAATGGTTAAGGACGACCCGACCATCAAGGTTTCTACATTGATTGTGGACATGCAATCACGATTCCATTATCGGGTTTCATATCGAAAAGCATGGATTGCGAAACAGATGGCAATGGAACAATTGTTCGGTGATTGGGATGCATCATACAATGAGCTGCAATGATGGATAGCCGCAATGCGACAGTACGTACCGGGGACTGCGATTGAGTTGGTGACACGACCTTATTATGGCTCAGATAACAACATGCAATCGGGAAGAAGAATTTTTCAGTATATATTTTGGACGTTTGATCCCTGTGTTCGAGCATTTCCTCACTGCAAGCCATTTGTCCAGGTAGATGGAACGTGGCTATACGGGAAATATATGCAAATCCTACTAATTGTGGTGGCTCAAGACGGTAATCAAAACGTGCTCCCAATAGCATTCGCTATTGTGGACAAAGAAGACATGAAATCTTAGGAATTCTTCTTGAGAAACCTGCGGAGGCATGTGATTCATAACGATAATATTTGCATAATCTCTGATAGAGCGAAGGGTATTATTGCGGCCATTAGGCATACTGGTGTACCATGGAAATCGGTTTACTGCAGCCGACACATTGCGGCTAACTTCCAACGAGAATATAAGAATACAGACTGGCGGAGACAACTTGTGAAAATGGGTAAAAAAAATTAAGTTCCAAATTATATTTTTAAGGTTTTAATTTTAGACTGTAACTTATGTTTTCTTAATATTCCTACAGCGTACGAGCTAGAGCCACACCGACTCCGGCAAAGAATGACCAGACTTGAGAGTGACATGGAAGGTCAAACGAACAAGCCTCTACGCGAGTGGTTGGGTACCATGGAGCCGTGGCAATGGTCTTAAAGTTTTGATGAGGGGTATCGATATGGTCAAATGACGACCAACCTGGAAGAATCGATTAACGGCGTGTTCAAGAGAATACGACATCTTTCGATTTCATTCGTGTTCTCCGCTACGTTCTATAGGCTAGCTACCTTGATGCCAGTAATGGGAACGCGACAAATCGATCAGATGAACGCTGGTCACGTGTTTGTCGAAGCTGTCAGGAATGCAGTAGATGCAAACCGTCAGAGTGCGAGGACGATGAACGTTGAAATATATTCATGACAGTTTCAACAATTTCAAGTTACTGAGACTATTGGTCGTCGACCTGGTATCCCACCTAGGTTATACGGGGTTGATCTCCAAAACAGACACTGCGATTGCAGGAGGTTCGATACACTTCGTTATCCCTGTGCGCATGTCGTTGCAGCTTGTGCTAAAGTGTCGCTCAATGTTGAACAGTTCATCGACTCCGTTTACACTCTCCATCGTACGTTACGTATTTGGGAAAATGAGTTCCCCGTCCTGCCTGACTTATCCACATGGGAGGTACCTCCGACGACTTTTGAGCTTATCCCGAACAAAGGTTTACGAAGGAATCCAAAAGGTCGTCCTCATATCACTAGAATCCGCAACGAAATGGACATTATGGAGAAAACAGACGGGGGCAAGCTGTTCGGACTGTGTAGGCTAGCTGGGCATACTCGACGTAATTTCCCTCAACGAACCTATCATATTGGTCAGTCATCCGGATCGAGTAGGGCCTAAACCTGGTTCATCATCATATACCTCTTAATTTTATTTTTACATTAATTTTCAAAGTTGTCCACTTGCATCACAGTCACTAAATTATTTATATCTTGAGGTAAAGAATTCAAAATTATAATTTGTTTGATGTTTCTGAAAGTAGACTAAAATATCATTTTACCATAAAAATTATCTATCTTCCAATTTTTCATCTCTCAAATTCTCTACACTTTTCTTCAAAAATATCTCACTTAATAAAAATGGTAAAATTACGCTTTAAGTCCCTAACCCTTTCAACTTTACGGTTTAGGGTTTCAAGTATAAGGTTTAATGTTATGAAATTTAAATAAATGATTAAATAGGTTAAAATATATGTACATTATGGAGGAAAAATTCATCATTATAATTCATCAACAGTCAAATTTAAACACTATTAGATACAACCCTAGTATCCATGATTAGATGGTGTGGTTCTCGGGGTATATCTTCGTGGTTGCCGGCGTCTACGTCGAGGTTGCTCGTCAAGTTCATCATCATCATTAGGGTCCATTTGCCCCGGAGGAGTAGAGTATTGCCCGGAAGGAATAGAATATCGCGATGGCTCGTCAAATTCAGCCTGATATCCTTCCCTTGAGTATTGCGGTGGCTCGTCAAATTGAGGTTGATATCCTTGGCTTGAGCATTGCGGTGGCTCGTCAAATTGAGGCTGATATCCTTGGCTTGATGAGCTATGCATATGTGATGATCCTGCAAAATCAGGACGATAAGAATCATCGTCATTCAATGCCTCTTCATCCTCCTCTTCTTGTTGCTTTGGAACTGGCTGTGGCTCTGGGGTAGGAGCTACATGATAGGGGCGATCTTGTCGAGACATGTATGGGGGAATTATCGTCGATGAAACACCAATCAAATATGGTTTCCCAAACTCAATAAACCACTGCATGTACTGCACCGATGGCTGTAAATCCGGAGTGTACTCCATCAGAGGTACTCGAGTCATTCGGTTGTTCCACACATAAACATATTGTCCATGCACACTCCCTCAATCACAATTTGCTTTCCCCTTCTTATCCATCCCATGGATAGACCCTAATTGGAATGACGACTGCGGGATAGGCTGTTTACAACCAAACTGTCGGAGTACTCGATCCCCGGCATACCACTCCACTGTTTGAAAATTGATTATCGGTGCGTTAATGCACCATTGGTCTGAGTGGAGGAATGTTGAGGCGGGAATAACAGCAGTAATTTCTGACTGTATATATGGGGTCCAGATGAACTGCACAATTAATAACAGGTCAAAATATTAATAAGATTAAAGTAATATAATTTAGTAACATGCAACCTAACACGAGTCAAGTAATATAATTTAACATGTTAATGAATAACATACCTCTTCCCCAGCATATTGCTCTAGCATCAAACGATACATGGGAACTATGTACTGCCTCCCGATCCCCGATTTTGTTTTCCATCTAAGAAAACAAAAAATAACTTGTTAGATTAATATAATTAATAAAATATGTCAAATAATTAAAATTTAGGGTATATGGTAATCACCTGTTAACGAGTGGAAAAACATATGTTTGGTGCCTAACGGATGCCAAGAATGGCATCCGATATAGTGCCCAAGATTGCAATAGCATTAGGCATCCACCTATATCCCGAGAAGAAGGGTTTGTAGCGCGACAAAGTTCTCGGTATAGCATGGCAAGCACCGCAGATCCCCAACTATATTCATGAATCTTTCACAAATCTCTTAGTAAAGGCAAATACATCAAGTGGATCTTATTGTTATTTGCGTCCGGCATGAGTATGCTCCCTATCATTAGCAAAATATAGGCTCGAACGGCCTAAGAAACCTCCATTTCAGTTGCGTGTTCGGGTAAGTGCTGAAAATTGCTCTTCAACCATGTAAATAACAACGACGTGAAGTCATTGTTATTACTAGGTGAGCGACCTAGTAACTGGATGCACATCGTTGCCGGCTCTTGAAACGAACTAACACCGATGACTGGTACACCATTGATTGGTAGCCCTAGTTGGACCGCAACATCCTCCAATGTCACAGTGCACTCCTTACAAGGCAGATGAAATGTGTGGGTCTCCGGGCGCCAACGCTCTACCAATACACTGATTAAATCATATCTTACCTCAAATTTTTGGATCAATGCCGCAGATGCAAATCCGGCATCCCACAAGTACGGAAGCAGACGTTCATGAGGGGGAAATTTAAGGCCCTGTGCACGACCCCTCAATGAACGATACGCGAGCTCTTCCTGTTAATTTACAAAAATAGTTAGTATAACCAAAATTAATTTTATAAACAAATAATAATATCGTGAATGACATAATGAACAAATAATTATTTTTTTACATTCATATTGCCTTGGTGTGTATCCGCATTCACTGATTTGGTTACGTGAGGATGTTTCGAGTTAATTAATGAAGTTATTCTGTAACTTGAAAAAAAATTATCAATTAGTTCAATACATAAGTTTACCAATATAATACAAAAATAATAATTAAATACCAAAATGTGTTATTTACTAAAATTGTACAAAATATATATTTATAAACCAAAAGAGTATCCACACACCATTATTTACTAAAATGGTACAAAATAATTTATTTTGTACCATTTTGGTAAATAATATGATGGGGATATTATTTTCATAATTAATTATTTTTTATATTATATTTTGGTCAATAATATGATGGGGATATTATTTTGATAATTAATTATTTTTATATTATATTTTGGTAATTAATTAGCTAAGTTTAATTTTTTGTGAATTATTAAAACTCTCTTATTTTTATAAAATAATAAATTTTTTAATTTCATACTTGTAACTAATTTTAATTATAACTTAAAAATAGATTATTGTTTATTTTATTAAACAATCTTATGACTTGTATAATAAAGTTACTAACTAACAAAATTTAAACATTATTAAATTTTAAATCAATAAATATGAACAATATTTTTTACTTACTACTACTAACAACAAAATAAAATTATTAACTAGCAAAATTAAATTAAAGTAAATTGATAATAACATAATAACAAGCTTACATTTCTTCTTCTCCTCTTAATTTACTCACCAACTATAACAACATTAAATAACAAATCAATTAAAAATTAAATTAAAGAAAACAAAAAACTTAAAATAATCAAATTAACTAACAAATTAAAATATTTTAAAATTAACCATACTTATAATATTAACTAAACTTACATTTCTTCCACTCCTCTTAATTTACTATTTTAATCAACCTATTAAACAAATAAAATTATAATAACAAATCAAACACATTCCCACTACTAATTAACAAATTAAAATATTTTAAAATTAAATTTAAAAATAAACACATTACTCTTTTTTTTTTCCTTTCATTCTTCCCCTTCTTCTCTTTCTTCCTTCTTATTTCTTTCTTTCTTTCTTTCCTTCTCCTTTTTCTTTCTTTTTTCCTTCATTTTTCGTTGGTCCCCCCCTCCCACCTATTTTATAACAAAAAATTTTATTTTATTTAATTTTTATCACCTACCAAAAAATTCTCAACCACTCAAATTAATTTTCACCTCTTAAAAAACCCACACAAACATACACACACACACACACACGGCACAATGGGGTGCTGCCAAGTGGCAAAACACCCCTTAGTGCCGCCACTTTATATTCCTCCATTTGTGCCGCCACTTTGTATTCCTCCACTGGGTGTCAGGTATTTTTTTGTCGTATTTTTCTCGTATTTTTTTGAAAAAACCCCTGAGTGTCGCCACTTTAAGTCCCTCCACTAATACAATAATATTTTTTTAAATTTTTAAATATATAAAAATAATAATAAAAAATTAAAAAAACACTTGTCAAAAATATCCCTTAGTGCCGTCACTTAGAGTCCCTCCACTTAACTAAACATACCATTTTGATAAATAATAATTTGGGGATACCATTTTGGTTATTAATTTATTTTTTTGTATTATTTAGGTAAAAAATCCCTTCATTGACATTATCAAGATTTATATAAATTATGAAGGATGAGAACATATATGCTAAATTACTTAAGGTTAGGGATATAAAAATAAAAAAGCCCAGATATAAATTTCCACTTCTCAGTCATGTTTGCAGTCTGTTGAGTAATCTTTTTACGTATCTCATTAAAATGAACATTCAAATATTTATACATTTTATCACTGTTCATGACTTGATCTCACTATTTATAGGATTGATATTCTAAGCAGGTTTCGGGCATGCTGGACACATGTACCGTTCTATGCTTCCTATCAGACCTCATGACTCCTCACATGCGAACTCCTTGGGTATATGCGAATTAAGACCGCAAACTCCCCTCGACACGTGCAAACTCCTCCTACTGACCTCTCACTGTGTGCTTCGCACACATTCATCTGCTGAAGTCTGATCGGATCGCGAATAAACAACCCAAATTTTATTTAAATTTCAGATTGAAAATCATTAGCATATAACACAGTTAAAATGTCAACATGCATGAACCTTACAAACATTATTGCTTTTATAAATTGATGAAATTTTATACCAAACTTTCTACATGATGCTTTCGTTGTTACGTGTTTTAATAGGACACAAATCGTGACAGAAAGAATCCAATTGTAATCAGATTATAGAATATTCTATTTCTATTTCCATATAATATACTTACATTATTTGTAGAGTAACTAAAGTTTACTTGAAAGCGAAGAAGTCTTGCAAACCTCTTATTTTCATACTTGTCCAGCGGAATAACGATTGAAATTTTGGATAACTGTAAATAAATTTTGTTGGTATTATATTTTGGGTTTGGTTCTACACATTTTTTTTTTTTTGTTTTATTTAAAAGAAATTGTAAGTGATAAGTTGTTTTTTTTATGATGAGTTATGAGTTAAAAAAATGCAATCAATAAATACAGTCAATTGATTACGTAATTTAAATTCAATTAATTTACGAGATATTGTTAAAAGAGTAATACATTATGTTTTTTTACATTATAAGATATTATTTAAGTTCAACTTTATTTATATTTGCTATAGTCCATATAAATCAGGTTAGTGTGATCAAAATGAATCTCTAAAATTTTGCCGCAGTTAAACATATTAAAGGGAAAAAATAAAACATAATGATAAATTTAGCCCATAACGTTTACTCTATTTGTTACTTTAGTTTTTTTTTTCTTTAATAATTAATAAATTGGCCCTTGAATTGTACCATGATTCCAAGTGAAGTCTCTAAAGTTTGATTCCATCACAAAACTTGGCGCTTGCGTTAAGAGATATTAGAAAAAATTAAGCTTAAATCACAAAATGGTACTTAAATTATACCAATTTTCTCATTTTGATACATTTTTTGTAGCTTGTGGCATCTAAACTACTTTTCTTAAGTTGGTACATTGGTTTGGTTAGTCCAATAATTAGTCAAACCATTAAGTCTAATTAAAAAAAAGGATTAACTTACAAATTGGTATCTAAACCGTGCGCTTTTACCATTTCAATACTTGAATATTTTTTTGGTCACAAGTGATATCTAAACTAATTTTGTTTTCCCCAAGTTGGTATCTCTAATTTTTTTAAGCTCACACGCTAGTGGTTTAAAATGCGTAGGTTTGGACTTACCGAAAAGTCATGATCTTAGCTTGGGAGCACCGCATCATCCATCGAGCTTCTAAGTTTGTAATGCAAGTGTTTAAATGCCATTTGTATTGGATTATTGGCACGTACACAAAGACTTAGATTACTCAAGCAATTGTAAAGTTAAATGATGAACTTGAGCTTCTTTTGCGTTTCTCTCTGAACAAATATGTCTATTTTGTTTTGGATGTATTCATACTAAGCTTTCAAGCTTAAATGAGTGTAAATTTTTTATTTATAAATTTTGTAAATGTATAGTTGAAAGTGAAATGGGACATTCCCTAAGCATATGGAACATTATAGAGGTGAGAATGTGAAAAGTGTTTTCTTCTATTGATTTGAAGTGGAGATTGAGCATCATTATCGCTTAATTAGTGGAAAATTAAGAGATAGAAATACACAATAATTTCGATACTGAAAGCTTCCAATTGCTTTCAAGGGGCCACCAGAAAAGACTTTGGAACTAGAACAACCATGATATTGGATTTCACTAAATAAGTCAGAAACCCACCCACCATATCTAATTTAAATCATAATTTTGGTATAAAACCAAAACCAATTTAAGAAGTAATCAACAATGCTGACATAATCTTAGTGTAATACATATATATATTGTAAATTATAAGGAGAGGATAAAACCTTAACAACAATGCGATTGGTGTGATTCGAACTTAGATTATTCTTGGGGCAATGAGCACCCTTGATCAGCAAACCAACACACGGAGTTCAATAATGTAATACATATATTTTATTGACAAAACCCTAATAACAATAAAATTGGTGTGACTCGAACCCATGCCAGACCTAGGATAATGAATACCCTTAATCATTAAATCAACACACATTATAATGGTTAGTGTGCATTAATTCAAATGTTGGGTTGATGTGTATGTATTTTTACTTAATGATGACATTGTCAAGATGTGGGGTTTTTAGTTGTCCCCTTGCTAATGCTTCAGTTTATGTTAAACTAAGTTGTAGCTTAACCCTTTGAATCATTTGTTCATCTTCATATCAAAACAGATGTTTAAAGAGTTTTTTTAGATAATAATTTGGATATAATTTTAGGACAATTTAAATAGAGGTAAATGTTGATGTTTTTCACTTTGATTTCCGTGATTATTTTATCTATAAATAAATGCTTTAAAAAGTATATTTTATCTCGTCCTAAATAATGGTGATTAATTTTAGTTGTTGAAGAGTTTGAAGATTGACATGCTTTATCCCATCAAGCTTATTTTTATCCTTTTAAGCATTTATCTTGGTGATTTATTAGCTAATTTTACTTGGCTTATAAGGTTTTAGTTTGGTTATTGATATAGTTATAGTAAATTTTAACTAGTTGTAATATGGTATACTAATTTAATAATTTTTTTATAAAAATATAATTAACATATGAAATTTAGAATATAAAAAAAAAATCATAGGATAATATAAAATAAAATTTACTTATTGTTATTTTGATTTACAAGTGAATTATTTAATATAAGAATATTATATATTTTTTTATAAAAAAACATATTATTTACTTTGATGTAATAACTTTTAAGAAATATATAATTCACAATTTAAAATTAAGTTAATTTTTGAAATTATAATTTTTATTTAAATGCACATTTTCAAAGGAAAAATATTTGATACATTGTCAGTGATTTTTAGATTCCACAGATAAGATCAACAATTAACAAATATCCTATAAGAATATAGTAAAATATTAAAAATAAATAAATATTTAAAAAACACGTGACAATTTTTTAAATTTATTTGTGAAACACATGTCAGTGTATTAAATATTAACCCATTTTCAAATAAACTACTTAAATTATATAATTCTTTACCAAATAGACTACTTATTATTTTTTACAATTTTAATTAAAAATTTACTATTATCTTCTATTATCAAATTTTTAGTTCATGTATCATAATTTAATATTATTTTATCTATACTAGTTTTTACTTGTGTTTTATAAATTATTTGTTACTATGATTATTTTTATGTTTATTTTTATCATACAAGCCTCTATAGGTTCGTGTCAAGCAAGGATAAATTCGTGCCTTTCGAACGAAGCACATTGATTACAACCATGGAGTCACGTTTGATCATGACGTTAGGGTAGCCTCTATCCGTAGTAAATTTGAGAGTTATGATACGAACCCTTACCTTTGTTAATGGGAATTTCGATCAGGAAAATCTCGAACACACGAATAACAATTCGAACAGAAAAAAATGAAGCAATAAGGCAAGGTTCTAAGACGTGTATCAATCCATTATTTTAAAAATTTATTCGTCTTCACCTATATTCTGTGTGAAAATGTTCAAGCAAATGAGTTTTAAGGATATAATGAAGTCTGGTGACTATTTGTATTTTGTATTGACAAAAATAGTTCACTAAGTACCGAGTAGAGTATAACAAGAATAACAATTTCTATAGAGAATTTCTGTAATAATTCTTTATAAAACAATCTAATAATAGTAGAAGATGGAGGGAGATAGAAAGAACTTTAAAGAATCTTTTTGGTATATTTTCTAAATAAAAAGAATACAATACTTTTACTAATTTCATTATGACAAATACAACACATTCAAAAGTACAATATAAGTTTAAATATATGTTTCAATAATTATAACGTTAAATCAAATCAATATAAAACAACACAAACAAAGAACTAGAAAGATATAAAACCATCAATGATATACACACATGTTGGGACTGAAGACCCACACACTGCAATTACAAATAGTGGGACTCAAACCTAAATATTTAAGGATCTAAATAATGTTGTAAAGAAATTAAATAAATTTTGAGTTTGTGAGTATGTTAAGACCGTTTTCCTTTCGAAAATCTGATATGTCGATTGTTTTATATAATTTTGTGAAAGTTTATATAATTAAATTGTTTAGTAGAAAATTATACTTGATAAATGTAAAACTTAACGAAATGTCATTATTAAATTTGTTGAGGATGGATGAGAAATTTGGAAGGGTCATACAATTTGTACCAAGAGAAAACAAGTTTTTTTTTAAAAATAAAGGCGGGGCAACTTTATTGAAGCAATATGATAACTTTTTACAAATGAGAATAATAATAATAAAAAAAAACAGCCAAATAAAAACATAAACCTTAAGTCTTAAAAAGAAAACATCAAAAGAAAAAACATAGCTTCCAACCGCACTTGAGCTTTCCTCGTCTATAAACTAGAATACCAAGAAAACTAAAAAGCTCCCAAATTCACTTTTGTCCACATCCGTTGCTAGTTGCAAACGATGGAAAAAGCATCTAGCAGTAAACAAGTCGATGACAAGCACCTTGATCATTGAGATCCATTCCAATCTTTTGTCTCCCGCCATCATCACCCTTAGACCTAACCCATCCACCACATCACCTTCGTGGACACTTGTCATCGTCTGTCTTTTACATGAAGATAACGATCAGGGTCCCCTCTGCTGACTAGAATCCTATCAAAGGGAAGATTCATGTGCATCCAGTCGATGTTTGAGCTGCCCTTCGTGCAAACCGACACTTTCACATTGGTACGTACAAAGCTCTCTTGATACCACACGTCTCTCGTGATAATGAAAGGTGAGAGACCTTGACTCTGACAAGATACACCACCATCTGTTCACCCCCAATCTGGCCTCGTTTTGTTCCAAGATGATAGCATCCAGTTCGTTTCCACTCCTCAATCTAGTAGCAACATCCTTAGTGATTTGAAGTCCAGCTGACCCACCATGATGCTTAACGGCAAGGATTCTCTTGTAACCCATCCCTCTGTCGTTTGGCACTACCTCTCGCCTGCCTGCCCCTCACCTGATTTCCTCCTTCCCCTCGTTGGAATTGATATGTCACTCGTCAATTTTCCCACCCTCTATGGACAACGTTGCCAAAACCGCCACCATAGCCACTCAACATATCATTGAACCGCGACTTTACTCTCTTTCTCCTATACGCTTGGAAAACCGAAAAAACTAAACAAAAATCCAAATTACCGTGCTATAGAAGCAAACATAATCGTGCCATAAAAGCAGACAAAACCGTTGTAAGAAAACTTTAATGAAGAAACATTTATTTCATGGACAAAAAGTTCATAAAAACCTTAAAAACAGAAACAAAAGGAACAAATTCTTCATTAAAGAAAATAAAAAGCGGTTAATGGCACCGACAAAGACGTTTACGCCCGCCTCTACGACGATTGAAATTACGAGCAGTTCCAAAAGGGAAAACAAGTTAAACATTCAATGGGGCTGAAAAAACAATAAATTTAATATGAAGTTATATCTAGGTATTGTCTTGAAGCATGCCACATCAAAATTCCACATTTTAGGACTAGTAGGCCTATACATAATCCAATTGTTGCTTTGAAAGGGATTGTCAAACATAGAATATATCCATAAGGAAGGACCAATGTGTTAATCCCCACAACATAAGGGTCTTAATTCACATGTGTTTGTTGTTTAGGACCTTGGTAAAACATTTTTTATTCAACTGGCGGCTAAACGTTTGGTAAAATTATTTAATGCTTTTGTGAGAGTCGAAACCCTAAAGATTGACGCAGATGATGACTTAACGACACGCCCACAAGTGCCTTTAAAAAAAGGAAGACCCATTTCGAAAATAAGGACACATAAATGAAACGCAAGATAAAGTGATGGGGCTAAACTATCATTTTCAGAGAATGATGGGACTTTTTACAAAGTGTCACCATATAAAATTACGAGGTAGGAATAGGATTAGCCCCCAGTCAGCAAACACGTCATTCTTCGACACGTGTAAAAAACGACTCAGCCGACAACGACGCCCTCAAGAATATAATCCACAACAGAAAAATTATTGTAGTCCAAAGCCCCACAACTTCCCAATTGGCCAATCCTTTGACCTTTCCGATTGATTGATGCGTGGGGTCCGCTATTGGGGGAAGAAAGAGACCAGAATCTTTACGGTGGGTCCCCACTTTCCCGAGCGTGCTTTCGATCAGACGCGTGTAAAGGACGGCTTTTAAGCATTACAAAAGTGTCGGTCCCATCTTTGGAGAAATTTGTGATCTTACGGTGATGGGACCCCCCTTTTTTTGGCTTTGATTTTGCAATAATTAATCCTTTTAAAATAAAGATAATATGGTTTTCCTGGACAATTATTGATCAGAGCCAAAACCCACCTCTGCTGTAATTTTATTCTTTTTTTTTTAAATTAATTTGAATTTATTCATTAGTACAGTTTCTATTTAATTATTGTTGTTTGAAAATATATTTTATTCAGTAAATTTAAAAAAAAAATGAAATATTTATTAACTCATTGACGGAATATCATTGATAAAGAAAATTGGTTTGGGGGGTCCCACCTGAAGGAAAATAGTAAATCGAAGGTTGCATTTGGTGGATGTTTATGGACCATTCATCTCTGAGCATGATGACAAGACTGGATTTTGGATTAACACCTGCTTCTTATTACTATGTACATAAGAAAATTGTTAATGGGTGTTAAAAAGATTGTTGTATTCGAAGTTAATCGGGTGGGTTATTTGAAACATAAATCTTTCTATGCTCTTGTATTTTATACAAGACTCTTTTTTTTTTTTTTTTATCATTTTTATTTACTAATTTAGTTCCTATAGTATTTTGTATTTTAAAAATGAGGGAAATACCTTGCTTTAAAAATGCGAGCCACGAGAGAGTCTGGTTTTGTAACAACAAGCTAATCTTGCATGGCCAAAAGAGCGATATTGAGCTTCAAGAGATCACAAAATCCCAATCCACCTCGACCATTTGCACCAATTCATTACCTTTTCTGCCACCAAAATCGACTTATAATCCTCTCCAGTTCATTACATGGTGATTTAGGGAGAAGGAAGCAAGGCATTGCATAATTCGAAAGAGATTGAAGAATGGCCTTGATAAAAATCTCCTTACCTTCCTGTGAAAGCATTTTTAACACTCCAGTTGCTTATCCTTGATTTCATTCGATCCTTCAAGTACATAAATACATGGCCGGATTACATTAGAAATTAAAGGATAGTAGTTAAATCTCAAATTTAGGCGTAATACGGGATCAAAATCTAAATTTAATCATTTTTCTAAAATTGTAGAAAAAAGGGTAAGACCAAGACGAACATAAAAGAAATAGGGAATCACACGTCTGTAGGTAGGACTTGTACGGTATTCAAATTATATATAACAGCATAATGTTAACGATATTAATTATTTAGATTAATTAATAATATTATAAAAATATAGGAAAAATTAAAGTATAGAGATTGAATCTCAAATTTAGATGTATTAGAGGGGTCAAAACTAAAATTTAACCATTTTGGTGAAATGCAAAAAAAGAAAAGAAAAGAAAAGAAAAGAAAAAAAAGAGAAATATAACCTAAAAAACCTATAGTGAACGGAATTATAATTTAACCATTCTTAACATAGTGAAAAAAGAAAGAGAAAAAGTATGGGTTAGAGATTCAAGATAAAAATATTATCAAAAGTATGTATCAATGACAAGAAAAAAGTAATTGAGATATTATTAAATAATCTAATGTGATGAGAAAGGTCCATTAAATAATCCATCGAGAAAGACGTTATTTTTATATACAAGTATATAGATATATAAGAAAATTGTTAATTGTTGATTTTAAATTGGTTGATGCTATGTAAATTGTTGTTAAATTCAAATATTAGCCACTTCAGAAATTTGTGAATGAGATATAGGTTACCAGGTAAATCGTTGGATATATCTTGGTAAAAGTCATGGATTAAATAATGCACTTCGCATTGGTATCATGTGTATATTAATTTTGTTCCAATTGATACATGTTTTAAATGGTAGTCCCAACATGTACAATATCATTTAAGCCTTGTCTTTTCCATTTCCCTTTCAATTGGGTAATTTCAATATGTACTCGTAAAAGTTAGGTCACAGATGGGACTATTTTTTCAATAACTTTTGAAGCCTATAATTAAGGGAACGTATACGTTGTTGGTAGCGTTAATCTTGACGTTGAAAAGATGCCCAATTGACTGAATTATTGTAATGAGTAGCTTTGGTTTTGGTGAGATGGCAAACCCAATTGGACATGTCCTGAGTTTTTGAAAACATTGGATTAGGTTTGAGATAATCACAATCGAATAAGCTTCTTTGAAATATACCATGAATAAGAAATGATTTTGGGTTGGTCCAAAGACAAACCAGCACCAGCACCAGCTACTGCTGCTATAGCGGTAGTGCTAGTGCTACGCTTGCGTGTCGACCAGGGTTTTCGGTGAGAAAATGACTACTACGGGACTCCACGCCCACACATTTCGTGGCTTATTGAATGAATGGGAAACCATTACCATCCACCTACCGGTCCCCCTGCCTTTATTTCATTTATTTTCTTTTTAGAATTTTACCAACATGAATTAGTAAGTTTAATTTTTTCAAAATATATGATATGATTTATACAATTCGAAATTGATATGATTGGTTAAGCAACAATGAAATTTTCGATATTACTGAAGGAATATAACTGTGGGTCGAAAAATTTATATTTAAATTTTCAATTGATACTAATTTCGTGTTGCGCCTTTATAAAAAAAAAAGAGAAAAAGAAAAAGGAAGGGAGTGGTGGGGAAATGGCAAAAGAATGAGGCGTCAACGTCAGGGACTGGGTTGAAAGGTTGAAGGGAAGTGCAATATCCAAATATAATTCGATTCATTATATAACGGAAAATGTTAAGTGGTGTTTAGCTATGAAAGGGTCCATATGTTTAGAATTGATCTGAAGAAGGGCAACTTTTTTAGTGGAGCAGTAGCTAACTGTATGATTATTTTGGCCCAACTCGATGCATTCTCTGGATATCTCCTTTCCCCTCACCATTGCTATACCCTTTTTCTTTTAGACGGTGCATGCTCTAGACACTGCACACAATACTATACTTATTAAAATTAAGCGTCGACAATGAAAACACATTGTAAAGAAAATGAAAAAAAAAAAAACATACAGATTTTATGAGAAAACCCTCTCGAGGAAAAAAAAAATCACATATAGAGAAAAAGAAAATTCACTAATATCGAATCCGAATGATTACAAGAGGAGTCGACTACGTATATTTATAAGTTGAAATTTTTTTTTCTAATCCATGTCTAATACAAAAAGTATAATTTTATATAGATTCCACTTGTGCAGTTTATACCGCAGTTGATTAAGATGTTTACCGCTTAATTTAACAACGAAGTTGGACAGCAATTCTTCAATTATTGCCATATGGTCCTCATCGTATAATGGCATAATTAGAAATATGAGAGTTCGTTGAAAATTAATGTTAAATTTTGTGAGAATGAATTTGACGAGGATAATGATGGCAGAGTTGAGGTTAATTAAATCCATCTAAAAGAAACTTAATCGTGTGCCCATCATGGCCATCTAAAATTGGCTGTTTCATAGTGTGATGGCAGTAGAGGTGGAATCTCACTTTAATCAATTTTACTTAATCCCTTTTCACTATTTATATTCTTATTAATTAATGATGATTATTAATACCCCAAGTCCACTTGTCATTCGTTTTCAAGATTAACCCACTCAAGTTATTTCTTTTGTTAAAATGTGGTCCAAGTCCCTGTACTCTTCGCACATTTGAAATTTAATCCCTCCTTTCTTTATTTTCAAGAATTTAATCGCTCAACTTTTAAGATTTTAAAATTCAGATCTACTTGTTAACACCGGCAAAATTCTAATGTGACATTTTGAAATAAAAAGATAATTGCTTGAGAGCCATGTAATAAAGAAAATAGCGATGTAATAAACTCAAATCTAATAGAATAATTTTAATAGTGTTAACAATTGAACTTTCATTTTTAAATTCGAAAAGTAAAGTGATTAAATTTCAAATATATGAAAAGTACGATAACTTGAAGCATATTTTAACTTTACTTTTTTTTATCCATAAGAAACCAAAATTTTAAATTTCATAAATAATATTTTATTGTTTAAATTAATTCTTAATATTAACATATTGTATAGAAAATACATTTGGAATTGTGTATAGAAACCAAAACTTTAACCAATTAACTTCTATGCTATAAAAAATGTTTCAAATGGTCCTTAATTTTTTCTTCTTTTATCTATTTCCAAATGATGAAAGCTCCACTTAGGTCCCTCTATTATCAGGATTGGATCAAATTAGTCCTTCTATTATTAAATGGATAAATTTAATCTCTATACTATTAAAAAGAATCAAATAAGTTCCAATTATAAGAAAGTTAACACGTACTATTTACAAATTATATGAAAATCATTCTTCATTTACACTTCAATTCAGAAAAAAAGATTTTATTTGTAAACTCATAAAAATTTTAAAATATTAACTCAATTAAAATTTGACCTTTTTTATTTTTTATTTTAAGTTTGTTATCTAATTTTCTATTATGTTAAAAGAATTATTTGTTAATTATTTATATATGTCGATTGAGTTATAGTTTGATTGATATCGTTATTGTTACAATAAATTGAAGTACGTAAATTTGAAAATATTTAAATATGTAATATTTTCGTCGATTGAGTTTTAATTCAATTGGTATAGACATTGTTGTCAATGTAAAAGCACGTGGGTTCGAATACGTTGAAGCGTAATATTCTTCTATTTATGAGTTGAATTGGTACTATGGGTCTTATGATTTTATGTTGGATTACCAAATCTTCATGCCATCTTGGCCTGCAGAGGTAAGTGATCATGCAAAATGAATCTTTTTTTTGAAGAAAAAACAATTTATTTATTTTAATTTTTGAAAATATGTTTTTCACTTGTTTTTTCCAAGATGAAAGGCAGTTATTGTTATATAATTATTGGAAAAATAAAAGGAACATAGGTTGGAGAAATGAGAAAGAGAAATGAACAGTGTTGTCGGGCCACCTATTGATTGAAATCCAAGTCAAAGCTTAGACTGGACATTTCTTGACAATAACTATGGTTAATTTTATAACTCAATTGATTAAATGGTGCCCTTTGGGGCATGCTTGTCGGTACCCTATCCTTGATTTCATTCATTCCAAATTTTTATTTATAAACTAATAAATATATCATTACTTCATACTTCCTACCAAGGGTTTTTAAATGTTATTCTCTTACAATTTGTTTTGAATGCTAACTATAAATATAAATATATAGGTATGAAGAATTCGTGTGTTCAGTATCTTAAGCGTGGTTTGAGTTCGAGCTGTATTAATCGCGTTGTTGTTAGGGTATCGTCCTCTTCTTGTAATTCACTACTATATACATGTGTGAAAATTTTAACTAGTATTCAATTATCTTTTATTTATCGATGGATGCTTCGATGGGTATTTAATATATTTTAATTAAGATGTTCTTACAGTGAAATTTTCAGTCTAACAGTCAAATTAAGAAATCACGTGTCTCATTTATTTATTTTTATATTTAATAAATTATAAAATCACCTTGGGACATTATTAACTGGGTGAAACAAGAAAAAAAAAGGTTGTAGTACTTAACAAATAGACAAAGGCGGTCATGAGATTGTGCTAATTTTTCAAAGTGCTGTTTATCTTATCGAGCTTTCCTATCCGATCGTAAAATAAAGAAGAAAAACTAAGCAAATGCAAGACAAAGAGATATATAGATAAATCTTTGAAAAGGCAAATTTCCGTTAACAAATTGAATCGAGTCGAGATACGATACTTTATTTGATTCAAATTACTGAATTGGAATTTGACTCGAGATAACTCGAGCTACTCGAACTCAAAAATTATTGAATCAAACTGGAATAGATTACGATATTAATATCTGATTTGCACGCGTACCTCTTGTTCTTCACCATTGTTTGGTACATTAAGAAACCCTTTGTTTAGAAATATGGACATTTCCTGGTTTTCCAGCTGCATTCTCCACTGTTATTTTTTTCACTTTCAAAATCTGTTGTCGTTACCTAACACCATTAGAGCGATAAGATAATGAAAAGAAAGGGTCCACGAAAAAAAATAATTTATTAAATAGTGAATTTTAGTTTTAATTTATTGTTTAATTAAAATTCCCTCCAATCAGAAAGCAGCACAAGGGGAAAAAACCAAAAAAGAGAAAAAGGAAGGAAAAGAAAAAGTGGGTATCATTTTCCGTTGTTTTTTGCTTTGCATCTCTTTCTCTTTCTTTGATGTGTTTTGAATTATCATCATCATATATTTATGAACTGAAATGGAAGAAAAATAGCAAAGAAATTTGAGTCTGACAAGATCTGCAAAACTATATACAGTCTTACACCAAAAAGCCTAAAAAGATATATACAGGTATTTAGACAGAAAGTGTGCTGACTCTCACAGTTGTGTATCTTCTCCCGTGTGTTTTTAGCCATAATTGGATTGGAATATGGTACTTTGCCTGTCTCTGCAACATCCTTTGACGGCTTTCCTTTCCCCCTCCTCAGTTCTTTTCCCTTTTCATTTTTATTCTTTATCTCATCTTTTTTTCCTTTGAATTTTCTTTTTTGTTTTTGTACGACTTGTAAGATCAAATCTATCATCTCAATACCTTAGTTTGAGATGGCGACGTACTTTCATGGAAGCTCAGATTTCCAGGCTGCTTCAGCTGATGGGATGCAAACGCTTTATCTCATGAATCCCAACTACGTTCCCTACGCTGACACACACCAACAACCATCCGCTGCCACTAACATGTTCTTCTTAAACCCCACAAGCTTACCCCAAGCGCCACAGCCTAACCATCAGCAGCAGCGCTTCCTCGGTCTCCCTCTCCCAACACCATCTACCTCCATCAGACCCCTCAATTCCGACGATCCCCACCGTCCATCCCCCCTTCAAGGTGTAGTCCCCTGTTTCCACTCTAACTTATGGGGTTCTAGTGTTGATCATCAGAATTCCACAGGAAGTAGCCATCCGCAGGTTGTGTCGGCAGCAGCTACAGGAGATAACTCTGGTGGGTCCCACGATGTTGCGTCGCAGTCGGGGTTTCAAAGGCCGCTGGTGTCCCCAAGGCAAGGTTTGTCCCTGAGCCTATCATCCCAACAAGTGGGTTATAGGTCAAGCAATAATGTTGAAACAGACATACAAGGACAACCTCAAGTTCCTACTATGTCACTGGGTGAAGATGTGAGGATATCAGGGAACTCGCCATCGTCGGTTTCCGTTGTTTCGAATGGGATTTCTGGGGCTCAAAGTGTGGTTTTGGGATCGAAGTACTTGAGAGCTGCACAAGAGCTTCTTGATGAAGTCGTTAATGTGGGGAAAGGGATAAAGACGGACGTGTCAGAGGGGATCAAGGAGGAGAAGATAAAGGTGAACAAAGAATTGGTGGCTGCTGTGACTGGAGAGGGTTCAAGTGCTGGTCAAATTGGGACTAAACTCGGAGCTGAGCTCACCACAGCTCAAAGACAGGAGCTGCAGATGAAGAAAGCTAAACTTGTCAGTATGCTTGATGAGGTTCGCTTATTTTTATTTTTTTACACCCTTTTGTTCGTTTTAATTTCCATTTGAAACCCAAATTTACTGCTCTTAGCGAAGGAATATTAGTCAATATTATCATTCATCTCCCAATTCATGCACAAAACAAGTTCTCCTTCTACATCAGTTTTAGCTAAACCCTAAACCCTATATATATATATACATATACATATATCTTTTAAGCTTTTAAAAACATGTGAGTTCACATTACCAAAATTTAACATTTGGTAGCACTAGAATTCAACGCAATTAACTTTTTTTTTTTTTTTTTTACAAATAGTTAATAATTTTTGTTTTATTTTATTTTATTTTATTATTAAAGTGTTTTCTTTAAATATTGAATTCAAACCCTTTGTTTTGAAATTATATTATTAAATTACATTGTTAAATTAAAAACCTTGTTTAGTGAAAAAAATAAAACAATATATAAATATTGTTTAATACAATTATTTACTTCAAATAATATTTAAATTTTATAAAGGGTTTTATTAAATTATTTACTTTTAAAATGGTAAAGTTACTGTTGAATTGTTTAAAAATATATCATAATATTATTAAAACATTACTATTTTTATAATAATTTTTGAATGAATAAAATATATTTTAATTGATCATAATACAAATTATAACAATTAAATTTGTACATCGCACGAGATTAAACTGTGTTCGATATTCAATTGACAAGATATTATTATTAAATGCACACTTACATTAGATCATGATATCTCATCAAAAATTTTGAAAAATGAATTCACTTGAATTTATTTTCAGTGATGGTTTATAAAATTATTTATACATTAAGCGATCCAAAATGTTGAACTTTGCTAAACTATTCTCCTGATGTTTGGAATATTAATGTGTTGCATTGTTGATCTTTAATTATAGTTATGGAAAAAAGTTTTTTTTTTTAACTTAAATTTGTACTGATTTTCCATTTCGGCGCTCTGTTTATGAACATGAAGGTGGAGCAAAGATACAGACAGTACCATCATCAAATGCACATAGTTGTATCTTCGTTCGAGCAGGCAGCGGGATTGGGCGCAGCAAAATCCTACACAGCGCTTGCTTTGAAGACAATATCGAAGCAATTCAGGTGTCTGAAAGATGCAATATCAGGACAAATCAAAGCCACAAGCAAGAGTTTAGGAGAAGAGGATTGCTTAGGTGCAAAAGTGGAGGGTTCGAGACTAAGGTACGTTGACCATCAGCTCCGACAACAGCGAGCGTTGCAGCAGCTGGGGATGATCCAACACAATGCTTGGAGACCCCAAAGAGGATTACCTGAACGTGCTGTTTCCGTTCTTCGTGCTTGGCTTTTCGAGCATTTCCTTCATCCGTATGTGCTACCCCTCTTACACCATCATCATCATCATCATGTATACATTACATTTAGCTCAAATCCCTTAACTTTTTTCATCTCCAGGTATCCTAAAGATTCAGACAAACACATGCTTGCCAAACAAACAGGGCTCACAAGAGGCCAGGTATGTGCATCCTCGCTCTTCTATTTCCATATATTCTTTGGTCAAGTTATGTTTTTGAAGGGTATGAATTATTTGGACTAACTAATCACAGTGCATCAACTTATGACAAATTGAAGTGTAGAGATTAAACCCCAAATTTGATTATAGTAATTTGACCTCATATCTTTTATTCATTGGACGATGTAACTTGGACTGCAGGTTTCAAATTGGTTCATAAATGCTCGAGTTCGACTTTGGAAGCCAATGGTTGAAGAAATGTATTTGGAGGAAGTGAAGGAACAAGAAAGGAATGGCAGCGAAGTGAAGGCAAACAAAAGTGTGCAAAAGGAGTCAGAGTCCAGCTCTAGTGCCCATCAAGAAAATGTGTCATTTATGATGAATCAAGTTAAAACTCAATCCCAGCCCGAGAAATCTATCAACCAGCAGCAGAATATGCCCCCTACTGAATTTTCCAACTCCACAATGGGAGGCTCCTTTCTTCCACAACCAGCCACTGCCTTCAATCTTATTGGGTCATGTGACCTTGATGGCGCAGCTGAAAGAAGCCCCAAAAAGCCAAGGAGTAGCGTCAATGAGTTACAAAATTCTCCTAGTAGCATCCTTTCAATGGACATGGAAATGAAGCAAGGTGAAACAAGGGAAATCAACATGAATTTTGGGAATGAAAGGCTGCCCAAGGACAGCTACTCGTTTTTTACTGGAACTGATAATACCGGCGGTGGATTTCCCACATACAGTGCCATGGGAGATATCGGGAGGTTCGACCCCAACCAGTTGACACCAAGGTTTCATGGAAACAGTGTTTCGCTCACCCTTGGTCTTCCCCATTGTGAGAATCTGTCTCTCTCGGGGAACCACCAGAGCTTGCTATCGAACCAGAACATTCAGCTAGGAAGAAGGTTAGAATTAGGGCAAAGCGAAGTAGATTTCTGCGGGATCAACAACACCCAACAAGCTTCTCGTTCCAGTACCTTTGAGATGCAAAACAGGAAAAGGTTTGCTGCACAATTGTTGCCGGATTTTGTTGCATGAAACCAAACCAAACTTCATTTCTATTAGTCTGTATTCTACTTTTATTCTCCCTTCTCCTTATGGCACCATGACTTTGAGGTCTGAGAATACGCGAAAAATCAGTTTCAATTTCTATATCCTGCTTTGCTATACGGTAAAGGAAAGATGGATACTTTATATATAGGTAATTCGTATATATTCTTACGTAGTTTAGACATGAATTAGTACGGTTGAGCATTGTATATGATATTTGATAAAATTTCATTTCATATGATATATGGATATGAAAGAAGGGTTATCGGGTGCACTCAATCTATATTTCTACTTCATTATTCACTTTCATTAATAACATTAATATGTTTTTTAATTAAAAACGTTGGGATTATAGATTATTGAAAAGGGTACCCTATGATACATAGGCAAACACAGACCGCAAGAAAAGGAAAACCAAAGAAAATCTTAAACAATAAAATGATATCAGTTACTATCTCATATCCAGAACCAAAGTAAAAACTAAAGAAAAAACTCATTCGTCTTTGTTGAGCTCCAACCTCGTCAATCATCAAAACCGTTGATATGCCCAGCTCTAGAGTAACCTTATTGTCTCTCCCTGCAGTTAACTAGATAAAGGTCCACGTTTCCAGCTACGGCTCGCCCGAACTGAGCGATGCATCCAACGAAACACCAACCTTGGCTCTCGTTCACACCGTTACCAGTCATCCAAATCCGATGGTTCGAGACGCCACCGGCATCACCCATATGTCTCCATGGAACTCAATTGCCGCTCGGTTCTCCAGTAACCTCTGCAAAAGACAACCAACATAGTCCGTCGAGTACCACTCCCACAACCCTCTCTTGAGATACCTCCGATAAAGCCATGCAATGCTACCAGTTCCCCCCCCCCCCCCATCATTATTGTGTGGAAGTCACCCGTCCAGCAAGTATTGACTCTGCATGCACCAGACCCTGGATGGTAACCGGGCCATCCTCGATCCACCAAGAGTCACACTGCCGTTGAAAACCTTCCTTTGCCATAAGGTGAGCTGCTCTGTTCCCAAGTAGATGTATATGCTGGAAGTGATATACTGTAAATTCGGCTACTAACAATTTGGCTTCCCATATTAGCATAATGATTTCAGACCTGTTAGTGCCGATGGACTTCATCTTTGTAATAACAAGCAGAGAATCACCTTCGAATTCAACTCTCTAGAAATTCATCTCCTTCGAAAATCGTATCACTTCAAGGCAAGCCTGAGCCTCAACCACAAGTGGAGTCAATACATGCAGTTTCCAAAAATAGGTCGTCCCCAGCAACAACCCCCAACTATTTATGATGATAACCCCAGCACTTGTCGCTCCAACCCCCCTAAAAAACCAAAATAAAAATTGACACGTTCAAAGGGTTCCTCCGATGACAACTACACCCCTGCTCGATGTCCCGCCTGATGTTTCGGAACACCAAAAATCCAATCCAACTGTCGGGCATAACCCCGAGTAAAGATAAGAATTTTTTATGTTGACTACCTTTGACCGTCATGGATTAACATATTTCTAGAGAACCCGAGTTCCCAAATAGTGAACGAATAATTATCGTTGTTTTGGAGTAATGGTAGGGAACAAATCTCGAACCCACGTAAACATGGAAGCACCGGTTGGATCGTGCGGCCATTGAAATCTCATCTCCTGCCAGACACAACTATTAACTATTTGGATTCAATACAATACTAAAATCTTATTTCAATTTAATTTAAATAATTATGAATATCTAAAATGTTGGACAAAACAAGTTAGCAAACAAACATAAAATATTTATATAAAATACAATATTTGAACAAAACAATATAAATGAATATTTATGTAATGTAAAACATCAAATCTAAACAAAATAAATTAAATAAATATTTATATTTATATTTATTTAAAACATCAAATTTGAAAATAATTTAAATAAACAAGATTTGAAAAAAAAAATCAGAAAACTAATAAGGATGATCGAGTTCTACTAGAAGTTGATGTTTGTTTTCATAGTTTCCTTAAGACAGATTCGGATGTTCCTATGGTACTTGAAGAAATGTTGATCGTCTGTCTCCTAAGATACAACAACTAAATGATCACAATAGTATTACCTCTGCAGTGATCAACGAATTAATTTTGTCTTCTTCTATCACCGAAAGTGTTTAAAAATTTGTAGAGAAAAAGAATTTTGAGAGTGAAATAAAATCCTAGTGATTTTTGTGTTGTTCAGAATTCTGCAGAATTTTTTTGGTATTTATAAGCATTCAATATGAAAAAATTTTGGAAATTTTCATGAATAAGGATATAAATCTGCATTAAAAGAGCTTCTTTGAATAAAATATAGAATCAAATCAATATATTTTTCCTTTTAAAATAGATTTCGTATAATATCTGCTGAGAAAAAATAATTATGTACTAGGCTAAAATATTCATAAGCCCAGATAGAGCCCGATCAGTTTGGACATTACGCGTTGCCGACGTCGTGCGGGTATGCCCCCAACCCCAATGGATTTGGATTTGCACACCTGTGCGCAAGGCAAAACTTCAAATTTAATCATTCAGTAATCCTCAACTGAGTTCTCATATATATACATATCCCACGCTTAATCATTCAATAACCAATTTGGGATCTAAGTTTTTATTTTTCTCAACACTATTTTTAAGTGGCTTATTTTGAGCATTAATTTCTCATTCATCACTCAACCATTTTAAGCATATGATATATCGTTGCAAAGATTTCATGGAGTAGAATATAAAATCATAATTTTATGATTCAACTCTCTACCCTTACCAATCGAGAATATGCCTCAAAGTTTTCAAAAATACCATTTTTTCCAACATAAAATTCTTACAAAAACTAGTTTATATTATTATCTTTTGAATTTATCCTCAACGATTTTTGCACGAATCATTAAAGGTTTAGGGACTGCCTTCCAACAATATGTCAAAGTTAATTTCAAAATAGAATCGGAACAAAAAGCGTTTGTCTCCCAAAACAGAAATAGTAACCCCCCATGAGGATGCTAGAGATTGGCAAGAGTTGTCTTCATAGCCTGGAATTGGATCACACTAACGGTTAAAAAGCTACCCACCGCGCACATGCCATCGCCCATTGCCTTGGCCGGCCTAGCCAAATCAATTTGCTAGCTCTCCTCTTCCACCCCGTCCAGTAATAGATCTCTCACCACCACTACCCATCTAGCAACATACAAAACAAGACCAACCAAGTAATGAAGCCCAAAAACGAGAAAGAACTGTAGAGAAACTGTGCGAAAACCCTACTGTATCGTGCCAAGAAGCAGACTCAAAACCTGTGCCAAGAAAGCAAACAATATCAATTCAGAATTTAATCTCAACACTTTTTATTTTAAAAAAATTAATCTATTTATTTTTTAGATTTTAAAATTAAAATTTAATTGATATCACTTTTAAAATTATTTTGTTACACTCAAGTTCATTACAATATCATTTGTTAAAATCTAAAAAGTAAAATAACTAAATTCTAGAAAACAAAAATATAAAAACTAAATTCTAAATTTATGAAAAGTAAAAGAACTTATAATATATTTATTCAAAAAAAAAATTATAACATATTTTAATCTTAGAGAAACAATAAAAAAGAAAATAATACAATAATTTTCCTTTTAAATTTCATTATGGCAAATACAACACATCCAAAAGTACAAAATAAGCATAAATATAAGTTTTATAAAAAAGTATAGATATATTTTTTGTTGGAAATCGATCTGATTAAGCAACAAATAAGTTAAAAATAGCGGAAGAAATTGAGAAATTGAACACACAAATTTAACGTGGAAAAACTCCTCCGAAGAGGATAAAAAACCACTGGTAAAGATAATTTTACTATAATGGCAAAAGAATGAAAAGTACAAAAGATGGAGATAAAAACTAAACCCCCAAAACCCAAAAAACAAAAAACCCTCAAAACATAAACACTAAATTCTCCAAAAGTGTTAGGAGTTCTAAACTATAATGGGTGTATCTAATGAGTGTATTTTCTAAGGTTGTAAAAGAGCCTATTTATAAGCTAAATTTTTAGGTCAAATAATAATAAAATAATCTAGACTAATAAGAGTTCGACTCAAACAAATAAACAGAGTTTAATTGAAGCAAATAAATAGAGTTTAATTGAAAGATTATTTCTCAAATTTGACTTGAAATAGGAGTCATAATTCAAGAAATCTCCACATTGACTCGTATTTCCACAATGCCATCTTCGCCAAAGCCCGTCACAGGCCTATCTTGAACTATGCAGGGAATTAATTGAGTCGAATCTGTGCTTAGAAGCTGGAAGTATTCTAGCCTTCGACTTGGGCACTGCCAAATCAAAACTAACCCGGGTCTAATTTTCTCGAATACAATGCCCTAACTTTTCAAAACCTGCATCCAAAAAAGAACCTCTCTTCAACGAAACAGTCATACATTTTTCCCTCCTATGACCAAGTTGCATTCGCTTCAAACGAGTTGACTTCAACTCCGTAACGGACGAGGGACGTCCAATTTCACCGGTCACTGTAGAACCTTTCAGAATATAAAGACTACCGATCTTTTTATGTAACATCCGCGTTCTTGAACCGGATTTGAAATAGTAATAGAATAGAATTGTGAATTAGACTATATAGCTAAAATAAGAAAATAGTTAGAAAATTAAGGATTAATTAGTAAGTGTGAGAAAGAAAGAAGGACTAAATAGTAATTTATCCAAATTGAATTATGAGTCATTATGGGAATTAGATTGATTAAGGAGAGGCAAAAGAGTAATTTAGTGGAAGATATTTTTGGAGGCAATGTTTTGGGCCAAAGTGTAAAGTTGGAAGGCCCAAGGACTAAAAGTGCAATTTTGCCATTATTAAAGAAAGATTTTTTTTTTATAAAGAGAAATTGATAGAAAAGTCTAGAGAAATGAATAAAAGAAATGATGAAAAGACTATAAAAGCCATCAGCCATGGTGCTTCACGTTGGCCACCATTTTTCCACCATTTCAATTTTTGCTTTTCTTATAAATTAGTCATTTTTCACCAAATACAAACCAATTAAGCTAGTTTCTTCCAAATTTCTTCAAGATTAGTGAATAAAATTGATAGAGAAGTGTAGTAGCTATCCAATTGTTAAAAGAAATGCATCCATACTTGTCTTGGAGGAGAAAGAAAATGGGAATTAGTGTTGAATACAAGTGATTAAGGTAAGAAAGCTAAACTCCTCTTTAAATACATGTTAGTTTTGGTTTAGAAACATAGATTATGATATGTTAGAATGATTTTAATGTCAATATATGTGTTTTGTATGGAATTGAAGAGAAAGAAAAGAAGGAGAATGACTCAATTGAAGAGAAAGGAAAAGAGATGATCAAAGAGGGAAAGGAAGCTTTCTACTAGAGTAGTAAGTACAACAAGATTTTAAATTGAAAATTTATTCTCTTTAAAGTATATGATTAATTGTGATAAAAATGAATCAAATGATATGTTTAATTATAAATATGGTGATTAGGTGTGATTAAATGTAATTTAGTGCAAAGGAAATATGAAAAGGGAAAAATTCACTTCAAAACAGTTTGGACAGAACAGAGGATTAACTTCGAAAATTCACCAAAAATTTTATATAATGAGTTAAGGGTCGAATTATATATGTAATTAAATATTATTGAGTGTAGTTTCATATGAAAGAAACAGTGAATTAAAAGGAATTGTATATTTCGAGATATACTAGTTTTAGTGTAATAAGGTCAGAGTAGATTCGAGTTCTCCTATTCTGACTTTGAAAAATTATAAAAAAATGTAGAAACATTATTAGAGACTGAAATTTATATGGCTGAATCCTTAATGAGTCTATTTTTAAAGGAAACAAACGGGAGCATAATTTGATCTCTTTACTAAAAGATACATAATTTTTAGTGAAGAAAGGTCGAAACTGTCAGGCAGCAAGCGAAGGGGTAAATTGAAAGAATTTACTGTACAAATTGACTAAAGTAAAAATTCTGGAAATTTTATGGTAAAAAGATGATTGAATCTAGTTTCAGAAACAACAAGCGGATATTAATTTCGAATTCTTTAGCTCAAGATATAAATAATTTAGTGACTGACTCAAATGGACAGCTTTAAAAATTAATGAGAAAATAAGAGTAAAGAGGTATATGATGATACATATGTGATGAACAATATATATGTGAAATATTATGTGTTTAATTATGAATATTGATTATATGATAAAATGGTGATATTGTGTAAGCCTTTGAGTAAATAAAGGTGAAAAATAGATGATTATGTATATGTGAAGAGAAATGTAAATGTGATAAATGAAATTATGAGAAATGATGAATATGAGAGATTATGCCCATGTAGACAAGTTAGAATCATTGTGATAATAGTGGCATGCCATTAAGGAACACTAGCGCGCTCTCTGATTAGCACTGTGTGTGCTCTCTAATTAGCACTGTGTGTGCTCTCTGATTAGCACTTTGTGTGCTCAATACTTTGTGTACTCTCTGTTTAGCACTTTGTGTGCTCTCTGTTGCCCAGCACTTATGTGCTCTCTGTTGTCTCGGTACTCTCTGTTTGTTCCGTTTATCTGATGGGTTCTATAAAAGTCTATTATGGGCCAAGTGGATAAATAAGCTAAGTGAGCTATGGTTAAGAAAACTATGATGACTAAATTGTGAAAAGTGAAAGAATGTGCAAATTATTACATTGAGGTAAGTGAAATGATAAATACATGAAAGGTAAGTACTATATGAGTATGTGTAATTATATGTTGATAATTAAGTGAAATGACTAAGTTGTGAAAAAGGGATAAAAATGTAAAATCTACTGTTGAGGTAAGTTGGAATATGAGGATGAATGTGTGTTATGGTGAAATTATGGTAAGTTAAGTGTTACATGCAAGAAGGGTTAGAAATTTTATACGCATGAGTAATTAAATGTTTGATAAAATTAAGCAATAAATAAATAATCATCTATTATGCTTGTAGTGCTTACTAAGCCTTCATCGGCTTAACGCGTTTATTTTAACGCGTAGGTACAAAAGCTACGGAAAGATAGAGTCGAGCAAGGGACCTCTCATCACATCACATCACTTTTGAAGCTCAAGTTTAGGTAATTTACTTTGAAGAAAAATGGCATCTACAAGTGGTATACTTAGGTGTCCCTAATGAACAAGTTACTAATATTATTTTGAAAATTTACATGAATTGAAAGAAAAATTTTATTATACTCGTTTTTAATTCTCTGACATTGTATGTAATACTCTTATGCCGGGTTTATACGTGTGAACCGGGTGTAGGGGTGTTACATTTTACCTTTTAACAAAACGAGAACTCCACGAGACACTTTAATGCCGCTCGACTCGATGTTGATTTTACAACCTTTCGAGTCTAAAATACTTAAGGAGATGAGATTCTTTCGTAAATCAGGTACATACCTGACATTTGATAGTGTCCTAATCGTACCATCGTGCATCCTAATTTTAACAGTACCAATACCGATTACCTTACTAGATGAATCGTTTCTCATCTGCACAACTCCATCTTCAACCAAACTATATGTGGAGAACCATTCTCTGTTGGGACACATGTGGAAAGAACATCTTGAATCTAAGATCCACTAGGACGTAAGCTCGGAGCTTTCGCTCGTTGACACTAACAAGAAGTCACCACCACTTCCATCAGTCAAATTAGCACTAGCTAAATTTTCCTCGTTACTCTCAACAGCCCTTTTATTTTGCAGTTTGTAACAATCTGCTTTGGCATGACCTAATTTCTTACAATAGCGACACCTTCTATCTCGTTTCTTTGATGCTACCAAAACGAAAGCTTGCCTATCTACCTTGCTATATGAACCAAACTCATTGTCGAATTTGTCTTTACTTAACAAATGACCCTACACATCCTTGAATGAGAGTTTGTCTCTACCATAAATCAAAGTCTCTTTAAAAGACTTGTATGAAGGGGGTAAAGAACACAATAATAGCATAGTCTGATCTTCATCATCAATCTGAACCTCAACATTATTTAAATCATTCAAAAGAGTAATGAATTGACTGATGTGATCTCTAAGAAGCTCACCTTCGTTCATACGAAATGTAAATAGACATTATTTCTGCACTAAACGGTTAGCTAGAGATTTAGTCGCATAAAGAATTTCTAGTCTTTTCCACAAGGCGGATGAGGTATACTCCATCAATACCTCCTGCAATACCCTATTCGCGAGGCATTACTGGATTGCAGACAAGGCCTTTTCATCAAGCTCTTCCCATTCTGACTGATCTAGATTTTCGAACTTTTTCCCGATAATGACCTTTTTTAAGCCGATCTGAACTAGAATTGTCATCATCCGAACTTGCCACAAATTAAAATTTGTGACACCATCAAACTTCTCAATAACGAACATTGTTGCTGCCATCTTTGAACGGGTTGATTCGCGGAAATCGAACTACCTCTGATACCACTTGTTAGAAATCGACTCAATTAAGCAACAAACAAGTTAAAAATAGCGAAAGAAATTGAGAAATTAAGAAATTGAAAAATTGAACACACAAATTTAACATGGAAAAACTCCCCCGAAGAGGATAAAAAACCACGGGCAAATATAATTTTACTATAATGGCAAAAGAATGAAGAGTACAAAAAATGGAGATAAAAACTAGATCCCGAAAACCTAAAAAACAAAGAACCCTCAAAATGTAAACACTAAATTCTCCAAAAGTGTTAGGAGTTCTAAACTATAATGGTTTTGTATTTTCTAAGGTTGTAAAAGAGTCTATTTATAGGCTAAATATTTAGGTCAAATAATAATAAAATAATCTAGGCTAATAAGAGTTTGACTCAAAAAAACGAGTTTAATTGAAACAAATAAACAGAGTTTAATTGAAACAAATAAATAGAGTTTAATTGAAACAATTAAACAGAGTTTAACTAAAAGATTAATTCTCAAATTTGACTTGAAATAGAAGTCATAATTCAACATTGTTAAATAATTATAGTGTTAAATCAAATCAGTATAAAGCACAACAAACAAAGAATTAAGTTTATATACTCAAGAATCTAAAAGAATAGGGAAAAAGTTACACAAAATCCCTTGTATTATATCTTAGATTGCATTTTAACCCTTTTACTAAGAAAACAAATAAATTAACACATGTAAATTAGATTAGTGAGCAAAATAGTCCCTCCGTTAAAATTTAATGTTTATATACTATATACTATATAAAAAAGTTAGCCCTTAATTTTTCTACATTTATTCAACTTAATCATACTTTTTTATTGGAAAGAAAATTTTTAAAATAATAAAATTAATTATAAAAAACTTTGATAACAAATTAAAAAAATCTTCCCAATGAAAAGGAGTTGTATGAAATTGATTCTATGTCATTTTTACCCATTTTCAATAAAAAAATAAAAATCAGATTTTTTATCCATATTTTTAATATTTTATTTTTGAAAAAAAATTCAAATCCAATTAAAATTTTTCAATTGGTTGATGCTTGAAAATCCACCGGAGAAGAAGGAGCCGAGAATCTTTACGGTGGGCTCGCACTTACGCGAGCGTGCTTTCAATCAGACCGTGTAAAAGACTGGTTTTTAAGCATTATAACAATCTTGTCGGTCCCCTCTTTGGAGAAATTTGTGATCCTACGGTGATGGGACCCCCCTTTTTGGTTTTGATTTTGCAATAATTAATCCTTTTAAAATAAAAAAAAATATATGGTTTTCCTGTACAATTAAGTGAATTATTAGAGCCAAAAACCACCTCTACTCTAATTTTATTTTGAAAATTTTATAAAATATTCTTTAGTAAAGTTTTATTTAATTATTATTTTTGGAAAATATATTTTTATTTAGTTAATTAAAAAAATGAAATATTTATCATTGAACCCAATAAGTGACTTCAGTAGTTAAGAAGATGTTGTTCATCTTTAGAGATCTGAGTTTTCGTTCATCTTTAAGCATTGACTTTGATTTCTTGATTTCTTTAAAAATTCGAGATCAAATTTTATTTATGATTTTGAAAGATTTTTTAGAAAGAAAAAAAAATTATTTAATTCTTCTTTTCGATTTAACTTTGATTTAAGGGTTGTCTAATTTGATATTGAATGGATGTGGATTGCTTTAGATATTGCGTTGGCTTACTTTTGAAACGAGTTTAGACATCCCTTCTTTAATTGATTTGAATCGAAAGACAACTTTTTTCAAAAACGACTTTTATCTTCTTTTCACGGTTGAACTGGATCGAAAGGTAACTTTTTTTTTAAAAATAATTGTGATGTTTGTCAAATTTTCTTCGAATTTTTTAGAGAATTCTGCAAAAATAACATGGGTGACCCCTTTTTACATGGCAAAATGCATGAATAGAAGATAATTCTTACAAAATTTAACTCATTCGTTTATTCTACCAGAACTAGAACTCTTTTATTTACAAATATTTTATCATCATTTCCACCAATGATAATTTTAGCTTTACTCACAATTAGTATTCGGTCTCGTGATAGCTAATCTTGATATCAATTTCCAAAGCCAATTTAAAGTTTGGGTAGACAATATTTTCTTCACATCACCTACGTCTGCACTTCAAAGACTACAAGGATTATCAACCATCCATGGTTAACCATCAAAGTCGAATGTGTATGGCAGTAAGGGAGAGCAAGTCGTCTTCAAGATTCTTTTGGAAACATCCACAGATACTGGGCGTGGACCAAAGGCGTACTATGTCATTCTTCCAAAACTTTGGTGATGGTTAAGGTATATAATTTTCGAGCTGAGATCAATTTCGATTTCTCAACATCAACATGATAGGACAGAGGTTTGTTTCGATATTTTTTCAACATCAACATAACAAGGTGAAGGTTAGTTTTGATTTTCAATACCAATATGGCGTGAGGAGATCGATTCCAATTCTTTTTTTAACCACCAACATAGTGAAATAAGATTAATTTGGTTATAATAGACATCGATAATAACAGTGGTACGATCGCAAAATAATAATTGATCCAAAATTTTCAATCTTATCAAAATTCTATAATTAAATTCTTCTACCCCTAGTTGCTGCCCCCACAAATAACTTCTGCGAATAAATAATCTCTCTTTATCAATTAAACTTATCTCTTTGATGACTGTTTTTGTCCATAAATATATTTTCAATAATTCTTTTTTTATATAAACATTTGCAGTTTTTCCATTTAAACATATAAATTTCTGAAATATTTTCTCATTAAAGTTTGTTAACCAGTGAGGTAATGAAAGGAGGAAGATAATGATTGAACGGAAGAAAAAGATGGTTTAGGTTGGGGAAGAGATCTGTTTTGAGAAGAGATGGATGGTTAAAGAAGAATGAATAAGTACGTAATTCGTATAAATTGTTTGCGTAGCTCTTTTACAATAAAGAGCAAGCTTAGTTACGTGTCCTGAGGCCGTTGACATTAAAGCTTAATTTGATACTCATTGATCGTGATGGCGATGTGCTAAGATAAATCGTTTAGGATAATTAGTAATCAATTATTCTATGCCTCCACGTAATCCTCATATAATTTTAACGAAACTGTCTATCTTAATATTCGCTAGCCTGAAGTTTGCAGATGAATTCAAAGTCTACAATATTATTAGCTTCATTGAAAAACATGTGTCGGATTCTCTATAAATACATCATTAAATTTGCGAGATCCGAAATTACAAAACTTTGCTATTTGCTATAAAAACAACCCAAAACTTCTTTTATATAGTTAGGTGTACAAGTTTATGAAGAAAATCAAGCAAATTATCCATTAAAGTCCCAAAATTCACAATATCGTTAAAAATATACTTTCAAATGTTAATATTTAAAAGTTATAATCATAATGTTTATATATATATTTTTATCAATTTGATTTGTTTTTCAACTAAAATTCGCTCTTAATTTAAAAAAAAAAAAATTTAAACATCAACCTTTCAAAAATAATTAAAATACTTTTTTTAATATAAATATATACTAAAATGTTAAATTTTAGAAATGAAAACCTCCAACTCACATGTCCTTCGTGCTAATTTTTTGAACTTTTATACTTTTTTAATATTTTTTGAATTTTGAGTTATTATATTATATTTTTAATATTTTATAATTATTAAATTATTTGTTCACATGACATATAAGAAAACTAGTGATATATTTGTATAAAACACATGTAAACTACCACGCAAGTTGCCACGCTAATATTGTTAAAAAAAATTAATGTTCTAATAAGTATTCCTGTTAAAATTTTTTTAATTTGACTACTTTTTGAAAAGTCAAAACCAAATTCAGTTCTAAAAATATAATGATCAAATTGACAAAATATATAAATATTGAAAACTAAATTTATCATTATGCTTATTTGAAATTATGATACTCAACTGTCTATTTTTTTTTATTCAAATTCTTAATTGATTTATTTTTTTTATATTTTTATATCTATTTCTCCATCCATATTCGAGTAAATTATCCTTTTCAACAATATATGTTATGAATTACCGTTGATCTGTTTGAAGAATATAATTTAATGATGACAGAATTTAACAGATCCAGCAAATCAAAGGAGAAAGAACCAGAAAAAAAAAAAAGTTGAATGGGAAAAAAGGAAAAACCAGCAAAAGAATCAAAGTCAGCAACCAAACAAAAAACTCAAGAAAATCAAAGGTGAAACGAGAAAGTTAACTTGAAAATGGGGGGCAATCGAACTCAGCAGCAATCAAAAAGGGCTTAACTTGAAATGGGAAAAAAACAAAAGAATTAAATAGGGAATTGAAATGAGAAAATGGGATTAGGGGAGTAGAAAGAGAGAGAGAGAGGAGAGAACAACAAAAACCTTCGAACAAAAATATGGGTTATTTTTTCTCTCTTTAGGCCCAAAAGGAAGAGTTAAAAGAGTTTGTGTTTTAGGCTTTTAGAAATGAATTTATTTGGGCTGTGCTGAGCTTCTAAATAAAGTATGCCACAGATTTGATGGGGTGAAGTGTGTGGGAAGAAACAAAGCAACCAAAGAGGAAAAAAGAACCAAGAAAAATGGAAAATGGAGGAGAAGGGAGTTGGAGTGAGAAAGTAGAGGATCTGGTGGCTGCCGGAGACACGCAAGGCGCTATTTCCTTCCTCGAAAATCTCATTTCCCAACTCCAGACGGCCTCCTCCTCCGACGACCTCCGATTAGCATCTGCTCTCTCTGACTTAGCTTCTCTCTATACCTCCATCGGTTTCTCCCTCAAATCCGATCAACTTCTTTCACGCGCTTCTCTTCTCAAGCATCATGCTCAGTCTTCAAGGTACTCTCTTTCTTTTCATTTCTTGTTAATGTAAATAGTAATAATTTCAATGCTAAAATTCTCTTGCCTTTTCTTTTCCCAACTTCAGTATAGGGCTGAAAAACAAGGACTTGAAGGAGGATTCCTTAACTTCACCTGATGTTTCTTTGGCTGAAAATGACAATCCTTTGACTCATGGTACAACTCAATATTCTTACTCTTTACCTTAACCTTAACCTTCGTTTGAGTGTCGAGTTTGCTACTTCTTTTTTTGGGTTTCTGAATGCACATATAGTGTTTCGGTGCCTTAATACGATGCAGAATTTTGCTTCTTTTGTGGGGTAGTGTGATGGAAAACCTAATATGTCTGCATTTTGGGGGGATTTTATTGTATGTATCTCTATGAATTCTGTGGAACTGATTTTCTTTTTTTATCTTTTTGCAGAAGGGAATCTTGAAAAGTTACCAGTATTGCCTGATGATTGTTTGACACCCAAATCACCTTCAGATGATGGTATGGTTCGTTTCAATAGCTTTTTCCCTCTGAATGGTCTTTTCTCTTTTTTATTTTCTTTTTGATTCTCTGAAATGTCTGTATAATAGTTTTTGGATGACCTGTTATGGAATTGCAGTTCTAATAGTTTGTACAGATTGGGAAGCCATTGCAGATCGTGAACCAAGTGAATTACTCTCCTCAGAATGCTTGCCTGGAGTATCAAATCTTTCTTTGGAGGATAGTAAAGTTGAAGCCCCTAAGAGACGGGGAAGGGGAACATTTTCATATAGAAAAACTGAATTGTATAGTGATCGACTCTCCGATGTGTCTGCATCCAAAGATACTGATAATGAGGATGTGTGCAAACACCCTGAAACAAAAACGATGGAATGTAAGCCTTTATGTCTCACAATACAAAGTTTTTTTTTTTTTTTTTCCATAAATGCTCTGTATATGTATAAGATAGCTTAGTCTTTTCTTAATGAACTTGAGACTATGTTTATTTGCTTGTTCCCAGGCCTTGATCTAATGGGAAGTTGAATTCCTTTCAAACTGAAATATTAAACACTGTGTTTTGATGACAAACTTTCTTTTGTCTTGTCATATCCTTTTCAACGGTTTCAAGTTATTTATGGTCTTTCCTTCTTTTTACACTGGTCAAGCATATCAACATGACAAGTTTAATGGAAGTTGCTGTATAAGGTTGAGAACTCTGGGCTATCCTTTTTTATTTTTTTATTGCAGTAAGATAAATACAAATTGCAACTAGGGTCAAGTAATAAGTTTTTTAATGGATTTGGATATGTTACTGTTGAACCTCTTGAACCTCTTGAACCTTGATTCATCACATTGGATGGCTGATTTTAATTTGATAGTCAATGCTCAGATAACTTTTCTGTATTGTCTTTTTATGTCTTTCTAATCATTTACGGTTGGAAATTCTTTCGAACACAGCTAAATATGGCATGCATCATGTTCTTGTTTTGGCTGACTTTTCACCAAGTACTAGGACAACAGACCTAGAGAAGCTGTTTGAAGACTTCAGAGATCGAGGATTTGCCATCCGCTGGGTCAATGATACAACAGCCCTTGCAGTATTTCGAACACCTTCTATAGGTAATAATGACTAGCTTTATTATTGATGCTTCTTTTTATGCTATGTGAATTAAATCTCTAAATTTAGTTTGAGGTAGGGGCTATCTTTTAAAATTTTCACTGGTTAAGAAAACTGGAATCAGTATCATGGTTATAGCTCTTTAACGTGCATCAATTAAACTTGGGGCTGGATACAAGCATTATTCCTCTTGATTAAATATGTGTCCCAGAACAGAATGCAATTAAGGAAAATGATATCTTGAGGGAAGGGTGAGTTTTCTCATTTACTTTTTTATGGTTAATTTTTTAGTTTCAAGTTATAAGATTGGAGTGCTTCTTGACCTAGGTTTTCAAGTTATAAGCATATTGGTCTATACATCACTTGTGATGGACGTGGAGCCTTTATCTTTATATAGTTTAATCAGGGATCTGTCTGTGCCGGATGCTGCAGGCTTTTTAAATTGACATAGTATAACAAGTGGTGATAATGGTGCTTCTTTCCCTGTAGCCATGTCCTAAAAGCTGTTTAACATATTAATAATCCTCATCTTTCTTGAGTATCTATCTATTTTTTAAGTTTAGTTGTTTTAATAAGTCTGCAAGTTGTTGATGTTATTTAGATGAGACATATACTCTTCAGCCGAAATTTTAAGTTCTTCCATCTCAAAGCCATTATGAGATTGGAACACAAATCTTTTTGTGTGCCAAATATGTCAGGATGGGTTGTTCTTTTGGTTGCCATTTTTTTGAAAATTGGTTGAAATTGCTGTATCTATCAAATTTAGGGAGAAAGTAATCAGAGATAGCATTGCGATCAGGTTGTGATGCCATTAGCGTCTTTCAGAACTTGCTTCTGATGTTTAAGGATGTGGGTAGCCATCTGTCTAAAGTTGCTTATAATCCTATATTGGAAAGGCTTTGTGAGATATTTTTCCCTCTAAGCGGTTTATTTGGTGCTTTGTTGTTGTTTGTTTCCTTGTTTTAGTTATTGTTGTTGTCAACTTCCCTTTAAATTATTGGAAGATTTCCTCTCACATGGATAGATAAAATTCAATTGTATCAGAAAAAGGACAATGCTTTTTTATTTGAAAAGCTAATGGTTTAAGTAGAAACGATGGCAGGACTTGTAATGAAAGTCAACTTCAATTGTATTTATTTGTTGTCCATATTTGGACCGTTGAAACAATGGCAGACTTATATGAATCAACTTTAATGGATGTATTTGTTGTTCCATTTTGAATCATTTGGACAATCTATAGCATTGTCCTTAAAAAGAGGGTTAAACATATATATTGTATTGTTCCATCTCCAATCAACTGGCACAGTTCTGCATCAATTGTTTTTATTTGACCAGCTATCTCAAATTTTGATGCCAGCCCTTGAAGCTTGCAACCATGTTCGTTGTCCGTTTACTATACGTATACTTGACAAGGATGATATACTTTTGGGCTCAATTTCAGCAAGAGGTAATTTAAATAGGCTTGCATCATTTAATTGAACAGCAACAACATTTGCTGTCCATTTACCATGTGTATTTGTGCTTAGTTTTCTCTGTGCATTAATGATTCATTTACTTTTGTTGAATTTAGATTAACCATGCTGAGATATTTCTAATTTATATGTATTGGCTTGTGAAGATGCTCTTTTGTTTGAGACCAGACACCCTCTTTCTATATCTGCAGTTCTGTTTATATAAGCAGCTTTTGAACTGATATAACTCTACATTGAGTTATAGCCTATGTTATCCGGACTTATTATTTTCTCTGAAGTATCATATCTAACATGTACCTAACATATATTTGTACATAGTTATAGAGATTTGATCCTCCAAATATATGAAAAAACTTCAAAAATAGTAAGCATACCTGTGTGAGATGCATATCTGTATTCGACACTCATCCCAGTTTATAGTATTCTATGTCTAGTAGATGGTATATATCCATGTTATAAATTATGCAACTTGTTTGTTCAAAGTGTTGCGGTTAGCTTCTCCCCAAGTAACAAACCTCAATAAAAGGGAGAGATGTTATTGCATTGTTGGGCCGATGATGCATAATTTAGAGTTCTAGGATTTATCTCATAAAGGAATACGTGGTAAAGATTTTGATGGTAGTGAAATGTGTGCTGTTCACCTCTCAGATTTGGAGCCTCCTCGCCAAAGGCCACAGACATCAGCAAGAACTGCCCAGAGGATGATTGCTCAGGCAATAGGATCAAAATTGCCGTCAAACTTCGGGTCTAGAGAATTAAGAAGCCAGGAAGAAGCCAGGAGGACCCGAATAGTTACAAGGCAAAAGCTGAGAGATGATGCCTGGGGCGATGACTGAATCAAATGAAAGGGTTTCTTTTTTTTTTTTTCTCTCCTGTTGTTAATCTCTAAAGTGTTGACCAACCAAAGGAAAACGAAGAAAAAAGAAAAACAAAAATGGAGTTTGAATACTTGTATGGTTCTGTGATAGCTTAACGGTTCAGTACCGCTCATTTCATATTTTCTTTGAAGATTAAAGGTGATTGCTTGATTGTGTTTACTATGGCTCACATATATTAATCGATTTTACTTCAATAAGTACTTAATTTCGATACCAATCCCTGGCATGGACTTGAGGTTAAAATTTCATCGGCAATCTGATAAAGCTTTCAAGGGTCATAAAATGGATTGCATGAACAACTTTAAACACTTCTACTAAGAACATCATTTATTCAGCTTAAGTTCATTTAAATACGTTCCATAAACTAATTCAAAAGTATAACATGTTAGCATATTATACTTCAAATCGAGTTGATTAATTCGATCCAATTTCATACCAATCTTTCGAATCAGAACTTGCAATGCATAATCTCTCACAATTGCAGTTTGTGTTAAATTTCATTATCAAATTTTATATTCTGATACTATCCAATACAATATATCATGCTTATATTCACATAAGTTCCAATATTCAATATTCAATATTCGTACCTACTAATTTACCATATGCAATTTAATTTATATCCATCATCATCTATAAATATTAATATTTATTCAATTATGTTGCATTTCGTCACATCATATTACACCATTATTTCGAATCAAATCATTCATTAACTTTAATCATTTCAATCATGTAATACCATTTAAAATTTTCCCTAAGTCTTATTTGAGCTTACGTGTAGCTCTAGAGATTGACTCGAGAACAAACAAGAATTAAATCATAACAATTTCAAAAGATAAAGACAAACATGCAAAATAGGGGTCATACGACTGTGTATTCGGCTCGTGTAATTCTCTGAAGCCGTGTGAAATCTAAATGGCCAAATATATTGTATTCACACGGGCATGTGGCTAGCCTGTGTGACAATCGAGAACCGTGTGCTTCTAGTGCACCCTATATATTTCAGTGTCACACAACCGTGTCACTAATCCATGTGTAGCACATGATTGTGTGGTCCAAAATACCATTTATGGCCTACTTCATGCCAAACTATATCTAAAGCATAATCTATGTTCAATTGCACAATTATATCTACTCAAAATGTGCATAAACTCAATAGAACACATTCCATCACATGTCATAACTCAATTTGAATCTCCAATTACTCAAACATGTATGGAGATCTCAATTCAACATTTAAATAATAATTTTAAGACATCATTTATTTTTTTAAAAATATTTGTTGACATGACAAAATGCCATGTCATCATGGTGTAAATGTGACTGTCACATGTCGCCGTCTGATTGATCGATTAGCCATAACAATAAAACTTAACCGTCAATGATTAACGTTAACAAAAGGACTTGATTGATTAATTCTTCATCTTTAAGGGCTCAATTGAATACAAAATTTTGTTTAGAACTTAATTGATTTTTTTATTTTTCACTAAAGCTTTTTGTTTTTACCAATAAGCCCTTTTTTTTAAAATTTTGCCTCGTGATTTCAATATAGAATATTGTTAATATAAACTATATCTCACTATTAAAAATAAAATTTAATTTTGAAATTTTTTTAGGACATATATATCATCATAGTCACTAACAGTACATAGAATTATACATATCAATGCATCATATATAGATGCTTTAAGAAAAACTATTTAGAAATATATATTTTTCATTATAATAATTATAATAATAGTAAATCGAAACAGTAAAACATTCATTTCTTCCTTATTACATATATTTAGCAATTTTGTTGTAGATAATTGAGTTGATTTGGAAGATATTTAAGCAAAAGAAACTTTTTAGTAAGGTCTTTGACCAATGATATTGCCTGCAGGAGCATAGTTGCAAGTGATGAAAGTTCCACCAGTGCTGCACCTCACCTTAGCACACCCAAGACGAATCGAGTTGCGCCAAACCACTTGAGTATAATGCCCGCAAACCTTGCCTGCTGCACAACTGTTGGAGTTGTAATTGTAGTTGACCCTCTCACTAACCCACATTCTTACAGCACTAGTGCCCGATAGGTCAGCGCTACCCCAGGCAATATTCTCACCATAAGGTCCACCGGAGTGAATAAGTTTGCAGTCGTAATAGCGTTGATTAGCGTAGGTCCGTGCATAGGCAGCCACAGTGTTGTCCCAAATCATAGGGCCAACACCGACAGCTGCTCGAGCTGCGTTGTGAGCATTGAGGTAGTCTTGTTGTGAGTCCCCTCCCAAGGCTAGGTAGCCTTGTTGTGAGTCTTGTGCTTGGGAGGGAAGGACTAGGTAGTCCTGTGGTGAGCTTTGGGCATCGGAAGGATGGACCAAGGCTGAGGCTACGAGACAAGTAAGAGCAACTAAAGTGAACTCCATTTGAAGTTGGATTCTATAAGAAGATTCAAACGAAGAAAACTTGAAGTAGGAGATGACTTCTGTGTTCTGAGAGAGGTATTTATAGACATTGTTGTTTTGGCACTCGAACGTTCGAACTAGATTAAGTGCATAAATTAATCAAATTAATCCCACAAAATTGATAGCAAGCTATCTATCTCCAAGTTCATATATAAAAAACAGACAAAAACCTTCACAAAAATGCTGAGCATTTTACCTGTAGAAAAAAACCTCTTAAAAATATTAATGGAAAGACGGTTTATTTTAATTGGAAGATGCATGTATGTTAGGGTTGATGAAAGCTGCCTAATTCGAAAGTTTTCTTGTCACTTGTATAATTGTTACTATGTATTGCTCACTCGTCGTCTATTTTATGTTTTTCTTTCAAAAAGTTAGCCGCCATCTATCATGTCATCCAGTTGATTGAGGAAATTATTATTTTTATTTATGATAATAATGAAATCATGTCATCCAGTTAATGGAGCAAATTCCTTTTTTTTTAATAGTAGTTTGTTTTTGGTGAATAATATTCTCAATTAAATATTAGTTTAAGGTGAGTTTGAACATACGAATGTTCATTTATCTGTTGTTAACGTAAGATTAAATATTACAATAATATTATAACGTTAAATAAAAAATAAATTAAATATACCGCACTACCCTACCTATCCAAACTCGTAAGCCGTGAGTGGTTGATAGTGGTAAGGAGGGTATGCATTAACCATCAATGTATGAGCAGTGAATTCTGTTGTGAATGTTATATAAAACATTAAAAGTTTAATTAAAAAGCCTTACATGTTGTTTGGTCACCATTCCTATCCTATCCACGTTTCAGCAAAAAAAAAAAAAAAGCCATAAACACGTCTTACTCTTAGCTGCCTCACGTCCACGTCTGCGCCAAATTATATTTCTTCACTGTCATTTTCACTAAAGAAAAAATTATTTAATTAATATCATTCCAGCCGCCCATAAGGAGTTTATATATTGCGTAAACTACACAAACTGTCATTAATCTTTGTCTAATATTACATTTCGGTCACTTGACTTTCAAAAATTACACAATAGTCATTAATATTATCAATTTGTTACATTATTGTCACTCGGCTGTTAACTTTCATTAAAAAAGTAAGGTCACACCTTCATTTAAAGGACTAATAGCTAATTTGATCCTTGAGTTATACTTAAAAAATCATTTTGATGTTTTAAAATTTTTATTGACAATAATTGTAAACAAAGTTAAAAAAATAATTATTTAAAAAATTAAAAAAATAATATTTTTAAAATCTAAAAATTTCTTAAAATTAAAAAATAAAAAATTGTAAACTAACATTTCTTCCAAATTTTTATTAGATAAAAAATCTTAAAATGTTCAAACTAAATTCTATTTGTATTCCACCGTTAATAAATACCTTTAATCACATTAGTAACTTCATGTCGTTTTATCCATAATTTGCTTTGCAAATTTTATTTTGCTTTTTTTTTTCTTCGAAGCCTTAAAAACCCTAGCAAAATACATTTCAATGTAAGATTTGGGTTCCACTATTAGATCGATTGTTTTTAAGAAACAAAATTTAGACTTGCAACATTGCTTTCATTCTTGATGATCATAAAAACTTTTACCATTAATGGTCTATTTCTAAGATTTTTCTGATAATTATGAAAATAAAGAAAAAAAATTAAGAAAAAAGAGGGCAGTAGAGAAAAGAAAAATGTTCTATTATATCGTTTGAGTTCTTTAGTAAATTTCAATTTTTTGAAATTTGAGATTTTTTTTAAACCCATAATTTTTTTTTTTTTTGTAATTTAGTTACTACATTGATTGGATTTAAGTCCCATTTAATTTTGGAATTTTTAAATTTATAATACAAATTGCACTTCTTCTTCTTCAACACACCATTTCTTCTCTCAAATTTCAAGTCAAGTTTTACTTTAATATATATATATATATATAATATTTTTTAGTGATTTGGGAAGAGCGAAGTCAACGTAGATTTTCATAAAAAAAGAAAATAAAAAAGACAACAAAAGATGAAAATAATCACTAACGTTATCAAACTGTTGCATTGAAATATAGTTATTTAAATGGCATGATAATTGATTTAGACTTTAACGTTTACATATTTTGTTAATTCGACATTTATTCCCTTTTTTTTAGCTATTTGACTCTTAACCTTTTAAAAAAAATCAAATTTAACCATTAACCTTATTGAAAAATATAAAATTGATAATTTGGAGCTAGAAAAACCGTTCACTCCCTTACCCACCAAATATATGTGAAGACAATTTTCATATTTAGATGTTGACAATTTATTAAACTTTAGGCAGGGATACGTTATTTTGATTGATTCGACTACTTGTCCGGATTTTAGAAAAAAAAAAAAAAGCCTTTGGAAAGATCTGTGACCATTCCTTAATTGCCCCCTACTTATTAAACTCACGTCGCTCAGCTAATATTAAATAGCGAAGAAATGGGCCAATTCAACCAACCAAGGGCGAAGGCCTTTTTCTGTTCCATGTCTACAGCGTAGCCCATTAAAATGTTGGGCCTGAAGAAAACGCAAGTTATACAGCATTCTTTCTTTTTCCAACCATATCTATCTTCAACCTCACAATTTTCGGGAGAAAGAAACAGTGGAAGCTGAAAAGAATGCCGATGGAAGTAGTAGATTCGACGGTTTCAAGCTTTGGCGGTATGTTTGAGAAATTCAGATCAGACGCACCCAACTACAAAGCCAATTTCATCCTTTTCTTGGCCGATAAAGACCCCTCTACATCTCTTAGTTGGTGTCCTGGTACTTTTCTTCCTCTTTTTGGTTATTAATTCTTCGTTGTTCATGTGTAGGGAGTATGCAAGTCTTGAGTTAATTGATGATGTGTGTTCTTTTTATCAACCCCTGCCCCCCCCCCATCGCCTCTTAACCTCAAAATAAGTTAGGGTTTAGTTGAGGATTGATTTCTAAGATTGTTTATTAGTGTCGTTTTTTGTCTGTGTTTAGACTGTGTAAGAGCTGAACCTGTGATATACAAGAAATTGGAAGCATCGCCAGAGGATGTGACACTGCTGAGAGCATATGTGGGTGACAGGCCAACATGGAGGAATCCACAGCATCCTTGGCGGCTTGACTCAGCATTCAAGCTAACTGGAGTCCCAACTCTGCTTCTTTGGGATTCCAACAATCATTCCGTCAAAGCTCGTTTAGAGGACCATGAAGCACACCTTGAACACAAAATTGATGCGCTTCTCTCCTCCAAATAAAACCAACCTACTACTTTCAACTCTTGAATTTTCAATATTGCTTCAGATTTAGAATAAGATTGTCATCCATACCCCATTTCTGTATGAAATGGAACATTCTTACGTATTAGTAATGCCTTGTAATCCTTTATGATGTGCACTAGACATTGGTAAACTCAAATGAGTACCATTTATTTTCTGGATATAATGCAATTACAATGATAACAATATAGGTCATGGTATCAACATGCATCCCAACTTCTTCATTTTAATGTTTGTAGATTTCTTTTACCATGGACCTAAACAACTCTTCAATTGCATATTGTTGGGAGACAGTGATCCAACTGCAAAAATCAAAATGCTGTTTAACACTTTGCTTGTTGAAAGTGTTGGCAACAATATAGGTCATACCTGAACCACCCATGCCTGATAATCTGCTGGGGTTCATCCGCCATTGCCATCCTAGTAACTCATATTGTGCCTTTTTTTTTTTTTTATTCAAACACGTTCGCCATCTTTAATGAAAAGTGATGACTCGCTATGTCTGTTCTTCCAATTAGGATCATAGGGAGAAGAAGTACCCTTCTTCTAGTTGTTGAATACTAAATTGATGGGCTCTCTCAGTGATGTTTTTCATCCTTTGGTTGATGTCTTGCAACTTGGCTGCTCTTGATTGCCTCACATACTAATCCTTGGGGAAATGAAGACTTAGTTGGAAGAACCTTCTGCAATTGTACCTTTTGCCATTGTTGTCACTTGTTCTCATGGTAGGTGAAGTCATCAATGATGTCTTGAACTTCACATGCTAGCTCCCGCACGTTTTTCACCCAATCCATCAGGATTTGACTTTTAGTCCTGCTCTATCAGCATCCAGGAGAAAGACTCTCATGCTTTGTAGTAGACGCTTCATCTCTCAGATTTCGTCCGGAACTCACGATAAAGAAGATGCTTCATTCTATAAGAGTGACATGAGATCAGCAGAGCTTAAACTCATTTTTGTTTAATGATTTTAACCAATTCTAAAATTTCAATCTTATTGTCATTTGGTTAAAAGGTTTGGAAAGAGAGGCTGTCAAGGAGAAAGGAAGCCATGCCTTTGGAGATTCTTAGGTTGCTAATACTGCAAGATAGGGATTATGAAGCGTCCAAGATAGGGATCATGAAGCTAGAAAGTGTACAGGTTGGTGATTGATTCAAACATAATATCATTGCTTGGCTCCTTTACCAATAGAAAGAATATTTTCTCGATTTTTAAGCAGCTGGTAATGCAAGATAAGGATCAGACAATTAAGAACCTAGAAAACGTTCAAGATGAGAAACAGACTTTTGGCCCTGAAAAACATTCCGTTAATGGTGTTTGAGTCTCGCTCTATTTCCGTTTGGATGAAGAGAATATTATTTGCTTGGTGCTTTCAAAATCAATTACCATTACAAAATTTTGCTACAAAAACTCCAAGTAAATAATTTGCCATCAATCTGCGAGACAATGCAGCCAGTAACATTTAGAATCACTAGAATTATAATGCTACACAATGCCATCAGGACGTCTTTCTGGACAGGTTCTTCATCCCGGAACCCCAACATTTTAGGATTACCGTCCCCGTGGATGGGTCTGGCTTTATCACAAATTGAACATCTAGAAAATCTCTGATTTCTCTCAGTGTTTCTATTCCATATGGCGAGAGCTTTCCCACTCGAACCTTTGAAACATCTTTCGGACAAAGTGAACAAAGAAGGAATAACAAACCCTACAAAACCAAACAATGGGCTACACTGTTAAGTAACAAGAGACACTTACCCAAACTACAAATGCTAGCTTTACAACCGTCCCAATATAATGCATTACAACGACTAGCTTATGACTTTCATCTTTGCTTGGAATATAAGAAGGTTATTCCCATATTATAAGATTTTAAGTTTCAGATGGGACTTTGATAAGATGCCTCATGGTAAAGCTTAGATGTCAAACCAAGGGTAAAAACTAGTCCTTCTGTATGATAAGTCTTGCCACCCTAAAAAATAATTAAAATATGGAACATCTTTTATTTTCCTGGCCAGTTAAAATATTTCTATTTCCTCAAAGAAGAAAAATGGAAAAGATAGAAGAAAAGAAGGAACATCGAAACCAGAACCACCAGAACTCAACCAATATGAAGTATGAATACACGGCCATATTGTTATTAAGCCTTTCCATGCTGGCAACCTAAAATCTTTTCAATTTCTTGTGGAAGATAAATACAAGGAATAATAAATAAAGGAATGGCATGCAAAACAAGCAACCTAAAGGGCTAAATCAGTAGCAAGATCAGAAAACTAGTAGAGGGAGAAAATTTTCAATAGATTCAAAGGCAGTTTGTGGAATTAAGGCAAATACAGATCATCTTCTTTGCTTCATACTTAAAAGCCTTCATTTTACCCCAACGAAAATTAAGAATGAGCATAATATTCTACACAACAGAGCTCACATTTAATTTAAAATTTATCCCAGTCACAGCACATATGTACAATATTATACGATGTGGACAAAGAGAAATCAAAATCATAAAACAGAATTAGAATTATGAAATTGGACAGGTGGCAGGCAAATGGAATAGAGTACATAGAAGTAATACCTGGTGAGTTGAGTCCACCACTCCACCTTTCTCAATCTCTTCAAGAAGAACAGAAGCCATTTTCTCACCAACATCAGCTGCAGGTATCAGCTCTTTTTTGTCCTCGCCTTCAATATCTTCTTCTTCATCCCCTCGTGGATAAGAAACTGTAGTATCCACAGAGATGCAGCAACCAGAAGTAGTTTCAGCAACTAGTGAAATTCCATATCCAGGCGAGCTGCATTTAGGAGGAAAAAGGAATTTGAAATTTCCTGGTTATGATAAAAAATGAAATTCCAAAATATATATAGTAACCATACTTTCCAGCCTCTGAGCGTTTTCTATAATCACTAGCGATATAAACATCAGGAAGCAAACGATTAAAAATTCCACGAGCCGCATATATCATCTCATTTCCAAGCTGAACACTCACTCTGGTAGTGAAAGCTTCCCCTCTAATTCTCTTAACCATTCCTTCGTTAGTCCACATGGTTGCCTGTAGCAGAAAGTGTAAGAATTCACATAAAAAGAATGAAGTATGTTAGATTAAAAGAACTCACTGTTAGGTGCTGAACAGTAGGAATTGTCAAATGAACTTCACCACCACCATGTGGTGAGACTCCCCGACTCTTTATTTCCAACTTTAGTCCTTCTGAAGGAACCCCAAAACGCTTCAACAAGGGAAAGGTGGTGGAACGGAAAGTATCGACAGATGGGTCCTTAGAATCATTTGTAATCCCTGAAAATAATCAAAAGTAGTCTAATCATATCCATCAACTCCCCTATTCTATAAATTTCACCTATGACACTTGTTTTACCACTTCAACATCAAACATTGTTGCAACACATATACAATTCTATAAGACCCCCGAATGCAATAGTTTTCACATATTGTCATTAACTCAACCTCCTGATTGTAAGTTACTATACATTGCAAAATAATACTGCAAAATAATAAGTGAATTTCTAGCAATGCTAACATATTAGAAAAGAGCATCTTAACTGACAATCAAAGGAATGTAACCACAGAAGAAGTAAAAAAAATTTGGAATTCTAGCAAAAAAAAGGATTTACCTTTGAGGATTATAACTAGGGTTTTCCTAGCAAATAAACCAAGCAAGATCAAAGGCTCCAAAAAATACCCAATTGCTCTCGTAACACCACAATCATGCACCAGATGACTCCCTCCAACTATAATCCCAGGCTTGTACTTCAATTTTGTACCTATCAAAGAGCACCAACAACTTACAAGTAATTTATTATTAAGTTCAATTCACAAGCTAATAGCTCAGAGGGGAAAAAAGGGTATTACCCGTTTCGTTGATTTCAATTAGGCAGTCATCGGTGAGCTTTTCAAAGAGACGAAGGAGGGAAATCTCGTGCGGTCGGAGACCAGGTAAGGTGTCGTCGGCGTGGATGTCTTCTATGAGAACCGGGGTTGATTTTAATGTTGCTAAGAGTAGCCTTTGCCTCATGTTTTGACTTCCTTTCAGTCTCTTATACGTTATTTTCCCCATTCTTTCCCCTTCTTCTTCACGTTGCTCTGTATAGAGGGAGACAATACGAAGGTTTTAGCTGAAACGAAAAGATTTTGCCCGGAAACAAGAGAAGGGTTCTGTTCGTATTCAATTAATACTTTCACTAAAACCCTAAAGCTAAAACCTTAATTGATTGGGTCAAAAAAGTGGGTTCGGGTCCGACATTTTAACTTTTTATAATATCTGAATCCCAATTAATTTAAGATGATATTTTTAGCCCAATCAGCGAGTTATTTTTTTTTAATTACAATATCAAGTAACGCTCGAATAACAAATGTGATTAATACGATTCGAATTCAAATTACATTTAAAATGATAAATCATCACATGGATTCAATCAGCGAGATTTTTAATGATTTTAAAACCTAACATTAAGATAAATTAAATATTTGGAAAACTCTCTATTAAAATTAGACTTCGGAATCGTAATTAAAATTATAAAAGTTCATAGCTCTAGCAAAAAGAGTTTCTCTCTCTCTCTCTCTCTCTCAATTTTCTCTTTTGATTCCTCTAAACACCATTTCCAGTGGCTCTCTGCGTTGCTCCGAGTGAGGTGAAGCACCCATCCTCAGCTCCTCCTCCCGACTTGATTAACCCGTCAAGAATATTGTATTCATATTATATTTCATTGTTATAAATTGAGTTAAACATTTGTGTCAGTAACTAATTTTATGTAAATTTTAATACAAACGTGCATCTATGTTACATTCATGTAATTTTTTGTACCATTTCATATTTCATTAATTTTCATATTATTCTTTTTATCTTAGTTTTTTTTTTTTTTTTTTTGCATGTTTTGATGATGTAATTCAATTTTGACTCTAAATCCACTTACATGAGAATTGAATCATTACCTTCTATAGAGGGACTAATATGCCATTTAGTACCTAAATGATATTAATCATTAAATGTTTAATGTGATTGTGGTTATATATTGATTAAATAAAATGGCTGGTTAATGATTTAAATAAATATCTAACAGAATTATTAATTTTTATAAATACTCGAGTAAATTAATATAATTAGCATATCATTAAATATAATTAGCATATCATAAAATACAATATGATATGTCTACTGAGGGTTTTGCTCTACACCCAAGAGTACCATTTCCGCTTTGTGCATTGAACAAAAATATGTATGTTCAATTCAATATATTCCAAGGATGAATGGACCTTCAATATATAAACTTCTGAGTGTTGCTTCATCCAGCTTGAACAAATCAATCCAAAATTTCAATCTATCACCTATATTAATTATCTTTGAAGTTTTTAAAACGTTACTAAGATAAAATCTACATACTGTGAAATAGTAAGCAAACAGAAGACACAGTAGTTGTTTATACAGTTCGATTTCTCTACGTTTGCGTGTCTAGCTCGGTTAGAAATATCCTCTATCTTCAACACTTACAACAAGTGATCCTAATCTATCACGCATTCGTGACAATTTTCTCACCTTTGCACCTTGAAGAATAATGCTCTCACCACTAAATCCACCTCGTGAATTTAACAAGTAAAACCACAACACCAAAGTTTTTATTACTAATATGCACTCATAAAATAAAGTTCCTCACACGGATAGATTGAGTGTTTAATTCTTACAGTATAATAACCTGTACAAGTTTCGAAATTATATAGAATATTTTGAGACTTGCTAACATAAGAAGATCTATACCAATCCCTATAAAACAACAATAGAATAAGTTGAATGCAATATAATAATAAATTACAAGGTAAACATGGACTGGTGCTTCAATGCAATCCAATATCTATGATCCAAGGGATTAAATAAGGTAATCCAATTCAATCCAATATCTAAAATATATTTCTCCAAGTGTTATAATCTTCAATAATAGGCTAAACATTATCCGTAAAATCAATACAACCCATATATACCGTTCAATAAATTGTCAACATCTCAAATATAAAAAAATTATCTTAAACAACTTCAATGATGAGGGAGTGGGCACTCCAATGACACTCAGGTACTAGTCCCATTTTTTTCAATAATTTTTAAATTATAAATAATAAAGATGGAAGACATATCAATTATAAATTCCATCCCAAATCTTCTCGATCATATATTTTCTTAAATGGAAAAAGATAATCTCTTAAATCTTATACTAAAATATACTGGTTTACTTTAACAATTAAAAATATCTTAATTTTGTTAAATTTATAACAAAAGAAAATACACATATAAACTGGCAACAATAAATAATACTAAAATATCATGACTTTCCAAATCGTTTGCTTCTTTTTGTCTTTTCTTAGCGGTGGTGTTAGTTTTCGAGCTAGTTATCGCTTGTCTTTTTCTCCTGTCCATCAATCTTTTTTTTCTTTATTCTTCTCATTCATTCCATGTGTCTTCTTCTTTTTTCTTTTTCTTTTTTCAATTTACAGATCTATTTTGTGGATACTTTTGTTGTCTTCACAAATTGTGATAGACAGATGACGGTAGCTATCATCGCTGAAACACTACCGACCACCGACAGCTTCTTTTAGAAAGTAGAAAGCTCTTCGTTGACTTCTTCATCTGTTTCTGTTTTTCTTTCTTCTTCTCATTCACTCCATGCGTCTTCTCTCTTTTCAATTTATAGATCTATTATGTGGATCCCTTTGTGGTTTTCACAAGTTGTGATAGACAGATTACTGTAGCTATCATCGTTGAAACACTACCGACCACCAACAACTTCTTTCAATACCATGGTGACATTGGAACATTTGAATTATTTTATACAATTTAAAGAGGTAGAGATTTAAAGTGTATAATTCAAATATTCGAATCCTACAAATATTTATGAATGAATCAACCATAGACATGCATTCCTTTTCAATGTAGTCATGTTAGTAGAAGTATTCATAAGTTGGATGGATCAAGATTCGATTTAAAAAAAAAAAAATTAAGTCTAGACTCTTTTTTAAGTTGATCTATATTGTCCAAAAAATTCATTTTATTATTAAAAAGTTAATAAAAATATTTAAAAAATATTTTTAATTGATATTATATATATTAATTAATTTTAAATTTAAAACTATATAATTTTTACTATTTAAATAGAATTTTGAGGTGTAAAAATTATTGTCCAAATTTAGTTCGACTTGGGTCGGACCTAATAGGTCAGGCAAGTTATCCAATCCACAGACAAGTGTAATCGTCAAATCTATTTACGAGTTTCATGGCTTATCCAACTCAATTGATTCGATTCAAACGAAATTAGACTCGAGTAATTTTTTTAATCCAATCTCGAATTTAGTTATAAAATTAATAAATAGAATAAACTTTCAAGAAACTCATATTTTTATTAGTATGTTTATTAATTGTTAATTACAAAATTATTAGAAAACGTGCACTTTTACTTTTTGTTTAAATATATTTATGAATTAAAAAACGTCAAAGACTAGAATTATTTCAGTTCCCACATTTTCGTCATTAACCAATATTTCTTTGTGGAACTCAAACTGAGCGGTACTCTCAAAATAAACGTTAAAAATGTAATAGTTCTTCAATCCCAAATCTAATATATTTTAAAGTAAAATCTTTGACCCTATACTTAAAATATGTAAACATATAATAATAAGTGGGTAGATGTAATTGTTGGGTTATTAATTCTAAAATAATGCAACAATGTGTTTCTGTTTTAGGTGTTGAATTACAAAAAAAAATTAATTTCGTCATTAATATCATTGTTTGATTCTATTTTAACTATTTTTAAAAAATGATGATGTAATTTTTTTAAATTGGTATAATTTCATATTTAGTCCTCAACACGTAAACACTTTTTTTTTTTTCCAATTTGATCATAGTTCTAAATGATTCAACAAATTTAACTTTGAAATTTATCAAGTCTATCAAGTTGGTCCTTTTCTCCTCTTCCTTAACTATCACGTCCCCAGCTGCCGCGACAACTAACTTCTCTTTGACCCCTTTCACCCGTTGTTTCTTATTGTCATTCTTTTCTTACATTTCAGGTAGCTTTCTCGCTAAGTTAGGGTTTGATCCTTTTTTATTTCATTGTTGATCTCAGAACATCCCCCTCTAAAAATTATATCTCCTCGATTTATTCCGAATTGGCCAAATCCAATGCATCCCCACAGCCCTCGACTCCTTTTCGTAACACCTTGTCTCTCCACGAAACATTCCATGCCAGAGCCAAATCCACCACCATATCAGAGATCGAATCATCGCCGTTATCCTTAAATCAAACTTTGTTGGTGTTCCGATCCTTAGAAGAAGAATCAACCGATTCGCCGATAGCCATTAGTACCAAGTTCCAAAGAACAAAATGTTCATGGAAAGTTGATGATAAGCTTATCTTTTCAGGTTTCATTGTGATTGAACAAGGTATTCATGTGGATGAAGACAAAGCATAAGTAATTTATGAGTGACCAACATTGAAATCTATAATTGAGGTGAGGTCTTTCCATGGTTTAGCTAGTTTCTATAGATGGTTTGTTAAAGACTTTTCCACCATTGTTGCACCTTTAATCGAAATCATTAAGAAATCTATGGGTTTTCAATGGGGGTGTAGCACAAGAAAAGGCTTTTCAAACCTTAAAAGATAAATTATGTCCTATTCCGATTTAAAATTGCCAAATTTTCTAACACTTTTGAATTGACATGTGATGTTTCAAGTATTGGCATAAGAGTGGTTCTAATGGAAGACAAGCGTTCAATTGCTTACTTTAGTGAGAAACTCAATGGTCTCAACTAAAGTACTCGACTTAATTATGACAAGGAGCTCTTAGCATTGGTTCGAGCCCTTGAGGCTCCCTCCGTCACCGCTTAGTTCGCATCATAATCACTTCCCTATCTCTATCGCAATAATTCATTCTTCTTCTCCCTCGATTCTATTCACTCACAAGGAAAACTCTCAAAGATCAAATTTACTCTGTTGTCCCTTTCTTCTCTTTTCTTTCTTCTCCAAATGATACCCCCAAATTATACCAAATTTCAAAGGAAAAATGAAAAAGAAAATAGAAACACTTGGGAATTATTATTAGGCCATTTTGATTTAATTCATCTTTCTGGTCTTAGCCATATCCATTCCTATATTTGCTGGAGAAGGAAAAAATAGAGGTTTTTATTGGAATCTTCTCTAAGAGGCTATTTCTTTATAATATAATTCATTAAGAGAATCAAAGTAAAGAAATGGAGAAATCTTTGACCACAATTGGTAGCTTGATTAGATAAAAAGATAGTTTTTCTCCCTAACAAGCTTGTATAACATTAAGCGTATCTATAAGGTTGTTTGCAATCCAGAGATTAGCGAAGCTAGCTTGATCAGATAGTTGTGCATGTTCATGAAAAAGTGCAGTGCGGCAAAGGTGCAAAGTCGATCGATGGAATGATGGTGTGTTGTAAGGTGGGAGGATTGAGGAGTTGTTTGACTATGGGGGTCTGATGTTGGGCTTGAGCGGTGCACTGGTGGCTTGTACTAGTGGAGTAGGTGTAGGGACAACTTGATCCAAAGATGTAAGGGTGTATGCGTTTGGCGCAACAACAAGGTGGCCAAGGCACGTTGGAGGCTAGGTGGCTAGAAGCTAGTTAAAGTACTGATATGCTTGGTGTTGTCTTGTGGTCAATGAGCATCCTTAGGTGGCTGGAAGGAGCTTTGGGCAGATACAGTGGCTACGTTAAGGCAGGGGCCTTGATTAATGTAGTGGTGCAACTAGCTTAGAGCCCTGCTTGCATCTCGAAGCTAGGAATGATTGGGCTTTGTAGCAACAGTGGACGCAGTTGTGGGTGTTGAGTTTTGTGTTGGGCAGTATGTTCTTGGCGGTTGGAGAGACAACGCAAGGTTGATGGTGACTGGAGGCACGTGGCAGTGGATATTGTGGAGGTGCAAGTCAAGGTTATGGGAGAGGGCTTTGGTCAATAAGAGAAGGGTGGCTAGTAGTAGACACAAGGGCGGTTGGTGGTTAAAGAAAGAAAGAACTATCCATAGCTTCTCCCCAACCCTTAAATAGGAGTATAACATGTTTGAACGTACTTGAACTCACGATCTCCTGCACTGACAACAATACCGGTACCAAACGAGTTAAGACTTAATCCACCTTTGATTCAAAATTAATTAAGCATATACATGTGAGTGATAATTTAAGCACGGTACACTGAACATAATAAACAAATAAATTAAATGGGGAATGGGTGTTGGCAATTTCCATCTTTGGGTAAACAATAACAATAAATGGTGAACAAAACTTTGAAAAATGCATTCAATAAGTTTGAATTCCTCCAAGTGCTTGCCTTGCTTCTATTGGCACTATTATGGGTTTGGTTTGGTTTACTTTCTTTTTTTCCCAAAATCCAAATCGCCACCTCCTGCCACATTTTATTTCTTCACTCTTTTCTTTTGGTAAATTTTTACAGAAGGCCCTTGTACTTTTCAGAATATATAATTTTAATCCCCGGGTCAACTTTTTTTAATGAATCCGTCAAATAAATTAGTGTGGTTTATTCTTTTAAATATGTGATGGTAACATATATGTCGTGACTCGTTTTTATAGCTGGACAAATAGTATATGTATAAGTAATGGTAACACATGTTTTTTAAATGATAAAGTAAAATCAAATTATTTGACAGGAAAATTGGGCCTCAAAACTGAAAATGTATACTTCGAAAAAATTATGAATATGGAAAAAAGTTGATGAATAAAAATAAAAAAATTACAAAATTTTGGTGTTAAAAAACAGTGACTCACCATAGTGGTGAAATACAATGCGGTGTGTTACTTTTTATCTCATATTTACTACAAGTTTTAATCTCACTGTAGTTACTGTTTTTACATTAATTTCAGTTACATTCAAACATACATACTTCCAAGTGGATCCTAACTCCTAAGCCACTTTTTTAAGCAAGTGGTCAAGGAAGGCCTTTTGACCCCACCATTGTCCTTTCCTGGCTCGAAACCAAACAGCCTGACCACTAAGCAATTGCCAAGTGGCGTTAATTTAGTAGTCGGAAGAAATTTCCAACCCAATGTGATTCGCGTTGTTGACCGTTGAAAACCCTTACATAAGAAACTATGACTGGTAAAACAAGCCGAAGAAGAAGGAGATAAATGAAGCACACAACATGGACAATGACTCTTAAATTTATTTAAAACTTTTACGTATACTTGGAACCATCTTTTCATCTATACAAGCCACTTTCTCTTACCATTGTGGCTTGACTGGTAAAGTTTTTCCAAGTCTCTTGAGTTTGAGCTACTACCCCAATGGATGAGATTGAAATTCCTCAATATTTCATCTGCCCCATATCGCTGCAAATCATGAAAGACCCTGTTACAGCTGTTACAGGCATTAGTTACGACAGAGAAAGCATAGAGCAATGGCTGAAGACAGCCAAGGACACCATTTGCCCTGTAACCAAGCAGGTTTTGCCATCCGGTTCTTGTTTAACGCCAAACCATACGCTCCGGCGGCTGATTCAGGCTTGGTCCACGGCAAATGCGAGCGGTGTTATCGATAGGGTCTCTACACCGAAATCTCCTCTCTGTAAGAGTCGTCTTCTTAAACTCATTCGTGAACTTGAAGTTCCTGGTTTGTATGTAAATGCTTTGAAAAAAATGGAAGTTCTAGCGAAGGACAATAGCAAGTTTATGGAGGAAGCTGGTGTCCCTAAAGCTATGATTTTGTTGTTGATAAGATGTTGTAATCAAAGTAAAGCGACTGGTGTTGAACAAGCTTTGAGAATTCTGTATCTTATTTGGACACCATCTGGTGAAATCAAGGCTGCTGTGAATGAAAATCACCGAATCATCGACTGTTTAACATGGATTCAAGGGTGTGTCATTGCGAATCCTGTTGTTGTCAAGACTCTTGCAATGCAAGTCCTGAAAAGAGTGATTGAGGCTGCAAATACAAGGTTGCTGGAGAAATTGAAACCCGAATTCATGGAAGAAATGTTAAGGGTACTTAAACTGAAATTCTCTCAACAAGCAATCAAATCCGCCTTGCAAATTCTGATACAAGTATGCCGTTGGGGAAGAAACAGATCGAAAATCATCCAAACCAACGCGACCTTCGAGCTCGTAGAATTGGAACTCGAAAAACCCGAAAAGAACATCACTGAACTCATCTTCAACCTTTTGGCACATCTCTGTTCATGCGCTGATGGAAGAGCCGAGTTTCTTAACCATGCAGGAAGCATAGCTATGGTGGCAAAAAGGATCCTAAGAGTGTCACCAGCAACAGACGACCAAGGTGTTCAGATACTTTCATTAATCTCTAAAAATGCAGCAACAAAAGAAGTCCTTTCAGAGATGTTGAGGGTTGGGGCGGTAACAAAGCTTTGCATGGTGATTCAAGCTGATTGTTCAACCTATCTGAAACAGAAAGCCAGAGAGGTCCTCAGATTGCACTCTAATTTATGGAACAATTCCCCTTGTATTGCTGTTTATCTGTTAACCAGGTACCGAAGGTAGCCTTGGTGACTAAATTATACAAGATCAATAGGAAGAAATGTGTATACAGAAATGGTGAATTACACAAAGTGCATAGTTGATAAAGGTAAAAATCAGAATCCAAATGAAAGTGTCCTCTTCTCTTACACATTTGAATTCAGAGTTGGGTTTGTGTTGGATGGGGCTCTTCTTAATTTGACTGTCAATCACGTCTACCTATTCTACATAGTTCACACCTCAAACACGGGTGTATATTCATTATAAATAACTTTGGTCCAGATAAATATGTAGTAAGCATGTTGAATCAATTTCATAATTTTTACTTCCAAAATAGAATATTTTAAAATTTATATAAGATGAGTTATTGCTGTGTCTTAAATTCTTAATCAGGCCAGAAGAAAGATATTATAAAATCAGATGAATAAAAAATTAATTTTTTTAATTTCTCTAATATGACTTCTATAAAATAATTTAACATACAAATTATGAAATCAGATGGAATTTCAAAGGGATCAAACTTGGTAAATGATTTGCTTTTTTTTTTTCCTCTTTTGATTGTTTTGTATATCTTTTAGTTTAGATGGGATTAAGTAAATTAATCTTTCTTAAAAAATTTAAAGCAATTTAAACCTTTTCAAAAATTTTTTGAATATAAGGCGCTGAAACATTTTCAATTTTGAAACTGAGTAATTAAAGATAATTAATCATGGTATTAATGTCTTTCCTCAATTTTACATAAATTTAATTGGTATAACAGTAAATTCAGCTCTTAATGTTCACATGTTTTGTCAATTTAATCTTTATTCTTAAGAATTTGAATTCTAAACCCAATTTTTTCTTGAATGGAGAATAGATGCATGGGCCGCTTAGGTTTGCATTCAATCTTTTTTTTTTTCCACTATTAAAAATACAAAAAAGATGACATTAATACAATTTACAATTACAAATACAATATAATTATATAATAGAATTAAATCAATACAAAAAACAAATAAATAAATAAGTCGTATGTAATTGAAGAAAAACTACATACGAGCATGATGAAATTTAAATTTAAGTGCTCAAGAATCTAAAATTTTAATCTTTACCAACAATATCAATATCTCGTTAGTAAAATAAATCAATCAATAATTAATTTATTTTATGTGATTAGGCCTTAGAGTTTACAGAGTCCAACTTTCATAATGGGCAAACCCAAACCCAAGGTCTTCCACTGCCGTCCTAAATATCTGCAGTCTTGATGTAAATTTAAGGGTTAATACTCATTTAGCCCCTGAATTTATCATTTCCTTTTAAATTGGTACTTATAATCTTTTTCTTCCAAATTGGTATTTCGTCAAGGATTTTGATAATTTTTTTTAACACCGTTAAGTTTCAAATACATGATATTCTAAGATTGTGTCACATGTAATAGATGGTCATAATCTAAAAAATATTTAAAAATCTAAATACTATTTGGAAATTATAAAAAAATTGAAAATATATATCTTTTTTCAATATTCTCAAAGGTAATCAGTACGATATTGGTGGACACACTATTTTTCTACTGGAATTGGTATGCATCACTATGATTTATTTTGGTGTACAACTTCGGATTTATCAATAATTTTTAAAAAATTCATATATGTACATAATAATATTTACAAATATAAAAAAATGACCCTGAATAGATTTTAAATATAAAAAATTTATCAATTACATAAAATACTCATCAATAAACTCCTTCTGTAATAATTGGGTGAGTGGTTTTTTTTAATTATATTTTAGTTTTTATATTTTAATATGAAAGTATGTCCCAAAATACAATACTTTGCAGTGTATTTTTTTTTTTTTGTTATTTGTTCAATACATTCCAATTAAGTATTTAGTATAATAACAAATAGTTTAAAATTTTATATTTTATAATATTATTTATGCATCGATTAATGAATTATGTTCGGATCGATGTGATTAAAATTGACCAAAACGAATTGATGCGATTAATAGTGACCAAAATTTTTATTAGACCAAAAATAAGTGTTGCTTGTTTTGCTTTAACACAAGAATGGTGCACCTATCAATATGAACACCATACTTGTGATACCAAACTTAATATAGTTATGTTGCAATCATATACATATCTATATATGAAATAGTGAATATATATAGTGATACCAAATTTTGTGGATATATATATATATATATATCTCCATTAACAAAATTTTCATGGAAAGTTTCTCCATATGGACAAATATTTCATGCCTAATAAATTTGTATGGTTTCAATATTAGTTGCATGGAGATCAGCTTTAATTTTCCCCATGCTTGTTTCAGTCTATCTACATACTCAATAATAAAGAAAATCAGAGCACCAATCTCAAGAAGATGGATAAGAAGACAACAAATGAGAAGGAATACAAGAATGGTTCCTCCAAACCCTAGAGTGCAACTTCAACATCTCCCTTGCCTTCTCCTTGGTCTTGTAACTACTATCAAGTTGAAGCACTAAACACAGCTTTGCCACTACCCCAACCTGCAACATCTCTTGAAGTACCCTAGATGTTGCAGAAAACCTGCAAACCGATGACAGAATCCTCACTGCCCTCTCACTTACCACATGCGAAACCCTGAATATTTTCTTAGACACCATCGCTAGCCCCGCTCCGTGGTTCAAGAACTCCGCCCTCCCTTCGGCGCAACCGCAGAGCTGGTCCAAAACAACCATTGCCAGCTCCGAAGCTCCCTTGTCGGAGCTTTCGAGAAGAAGCTCGATCAAGACGAACACGGCTCCTCCTTCCACGGCTTTGATCCTGTTCCTTCCCCATGGACAAAGCTCCACCAGGAGTTTCAATGCTGCCTTGGAGGCTTGTTGCGAGATCTGATCACGCATTGTGTGCACGATTTCGGTGAAGAATTCGGGTGTAAGGCTGATCAAATGGATTGGATCTGCCACTTCAAAAATATCCTTCAACAGCATCGTGGCGTATGCTCGAGATTGGTAGCTACCATTTCTCAGGATTTGCACTAAACACTCCACAAATTCATTATCATTGCTAATAATACTTTTTAGACAGCTTTCCGAGACCCTGATATGATAAAGAATGCTCAACGCTTCATCGCTGGCTTTACAGATTTCGGGCCCTTCATTGCTTTCGGTTTCAAGTAATAACGTAGAATCGTAAGTCTTGATGATTGATACAAGGAAATCAATTGCACCAGCAGCTTCCAAGCAGCTTCTGTTTCTTTCACCTTCAAGGGTGATTGATCTGAGCCTTTTAAGGCATTTGACTTGCATCTCAGGGAACTTTTTCGCATCTTTAAGGAGCTTGGCGATCTGGGTTCTGTCGATGGGAGGCTTCGGTGTTGGGATTCTTTCAACTCCATGGGAAGCATTGACTGTGCACCATGCTTGGATCAAACGACGAAGAGTGTGATTTGGGATTAGATCTGAATCGTGTAACACTTGTTTCGTCACCGGACATACCTTGTTCTTGCATGAAAACAACCATTGCTCTATACTGTCTCTATCGTACGTTATTCCAGTTGAGATCGTAACAGGATCTCTCATTAGTTGAAGGGAAATTGGACAAAGAAAAAGGGAAGGAATCTCAATGTCATCCATACTTGAATATATATGTATTTTGGAGTTACTAAATCTATAGGCAAAAACAAACAAAAACCGGCTTTATTGACACTCTATATATGGAAGATACGAAGATGGGAAATAAAAATGGAATGAAATGTAGTTACCTCAAACTCAGTCTGAACTCAGAACACTTGCAAAAATGGGTGGTGGGAGAGAGGGGGGTTAAAGGGAGCCATTTTATACATGTAGACAGATTGCAAGCTGTTGATAATAAATAAATAAATAAAGTCAATACACGCAATGCAAAACTAGAGGGAAATTAATTAGGACCATTTCCAAGGTTTTGAAAGAAGAAAAGCTCAAAAGGGTCTGGCATGGAATAAAAAATTGGAACGACTTTAGTTTAAAGGCATTAAATGGGGAGCTTTGGGGCAGGCGTCGGTGTTGCAACACCTTGCTCCTAAATCCTCGTTCCCACTTTGACTTTCTCTCTTTAAAATAATACTTCCTTTGTTTCTTTCTCTTTATCATTTTCAACTCTTTCTTTAATTTAAGTTAAATAACTAACCAACGTATACGCATGATAAGGCTCAGTAGCAGCAATTTATATGTAATAACAGAGGGAAAACATTAAGTTCCAAATCTGCAGTAAAAAGAGAGGGTTGCATGGGGTGGTGCCGACAGCTCCTCATGTGGCTCGTGGATATCCGCCCCCGTCCCCACGCATTTTCTGGGGTGAGCCTTTAATAACTCCATGTATTGGTTGAACTTGCAATATTAGATTTGTTGTGGGCAGCGACTTTTACTTTGGAGGATGAGGTGAGGTCAACTGAAAACGATTGTTTGCTCACCCTTTACTCCCTCCATCAATCTATAAAACACAAATCACTGCAGCTTTAATCACGTTAAAAAAATTCATATGATGACTTAATGACAAAAAATATTCATCATTTTAAACGTAATTTACGTTCGTATCACATTAATTACGTTTATTATTGTAATTCATTAAAAAAATAAAAAATAAAAATGTTGGTATACTAAGCTAAGAGATCAACCCTTATTTGTCTTTAATGACGTTACCGTTTTACAACCTCCACATTTGTGCCAATTGCACTATTCCATGTATCTATTAATTTATTACTCCAAATTTACTATTTAATTAAATTCCCAAGTTGATCTTTTAAGTAAACAAAATTTATATAATTAAATATATTCATATCACATTTAAAAATGATTATACCATATATTAAATACATTATCTTATTTTGATTTTTTTTATATAGTATACCCATTTTTTTTGTTGTTATAAGATTCAACAGGGAAGATATGATAGTTGTTTGCTGAGGCCAGATCACTTGAAGAGGTGAAAAACCGAACAAGAGCAATAGGACAAATAGATTGAGGATGTGAGTATAAAGTTGCTTAGAGTAACTTTAGGGTGTCTAAGAGTTTGATCTTTTTTTCATTGTTGTCCAGGTCTTTATAAGAAAGATCCTTTTGTCCATTAGTTATGGTAGGATAAACATTTAGTCTTGTTAATTGAATAAAAGATAATCATGAGTGTATACGAGATTGTTATGCTTAAATTGACTCTTTAATATGTCGAGAGTGTATTCACATTTAAGGAGTATTCCCCCCCTAACGTACGAGCTTTATAATGGAAAGGTTTCACTCCTCTATGCCGAGTAGGTGGTCTAGTTGAACACCTCCTTAAATCATAATCAATATCAAATTCATGTTACCTAAGAAGTTGACACATGTTCGCATGACAGAAGGATATAACATATTAATATTTCACTCTTCTAAGCATAGAGTAATCACACCAATATATTTAAAAAAGAATGTATATTATATAATCACACCAGTATATTAAAAAAATATTTACTATTCAAAGGGTTTTGAAAGTATGAACAGATATTACCATGTAATCACACCAATATATTCAAAAAAAAAAAAATCAATTACATACCAAATTAATATTATGTATGTATATAAGTATATTCGGATTCAAGATTTGAGATTTATTTATAAAATTTTATCATAAGAAGTCTACTATTACAATACGTAACACATGGAACCTAGATCTAAATTAAAGTATATAAAAAATATATACCAAAAGTCTTTTCCATTTCATGAGGACAAGTCCATGATTCTTAGTATAAAAGTAATACATGTATATCTAAATATAGTCTTAACATTATGGATATACTTGTATATGTATCCTTTATATAAAAATTTATCCCACAATTTAAAAAAAAAATTAAATATTTGATTTAATGAGAAATGCATGTATTTTATCATTTCATAATTCTCTCAAATAAACAAGAGCTGGATGTTTTGATATATATAGGGAAAAGTGGCAATGCAATAAAACATAATTCAAGTGGGAAAGCAAATGTTTAAGTTTTTTTTTTTTAATTATAAAGGGAGGATAAAGTTTTAAAACAACGCAATTAACACGATTCAAATTCAGATCACATTTGAAACAAAAAATATCATTAATCATCAGATCAACACATGAAATTGAGCAAAATGTCCAAGTTGAAAGGTGAGATAAAAAGGCTAAGAAGTATAGAAATATTGAGAGGCAGTTAAGGGGGGGCACAAGTTGCAGAAAATAGGGCATTGGGATAAGGGAGAAGAGGGTGGTCAATCGGCCTGAGCTGTATATCTAGGGATCCAGGAATGAGACAATTGATTATCGGGCAGTGCCGGCGCCAGACATGGCCATTGTTCACCAATCAATCCCTACTTATTTCTCTAATTTATTACCTAAAAGATAAGGACTGCTTATTATTATAACTCTCTAGTTTTCAACAAATTTATCTTTACAACTTATACGTATTCTTTAACCGTTCAAACTGAAAACAGTCTTTTTTTTTTTTTTTTAACATACCTTTTTCTATGTTTTTACTTTAAACTTTTCTGTATGTGTCATCAATTCTTTTAAAAATTTAACATTTTTAATTAATATATTCAATCCAACCCACAAGAAAAAAGCTACTAATGACTAATTAAAAGTCAAATCCAAACTCAAATTCGCTGTTCTAAATCTTAAAAATAATAATAATAATAAATTTTGGACCACAATCCGGTCTTCACATTAAAGTTTACTTAAAAAAAGAAGCAAAATTGGGTTAACTATTAAACCAGATGTTCATATTCACCCACCACAACCAATGTCATGAATTGCATTCTTCAACAAAACGCTGTTTTCAGAATTTCTGGAACAATTACTTAAGTCCCTATCAGCCATAGACTTCAAAGTAACAAAAAAAAAAAATAGTGAGACTTTGAATTTAATTAATTAATTAATTAATTAACTCTTGTACCTGCTACGGTATAAGTAAATGTTACAAGTCCTAACACCAAAATTTAGTTATCTAAAAGTTGATATGAAAATTCATGATTATAGAGTCAGTACAAGTCCTGTCAGAGAAAGTTGACAAATTGGTTGTACAGATCATGTGTCGGGCCACATTATCAATCCAAATGTTAGCTAGTTGGATGGATTTTTTTATATTTGACAGATCAAAATATAACTCAACGACCCCCCTTCAATGCCTTGTTTATATCAATTTTAGATACCACCTATTCTTGGGTCAAGTTGCTGTTTAAGCTCGAAAATTCGATCAAAATTTAGAAGAATTTAAACAAATTTTAGGTATAAAAAATGAGTTTGAGTAAAAAGATTTTCTCGAATTTAAATATTCAAGACTTGAGCCCAATCCTTTTTAAGTTTAAATTTTTTCATATTATATTATTTTAATATATTATGTAATTTATAACATATTAAAAAATAAACCTATACTAAATATATAATAGTACTCTAATCTAAACATTAAAATAAAATTAAGATGATTAAAAAATATGAGTTTAGATTAGACTTTCGTAAATATGAATAAATTTGGGCAAAATTTTAAGCCTATATTTCGATCCAGACCGAGTTTAAAAAAATATAAAATATATTAATATCATACTTATAGTTGACTTAAAATCGACCCGATTCATGAAGTAACCCCTGCTATCACTTAATTTTTTTGTACAAAATTAAAAAATAGGGGGAATCTGGAAGGGGAACATAAGGACATAAATTCTAGCAAGCATACTTTTAAAATGCAAGCCACAAGCCCAACAGATAAAAGGCCTAGTGGTGTGTTGTAAGGGAATCCTAGGTGGGAGGGTGGACAAGATCCAACCACATCGCCGGCCACCCACCTTCCCCCTCTACCTTCCTTCCTACCCTAAATTTCTTTCTGTATCTTGTGCTTCAATGTGTTCGGATAACCTTCTCATTCATTTCAGGCCATGTCTTAATTCATTGGAATTTGGAAAGATTTCTCAAAGATTTGACAATGACATCATGTTCGGATAAGCATTTCTACATGCATGTAGGCTTAATACATGGTTGGATATTTGAGTTTTATCATTTTTTTTTAATTTGATATTTAAAAGTAATTGTATTAATATTTTTAGTGTTTAAATTGGATTTCAGAGTTGATTAGATGGAAATACATAATTAGCTAATAAGGACAACAATTAACTTTATCACATAAACCTTAAAACCCAAATTATTTAAATCGGATGTATTCAACCGTATTTGACAAATTAAATGCAAAATTAAACAAATTCATAATTAACACTAAATTTATTTTATTAACAAAATCATGAAAAATTCAAACCTAATAATATTAACAATTAACTTTCATCAAAACAATCCTTAAACCCGAATTAAACACCAAAAATTTAAAACCGTTACCTTCGTGTATCAAAATATATAATCTTTGTCAAATACAAGTATCAAATTGGGCCCACAAATAAAACAAATATCATATTAAAAAAATAATATTAAACTCGAGTACCAAAAAATATATTAACCCCAACATACCTATATACATATATATATATATATATATTACTTCCCTTTCATTTGATAACTAATCATCTATAAATATAACCATTAGAGAAAAGAAGTAAGGTTGGGGTTGTACATAATCTATTCTACTTAAAACTTGGGCAAGTTTTAAAAATGGATTTTATATTTCTTGTTCGTCCCAACATTGTTTCCAAACTCTCAAAAATCTATAGTAGCTTCCATAATCCAATTCATGAATAAACGTACATAAGAATCCCATTGAAGAGTGCAGATTACGACTTCAATTTCATGAAAGCGATCTTGTTGGTTTTGATTCAATGGTCTCAAACTCTTGGTTTTGATTCTCTCTTCTGGATTTTTTTTGTTTACTTCCAGATATTGAGAAGGACATGCAAGATTAGGGGAATAGAAACCATGTCCATCCTCTCCAATTTTTTTAAAATGAATAATTGAAAAATCCCACATCACTTGCCCTTCAACTCATTTTGGATTTTATTTAAAAATCTAATCTCTTCTAACCATTAAGACGTAAATGCATGCACTTCCAACGAAGTTATTCTCTAACACTTTGTTCATGAAGCTTTTCCAATTTCTTTTTTTTTTTTTTATAAAAACAAAATACTAACATTAAACAAAATCTCGATATTTTATAAGTAATATATTGCATTCTAATTTTATGACTAGAAAAAATAATGTTGGATGAACTTTTTTATTTTATTTAAAAATTCAACTCATTTTAATTTCAAATTTAATCGAAATGTAAGATGGTTATAAGAGAATCCCATGTAGAAGGAATAACCATAGGATATCTTAATATAGGAAAAAAGAAAGAGGGGTATAAACCTTTGGGAACTTGGATATTAATTGTTATATCGACCTAGAATTAAAGAAATTACCACCTGATTAAGTTTCAGGACAAAAAGTGAAAAAGACGTGGAGAAGTAGTGTAAATCCCACACCCTAAAATCGACGCACGTAAACCAATAAAAAAAAAGAAGAAAAGAAAGAAAATGGAAACGGTAGGATTAGGAATATACCTAGATTCTGCTGGCTGGCCACTAATGAGCTAGTGGTCAATACTGAGAGTGGGTTCATTCCCTTAGCCACCACCAAACAAGGGGTGGGAATGGGAGTGAGCTAAACATGGCAGGCTCGGTCATAAAAGGAAAAAAACACCCTTGACTCGAGTCAACCAAATCCGACGCAAACCCCATATTTACGTGTCCCCATTCATGTTGGGAAACGTGGCCATTTCTAATTCGCACAAATTGCCATTCCCCGACCGTATTGGAATAAGTAGTGAAAAGCCATGCATGCAAAAGCAAAGGCATAAATTCATAAAGCTCTTTGAAAGATTGTGTTATCTGTTCCCACAAATAGACAATTGTGTTACCAGCATTCATATTTACCGTTCAATTATTGATTACGAGATACAAAATATTTTTGCCGTGATTTAAATCCCGAATAAAGATAAAATCGAGGGATAAATACAAAAGGAGTATTTTTATTTTGTTTCTTTACCACCAGATCGGATGATCCAATCCATGTTATTGCAATGGGGAAGGAGATCTTCTCTTTACGATGAGAATTTATAAAAAATAAGATCATGGAATGAAGGGGCTGCACTTTTATCATTTCATTTCATGTTGTGAAAAGCTCTCATCAAATTTTAAAAGCAATCACATTTGTTGGAGACGAATATCTTCCTTTTCTTTCCCATTATTCACCATCTATTTTCCCCTTGATATTTTCATGAATTCATTACATAAATATTTTCTATTCACGACAAAAAAAAACAAAATCACAACTATCGATCGATGATGAATATCTTAATTAGTTGCGACAGAAAAAAAAGAAAAAAAAGAGAAGAGAAATACTGCATTTACAATAACATTTTCCATCTATAGATCCGTAGGAGCATTCATTTAGGGGTAGCCTACATCTCCTCCATTACCACTGCTCATACTTATTTTCCCTTTAAGTCGCGATCTAAAGGTTCCTGTGTTATGTTTTGTTCCCCTTTCCATTCATGACTTTACGACCAAATCTTTGATGTGGAGCAGGGTACGGAAGATTTTAATCCATGGCCCATTGATCTTCACGAAACCACCTTGTAGTTGTAAACAAACACTGTAATGATTAGGAATAATCGAGTTAGAATTTATATCTTGCATGGGTCAATATGTAAAAGGAAAGCTTAACCATTAAGCTGGATGAATATAACATGCTGAAGAAAGGATTGTAACAATGATAATAGTAGTAACTATAAACATCTTTGATCATCGAATTTTGAATCTTGTATATATCATTTCTCTTTGAAATTAATAAATATATGTCATATACATGAAAATACAAAGATCAAATTACAGGAAAATGTTTAGAGAAATAATTTATGTGCATAAATCTCGCTAAAATATTTAGAAATGATGAATGAGGGCAGCTAAGCTAGGTTTCATTGAAGGAAATTGAAGCATTAATGCATGGATGAGATGGTCATGATTAAACAAATGGGGTAGAAAATAATTGGGTTTTGCATGGGTCAACTTGAAATAGGGTGTGAAGCTGAAAAAGGAGGGGAAGAAGCATTATGCAACTTTACTCCTCCCCTTTCCTTTATTATGTGGGCAACACATTTTCCAGAAAGCAAACCGCATTACTTCATTTCATTTTTCCAACTTTAGGAAAAGAATGAAGAAGCGATATTAGGAATTTTATCGAATTATTACCGTTTTACATTGATATATTGGATAAAAAAATAATTATATTAATCCAATATGAAAATAAATGTATGTATTAAATTATTTAAATGTGTATAATTACATCAAATTAACATTCATGTATCAAGTTGCACATTTGACCAAAGTTCATGTATAAATTTGATATTTATCCCTTCCTATATTTAATATTCAACTACCCAAAACTCAATTATTGGCTTGATGACCTGAGGAGGTTACCTACACAATCCACTCAAATTCGAGCCTTTGAAGAGGTAAGTGATAGATCTTTATTTGGACAGCTCTTTTTACACATAATATGTACGGTGTAAGTATATTCATATCCATGTGTGTGGGTATTAGCCCTCTAATCATAAAATAATAAAAAGAATCAATTACACAATAAAATCTCAAATTTTCTTATCATTGATCCCTGTGACCTTAGTTAGCCATAAAAAGGCAAAATTTCTTCATGAAGAATTAAATTCGGAAGTCTTCGGATTTTTGTGATCAAGGTTAAACTTCATTTTATGTAAATTATGTGTTGATTTTTATTTTTAATTTATTTTGATTTAAATTTCATTGTGAGTGTTATCAATATTTAGTTTAATTTCATTCATTTTCTAGATCCTTATGACAAAAACAGCTTACTCCATTTTTCTCTTGAAAACCGATTTGCCACCCTAGTTTCTGGTGCCTAGTTATTCATAATTCCGCCGGAAAATTCAAACCTTGGCTGGAAAATTCAAAATTTACCCAGATTCCAGCTAATTTTTCAAATTCTGACGAGCTTATTTCTTGATTTTAAACCCCAATTTTGATTCATCTTGAAGCCCTATTCAAAACCTCCCAATTTGTTTTTCCCTTGGTTTTCTCGTTCAACATTGATTAAAATCCAACCCCTAAGATTAAATTGATAGAATATGAAAAGTTAAGAATTAAATTTATTGGTTTTTTTTTTTCTAGAATTAAGAATTAATAGATTTACAAATATTAAAAAGTTAAATTTACTATCATGTCAATAAAAAAAATATCAATATTCCGTTACTAGTTTGACGGAGGATTAACTAATATTAAATTTTAATAACATTAATGACTACAATAAAAATTTAAACTTGTGTCACTAAAATAAAAACATACCCAAAAATATATACCTAAATAAATTATTAAATATTTATGAAAGTCAAGCATACAATCACAAAACTCTTTACAAGAATATTTCCCCCCAAAAGGAATGGCAAAACGATTCACCGAAATAACTCATATTAAAAACAGTTAACTTAATTTCTCACCATAAAAAATAAATCCCATACTCATAAATTTAGCAATTAATATTTACATTATTTATCATTTTTTTAGTTAAATTTAGTATTTAACCTATTAAAAAAGTTCAATTTGATCATAAATTTTTAGTCGATTGATTTCTTAATGAAAATACTTATTAAAACGTTAAACTTTTAATTATCGCAATCCACATGACAATTTACCGGTATTTAATGCTATTTTTTGAATATATTTTATAAGTTTTAAATTATTTATTGATAAATAGAGTCATGTTAGCGTGATATGTACTGTCATAGAAATTGTCCCACCAATATCATTAAAAAATAATATTTTAATCAAAATTTCTATTAAAAAAACGATTTCGCTCTATTTAAAAAGTTAATAATCAAATTTAAGTAAAAAAATAAGAATGAAATTAATTAAAAAATTGTAAGTGGATGCAAAAATAAATAGATTAGGCAGGAATTAATTTTAGCGAACATTTTCCAATTGATAATGACATCAGTTCCAAGAATATTTGGAGTAAAAGGAATAAGAATGTTAAAACTTTTAGAAGTTGAAATCAAGAAAAAATAAATAAAAAGGGGAAAATAATAAGTCCCTCTACATACAGTACAGATGTTATTATTCATTAAATACCCAATAAATTTATATGTATAATATGGAAAATAATGGATATTTTCTTTTTTATTAAAAAAAAAAAAAAAAAAAAAGAACATTCGTACCGTTAGAAGGCATAAAAAATATATTTGTTTAGCTTCTCCTTTTTATTCCTTACATAGAAATTTTATTTTTAGAGGAGAGGAGCAAAAAATAGTACTATAAGTAGAACAAAATGAAATATTCTTTTAGTTAACACAAACCCATTTGCTAATATTCTTCAGAATAATTAAATGCATATTGCAAAATAATCCAATTATTTGTTGAAATGTGAAAGGGTTTTATAAACTCTGGGCCAGAAATGCAATTTAGATAATAATAAAAAAAATGAAGGCTCGAGCTTAGGACATAATGTTATTTTCAAGTCCAAGAAATTTTTTTAAGGCGTTTGAGGGTTAAGATTTGGCAGGGATTTTCAGTGGACCCGGAGGATAAAAGTGAGTCATGGGAATGTCGGAGTTGGAACTTTGGGATACTTTCCGATACTCAAGTCTGTAATGATACGGTCTTTAGTGGCGTTGAAAAATACGGTTTCGAGATTTTGTTTTCGTAAATATACTGTGTAAAAGAATTGAAATTTGGTTGAGTAACTTAGCCGAAATTATGGTTAATTAAGACTCGGGCACTAGATTGTAAAAATCTAATCGTTATAAATTTTTAATTAGAAAATGATTTGAAGACTTGAATTGAAATTAACCAAAAATCCAAAATAGCAATTTGACCCTGCTCAAATAAAAGATAATGTTATACTTTGATGAATTAAGTAAAAATATGATTAATCAAGGAAAAAACATTATTAATTAAATTATAATCATAGTATATATCATAGAAAGTAGAAGGAAACATATAAGGATTCTATTAATTCATCAATATTTATCTGTCACTTATAAAGTAATACTTCTTTCACCTTTGGTTTTATCACGTCTCGCTTTAGCTAGGTTCATTTAGAAAACATATAAAGATCCTCATCAATTCATCAATATTCGAGGTTTTTAGCTTTTTCGATGATGTGACTTTGATGGAAATTATTCATTGTATCTAATTAAATCGGTTCAATTCAACACAAACTTTGATTCGATAAATAATTTGAGTAACACTTGTTAGAAAAATTAAGATAAATGAAATCAATCAATTTGGAATTAGTATTTTATGTTATAAATGTTTCTTACATTTTTTAAATATATAAAATCTATAATACAATATACAAATAATTATAATTAATTTATTAATAATCTTTCCATTATCAATATAACAGCTGTTATCATTTAATTGAACTTTCATATAAAATTAATCTTATTATTTTAAATTCATTATCACTTAATTATTGTTTAATAACACATCGATTAAAACTAATATTTAGCTATATATATATATATATATGCATTAGTAATGCATTTTCATTCAAAATAACATATAAAGAATTACTAAACAAAAAAAATCCTATTTTAACATTATTTAATATATTTTATTTCCATCACCAAAGAAGTATGATTTTCATCAGTATTTGAGATGTCTAACTTTTATTATCTGATATTCAATCATTTCACTATTATTTGATTTTAATAGTATTTACATAATTGTGAAGTTTTATATTAAAGGTAATGATTAAAGTAATAGTTCTCCGTAAATGTTATAATATTGTTAACTATTAATCATTTAATCGAAATTCTCATTTAATCAGTTGTTAAAATCATAAAATTATATTTAATATTTAAAAAGAAACACGTAAAACATGAGAAGTAAATAAATAGCAAGTATGTCGGATGTTAAAATGAATCATATTCCTTTGATAGTAAAAAATAATATAAAAAGAATTTAGAAGGCAAAGGCTATTTTCCATAACAGTAATATATGTCCTTAAAAAGAAGAATATATATATCCAGTGTCCTAATTTATTTTTATAATTTTGGGTGTGAGTGCAAGTGGGAATCCAAAAGGCAGTGCTTGTTCCTTACTCAGCAGAGATGAAATATGAAAGGAACAATAAAGCTTAGGTTGGGTGGACAGAACCTAATACCCATCTTTCCATAACGCCTGGTCTCCCTTTTTGTGACATTTTTTATTCACAAAAGCATGGCTATGGCTATGGCTGTGGCTATGGCTATGGCTAATAGCTAGTTTCCTACTCATTTTCATGATTACACAAAAAAATATTACTTCCTTTCATCTTAAAAATCGGTTAGATGTTAATATTGAAATATTTTTCAGAAATATTATAAGAATAATATTCTTGACCCCTAAATACATATAGATGTAGGGATATTTTCAATGAATTTTTACCCCGTGATTTAGACATGTTGAAGGAACAAGACAGAACTGAATTCGGATTTAGACGGGTTTTGAGTAGGTTAACAAGCAATTGATGATATTCCGGTCCAGACGAAGGAGTAGTATCAAGTGTTTTTACAAAATTGTTTGCTTGCATCTGCCATGCATGAACAAGAAAACAAAAGTTTGTGGTTAAGGGTTCCACAATATGGCAGTAGTTGCTAATGTCAAATCCAATTCCTAACACACGTTTCTCCCATCACAACTTCGTTTGTTTGTTTCAGCCTACTACTAAAAGTTAACCCAAAGAAAGTAACAATTACAATGTTCCAAATAGTATCTGGTGTAATGAAAGAAGTCTAAGATAGTGTTAGGTGGTCTTATAAATGTTCTTGTATATGAAGTTTCTCCTCGTATTTGAACAATTCCTTGGACGACATGTTTTGTATCCTTTGTTTGAACAATTGTTTGGACAGCAATTTAAAGATGCCTTCAGGACAGCTAAGTGCAGTATAAAGTTGACATTTTTACTTTGATCTTTTCGGATTGTTTTCATAGGATAATTATTGAAGATAATTCAACTTTTAATTAAGAGTTTTATTTGATCAGAAGTTACTTAGAGAAGCTGTCATTCTTGGCCTATAAATAGGCTAAATTGCCACTACATGTCGAGGTGCTTGTGGGAATGCTTTTGGCTGCAATTACTTCTTTATGTATTGGTAGTTGAGCTTTAGTCTATAGGTGATCTGAATGCTTGTTGAATAAAATCATTCACTAAGTGAGACTCCGTAGAATAAGATTGGTGAATCTGAACAACGTTAAAAAATATTGTGTGTTTATTTTTTTTCATTGCTTTGCTCTCCGTTTACAAATTGTTGTTAAACTGCCTTCTTCATACGTGTGTTCAAACTTCTATCTAGATAAACATTTGGGACATCAATTTGAGAAGAGAGCAAACTTATTTGGGCTTTTTCAATAACATATTAAAAAAAAATTAAAAATTATCTTAACCATTTTTTTTTTTTTGGAGTTTTCCGTTGAAATAAAGATGTTTGTTAGTGCAAAAAGTTGTTGTTTTGCTTGCTCCAACATGGCCAAGTATTGGCCAAGAACCCAATTTTGGATTCCGTTGGAAATTTTTGGAAATAAATATATGAGCATATTTATTTATAGTAAATTGCATTTCTTTTTTTTGGAGAATTACAAATAATGATTAACGCGACTCAAACTCAGATCATACTTGGTGTAATACCCTAAACCCGTAACCATCACTGAGTTGGGGTCTTGAAGTCTTACAATCTTTTACAATCCTTTAATACTATAAACTATTCACACATATAAATTCATGTTAACAATCTCGTATATTAACTCTATTAAAACTTACTAGGTCAAATACAAGCATTATGAAAAGTCAGGGATCAAATTGAAGTGCACAAGAACTTTTAAAGAAAACTGAAAATTTTCTCTTTACAGGGGTCACACGGTCGTGTCATAGACCATGTAATAAGCCGTGTATCCATTCAAAATTATCATACACGCCCGTGTGAGGGATTATGTTTTGAACCATGTTTCTTTGCGAAATCGGGTCACACGGCCATGTCCCAGCCCATGTGATGCCCATGTACAGAGTATCGCTCTTTCGAGCCAAGTACAGAATATCACTCATACGAGCCAGATATAAACTAAGAGCTCATTCGATCTCGAAACAGAATAAAGTTCGTTACTCAAACCCTTGTTCGATTCCAAACCAAATAATGATTTAAGGTAAATATAATTAATAATATCATAATGAAAAATGATGATACGAACTTACATGACTAAATTCCCGTTACGTCTTAAGCACAGGGACTACTCTGCAACCTTTCCTTTCCCACGATCGTCAGTTCGTTCTTGATCTATAAATATCATTTCCATTTAATTTAATTGAATTAACAGAAAATATACATCATTCCAATTTAATTTAGTCCTTTATGACCCTTTATAAAATTTCTCACAACATTTCAATTTTATTCAATCTAGTCCCTCAGGCCCTAAACATGAAAATTGACCATTTTTATTTAAACCCATCATAACCGAACCTTTAATAATCTCCCAACAGCCCTTAGCTACAATTATTTCACAACAAATCCCCTTACTTTATCACATTTAACAATTAAATCCCTAAATGTCAAATTCATCAAAAACAACTTTACAAAATAGTCCAATCCAACAACCAAGCTTAATAAACTTCCATAAATTTCAAGAAACATCTCAACTCATCAATGACACAATCTCTAACATTTGACAGTTTCACAAATTAGTCATCGGGTTAGCTAGATTAAGCTAATACGAACTCAAAAACATAAAACTTACTAAATATAGACAAAATTTACTCACCCAAGCAATGAACCAAAGCTAGCCAAAGTTCTCTCCTATGGCTTCTTAGGGTTTTCGGTTTTCACTTAGGGAAGAAAAAGATAAAAATGATCAGAACCATAACTTGCCTTATTTGGAGTTGAAAAACTTTTTAACCATATCAATTGGGTCATGATGATCTTGTTATTTTAAAATTATCTTGTGGAGCAACAAATCTTTGAAAATTGGAAAAATAATTTGGCATTTCATTAATATAGAACATACTAGTGATTAGACTCTTACTATTCATCCAGTATATGAACAATGTCAAAACTTTTCCTAATTTTTTGGTCAAAACCTGGGTATTCACCATCGACAATAATGATTAATCTTTTTGCCACGAGTCATGAAATGTACTCCATTCCCATAAGCAAGGTCAAACTCCTGACCACATGATTAAGGGATGAGGTGAGTAATCATTACACCGCACCTCATGATTAAAATCTTTCCTAATTTAATTGTATATTAAATGAACACAAATCATCTACGCCAAGCGTCTACCCCTACTGTGCCCCCCGCGTATATTTGATTTTTTTTTTCATTAATACGAGTTTTGTATTAATAAAAAAAGTTAGACTTTTTAGTTTAATGTTGTAGATTTAATTTAAGAAATCATCTTGTAAAAACTCAATGTATTAGATTATTTATAATTTTTCTATAAATTAAAATATATGTATGATGGATTGATTTAAGTTTTTTACTTTTATCTATTATTACAATTTATTATTTTTATTTCTTATCACTTTTAATTATTTTAAAATTAATATATGAGGGGAGCAGAGGGAGACAGGCGCTTGGGGAGAGGATTTTCATTCATATTAAATGGTCAAACTCTTTAAATGAAATCTTTTTATTTCTTTATTTATATTGAATGTTAAGAATTTTCCAAGGATCAAATTTGATATTTGTGCACCAATAGTCCTTTAACACTACTAGAAATTACTCTATAACACCTAGATATTAGTAGCTATTTTAAGCCAATAACATATTTACCTAATGACAAAATTATTATATTGTATGAAACAAAAATTTTGGTTCAATTTTTTTTTTTGAATTACAATAATAGAATAAAACTCGAACAACAAACATGATTAGTGTTATTTAAAACTCAAGTCACACCTAAGACGGTGAACACCCTTGACCATCAGGTCATCACGTGAGGTTCATTTTGGTTTAATTTTTATTAATTTCATCTCTACTCTTAATTATAAAATATAGGCATAATAATTTATTTGACTTTTCAACTTAAAAAAATATTTTGACCCTCCTTTTAATTTTTCATTTTTTTACCTCTTACACTTTCATTGTTTTGTTAAATCATCTCAAAATAGATGGAAAAATTAACATATATTAATTTTGTTGATATGACATACACGTGGATATCACGTTAATAATTAATTATTTTTGAAAAAATTTCAAAAATTCAAAAAATTTATTAAAATTATTTAAAATTTAAAAATATTAAAATTAATAAAGAGTATAAAAATTATTTTAAAAAAAATTATTTTTTAGTACTTTTAATTTTTTTTAAAGTTTAATTAATTACTAACGTGACATACATGTGAATTGTCACAATGATGTCATGTGAACAAAGTTAACCGACGTTAATTTTTTTATACATTTTGTAGTGATTTGACAAACAATGACTAAAAATAAAAAATTAAATGGATAGCTAAAATAACTTTTATTATAAAATTAGAAGGTCAAATAAATTATTAAATCTAAAATATACAAAATTCTGTTAATTATTTCATTAAAAAATAATGAAAGGATTGGAGTGTAAACAAAATCATTGCCACAAATATCCATTATTTGATTCATTTAATTTCATTTCATTTAATCTTGAGTTTTTACGCCCATGGAAAAGGTGTAAATTGAATAGTGTAGGGTGGAATCATAAGTCATGAAAGAGTTTTTTTTTTTTTTTTTTTAATATATTAGCGTGATTACATGATAGCATCTGTTCATATTTTCTCAACTCTTTGATAACACAAACACTTTGCATATACAGATACTCGAATCAGGATATCTTAGAATGAATATCATCTTCTTTTTCACTGGAACAATTAGTTTATGGTGGAATCATTAGTCATAAACCATGATATAATAATTCAATGAATTAGGAGGATGCATGTTAAATCCCATTTGGCTTATAAGACATTGGAGACGAATGTAGTTTTGATTTTAGCTGCTTCCCTTCGTTTCTCATACAAATCCGAATATTTCAATGGGGATCTTGGACATGGTGGAGGCAGAGTCAGGACTGAAGAAAAAGAATCACCGAATTTGAATCTGTTGTTTTTGCTTGAAGTGGCAAATCGTTGATGGGAAATAAACCAAAAAATTGAACGGAACAAATCACCAAATTGTTGAGTGTTTCATTTCTGAAAAGATTAAAAATGGTTAGGGTTTTTTTTCTTTTTGTTGATACAAAGATGAATCTTGGGTTAGGGACGCAATGAAGGGGAAGGAGAAAGAGAAAGCATTTAACAACTGGTAGACTTCTAAGAGAAGGAGAAGGTAAAACTCTGGAAAATATCTTACGGAAATAAAAAGCGTAAGACGTTTTCCACAAAAAAAGCTCCCATTTTCTCATGTTCGTAAAATAATTTGCTTTGAAAAATCATTTACAACCAAACAAACATAGGAAAATACTGAAAGATTTTCATGGAAAAGCTTTTACAAGCAGAGCCTTAATTGAAAATTAAAAGAAAAAGGTTGGGTTTAGTGGACTTTAGACATAAACAGTGATGTTAAATCTTAATTAATGGGAGGAAAGTAATTAATATATAAATAGGAATAGGAATAGGAATAGGAATAGGAATAGGAATAGTAAATTGAGTACGTACTACCATTTTTCTTTTATTTTTTACAAAAGATTAAAAGTAAAGATTCCGCGCGTCATCTTACTTTTATATCTTGCTTAGTCAACTCAGAATTTGTTCATCCAGTGGGCATTTCCTATTTCAATTAATATATTCTATTTTTGTTCATCATTATTCCTAAAATTTTATATGTTCAACTCCCATCAGATTGTAGAATCAGTTTTAATTTAATTCTACCATTCTATAAAAAAATAATAATAAGACTTTATATTTAAATCTAATTATAAAATTAAAGAATTGATTGTACAATAAATTTTTATTCTTGATCATGCTTTCATCATCTTCTAGTGTTTTTTTTCTTTTATTGTTGTACAATGGCAAATTTATGCGTTGGAAAAATTGGTTTTGTAGTACACTGAAATTTTAAAATTTTTCATAAATTTGGGTTTGGTTGTGATATTTATATTAATAAATTTCACAAAATTTAGCACATATATCTTTAAGTATTAAATCTTAAATTTAATTCTAACTTTCAACCAAATGATCTTTCTAATATTTCTAAATTCTCGAATGTTTAGAGGGTAGACTTTATTTAAAGAATTAGACATAGGATGAAAATCGAGTTTTAGTGAGAAAAGTCAACTTTCTCTATAAGAAATCCAAAACTCAAAAATTTAATCTCATAAAATAGAATCATAATTGTGAATTAATTTTCAATTATAATCTTACAAAATTTAACTTAGAAGTACTCACGAAAATTAAAATTTATTTGAGTTCAAAAAAAAAACAACCCAAATAAAATTTTCACTAAAATTCAACAAAGTATCCTCATATATATATATATATATATATATATATATATAGAGTAATTTGACAACCCCTAATCCCTATTTATAAGAAAAAACCACAAAACTTCTACTAGAATAGGACGAGGAAAAAATATTTTAATAAAAAATTAGAATCCTACTAGAACTCCGAAGAGTTAGGTTATTTGAGTTTTTCATGTATTGAGTTTAATTATATGTCTATAGTTTTTAGAAAAAAAATTATTTGTATAGTCTAGTTATAAATTAAATTAAAACAATTTCATATAATTATTCATCTTAATAATATGTTTTTTATTCTCAAAATATTAATTAATTAATTAATTAATTAATCCAATTCTAATTTTGTTTAGTCACAACGACCTTACTATATTAGAATCTATGAGTAAATATTTTAATTGTTTTATTTAATAAAATTGCGATAATTAATTAATTTAATTTTTCACTTTGAACTCAAATATTTAATTACATTCAATTAAATAATAATTCAAAAAAAATAAATTAAATTTTAATCCATCTCTTACTCATTTGAGAAAAAGGGCTAAATTAGCCATATGGTGCTGTTTTTTTTTTCCTGGCCAAATAGGTTTTTTTTTGAAGATGTAGAGAAATAAGCTGATTTTGGAGAGAGAATATAAAAAGTGCATTCAATCGGGCGTATTTTTTGCACAATTGGCAAGAAAGCACGTGTAGTTGAGCACGTTTTCTTAACACGTCAACGAAAGCTTGTCTAGCTAGATATGCTTTCATACACTCTCTCCAAAACGAGCCTATTTCCCTAAATCTTAAAAAAAAACGACCTATTTAACCAATTAACAAAAAAAAAAAAAGACATATATGACTAAATTAGCCTAGAAAAAGCATTTACTGGGCATAGAAATTCATGCAATATGTTTCTCATACATTGTTTTCATCCATTCTTCATAATGATTCTTACTAGCAATCCATACATAGTTATATTGATCTAACAAAAGTATCGATTAAATATATATAATTAGGGTTTAAATAATTTGTATTAAAGTTATGACGCTATATTTATTAATCACAAATTATTTAATCATGGAGTCAGTCCACTAAAAGTACCATGACTAATCCCCCTATTATATACCATTACGAAAATAACTTAGATTTGCGCTTTTGTCCATTGGCCTTTTCATTTGTTTGTTACCCTCATAAAATATCATTGATCCACTTTGGTTACAATTCCTTCACCTAATTCGATTCTATTCTATCTCATGATCACCATTGCATATTTTACAATTAAAAAAAAAACTATCGTAACAAATAGTAATGATAATCATTTGTTCACGATGAATGACCCGCGACCATGTTCATTTATTTTAATTCATATAATGCTAGTGAGAGGATATCATTTACTCTTTAACTAAGCCATGGATTCCATTATTATAAGTGAAGTCATGCCATACACGCGATATCCTTTATTTTTATGATGTGCTTGTGCTAGCTAGGGTTTTATCTTTAAATTAAATATTTATGCTCAAGCTTTATGATAAAATTATTAAATTAGAAACCTTTTTTTTAACTCCTATTGGTAGATAAAGAAAATATTTTTAGTATTCCATCTAATCAATCATAAAAATATAACAAAAATATTGTGAGATAAACAATATTAGATATCTTTAAAAAAAATTATGTAAAAAAATAAACTTAATTATAAATATAACATGAAATTTTAACTAAATGTGAAAGAGAATTCTAACTCGATGTTTAAAATTTTTTTTTTTTAAGCATATCGTTACTTCTCCATCAAAAACTTAAGTTGTGCATTTGATAGGAAAAAAAAAAAAACCTCACTCCTATTTTATAAACAAAACTATTTATCACTTATTAATGTCCTTAATTGATGTTGGATACCAGGCAAGAAGAAGGAAATAAGAACTTTGACATGTTAGTTGAGAATTTGTTGTAGGATAACACCACTTTAAACTTTTGATTTTGTTTGTTTAATCATCAACTTTTGTGATGAAAGTAAAAACTTGGAAAGGAGTGGAGGAGTCTGTTGATGGGTAGTGTGGGAGAGGGGTCCATTGGACATGATTCCCAAGCCTTTGTACCCTCCTATAAATACCGCCTCCCCCCTCCCATTGCCACCATCAAACATCAATCCACACTCCTCTAAACCCACCTTCTTCTTCACTTCACTAAGCTCATCATACAAGCAAAAGCACTCCCCAGAGGTCTCTTTTCAAGACCTCTGTTGGATGCTATTGCTAGCTGTTTTCTCTTGAAACCAAACCACAAAAGGTAATTTAACCTATTTCCATACCTTGTAGAGATACGTGTATTTTGTTTGGTATATATATGCTACATGCATGTTTCTTGGTAACTTGTAATTTGTTGTTTAGCTTTTGCTATTTCCTAAGCTGTTTTGTTATGCTAAATGCGCAGATAAAAAGCTCCAGTAGTTGGAGATGTCTGCTGCTCCACTTAGCAAGAGCTTTCTATTATCTTCAGCTGAAGAGGTCATGGATTCCAAGAAGCAAGGCATAGTATCCATTCTGGGATCGGATGCTCAGACACCCACCAAAGCTACTTCACTTAGAAGAACTCTGTCTGCCGATATGTCGTCCCGGAAATGGCTGTCTCCCCTGAAGAAGAGTCCATCATCCCAAGAATTCCCTGTTCCTTCTTCATCTGAAGGAGAGGAAGAGGAAAATGAAGCACCAGATCAATCCCATATCTGGGCTTCAATTCAACATGAAAAGAAGCAACCTCAAAACCCTTCCCAGTTCGATATATGGAGCTCAATCATATCACAAAAGGCTGAACAAGAGTCTTTCAAGTCTTCCCCACCTTATATTCACCCTCTTGTGAAACGATCCACCAGTTGTTTAAGCGAGAAAAGCCTTGAAATCTGCACTGAGAGCCTTGGTTCTGAGACTGGCTCTGATGGGTTCTCGTCAGAAACTGGTGAGGTGGAGGAAGATCAACATCTGCAACACCAAAAGCAAGAAACACTGGAACCCATGACGATGCCTTGTTTCCATGGTGAAAAGGCGACAACTGTGAAATATAGCTATGATGTTGGCAAGAAATCACCAAACCCATCATTTCCACCGCCGATTCATTCCCTTTCTGTCAAAGGTGGAGCATCGAGGCGCTTGAAGACTCATCGTGATAAGGGTAGATTGGTTATTGAAGCTGTTTCAATGCCTTCATTGAACAACTTCCTAGCTCAACGCCAAGACGGCCGCCTTGTCCTCACTTTTGCCAATACCACTGCTCCTAGTGAAGCACCAGAAGAAGAAAGTAAGGAGGTAGGAGAGTTGGAAGAAGAGTTTGAAAACTTTGGAGAGAAAGAAAGTGAAATAGGCATTGATGATGATGATGATGATGATGATGATGATGATGAAGAAGAAGAAGGAGAGGAAGAAAGTGAGATTGAGGTGGCTCCTAAACTATCATGTGGAGCAATGAATGTGCATAGGTTAGCTGTAATGATGAACAAGCCCATATGGTTAGCAAATAGGAGGAACCCAACATGGCCTAAAAATTTTGACGAAATTGTCAAATTTGGAGAGGAAAGGGAAGGGAAAGTTGAGTCAAATACTCCACCACCACTAGCACAGTCATTGCCACCACGTCTACCACCGTCCAAGGCGTCTGGAGTAGGAGCAGCTTCATCATTCAATGCTTATGAGTCCTACTGGAGGAGGCCCAATCAGGGAATGTCAAAGGCGGCAGCAGCAGTTGTTGACCCACTTGCTCAACGGTCACCACTAGGGAAGGACGATATCAAGCTGCTTATCCTGTCAAAGAATCTAATGGCTAATAAAGATCAACAACATTTGCAAGTGTTGGAAGGGAAGAAAGGTGATTACATTGTTCCTTTGTTAAAAGGCTGCAAGGAACCTAGGAGGACCCTTCTGCTCTGGGAGCCCTGTTGCATTGCCACTTCCTGATTATCCAAAAATACCATCTCCAAGTTGTCCCTATTATTATTGTTATTACTTGTTATTGATTACCCTTTTTTTTTTTTTTTCTCTCCTAGCTAATTTTCCCACATCCACTCCTTGAGAGTGATTGTGCAGTCAAAATTTCTAATAAAAGGATCTAAGAAAAAGGAGAGAATACTTTTTTTGGAAATTTTGGAAGTTGAAATTTGGAATCTATGCGGGTAGTTTTGTATAATTCTCTCTGCCTATTTCTAGCTAAAAGCATCATCTTTGGAATTGGTGGACTGTCTGGTCTGTCTTGACAGAAGGATGGGTTATTTATGTTTTTCTTGGTTGTGCAAGATTCTTAGCCAATGGGGTTTCAGCATGAGTCAAGGTCGGCCTAACTGCTTTTGATTTTGGGGACATGATCATCTAGAAATTGGTACAAGGCCTCGGCTTTGTTCCCCTGGGTTAAGGTTACGAGTGTGATTGGTATTCTTTCTTTTAAAGAAACCATTTAAAATAATTTCTGTTCAAGTGTGGTTTTGACAATGATAGCGCCACCTCTTCAACAATTCCTTTGGTATAAATGAAGGAAGGAACCCGCGTCTCTGCGAAGGCTTATCTTCAGGTATTCATTCTTTTTGAAGGAATAAACCAACGATATGTAATATAAATAGTACATAAAATGTTCTCACATTAATAATTAAAGAGTTCTTACATTAAATCAAAGTCAAGTTGAAACCCAATCTGGGGAGAATTCTTCTCCCTCAGACTCCTTTACCAAGCTAAACAAATATGTCTTAATAGTTAAATAAATTCAAATGCTAAAATTCGAACAAAATGGCATCTTATAACTGCATAATCTAATCGTGACATTAAGCAAAACCTGGAATTGTGATTGCTAGATTTACAAATGAAAAGAGTGACAAATTTATGATCAAAACTCGTAAAATTTTCATGTTTGAACAACATTTGGTTTTCTTCACACAATCCTGACATTGTACAGAGAACAGAGAATTACACCAATCAACACCTCTTGATACAAGCAACGCCCACAAACTTTTTTTTTTTTTAATATGATCTCTCATCATCACATAGTAAAAAATATTAGACCTAAAATAAGGACTAAAAATTATATAAGAAACTAAATGTAAAAAATACTCAACACTACCAACCCATTTGAAGAAATCACCCGACTCCTACCTGGCTGTGCCTCAATTTACAGAGGGAGAAGCCCAACTTGCAACTTTCAGCACATATCCAGAAGGAAACCTACGCGTGCACAATCTGCTTCTCTGACTCGTATCTTTCATACTACCATGGCACGGTGCAATCTGGTTCCCAAACTGTGCATCTTTCATAATCTCAAGGCCTACCGTGTGCTGAAAACCGGCGAAAAACCAAAGTCAAAGCCTTCAAGCTTTGTTACGAGAGAGATTACAAGTTTGGAAATGCCTGTATTTGGCATCATGCTCTTATACGGAACAGGGAATCACCATGTAGTAACATGAACCTAAATGAGTATATGGAAAAAAAATTGTAAGGATCTATTATATCCATGCGAGAGAGCCTCGATCATTCGCCACTTGAGGACGACCTCTAGTAGGTGTCGGAGGTCTGTTAGCATTCAACTCCTGATCCCATAGATGTAAAAAAATATTAGTATAAGAAGCTATGCACGTGGTCTAAGCAAAAGAATGCAGAAATAACAAAAGTCTAATTACTGCTAACAAAGGGAAAGAGGAAGCACCTGCATCCATGTATCTTCTATATGACGTTCTGGTGATGCTTCTGGAGATGACATTGCTGGGGGTAAAGGATGAATGAGCTTCGGAACTACCACAAGATCTCTACCCAAAACTAAGATAGCGCCAGCGTTATTTGCAGTGCCTGAAAAATCAAGCATGAAGCAAAATTTAAAGGCTAAATTGTCTGAACCTGACATATTGCATGTATAAGCATGGGTCAGGGACACACCACAATAATTGGTTGCCGAAAATAGAGTGATCAAATGTCCCTGGGCAAAGCGCTCAAAGCCATCCATAACACACTCATGAGCACGAACAATTAACTGAAGATCATTATTATTGCAGAATTCCATAACACGATCAGGCTGCAACAGGAAAAATCATTTACATACACGTAAAGAGGAAAAAATCAGCATTGAAACAATCAGAACAGACAGTTTTACTCAGAAATGACCTGCACAAGCAAGCGGGAAACAAAACAGAAGCAAATTTAAACAATATCTTGCGTCAAAAACTTTGAACTTTCAATGTTATGTTAAAGATACCATCATTTCCTTAAAGCTGTTTGTTTTGTGTGAGCATGTGTGAGAGAGAAAGGAAAGGGGAGAGAGTGAAGCAGAGTTTCATGCAGGCAGATGGCCATGCAAGTACTTCCTCAAATATTAAAATCAATGAAACAAGCAGCTAGAAAGGACTTAAAACACTTCAGTTAAACAAAAGTTCTAAAGTAGCACACTCACCCCAAAAGTAACCAACCCTGGACCTCTAGCATTTGGTCGCAACCCTTCCACACTATCATTTTCTGTTGGATCAGACCTAGAATATAAAATGACAGTAAAATGTATTAGCAAATTAAAGAAATGAATACTACTATATTTCATGACTAAAATAAACAGCAACATGCTCTGACCATAATAAATCCATAAGAACAATTGAGCCTGCTTCCATTGTAATGGGACGCTGTAGGTTCTCAATCTGTTCCACATGATTTATAGACCGACCAATGCCACCATGCATACAAATGATTTTCTTCTCAATTAGAGCTGCCAGAGGAAGCCAATTAAATAACCGGTTTATTCGATGCCATGCCCATATTCCATCTCTCTCACCCTGTTACAAAAGCCATCAGAATTGTGACAAAAACATTATACAGAGCAAGACTAACATCTTTTAAAAACAACGTAAAACAATACCATGCGCTCAATACACTCAATCCGGAAGCCAAAAAGTGCATTGATATCTGCAGCCTCATGATTCCCCCTAATTAAATGTACATTATGGGGATACTCAACCTGCCACATAACAGAATTCCAGAAAAGCTTGGCTCATTACAAATTTCAAAAGAAAGTAAAAGTGAGCATGAGAAGATAATCAAAGCACCAAATTTCTAAATTTACCTTCAATGCAAGCAGAAGAGTAATGGTCTCCAAGCTGTGTTGACCCCGGTCCACATAATCTCCTAAGAAGAGATAATCGATATATCTGATAGTAATTTATACCAAATAAATATCAAGTAAATAAAAAGTCAAAATTAAAAATGAGATGCAATACAGCACATGCAGATTACACCTGAGACAGTCAATAGAAAATTTTCCAAGCAAATAGCCCTCAAAAAACACTCGTTTTTAACCAAACACTTACGCAATGTCCCCAGCTGTTGAAGGTGCACCATATTCATCAAAAAGGCGCATAAGATCCCCAAATTGTCCATGTAGATCACCAAAAATCTTAATAGGAGCTTTCAGCTGTAAAACAGTTGGTTCGGCAGCAAATATTTTTTCGGCACTTTCACAGAGATCTGCTATTTCATTGCAATCTAAGAAAAACTGTCGACGAACTGGAGGTTTCCAACCACGAGGCTTCAAAAGATGTGCAATGACCTGGACAAAGTGACACATAGACACTTCATTATAGTTGAGCAAATGAATCTTTTCAAGATTCTGGAGGGAAAGCATTTTGACAGATATAACAGGGGCACAAATGCAAGACTAAGCGAAACTTCTATCCACACTAACATTGATCAGTATATTAATGACCAATTGCTGAAAAATAAAAGCTGAGCTTCAACATGTAAGAATTATTAACCACATTATTCAACTTCGGTATTCAAGAAAAAATGGATTTTTCCAATTTGAACAAGAGAAATCTCAAGGAGAAATTCTCTCCAAGCCACTTATAGTACTAACAGAAGCAATTTATTTTAAATTCAATAACCAAATTTTTAATGCTGATATGCATTGGTGAAGATTGCAAAGCAATGACAATTCTGTAATGGCATTGAAAGCATGGTAATGAAATCTGGCCCATAAATAATCACAAAGTAAACAATTTGTAGCTTTTCAAGCTTTTTCTTTCCCTTTCCTTTTATATCGTAATTGAAGCTAAGTTGATTAAAAAGCCAACGAGATTTCTTTCAGTGCTTTGAGATATATAGTTCCTTCTATAAATCAAGATGTATAGCGTTTCAGGCTTTTTCTTCTTTCCCCCTTTCTAAGTTGCACCAAGACCTCAGGAACAATACAGAACACAGATACATATGAGGATAATAAATGTGAACCCACAAGGATAAAATAAGGGAGAACTCTGTCATCTTCAAATGAGAGTTCAATAATAAAATAATGTTGTCCTGAATTTATCAAGTGCCATAAATAAAACTGATCCATCTTAACTCAAATAAACTAAAATCAATCTCATTGAAAATAAAGTAAATGATATAACAAAATCTTAATCCATAAAAAACCATTCAAATAGAAAGAAATTATTCTTAAGTGTTAGTGTTTGGGGTTAAGCAAACAACCACGAAGATCCTGCTTTTACTATTCAATTCTACCCTTTTCATTTGCAGACACGTGAACCATTACCTCTAAAACACAGATGCAGGTTTACATTACAAAAAATGAGGATATTAGTACCTTTTTGGGGACACTATTGATTGACATCTGCCTATCTAATAGTTTCCTTGCTGCAGTTGCACTCTCAGGAGTCCCATAGCTAACCCGCCTGCCTTCATTTTCAAATTGGTCAATAGAAAGCTGTCTTACCATCCCACCTAAAGCTCCACCGGTCTCTGCAGCCACAACCACCTATTGGCATAAAGGAAACATTAGACAAACTCATAGGTACTAAACAATGCCAAATGACCTAAAACAGTATCATGTCAATCAAATTTTCTGATACTGACAGCTCTGTGGTGAAGCCGAACTCCAGTTGGAGCAACATTATTTGACCCAGCAGAATCAGGCATTTTAATCAAGGTAGACATTTGTTTTCCACTAGGTGTAGCCTCTGCCCCTCGATCCCTATCAGGAAGTTCAACTTCTCCATTAACTTGTCGTGCCTTGGCAGCAGCCAATGTGGCACTAATAGCCTCAGCTTCAGCAGCTGCAGCCTCAACTAAATATTCAACACCTTTGCTCATTCTCCTGCAAGATAAACCACATTGTATTCACTGAGGTTGCTTATGCATTTTATAGCCAATAAATAACACCCCCAAAAAAGTTACAGTGGTTGCTTACCGGGATCCTTGAAGCATGGCATTTTCAGTGCTTATGTCGGTATACATATCCCCATTTACAGGGGGAGCAACTGGACTTCCCAGCACAACTGCTCCATCAGGAGCTGCTTCAGGCATTGTTTGCCTTTCCCTTTCATCACCAAAACCATACCTTCCAGGTAACCGCCCCGCATTAACATTAGAAGCAGCTGCTGCAGCCGCAGCATGTGAAGCTGCTGCTGTTGTCTCGGCAGCAGCCAGGTCTTCAGCAACAAGCAAGTCATCAAGCAACACACCTACAGCATAAATAAATCATATAACCTCAGTACTAGAATTACGAAATACAGATTCTCTTCTGAATAAGCATTAAGCACCAAAAAGTAGCTGCAGCTCAAATTCCATGATACATTAAAAGAACTTAAAGTTTCACAGAAGTAAATTTCTCTAATTCTCAAGACAAAAGAAGAATTGAAACTTTTATAGTCACTTATAACTAATGTTACATACATGAAAGTGAAGAATGTACATTTTGAATTAGGGCAATGAGCAGAGAACAAAAGCAAAATTCGTTCTTCAACAATTTTAAACAACCAAATTTTGATCTCATGGAGTGAGGAAGAACCAAGGCCTACAATATTTACTGACAAGCCTTGGGAGACCTCAGTCTAGATTTATCAGAAAATGCAGTTATAAAGAAAAACTGTAATTATGTATATGATATACAGTAATGGCATACAAATCTAATAGGAAACTGATAACTCCATGCTGAGGCTAGAAACAAAAAGCATACATACATATTTTAGTGGAAAAAAAAAGGCTATCTTACCGCCTCGTAAACCGCCATAAATAAATATTAAGTCACCAACAGCTGCAGCTGCATGTCTGCAGCGCCTTGTCAACTCAACAGAGGCATCTCCACCAGCAGCATCTGCACTGTATCTGCCTGTCCTCGGACTAGTAACAACAGATTTTGTATCACACCAAACTCCCGCAGCAGTATCCAACACTAACAGAAATGGGAATAAGTTAGGAACAGCAGTAAAACTCCAAGTTTTACATTGAATAAATGTGAGATCAGAGAAAGGATGGACAGCTTTAAGAGACAGTTTGTTCCCTACTTTATGCACTACCATTGCATCATTTTTTTCCAGTAGAGAGAGTAACCTATATTTGGGGAAGTTTATAACAGATTTTACCTGAAAAAACTACTTTTAAACCTTAAGATTTTAAAAACTGATATTTGACACATACCAAAAAAACCACTAGCACAGTACATGCAATAAATAAGTCAAGACGCAAAAAAAAAAAACCAAGACCAAGCACCCGCAACACTTGACGAGTCTTCAACCATGCGTCCACCGCCAAGTGCCCCACCAGAAACATGGAGCCTTGCATTGACAAAGACCTAGAAACATAGCACGTGCATCTGATTCATCTAGCCAGAAGAAGTCATGAATTGAACTGAATTATAAAAAATGAGCACAATGAAAGAAAAACTCACAGCAGCATGTTGATATCTTGGTGATGGTGAGACACCCGGAGCAATTGCCCATTCCCAACGACCATCCCTGTGTTTTGCAAGTCCATATGCACTAGCCAATGGCTGAGAAAAGAAGCATGAAGAGAGAACAGATTGAGCAAACCTAATGGTACAAAGGTATGTATGCATATCAAAACAAAAAGGACAAAATTACAACAACATTTACATGCATCTGAGATCAATCTTTAAAATATCTCCATTGCTATTATTTTCAAATTCTTTAGGATTCATTAAAATGCCTCTCCCTATCTACACAGATAAATATAAAGTTCAAATCAGTGCAAACATTTATAAAAATGTATTGAAACTTGACCCCAACTAAACATGGAAAACCTGCCCTAAAGCAAATAATAAATGGCAGATAAAACCAGAGACTACAACATCTTGTGCCATATTGTTCAGAAAACAATACATATATACGTACATGTAAATCTTAGGCCATACATTTACTAATCTAAACATCATTTGGTGCAGACTTCTAAACTCACCACACTGTTAGCATCCCTCCCTCCACAGAGCAGAAGGAGACCATCTGATCGTGCACTTGCAGTAGCATACCTATTTAAACAGATATTGTAAACAAGGAATTAGTTTACAATTGCCTACATAAATCATCAAAAAAAAAACAGCAACAATAACCATGTAGATGCTAGCTTGACATCATTGTTTCAGAGAGTATAAGCAAGACTATGAGCTTTAACATACAACATTATCAATAAAGTTATAAAATGCCAAAAGAGGAATAATTATAGATACATCAATGGTCATCATGTCCAACTGCATCCATTTTGAAAGATAAGCATAGCAATAAATACAGTATCATTTAGGTTCATGTCTTGCATACAGCATCCAGCTTTTGAGAGACCCAAAACTATAAAAATAGAACAGACTATGTAATCTAAGGTTAGTTTTGGCACACTACCACAAGTCAGTTCTGTGTGTGTATGTGAGGAGAGAGAGATTACATGCATGGAGGTGGGCCTTCCCCTTCAGGTTCCAATTTACGCCATTCATAAGGCTTGGCAGCAGTATCCAGGGCCCATACATCAGCCAAAGGTCGTTTTCCTAGAAATGATGCACATTGTTCAGAAAAGAATTCACTTGAAAATCTAAATACATGTAAATAAAAATTAAAAGAAATTTCCATGATAATTTTAAGAAAATGCCAGCAAGAAAAACAGAACAACAGAGTACTTACCATCATTTCCACCAATAGCCATGAGATACCTCTGTCCCACCAAAGCCATCACATGTCCATAACGTGGCCCTGGCCCAGGGCCTTGCACAACAACCCTGAAGTACAATGAAAAGTCATATCAATAACCAACCATAACAGTATAAATAAGGTGCAAACACATGCATCCTTCAAGACCAAACCTATGCCACCGTGGTCGCTGCTGTGTGAGGTCAAGAACGTGAAGATCCTCTGCAGACAAACCAGCTGGACCAATTCCACCCTAAGTCAAAATAAAAACTTCACATGAGGATTTACTAACAGTAGAGGGAAGAAACTTGAATAAATGAAAACATTGTAAACAGGAAAAAAAAAAAAAGGATTTATGATAAAATACAGTGTGCTCTAACCTGAATAACGACCATAGTTCCCACAGCAGTTGCCACATGAGCTGCCCTTGGTGTAGGTGGCTCTCCAAAGGGCATGATCCTGTGAGATTACATAACGAGTCAAGTGGATATCAGGAATGTAGAACAGCAGTAATGAACCCTTAGTCCTAGGCTTACCTAGACCATTTATTACTTAACACATCATAACAGTGCACATCAGCAGTGGCACCTGCTAGTCCTGAAATTTAATAGAAACAAAAAGAAGTTTAGAACATGAACATCATCCAACACAAAAGAGAAAAATTTTAAAGAATTATTTCTTAAGAGGGAGAGGGGCAACAACAACCGTCCTTGACATTCCATATGTTACAAATCTGTAGGGGGATTAAGCCAAATAAAGGTCCTACTTATGCATTACTTGAAAATTGATCAAACATCCTTGATTATTTACCATTCAAAACTTAAAATGAAGCCCGATGTTTAAACTCCAATAATCCTAAGAGGATGCACTATATGATGATTATTTCTTAGTTAGAAGAGCATGAATTATAAAAAAAAAATGAATATTTCAAAAGGACAAATTGGAACATTAATCGTAACAGCAGGAAAACTTAGGCATAGTGTTTTCTGAATAAAGAAGGTTCTATTTGCAACTTAAGGTAAACCAGGATATTTAAAACTGTAAGCAGAAAACAGTCATGTTGCTAGTTTAACTTTGAAAAAAGGTAAGAAGTCTAAAAAAAAATCAGCCTCCAAAATAGCACCAGAAAACATCTTTAAAGGGTTTTGGGAGCTGGCATGGAAGGACAAAAAGGAGGGCAGGGAGAGTGCAAACTCCAGAATACAAAACTGAAAATATTGAAACATCAATTTCACACAAGATTCAAGAGGAAAGGAATATACTTCTAGCCTTCCATCACTCCATAATACAAAATCATAGACATTTTTAATTGTACAAAACCTGAAGAATGCAAGATTCAGATGCCACCTCCATAATTCCAAGCTACAGCTGTTTTAAAATTCATTTAACTTGGTATTAACAAAGAACCTAAAAGATTATCACACAATATATATTCTGTAAAAAAAAAAAAAAAAATCAGCCTTCCTGCAGTGACACCCCCTTTAAAGTTTTCTTTCTTTCTTTCCAAAAAAAAAAAAGAAAAGAACCTTCCTCTTTAGAGTGATTCCTTCCTCCCCAAACCAATAAAAGGAGAAAACAGTTATTTACCTTAATACAAACAGCAGCTGAGTAATTTGGCCTAGTATTAAGTTAGGGTTTCTCACCAAATATGAATTGCTGAAGCAATAATTGCTGGGTCTAAACTCTAAAGAATACGCATCTTAAATCATCTAAGGTTCCCATAAATATGTGGACACCTATAGGCTATGGCCAAATTTCTTTGCATCTTAAATCACTTAAACCACAATAAATTTTAAGGGTTTCTTAGACATCACATCAAAATGGAAGAAAATAAAAATAACTTACTGATGCCAGCGCTTCCAGCCGACGATGGAGTCCCAGAAGCAGCAGAATTCCCTTCCAGTGCCGTGGCGCCACCAAATAGAATCAACCTGGGCCCAATATACCCAGGCGTCCCTTCTTCCCCCACAGCTGCCACAGCCGTTAGAGTATGCCCACACCTAGGGCCTGGCCCGTCTTCTTTCTTCTCTATAATCGCATTAACCACCGAATAAGTGGGCGCCCATCTTGGCCCAACCACCGGCGTTTGCGGCTGTCCTTGAGTAGCAGGTGGGGCAGTAGCAGACTGTTGTTGCGCCGAAGTGGGCGCAGATCCAATAGGTCCCGGTGGCGAAGCCTGGTTCTCTAGTTGCTGGTTTTGTTGCTGTTGCTCCCTCTCCATCGGCGCTGAAGATTGAGAAGCTCCGTTTTGATTCTGATCGTGGTCGGTCTCAGGCACCATCGACGAATCCACATCCATTTCTTTAACGTTCCCAAATTAAGCCCTAGGTTCAACAAATCGTAAATAAACTAGGCACACTATCTTTCCTTAACGCTATTGCACTTTCATTGACAGTGTAAGCTTGAGCTTGAAATTTTACTGCGACTTAATAGAAGAATGCCAAAGAAAGCGAAAGACCTGCGATTGTAAGTCGACAAAGAGAAAGCCCTAACTACTTTTCCAATGGCTTTCACTCGCAAAACAAGCCACCCACGCGGGCAAGAACACCGCCGGCTCCCTCCTGAGATGGAAAGGTCTTTCCCCGGAGGTGATTGATTAGTAATAGAAGGTTAAGGTTAAGATAAAGAAAGAGCTAAACAAGCAAAATTTCAAAAGTATAAAACCCTCAATCGAGGCAAATCAAGATCTTCCACCTAAAATCAGAGCAAACTCGATTTTCCGATCAACATTTTTCGAAAACCCTAGCTCAGATCGTGAATTGACCACCTCGTTAGAAAATTCCACCAACACTTTCCAGGAAAAATTAGTTATAATTTCAGGAAATAGAGGGAAAATTGAAATGAAAAAAAAAAAGAAAAATGAAGGGTGATAATCTCAAAGCCTTTTTAACAACAAAGAGGGGAAAATTAATTATTCATTTTCTCTCTCTAGAATGTGTTATGTTATGTAAGCGTAACTCTCCCTGTTCTTTTTCGTAAAAATAAATTTTATTTTTATTTATTAATTGTTTCTATCTTTTACCGGAGCAGCCGGTAAAGGGTCGTATCCAAGGAGGAGAGTGGGCGCCGTCTTAGAGGGGATAATGACGGCGGAGAACGGGAAAGGGTAACCGGAAAGGGGTTAAAATATACCGGTGATTACAGATTCCTATTTGCAAGGAGGTGTGCCTTTTGCCACCCATTATGGAGGAATTCATAAACCACGCGCAATATTACGCCTAGTCTGTCACGCGCAAGACACGTGGAAGTAGGATTTCCACTCTCAAAATTTGGAGTATTTATTATTTTAGGGTTTTCTGTATTAATAGATTACATTACCAAACTAAAAACATTCTTATTATTTTCTTTTCAAATACATCCACTCATTTCTCCTCTTCCATTTCTAAGTCGACCTTATTTAAGAAATTATATAGATTAAATGAAGTCATAATTGCACATAAAAAAATTGTGGATAATATGATTTATTAGCGTAATTTAATTGTTGTAGTAAATACTTTCTTTAAAAAAATTCTCATGTTGACTACTTCAAATATGGCCTAGGTTCAAGTCACATTTGTTGCTCAGGCTTTGTTCTGTTATTGTAATTTACAAAAAAAAAAAACCTTTTGTAATAAAATTTAATGTTACAATGAAATATGTTTTGATCTATCTTCTTTGAAGTATCCTTTCTCTAATTTAGTTATATATGTTGCATTATTTTCGTGTAAGATACTTAATATCTTTTTCTATAAAGGTAATTTACTTATCTTTTGAATGTGTTATGTTGATAGTTTTAGCTAAGCATGCTCTCGACTTGCTTTTTGCATTGCAATTATTCTTGCATTATATGAAGAAGTGACAGCTAATGTTTATTTTGTTAAATATCGTGATGTGATTTTTTCTCAATGTGTAAATAAATTTTTCATTTGAAATCGATTTCTATGCTAATATGATAAATATCTAGCAACTGCATAGTAAATTAATTGAGATTTTTGAATCATTTGAATAAAATAACCATACCAACTGAACATATGAGATATGTAAATATGTTTAATTCCAGTCTAATGTCTGTGTGTTAGAGAATAGCTAAATCTTGCCAACAAGTTTACACACAATTTTCCCTGAGAATTTTGTATCCTTTTAGGATTTTAAATCATTTAGGAATTTTTATATAAATTTCATTATCAAGTGAGTCGTACAAATTGGTTGTAACGACATCCATTAGATGCCTATCAAGTTTTTCACAAATGCCAACCTAATAAGATATTTAAACGTGATTGCACTCACCAAAGTAGAGCATGTCACTTCATAATCAATCTCGAGTCTTTGCGAAAACTCTTATGTTACAAGTCATGTTTTATATCTTATGGTTCCATTTCTTTAATTTTATTTTCGTACAAGTTCTCATTTATATCTTACAGGTTTGACACCTTTATGTGTTTAGACTACAAGTCCAAAAACCTCACATTTAGCAAGTGAATTCAATTTGATTGAATTACATCTTTCAAATTTGGCCAATCTTCTATGTTTCTACATTCCACAACAGGTGTAAATTCAAGGTTCGCATTTTCTAGTATTATTTTAACAACAATATAAGAAAAATGTTGTCAACAACTAAATTTTCTTAGTTCCATCTTTTCCTACAGTAACATAATTTATTAAAATCTCTTCATTATCATTACTTTCATGTAGCTTAACCTCTTCATAGTTTTTCTAACCAATTATGTCTTTACCCTCTTCTTCAATGCTCAACTCCACAACATAATCATTTATAACATTTGCACCTTTTCTTTTACAATAATTTTTATCTTTGCAACCAATTAATCTATCAAGCTTTGGAAGAGAATTACTTTCATGGGCTCAAATAGATTATCCTATAAGGACATCAAAATTCAAATTGAAACATTTTCAGATGATACATGAAAATTAATAACTCTTTTCCAGTTAGTAAAAGCCTTCGGCCATTGATTGTTATATTTTGTAAATGGATTATCTTTTAAAATTCTAGTTTACATTGAATTGTTCAAGTATCTTGATAAGATAGTAATGATGCATTCCATGTAATATCTTTTATCAATTGATTGTTTTCTCACCCTCTAATGTTAGGAACGTTGTTTCATCAAAATGACAATTGGCAACTTGTGTCACAAACAAATTTCTTGTTATTGGTTCAAGATATTTAATTAATTACAAAAAGGGGTTCATATACCACACGCCAAAAAAACAAATTGGAAAATGTTTGACTCTAGACCAAAAGTAAATTGCAATGGAAAGTATTTATGATAATTTATTAGATTGATGCGTACAAGTGTTGTAGCATGTAAAACAACATAACTCTGTGTTGAAACAATAAGCTTTATTCTCATAAGTAATGGTCTCACAATTATTTGAATATGGTTAATAATGATTCTGGTAGATTATTCTATTTATGAACATGAGAAAAAAGGTTTTCAAATGTTATTTTAATGGACATACAATAATAATTGAAAACTTGAGACGTAAATTCACCAATATTATCAAGACAAATTCTCTCAATAGCATAATTTGGAAATTATGCCCCTAATTTAATTACTTGCACAAGTAATCTCGTAAAACTAAATTGCGAGTTAATAATAAACACACATATGGCCAAATTGTAGATACATTATCTTTTGAACCATCGAGTACTTAAATGATCCACATGTTAGGTAAATATGTCCACATATATTACCTTGAATGCATTAGAAAAATGCAGGGGATCCTAACCTAATCTTAATCGATGATGGTTTGATAATAAACTTTCCTTGAGAATAAACAACACAAGAATTCCTTGAATTGAAGAGTCTTTTAGTCTTTTGTGGTTTTTTTATAATTTTTTTTGCATCATTGATAATTTGAGGTTATCTAAACGATCATATCAAATAGTAAATGTATTTGAATCCATAAACTTTTAGATTAATATAGCATATGTTTCAATTATACTAATAGTGTATAGTACAAGCTTGAAGACAAAACATGTACTTTTTTCGAAAACACATTTCTTTCAAGATATAATTGTTACGATTTGTAAATACTCAATATTTTTTCTCATTTGTAATCTCAATATGATATCTTTTTCGATGGATATCTTTGAAGCTTAACAAATTTCTTTGAGATGATGAAAGTAATGTATTATTTATAATAAATTGTCTCTTGGAGTAATAATATTGTAGCTCTTTCAATTAATTTTGTACTACTTGGTATGGTATTAACATTTGCATCACTCGCTATTAAATGAGAAAATTATTTTTTATCAAGTATAATATGCTTTAGCACTTTTTGAAAAACATGTGTCTTCATTCTCGATCTTCGATCCAACCAAAGAATTGGAGAAATCCATAATCTTCACTAGAGTAAAGGACATCACGAGAGATGTTGCATATATTGAAAACATATAACATTAAGGGTGTCTTATTCACGAAAAAATGACTTATGAAAAATATTTTTCTCATTTTCATATGTTTGTTCCGTGAAAAATAATTTGATCAACGGAAAATGACTTAGCTCTTTAACAAAAAAATAAATCTCTTTTAATAGATTTTCCTTTCTGAAAAAACATAATTAATTTTGGGGAAAAAAAACTCCTTATAAGCAACATGACTTTTATATAAACATTATCTTAAATCAAATTAAATATTATTATATTTATAATAAATTTTTAAATTTATTTTTAAAAATATTGAAATATTGATTAATGTTATTAAACCTACATATTTATATTTCCTAATATAATAATTAATATTATTTGCTATTTCAATAAAATTATTTAATGTTATAATTTTATTTTACTAAATAAATTTTAATATTAATAAAAAATTTAAATATAATAATATACTTAATATTTTATATAATAATATGTAGATTATAATTTATAAATATCTAAACATAAATGTTTATAATATAAAATATGAATATTTTAATAATCTAAATAGGAGTATTTGTTTAAATCCTTCTTAACTTCATTTATCCCTTCTAGTTCCAATGAGTCACTATCCACTCTCATACATGTAACTTCATATTAAATTTTAATTAGACATTAATTATTATAGTCATAACCTCGAATTAGGGAGGGACCAAAATACCCTTTATTAAAGTGTTGGCTAACATACGACAACGAGATTTAGCACTAGATATGTAACATCCGTGTTCTTGAACCGGATTTGGAATAGTAATAGAGTAGAATTGAGAATTAGACTATATAGCTAAAATAAGAAAATAGTTAGAAAATTAAAGATTAATTAGTAAGTGTGAGAAAGGAAGAAGGACTAAATAGTAATTTATCCAAATTGAATTATGAGTAATTATGGGAATTAGATTGATTAAGGAGGGGCAAAAGAGTAATTTGGTGGAAGATATTTTTGGAGGCAATGTTTTGGGCCAAAGTGTAAAGTTGGAAGGTCCAAGGACTAAAAGTGCAATTTTGTCATTGTTAAAGAAAGATATTTTTATAAAGAGAAATTGATAGAAAAGTCTAGAGAAATGAAGAAAATAAATGATGAAAAGGCTATAAAAACCATCAGCCATGGTGCTTCCCGTTGGCCACCATTTTTCCACCATTTAAACTTTTACTTTTCTTACAAATTAGTCATTTTTCACCAAATACAAACCAATTAAGCTAGTTTCTTCCAAATTTCTTCAAGATTAGTGAATAAAATTGATAGAGAAGTGTAGTAGCTATTCAATTGTTAAAAGAAATGCATTCATACTTGTCTTGGAGGAGAAAGAAAATGACAATTAGTGTTGAATACAAGTGATTAAGGTAAGAAGCTAAACTCCTCTTTAAATACATGTTAGTTTTGGTTTAGAAACATAGATTATGATATATTAGAATGATTTTAATCTGAATATATGTGTTTTGTATGGAATTGAAGAGAAAGAAAAGAAGGAGAATGACTCAATTGAAGAGAAAGGAAAAGAGATGATCAAAGAGGGAAAGGAAGCTTTCTACTAGAGTAGTAAGTACAACAAGATTTTAAATTGAAAATTTATTCTCTTTAAAGTATATGATTAATTGTGATAAAAATGAATCAAATGATATGTTTAGTTATAAATATGGTGATTAGGTGTGATTAAATGAAATTTAGTGCAAAGGAAATATGAAAAGGGAAAAATTCACTTCAAAACAGTTTGGACAGAACAGAGGATTAACTTCGAAAATTCACCAAAAATTGTATATAATGAGTTAAGGGTCAAATTATATATGTAATTAAATCTTATTGAGTGTAGTTTCATATGGAAGAAACAGTGAAAGAAAAGGAACTGTATATTTTGAGATATACTAGTTTTAGTGTAATAAGATCAGAGTAGATTCGAGTTCCCCTGTTATGACTTTGAAAAATTATATAAAAATGTAGAAAAATTATTAGAGACTGAAATTTATATGGATGAATCATTCATGAGTATATTTTCAAAGGAAATAGACAGGGACATCATTTGATCTTTGTACTAAAAGATAGATAATTTTTAGTGAAGAAAGGTCGAAACTGTCAGGCAGCAGCGAAGGGGTAGATTGAAAGAATTTACTGTACAAATTGGCTAAAGTAAAAATTCTGGAAATTTTATGGTAAAAATATGATTGAGTCTAGTTTCATAAAAATCAAGCGGATTATAATTTTGAATTCTGTAGCTCAAGATATAAATAATTTAGTGACTGTGACGCAAGTGGGCAGCTTTGAAAATTAATGTGAAAATAAGAGTAAAGAGGTATATGATGATACATATGTGATGAACAATATATATGTGAAATATTATGTGTTTAATTATGAATATTAATTATATGATAAAATGGTGATATTGTGTAAGCCTTTGAGCAAATAAAGGTGAAAAAATACATGATTATGTATATGTGAAGAGAAATGTAAATGTGATATATGAAATTATGAGAAATGATGAATATGAGAGATTATGCCCATGTAGACAAGTTAGAACCATTGTGATAATAGTGGCATGCTATTAAGGAACACTAGCGCGCTCTCTGATTAGCACTGTGTGTGCTCTCTGATTAGCACTTTGTGTGCTCAGTACTTTGTGTACTCTCTATTTAGCACTTTGTGTGCTCTCTGTTGCCCAGCACTTATGTGCTCTCTGTTTAGTACTTCGGTACTCTCTGTTTGTTCCGTTTATCTGATGGGTTTTATAAAAGTCTACTATGGTCCAAGTGGATAAATAAGCTAAGTGAGCTATGGTTAAGAAAGCTATGATGACTAAATTGTGAAAAGTGAAAGAATGTGCAAATTATTACATTGAGGTAAAGAAATGATAAATACATGAAAGAGAAGTACTATATTTGTATGTGTAATTATATGTTAACAATTAAGTGAACTAATGTGATTGAAATGATTAAGTTGTGAAAAAGGGATGAAAATGTAAAATCTACCATTGAGGTAAGTTGGAATATGAGGATGAATGTGTGTTATGGTGAAATTATGGTAAGTTAAATGTTACATGCAAGAAATGTTAGAAATTTCATACGCATGAGTAATTAAATGTTTGATAAAATTAAGCAATAAATAAATAATAATCTATTATGCTTGTAGTGCTTACTAAGCCTTCACCGGCTTAACGCGTTTATTTTAACGCGTAGGTACAAAAGCTACGGAAAGCTAGAGTAGAGCAAGGGACCTCTCATCACATCACATCACTTTTGAAGCTCAAGTTTAGGTAATTTACTTTGAAGAAAAATGGCATGTACAAATGGTATACTTAGGTGTCTCTAATGAACAGGTTACTAATATTGTTTTGAAAATTTACATGAATTGAAAGAAAAATTTTATTATACTTGTTTTTAATTCTCTGACATTGTATGTAATACTCTTATGCCGGGTTTATACGTGTGAACCGGGTGTAGGGGTGTTACAAGATATTGATTTGAAATCCCCAAAGTTGCTTTTGAGTAACTACCACTAGAGGAGCAATTATCATCACGAAGCTGTGATGTTGCATTCCCAATGTCGCGACATTAAATACTGTGTACCACTTCTTTGAGATGTAGGATTGCAATATTGCGATGTCCTATCCTCAACATTGTGGCGTTGAGCATGTAGTTTGGCTCCCTTAGATCCTCTTTTTCATCATATCGTGACGTTAAATTATCCATATTGCGACGTTGAACTCGAACTTTGAACTCCTCAAACACTAGTTAGCCACTTACGGCCTTTATCAAAATTATACCATTAGTCTCAATCTAACCAAGTTAATGCAAATGTTAAAAACCAAACAAAATGCATACTTAAACTATCCTATAATTTATCTTAACAAAAGATTTAACACCAAAATTAAGCAATTTCATTTTGAAACAAGTATAAAGTACCCTAAAGCATGTCACAAATAAGCACTCATAAGGAAATTGATTCGAAACATTGAATTGACACCAACTCAAAATTGATGGGAGTTTTTTTCAAGTGACCACTCTACCTATGGGTTAATTGCTAAATAAATATTTTATAACTTTATTTTTAATGTTGAATTTTTTTCACCAACATGATAACATTTTGACATTTAGATAACATGTTAAATAATGCTTTCTAACATGATAACATTTTAGCATGGCATAGAAAAATGATAATACGAGTTACAAAATTTAATACTCTCAATCACATATATTTACCTATTTAAATTTATTTTCACTCACAATTTAAACTGTTTTGTTTTGTTTTAATTCCGTACATTTTTAGTATATGTTGTTATTATTATTAGTTTCAAATCATATTGGATATTAATTTTTAAAAGCACGCGTGTTATAAATACGTGATTTTCACACACGTATATACGTGTGATAAAATTACTAATAATTTATTAAAAAACTAAATATTAAACTATATATCATACTTAAAAGTATCGATAAACTCAAAACAATACACTAAAATATATGTACTTACCAATACCAAAACAATAACAACATACCCATCATTATGGTGCTGACTACATTGAGTGAAACACATCTAAATGCTAATAGATCTCAACATCTATGAGTTTTGAAATCATGAGATAAACAACACATTTTAGTAAAAAATCAGAATTATAAATATTTTAGGAAAAAAACTAATAAAAAATTCTAAAACTATAAATTGACACAAAATTTAAAATTGTATTGACATTGTTGCTTAATCTTCTTTTTCCCCTGAAATTTATCCTAATCTGTCAAATAAAAGATTAAAAAGACTAAGCAACCCCTGCCCGGCCCCACCTCTCAAGGTGCATAAAAGTAATTTCGAAATGTTCTAAATGGCACTAACAAATAGCGCGTGGGAAAAGCATCCGCTGGGCCTGACAAAAACATATGGGGTGAGAGCCGGCTTTCGCTAGATATTGTATTATTATTCGCACTATTATATTATTATTATTTTACTAATTATTAATTTGATAGTATAAATAAAATACTATGGATTACAGTTATGATTCAATTTGTGTCATTTACTTATTTTTTAGGAGTTAATTGTTTCGGATATTTCCAAAGTATATTTTTATTTTAAATTAGTCCCAAAATTTAAAACTTTTTAATTATATTTTTAAACTATAAATATAATATTAATAAATTATACTATTAATTTAACTGTTAAATGACATGTTAAATTTTATGTAATTAAATTAAAAATAAAAATTTTAAAGAATTAGAATGTTACTTCATAACTTTTAAAAGTGAAAATTAAAAATAAATTAATGATAAAGTTTTTACAAAAGTTTCAAAAACCTCAAAACTAATATTTTTAAATTATTATTTTTACATTATTCTTATTTTTCTTAAATTTTTCATTTTAAATTATTTCACATAAGATTTGACATGTCATTTAACATTTAATTAACGATTTTAGTAACAAAATGATCTAAATTATATAACCTCGATAGTTTAAAAATATAACTAGAATGATTTAAAATTTAGAGATCAATTTAAAATGAAGGAATTTTTTTTCTCGTTATTAAGGTAAGAGTAAGGATGGTACATGTTTAAATTTAAGGCTCCTTTTGGATTATCAGTCCAATTGATTTTGGAAAGGTTAAAAATAGTGATGACGGAGAAATTGGATATTGTAAAAATGAGATTAAAAACCAGTGGTAAGTTATGTGTTTGGATTCAAATGTAATTGTAACAGTAAGGTAAGATTAAAAAATGACTATTAAAGACATTAGATTAGAAATGATAAATAGATTTTTTTTTTATCATTACTAGAAATGATATATGACGGAAGTTGTAAATTATTTTATTTTTATGAAATTATTAAAATATTTGAAATTTTAATTTTATTTAATAAACTAATAAAGATCTATCATAATGTTTTTATAAATATGTTAATTAATTGTTTTATAATTATGTAAATTATTTGATACATTGTCAGTGGAGTTTTTGAACTCTACAAGAAAAGTGAAAAAGGTAATCAGTATCTTATAAAGATATATTAAAAAATTAAAAAATAAATATTTAAAAAAAAGACGCACGTTATTTTTTTAAGATTACTTGTGAAATAAAAAAAATAAACTTCCAACATATCAAATATACACCCTAAATTATTAATCATATTATTGAAATAATTATCTAAAAAGAACAAATTAGTAATAAAGATAATATATGCGTATATGAGAATATATAATCGATGGTAAAAGAAGAAAAATAAACAACGATCATCCTTGCTTTAAAAAGAGGTTAGTTTTGTCCATAAAGCTCTCACTGAATCAACTGCACAAAAAAGCTTCACCGGAAATTGAGACCTCCGGTTGACTACTCTCACCTCACTAGAGGTGTGACAAAGGGTATCCGATGGAGATTTATTTCAGTTGACCATTTGAATATGTTATTAGTATTATGGTTTGTTAGATTGATTTTTTCAAATTCTGTTTAGGTTGACTTAAATTATCGTTTTTTTTAGCATAATTTAACTACATAATAATTTTCTGAGTAAAGTTGTCATTTGTTTGAGTCGTAGGAGAAATTGCTAGTACCTCTTTTAGGATCTCTTTAAAAGTCTTCAGTCTTGGGTATGTATCAAAAATCATTTTGATCAAGCAGTCCGTAGTTTTATTTCGATTCTTAAAAAGATGTTGAATATCCCACAAACTTGCATTCAACGGCAAATGATGAATACGTCGAATGAGGGTTGAGTTTGAGCATGACAAAAGAGGACTTAAGCTTAGCTCTTTGGAGAGCATTTGCAGTAAAAAGATTAATCATTGTTACTGATAGTGGATACCTTAATTACGATAAAAAGTAAATTCAAAGCTAATTATTTCTATACAAAAATATATATTATTTTTAGGGATAAATACTAAAATTATACATTAACTTTAATACAAAATGTAATGTTATACATCAACTTTAGTTTGGTGCATTTATATACATCAAGCTTTAGTTTTGCTATAATTTTTCATTTCATTAACCCATTATCTATGTGACATAATTTTCCATTAAACCAAGTAAAAATTATTGACATGACATTTTATTAGGTTGAATAACAGACAAATAAATTTAAATGATTTCCATCTAGATTAAAAAAAATAGATTTTTTAAGGGGAAATAAGAAACTTTTTTCCCAAATGTGTTTAATTTTTAATTTAAGTGAAAATAATTTAAATTTATTTGTTTGCTTTCTAACCTAATAAAATATTATATTAATAATTTATACATAAATTTGTGTCAGGAATTAATAAAATATGAAAATTGAACTAAAATTAAAATTAAATGTAAGTAAATGCATTAAATTAAAGTTGATGAATAACATTATAAATTATATCAAAATTCATTTATAATTTTAATAATTATCCCTTTTTTTTTTTTCATTAATTAATCACCGCACATATAATTTTGGCTTGATCACTATACTAGTGGTAAAAAAGTGAAGTATCTTTTTGCTTTTCCAATTCTATTTAGATGGTGACGCCTTATAGCAAAATTGATAGTGTCCAGGTGAGGTGGATCCAAATCCAATTTGACAGTGCCACGTGACGAGGCATGTGCCAGATCACACCTGTTGGAATATCTATGTATACATACAAATCATTGCTATTTTTTGGCAAAACAGAATTTTAATTAATATGTACTTGCTTAACCTTCGAAAAATAAAAACAAGTTATTTTAGTTTTTATATTTTCCAATTCTGTTTTATAAAAACTAAAATTTTATTTTTAAGAAGGTTAAGCAAGTTAATTTTAATTAAAATTTTTGCATTCTTACCGAATGAATCAAATAGTGTAATGTAATATACCCGACATTACATCTTATAATCTTATATTTTCGTAATTTTACTATCAAATATAATCTTACATTACTTAAACTAAGTACCCCACAAAAGATAAGATAATTTTAAATTTTAATTGAAAAATATCATGAATTCATCCAACACTAATTTATTAAATAAATTGTCAAAAACAAGTTATGAAATAAAAAGTATATGTAATAACATTTAGGTGAAATTATGCTATTAATCCCTATATCTTGTGTAAGTTGTGGATTTAGTTTATGTACTTTAATTTAATCAATTTTAATCTCTATACTTTTCAAATTGATCAACTTTTGTCCATATGCTTTTCAAATTTTAAAACTTCAATCCTAACCTAAACGATGGTCGTACATATTTTCTAATTGGATCATCCTCGTTCCCTAAATTTTTCAAAATTTGAAGTTTCACTTTTGAAGCAAACGATAGTTCTTAAATCCTTTAACTATTTTTTGTGAGTAATATGTAGAAATAGTAAACTGACATAATATTATATATGTGATAATAGTTTTTCGTATAAAATTTTGGGAATAACAGAACTTTAAAAAATTTAACTACTACCGTTTGGTCAATATTATAATTTTAAAATTTGAAAAGCATAAGGATTAAAAAATAACCAAATTAAAATACATAAACTAAATTCATTACTTATGTTAGAACCTCAAGTTGCTTTTTGTTCAATTTGATGTTCAGATAGATGTTTGTACATAGGTTTGAATAGAACCGTTAAAGCATATCAAAACAAAAAAATAAAGAGGGAAATAAGCACAAATCCAAAACTTGAGCCAAAGAGGTAAGTAAAGAAGAATAAATACATTATATTTGTTAACGCAATTCAGATTCATCAATCCTACAACTGTAGAGCCTTGCTCAGAAAATGATTTTATTCAACAATTCATCCAGTACAACTATCAGTTAAAACCAAATCTACCCTTTCCTAATGGATAATTGCAACCTCAAAGTCAAACATTTTTCTGTTCATACTTTCTTAATCCTTTGACAACGCACACACGGGTGTTCGAACCCGGATATTCTAAGATGAACACCATCCACTTTTCACTGGAGCCACTCGTTGGGTTCACCTAAAAGTCAAAACTAAATTGTTACAAATTACTCTCCCCAAATACCTCACACTACATACAATATCTCTCCATAAAATTTCCTAAACAAGGAGTGTCTAAATACACCCTCAAACGACTAATGAGGAAGTCGATTAGAAACCTATCTATAGGCTAATACAAGAGTCTCTTCAGCGGTGTTTTGATAGACTTTAAACTATCATTTAAAAGCTGAAAAAAATATGTTTAATTATCTCTAATAATTATCTCATAAAAGCATTCATGTCAAAGCAAAACATCCAGCTTGGTCTCCAAGTAGAAGGATAAGCACATTCAATCATCTCAAACTCTCATCCCCTTTTCTCCAAGGGAATCGAGAATACAAGAATGCTCATTCTATAGTGTAGCATGAAATTCCCCTTTCCTTTGCTGCTTAAAATAGCCAAACATTAATTACATAGTAAAATTTGCCAACATTTAAAACTGATCTATCTTGAGCTATCCTGAGGGTATGTTTAAACTGTTGCCCAAAGAGCTATCCAGACATGGCAAAAACTTGGTGTTTGACAAGCAATTCAAGGAAATGTTTGAACATGAGATGAAATGTTAGAAATATGACAGCTAAGGTCCCAACAATCTCCTTTTTTGTCTTTTTAAAAAAATTGTAGCAAATTATAACACTCACAACACACATGAATGAAGTGCAAATAAATGGAACTAAATTCGAACTCTCCCTGACTAGAAACATATGAATGAGGTGGAATCAAGCTCGAACATGTACTTCCTCTACCGACATGCTTGTTCATCACATTTTCATCCAAGCATCCATCGACTTCATTACTACAAACCGAACATAGGATCACCTTCAAATAACTCTTGAAGCTCGCTTTGATATCAATTGTTAGAACCTTAGTTGCTCTCTGTTCAATTCGATATTCAGATAGATGCTTAATAGAAATTTAGAATAGACTAATTTTAAGACACATAAGATGTGTCAAAAAAATTTATTAGAGAGTTATTTTAGGTATGGTAATATATTCTGTAGGACAATAATATTTTAAACTAGGTTAAAATATGTGGTTGGTATTTATATTTTGGCAAAATTTGAAATTTAGTCTATGTACTTTAAAAATTAAAAATTTGATCCTTCTATTTTTTCAATTTAAAAATCTTAATCCAATCATTATCGTCGTTAGTAATTTCCGTTAAAGCTTGTCAATGTAACATGTTTGCTTTCTATTAATCATATGTCACATCACATGATGACAACCCAATCAACATATCAAATTGACAAATTTTGTTCAAAAAAACTTATAATTTTCATAATTGAACTAGAATTTTTAAATAAAAAAGTAGAAAAACTTAATTTTTAATTTTATAAATACATGAATTAAATTTCAAACTTTATCAAAACATAAATACTAATAACATATTCTAACCTTTAAATTATTATCAAATCCTTGTAATATATTATGTATAATTTTGACAAAAAAAAAATCTATCATTATTGTTTTACTTTAAAAAATATTAATTTTTAACTTACAAATATCTAAAATTTATATTTCATATATTAAAAAATTAATAATAAGTTACAATAAATTATTTTTTAATATTCTTACTAAAATATTATAATATTAATAAATTGAACATTATTTAAATACATATTTTTTTTCACAATATATCATGTTTAAAATGAACATTTTATTTCTCAAAAATATTTTTTTTGAATTATAAAAAAATAAAAACATAATAAATACGTACCTAAAATAATAAATATACTAATCATTATGTCAATATGCAAATTGATGATCTTAAATACAGCTTAAACCAACGGGGGAGGAATGAAGTTGGGTATGCAAGGGTTTGCCAAATTTAAGAAGCTATAATCACAGCACGTCACATCCTCGTACTCATCATCTCAATTCACGTCTAGTCACACCTGGATAAAAGGTGATAGTTTTAATGGAGTTTTAGTTATATGGTAGGATAATCATTGAAAGGGGGCTCTTAAAAATAAAACCTTCTTCACCACAAAGGGGGAACTAAAACTAAAATATCAAAATCCTCTAACCCCATACATCCAGATGCGTGTAAACCCTTCGGATCAACAGTTTCGATGTGATAATTAAAAAGACACATGACCGATCTGGATTCATGGTCTACTTTGTTATTTCAAAAACAAAACATTGATTAGACATGTTCTGTTCGATTAAAAAACAAAGAAGACTCTATTATTAATCAGTTTATCCATCACCATCAGGTCATTTTCATGGGACTGCTTTGCTCAAGAGGTATACTATTTATGTACTTGGTGTTACTTCTTGAAAAGGCAAAATCATGGAGATTGAAGCTTTCTCAAAGAGCAAAAGATAGATTTCGATCAACATATTATGATATTCAACATTAAAATAAGAAAAATTACAAGGCAAAGAAAAATAAGATATACACCAACATACCACTTTCTTCTGTTAAAATCCCATATAGGGGGATGGATGTATATTGTAAAGCAAAAAAGACCGCAGCAGCATTGCAGCCATATGCATGCCTGTATATATTCATCTTTCTTCCTTCCATTCATCGTCGTGGAGATGGGGGGTATATAAACCAGCAGCCAACTAATAAACTCCATTTCATTGGGTATCCATGGTAAAAGGCGGCATGAGAAAGGACTGGTTTATCCTAGTACTTCATCAATGATGCTCCATTAACCATTAAGAGGACCCGAATTCACTGGCTTCCGGAAGACTCGGCTTACTGGCATTCCGTCCTCATCATCATCCCCAACTCTCCATGATCGATCCTTCTTCCGCTGGGGCTTTTTGTGGTGCTTATGGGATGCATTTGACTTCTTAACTGTTGCCTTCTTGGAGGCAAGTCCATTGGCAAGGTCAAAGGAGCTAAGATCATCTAGTACATGCTCAGACACAGGTGTAGTTTCAGATTCATTTTCCAAAGAATCTTCAACATCAGATGCATCTGAATTGAGAACTTCAGACAAGCTCAGGTTCCCATCATCTTCCACCCCATCTTCAGCAGACATACCCGGTGGCATTTCATAGTGAGGCAGCTTTCCATCAATGAAATCCTTCAAAATTTGGCGGGCTGCCCTAGTTTCATCAGGTAGTCCACTAGAGGCAACATACCCACGCGAAGCACAATAAGCTCTCAGAAACTCTGAGGCCTGAGGTGGCCGTGACTGTGATTCATATGGCTTGGGTTTGGGTAATTTAATCTTGTATACATCCTCGATAACATGCCTTTGGACGCTCTTAGCAACAACTTGCACAGCCTCCCTGTGCTCCGTCATCCTGTCAATTGGCAACACCCCTGAAGAAATCATCTCATATCTTGAGCTTGAGAAGGATGGGAACACCAATCCAGGGCAATCACATAGAGTCAGCTCATCTGAAATTATTAATGTCTGGAAATGCTTCGTCTTCCCCGGAGTGGAGGTGACACCTGTACGCTTCTGCCCAACCAAAGCATTTATAGTTGAGCTTTTCCCAACATTAGGATACCCCACAAATCCCACCATCACACTTTTTGGTGCTGAAGTTCCTTCAGCATTGTTTCTAGGAGAATGAATATTGGATGACGTGGAGGTATCAGAGCCTGATTTCCTCATTTTGACTATTTCTTCTGCCTCATACTGCAGACGGGCCAAGAGCTCATCTCTACCATATATTTTTGTTTCAGGATCATCACTCTTTCGCATGTTATTTTGCATCTTCCATTGGTCAGTATGCAGTTTTCCTTCTAATTCAGCAGTAGCAGCTTTAGCAGACCAGAATACAAAGAGAATCTTATGCAAGCGAAAATATTCTGCCCATTTTTTCCTAAAGAGAACGGAAGCAAATAAGCATGGTAAGTGGTTGAGGAATTGGAATCAATCCATAGCAGATGAGAAAATGGCACAGTTGAAACTAACCTCATAGACACCGGCAGAAGATCTGCCTTGTTCACAAGAAGCAATGTTCTCTTGTGCTTGTCAATCTCTTTTGCATATTCCTACATTCAAACGAATTTGTCAGAAACCCATGTAACCACAATCCAGCTGAGTAGTATAAAATACATAAATAAATAAACAGAGAGTAGGACACGAGGAGAATAAAACATGATCAACATTTCATTTTTGATAACATTCAAAAAATCAAATTGGATGTCATTTCAATTAACCCTTAATTTCTTAGCATATTCAACACTGGAGACATGCTCGCAAAACTTAGAATGCTACTATTGAAGATGGCCTTTCTAGAATTTGCTTGATAAAAATAATGCTAAATGCTCTATGATAATGAACCTACTTCAGCACATGCAGATCAACAATAGTCTTCACATTAATCAGACCTTGAACTTTTATCATTCAGACTTTGAAGAGAGTTGTTATCATTCTAGATTCAAGAAGCAGCACACAATACCATATTAAGTAATCCGTTGCACCTCCTCTTTAACAAATAATTAAATTTATCTCGGAATGTTCGTTAATTTATTGGGAGACCTCAAATTTTCCAAAAAGCTCTACCTACCTCAAGCTACTTTAGCACTACATATTCTGCACAAGAAAAGTTTTATGTTACCTCAAGATCAGGACAGCGGTAAAACAGAGGGTCCCTTGCATCAACAACCATCACAAGCTGAAAGAATATAATGTGATCAAAATATCAGTAAGGTGGATCTCAGGGTTTGAAAAAAGCACAAGGGTTAAATTGTATACAGGAAGCCATGAGAAATTAGGAAAAAGTGAAGAAACATCACACAACTTTCATTCATATCTTTGCTTCAAACAAGAAAAATATAGTACTAAGTCCAGAGAGGCATCCAAGCCCCCTCCTTCCTTCCCTCCATGCTAGCCTTATCCCCCTGCCTCCCTCTTTTTTCCTTTTCACCTCTCATCCGATTCTCCTTTTCTAGGGAAATATACCTAATGCTGATGCACACATTTTTCCAAGGGTCCTTGGCTTGAGTGTCACTTTGTTTCTTAATTTTCCATACTTCTTTGACGATAATAGATGAGAATATATTTTTCCAGAGTAACTTCTAGATGGATGTAGGAACTAGGGCGAATGTATATGATAATTGATAAAGCTTGTTATATTAGAAATTAGTGACTCACTTCTCCCAGATAATGTTTTTCTTATGTTTTGCATCTAACACCTGCACCCTACAATACTGCCTCATGTGCCTTAGAAAGCACTGCTTTAAGAAAATCAACCTAATGTAACTTTGTCATATGTGTAACGACAAGCATAATGTAGAAAGTTGTTGACTGTTTCACCTTCAAAAAACAGTAAGTTCCTTCATTAGAAGAGACAAAAATATCTTACCAAATCACTGCGTTCAAGGACCCGCCAAAGCTGCCTCCAGATGTCCAAGTTCTTCTCAAATGGAGTGAGAACAAGCTTTTCATTCTCCTCGAGTCTGCAACAAACACAAGGCATGATAACACAATTAATCCAAGTCTCTAAATGCTAACATTTGCAAATCTAAAATGCATAAACATGATGAGTCAATCCTATAATAAAATGCTCACACATGTCAACAGGCTTATTCAAAGTATGCTTCTCTTCAAACAAGATTCAAACACTATCATCCACAGAAAAGTAGAGGGGCAAGGACCTTTAAGCCAGCCCTGAAAAATAATCATAAGTGGCAAACTAACCCTGAATGTACAACACCAAATCATATTGAGATGATGAATTTTTGTTTCAATTTGACTTGTTGTAGCAGGTATATTTATTATTTACTTTGTCTGACCTGGTTGAACACTGCATTTGGACCTATCGCAGGATATATTCTTGACAATACTAATCAACTTGTCCTTCTGTAATTAAATATTTAATTTTAGCAATTATTTACCACATAATTTTCTGTTGACCTTTTTTAAATAATTGAAAAGAACATGTTCATTTTAGTCACCGCCCAACCTTGCTAAGCTCCTGCGCCAAACTAAAAAAGCTTGCTTCTCATTGGCATCTAGCTCTTCAACAGACATTGCTGCCGTCCACGGTGGTCTATATGAAAAGAAAAAAAACTCTTTAGTTTCCAATCATACATATGATACTCGGTTTAAGTTTTGGTAAAAGAACAAGACATGCCTGCGCGGAACTCGGAGACTACTAACATGCAGTGCTTCTTCTTTCTTCTGCTGTTCTCTTCTTTCTTCAGGTGTCATATCGCTGATGCTTGAGCTCACATCCCTATTAAAAAACAATAGATATCAGATAAACCACTGGGCACTGGTATCAAAAGCATTGGCTTGATCATAGTAAAGCTTAAAAGAAACAGACAAAAGACCAGGAGTCACTCAATATATATAGAATGCTCAGAAAAGTAAAGAAGGGAAACTAAATATACGAGCAAAAACTATGATTAACACATTCAACTTAAAACATGGGTTAGATACTTACCTGCAACCAAATCCAAAAAAGGTGGGAAGGGGAAATTAATGGGATTTTGGGACTAAATAAAAACTCAAAAAGGCAAAGTAGCATAAGTACTACTTCAAAAAGAACATTATTCCGATAATGTTAGTGCAAAAAGTTATACTACTAGCCTATAGAACAGAGCCCTTTGAACAACAAATTAAACCACTCTGAGTCCCTAAAAATCCTTGCAACAGACGTACCATTAACAATGAATCTCACATAAATGGTATTACAATCAAAATCCAAACCTTGAAACCATAAGAAACAGAAACAAAAAAATTCAGAAATTAAAAAAAAAAGATAAAAAATAAAAACCCAAATACGCAACCAACCAATTACTTCAAAAGGCAATATATTTACACGAAAAACTCAAACTTCTTCTAACTTAAAAAACACGGTTACTGTTTTACAACGAATATTAAACCTATATAATAAAGTAAAAAGGAAAAAGAAGAAGAAGAAGAAGACGAATTAGGCAAAGCTTACAGATTGATGAGGGGATTAGGGGTGGGGTGGTGTATAGAGAAAAGTTGATCAGCTTCCTCAGCCTGCTCTATGACAGCATCGATGTTGCTAACTTCGGTTACCGATTCCAATACTTTCTTATGCTGGCTCTTATAAAACCTTCCCTTCTCTTTGGATTGTTGTACCATTGCATTGTGATGCTTCACCAGGGCTCTCCCTACCCCTGACTTCTCATTCTTCCCCATTTTTCCTAAATTTAGATTCAGATAAATATCTCCCAAAGAAAAGAATACCTTACTGAATTTGCCGGGAGGTTGAGAAGATTGATGAAACGAGAATTCTAGGGTTTGGAGGCTTGACGTTGGAGGTCTAGAGGCTTCTGACTTCTGACCGAGTCTACACCGCCGTCTCCATAAAAGGGTTTGAGATTATTAGCCCAATCCATCCAACATCAATATCCAGTCCAGCCCAGGCCCATATATTTACATTAACTTGGGGTAACTATACTATTTATTAAACTCAAATGTCATCTATCAATCCTATCTCACTCGGGCTGGTTCAGTATTATTTTTGAAGAGTGTTTTTAGAAATTACGGTGAAAAAATATTTTTTTGAAAAGTTTAATTTTAAATATGAACGTTTAATATTATTGTCAAAAAATATTCTTGAGAAATAAAATATTCATTTCAAACATAGTATTGTAAAATAATAAATATATATTTAAATAATGTTCAAATTAGTTAACATTATGATATTTTAACAAGAATATAAAAATAATTTATTATAACTTATTATTAATATTTTAATATATGAAATATTAATTTTAGATATTTCTAAATAATTATAAAATTTAATTAGAATGTATAAATTATATTTTAAATATTTAAATATAAGCATCAAGTATTTGTAATTAGATATTAGCACAGTTGTATTATTTTTAGAAGAATAAATTTTTTAAATTTTTAATTAATGATTTGAACGCATTTCTATTATTTTATTTTAAAATGTAATTTGAATATATAATTCATATTAGATATTAACATAATAGAAAAGAATAAACCGAATAAATTAAAATATTACATGCATTTGGATTAAAGTTTTAAAAAGCAGTAATATTTATATACCAAAAATTTTACATTAGCATTTACAATTTAAAGTGAATTCATCAAAGCGGAGGCTTGTCCCAAGCTGTTGTATCGCAGATTGTCCAGCAGGCTTCCTTCTTTTGTGATTTTGTACAAGAAGTTGATAGAGACGAGGGAGTCACTCACAAACTGAAAAATATACCTAGAGTTATTGAAGCTTTCAAAGGAAAGAAGGAAACAACCTCACAACAATTCTTTTGTACAACACAACAAAAGAGATTTGAAGAACTGATTCCATTTAAAAGAATGTGTAGTTAGTTTACTATATCCTTACACTCACAAACAACATAAATGATGCCAAGACTGCTGCGAACACGAGTAACTGTACTCCGATTATCATCACCAATGAGGATAGCAAACAACACATCAGTTGCTGCTGCTAAAAAAGACTATCAGAACATCGAAGGTAAAATATGCTGCTCCGGCGGGTAAAGCACATCCAGAAAGATGTAATAGTTAAAAGTAAAACATTAGTGATGTAAGTTACTTAGAATGTAAGAGATTTTTGTTATTGAAACAAACATCACTAGCAGAGCTAAGCAGCTGAACAAACATTGCAACAGCACCATGTTCAATAACAACCCATGTGTGCTCAGATGTACCAGAGGCAACATTGGTCAAATTTAATGTTCCACGACTTGAATTGAATCCTGGATAGGTGAATCATCTTCAAACATAAGTGATAAACAGTAAGACCTTTTTTGTTTAGGAACTTCAATTCACTTATCATATGGAGATATAGATATATATATATACATATATATATATATTCATGTCTACCAAAGATCAAACAACTCAAAATCCAAATCCAAATTATACAGTAAGAATAATCATAAAAACATCATGTTGAATCCTTTGAGTTTCTTGTCATTTAGCTTTCAAGAGAATCCAAACCCAAACTAAAAAACATAACCCCAGAGGGTATCTCTTAAGATCTCCATTTGGCGTAAAAACCGAACAATGATTAGAGCAAATAAACAAGCAATTCCATGCTAAAAAGAAACCAAAACAAGAGAAACGTGTCATCTAACCATGGGTGAGAGAGCTCTCATTCCTTTTTTCCGATCCCATGAGACGTGTTATAGATCCCTCGTCCCTGAAAAAAAAAAAAAATAACGAGCACAAAACATGAGCAATAACTACACTAAGCAAAGGCAGACACCAAAAGATGGAAACAAAATGTTTTCAGAACCGGACTGGTGGAGTGTGATAGAGAATATTCATGGTCATATACTAAGGTAGATCTGAGCATCCTAGAGTTGATCACAATAGGAAGAATAAATGAGCCACCAAAAGATTTCTTAGAAGAAGCATTCTTGTATTTTAAAAGAACATTTTGTGGAAGAATCTGAATGTTTGTCTTTGGTTTCCTCAATGCTTAAGGCTTCTGAACAATACAATCAAACACCTACAAAAGGATAAACATAGATGAGAGTATTTCTTTATACTTATTATTAATAAATTTGTAGCAAAATTTGAGTTGAAAAAGCATGCAACAGATCAGTACTACATGATTAATCGGTATCTTTTAACAGCTAAATACCAAATTGACATCAATATAGCACTCAGAAAACATATGACAAGATTTATTTGAAAAACATATAAATAAACTCCAAAATACTGTAAATATCAATCTATGCTCAACAAAAACTGAACAAATCATTTTATCTGGTTAAAAAGTAAGAGCATATTCTCGAAAATACAATTTGTTTACTAAATTTTTCGAATTTGTTTTTTGTCACTTGACAGTTAAGTGGCGCTTTTTTTAGTTATTATAATAACAATTTTAGTCTTTACTTTTTATATTTTCTGTCAATTTAATCTTGATTATATATAAAATGATAAAAAGTGAAATTCTTTTTTAAAATTTTAAAAAATTCTAAAAAAATAAAAAATAGATAAAGTGATAGAAAATGAGAGAAAATTGTTTTAAACCCTCCAATTTTTCTCTTTGTATAGAAATATCCAATACATGTTCTTTGAAAAACATAGAAAAAATTATTGATTCTTTAGTTTTTCCTTTTTTATTTCTTGACATGATGTTTTCATTATAAGAAGAAAAAAAAATGAATATATATTTTTTTATAATTTGGGTTTTAAGAAAATAATTTAAATGAATTGAAACTTTTAATTGAGTTTGAAAAAGATAATGTTTTGGTATTGTTTTTTTTTTTTTTTTTGCTAAAAAAATAGCATTAGAGTTGATTTCACAAGGTTATGTAATATCTGTTTTGGATGTTTCTTGGGGGCTTAGAATTTGATTTGAATATATTATTAATTTGGTTTTCAAAAACATTGAGGAAGTATGCAATGATCTAACCTTTTTTTTTTTTTTTTTTTAATCTATTATTGGATTTTACTGGATGATAATTTTTTTTGTTTCTCATACCTATTAGTTCTTCAACAACATTATTTTCGTGATTTTATTTTTTTATAATTTGTATATAGAATTTCTATTTGTTTAAATAATTTTGAGTTTTTAATAATTTTTATATAGAACCATACTTAAATTGAAAAAATATATAAAATTGAGGAGTAAAATTATTTTTTATACCAATTAAAAAGTGTCACTTAACAATCGAGTAATAAAAAAATATTTTAAAAAATATAGCGTCTAAATTGTAATTTTTTTAGTTAAATGACTAAAACAAAAATTTACTTATAATTTAATAATTAATGGTATAATTTACCCTAAAAATTAATATGCTTGAAATAAGATATTATATATATAAAAATTATCAAACTAATAAATTTATTTAAAAAATTTAAATAGAAAAAATAAAATGTTAACATGTGATAGAATAAAATAAAAAAGAGGATGGCTCCGTAATGAAAAATTATAGTATTTACAATATTAAATATCGAAGGGAACACTTCTTAATAAGTTCTTCAAAAGAAAAAAGGTTGAAAATTTGGTAATATTTACAATATTTTTTTTTTTATAGTAAAAGAGGCTTCTTCCAACCTAAAAATCGCATATTAATCAAAGTTGGACATAAAAGATCCTTGTTTAAAGTATGCAGAACAGGTGGAGTTGGACATAAAGTGTTGTAGCTTCAACATGTAATGATTTAATTAATGCAGAATTTGATATCGTCTAATCCAAATCTAAAGTTTAAATTTAATTTTTATTTATATACAACTTTATTAAAAAAATTTAATACACTCATTTAATACATATTTAAACTATATTACACCACCTTCACTCTCGATATTATATTAAAAAGAAATTAAATCTAAAATTTTGCACGACATAATTGAAGTAAAGTATATTAAAGGAGATTTTCATCCCCTGTATGCTATTTTATGTAAAAAGGAATTGGGAATAGAGAATCTATACTAAAGAAGGGTCTAATTCTTTAGTATATGTTCTTATTTGATTTGATACATTGTAGTCAGTTATATCGGCGAATTAGGTGAAGGTGCGGAAAGAGAGGGATTTGAACCCTCGGTAAACAAAAGTCTACATAGCATACTGATCTAGACTATGTCCAAAAGAAAATTTGGAAATTTATGTTGGGACTTGCTCTCCATTAAATAAAATAAATGTCGCACATCTATAATTACAATTAATTTATCTTTTACATGCGAAACCCATAATTTAAAAAAAAAATTAACTTTCACAAAATATTTTATTTATCTTACATTTGGTTATTAGTGTAATAAAATAAGAAAAAAATTTATTTAATACATGTATTAAAATGATTAGACAAATTTATTTAATATGTTGTTTTTATACCAATTTAAACTCACTTTACAGTCCACAAGAGGGAGAATTTTATGAATATTTGGCTAGAACAATGATTGCATGGTTTCAATTACTCATAGATTTACAATCTTAGACAATTAATTTACATTATTTTGAACCAAAAAAAGAAAGAAAAAAAAAGCTAGGTTGATTGCTTTGTTCTTGAATCAATACCTTCATAAGCCACAAATATCATGCATCGAATCCAATAAATCCAATTCTAATTACCCAAAATCAATGAAAGAACATCCAAATTCAAATTAGTAGATTCAAAAATAAGAAAACTAAAAAAAACCAATACATTTCAATATCAGATTCATAAGAGAAAAGAAAAAGAATACTTAAGAGAAATCAAGCTCGAGTTTTTCTCTTCTAAGTCTTTAGGGATTGAGAAGTTTGAAACATGAGAGAGAATGTTGCTTTGATTGAGAAAGCAATTATGTTTTACAGTATGAAATAAAAACCTAAGAGATTAAAAGCAGAGAGAAGAACAAAAGGGTGATTCACCAGCCAAAATTATTTTTGGTTTGGAAAAACCTAAAAATTTTAGTTTTTTCAAGGTTAGAAAAACTCGTTAGAAAAGTGAAAAAAAGAACCCCACTACAGTTTGTTCAACAGTCCTTTAAGCCAAAAACACTTTTTGGGTGAAGATTGCTTTTTAGAAGCACAGCTGAACGGGCCCTCAATTAGTGAATTATATAAAAAATCATTTTATTTGAAAAATAAGTTGACATTTTTATAAATCAATAAAAAATTATCCATGATGAGATTTGAATCAAGACACCATGCATATAAAACTTTTTTACCAATTAAACTTGTGGTTTGCCTCTCGATTATCAAACACATAGCAAAACCTTAGACGAGAATCAACAAATAACCAAAGAAGGGTCAAAATAGGCCTGACGTCGAGACAAGGAGCGTCAGCTCATCAGGACTATGTTGTGACAAGGCGAATGGGACATTGTAACGTCATAACGTGTTCTCCTATTTGGCAGTCGCGTTTTAGACTTCAAGTAAGACTGCTTCTCCCAATTGGACTTAAATTATTCCATAAATATTTTAGTATGATTAGAACTCTAATCTAAGCCTATTTAAAGGGGTCACTGTTTCCTTGTTTTGAGATATCAATTAGCAAAAGCTTTTCTTTGAAGGCGACAAGATGTAATCGCATATGAGTTTTAATGAAAGTTTCGTAGTAATTATGGGGAGTATTTTTATACCCTTTTTGTGAGTGCCCTATGAGATTCAAGCTCTTTGAGATTTTGACCTTTGTTTTTTGGGGTTTAGGATTGTACTTTTAGTATTTTTAGGTTTATTTTATCCATATTGTACTCTCGTTTGTTTAAATATTTAGTGAAAAGTCGAAGCCTTCTTTGCCCGTGGTTTTTCCTTCTTTGAGAGTTTTCCATATAAATTATTTTTTTCATTCTTCTCTACTTTTACTACTTCGTTGCATATACCGGGCAATCCCCAACAAACTAGTATCAATGCCTAGTTCCGCTTTCACAGATCAACTTGTTCGGTGACACAACAACATTTTTGGATATTGAGAAGTTCGACGGATCACAAATTTCAGTTTGTAGCAGTTTCAGATAATTACAGAGGTAGTTGATGTGGTCGAGGATAAGGGTGATGATTCGTTGTTCTCCACACATAATCAGGTTGAAGGTGGAGTTATGTCAAATGTCAAGCATGTGCCTGATTTAGAGAAGAATCTTATCCCCTTTTAGTTTTAAAGGCTCGAATGGTTTGAAGAGCATTTGAGATAAGGTTGGTCGCAGAGGGTTACAGTCAATGTGGAGAGAGTTAATGTTTTCTCCCTTGTTCGGTATTATTGGCCCTTGTTGCATTATACAACTTTCATTTGAAGACTATGAGTCTTTCAATTTCCAAGTTCAAACACGGTTTAAACTTGGTTGACATTCTGTAAATTTTGAGTTAGGCCCATTACGAGGCATGGAAAAAGAAGCGTGATAAATACGAGTCAAGATGAAGATTTGTGGGGAGTGTCTCGCATTTATCAGACACGTTGCTGGCACCTTAGACGAGAATCGATGAGCAATCAAAAAAGGGCCAAAACAAGCCCGACGTCGAACGAGGAGCATCGGTTCATCAAGATGATGTGACAGACGATGTCGTGAAGAGGTGAATGGGACATTATGACCTCACGACGTGTTCTCCTATTTGGCAGTCGCAATTTAAACTTCAAGCTGGATTGCTTCTCCCAATTGGACAATAATTATTCTAAGAATATTTTAGTATGATTAGAACTTTAATCTAAGCATATTTAAAGGGGTCATTATATCCTTGTTTTGATATGCCAATCAACATTGGCTTTTCTTTGATGGCAACAAGATGTAGTCACATATGAGTTTTAGTGAGAGCTTCGTGGTAATTATTGAGAGTATTTTTATACCCCTTTTGTGAGTATTCTGTGAGGTTTAAGGTTTTATTTATTGGTTTGCTCATTGAGATTTTGAGCTTTATTTTTAGGGTTTGGGATTGTACTTTTAATACTTTTATGTTTATTTTCTCCATATTGTACTCTCATTTATTTACTCATTTAGTGAAAAGTCAAAGCCTCCTCATGACATGAAATGGGCAACAACCCTAGTAGAAATACTTGAATGTGTCGTCCACCCTAGTCTTATTTTAAATAGGATCTTATTTTTTTTCTATTTGAAATAAACCACTACAACTCAACAAGGGTTCTACCTTCTCTTTCTATAAATAGATGACACAGGTAGAGTTATTAACACAACTTTGAGAGATTGTTATTCTGCAAAAATATAGAGAGAATTTATTCTCAACTATTACATATATTTTTCCTAAATAACAATTCTACCAGTTTCAATTAAGAAGATAGGATTTTCGTTTTCACCCTAAAAGGAGAGAAAACTTTTTCTAGTTTTGTGTTTCGATTCAATTGGTTCAAGCTTACATTCAAAGTAATTCATGGTATGAGAATAACGGAGAAGATCGTCTGGTTGAAAGTTAGGAACAACAAACGTCCGTTAAGTTGTAAACATAGGTACGAATTCGGTTAAGATTTATTGCTATAAATATCACAAACCGAGTTGGTTTTCAAAATTTTTAATTTTTCGCTATGCAAGAAAATTGTTTTCAAACTGAAATTTTCCAACATTAAGGACTTAAATTGTAATTAGCCAAAGGTACAAAATGGAAATTAAACCATTTTGGAATATGTGATAGTGGATGATGATGGGAATATCATTAAGATAGATTAATAGTTAATTAAGTTAAACAAATCATGATTTAATTAATTAAGTAAGCTTAATTAACAAATAATCAAGGTATAAGAGGCATAAGTTAGTGGGATTTTTCTATCTTCTTCCTTCTCCTAGTCGACCAAACTTTGAAAACCTAAGAAAAAAACCATTTTTGAAGCTTTCAACTTTCGGTTCTTGATTGGTAAGTAATTTTAAGTCATTTTCTTGTCATTTTTATGTTTTTTAAGGTTATAAGAGCTTGATTTAGCTAGCCCATGTACCAATTTGTAAAACTGTTAAAGTTTTTAATTTTTTCCATTGTTGATTTCTTGAAGAATTTCATGTTAAATTGATAGATTTTAAGCTTAGATTATAAAGAAGGACTAGATTGTAAAGTTTAATTATTAGTTTTGCACATAAGGACTAAAGTGAACAAAATGTGAAATTGTTATGAAATTTTGCTATAAATAGAAATTAGAGGGTCACTAATGAATGTAATTGAATTTTGTTTTTAAATCGAGTCTCAAAATTAAAAGATATGGTTATTTCAAGTTTAGGGACTAAATTAAATGAAATGTAAAACTTTAGGGGTATCGAGAAATGAAATTATTTAGGTTCATTCATGTCATGGAATAATGTATAAATGTTTGATATTGATGGATTGAATGGAATAATCATATAGATCAAGAATTATATCAAATCGAAAGTAATCAAAGAAAAGCTAAAATTCCTTATTAGTCCCTGAAGGTTCAACTTGTTTGGTGTTTTGATCAGGTAAGTTCATATGGTATTTGTTTATATAGGTTGTTGTGTATTTGATTTGTAATTATATATGTATTTGGTTGTGAATTGGTTCAAAAGGCTAAAATTGGACTAAATTGTAAAGAAATGTTTACATGAGTTAAAGATGCCAGTGTGAACTTAGTAAAGGTTAGGATATGATTGGCATGACAATAGGTCTTATGCGCACTTGTATGGGATTGATTACATTTTTTACTGAGGCCTTGCATTTGTTGTGGATCCTCAAATATGTGTGACATGGGTTTAGCTCTGATGACTAACTTGATATTGTTATAAAGGTTTAGCCTGGACGAGTAACCTGACATGTATATATATTCAACTCGGACGAGCAACTGGTATGGTTTAGATACATGTGCATCCGAGTCCATTTACTAGGGTTCATCGGGCAAAAATAGTTTATATGAAATAAGAAATTGAAATGAGATATAATGATCTTGATGCTCATACAAAGAATTATTGAATTGAGCTTGAACAATGTATTGGAATATTGACTTTGACATGTATGCAATTGTATCATCCCTTGATTGAATAAGTTTTGAGTTTTGTTAATTAAAATGACATGAATTGGCATGATATGTGATTGTGGTATCATATGGTTACATTACAAGTTAAAGTTCACCTTGTTGATGTTTGATTTGCCATGTATAGCCAAACCATGCCAAGTTATAATAGCTTATTGTATTTAGATAAAAGATAAGATAAGTTTTGTTTAATGATTGTGAACTTACTAAGCATCTTATATGCTTACCTAGTTGTTTTCCCTTTGCCTTATAGATCGTTACCTTGCGAAACTCGTCAAGTCGGATTATTTCGAAGCTCACACTATCATAGCATCAGAAGTTATTCGAACATTTTGAGTCTAGGGTTGTGGAATGTATGTAAGTGTTTGGAGTAATCTTTAATGTATAAAGTCTTGATGAGTTGAAATTAGTAATGAATTTGGTATATGATGATTTTGAATGTTGTTTGTTGAAACCCAATTTTAACCGGGCCTAAGCTTTGGGTCAAACTTTTGATTTTAAATTAGGTTTAAAATGGTTTTAAATTTATTTTTAAATTTAAATTTATCTATTTTTAAATTTAAATTTACTTTAAATTTAAATTGAATTAAATTTGAAATGATTTAAAACTTAATAATAATTAAAAAACCCAAAATAAAATACAAAATAAATGTCCAAATTACAAACCCAACTTTAAAGCCCAAATCAAATGTCCAATCACAAGGTTCAAGTTTACAATTGGGCCAATTGACCTAAATCCCTTAAAACTAAACAGAGAATTGCTCATCTGCTACCCCAGCCACTTGCCTTTAGCCACCTCCATCTTCAGCCAACCACATGCTGCCACGTCAGCACCGACCAGCTTCAACTTGAACTGCCATCGTTACTGCCAAGCCAACCTGCAAAAAAGAAAAACAAGACCGGCATTTAGTTGAAAAACAACAAAATATGATGATTGTAAATATGGCTATAAAGCCAGAATTGAGTCTTGTAAAGGGGTTACAATTCTGATTCTTTATGAACATTACAAATTAATACCAGCAAATAGACTTTCAAAACATTGGCAAATCAAAGCAGGATTAGATAATAGCAAGCAGAAGCACCAAACGTTACCAGAACATAAAGCAATGAACACTTGCAAAGGTACATTAAATACATGCGTTAATTATTTGTTTGTTTTTTTGTTTATTATTCAAACTTCGTAACGTTTTCATTATAAATATTATACATTAATATACCTATTAAACATATTACTACTGTCATTTATTGTTCTTAGTTATTTCAAACGTTTTAAACATAAAATATATATATATATATATATATATTAATTATTACTTGTTATATTAATTTCACTTATCTGTTTCCTCAAACACGCATTAAATACATATTAAATATTAAATAATAATAATAATAATCAGGGCAAGACGAAAGAGCATATCTGTTCCAGCCAAAACCGTCATCGTCGAAGCCATGAGCGGTGTTCCACCGATCTATCCATGATCGCAAAGGCCCCCTGTTTGTTCGAACGCGTGCAAAATAATACATGACAATAACAAAAAGGGCCGTTTTTAAAATGAAATCTCTAACTCTAAAAAACAATAATATTGGTAATAAGGAAATATCAAAATATTCTAGATCTGAAAGGATCTGGACAGATCTAAGTCCTTTCTTTTAAAAAGGGGATTTTCAAAAGAAAAAATGGAAAGATTTTGTCATATTTTGGATTTGGGGTTCTAAAACTCGATTTAAAATGATTTTTTTTTATATACTATATAACTAATAAGAAATAAAAAAAATAAAAAGGAAAGTTATTACATGTAACCACCGTAGAACGGCGACGATCGGCGATCGCGGAGATGGACGACGCGTGGCTGCTACGCGCATGAAGGACCGATCGGAGTTTGGTCGGCCATGGAGGGGGGTGAGAGAGTTTGAGAGTTTTTTTTTTTTTTTTTGAAGTTTTTTTTGAAAAGAAAGGTGAAAACGAAATTAAAGGAGGGGTTTGGTATTTAAGGAGAACCAAAACGACGTCGTTTTGGTCCTGGCTCTTAACCCTCAAAATGACGCTGTTTCATGCTCAGACCCATGGCCCGATCCGACCTGACCTACTCTGACCTCAAGATCCGCTTGTTTTTGAAAAATGGTATATTTATGCATTCGATCCTTCCACTTTTTTTGATTTTACAATCAGGTCCTTTTCATATTTTAATTAATTATAAATTCGCCCAATAATTTCATTTCTTATTCAATTTGAACCTTTGACCTATTGAAAGCCCAGGAAGCTGCCACGTGTCATTAATTTGGCTTATTTATGCAATCGGTCCTTCCCCTTTTATTTTTTGTTTCAATTTTGCCCTTAAATCAAGTTTTGTTTTATTACAAAATTGGCCCAAAAATTTTAAATGATTTTCAAATTAGTCTCTTGACTTCAAAACACCTGAGAGGCTGCCATGTGTCACCATTTTTTGGTTTTATTGCCTTGGAGGTCCCTAACATATCCAAAAATTACATTTTGACCACCAATCTTTTTAAAAATTACATTTTTACCCTTGAACTTCCTAAAATTCCATTTTTTAACCCTAAACTTTCTAAAAATTACATTTTCACCCTTAAAATTTCCAAAAATTACATTTACCCCTAAATTTTCTAAAATTCCATTTTAACCCTAAACTTTCTAAAAATTACATTTTCACCCTAAAATTTTCCAAAATTCCATTTTAACCCAAGCTTTTTAAAAATTACATTTTTGGCCCTCGAGCTTTCCAAAATTCCATTTTTGACACTAAATTTTCCAAAAATTACATTTTACCGCTAAACTTTCTAAAATTCCATTTTGACCTAAACTTTCCAAAATTACCATTTTGCCCCCTCGAGTGTCCAAAATTACCGTTTTACCCTCAGGCATCCAAAAATCACATTTTGAATCCGTCTGTTCTGTTTTTCTTTCTCTTCAATATTTATATTTAATTTTTAATTATTATGCTTTCGTATTTCATTTTTTTATTTTGTATATTTGATTTTTGTATATAATTTATCTGTCTAATCCTTTTTTGGTCTCGTGTTATTTAAGCTTCTTTATCAATTGTTCGCTCATACTTAAAATTGCACATTTGTTTTCAAAGTTATTTCAAAACCGAGGTAATATTCTTTTCGTATGAAAACTTCGAGAAATCATGCCTTAATGTGTCGGGTGTGATTTCCCGTATAACTCATACAAATCGAACATCCTCCTCCAAGCTTTTTAATGCTTGTTAACTTCGGGATTCTGGGAACGTCATGTCCTAATGTGTTGGTCAAGACTTCAATTCTCTGCGAAAATCGAATCAAACAGGCATCCTTTCTTCAAATCTTTCTAAGTCATGCGTTCGAAGATCGTATTTTAAACTCAACACGAAATTTCAAATTTTCAAATACATATATATATATATATATATATAAATAATTTTAAAACAAAACGAGGCAATGTCTTTTCGTGTGAACACCTCGAAAAACCATGCCCTAACGTACAGGGTGTGATTTTCGTAATTCATGCAATTGAATATCCTCTTTGAAATCTTTCAAAACGTCCTTCAATTTTGAAAATTCGAGAACGTAGTGCCCTAACGTGTTGGACACAACTTCCAGTTCTCATAAAGATTCGAAACATGGAGATGGATTTCCTCAAAAAGGGTTTTCTTTGAAATCTTGCGAAGTCTAAAGACAAAAGATCGTATTTTAAATTTTACTCGAGTTTTCAAAGTTTTAACAAATCAAGACCCGAAAGTAATCAATGTGGTAACAATTTTGGGCGTACGAGGGTGCTAACCCTTTCTCATGCGTAATCGACTCCTGAACCTGTTTTCTGGATTGTGAAGACCAAAATATTTTTTTAAAAACGAATTTTAAATGTTTTGTGGTGATCTAATCACACCAAATAAAAGATTGGTGGCGACTCCCATTTTTTTGAATTTTAAAATATTTTTCGAGACTATTTTTCTTTAAAAAAAAAAAAAAAGGGTTTCGATATTGTTCATGGAAAGTGATTTGGTTAATGTTTGATTTAGCATTGTTTGATGCTTTTGGGAAGTTGAAGCATGAACCTATTTAGTTTGGTATGTTATGTTGGTTATGGTATGTGAAATTGTAATGCATGATTTGGCAATAATTGATGCCTAGTTGAAATGGTATGTTTGATTTCATACTTCAGAGATGCGTTGGAGAGTGCTTATTTTGGTTCAAGTTTAATGCCTATAAACCATTAAGGTATATAGTGTACACATGTGTATGAAAAAGTAAGTTTCAAAGTAACATAGCATAGGTAAGAATTGGTATTTGAATGATTTAGTTGGTATGCCCTAATGACATTGAAATGTTTTAAGTGTTGTTGATGTTTAAGTAGTGAAAGTCTTGATGAGAGGTTGAACATGAATGTTGAGCTTGTTTGGCTTGTTTTTGGTATGTTTTAAATCAAATGAAGTTAATTCTTGATGCATATATTAAAAGGTTTGCTGGAAACAATTGAAATAGGTACTAAAAGGTTCATTTTTACCAAAACCAAGGTCTACGTCTCAATGACCATCCTCCCTCATTGCAATGTCGATTGGCAGTAAGTGACATGGTGACATCGAGTGGCATGAGGTTGTAACGTGACATACTATTTTGGCGACGTCATGACATGGAAGAGATGACATCTCAATATTGGCTTTGAACTTTTAAAACTTTGCAATTTAGTCATGTTCTGTGCTCGAGTTGACAAAAGAGCTTTTGTAAGCTCGTATAAGACCTGGATATGATTGCTTAACATAATTTAAATGTGATTAACCCTTAATTGAATGTGAATGTATGTATACTGCAAAATTTGACTGTAATTCCTTCAGCAACAAATGTAGTATCATGTAGCTCGGACCCGAAGATCGATAGGGCAAGAGGTGTTACAAGGGAACTGATGGTACGGACCATTTGTTGACCTCCTTATCATGGGGCATGATACCCTGTTCCTTTATCGCTTACCTAGGGGCTTGTTTGCCGTTGTACCGAGCATTTGCATGGGGATAAGGAATTGCACGGAGGGTAAGGGTTTTGGCACATGAGGGTAGAGGGCCTGACACTGCCTTGCTAAATCTCGTCACTCTCCGCAAACCTATGAGCGAGTTCTTATAGGTGGAAAGCTTGTATAGGAGTTGTTGATGATGTTCTACTTGAGGAATTGGTAGGTGGTGCTGGCAATGAAGGCATGGATAGCCAGATTATCAAAGATTCCCTTGTTACCATGGTGGTCGTGTTGAAACTCCGAATAAAGTCTTGGAGGGTTTCAGCCTCTTTTCAATGGTTGGACATCAGATAGGCTGAGGATTGTTGCAGGGTTTTGTTAGCAAAGAAACGACTCATGAACAAACTGGTCAACTAGTCAAAATTGTGGATGGAACCTCTTGGCAGAGACAAATACCATGCCTAGGCAGTTTGGGAGAGGGTCATAGAGAAGGCTTGAAATTTGATTTCATTAAAGGCCCTTAATATGTTCACATGGTTGTTGTAATAAGCCAGGTGATCTTTTAGGTCCCCTAGACCAATCATGTGAGACCTTAGGAAATTTGAAGAAGGATGAGAGGTTGTAAGCCAACATTTCTAAAGCTAGATGTTTATTAGAGTAACTCCAAGAGGCTTCATTTGTACTAACCCCCAAAATTTTTACAACAATTCCTTTTTCAATGCCGACAGCTCCTTCAAGGAAGCATCATTAACACGGGGGCCTCAGTCTTGGGGATCAGTCGAACACGTGTTATCACCAAGGGGATTATTCCACTACCTCTGGTCATTTTACTTGTGGAGGGTGGATCGAGCTATTTCTTCATCTTGTGGTTGGTTATCCCTTCTGATAGCGTCCTTAGTTGCCCTAAGCTCCTCTATTAATTGCTCATTTTGGTCTTTTTTTGGTTTAGCAAGCGTTGGTGCTTTTGTTGTTATTAAAATTGAAGTTGCTCCTCAATAAGTTGTGCTTCTAAGTGGCACATCTTCTCTTGTATCTCAATGATTTGCTGTTAAGAGCCAAAATTTTGATGTTGAGAGTCCTAGTTAGCAATAGTGGTTTGGAAGGTAAGGTAAACCACTAAGGTGGAAGAGTGTATTGGTAGTATGATGGGAGAGTATCTTTGGGGAGAGAAGATAGAGCACTATGTGGAGTTTAAGATAGGCGTGGTGCCGTTTGATTAGGATTGAAGGTTGGTTGCTTTATAACCAACGCAAGTGGCTAAGTTTGCGTTTGGTTTGAAGGAAGCTCTATTGCAAGGTTCTCTAGGTTTGTTGGATTAATAAGGGTGTTAATTGAATAGGGAGCCATGCGGTCTACATTCACCATACTAATTATTGTTATCGGTGTCTGTAAGGGAAAAATAAGGAAAAGATAGTGGTGGCGATAAGGAGGTTCATTCGCCTACGACAAGCGAAGAATCAAAGTGATGAAAAAGGAGGAAGAGAGGAGAAAGGAAAAGGAGGTTGTGTTAAAGGGAGAAGATCCCTTTATCGTCATGTATTGGGGTATTTATAAGCGAGGAATCTCTTGTCTAGTTACGTCATGTCACCGACAATTTCAGGATATGGAAAACATGTTGTCGACCAAGTAGCAAGGTCGTTATACATTAGTTGTCATCAAGTGAAGTACGACTTTAACATTCCCTTTGCTAAAGTAGTATAAGGTTGTTAGGCCTCAATGGTACCATAACAATATCTTCTTGATAAGTGTGCGCTCGCTAAAAAATGGATAGCCTAATGGAGGGTGAGGCATACAGGTGACAAGTCACCTAGTGATCAGTCGGATGATATAAGGCGGATGGTCATTTGTAGAAGTTTCTCAAAAAATTTCTTGTGATGCCACGTGTCTAAATCAAATAAGAGCAATTTTCTATTATGTGGACCTTGGATTTGTATTTAATGCTCTAATATTGATTTCCAGGTGAAACAATTTTCGTCACAGAGGTATTTCAAATTACTCATTGTTGTTTATTTAATTACATAATAATTTAAAAGTAATATAAAAAAGAGAGGACAAAACCCAATAATGAGACCCCACGTGCAAGTAAGACCAAAGAAGAAGCAAAGGAGATAACAAACTTCGAGCTTCGGCCTTTGGGTGAGAATGAGATAAAATACTGAACACATAGATACATAAATAAGGCTTCTTTCCCCTTCACCAAAGAAAAACATCACACGGAACACAAGACTCTTGTTTTTCCTTCTTCTTTGTTATGTGGTGTCTTTGATAGTTTGCACAATTTCGTTTCATTTCATGCGAAATGCTATCTTTGTCTAACTCACAACACTAACCCATTTTTTCCATCCATCCATTTCCCTTTGCTTAATGGTTTTCTCATCTCTAACTCTATGGGGGCTCAGAAGAGCATCCATGCAGGCAAAGGTCAGTTTTTTTCCCTTTTTTTGGGGGTTAAAGTGTCAGTCACATTTTTTGCTTTATTCTTAATGAAAAATGATAACTGTTGATTTTTATATGTATGTATAAATCTTTTGTTTTGTAATGACAGCCAAGATTGATGTTAATGTTGATTTCACCCACAAGATATGTGCTTCTATGATGCTTCCTTCTTTAAGGTTTTTACTTCTTGCTTCAATCTTTCTTTCTTTTTTATTTGTCTTGTTTATGGGATTTTAGTTAATGGGTTTCAGTGATTAATTAAGTTGTTTCACTTTATTATCTTACAGGAACACCGGCAGTCCTCTATCCCTAGTAATTGGCAGGTATTGTCATTTTAGGTGATAATTCCGTACTTGTTTTTGTCTTTGTCTCATTGCTATTAATAAAAATAACTCTGTGTTGGTTGGTGAGTTAAATGTGGATGAAGAAGAATTGATGAAGAATTTGAGTTTCCTTATGTCAAATCAGATATTTGTTATTTCTTTTTTTATCTTTGACAAAAGATATTTGTTATTTCAATCTGTACCTAATAAGGGATTGCAAATTAGGGCACAAATTGTATTTGTAAAGATAGCTACTTTGGTTAATTGAGTTGGGTGGCTACTGAATTTAGATTTTGGTATTAGTCCAATAATTGGTTCTATCTGTTTGTTTCAGTCTTTGCATTAAACACCCAAATTTATTTGGTGGAAGTGAGAAGCTTGATGTATCATGGGATAAGGGTTTATATGATTCAAATATCTTGGTAGCTTACAGGAGGCCTCGACCACAATGGGTTGCTCAACAATGTTTTGTTATGCAGGTATGTAGTTGATGCTGTTTTTCTGTTTTTGCCATGGCGTTTGCGGATAAGTAATAAACAGAAGGGAAAAGTTTACATCAGTATTAGGATTGCTGTAGTTTCTATTTAACAAAACCGAATTGTGAGGCTGGAGCGTGGATATACTTCTTATTTATAATTATTTGTCCCAGCACTCACTTTCACCTGAGATTGGAGTCCATGGTATACCTGTGGACAATTTCTCTCGTTCGGGGAGTGGAGGTGTGAATTTGTCTCGGTTTTCAGTTGGATTGGATCTAAATGAACCTGCAAGTTCTAAATGGAGCAGCACAACAAGTGTAAAGTTTGAGGTTTGGACAATGCTTGCTGCAGTCATATTCATTACTACCTCATAATCATCAGTTTTCTTCCCAAGAAATGTAATTACTTATAGATTTTTCACTTCACAGAATGTTCGCCTGTTGAGTGATGATGGCCGCTCCATTACCAGAGATCTTGATGGTTTTCCTGTCACTTGCAGGTAAAGATGACTGTTTTTTTTTTTTTCCAGTTCTAAAAATTATGATGAACTGATTGTTGACAATAATTTAATTCTTGTGCAGTGGCAATGCTCATGACAGTATGGTAGTCTTAAAGCAAGAATCTCAATATGCAAAGGCCAACGAGCATAGTTTTTCTCGAGTAATTTTCACATTTCCACCACAACTTGCTTACTGAAATATGCTGTTCATGGATCTTGGATAAGGGCACTCACTGGATGTTTCTACTTATTTCAGTTTAGTATGCAAATAGAACAAGGGATTCCAGTTCTATCCAAGTGGTTAATCTTCAACCGTTTCAAATTTGTTGCATCAAAGGGCGTCAAACTTGGACCGGCCTTTCTCTTGACAAGGCAAGTGATGTTGATTAGAATTCCCGGCTTGACTTCAAAGATTGCATGAATCCAGCTCTAGATTAGGTGTTATATCATTTCAAAATTTTCTTCATTCTTACTTTTTCTCTGACAGCCTGACAGGTGGTTCGATTGTAGGAGATATGGCTCCATATCAAGCATTTGCAATCGGTGGTCTAGGTAGTGTGAGAGGGTACGGTGAAGGTGCCGTTGGATCTGGAAGATCATGTTTGGTTGCTAATACTGAAGTAACATTTCCTTTGGTATGTAATTGCTTTATTATAAAATAGAGGGCACTGCATCTAACAATCTATATTTGTTCTGTTTCACACACCTATCTTTGATAGCTGTTTAATGGGCATGTGTAACTGCTATAGTGCTGTATGTACCATTTGAAATTTCTTTAACTTCAAAAGATGGCTGTTAGATTAAGAGAGTGATTAGAAGCCAAACCAAACTGAAAATTAATAAACGTACTGATAATTTTATTTTAAAATATAGGAATTAGTTGTCTTTAAATCAAATCTGGAATGATGAAATTCCTATACATGCTACACTCAAAGTACTTAATGGTATGTATAAAAATTATATTGTAATTTTGATTTGATTATATCAATTAAAAAAAAAAGGCCCTGAAAAATCCCAAGAGGTAATTGAAAACCAAGATTGTCTTCCTGCTATTCAGTTTTAAAATTTGTGAATAGGAATTTTTGTTTGTGTCATTGCATATGTGTTGACTTAATTTTGCTGCATTCAGAGCAAGATGTTGGAAGGTTCTGTTTTCCTGGACTGTGGAACTGATCTGGGTTCGGGTCGGCTTGTACCTGGTGAGTCCCATTCATCTACTTGCTTATGAAGTTGTGCTCTTGATATGCTTCTAGTTTTAACTGAACATTGTTTCTGACCTTTAGTTAATTCTCAACTAGTTGCATTGTGTATCCCATGTTTAAAACAGCCTGATTTAGCTTTCTGCAACTCAGCTTTTGTATTTATCATATGACTGAACACCCCGAAATTCGTCAGTGCCAGCTGATATCCCCGTCACTAGAATATATGGTTGTTCAGTGGGGTAGTTGATTTTAGATTTTAGGTTCTGGTGATGTGATGCAACGAATCTTGAATCTTGAATCTTGAATCTTTGAGCTTGTGGATAAAGCATTCCAAGTCATTTTTCTAATCTCTAATACCTTGGGGGCTTTTAGAGAACAAATTATTCCTGTAACATCGATTTACTTCGTGTATGCCTTAGGTATGTGAAGTTAGACATTCTTGCTATTCTAGGAACTAAACTGCCATTCCGGTTCAATTAACGAGTTTCAGGAAATCCAGCCATGAGACAAGGCAAACCAGGATCTGGAGTTGGGTTCGGATACGGTCTTCGGTTCAAGTCTCCACTTGGTCATCTCCAGGTTGATTATGCCATCAATGCCTTTCAACAGAAGACTCTATACTTTGGCGTCACTAATCTTGCATCTTGATTTCACTTTAAAACCATACACAAGCTCCCAAATTTCTTCTACTTCTTATTTCATTGTGTAGCGGAAAAAGAAAAAGAACAAGAAAATGACAAGATTGGGGGACGCTGCACACTGACATGTTGATTCATGGAGAAACACTTGAAGTCTTGCCCCATAGGCCATAGCGTAGTTGCAATTTCGTGGGGGAAAAAGATGATGGCGTCATTGATTGTTAAAAGCAGTAGAGACAGGTAGGAACATTGGAATTAAACGGTGTGGAGGCAGAGATTCTTTCCACAAATAGAAGCTGCTCAATACCCACTTCAGTTTCTTGTTTACATTTATTTCCCTTAACTGTAACAAAATTTTCAAACCTTCATACACTCATTTTTCACTTTCAAAACATGATATTCAGTAGAGGGCACAAAATCAAAATTATAAAACCGCACCCATTTTCTTTTATACCAGTCCATTTTAATAAAGAAAAAATCACTCAACTTTTTACTCGTGAACCTCTAAGAAGGATGAATTAAACATTCTGTAACATTTAATCACCACTGATTACAACATTAACACATGAAATCTACTGACCTTATTGGCTTATTACCATGACAAACCAAGCCAAGCCAAACCAATCTCAACTCTGCCACGGAGATGGAGCAATTTTATGACAGGAAAATAAAGCCATTACGTCTCCTGCTGTAATTCAATATATATATATATATATATAATATATACTATATACATACTATAACAGGACCTGGGTGGATGGCAGCCCCAACAGGTTTGTCTTCACAAATACTTCCTTACAGATCAACCGCCTGTGCCAATATTTTTTGTAGGATTTGAGTCCCCACGTCCGTTGGACTTGGACCTGTCCTTTATTGGCTTGTTAGAGCCTGGTGTCACTTTTGCAGCAGTTTTGCCTGGCTTACTGGTTTTAGATCCAGTTCCTTCACCTGCTCAAATCAAAACAGTGAAAGAATAAATTAGCAAAATGCAAAATGAATACAAGAGGGACACTATCGTTATGCATTATTGAACCTGGTCAAACCTAAAATTAGCAGTAAGCATAGAACAATGAACAACAGTGATATCCATTGGGCTCCCTGGAATAATGTGTCAGAGCAACATTCTTACATCACGTGATTCTTTTGACAACGGCCGGCATGAACCAGAAAATTTAATGTTAATAATCAAGGATCAGAGGGTTGAAAATTATCATGCATTCACCATTGGCAACAAACAAGCATAACCAATTGCCATTCCACCCAGTAGAATGGTTTACATCGAGGAGAATATACCTATATATTGTGGACAAGAGAAGAGAAACTTACCACTGTTAGGTAGAGACAATCTCTTCTTCACCAGTTTATCTGATTTTATGGACCTCTCCTTAGGATTGCTGCGAGATCTTGAAGTAATAACAGGTTTTGAGCCAGCTTCTTCACCCAAATCTTCTATGATTGGTTTGGATTTTGGCTTGGAAGATAATGCATTGACCGCTTCTACCACATTTGCTGACTTACCAGGTGGAGAATCACTCCCTTCAGAATATGACAGACCTACTTTTAGATTTGACAGGTTAGCATGAAGATTCGATGCAGCTGGCTTCTTGATAGCAGGTTTTATCTGAGAACTGGCACCATTCTTTCCCTCTGCAGAACCATCCTCACAGGCCACTACTCCATCTCGAAGATTAATGTCGAGAAAACGATTCTCCCATGGACGTACAGCCATCCATCTCTCCAGCCAGTTCCAACCCCAGCTGCCTTTATCTGGTTCAAATCCAGCAGGCACAGACTGTTGTCTTGATCCTGCTTGCCACTGCAGAAACCAATCTCAACTATTAACACTAGCTTGAATGAGATCAGTAATTGACGTGATTCTAAGACAACAGTACAATCAGGTGATTAGTAGGGCTTAAGCAGTATCAGGCAATAAAAGAATCAGGTGATTGGTAGAAGTTTTGTCACAATATTTTGGCTACCAACATCAACTGTCAGAGGAGGTCGATGCTAATAACAAGGACTTGAGAGATGAGACATTGACCAGATAACAAAATTTACTGAGATAAAAAATGAACTGTTAACAACAGATGTTCAACCCTTCAGAACATTAAGAAAGCAGACAAGAATGAAAACAATGTAAGAACAGTTTCCACATTTGCATGGAACTAGTGGACAAGATGCAATTGTGATTATCAAGAGGCAAGAATCAAACAATATTTTTTATAAGTAAAAAGTAGAAAATAAACATTTAACAATAGATAAAAATGCATGAATTTATTTCAAAATATGGATTCTGTTTAATAGCCAATCACTTTGTTTAGCCATATGCTCAGATTGGAGAAAATAGAATTTTCCTATTTATTATGTGATTTCACTTTATAACAACTTCTCAAGAAGCCAACAAAATTGAAGTAGGAAATGAAACAAAAATATAGAGCCTAAGTATCCAAAATCCATTTCTCTTTCCTCTTCCTATATCTTCTCCTTCAGTTAAAAGGAAAGTATTTACACAGAGCTTGCTCTCTTTATCATTACAAGTACACCTGTCCCGAGTGAGTTCTTGAATAAATCCACTAAATTGAAGCAAAAAACACATGCTTTATTGAAGAAAGAAACTGTAGATATATCATATAAGGTGGTACTAAAGACAACAAAATTTTAGCACAGAAATATCTTGATCATCAAATTTTTAAGTGGAGATTACTTCAGAAGTAGGAAAGAATATCAAGAGTGGTTAATTAGAAGGTTCAAGAACCATCAAAAGGCTTGACGCTCCAACTACCAAAAAAGCATGCTTGAGCATGTTATTGCTATACCTTTTACCATTTCTAACTCAACTGATATGGCAAATTTCAATTCATCTCCATTGAAAACATATTATGAAATTGGAAACGCTTTCTCCCTCATGCAATCTGAGCACAGATTTCAGGGGTAGAACATTCATTCCTAAAATGATAAAAGCTTCATAGGACTGTAAAATTTGCTGCTTTATCAGTAAAAATGGTATATTATCATATCTTACCTGATGAGCCAGAGCATATGCCATGGCTCTCTCACGTTTAGCTGCAGCCTCCTGCCTCTTTAGTAACTTGGCTTGAATTTCTTCAACAGATCCTATACTATCGCACCACCCTTCCTGCATTTAATCAGAAACCACATGAAGCATTCAGCAAACCACCAACATCTATGCTTCAAATATGAGAAAAGAAGGGATAATCTCATTCTGAAGTCCCAACTACATAATAAAATCTAGCATAGAAAACTTGTCATTACAAGCTACAATCTTTTTACTTTAGTCAGTTGCATTCTAAATGAGATTTGACTCACAAAAGTTATGTAATTCATCAGCTTTACACAAAGGAATAATATGATGCCACATCAGAATCCTAAAATTTAAATCTTAAAACAATGAGTACACACACAACAGAAATAAACAGAAAACATGCCTGCATGAATTGAACTCTATTTCATGAGCGCATGTGAACAAATAGTTGTGCCAATTTATGGGAATAACAAATTAAGAATTTAATGTTTTTCACCTCTATTTCTTTAACGCGAGCCTCATCTGCAAGTTGTTGCTGAAGTTTCAGTTGGGCAGTTTCACTTTCTAATGTCAGTCGAACACGCCTTGCTCTTACGCGAGCCTGAACTCTCACCAAAGCTTGCATGCAGCGAAGGGTCATTGCAGCTTGTTTTCTTACAGCATGACCCCTCACCAGGGCTTGCAGTCTGACCAATCCTTTTAAGGCTCGGAGTGCTCTTCTAGCCTGACATTTAAGTAATATACATTTCAATTCCAGCAGTCGAAAGAATTATGAATTTAAATTACTTATTTAATTATAGTTCAGGTAAAGGGAAAATCATTAGAAGTTGGGCCTTTCTTGTTATGAATAAATTTGTAATCTACGCAGTTAGGAAGAAATGCAATAAATTCTATTTTATATTTTTATAAATAGCCTTCAAACTGTAACCTCAGTTTATGGTGTGATAGACAAAAAGAAAATAAAGAAAAATAACATGAATAAATCAACTAGGCATCAGTAATTAGACCTACTGTACTGCCTATACCAATTAGCATAGACAAATCACATCCACAAACATATGCACATACAGGATGCATAAAACACGTGAAAAGGAGTGCTTGTTGAAATGAACTCACTATAGATCCAACAAAAAAAAAAGCAACACCATCCAACCCATTCTTTCTGTCCCTTATTTCAAAAAGAATTTTGGGCGCAGCAGGGTTTTAACCCTGGTCTTTAGGGTGCCAACAAGGGGTTTGACCACTGCTTCAGTATGTTGTTGGCCCCTTATTTCATTTTTTGAAAGTTCCAATTATCCCTTTCCCAGAATAAAAATATTTTCTACATTTTAAGGAAATTCTTTTAACTTATTCCTAGAAGTAGCTCTTTCTTTATTAAGATAAAGGAGGTTAAATCAAATGCACAAGTAATGACTTGAACTTCATGAAACTCTGCAAACCATCCCAAACAACTTGGAACAGAATGAGGATTTTAAATTCTCATTTGACATGGCTAGGAGATACAAAAGTGGAACCAATACCAGAAACCCACGGAAAGCTGTTTGTATCCTTGTGGCAGCCCATTCTTCCATTGCAAGTTCATTAAGAGCTGCATCACGCACTTCAACTGAACCAGAGGGGAAGCCAGCAGCATCTGCAATTGCACAAGTATTAGCATCTCTGGCTGCCGAAGCAGCATTCTGATCCAACTCTTCTTGAAGTTTATCTGTGTCAAACTCAACAAAATGCTTTCTTCGGTGACGAAATTTTCTAGTAGCTGCCCTCTGTAACAAACAAAGACCAAAAAGTATTAACTAAAAACATACTTAAATGGAGGTATACCTTAGATCAATCACATTTGAGCACTAATTTATTAATGTGCCAAAATAATGTATACATACACACACATGCAAACACAAGACAAAGGATATTCTAAAATATCCAACTTTGATGACTTCACCTGTCAGACTTGCTATTGCCATGAGACCAGAATCGCAATAACAACCTTTATTATGCAGTAGCCAGGTTAAGTTTTTTCTCAATTTTTACTAAACATTTTTTTGACATTGATCTTTGATATTGAAAGTATATATCCAAAACCCACACTTATATCACACATTTATATCACTTTCAATGAAACTACAATGCTTTACAGTAAGGTTTTAAGCAACAAGTCCTGATGTATGCCAGTTATCAACTCATGTTTGCCTTCTACAAGCCACAATAAGACTAGATGAATAGCAAGAAGCATAAAAAAAGGTGCAATTATTCTGATAATGACATAAAGCATCATTGACTAGGATGGATGAAGAGAACAAAATCATATATTTCTTTTGGCTAACAAGGAGAATTGCTGCATGTAAGTTCCCATAAAACACCCCTTTCCATTGTACCAGATAACTTGAGACAATAAGACATCACTTCATTTTGAAGAGGCACACATGATCTGACACAGTAACATACCCAATCTAAACCTCCAAAAAAGGAGAAACTGTTTAGAATATATATAGTTAGTCATACTGACATTTTCTTCCTTCTCTGAGGATTGTGACTTGTCTGTTTTTTTCAAGCCAACCAATGCTTTGATCCATTTTCCTGAGACACCCATGGTACCAACAATGACAACTGAACTAGATAAAGCATACCTGCAAGGAAAATATGCTTGAAAAATCAATCCTATAGTTGCAGTCAATAATGATGCTTCACAAACTACATAGTAAACGAAAACATAAAAGAATGCTAGGCAATGAGACAAACAATTTGCCTGATACTACTTCCTACATATCTGATCCAATGTGGAAGACACATCCAACAATCAATGTAACAAGTGTTGAGCTATTACAAAAATGAATACCATTTCACAACATGATCAGTATGATTTATACGAGAAAGAGTAGTCAAAATCAGTATTACTTTGAAGGAAATTCCCCTATTACCACAAAAGAAGGATATCACTGAACAAAATTAAATCGTAACCAGCACTAGAGGAAAGGGTCAATCCTTTCATGAGCTCTGAAAAGGTAAAAATTCCTTACATATTGAAAGAAACCAGACTAACAATAATAAACAAATGATTGAATACATAAATAAATAAAAAACATCAATCACAACATGAATTACCCAATGTTCTCAGGGCGCTGGGTGCAGTCAAATTCTCAATTTGAATTATAAGATGGCTAAGACTCCAAAATGTATTTGCCTCGACTATGCACTACCGACACAAATAGCATGCCTAAGTTCCATTTTAACAGTCACTTGAACCCTAAGTTCGGTGGCCATACAAATTGGAAGCATCAAACAAGTAGATATAGGGAAGAAAATGGAGTCAAAGAAGTAATTATTGAATGAAGAAAAAAGAGAGAAGGAATTACCATTTTCAATTCACTAACAATATGCAAAGACATTATCAACTAAACTTTCAAGTTTCAATCTTGGGTTGAAGATGAAGGGCCTCGGCTACTTTAAAAGTCTGTCAATTGGTTAATTCGAAGTAAAGCAACCATAAATTCCCCATCAACCTTCTCACTTCAAGCACCCCTGCAAATCGTTGTCACCTCATTAGTAAGGTAGCAACCAAAATTAATAGACACACACACACACACACACACACACACACACACATATAGAGAGAGAGAGAGACACTAAAAGAATTCACATTTTCCATGTAATCTTTTTTTTCTTAATTATAAAAAGGAAATGTCTGAAATTTATTCCCATTATTCATTAATGGATAACCTTTAATTCCTTCCATTAATAAACTGTCCAATTAAAAGACTAATCACTATAAACTGCAATAATTACTCCCCAATTCTTTTTTTGGACGTAATAATTACTCCCCAATTCAGTAATAGATCTTGCAAATTTCAAAAGCTAGTAAACTTTTCAGTGTTGTTCGGGAAAAAAAAGGAAAATCACTGAATCAGCGTCAGATAACGAAAAAAAAAGAGTTGAAAACGAAGCAACAGTACCTTTTTAAACCGCTCGATTGATGATAATATACCAATCGATCAATCAGTCAAATAAGTCAACCTTCAGTCAAAATTCTTGTTTTTTCCTCCCCAAAAAAAGTCAAATTTCACAAAACATAAAGAAGAAATGGGACTCTCAGGAGGGGTTTTAAAAAAAAAAAAAAATCTCTAGAATTTGTGAGGACCGGAATCGGCTAAAGCACGCCGAGGGAGGGTCGTGAAGGAGTGGGGGGAGTGGGATTGGGTTAAAAACACTTAAACTGTAAAGGAACGGTGCCGTTTCGTTACTCATGGTTTAGTCGTTGTCAAACGTGTCCACGACGAGAGGTAATCACGGGACGTGTGTCCTCTTGATTCTAAATTTGTAACGGTACTACTAACCAGCATCATACCATTTTCTATATTAATAATTTTAAAAAGAAGAGAATACAAATTCTACTAGATTTTCTTTTTTACTTGTTTTTGTAAACTGTGGACTTCAATTATTTTTAAAATGTTTTTTGTTTTTGTTTTTATTTTCATTCTATTTTTTAAATTTTAAAAATTACAAATATGTTTGATAAATAAAAATAAAAATTTATTACTAAAATATTACGCTTTTCATAATATTATTTTATTCAAACAAAACTAGATTATAGTGCATAATAATGTGAGTAAAAAAATTATATAATAAATATATTTATTAAAAGTTTACTTAAAAATTAAATGCTGTTTTTATTGAAATGATAAAATTTTAATGATTTTAGTTAGAAGATGACTATAACTCAAATTAAAAGAATTATGATTCAAACTGCATAATCAATTATTTTATGTTGCGATTCTTTAATTATTATATACTTTAATTATAACTGCGATTATGTCACTTGCAGAAATAAACTATTTCTACATACATATATATTATTTACATTATTAATTTTTATAATTTCTTTTATTAAATTGTTGGTTGATTAATTCATGCTACAAAACTAAATCAAAACTCATATAAATATCTCAATAATTTTTTTATTATATAAATAAAAAGGTCCTGGAAAGAGGAATTTGCCGATATTTGATATTCACATTTAGTTTGATTTATTTTGCATAATATCTTTATCTCCAAAATGGTTTTATTTATATAGATAATATTCGAATATTGAGGTATAATTTACATTTTTATTTTTTTATTTTTAATTAATTTTAAAATTACTTTAATTTCATTAAAGTATTTAACAATAGCTATAAATGTTTTGTTAATATTATTATTTAGGCTTAACATACGGTTTGACCTCTAAACAAAATAATTTTTTTCATATTGATTCCTAAATTTTTTATTAAATCAAATAAGCTCTTGAAATTTCAAACTATCATACATATGAATCTTGAAATAAATGGCATTTGCATTTTAAATCAACTAACAGAATTGGAGAATAACATCTGGATACATGGTTTTTTTTTTTTTTTTTTTTACTTTTCAATAACAGTTATTATTTAGATGCAATAATATTTTAATTTATAAAACCATCTAATATTTTTATTAAAATAATCAAATACATAATATCATTTAGAAATAACATATATACCACCAATATCATATATAATAGAAGTACCTATAAATAACAATTGGTAATAACAATATATATATAAATAGCAATTATAAAAATAGCAATAGCATTATAATATCAATGACAATACCATTTTGACATCTTCTTTCACCATGGAATAATATATATACACATGAATCCAACAAGTGATTTCAGTGGAAAAAAAAAAAGTATTCATCTTAAGAGTTTCGAGTTCGAGCGTCTGTGTGTGTGTTGCCAAATGATTAAAAAAATATGAACAAATATAGATTCATTGAAAGTGCATTGCACCGTAAAAAAAAAAACAGTTTATTTGGATTAAAAATGATTTTTAAAAATAAATAAATCCCTAATTTAAACACCCAAATTGAAAAACCAATTTTAGAACACCCAATTTCATTGAAGAACCCAAATTCTAAAAACCCAATTATGAAAACCTAACCCTAACTATTTAATTTTAAAAGCCTAAACAATCAGCCCAATTTGTTTTTAGGAACTATCAAACCCAACCTCAACGAAAAAACCCTAAATGTTCATTTCAATAACCCTAAATAAGATCTACAATATCATCAACAAGAACAAAGATAAAGCCCATGGGATATCCGTTTCCAGAAACATGAACCAAAAACTCAATAATCTATAACAAATTTAAATGAAGTTGAATAATATTTCAAACAAACAAAAAAAAAAAAAAAAAACCCTATTGAAAGGAAATTCCAAACTTTAAATTACTAGTAGCGAGTTTACCACATCATTACAACCGGATAACAGGTTTCCACTCTATATACCCTTCTGCATGATGAAAAATAGATCAACCCTTAATCATTCATAGCCACCCTATAATCTTTGATCTGTTAGAGTGGACTGACCTTCTTCAACGCCACCGCTTCCTTCTCTTTATCTCTTCCATTATTGATTCCCACATCAACAATCATATTATTATGCTTCAAAATTCAATATTATATATGTTTTAGCATTTCTATTTTAAGATCATGTCTGAATTATATATTCAAAAAATACATTATTTTAGTTTTCAAATAATAAACTCAATATTAGTTTTGGTATAATTAGTGGTATATGTATGTGATAATATTTTCATATTTACTTGCTGTTTTGTTATATTAAACAAATTTTATCAGTGTAGTATAAATCGGACGGAATCAAATGATCAAAATGGGAATCAACAAAGGTACAAATTTAATGAGAGGTAAAAATTGATTGATCATGAACACATATGAATCAATTGAACGGACTAAAAATCAATTGAACCAATTTATATAATTTTGTAATTTTATTTATTATTTGAATTTTGAATAATTTATTTCCTTTTGAACATAGTAGATCAACAACTATTGATTTGATGGATTTGAATACCAAAATTCTAAAAACATTAGACTTTAGCATTCAAGATGAGTAACATATATTTTATAGTTACTTATCACAACGAACAAATTCATTACACTAAAATTGAGATCATATTTGAATCTGCTCATCCTGTAATAATGGCATTAAAGAAAAACATCAAGCAGGATGAATTTATGGAAAAAAAAAAATAGTAAAAAACTCCAAGCTAAAAACTGGAAGAGATTATCGAAATTGACATATAGAGTTCTGTTGTCATTTAATCTAGTTAGATGTATTGAGCTGAATGATGATCATGGCGTTGAAATGACGATTAACATACATTGCTCAACTAGGAATACAACAATAGAGATATATGCTAAGTTTATGGATGTCAAGTAGGTGATTCGAGTTTGTCCATATTTCATATTTATATGTGTCATAATGTTCATCAATATGAAACCAGAAGTTAAACAGGATAACTGTGTATTGATTTTATGAAAAAGTGTCGAGGATCGACTCGTATAAATAATGAAATAAAAAAAAGAGAAGAACGAACACAAATATTAAAAGAGATTTCGACTTTTCACTAAATGAGTAAACAACAAGAGTACAATATAGAAAAAAAATAACCTAAATCTATAAAATAATCTACATAATTATTACGAAACTCTTACCACGATTACATCTTGTCGTCTTCCTGATTGAAGGTACAAGACCCTTTAAATAGGCTAAAACTAGAATTCTAATCATATTAAAATATTTCTGAAATAATCAAAATTTAACTAAAAATAAAAAACAGAGTTTAACTGAGAAAATAATACGAGGTTTACCCGAAAAAGCTTGGTGATCTTTGAGAGGCATTCTTCTATAATTGTCTTAGGTTTCAACTTTGGCATACCAATGAAGATTGTTGCCAACCAGTATGCAAAGATTCCATCAATTTTTATCCAGAGACATTTTGTTAAGCATCTTTGATTTCAATTCGATAGTCAACATCATGTGGTATTCTTAATGTCTTGTTTTGGTGGTTTAATTTTAATGTTCTAACACTTCATTTATGTTTTAGGAATAATAATATTAATTTTTAATTTAATTTAGAATGTTTAATTAATATTATATCATTATTGTAATTTATTTTTTTTGTATTTCTTCAGATTTTTTATAAAAATTTGAGCAGTTACAAATGACAGTTTAATTGATTAGTTCGAAAACATCACTTGCTGAATTCTAAAAGGATTAATATACAAAAATACTTGAACTTGATCATTTGTAGTGGTTTGATATTTAATTTTTTTGATTTAATTTATACCTAAATTTAAAAATCGTAAGCGAAGTTAATACTTTTTTTTAGGTACGTGACTAATACCATTAAAATACGTTGATGTTAAAATATGTTAAAGCAATGTTAGTCTGGTACCAAAAAATGTATGGAATTAACTTATGATTCCAAATTTAGGTATCAATTAGGTAAAAATAAAAACCTTTAAGTATCAAGTAGGTATAATTTATCAAATTCAAGTAGGTAGATATATACTGACCCATTCTATGAACATTATTAAAAAAATAAAAAAGCAAAATAAAATCAAGAAGAACGAAGGCATAATGACTTATTTAGTCATCTAACTTTTAAAAAAAATCAAACCCAATGAGTGATTCTAATGAAAAAGAAAATAATATTCATATTAAGAGATCCGAGTTCAAGTGCCTGTATGTATAATATTGTGTGCATTGTCAAAAGATTATTACCATCTAATCACATTAATATATTAAAAAAAAACATTTTAACTTTTCATTTAATTATTTTGACTTCTTTATCATTTAAATTTATGATTTTTTTTATTAAATTACTTTAAAATAAATAAAAAATTAACTAATATTAACTTTAGTTGTGAACATTAACATTTTACATTTTTTAATTTAAAAAAAAATTGCGTGTATGGTATTTAGGTAACAAGTCTAGCAGCATATTCATCTATTTTGAATAACAAAAAATTAAATAGAAGATTAAAATGATTTATAATTTATTATAAAGGTGAGTAAAATTCATTTAGATTCGAAAAATTTGATAAAAAAATTTAAATTTTGAATTAAATAATTTGAGTTAATCGAGTTATTCGGATTAATTTGATTAAAAAATTAAAAATTTCAATTTAACTCGTATATGAATTACATTATTCGAGTTATCCAAAAATCAGAATAAAAAATAAAATTAAGTTGTTTTGATAAATATTTATCCATTAAATTAAAAAATAAAATCATTATATTATTTATATAGTTAAATAATCTTGTATTTTATTTACTAATTAAATAATTTATAAATATAAATATGATATTAAATATAAATAATAAAATTCAATAATTCAATTTAAAATTCTTTAATTAAATTTGATTTAAAAAATATTTTAATATAAATTTAATTATTAAAATAAAATTTATTAACTCCACTAACTTAAAATTTTTTTAACATAGCTTGGATTCCACTAACTCTCTATGCCAAAAAGGAAATTGGAATCGAAAGTCCCGCGGTTGAAGAGAAAGAACCATCTAGATTTCCAATGTATTTATTTTATTTTATTTTATCTTATCTCCTTCGTCCCAAAGGTAAAGAAAAAACAGAGTCAGAGAATTCTAGAGCCTTCTTTATTTTCTCATCCATTCAATCATCTCTCTTATAAATTATATCCCAAACCCAAATCCTCTCCCTCAATCAATTTGAGTGATTCTTTCTTTTTCTTGTGGTCTCCACTGCTTCGCTTTATATAGTTAATTTTCTCTCAAGAACTGAAGAAAATATCGGAATAGATTAGAACTTAAGAAAGATCAAAAGATGTTTGGAAGAGCACCTAAGAAGAGTAATAACACCAGATACTATGAGATTCTGGGTGTTTCGAAGAATGCTTCCCAGGATGATTTGAAGAAAGCTTATAAAAAAGCCGCCATTAAAAACCATCCTGACAAAGGCGGTGATCCCGAAAAAGTATGAGCATTTTTTTCTTCATTTGTTTATTTTATATTGGGATGCTTTTTGATTGATGGCGGGTTGAATGATTTTATTGATAATTCTGCTTCTTTATTTCTTTTTTGGTTTTTGTTTGATTGGCAGTTTAAAGAGTTGGCTCAGGCTTATGAGGTATTGAGCGATCCTGAGAAACGTGAGATATATGATCAGTATGGTGAGGACGCACTCAAGGAAGGAATGGGTGGTGGTGCCGGTGCCCATGACCCGTTTGACATCTTCTCCTCTTTCTTTGGTGGTAGCCCGTTTGGAGGTAAGAAATATCGTTTAACAGTTACCATATTTAAAATTCAAGATGTATGATTTTTGTTAGAAGATCCTGATGTAGGAATAGGTTAAGAAACTTGAAAACATCAATTATTTTGTTTAATGATGTTGGGATCATTACAACTTGCAGTCAAAATATGGTATGTGATCGTTTTCTTTTTAATACATCTGTTTATTTGGTGCACTACTGAAACCTGATGAAAGAGAATCTTACTATAATTGGTTAAGAATATATTATAAAAATAGGGGTAGGGGGTAGCGGCAGGAGTTGTCTAGGGATTGAGCCTGAGTTGGATTTGACGAAGGCTTAAACACAGGTGTTTTTTTCTTACCCCACCTAAGGCTCAGTCGACACTGTTTTAGGAATTTGGGAAATGTTGTTGAACTAGTTCTAAGGGAAGTAGGATATGGTTGAAACTTGAATGATGGTGTTATTGTTGATGATTAGGTGGTAGCAGTCGAGGTAGAAGACAGAGAAGGGGAGAGGATGTAGTTCATCCTCTGAAGGTGTCACTGGAGGACCTTTACCTTGGGACTTCAAAGAAACTTTCTCTTTCCCGGAATGTGATATGCTCGAAGTGCAATGGGTAAAATTGTTTTTTCATTGTTTTTCTTTTCTATGTTTTGCTTTCTGCATTATTTGTTTATGTGGAATGTGTTATTTATGACAGCAAGGGTTCGAAATCTGGAGCTTCAATGACGTGCCCTGGTTGCCAGGGTTCTGGGATGAAGGTTTCAATCAGGCAGCTTGGCCCCTCCATGATTCAGCAAATGCAACATCCTTGCAATGAGTGTAAGGGTACTGGTGAGACTATCAACGACAAGGACCGCTGCCCTCAGTGCAAGGGTGAAAAGGTTGTTCAAGAGAAGAAAGTTTTGGAAGTCATTGTAGAGAAGGGTATGCAGAATGGACAAAAGATAACATTCCCTGGTGAAGCTGATGAAGCGGTATGCTTGGTTTGATAAAATTACATTTTAGCGTATGCACTTGGTCTCTTGACTAATTGGTTGGATTTTGGTGCACTTTGCAGCCTGAGACTGTCACTGGGGATATAGTCTTTGTCCTTCAGCAGAAGGACCATCCGAAGTTCAAGAGGAAGGGAGAAGACCTGTTTTTGGAACATACATTGTCTCTTACTGAGGCATTATGTGGCTTTCAATTTGTTATTACCCATCTTGATGGTCGACAACTTCTAATCAAGTCGAACCCTGGGGAGGTTGTGAAGCCTGGTAAGTTCTTGGAAGTAAGTAATCTCAAGGCAATTTTTTATCAATTGCTTGGTTATAAGTTTGTGAAACTTGTTATTCCAGATTCTTGCAAGGCAATCAATGATGAGGGGATGCCATTATACCAGAGGCCATTCATGAAGGGCAAATTGTACATTCAGTTCACTGTTGAATTCCCTGATTCCCTTAGCCCTGATCAGGTTAAGGCACTTGAGGCCATCCTGCCTCCAAAACCAACCTCTCAGTTGAGTGATATTGAACTAGATGAGTGCGAGGAGACCACACTATATGATGTGAACATTGAAGAGGAGATGAGGAGGAAGCAGCAGCAGCAGGAAATTTACGAGGAAGATGAAGATATGCATGGCGGTGCCCAGAGGGTGCAATGTGCCCAGCAGTGATGATGAAGCAAAAAAGAAAAAACAAGTTGGTATATGGTTTCAAGAGTATTCTTGAAGATATGGAAAACTGGTTTCTCTAGTAATGTAGTGGCAAAGCATGTCTTGCTCAGGTGGTGGATGAGCGGTGTTGTTATTGTTAGCCTGAGAAGAACTCGAGTACTAAGTATTTTTTTATGTCTCTTCGCAAAAGGTCCACATCTTGTAGTGTTTCTTGCTGGTAATTGGAAAGTAGTTAATATGGGAGATAAAGTTCCAGCGAAGACAATTTGCATTCTTCTTATTTTTCTTATCAAGAAAAGTTAAAAGGCAGACAGTCTGCTACGATTGGATATTTACCTGAATAAAAAGAAGACTAATTGTCTGAAAACAGAGAGGCTTGTGGAAGCCTCAACTCAGAGAGGAAATGTATTGCACAGAAAGTACCAATTGAAGTAAAACAGGGCCAACGCTGAACCTCAGTTTGTGCAGGAGAAAGCTTGTAATCTTCCACAAGAACATACGATCTTGTACCAAATATGACCATACTTCAAGAACCCTTGCTTTCATTAGCTTAAAGCCAAGGAACAAATGCAGAAAACCATTTCGGGACTTTTTAAGTTCTCACAATCCAAATTTCAATAGCTGAAGCTCCTTCCCGGGTATCCAATTCCTCCACATTTTGTAATTTCCAGTCTTGGAACCTCTATGGACTAACTAACCCACAAACTTCCCTACACGGGAATCAGCAAACCAGTCGATAACTTAAAAGGTTCTGTGGTTTCTTTTAGATTAGGCATTAACCACTGCAAGATTTTTTGCATAACTAGTGGATTGACCAACCCTCTCATTGACTGCATCGATCTCAGCCTTGAAGCTTATAGGTTAATCAGCCAACTTGGCCAAATACCTATTTTGCAGCAGGGTCAGTTGGAGTCACTGCAACTTGCATATGGTATTAGACATGTTCTATTGACCAAAATCTGGTGGTGAGCAGCTACGATCCATCTTTGATTAAATCAGGTTTCTTCACGGGATGCTTCTATTGCTTTCTGTACTTGTAAAGACATGTTCATTCAGGAAATGCAGCAAAGCTGATAATGTTTTTATTTATTCTGAATTGCGATGGATGTAGGTGATGTATAAATGAAAACAGGTTTTGCTTGTGTTCTTTGTTACCATTTCAGTGGCCATTTTATACATATGATACCCAGATTCTTCAAATTTTTGCAAGTATGTTTGATACATGTTAGGATAGATTCTCCAAATATATGAAAAAAATGGAGTCTATCCAACCCATATTCTGGGTTTTCCATTGAACTCCACATTACCTGCTTCTGCATTCACATGGAATTTAGTCTGCAGCAACTCTGCTTGAGTTTGATATTATATAATTGTGTTTGAATGAAGTTTCTCAAACCGATAACCTTAAAACTTTAATCTGCTCGAACTTATTTTGGGAGCTTTCAAAATAAAAGCTTTCAGCCCACTATCGAAATGAAAACATCTTTAAAACCTTATTTTAGGAAAATCAAACATATACAGAATTTTATGGTAATTCACATGCAGGGATGTAAATTTTTAGTTATCTGCCTGCAACTACCTTAATCGCGGTTTAAGTTTTTTGATCAATATGTAAGTCTTAACAGTGACAGGCGAACTTCATGCCAAAATAGCAGGAGAAAGCCATTTGTCCCACAATACCTACCCATAGAAAACAACAGAAACAAAACGCCATTAGCCAAATTAAGATTCTCCAGCCCTTACCTCAAAGCCGCCTACATTTAACTTGTCCTTTGTTCCCCCTCTGCCCTTCATTCCCTTTACTCTTCCTTCTTAACCTCTCAATCCCATCTGAAACAGCAAAGATGTCTGACATGGCTGCCTCTGCTTCCATTACAACCCCTCCCCATGAAGTCGATGAATGCCGAGGTGTCCTTCGTGTTTACAGCGATGGCTCCATTTGGCGTTCTTCTAAGCCAAGCTTCAATGTCCCTGTCAATGATGATGGCTCTATTTTGTGGAAAGATGTTGTATTTGATCCTGTGCATGACCTTCAGCTTAGGCTCTATAAGCCAGCTTCCCCTTCATCACCCAAGCTCCCCATCTTTTATTACATCCATGGTGGTGGTTTTTGCATTGGATCACGTGCCTGGCCTAACTGCCAAAACTACTGCTGCCGTCTCGCTTCAAACCTTCAAGCTGTCGTGATTTCGCCGGATTATCGTTTGGCTCCGGAGAACAGACTCCCGGCAGCCATTGAAGATGGTTTCATGGCTGTGAAATGGCTCCAAGCTCAAGCTCTGGCCAACTATCCTGATCCATGGTTAACTAATGTAGCGGATTTTAGCAAGGTGTTCATATCTGGTGACTCAGCCGGTGGTAATATTGCTCATAATTTGGCGGTCCAACTAGGGGCTGGTTCATTAGACTTGGCGCCGGTTCTGGTCCGAGGGTATGTGCTTTTAGCACCTTTCTTTGGCGGGACAGTGCTAACAAGATCAGAAGCTGAGGGTCCCAAAGATGCCTTCCTTAATTTGGAGCTCATTGACAGGTTTGTCATACGGCTTTAGCTAAACTTCAATAAAACTCCACTCTGAACAGCAATATTTTGAATCTTTCAAAGCTTGTGTGTAGGTTTTGGAGGTTATCTGTACCGATGGGAGAAACGACGGATCACCCGCTGATAAACCCTTTCGGGCCCGTCAGCCGCCGTCTGGAACAGGTGAATCTAGACCCTATTCTGGTGGTGGTTGGTGGAAGAGATTTGTTGAAAGATCGAGGAAAGGAATATGCTGAGAGATTGAAGAATTGGGGGAAGAAGATCGAGTACGTTGAATTTGAAGGACAACAACATGGGTTCTTCACTATTGATCCTAACTCTGAACCGGCCAAAGCTTTGATGGTAATAATCAAACGATTCATCGTTGAAAATTCCAGCTGAGAGGATTTTTTTAGGTTAATAATTGTCCTTTGTTTGAATGATGTAACGTCGGATTGAGTGGATGGAAATCATGCATTGTAGTTTGATATTAAAACCTATGAACCAAATTTTAATCATGCATTGTAGTTTGAATGACGTAAAGTTTCCGGCAGTCAGGATTGCTCCGTTACAAGGCCTCCATACAAAAAGTTTCACCTTTGGCATGATATTAGTCTTCCAAATAGCTGTCATTGAGATTGGGAGGATAACTGTCTATACCCACTCTTAGATAAATGCTTCCCATCACAGTTGAAATGCCAATGTCATCACAAAACTCCGGAGCCAGAGGCATTTCAAGGATTGCATTTGCCTCCACCTCGTTGAACTCAGCGCCTACAAGATCTTCCCTCCTCCTATTATTAACAACATCAATAAGCATGCTGACTTTGCTATTTGGGAGAAAACTCGAAGCATCTGATTGCACAATAAAAGATTCGTTTGTTGGCGTCCATCTGTTTGTTTTCTATTTATGAGCTTATCATCCCCCACTCTCCATCGTGCTCCTTTCAGCATCAATTCTTTGGAAGACCAAATACTCCTGCACAAATAGGAGGGGTTAGATCCCAGATCTGAATCAAGGAAACTTCTGTTCGGGTAATATTTAGAGCTAAAAACCTTGAAAAATGAGTCCCTGGTTCAACCATTAACAGCCACCCTTGTCTTCCCAGCAATGCAGTACTAAAATGTTTGAGGTCACGAAAATCGAGGGAGTACTCTTTATTTTTCATGATATTCCTAAATTCATTTTAAAAATAATTATAATTTAATTTACACTTATTAGTTAAAATTTTTGTATTAATTTCATTTTTAATAAATTGTGATAATTTTATTGATGTAAAATAGTTTTATCACTTGCATATAATTCTAAACATCTTAATTATCACTTAGAATAAATTACACCAACAGTCACTCAACTTTGATATGGGAAACAAACAATCACTTAGTTTACATTTCAGTCACTCAACTTTGAAAATGTGACAAAATAGTCATTTTCACGTTTTCCATCACAGACGTCACGGAATAGTGACATGGCAATTGACGACATTGGTGGAGAGTGGAAAACGTCCAGCTGGTCGATTACATTTAACACAACAGTCACTCAACTTTGAAAATGTGACAAAGCAATCACTAACGTTATTGAAAAGTGACAAAATAGTCACTGATGCAAAGTGAGAGAAAGGGCTGTGGACGACTTTGTAAAAGTGCCAAGCCACGAGCTTCCAACAATGAGCAATGACCTAAAACTATCTGAACACATTCTGCAGTAGCCCTTAGACCACCAGCAGTTGTTGAGTAAGCCAATGCATGTCTTTTAACAAGAAGGGCAAACGCCTCTATTTGCTTCGTAGTCCAGATCACAAGCTCCGAAGTATAAGCTGGTTCTTTACCAAAGATTCTCAAGGAAGCACTAGAAGCCTGAGCAATAGCATAGAACACCAACTGTGAGAGGGCAACAGTGTATGCTCCTCCGTATGAGGTGCTTGACGGGCGAAGGCTAAGCATGTTATATTGATATCTTTGAAAATGAGCATTAAGGAGCAAACTATGAGCATGCGGTCCATCACCAAGCTTTTTAAGAGCTAATATTGCTGCACGGAGTTCAGCACCACGTGTAGAAGGTTGACAAGCAGCTTCAGCAAGTTGGTCAGACAACTTTTGCTTTCGCTCTACAATAGCAGTCTGTAAATATGTAAGTGCTGCAGGACTCAATGAATTTGTTTCCTTTGCTTCAACAACTGCTTTCTCTCCTTCATCAAGGGCTACTAGAGCTTCAACTATCCTCTTCTCAACTAACAAAACATTCAGGTGATTAGGGAATTCTGGTTACCGTTTCTCGAGATTTGAAGGTTCTCTATCTTCAATATTTAACAAACCATTAGCATTAGGACCTTCAAAAACTTTGGGAGATAATGAATCTATATGAACCCCTTCAGCCAAACCATAAATTAATGTTGCTTGTGTTGAAAGCAGATTCTTATTGATGAAAGTTCTCCTTTTAAATCAAATATCTCCTTAGATGTGCTGCAAGAAAGATGCCCAAATCTCTTAAAGTTTCACACCTATACAGGTTTTATGGAACTAACCACATTACGTGTCTTTATTAATAATTAATATTGAAAATAAATATCCAATTCACATGAATTCAAAAAAAAAAAAAAAGAGAGAGAGAGAGAGAAAAACTAGTTATAGATGCAAGAAACTTCAAACACCTTTTCAATATCTCTTTCAACTTTCAAGTAACCTCAATAAAAATCAATAGTATAACTGTATGATCAACAAATTTTAGTTGATTTCAGTGACTGTTTTGTCACTTTTCGATAACATTAGTGACTGTTTTGTCATATTTTTAAAGTTGAGTGATTGTTGTGTTAAATGTAATCGGTCAGCTGGACGTTTTCCATACTCCATCAACGCCGTCATCTGTCATGTCACTGTTCTGTGACGGAAAACGTGAAAAAAGGATTGTTTTGTCACATTTTCAAAGTTGAGTGACTAAAATGTAAATCAGGTGACTGTTTGTTTCCCCATATCAAAGTTGAGTGACTGTTGGTGTAATTTACCCTTAGTATTACTATATTAGAGTTTTATACCAGTCAAAATTTAAAACATCTAGAATCCAACAAGTGGCTCCAGTGGAAAAGAGGATGTTGTTCATCCTAGGGGTCTCGGGTTCAAGTGCTTGTATGTGCAAGGTGTGTGTGCGTTGTCAAATGGTTAAGAAAATATGAACAGATATTACTATGTAATCACACCAGTATATTCAAAAAAAAGTTTAAAAATGAAGCATTAAAGTAATAATTTTTTGAAGAGGCAATATCAAATCATATTCAAATAACAATAATACTGAAAAGTGATTGAAGATTATTTTAATTGATTATAAGGTAATATAAAATTATGATATTATTTTATTTTTATGTTTACACTTGTGAAGTATGTACTCTTAAAATTGTTTCTTATCTTATTTATCTATTATTTATTTGGTACGGGTGAAAAATATTTTATGAATTTATTTTGAAAAAAAAAATCATATTTTAACAATTATTTTTTAATCATTATTAATAAATATATTTATTAATTTAATTTAATATATTTTAATTTTCAAGAACTATGAATATGATCATTGAATGTTCCTTAACTTATTTTTAAAAAAAATTAATATTATAACATATTTTTTGATTTGATTCTAAATTTTTATATTATTTAAAAAATAAAAAGAAATTATTATTATCAATAATAAATAAAAAAATTAAAAATACATTATTACAAAATTAATTAAAAAATTAAACACATTAAATCACATGGATTGCATGTGGCATTAAAAACTAGTAAGATTAAATATAGAGTCAAAATTTTTCATCACCACCTGTGTATTAAATAATTACTCAAATTATAAAATAAAAATTATAGGAGCACTTAGGGCAATCTCATGCTACTTCACTTCAAAAGCCATTTTGGTTGGAGTTTTTTTTCATTAATTGTGTTCGAGTTCCCAAACAAACTAGCTTCTTTCCTTACAGCCCTCTTCATGTTCCTGTAGGTTGTGAGTGGTGATCTTGTTTCTGATATTTCTCCTGGTGCAGTTGCTGCCACCCACGGGAGACATGATGCTGTAACGACTGCAACACTTTGCTGTGTTCCCATTAGTGGGTAATCAGAATCAAGGAAAGATTAAACCAAAAAACCGGGACGATACAACATCATTGGGCTGGACCCACGCAAACAGTTTTATTTCACACAGCAACAGGTTAGACTTCTAATGTTTTGTTTTATTTGGCATTTTCATTGGGCTGGAGTCTTATGGAGAATCCTTTAATGCACCTTCTCCATGCAGTAGGCCAGGTAGTGCTTTCAATCAGTCCATTTACTTCTTCTTCTTTTACAGCGTTAACGCCCTATTTGGTGCGGTTGACTGATGAGAGAGTTGCATGCTCCCACATACAAGTTTAGAGGCTTCTAATATTTTTTATGGCCAATAATTCAAGAGCTGCTCTTGACTCTAGTGCTTCAGAGAAGCATTTGTGTTGTTACAATAAAATGACCTTTTTATTATTGAAATAACAAGCCTTATCCTAGACCTAGACCCTCCTAGACTTAAGTCAATCTTCACCAAACCTGACATTTTAAGGGTCTCTTCAAGCACACCAAGATATGCACATCGGATTTTCTTTCCCACATATATATAGCAAGTATTTATAGACCCAAGTTCCAAATTTCTTCTTGAGAGAAGGTTTCTGCTAACATTTCCAGTTTGGGTATTAATCTTTACCTTCTCTAAAACAACATTCGGTTTCTTGTTGTTTAAAAAATTTTCCAAAGACAAAACGTTTGATGCCACAACGACATCTCGTCTCGTCATTTTTTCCCAAGTATTTACGATGTGAGATGCATTAAATCTTGAAATCTCGAACCACTTCATCTTTACGTAACTGTTAACGTATCGTGGGATCGAGATTGAGCAGGTATGCCAAAGAATTGATTGCCAATGAAGCTAATACGTTTCCCTTAATTTTGTCCCTTTGTTGGTTCTCTTTTTTTTTTCTTTTAATAGGAAATCTTTTTACTTTTAGTGTAATTCTTTAATCATAAGCATAACTGTATTAAATTTTGTCCACTAACATCTTTTTCAACCCACATCCCGTAATTTATGCAATTCATGTTTTGCCCTTTAGCATCTTTTTGAAATCACATCACCTAATTTTTGCAATTCATGTCTTCGTTTTTACCATTTTTTTTATTTAGTTAAAATTAATACACATTCATTCATTCTTTGTAAAACATTTCAGCAAAAATGATCTTTATCGTTTCAACATTAAAATAATACTCGTTATTCCATGATTTGAAATCCCTCGCCTTAACTTATTAGGCACCGTCTCTCTCTAAATCAAGATAATCGAGTAATTTTTTCGTCATATTAAAAAAATAAAATACATGATTTTAAAAAATCGAAGTAATATCTTTTTGTATGAAAACTTCGAAGAATTGTACCCTAACGTGCTGGTGTGATTTTTTTTTTGTGTAGAATTTGCACAATCGAGTATCCTCCTTTAAATTTTTTTTCAAAATGACCTTTAATTTCGAAATTTCGAGAACATCGTGCCCTAACGTGTTGGACATGACTTCAATTCCCAATTAATTCGAAATAAAACGGATATTTGTCTCATCAAATTAAATTTTAAAAAATTTCTGCATGAAATAAATTATGCATTTAAGAATCGTATCTTAAATTTCACTCGAGTTTTCAAATTTTAAACAATCAAAACCGGAAAATAATCGACAATGTACCAATTTCGGGCGTGCGAAGGTGCTAATCCTTCTTCACACGTAACCGACTCCCTAACCCGTTTTTTTGGATTTCGAAGACCAAAACTTTTGTTAAAATGAATTTTAAACATTTTAAAGTCGTCCAATCACACCGAATAAAAATAATTGATGACGACTCCCATCTTCAATTTTAAAATTTAAAAGTCGAGACGCGTTTCAAAAACGTTTCCACAGTATAATTATAAAATAATAAAAATACCTTTAGATGGAGAAAGCAAAGCTACCAAATAATATATATTTTAATACATATTTGAAAAAATTATTTAGAATTATTATAATTATTTGTATCTTATCCAGTATATATTTATATAATAAAATGTTCTAGCAATATAGGAAATTTGTCATATTTTCTCAATTGACATGTGGGCGTTGAAATATTAAGGAAACGTAACAATAATGACTTAGATATAAAAGGAAAAAAAATGTTGTTTTATTTATAATTTGACTATTTTAAAAATTATAAAGGTATAAAAAAAATACTTAATTATTAAAAAGTTATTTCCACATATAATTAGATAAAAAGAGTTCACACATATACATTCATCACATCTATTAACAGAGTAACATTTATGATATGTACAAATTAATTTTCAAAATTTAGAAAACATAGTAATAACATTTTTATTATAAAAAAATGTTATTTTTATCTATGTTTTGACATTTTCTCAACTTATATTGCAAACTTGTAAACTAGTAGCTTCATTAAGGAAAAAACAATATTTCTACAATTATATACATATTCTATTTATTTATGATTTAGAGAATGAATTAATGGATTGCCGACACCAAGTTAAAGTCCGACAAAATGATTGAAAAGTTGGGATTTTTTACTTAAATAATACAAAAAAATAAATTAATAACCAAAATGATATTCCTAAATTATTATTTATCAAAATGGTATGTTTAGTTAAGTGGAGGGACTCTAAGTGGCGGCACTAAGGGGTATTTTTGACTCGTGTTTTTTTTAATTTTTTTTTATTTTTATATATTTAAAAATAAAAAAATATTATTTTATTAGTGGAGGGACTTAAAGTGGCGGCACTCAGGGGTTTTTTTTCAAAAAAATACGAGAAAAATACGACAAAAAAATACCTGACACCCAGTGGAGGAACACGAAGTGGCGGCACCAATGGAGGAATATCAAGTGGCGGCACTAAGGGGTGTTTCGCCACTTGGCAGCACCCCATTGTGTCGTGTGTGTGTGTTTATTTTATTTTATTTGTGAAAATAAATTTAGGTGGTTGAGAATTTTTAGTATTTGTGATAAAAATTAAATGAAATAAAATTTTTGTTATAAAATAGTAAAGGGGGAAGCAAATAAACGGGAAAGAAAGAAAGGAAAGAAAGAAAGAAAGAAGAAGGAGAGGAAAGAAAGAAGAAGGAAAGAAATGTAATGTGTTTAATTTTAATTTTATTTGAGTATGATATCTTTGTAAAATAATATTTTATTTATTAAATTTTATTTAATTTTTAACAGATTTATTGAAGATGGATAATCAATTTTTTGTATGCATTTATTTTGATGGAGTAATTTCGAGAACATCGGTTGGATGTATATTTGATTGTCGGGAACAAATAGGAATGAGATTTCGTCGAAATATCTCGGTTGATGATATGAAAGCAATGATTAGTGCAAAAATTTTAGACGTTGTGTGAGAAGGATCTCGAAACTTTTCTACAAGTTTTCAGTTTCGATAGATCCCATCAAATTCACCGAGATGGAATTTGTAGACGACGAAGACGTGGAGACAATGATCGCTTTTTATTGTTCGAATCAAAGTGACCCAAATGCACCGGTTCAATTGTTTGCTGAGTTAGTTGATGTGGAACCTGTACAAAATGAAGATTCAACTCCGTGTATGGTGGTTCCAGTATCGTACATTGAAAGTCAATCAATCGTACGTGGGTTAGACATCGATCTTAATGCTGCTGCACCCGAGAATGATGCAGATCAAGATGGTGGATATAATAGTAGTATTCCTTCTGATAATGAAGTAAATATTGATAGTGATCCGGATGTGGATAAGGTCCCAGATGATATTGACGAAGAAGGGGCGAATGACGATGAAAATCCAGTTACACATATTGTGATGCACAATAATCCTCCTGGGGTACACATGTCGCTTATAAACCCCGATGCGACACATGCCGAGTTCGCGGAATACCCTGAAATAGTACCTGCTCACCGATTGGCCGTAGCAGCAGATTGTGAAGAGTTGTTTGTGGGCCAAAAATTTGAATCCAAGGAAGAATGCATATTTGCTATAAAGCGATATAGCATGAATGTGTCGATAGACTACAAAGTCGCAGTGTCTAAACCAACATTGTATATTGGAGAGTGCTGGAAGTCGACGGAAGGTTGCAAGTGGCGGGTGCGAGTTGCATTTATCCAGAAGTCGCAGATGTGGGAGATAAGAAAAATTGATGGGCCTTACACATGCAGTTCAACACGTTTGTCAGAAGATCACCGGAAACTTGATTCTAGAATCATCTGCACACATATCATGCCAATGGTTAAAGATGACCCGACCATCAAGGTTTCTACATTGATTGTGGACATGCAATCACGATTCCATTATCGGGTTTCATATCGAAAAGCATGGATTGCGAAATAGATGGCAATGAAACAATTGTTCGGTGATTGGGATGCATCATACAATGAGCTGCAAGGATGGATAGCCGCAATGCGACAGTACCTACCGGAGACTGCGATTGAGTTGGTGACACGACCTTATTATTGCTCAGATAACAACATGCAATCGGGAAGAAGAATTTTTCAGTATATATTTTGGACGTTTGATCCCTTGCGTTCGAGCATTTCCTCACTGCAAGCCATTTGTCCAGGTAGATGGAACGTGACTATACGAGAAATATATGCAAATCCTACTAATTACGGTGGCTCAAGACGAGAATCAAAACGTGCTCCTAATAGCATTCGCTATTGTGGACAAAGAAGATATGAAATCTTGGGAATTCTTCTTGAGAAACCTGCGGAGGCATGTGATTCATAACGATAATATTTGTATCATCTCTGATAGAGCGATGGGTATTATTGCGGCCATTAGGCATACTGGTGTACCATGGAAATCGGTTTATTGCAGCCGACACATTGTATAATGACGAGGGGTATCGATATTGTGTACCATTAGGCATACTGGTGTACCGTGGCAATGGTCTCAAAGTTTTGATGAGGGGTATCGATATGGTCAAATGACAACCAACCTGGCAGAATCGATTAACGATGTGTTCAAGAGAATACGACATCTTCTGATTTCATCCGTGTTCTCCGCTACGTTCTATAGACTAACTACCTTGATGCCAGTAATGGGAACGCGACAAATCGATAAGATGAACGCTGGTCACGTGTTTGTCGAAGCTGTCAGGAATGCAATAGATGCAAACCGTCAGAGTGCGAGGACGATGAACGTTGAAATATATTCACGACAGTTTCAACGATTTCAAGTTACTGAGACTATTGGGCGTCGACCTGGTATCCCACCTAGGTCATACGAGGTTGATCTCCAAAACAGACACTGAGATTGTAGGAGGTTCGATACACTTTGTTATCCCTGTGCGCATGTCGTTGCAGCTTGTGCTAAAGTGTCGCTCAATGTTGAACAGTTCATCGACCCCGTTTACACTCTCTATCGTACGTTACGTATTTGGGAAAATGAGTTCCCCGTCCTGCCTGACTTGTCCACATGAGAGGTACCTCCGATGACTTTCGAGCTTATCCCGAACAAAGGTTTACGAAGGAATCCAAAAGGTCGTCCTCATATCACCAGAATCCGCAACGAAATGGACATTATGGAGAAAACAGACGGGGGCAAGCTGTGTGGACTGTGTAGGCTAGCTGGGCATACTCGACGTAATTACCCTCAACGAACCTATCATATTGGTCAGTCATCCGGATCGAGTAGGGTCTAAACCCGGTTCATCATCATATACCTCTTAATTTTATTTTTACATTAATTTTCAAAGTTGTCCACTTGCGTCATTGTCACTAAATTATTTATATCTTGAGGTAAAGAATTCAAAATTATAATTCGTTTGATGTTTCTGAAATTAGACTCAAATATCATTTTACCATAAAAATTATCTATCTTCCAATTTTTCATCTCTCAAATTCTCTACACTTTTCTTCAAAAATATCTCACTTAATAAAAATGGTAAAATTACACTTTAAGTCTCTAACCCTTTCAACTTTATAGTTTAGGGTTTCAAGTATAAGGTTTAATGTTATGAAATTTAAATAAATGATCAAATAGGTTAAAACATTATGGAGGAAAAATTCATCATTATAATTCATCAACAGTCAAATTTAAACACTATTAGATACAACCCTAGTATCCATGATTAGATGGTGTGGTTCTCGGGGTATATCTTCATGGTGGCCAGCATCTACGTCGAGGTTGCTCGTCAAGTTCATCATTATCATTAGGGTCCAATTGCCCCGGAGGAGTAGAGTATTGCCCGGGAGGAATAGAGTATCGCGATGGCTCGTCAAACTCAGCCTGATATCATTCCCTTGTGTATTGCGGTGGCTCGTCAAATTGAGGCTGATATCCTTGGTTTGAGCATTGCGGTGGCTCGTCAAACTGAGGTTGATATCCTTGGCTTGATGAGCTATGCATATGTGATGATCCCGCAAAATCAGGACGATAAGAATCATCGTCATTCAATGCCTCTTCATCCTCCTCTTCTTGTTGCTCTGGCATTGGCTGAGGCTCTAGGGCAGGAGCTACATGATAGGGGCGATCTTGTTGAGACATGTATGGGGGAATTATCGTCGATGAAGCACCAATCAAATATGGTTTCCCAAACTCAATGAACCACTTCATGTACTGCATCGATGGGTGTAAATCCGGAGTGTACTCCATCGGAGGTACTCGAGTCATTCGGTTGTTCCACACATAAACATATTGTCCATGCACACTCCCCCAATCACAATTTACTTTCCCCTTCTTATCTATCCCATGGATAGACCCTAATTGGAATGGCGACTGCGAGATAGGCTGTTTACAACCAAACTGCCGGAGTACTCGATCCCCGGCATACCACTCCACTGTTTGAAAATTGATTATCGGTGCGTTAATACACCATTGATCTGAGTGAAGGAATGTTGAGGCGGGAATAATAGCGGTAATTTTTGGCTGTATATATGGGGTCCAGATGAACTGCACAATTAATAATATGTCAAAATATTAATAAGATTAAAGTAATATAATTTAGTAACATGCAACCATAATAACACGAGTCAAGTAATATTATTTAACATGTTAATGAATAACATACCCCTTCCCCAGCATATTGCTCTAGCATCAAACGATACATGGGAACTGTGTACTGCCTCCCGATCCCCCGTTTTGTTTTCCATCTAAGAAAACAAAAAATAACTTGTTAGATTAATATAATTAATAAAATATGTCAAATAATTAAAATTTAGGGTATATGGTAATCACCTGTTAACGAGTGGAAAAACATATGTTTGGTGCCTAACGAATGCCAAGAATGGCATCCGATATAGTGCCCAAGATTGCAATAGCACTAGGCACCCACCTATATCCCGAGAAGAAGGGTTTGTGGCGCGACAAAGTTCTCGGTATAGCATGGCAAGCACCGCAGATCCCCAACTATATTCATGAATCTTTCGCAAATCTCTTAGTAAAGGCAAATACATCAAGTGGATCTTATTGTTATTTGCGTCTGGCATGAGTATGCCCCCTATCATTAGCAAAATATAGGCTCGAATGGCCCAAGAAACCTCCATTTTAGTTGCGTGTTCGGGTAAGTGCTAAAATTGCTCTTCAACCATGTAAATAACAACGACGTGAAGTCATTGTTATTACTAAGTGAGCGACCTAGTAACTGGATGCACATCGTTGCCGGCTCTTGAAACAAACTAACACCGGTGACTGGTACACCATTGATTGGTAGCCCTAGTTGGACCGCAACATCCTCCAATGTCACAGTGCACTCCCCACAAGGCAGATGAAATGTGTGGGTCTCCGGGCGCCAACGCTCCACCAATGCACTGATTAAATCATATCTTAACTCAAATTTTTGGATCAATGCCGCAGATGCAAATTCGGCATCCCGCAAGTACGGAGGCAGACGTTCATGAGGGGGAAATTTAAGGCCCTGTGCACGACCCCTCAATGAACGATACGCGAGCTCTTCCTGTTAATTTACAAAAATAGTTAGTATAACCAAAATTAATTTTGTAAACAAATAATAATATCGTGAATGATATAATGAACAAATAATAATTTTTTTACATTCATATTGCCTTGGTGTGTATCCGCATTCACTGATTTGGCTATGTGAGGACGTTCCGAGTTAATTAATGAAGTCATTCTGTAACTTGAAAAAAAATTATCAATTAGTTCAATACATAAGTTTACCAATATAATACAAAAATAATAATTAAATACCAAAATGTGTTATTTACTAAAATTGTACAAAATATATATTTATAAACCAAAATAGTATCCATACACCATTATTTACTAAAATGGTACAAAATATTTTGGTAAATAATATGATGGGAATATTATTTTCATAATTAATTATTTTTTATATTATATTTTGGTCAATAATATGATGAGGATATTATTTTGATAATTAATTATTTTTTATATTATATTTTGGTAATTAATTAGCTAAGTTTAATTTTTTGTGAATTATTAAAACTCTCATATTTTTATAAAATAATAATTTTTTTAATTTCATACTTGTAACTAATTTTAATTATAACTTAAAAATAGATTATTGTTTATTTTATTAAACAATCTTATAACTTGTATAATAAAGTTACTAACTAACAAAATTTAAACATTATTAAATTTTAAATCAATAAATATGAACAATATTTTTTACTTACTACTACTAACAACAAAATAAAATTATTAACTAGCAAAATTAAATTAAAGTAAATTAATAATAACATAATAACAAGCTTACATTTATTATTCTCCTCTTAATTTACTCACCAACTATAACAACATTAAATAACAAATCAATTAAAAATTAAATTAAAGAAAACAAAAAACTTAAAATAATCAAATTAACTAACAAATTAAAATATTTTGAAATTAACCATACTTAAAATATTAACTAAACTTACATTTCTTCCACTCCTCTTAATTTACTATTTTAATCAACCTATTAAACAAATAAAATTATAATAACAAATCAAACACATTACCACTACTAATTAACAAATTAAAATATTTTAAAATTAAATTTAAAAATAAACACATTACTTTTTTTTTTCCTCTCATTCTTCCCCTTCTTCTCCTTCTTCCTTCTTTCTTTCTTTCTTTCTTTCTTTCTTTCTCTTTTTTCTTTTTTTTTTCCTTCATTTTTCGTTGGTCCCCCCTTCCCACCTATTTTATAACAAAATTTTTTATTTTATTTAATTTTTATCACCTATCAAAAAATTCTCAACTACTCAAATTAATTTTCACCTCTTAAAAAACCCACACAAACACACACACATGGCACAATGGGGTGCTGCCAAGTGGCAAAACACCCCTTAGTGCCGCCACTTTATATTCCTCCATTGGTGTCGCCATTTCGTGTTCCTCGACTGGGTGTCAGGTATTTTTTTATCGTATTTTTTTGAAAAAAACCCCTGAGTGCCGTCACTTAAGTCCCTCCACTAATAAAATAATATTTTTTTATTTTTAAATATATAAAAATAAAAAAAAAATACGTGTCAAAAATACCTCTTAGTGCCGCCACTTAGAGTCCCTCCACTTAACTAAACATACAATTTTGGTAAATAATAATTTGGGGATACCATTTTGGTTATTAATTTATTTTTTTGTATTATTTGAATAAAAAATCCGAAAAGTTGAATGATTTATGTATGGTTGAGACCATGATTAAAGGTTATGAAGTACACTTTTATAACCACAAAAAAACAAAAAAACAAACAATGCCACAATTTATAAATTTTTATTTTTAAAACTTTTTAAGAAAAACATATCCACTTTACATGCGATTTGATTAATTAACCAAGTCACAATGATATTTGAACTTAATAAAATTAAATAGGAATTTTCGAATTAGTAAAAAACAAGCTATGAAAACCATACGGTACACGCCTAGGCAACTTAAGTGCTGCAATGGTAGCGAAATCGGGCGATTTAGCATCCATCAAAAGGAACATTGATTCATCCGTTCGCTCGTTATGAACGAATGTCATCACAAATCCATCATCTTCCTCTCCAACATTCCTTCTCACAAACAATGGCTCTCCTCCGAAACAATCGGCCCCATAAAATCTTCTTCCAACTTCCTCCCCAGTTTCCAAGTCAATCTTCACCAAACCTGACATTTTAGGGGTCTCTTCAAGCACACCAAGATATGCATATCGGGTTTTCTTTCCCATATAGCTAGTATTTACAGACCCAAGGTCCAAATTTCTTGTTGAGAGAAGGTTTCTGCTAACATTTCCAGTCTGGATATTAATCTTTACCTTCTCTAAAACAACATTCAGTTTCTTGTTGTCTAAAAAATTTTCCAAAGACAAAATGTTTGATGCCACCACGATGATCTCGTCCTCGCCATTTTCCCAAGCATTTACGATGTGAGATGCATTAAATCTTGGAACCTCGAACCACTTTGTCTTTGAGTCACTGTTAGCGTACCGTGGGATGACTCCAATTCTTGTAGTTTTATTTGGTTCATAAACCAAAGGGGAACCTCTTCCCATTAACACTTTAATTGTGTCTCGTGAAAGATTGCGAATCTCTTGGTAACGGCAAAATCATGAATTACACTTGGTCTATGCACGGAAAAAATGGGCACTTCGTTTTGTTTAACACCCTTTTCGTCGATACGGAAGAAGGTAAGATGCGGAGTTTTAAAGCTCCATGAATAAGCAAATGCCTCCTTTGTTTCACTGTCGACTTTGGGGTGTGCAGTCATGTTGGAGTGCAAGTTTTTATCGATCTCCCAACGTCCCAAAGTCTCGATGTCACCATTTTGAGTTACATTGACTATATATGGCAAATCAGACTCGCATAAAGCCAAAAGTTTACCAGAAACGACGGCGACGCTAGTGTTGGCGACCCCGATCCCTTTCAGGATATCTAGATTCCCTGTTACCTGTCTCTTAATGACTATGGACAAACGAGCAACGTCAAGCAGGCCATACAGTCCCGATAACATATTTGGAAAGATGGGGAAACCAGCATCGTTTTCGAGCATGTATTTGTAAGTCTTGACGTAGCGATTACAATACGTTGCCTTGCCATTGGATAACCTCAACGAGTGAAGCATGCCGTCGCCTTCGAACAAATGTAGAGCACGACGAGGTTGGAGCTGTGGGTTTGGACCATTTCGGATGTAAACGCCATTTAAACAGAGTGGAAGCTCACCTTCGATTACTTCACAGTTGGTTGGCTCCATTTCGTCCACCGGAGCCAAGTTTCCCTTGAAGACATGCGTCGGGTCGACGGAAGGGTTGAGAGGCGGATCAATGAAGTTGGAAAAGAAGTGAAGGATTGAAGTTTTCATGGATTTAAGGGGCGATGCACGCATCTTCAGTGAAGTGGTTGTTTGCAACGCTTTGGGATTTGGGACTGCTCGGATCATCATAACATCCTTCAGTTGTGTGAAACTCAGGATAGGTGAACATGTTGTTGATGATATCATTTCGGTCTTTGGGTGATTTATTTTTGTGTTTTTGGAGAGCAGGGAGAAGCAAGGAAAGTCTATATGAATAGCTAGCCACATGACGTTTTTCCAAAGAAAATATCTTCTTGACAGATACCCACAATTTCGCACGTTTCCCACATCTCTCTCAGTCTTTCACTTTTTCTGACAGACACAAGCACTAAGTTCTTTTTCTTTGGGTTAATTTTGTTATAATTTATATAACTATATTAATTTAATATTTTAAATTTCTTTATCATAATTATGATGTATTATTTACTAAAAAACAGTATAATAATTTAATATACAAATGGTTTTAATATTTTTTATTGTTATTTAATAGATACATAATTTAATATATACATTGTAAATTTTTGTCCTAAACCATCATTTTTTATTCTCACATCACTACTACAATTATGTTTGAATCCAAACGTATTGAGATATATCCCAACACAGTCAATCTCACTATTCTTTCAAATGCATCCTTAAGCTACCAACATAAGCTAGTTTTAGAACAAATGTTATATCGAATTTGTCTTTGAAGCGCTAATAATATAAAATTATTTATTAATTTACAAATTTAATTTACCGAGGACGCATGAATTTATACATTATTAATGGGCTGAATACAAGCCCAACACAATATCAATTCTAAAACTAGATCATATTCGTAGCTTAATTATCTTATTTCTTCATTTAATATAATATTATTATGTATTATTTTAAATGGTGATTAAAAGATCCATTACTACTGCGTGATCCTGATAAAACTTGAAATCCCCTACAAAACATATTCCACCAAATTGGAAAATTATTAAATTTTCTCACTCTCAATCAAAGTAATTCTTTATTAAAATATTCTTAAAAGAGAACTAATCGAAGGGTTAGTGAAACAAAAGACAAACAAACTCCAACACCCAATAATACTAACAACATAATAACAATAAACACAAACTGTAACATTCGTGTTTTTGAACCGGAGTTGGAACAATATCAGAGTAGAATTGATGATTAGAATATGTAGTTAAAATAAGAAAGGTTAGGAAAATTTAAGGATTAAATAGTAATTGTGAGAAATCATGAGGGACTAAATAGCAATTTATTCAAATTGAATTATGAGTCATCAATGGGAATTAGATTGATTAAGGAGGGGCAAAAGAGTAATTTGGTGGAAGATATTTTTGGAGGAAATGTTTTGGGCCAAAGTGTAAAGTTGGAAGGCCCAAGGACTAAAAGTGCAATTTTACCATTTTTATAAGAGAGATATTTTTAGTGGAGAAATCTAGAGAATTAGAGAAAGGGAAAAGAATTAAAAGATGAAAATATCATCTTTTCTTCTCATTTCACAATCGTCACATGCATGTCTCCTTCCATCCAACTTTTTCTTTTATTTCAATTAAGTCCTTCCACCATTATTAAACCCTTCAAGCTTTAAAATCTTCCATTTTCTTTGAAATTTCTTTAAGAAAGGCATAGAAGGAAATTAGTAGTCACCTTAATTTCCTTGTAGAGCTCACTTTGAAGGGTTAATGTCTGTAGGGATTGAATTAGAATTTTAGGGTTTCATGAACAAAGAGAAAAGAAAGAAGGAGAGGGACCAAATTGAAGAAAAGGACAAAGAGAAGAGCAAGGAGTAAGAAGAGAATAATACCAACTTTTTTGTTGTAAGTACTACAAGATGTTAAATTGAAAATTTATTCTCTTTAAACTGTATTAGTATATGATTAATTGTGATAAAAATGAGTAAAATGATATGTTTAGTTATAGGTATGGTGATTATGTGTGATTAAATGAAGTTTAGTGCAAAGGAATATGAGAAGGGAAATAGTCTCATTAAAATAGTTTGAACAAAATCAGAGGATTAACTTCGAAAATTCACAAAAAATTGTATAAAAAGAGTTAAGAGTTGAATGAAATATGTAATTAAAGGTTATTGAGTGTCGTTTCATATGAAAGAAACGGTGATGGAAATGGATCTGTATATTCTGAGATATATCTGATTTTGTGTAACAAGGTCAGAGTAGGTTCGAGTTTCCCTGTTCTAACTTTGAAAAATCATAGAAAAATGTAGAAAAATTATTAGAGACTGAAATTTATATGGATAAATCCTTAATAAGCCTATTTTCAAAAGAAACAAACGGGAACATTATTAGATTCCTATACTAAAATATAATTAATTTTTAGTGAAAAAAGATCGAAATTGTCAGGCAACAGAGAAGGGGTAAATTGAAAGAATTTTCTGTACGAAATGGTTAAAGTCTAAATTCTGAAAATTCTATGGTAAAAGATAATTTAGTCTAGTTTCAGAAACATCAAGTGGATAATAATTTCAAATTCTGTAGCTCAAGATATAAATAATTTAGTGACTGTGACTCAAATGGACAACTTTGAAAATTTATGTGAAAATAAGAGTAAAGAGGTATATGATGATATATATGTGAAATATACATGATGATGTGGTTGTGTTTAGTGAAGGAGTGTAATATAATAACTATGAGAAATGTTGTTATATGAGGTTTTATGCCTATGTAGACAAGTTAGAATCATTGTGATATTAGTGGCATGCCATTAAAGAACATTAACACGCTTACTATTTTGCACTATGTGTGCTTACTGTGTGTGCTTACTGTTTTGCACTGTGTGTGCCTACTATTTTGCACTGTGTGTACCTACTGATTTGCACTGTGTGTGCTTACTGTTTTCCCAGCACTTATGTGCTAACTGATAGTACTTCGATACTCACTGTTAGTTCCGTATATTCAAGAGGTTCTATGAAAGTCTACAATGGGCTAATATGAGGAAAAAGTGGATCAAAGTATGAATTAAACTAATGTGGCAAGTTACATGGTTTATGCAAGTAAGGCAAGAAATTTATAAACATGGGAAATTTAATAGTTATTTATTACTTTTGTAGTGCTTACTAAGCCTTCAACTGCTAAACGCGTTTATTTTAACGCGTAGGTATAGTAGCTACGAGGAGATAAAGTGTAACACCCTTATATCCGGTTCATATGCATAAACCCGATATAAAAGTATTACATTAAAATAAACCGAGTAATGCAAAAAAAAAAATTTCATCCAAAATACCTCATTTCATTTCGTCACACAAAACAACATTTTTTTTGTTTTCTAATAAGTACACATATAAGTTTCATAGTACATGTCATTTTACATCAAAAGTAATATACCAAAATTTGAGCTCCAAGTGATGTGATGTAATGAGAGGTCCCGATCTACCTTATTGTATTCCTTGTACCTACGCGTTAAGCCGGTGAAGGCTTAGTAAGCACTACAAAAGTAATGAATGATCATTTAAGTACTCATGCATATAAACTTCTTGCTTTTCTTACATGTAACCTATAACTTACCACAATGGCACAACTTACACTTTTATCCACTTTCTGTAGTTTAGCCCATAGTAGACTTTCATAGAACCGTTAGGATATACGGAACAAACAGTGAGCACATAAGTGCTGGGCAACAGAGAGCACGCACAATGCTAATCAGAGAGCACACAAAGTGCTAAACAGAGAGCACACACAGTGCTAATAACAGAGAGCACGAGACGTGCTAAACAGAGAGCACACACAGTGCTAATCAGAGAGCGCGCTAGTGTTCCTTAATGGCATGCCACTAATATCACAATGGTTCTAATTTTTCTACTTGGGCACAATCTCAATTAGCATAATTTCTCATCAATGATATATCTCACATAAATTCATCATCAAATACTTCACATTTATATTTTCAAAGTTGTTCACTTGCGTCACAGTCATTAAATTATTTATATCTTGAGCTACAGAATTCGAAATCATAATCCTCTTGATGTTTCTGAAACTAGATTCAATAATATTTTTACCATAAAATTTCCAGAATTTTTACTTTAGCCAATTTGTACAGTACATTCTTTCAATTTACCCTTCGCTGCTACCTGATAGTTTCGACCTTTCTTCACTAAAAATTATCTATCTTTTAGTACAAAGATCAAACGATGTTTCCGTCTGTTTCTATTGATCCATATAAATTTCAGTCTCTAATAATTTTTCTAAATTTTTCTATAATTTTTCAAAGTCAGAACAGGGGAACTTGAATCTACTCTGACCTTATTAAACTAAAACTAGTATATCTCGAAATATTCAGTTTCTTTTCTTTCACTGTTTCTTCCATATGAAACTACACTCAATAAGCTTTAATTACATATATAATAGGACCCTTAACTCTTTATATAAAATTTTTAGTGAATTTTAGAAGTTAATCCTCTATTCTGTCCAGACTGTTTTACTAAATCACACATTAATCCCTTCATTTTATCATTGTAAACATTCAAATCAGGTACCTATCTAACAATTTCTATGCTAATAATTCATATACCATTAGAGAAATTAAACTATAATTCAAAACTCTTGTAGTACTTACAACAAAAAGGCTTATTTCCTTCTCTTTTACCCCTTGTTCTATTCTTTCCCTTTGTCTTCAATTTGATCCTTGCCTCTCTTCTCTTTCTCTTCAATTTCACACAAACACATGTAAGTTAAATGCTATAATTCAATGATTTCCATGCTAAATAACAGTAAAATACATGTATATTATGAGGATTTAACCGTTTCTTACCTTAACCCTTGAATTCAAATTTTCTTGATTTAGTTTTTTATCTCTCTAACACCTCAAAATTAATTCTATAAGAAGTTTAAGGTGTCTACTAACTCTCTTTTATGACTTTCTTTCAGAAATTCCAAAGAAAATGGAAGGTTTTGGAGTTTGGAAAGCTTAAAAATGATGGAAGGACCTATTTAGAATAAAAGCAAAAGTTGGAAATGGAAGAAAAGGCCATGGACGGCTAACTTAATGAAAAAGATGATATTTTCATCTTTTTAACTAGCTTTTTCTTCTCTCAAATTCTCTAGAATTTTCACTTAAAATATATCACTTAAGAAAAATGATAAAATTACACTCTTAGTCCTTGAACCTTTCAACTTTACACTTTGACCCAAAACTTTGCCTCCAAAAATATCTTCCACCAAATTACTCTTTTGCCTCTCCTCAATCAATCTAATTCCTATGATGACTCAAAATTCATTTCGGATAATTCGCTATTTAATCCCCCATATTTTCTCTCCTTTACTATTTAATCCTTAATTTTTCTAACATTCCTTACTTCAACTCAACATTTATAATTCTCTATTCTATTTTATCACTATTCCAAATCCGGTTCAAACACACGGATGTTACATAAAGTCAAGGCAAAGGACCTCTCATCAGATCAGCTCACCTTTGGAAGATTCAATTACAGATATTTACTCTTGATAAAAATGACATGTATAATGGTACTTATATGTGTCCCTAATGAAAGGAAAAATGTTGTTATATATGTCCCTAATCAAAGGAAAAATGTTGTTTTGGAATACTTTGAGTTGATGAAATGAATTGATGATATTTTGAATAAAATGATTTAAAAACACATTATTTGGAAGAAATTTTTTTATTATACTCGTGTTTAATTCTCCGGTACTGTATGTAATACTTCTATACCAAATTCTTACGTGTGAACTGGGTATAAGGGTGTTACACAAACACTTAAAAAAGAACAATATTTTTATTCTGATATTATTTATGTTGACCAATTTCTTTTCTAAATTATTGATTGTAAATAAGTTTATTTATTTATTCTATAATTCCAAATAATTATTTTATTTTATTATAAATTTTTAATTGTATAATTATAAAATAATAAAAATACCTTTAGAGGGAGAAAGTAAAGCTAGCAAAAGAAAAATGTAAAAAATGGGAAGGGCAATAGACTTCTTTATGATTTTTGCTTGATTTTGTGTTTCCCTGTGTATTAAATATTTAACTATAATAAAATATTCTAGCAATTTAGGAAATTTGCTTAAATGTCATATTTACTTAATTGACGTGTGGCTTTCATAAATAATTGACAGTGGATGTTGTAATATTAAGGAAACATAACAATAATGACTTAGATATCAAAGGAAAAATGTTATTTTTATTTATAATTTGAATATTTCACAAATTATAAAGGCATAAAAAATACTTAATTATTAAAGAGTTATTTTCGGATAAAAAAACATCTTCACATATACATTCATGGGTAGTAATTGGGGTTAAAGCCCTAACATGCATCTGTTGTTGCCGTTTGGCCCGGTTCGTGTTTACAACAAGTGTCGTGCATGTTAGGCCATCAAGTTATAGTCCGACAAGAAGACTATTTATATATATATAATTACATGGTAGTATCTGTTTATTACTTTTTTAACTCTTTGACAAGGCACACACATCTTGCACACATAGGCACTCGAACCCCAGACTCCTAGGACGAACAACATCCTCTTTTCCACTGATGCCACTTGTTGGGTTCATGTAGAGTTATATATTTTACTTAGAAGTTAATAACACCAACTATTAATGCAAATACTAGGTCAAAATTTCTCTCTCTAATTTCTCCAAATATCCGGTGATTATTAAGGTTGAGGCGTAGAGGAGAGGTGGTTTTGTTTTTGCGATTATGGGAAAAGATGAAATATCCTTATTGGAAGAAGAGAAGCTACAACTCTCAGTTAGAAGTTCAGAGTTGGTCCTTGGGGATCGTCCTACCTTAGTATGTTCGGTTTGGACAAAGCACTTGTTTAATTTTGGTTGTTTTCGTGCTCAGATGAAAAGCGTATGAAAAACCAAGAAGAAATTTGAGATTAAGGTGGAAGGACAGAATTTATTTTTGATTGAATTTGAAGATTCGAATGATTTGAAGTCAATACTAGAAGGAAGGCCCTGGCTTTTTCATAAGCAAGTTGGTTTGTTTAGTAGGCTAACGGAATCTATTGATCATGAGAAGGTTCGGTTAGTAGAGACCCCTTTGTGGTTGAAAATTGGCCCGTGTCCACCTGAATGTGATAAAAAGGATCTGGTTCGTGCAGTTGGCTCTACTTTTGGTGGAATTACTCGATCAGAGATTATAGGCGATTTTTGCCGTTTACGAATCCAAGTAGATGTGAGAAAACCGTTAAGAAGGGGTATCCTTGTGATGCTTTATTCTAAAATAAAGTCGTGGGTTCCTTTCAAATATGAAAATCTACCAACCTTTTGCTTTAATTGCAGGAAAATGGGCCATGGGGTTCAATTTTGTGATTTATTGTCTAATGATGAGAAGGAAAAATCTGAGGATGAATTTCCATTCTCAGTGGTGCTAAGAGATGAATCGAATCTCATTGGGAAAGAAAATTTCCAGGTTAAACTTTCAATTAGCAAATCTTCATCCCAGTGTCATTATACGGGTGTGGAGAAGGCTGAGGGAGGTATTGAAATTTCCCCAAGCGTAGATGATTCTGTTCGAAGGTGGGATGGGCTTTTAGAGAATGCTAAAGATGAATTAGGTGATGTGGATCCTGCTTCCAATTTGGGATCATTATAAGGCCGTCATAACTTAGTTTCCGAATGTTCTTTCGAAAATTTTGGATCATCTACGCATTTGCCAGATAATAGAGGTAGTGTTGGAGTAGGAGTTGGACTTTCAAAGTTGGTTGAATTTGCGCCTCTTGGAATGGGTACGGTTAAGGTTGTTTCGAACATGGAGTCTACTAATGGAGCGATTTTAGGAGAAGTAGTTTCTTATTTGGACTCTTCAACTAAGATGCTCATTAATAAATTAGAGAATTGTGCTCCTTTCTCCTTAGTACGGAATTTTCATTTTGAATCATGATGGGTTTTGGAAGAATCTTTTGAAGAGGTATTACGTTAGTTATGGAGTTTATATAATAAAAATTTATTATAGAAAATTGATCGAGTTAAACAAGGGTTAAAGACATGGGTTGAAGGTGTTCGTAGAGATCAACATGGGCTTAAAAATCGTTTGACTAAAAGTTTGGAAGAATTTATGCATGATGATGTCATTGATGCTCAAATTGTCAATTTAATTAGTACTCGTATCCAATTAAATTTGGAAATTGACAGAGATGAGCTTTATTGGGAACAAAGAGCCAGGGCTAATTGGTTGAGAGTATGGGATAAAAATTCTAAATTTTTCCACAATTATGCGTCGAGTAGGAAACGAAGGAATAAAATACATTGTCTTAAAGATGAGTTTGGGGTTTTATCCACTGATGAGGGAGACATGGAGGTGATTGCTCGGAGATATTTTATGGATCTCTTCTCCTCTAAAGGGGTGGGAGATTTATCCAACATTCTATTAGGGATTAATTTGTGTATTCCTTCAATAGTCAATCAAAAATTAACAAAAGTTTATACGAAGGAAGAGATCATGCATGCTTTGCATAGCATGGCCCAACGAAGGCTTCTGGGGATGATGGGCTTACTGCTTTGTTTTTCCAAAGATATTGGCATATTGTGGGTAATGATGTTTCCAACTTTTTCTTACAAATTTTGAATGAATGACTGGATATGGCTTTTTTAAATACCACCAATATAGTTTTAATCCCCAAATATGATTGCCCTGATAGTTTATCCAAATTTCGACTTATTAGTTTATGTAATGTGTTTTATAAAATTATTTCTAAAACCATAGCAAATAGGTTCAAGGAGGCATTAGATCTTTGCATTGACAATTCTCAGAGCGCTTTTGTCCCAGGCAGGCTAATATCTGATAATGTTCTCCTGACATTTGAATTATTACATACTTTTCGTCAGAAAAGATTGGGTAAGAAAAGTTATATGGCTCTTAAACTTGATATGAGTTAAGCCTACGATCGAGTTGAATGGGTGTTCCTAAAGGAAGTTATGTTACGTATGGGTTTTGATGGAAGATGGATTGAAACAATAATGAATTGTATTTCTTCTGTGTCGTATTAGTAGTGATTAATGGTAAGATTGGAGATCGTTTTCGGTTCAGTCAGGGACTTCGACAAGGTGATCCCTTAAGCCATTTTCTTTTTTTAATTGTAGTAAGGGCCTGTCTTCTTTGATGCGCATCGCTATGGGCTAAGGGCTATTCGGGGTGCTAAAGCAAGCTAACACGGACCTCAAATTTCACATCTCCTCTTTGCTGATGATTGCATTCTGTTTGGCAAGGCTTCTTCAAAGGGAGCCTATACTTTGAAAGGCATCCTTAAAGAGTATGAAATTTATTCTGGTCAATGTGTTAATTTCGATAAGTCATCAATCTTTTATAGCACTAATACCCTAGTTAGTAATAGACATTTGGTTGAAGGTATTCTTGGGATAAGATCTTCACTAAATATTGAGCGATATCTAGGGTTGCCAACCTTTATTGGGCGAAATAAAAAAGCTTCCTTTATAACCATGAAAGATCGATTTAAGAAAAAAGTTTATTGTTGGAGTGTTCGATTTTTATCGCAAGGTGGAAAAGAGGTTTTTATCAAGTCAGTACTTCAACCCATCCCTACTTATTCGATGGCATGTTTTCTTTTCCCTAAATCTTTATGTGAAGATTTGAAAAAAGTTATTAGTAAATTTTGGTGGCAGAAAGGGGTTGGAAAGAAAGGAATACACTGGTGTGAATGGCATAATTTATGCATCCCTAAAGAAGATGGTGGGTTAGGGTTTAGAAATTTAGTCAGTTTTAATACTGCTTTGCTTACTAAACAGGGATGGCGTATATTAAACTTCCCAAACTCTTTGTTGTCTAAAGTTTTAAAAGCAAAATATTTTCCCAATTCAAATTTTCTTCAAGCTGAGCTAAGTAACTTGCCTTCCTACTCTTGGAAGAGTATTTAGGTTGCTATGGGTCTTTTAATCAACAAGCTCTGCTGGAGAGTTGGTTCAGGAAATCGTATTTCTATTCAGGATGATGTATGAATTCCTGGGTTGAATAGTCAGAGAATTAATGAACCAGTTGTGAATGATAATCTGAGGTTGGTTTCAAATTTAATTAATGCTCATAATAGGGAATGGAAGACAAACATAATTAGGGAATCCTTTAACGATGAGGTGGCATCAAAAATTCTGTAAATTCCTTTATCTAATGTGCCGCATGATGATTTTCGAGTTTGGAGAGCGGAATCTTCTGGGGAGTTTACAGTTCGAAGTGCATATAGAATTTTACAAGAAAACAGATAATTGACAGTTGATCATTCTTCTCAAATGGCCATTAAACAATTTTTTAACAAGCTATGGAGAATACAGGTATCGTCTAAAATAAAGATCCTAGTCTGGCGTTCTTCCTGGTACTTTATGCTCACACGTGCGCAGTTGCATCAGAGGAGATTAGTGGCTGATTCTTCATGTCTTAGATTTGGCTCTTCCGATGAATCCCTCATGTATGTCTTCAAAGAATGTCGAGTCTCCATAGAGGCCTAGAATGAACTGGGGTTTAACTGGATTTTAGCTAATATTACATCGTCCTTTTGGGAATGGATATCTTGGATTTTCCAAAACTGTTCAGATGTGAAAGCTCAAGTATGGTGTTGTGCAATATGGGCCATCTGGTATTCACGAAACCAGGGGTTGCACGAGAATAAGTGGAGTGGCAGTAAAGAAATCTCGACTTGGGTTAGGAATTTTATTAAAGAATTAGAGGCAGTTCAAAATAAGTGCAGTACCTTTCCTATTAATCCTGATGTCTGGCTTCCCCCTCCGGATCCCTTTGTTAAAATCAGTTTTGATGCTGCGTTTAATCAGGCTCTTGGTACTTCTTGTTCTGGTATCATTATGCGTAACTCGCAAGGGTTAGTGCTTCTTTCCAAAGCCATCTTACATGGGAATGTCGGATCTCCCTTTGCTGCTGAGGGGCTTGCCTGCCTACAGGCGTTGGAACTAGGAATTCGAGAAAATTTTCGTTATGCTATTATTGAAGGAGATTCTAAGTCAGTGATCAAGAAATGCAGTTCACAAAATCAAGACAAATCGAATATTTGTGGGATTATCTCTAGTATTCAAAATCTCAATTCTTTTTTAGGGATTTCATTTTCGCATGTGGGTAGATCTAGGAATCTTCTTGCCCATGATCTTGCCACCAGATCTTTAAAATCAAGAAATGCATCTTACCAAAGGGGAGCTATGATGGCTTACAACGCTGTCAACAGTCGTAACTTTCCCCCTCGCAAGCCAGATTGAACCCAAGAAAGAGAGATTATGAGACAACGGTTTTGCAGCAATAAAAGAGTTTCTCAATATGGCTGTAGGTTTTTGCAACTATTTGACCACTGAAGCATGAATGGATTTTATCTCTATAGGGTCGGTTCTGTTGTCTTACTGGTGGACTATTATTATAGTCTTTATGGTTTTTCTCTTTTAATTATTAGGAATTATTTTAGTATTAATGTTGTTTAGGCGAAGTTTCTTTTTGTTGGGGCTTTACCCCATGTTGTTTTACTTTCATTTTAGTCTTGAACTTTTGGTTCATTTAATGAAATTCCAGTCGAGCATTTATATAAAAAATAATAATACTAACTATTTGAACTAATTAAAAGCATCATAAAAAATATAAAAATCAAATTATATTAAAAATTAAAATATAAAAAATAAATTTTAATTTAAAACATAATCAGACAGTTAACTATTGAGTCCATTATAATTATCCATTGTATAAAATAGGTTAAGTTTAAATCCATAAATAATTTGAATAATTATTGAATGAAATCATTCCTCAAACCAAAGTATACAAAGTAAAATCTTATAAGTTTGAACATGGCCTCCAATAATAAATTGTGTGCTTTTTGAATTATAAACGCATGTGCTGACGACATTAATAGTAAATAGTAAGTACAAAATACCAATCACAAGCAGATAATCATGTTTGCGTAACATCATCCGTACCAAAGGAACAGGTACAATCATGTTAGGCGGAGAACAATTGCAGAGAGTTATGAGTTCGGCAATTCATTGCCCATGTTCGGACCATTTCGGATGTAGACGCCATTTAAACAGAGTGGAAGCTCACCTTCGATTACTTCACGGTTGGTTGACGCCGGTAGGCTCTATTTCGTCTACCGGAGCCAAGTTTCCCTTGAAGACATGCGCCGGGTCGACGGAAGGATTGAGAGGCGGATCAATGAAGTTGGAAAAGAAGTGAAGGGTTGAAGTTTTCAAGGATTTAAGGGGCGATGCATGCATCTTCAACCATATAACAGTGCCTTAGATTCATCTAACACTGCTGTTGCTTTTTTTTTTTTTTAAATAGCGACAGTTCACTTTCTTTTCTTCGAAAACTATAACGGTTTTAGTTTCAATCCACTATATTGGTAATTTTAGTTCTCATTTTTTTTAATAGAATCGTGAAATTAGATCTAATATAAAATTTAATAAATTACGATTTATAATATCAAATCATAAAAAAAAAAATCAATAACAAAATTAGATGCGAAAGTGTATTTCAATCTATTGATTTCTTGAAATCCTTGAATTTTATGATTTTGATTTTTCAAATTAACACATAAGTAATTCAGATAAGACGACTCTCTCTTTTTTAAAGATGGATATTAGAAAAAGTTAGGTATATATAATTTGGGATATTAACACACAGCTAAATAAATTTATGGTATAAACGTATATTGATACTATACAGTGTGAAAAAAAATACCCTCGTATCGGCCAATAGCTTCCTAAAACCAAAAAATTCAATTTTTTAAAGCTTGACACAATCATCGGCAATGATTAGGTCAAAACCCAAGATGGTGCCGGCCATTGATTTTCCAAGATCCAATTTTACTGTTCATTTTAGGTCAATTGGGTAAATGTTTTTGAATCCGGATCATTTTTGTAAATATTGTTTTTTTGAGTCATTTAGATAAAATAACCGAATAATTGCAAAGAGTTATAAGTTAGGCAATCCATTGCCCATGTTAGTAGGAACGGTGAATCCAAAAGTTGTTTTATTAGATTCGATTTAATATTGCTTTTAAAAAATATTTTTAAGAAAAAAAGTTAAATTTCTTTTTACTTCTGTTAAAAGCATTTTTGGCTAATTTTTGAGGTCTGAAAAGCATTTCTCTCAAAAAGTGTCTTATCTAACCATATCTTTATCTCAAAAGTGATTTTCATCCTAAATGTGGTTCCTAAAAGTAATACTTAGTTGATTTTTAGTTTTATTATTGTATTAAGTTATGATTTTATAAAATTTGAAGAGATTAAATCACAATTTTATTATTGTTAGGAGCCAAGGTTATCTCTAGGGGAGTGCAAATTTCGGGTAAAATCGATTTAACCGACCGAACAGAATTAATTCGACTAACCGGTCGATTAATCGAATTAATTCGATTGGGGATCGGTTAATAATTTTTTAAAAGTTTGGTTAACGGTTAATTAGGTCCGAAATCAATCAATTAATCAAATTAACGAAAAATTTATATTTTTATATACATTAAATTTGATTAATTGGGTTAACTAAACTCGATTTCTTATAATTCTGTAATTTTTTAAAATTTGAACATAACCCATCTATTTAACAATTAATGTTCAAAGCTTTATTTTGGGTCTAAATCCACTCATTTAAATAAATCCAATTTTAATTTGATTTTCAAGGGACTTGAAAACATAACAAGTAAAGTAAAAGTAAAGTGGATGAGTCCACAACTACAAATCTTCTTCTTGCAAAATCTATGGGGGGCAATTAAAAAATTTGCTTCAACTTCTTCTTAACAATTTCCTAGCCTTGAATCAGCTATCAGCTGTTGACCCCACATGGAGTTTTTAGTTGTATGTTTTCGGTTATAATTTTAGGGTCTATTTGTTTCTTGAAACTGTGGGTGTCTTCGTGTTGTTTGAGCTTAAAAAAAAAAAAAGAAAAGGGTTCTAAAACATGTGATTGCATGTTCATTGGTTACGTTGAACATAATGTTACGTATATATATATATATAGATAGATTTTTAATTATAAATAGCGATGTGCCTGAGCATAATGTTATTATTCTTGAAGCAAATTAAAAATGTTTAATTCTTTAAGCATGTTGTTTCCTTTAAAGATTGGTAATCATTCTCATGCACGCACCTATTGTGCGATACGAGGATTTGAGGTCTAAAGGATTTAGCATTGAAAAAACTTTTAGACACGAGTTTTTTTACCTACTTCCTTCTTGAGAAGAGGCAATTTAAGAGTAAGCTTGATTCAGTTTTACAAAATAAAACTTGAAAATGGATTGATTTACCACCTACAGCAAAACATATCGTTTGAAAGTGGAATTTTAAAAAGAAATACGAACCTGATGGTTCTATTGAAAAATATGAAATTAGACTAATTGCACAAAACATTAACTATTTTGAAACTTATGCTTCTGTAATCAGGATTTCTTCAATTTGTATTTCAATTGCCTTAGCTTTTATAAGTAACTTTTTATACACTGTTAAAACAAGCTTTTTAAATGGGGGAATTAGAAGAAGAAATTTACATGAAAAACCTCGAAGATGTGTTATTTCAAGTCAAGAATTTAATGTTTATAAACTTCTCAAATTGTAAATAGTGGCATGAAAAATTCAATCAAATTCTAGTGAATAATGGTTTTTCCTCTCTTGAAGTAGACAAGTGTGCAGACAATATGTTTAAAATCAACTCAGTATCAACGGGGATAAAATTGAAATAAAAACAAAAAGATAAGAAAAATTTGTAAACTGGGGTCACACAATCGTATCTCCTGACCATGTGGAAGGCTGAGGCCGTGTAGGGTGTAGCACATGGTCGTGTGGGCAAGTCGTGTAATAGCTTGATTTCGTGTAGGTTTAGAGTGTCACGGTCGTGAGAACAAACCGTGCAACTCATTGATGCTGTGTGGGTCAAAAGTGTAAATATCCAAAAATATGTCACACGGTCGTGTGCCAGGCTATGTCTCAGACCGTATGTACTTGGAAATATCTTTCAATGCAAGCTTTATAACCTTAATTCACTTATGCCACAAGCAACCAAATATACCATATCTTAATCAATTCCAAAAGCATTAAAATTAGCCAAAACATCACTTACAACAACCACCCTAATCCTAAGTGCCTAATCAATATGCCACAATTGACACCTCAATTATCAATCCAAAATCAACTAAATCATCACATTTATACCATTCCGATTTACATTTATATACATGATCCTCAAAATGCCAACAAGAGTCCCAAGTAAAACATTGTATAACCAAATGACATTTTTGTTACATGCCATGACCAAAAATGAAAATGTCATAACAATTGAGTTTGGGATTGCCGTTAAATGCTGAGTTAACGATCAAATAGTAAAGTCCCTAATCTGCGCATGGAAAATAAAACTGCATGCCGAGTACAACTTAGAGGTATTTCTATAATCCGAACATTAAAACAAAACATAATACATTTAAAATGCCCAAGTTAAAATTAGATGATGCTATGCAATTAACATGTCGAATGTGCACATTTATATATTCATTGTTTACTTCTAATACATTTTACTAATGTTGAAACATGACAAATCTACTTTCACAATCATTTGATATGTCAATCCTTATGATGATACATTCCATCTTAATTTCCAAATTCATAATTCAATGAACATTTTAACCAATGTCCCAACCCATTTCACAACTATGTACTCCATTTCTCATTCATTTGCCATTTCAATATCAAGTATTTTGTTTTTACCATTTATTTCCTTATTAACACGACTCGAACTCGGACGAATACACAGATCCAACCAACATACCAGTTTGGCACCCAGTGCCTTATTAGATAAATTTGAAGCAAATAGTTGCTCCCAACGCCATCAATAAGTTGGCACCCAATGTCTCATCGATATAACTAAAGCAAATTGGCACCAATGCCTCATTGACTCGTACTCGAAATAACTCTGAACTCTTCTTATCTTATGGTTGCCAACTATATCTAACTTTGCTCAAATAGTTAATAGGGTACTCATTACTCATTTCATTCTCGACCTATATCTCAATTCACATCAAATTTTATCATAAAATCATTAATTCAAACATATGACAGCATCAATCATCTCATTATGTATTCAATTTCATATTTACATAAACATACACATTTTTCATATATATTCAATTTAGTCCTCAAAATCATCAATCAATTCTAATTAATTCAATTAATCTCATTTAAACAAAGGATCTAACCTTACATTCTTACCATGAACAAATAAGTCAATATGCAGCAATTACAAATTTAGTTCGGATTATAGAAACACAAACCATAAACTCCAAGCTATTCGTCTACGACTTTATCTTTCCCTTTCTTTTTCAAGAAATCCGGGTCGATGTTAGCTATGAATTAAAACAAACATATAAAATTATCAATACACAACCATTTTCAAATCCAATTGCTATTTTATACAACTTTTTCATTTGATTCAATGTAGTCCCTAAAATTGAGACCAACATAACTTTCAAATTTAACCTCTAACTTTTATATCGATTTCATTCTAGGCCTAATTTAACTTTATATTTCTCATTTCTACCAAAAATTCTGGAATTTGTGCAATTTAGTCCCTATTACACCAAATTATCAATTAACTTTACAATTTAGTCTTTTTTTTCAACAATAAACTTAAAATCTATCAAATTGGTCCATAAAACTTCAACTATTCAATGGTAACATACTCAAACTTTAACAATATCTAAAAATATGACATGAGTCAGCTAGCTTGAGCTCTCGGGATTTCGAAAACATAAAAATTATAAGAAAATGACTAAATTAAACTAATTAAATTGAAGCTTGAAACTTGAAAACCCTAAAGCCGTTGGTCTTCTTCCCTTGTTTCTTTGCTTCGAAATTTTAGAATGAAAAGAGAATTTTGTTTTCTCCTTCATTCCACCAAGATAACATCCATTTCTTTTATTATTTCTTTTACAATTTTATTTACTAATATTTTATATTATAAACATACATACATACATAATACATCAACCGGCCATATATACTAATTCTACTGTATAATTACTATTTAAATCCCTTACTTTGAGTTTTAATTATAATTTTATAAGCAATTCGCACATTTATCACTTATGCGTTTTTAGTCCCTATACTTAAATTATTCACTTCTAATATACGGGTTTAGTTTACAAAAACGATCTCGAAACCACACTTTTTAATACCACTGACTTTTGGATTGTTACATTCCTATTTTTATTGTCAGGATTTTAGTCCTACTTTTTAAATTTAAAAAAATATTAAGACAAAATTAACCCTATTTTAATTTGGTTTAGAGTATTAATCCATTAATAAACGTAAAAGAAAAAAGAAGCTATTACCTCTTCCCTCCTTCCTACTATTTGATTTTCTTTATTACTTCAATGGATTTTTCTTAAGTAAGTTTGTTCTTTCTTGATTTTATTTTTTTTCCTACCTACAAATTTGATTAAGCACTCGTATTTGTATGAAATACTTATTATTTTTTGTAGAATATGGATAGAATTGTTCTATTTAAGTCGTGTAGGAATTGTGGATTAGACCTCTATGATTTTACATTTTTATGATTTATTTATTTCTAATTTTACTGAGAGCAATATGTAGAATCAACTAAATTTTTTTTTATATTCCTATAAGTTAGCCTGTAGTTGAAACAAAATGTGGTTTCAAGTTTTTTTAAATTTATTCTAAAATAAGTTTTATATATCCATTATTATATTTAGAAAATATATGAAAGATAAATTTGAAACAATTTTGCTTTCAATTAAAATTATAAATTAAAAAATAATTTAAAATTTATCAATTAAAATTTATTATTCAATATTTAACCAAATATTTGTTAAGAATAAAGTTTATTATAAAAATTAAGTACTTAAATATTAATTTTTTATTTAATACAGGTGAATTTATAAATTATCATTACATTCTTAAAAAATTCTTAGTGAATCAAAAGTGAAAATGTAACTTTCCTAGGATTTTAATCAATCTTTTCCCATGTATATCAAATGATATATAATAGCTTTCCTAGCAATCACATTCATAAGAATGAATCACATTTCATTGGTATCATCATAACATGAGAAAGCACTAAACGCTAATGTAAAACATTTTTACCAAAAAATAAAATATTAATATAAAAATAATTTTGATTAATATATAAATCTAATGATGAATTTCATCCCTTTACTTTACGAAAAATAAGAAGTTAGCTAATTGTCGGTAGACACATAGATTTGATGTAAGTTGTTGAATTGTTGATTTTGTAAATTCTTTGTATATAAATGAATGATTTAACGGTAAAGTTTAATGATATTATCTAATTAGATTAACTTGTCAATTTTCATAAAATATGAGGATCAAATTATGAGAAATTAAAATATAAAGATTCATTTTTAAATTTTTATAAAGTATAGAAGTGAAATTCAGAATTATACTAAATATAATATTGGTTACCAAGTTTCCAACGTCTTCCGTTTCATAACTCTTTGACTTCTGTTTGTTTGCATTAATATTTCAAATAAACTAAATTAAGAGATCATTGAATGTTCCTTCGATATTCTCGGAAAATAGTTTTGTTTTTTGGCTGGATTGTCCCCTTTCTTTTCTAATTTTGTCTCTCTCATTAATCCCATTTTCCCTTTCACTTTTGTGAGGTTTATTGATTTAAAAGAAAAGGAAAAGGAAAAAACTTGTTCCAAAATGAATCAAGAATGAATTTCCCCCATGTTTTCTTCTTTTCAAAATCACCTTTTTCGTTTCCTCTAGCTTATATGTTCGGGAGAGGGGAAGGGGCTTTAGAGAGAGAATAAACACATTATCGGTTAAAGATGACTCTTCAAGTTTTGTCTCGTTCACCGCCGGCAAGACACAAACGACCGGGTTCATCTGATGACCTGAAGACGGCGAGAAGAGGGAGGAATTATGGGGGAATGGTTGGTGGTTCTGCAGCGGAGTGCACGGCGGTGTGTTGCTGCTTTCCACTTACCATTATGGAGCTGCTTGTTTTGGGACTTTACAAGGTTCCCACTGGACTTTGCAAGAAGGCTTGCAGAAAGAGAAAAGGAAAGCACAAGAACCATGGCTTTCATCCTACATCGTCTAGTGAGGAGCAGGACACCGAGCTTCACAAAATGGTGGATAATGAGGATGTTGGGTCCAGGGTAACCGTGGATTCGGAGGACAAGAAGTCGGACCGGTTCTTCGGGATCGGGTTTTGGAGAGATCCTTCGGGAAAAGAGACCATGACGTGATGTGTGAAGGGAATTAAATCCACTGTGGGCTACCATTTTCCAATTGGAAAATTTGATTCTTTTTTCTCACTTTTCTTTAGAAACTTCGACTAGGTGTTCTATGTTTTTACTTCATATTGAGATCAAATCATAACGCACCGTCCAATACCTGTTTGATTATTATTTTTTATATGTTTCATATTTTTATGTTGAACTTTGTCTATTTATTTTCAGTTCTTTATTTTGTTCTTGCTTTCATTTCCAACATGAAAGTTTAATTATAAGATAATTTAAGAATTCGTCAAAGTTAATGATATTAGAAAGTATGGTTTCGGGATTCCTATATTTAATAAAAATATCTCACGCCACACAATCAAGGCTTGCAACCCGCGTGCTCTCGTCCCGAGCCGCATCCATGTTCGCTTTAATTGTCCAAATGTTAGGCGCGCGCCCCGGCTCCTCTCTCGATTGTCTAGGCAGAATGGTCGATTAAGAAAGTTATGGAGCTAAAATTCCTCATGCAACGATCGAGCAAAATTAAAGACAATATGCGGTGGTGTAAGGCGACCATTTTTTTTTTTATTTTTTTTTATGATAAAAGAGGCATCAAAGTGCCTTTATTCAAAATAATTAAACATCAACAATAATAAAATTATCGTTTAAAATTAATTGTTTAACATGAGAGCTAAGTGAAACTATAACTTGAGTGCCAAACTCTTTGGAGAAGCAACTTTTAGCTAAATAATCTGCCACAAGATTGTTGTTTCTTCTCATGAATTGAAACTCCACAGCAAGAAATTGTCGAGAGACCTCTTTTATTTTGCGGAAAGCAGTGTTTTAAGAGCATCCTTCCAATCTGTCTTTTAATATATCAATTGCAATCAAACAATCACTCTCGACAACCACTTTTTTCAAAGCCTCTTAATCTAGCAAGTTCCAGTCCATGCAAAATCGCACAAAATTCTGAATTCAAAGCGGTACCTCTTCCAATAAATCTTTGAAACCCCACTAACCAGCCACCTGAAGCATCGCGTAGTAGACCGCCTGTAGCAGCCCAGCTTTCATCTGTAGCAGTTGCACCATCCGCTTTCAACTTGACCCAACCAGCAGCAGGAGGCTGCCATCTGGACACACCTTCAGCAGCAGAAACATCCATACAGCTGCAGCAAGAGGACAGTCGCGTAAAACATGGAGGAGGGTCTCTTGAGAAGCCCCACATCGTTCACATTGCTCAGAATCAGTCAATCTTCTTCTCACACGTTCACAATTTGTAAGCAAACGCCCACGTCGTGCCAGCCAAAGAAAATGTTTGATCCTTGGTGGTAGCGTATTATCCCAAACAACAAGCCATCGATTATCTTTCAATAAATCAACATCCCTTGTAATGCTCCCATAAGCAGATTTTATAGAGAATTTACCATTCTTACCTGGCTTCCACAAGCATGAATCTTTCCCAAGAGAGTCAGAAGGAGTGGCACAAGCTGCGATATGCTCTAAAATATCTCTTGGAAAATAATTTTCCAGCACCAACCAGTTCCAATTACCATCTTGTGTAACGAAATCAGCAACTTTCAAGTGTGGCGCAATTAATCTTCCAGGAAGCTGATAATTGTGAAGCTTCCCTAACTTCGGCACCCACTCATCAAGAACAAAACTCACTGATTTTCCATTTCCTACACCCCATACCACTTTTTCACAAAACGAGCTCCAAATTTTGGAAATAGAACGCCACACATAGGAACAAACAGGTCGACTAATCTCAGCCTTGATTACTTCATATTTATTAAATTGTTGATCACTCAATTATTAAAGTGTTTCTATTTTAATCATCAAACTTTTAAAAAAATTATTTTATAATCAAGATTATCAATATTAAATATTTTGGTCACTCTTCCATTAGATAGTACATAGAAGGATCACATGAACATTTTAATTAATATAATGATAAATTTAACTCTCGATCTTTATATATTGTCAATTTAACCATGATTATAAAAAAAAAATCACTTCATCATTCCATTAAATAATTTAACAGGCAAATGATAAAAAATATTCAATGTCGATAACATTGGTAAAAAATGAATTTTTTTGAAATTCAATAATCAAAATAAGAACATGATAATACTTAAGTGACCAACAATGTAAATTATTTTATCAAACACTGATGAAAAAACATGAATTTATTGTATACCCCATAGCCAAAATTCAATATGCAGTCTGACGGAATAAAATGATTGAAGAAAGAACCGTCAAAGATATTATATTGAAGTTGCCACATGTAATAATCACAGATGCCACTAGACTAGAGCTTAGCAAAAACAAGCTTAAGTTCGAAAGTCCGTCTGTGTTGATTCGATTCCGAAAAAATTTGAGCTTGAGAAAACTCGATTCTGTAAGAATTCGAGTCTAAGAATGGTCTATCTGAATCAAAGATAAATCCGACCCAAAGCTTGAAAAAACTCGAATTCTTAATTGAATAGCTATAATAGACATTAATAAGTAATATAAGTATATAATATTTGTAATACTCTCAACTCGATCCAAATATTGAATGTTACAGCACTAACATTTAACAAAATTCATACACCATTTAAAACATACTTATTATTTCTTTACTTTACTGTTCTTAAAATAATAAAAAATGTTTAATAATTACAAAAAGTTTCAAAAACAGTATAATGACATTACAATTTAAAATTTTATTAAAAACAAACTCTTTTTCGCGTAGTGTACTAAACTATTTACTTCTATGATGCCCTCTGTATGCATAATATCGCAATTCAAACTACTCATTGACGCAACCTTGGTTTGGTCCCTCCTGGCTTACCCTCTCAAAAATTCAGAACCTGTATCATAAACAAACAATTATAAGTTCAAGCGAACTTAGTGAGTTCTAACCTAGATTATCTTAAAGCATTTATTGTTAAATTCCTCATTTCAAAGATCTGGATTCTCATTCTATCTCTGGCAAATATTTTCCTAATATTGAGTGTATACATATACGTCAACATCTACACTTAACCAACCTCCGTATAGTTCACTCATTGGCAAATTTCAGATTTCACCATTCAATATAGATCTCATTTCCCACTTGGAAAACATGTACACTTTTCATAAGAGTCTTAAACAGAACCTACCTTCAGCGGATTCTCACTCCGTTGGATGATGCATACTTTCCTCACGATGGGGTTCTCACATATACTATTCTTGGCGAGCACTGATACTAGATACTCCTTTAAGATGAGCTTCATAGAACCCTACCTTAGAGGAATGCTCATACTAGATTTGGCAACTATCAAAATATCAATCAGATCATATCTTACACCTTATTCTGATACATATAAGAAGTCTTGATACCTTTTTGCCAAGCTACCTTAAGTAATGTGCTCTTAAAAATCCTTTAAGTAGATTTTAAAAATATTCTTTTTAATGATTTCAAGTAAGTTTTGCTTAAAATCTTCAGGATCTAAATTCGAACTCTATTAAAATACAATGTGTCCTACTTCTACCACATCCATACTTCGTTTCCAAGATAAATTTAAGAATATGTGCTACATCTAAAAACTAAAAATCATATGGACTGAAGTATTTAAATGAAATCCCAAATACTTGGTTTCTTAACGAGGCTTCTTTTCAGCAGAATTTTATCCAAATATTTGCAATCCAAGTAAAACAGCCCCATTGCCAATAACAAGTATAGACTTAGAAAACATTCTTGTGTTTTTCTTCGAAGGGAAAACAATGGCTAAGAGAAGATTTGCCACATCCATTTTTTTTTTTTTTTTGAATATAAGATTTGCCACATTCATAAAACACCATCGCTAAGTCTTTATTTTTCCTTCTGCCTCCCAACTCAAGCCAAGTTGTAAACTGCCACAAAGGGCATAAGAACACTCCCTAGCCAGAGCTTGCCATCCCTCTCTTCGACTTCACTAACCGCTTTCACAACCTTCCCTTCACTATCCTCCAGAACCTGCAACAGCTTTCCATCTGGACTGTATTTCACAACAATTCCATGCAGCTTACCGCCAATCTGAAGCAGGTACAGAGTTTTTGCAGAAATAGGGAGCTTGAGAATGAATTTCCTGAGTTTTGGATATAATCCCATTATATGAGCATACATGGACCTGCGACAGTGAATTGCTACCCAAAATTCACCTTCTTTATTCGTTCGGATATTGTCTGGAAATCCTGGTAAGATGGCAAATACCTCAGTACTCCCTGTTTTCTCACCTTTCAACCAGAACTTGAGTAATCTGTGCATTTAACATAATATCAAATCATCACATAGCAACAGTTAAAAGTTGTACTATAACTAGTAAGAACTAATCTACTTTGCCTCTGTAATCCTGGCAATTAATGATAAATACTTTTACTAGGAAGCGACAAAGGTAAAGAAAAATAAAATCTGCAATCACCAATCGCACCTATTTTTTCTTTAAACAGGATCTTTCGACATTCATCGAAAGCAATATGTCATGTGTTGAAGCAAAATGGGTTCAAGCAATGTGAAAAATCATCATTGTATATAAATCCAGATGAAAAGTGTTTTTAAAGGCTATAGCACATGCAGATCTAACGCAGCAATATTTGAGTAAATGCAGAAGCATGCAAACCTGCCCGGACATCCTTCGCAAAATACAAGAAAAGAACCATCCTTGGCTAAGGATACACCATTTGGAAATTGGAGATTTCTGACGAGGACAGCAGTTTCCTTTGTGTAAAGATTATACTTCAGAAGCCTCCCACTATTCTCCGAAGAAAAAACTAGCTGCATGAAGTTCCTGAATGCCACAATGTCAGTGCCAATTACAAATAATCTTCATTCTACATCATGGGGTCTTTCACGTAGAGTGAAACATTATCGAAACAAACAGAAAATTTGCTCCGTTCCACTGGCAGAAGTTGCAAATGTAGTCTTAAAGGTTCACATGTCAATCAATACAAGTATATCTAACTTATACAGATTTTTTATATAGGGATTTACAGAAGAGTTTCAGTATATCAATGATTTGAACACAAAATTTTCAGTATACCAAGCAGTCGCGAAACTAAAATAGTAAGTTACAGTTGGAATCATTTAATTACCTTATACAAATTGACAAGGTTGGTGCCAAATCCACAAACCATGCACGGAAAACAAATCCCATCCCTGGGTGTAAGCACAAATGCAATGCAACAGTAACTTAAATTTAAGGGGCCATCAGGCACATAGTGATTCTCGGACATGCCGTATCATGTGACCCGCAAGGCTCATGCATGCTCATATAGACACAGCAATCAAAGAACATATATTGCATTGGGAATCAAATGATTTCCACCCATTATTAAGACATAGTATAAAGGGGAAGTATGGACAAAGTCAAACAACACTTTCGTGGAAAACTCTCTAGTCTCAACAGGATTTGAACATTCCTCCCCACAGCCAAAGTCTGTTCCATAGAACACCTTTGTTAAAAAAAAAAATGACAGCATGTTTTGCATCTTTTTCCATGTCCTAGAAAATAGGTGGCATTTGAATGCCTTTGTGATCTAATAAAATCTTCAATAGTTCATACGTTTTTTAAATGCAGTACGAATTTCAACGACATTAGTCCACAACATAGAAAATTATTCTCAGAAACCCACCTTCTCTGGAATTTGCTGCTGCTATCAGTAAAATATATGTTTCCTTCATCATCAATGTCAAGGTCATTGGTAAACCTCAGGGGCACCCCATCTACCTCAGTTACAAGAGGTGTTGCTAATCCGCCTTCCGGACCCACCTTGAACAACCCCAAATATGCATCAGCAATGTACAAATCACCAGTGTTCTTATCGAACCGCAGACCCAAAGGCCTGCCACAGATATGTTCATTTGGCAGGTAACTCTGTGGTGATGGCTTGGGATTACATATTTCAGACCTGAAATGCCAAATTACACATGGTAAAAGATTATAAGAGTTATACTTCACACATTATTCAATCATATCACATCATTTCATGAAGGCTGCCATCCCCAAATTTTCCATAGAAATTTCTAACAAAGTACAGCTATGTAACATAAGCTAATTCTGCACACACAAAAGAACTATCAAAAAGAAAGAAAAAGAAAAAAATCCTTTAGCAAGAACTAGAAAACTCACCTATTGCTGGAAGTATAAGCAAAATCCTTCCAGTTTTGACCATCCCAGAAGAGAACTCGACCATCAGCAACACCAGTGTAAGGACCACGACCAAGAGGGTCAAATGCCATGCTTTCAGGGCCCTGAACCTGGTTCAAGAACTTAATCTCTGACTTCTGAAGCAAATTATCCTTGTCCCTGTTTGTCGGAACCAGTTCCCATGGAGGCAAATCCACCTTGTAAGACTCAAAGTCAGGAAAGTCAGAGATTCCACTGTGCTTTAAAGGGTCTATCCCACAGTATAGAGCGAGCAGCAAAAACAGTAAACCCAGAAACCCCATTGGAGTCATCGCTAGAAATTGAGGAAATACAGTACAAAAGCAAAGCTTGGAACAGAAAAATGATCAGTTCTTCAGCTGATGTTTAAGCCTTCAACCACCACACTTGGGTGTCTAAAAAGATGGCCTTTCTCTTGCAATCAAGAAAACAACCCCTTTGTTTGTATGTTTTGAAGGACAGATAGAGGGTTAGGTAGATCTCATTTTTGCTGCCTCTAGGTTCTGGTCATTGGTAGATACTGATATGAGGCAGCTGAGGTTCGTTTATTTTTTTTTCCTGTTTTAATGAGACAGGTGAGTGTTGTTAAAACCGATGTTGCTATAACAATTATTTAATTTTGTTTATTTTTATCACCTAATTATTTTAAAATTTTAAACTTACTTAGTTGATGATAAAAAAATTAAATTTATTTTTAAAATTTTTATAGTTGATTGATAAAAATATTAATAATTGATAATAATTTTATAACTTTTTATTATTGAATGAAAAAAATTATAATTTACTCATAAAAATATTTTAAAATTTAGTAAATCACGGACAAATAAATGTAATAATTAAAAGTTTATTATATAACAACAAAATTAAAATCAAATCTATCGACTTTTTTGTTTTAAAAATCTATCTAATTTATATATAAATAAAACCAATTTTTTGGGGGTTATTAAGAGTTAACAGTGATAGTGTTGGTATTTAAAAAAAAATATTAAGTCAAAATAGGTTTTCTTAGGGAAATTTGTAAATCACTTCATTTTTTATTTAAATTTATTGATTTAAAAATGAATTACTTACCATGCTTTTCAATTTTGTATTAATTAGAGTTTTTCCTTTGCACTACATTTTTTTTATCCTTTTTTTTTTGTTAAAGAGTAAAAAAAAATCTTTGATAAAAAATCGAAAAAATCAATTTAGCTATTTTGTTAAAGGAAATCTTCCTTCAGCAATCTGGAATGTCCCAAAATTCCTGACAGCGACTATTAATTTGCTTAACGACAGTGAATGGGTTAAGGTTTTCGCGTCTGAAGTTGTGTTCCCACAGTTTTCAGAGAAGAACTATACAAGTGCGATAGAACTGATACATAGCTGTAAATCAGAATCACATACAAGATTCAGCCATTAATCGACTTGGACACCGGTACTGGTGCCAAGGAACTTGACGGAAACAGTTGGTCCATTGTCTCGTCATCTCTATCACAGAACTGCCAAACCAAATCCTATTTGCATGCATCTCTACCCCCAAGGATGCTTTTCCAAACCCATAAATCCGAGGGGTTTGGCCAGAATCCAGAAAGCAATACTTGGCAAGTAGCATGGATCGCATTAACGATTGAGGCTCAATTAGCAATACCAGTACAGGTTTCATGGGCTGTGGCCCAATGAGCTCTGAGAAAATTTGTTTTTCACGAATGAAAAACATCCACACAAGATTCAGCTACGAAGTTTATAGGAGAATAAGGTCGTCATTTTCGTGAAAAAAATGAGAGCCAGCACTCTTAAGGGGAAGATTCGAGTTCAAATACGGGGAACAATATTATTGAAAATGATAATTACGAACCCCAAATATGGATCGTAGAATAAATATGAAGTATATAAAAAAAAATTATAAGATTCAGCGATTACTGATAAAGTATATAACAACTAAGGTTGAAATATTGTTGAAAGAGATAATTACGAATCTCAAACATAGATAATAATAAAATGGACTGGAAAGATTAAAAAAAGTACTAAGAGAATCGAATAGTTGAAAATTGGATAGGACATTTATCTTATAATTTAAATTTTATATTGAGTTTGTATCACAAGTCAATTGAACAAGTCAGCTGAAAATTATTAATTTTTTTATTCTTTTAAAAAATAACAAATATTAATACAAGAGTATTTTTGTCTTTTTAATTTTTTTAATATAAAATATTTCTATAAAATATTACTATAGTGGGATTTGAATCTAAAAACACCTATGTTTGGTAAGAGTATTATTTTTTACACATGTTTTAATATATAGTTTAGCAATAAATTAATTTAGCTGGTAATACTTAGCCATTCTCACAATTTATTTTTAGCAAAAAAAAAGGAAATTTATTTGCTTATTTTGAAGAGTTTTCTTTTTTTTTTTTTTTACAAGAGTTTTTATTCATCTTTTTAATTTCAAGTTTAAATTTGTACTAGCTATGTTTTATTTTATATTTAATTATTGTTATACATATGTAATAAATAATTTTTTTCTATTACATTAATAACAAAACAAAAAGAGGCATCGACTTCAACTTAATCATTTCAATTGAACCCAATAAGTGGTTTTAGTGAAAAAGAGTATGTTGTTTATTCTAGGGGTCCCGAGTTCGAGCGCCTGTGTGTGCAAGATATATGTGCGTTGTCAAAAAATTAAAAAAATATGAATAGATACTATCATGTAATCACACTAATATATTAAAAAAAAAATTAACCATTTCAACTAAAACTTAATTTGATTTCATATAAATAAATTTGTTACCATTTATTTTTCCACCCAAATTGTTAGAGTGACATAATCTAGTAATAATAAAGTTGACTTTTAATGCTTGCATTTTTTATCACTTTGATCTAAATTTTTTATTTTCTTTTTGGATTAATTTAATTCGCAACTTTTCTTTTCAATCATTTATTGTTTTTTTAACAGAAAAGATGACTATATTTTTAGTATTTTAATAAAATCATAAACTTAGAAATGGTTAAAAATTTTCAAAAAAATTATATTTTAATAAAAATCATAATTTTTTTTAAAAAAAGTAGAAACTTTAAAATATATAAAAAAGAATTTTAAAAAATGAAGTAATGTAATAGGGTGTTTTAGTTATTCAAATATGGCATTTTTATTTATTTATTTACAAGATAAATTTATACTTCAACATTAAAATATTTTATCAATTTGATTTTAATTTTTCTAAAAAGTTATTTAAAATAAAAAAGTAAAAATTGTAAAATATTATACAGAATTTAAAAAAAAACATAAAATTATAAAATATATATTTTTTTAAAAAGTTTGCTATGCCACCTTTGGTTGATGCATGCTGATAGATGAAGAAAGTTAAATCGAAAACATGGGAGCATTTCATGCAATAATGATTAAAGCGTACTCAACATATAGCTTGAGTTTCAGATACAAAAAAAAAAAAAAAAATCATGTTGCAACCTGCAAGTACAAGTTTCAAAATCTGCAAATGAAGTTGCCTTAAGCTCATAGAAATTTAACGGAATGAATTCACCAGTTACTGGTTGATAAATCAAGTACAGGGAACAAGGCAGGGACCATAATGAGATCAAAAGTATGCAGTGTCCCGGCCGATAAACGAGTATGGTGAGCTGCAGAAAAGCGTTAAGCAAACCAAGGATCTAGATGGTTATAGAGAGCCATAGCCCCTTGGTTGTTTGGAGAAACCCAAGTCTTACAAGGATGCACTGATAGAATCCAAATTTCAGAGCAAAGTTCCTTTGAACCTCATGAAGAAGATATAGAAACGAATCGGAGGAAAGTGATGAGACCGAGCTAATCAAAGTGGATCCAAAAGGCGACGTTCATGTCCACTTGACGAAAAGTGAGAAGCTACAGGTTAGAAAGAGATGGGAGCAGGCTTTGATAATCAAAATGTTTGGAAGCACAGTGGGATCTCATTTCTTGATATTCAAGTCCACTTAGGCCAGGATTATTTCCTGTTTGTTTACTTGCACGCAAAATTATGATGAAGTCATAAACAAGGGTTGTGGTTGTGGTTCTTTGGTGCAAGTGGAGACGACCTAATTTTCGAGCTTCACAAGCTTCTCTGTGGTGGCAACATGGATGCGGTTACTAGAGTTACCCATCGAATATTACGATGTTGATATTCTCCAAAAATTTAAGAGAGCCGTAGGAAGCTTGTTAAGGATCGATAATTCATGATGAATGTGGAAGGGGGCCGGGAAGTTTGCCCTCCGAGAATCCAAATAAATTTGGAGAAGCCTTTAAAGAAGTTCATCTACGTGCAAGGAAGGAAGCAAGCCATAGTCTATGAAGCTTTGTTTCGGTTGAGGTATGGTTGGGAGAAAGGAAGTGGGGGTGCCGCCCTCGGTGGAGATGGGGGAAGCTAAGGAGCATTTTCTTGAGGAGACAGAACCAAAAATCGTGCTGACACACAAACCGACAAGTCAATGGGGATAGACGATGGGTACGACACATGGATGCTCGTAAGGAGGAAAACGACTTGTATGAAAATTGGTCCAATGTAATGTAAAAAGAGGCAGTAGCAATGAGGAACAAGGCCATGTTTAATGGCAAGTGTAAACGGGTGATGGGCTCTATAATTCTAGAATAAAGACAAATATTGGACTAACGAGCCCTTCAATGTCCAGCTAAGTGTCAGCGATCCCAATGCTGTAAGTAGCAATTCTTTGGAGTCCTCCAAAAACAAAGAGCCAATTGGGTAAGGGGTCCTTGGAGAAAATGTTGACACCGTAAAGGAGCTAAAGACATGGGTAATAAAAGGAGGTTTGTGTAAGGCCAACGTGTTGTACTACTTGACATTCTATTATTATATTCCGTCTTTATTTATGTGTATTAAATTAATTAATTAATAATCAAGTCTTTAAAATAATATGATCATTCTTAAATTATTTTTAATCCAGCATTATTATGGGTTGGAACAACAATAATATATGAAGATTAATATAATTTTGATTGATGCAATATGTTGTTATATGTAAAAGAAATTGAGTCAATGCATGGGTACTGATCAACATACTTCTCGTCACTTAAGGAGCTTAAGCATTTTTATGTTATTTACTGTAGTTATAAGAATTACTTAGTATTTATATTTAGCTTAAATTGAATTAAATAACCTTTTGATGATGTTTCAAGGTCAATTAAGCCGATTCAGACCTGAGGTAGCTCTGAAAAGTTAATTAAGTGTGCAAGAAACAATCAATGCTAAAGAGTTAGTGGGTTGCACCGAATGTCGCAACATTCAGACGTGAAAGTTGCGACATTGATGTTGCTCTGATACTTAGACGAATTTTCAACCAACATCTACAAGGCAAGCAATTTGGTCCCAAAGTCGCGACATTGAGGAAGCAAAGTCACAACATTGGGCTATAAAGTTGCGACATCCACGCCTGGAAGTCGTAACATTCAAGACAGTAGCCTAAAGATGGAAGTTGAACCTAAGTATAACAAAATCGCGACATTGAGAAGCAAAGTCACGACATTCAATCCAGTCCCTAAAGTTAGAGTAAACTACCTACAAAGTCGTAACATTGGACCTAGAATGTCGCAACATTGAAGCTCAACGAACCTAAAATCTGCAAGGGTGTTTCCATTTTTCACAATTGAAATTAGCTTGTAACTAAGGGTTTAGTCAACCTAATTAGGTCAAAATACATTCAGACTATGAATATAACATGTAAACATCATATTAGGGAGCTTCGATTCATGTTTGGTTTCATAGTTTTAGATAGATTTTAGGGATTCTCAACTTTTTCCTTTGTTTTTCTACAATTTTCTAAATAATCAATTTTTAGTTTATTTTTCTGGTATTTTATTTTATTTTATTTTCACTTGTGTTTTATTCTGGATTACCAATCATATGTTTTCATGGAGTTACGTTGCCACCCAATCAATCTCATATTTGGAGTCTTTTAATTTTCTAAGCATCTCTTACTCTTTTCTTGTTGTTTTCATTATGTTAATGCTTCTCAATTCGACTAGGATAACTGAATTTAGAATGAGGCATAACTAAACCCCTAGGAAGGTTGGTTAATCGAAGTTGGTATGATTAGTCTAAAGTTAGGGTTAAGAAGAGGAAGGTGAAGACTAAAGGCGTTGAGTTTTGGGTGTTTGGAATACGTATTTTCAATTTGAATTTCGATGTTTAGAAAGAGAGAAAATCTAGGAAAGCATTGAGAAAAAAAATGTTTTATTGTAACAGTAGTTAGAGGGGAAGAGAGAAAGAAAGCAGATGAAAAAAAATTTAGTTTGATGACAACATCTATGACATTGTGCTTATGTGGCATGCCACATATGCTATTTTATTGACCTGTCATTTGGCTGAAGGTCAACTTACGTTTACAAAATTGGATTGATTTTTAAAAAAATCGTAATATTGAGGGTGTCAATAAAAAAAGTCAAGGGCATAAAACCAAAAACCTCCAAATGTTATGGGTAATTTTTTCCATTATGCCAAAATACCCTAAACCTTAAACCGAAACATGTCCTTAGTCTAATAAAAAATGAGCAAACAGATTGAAAGACTAGTATGTTGTCTATCAAGTTCAATTTCAGGAGATGTTTTTTCTTGGGCATCGAAGCGGATGACTCCCAAAAGATAGAGACATAAATGTGACTGAGTAGATTGATAGTACATCGGATTGGACCCAAGAAGAATAGATTATAAATTTATTTATGGATTTATTCACTTGTGACATTTATAGTGTGACATACCTAAATACGAGTGGATGGTAAACTATGTATGCATGACTCGTACACTTTGATATAAGTAAAAGCCTAAATTTAAATAGATAAGGAACCGAAAGCTAGTACGTTGGGTATACAACTTCTATAATACAACAGTGGAATTCATAACCCGAAACATAGGTAAATGATATCTTCTCATTGGTATTATATGGCTAATGAAAAGAAAACGTGGTTACGAGTCGCTCATTTTTGTGGTGAATGACTTGATTACTATTTGATAGTAATTGACATTTCATGGAGGAAAATGTAATTGTTACCATGAAGTAAATTAGGATCATATTAGGAGAGTAGATTTGTCTCAAAAAGATTAAGGATATCTTATAAAGGTAACACACTTATGACAAGGTCATTGGACGAAGCATTGATCGAGTTGCTTTCATAATGGTATGTCATTGGGGAGAGCTCAATCACAATATTATAGTGAAATGACTTCGTGACTAAATGAGTTTATAATTAATAGGTAGAAAGCTGAAACTTAATATATTTTGTTACGGTAAAATCGTAATGATTTTAACGGAATTAGAATTTGATTGAGAAAATTATTTAATTGGGATTTATTTTGGGAAATAAAAAAAATATCAGGTTGGATCAAATCATAAATTACTGGGTTAAAAGTCCAAGAAGTACTTATAATTGGACTTATTTAGCCACGAAGTCATTCCACTATAGTGTTGTGACTGAGCTCTCTCTAATGGCATATCGTTACGAAAGCAACTTGATCAGTGTTATGTCCAATAACCTTATCATAAGTGTGTTACTTTCATAGAATATTCTTAATCATTTTGGGACAAATCCACTCTCCCAACATGATCCTAATTTATCTCATAATAACTATTGCATATTTCTTCATGAAAAGTCAATTACTATTAGATAGTAATTAAGTCATTCATCACAAAGACAAACGACCTGTGGTCACATTTACTTTTCATCAACCATTAATTCCAATGAGAGAAAATCATTTACCTATGTCTTAGGCTATGAATTTCACTGTTGTGAATGGTGCTACATACCGCAGAAGTTGTATACACAATGCACAAGCTTTTGGTTCCTTATCTATTTGAACCCAAGCTTTTATTATACTAGTCACACATACATAGTCTATCATCCACTCATGATTTAAGTATGCCACACTATGAACGTCACAAATGAATAAGTCCATAAATGGAATCAAGATCTATTCTTCTTAGGTCTAGTCCGATATACTATCAGTTCAGTCAGTCACATCTATATATTTATCTTTTGGGAGCCATCCGCTTTGATGCCCAAGACAAAGGTGTCTCCTCAATTGGACTTGATAAATGGCATATTAGTCTTTCAATTTGTTTGCTCATTTTCGATTAGACTAAGGAATTGTTTAGGTTTGCATACTAATATAAGTTATCTTTTCGTATTACGATCCGACCATGTGTTGTTTTTGTTGTTATTTATGTTGCTATTTTTGTTGTTTGATAATGCTTAAATATGACATACTTTTGGATATTAATTGTATATATTTTAAGAGTATGATCTTATTAATTTGGGCTATTTATTATCTTTTTATTTTGTAGGGACTCTAGTGATGACAGAAGACAAATTGGAGGCAAAAAGCATGGTTTGGGAGGAGAATTAAAAGTTGTGTGAAGATGGAATACTAAAAGAGAGAGTTTATAAGACAAAAAGACTTGGTTTTATTTTAAAATATATTTTTATTAATATTTAATATTTAAATATATTATTTATTTGTATTTAATTTATGTTTATCTTTTTATATTTATTTTAGAGTTTAAATTGGATCCAATTAGGGAATTAATATTTAATTATCTTTTTAGAATTTTGATTGGATTCAACTAAGAATTTATTTGTACCATAAATAGGGGATGAAGTGATTGAATTATTCATTCCCCATTCATTGAAAAATCCTCCATATCCCAAAATCCTAGTTCAATAAAACAACTCTATTCTTTTTATTTTGTGTTTTTCCCCAAAATCATGAGTAACTAAAAACCCCTTTTAGCCAAAGGTTATCAAATATTCCTCTAAGGTTAATGAGGCTTAGAATCCGCGCTTAATTCTTTTCAACCCGAGTATTCATCAATTTTCTGTAATACGGGATCGATGCTTCCATCCAAAATACCTACAGAAGCAATCTTTTCATCTTGTGCAAAGCCTGTCACTTTGTGTGTTTTGAGAAAGTTGCATAGTCGGCTGCTAACTTACTGCGTTAGAGGTTGCCGAGCCAAAGAGACAAAACGGCGTAACATTCGTCGTTGGGAAAAGGTGATCTAGTGTAAGACAGTCCTATTGGAGCGACGATTGGCTAGAGTCAGGTTCCTCTAAAAATTATATCCGGAGCTGGTGGTCGTAAGCGTCCTCTTCCACTATAATTGGCTTATTCGGGCACGAGAAGAACCATCCAAAGTCTATGATTGAATCAAGAAATAATCAAGACAACCGGTGGCTGAATCTTTGAATATTGATAAAACTTTTCTTCTTTCAATTTATTTATTTTATTCTATTTATTTTTGCTTCAACTTTCCTATTTTCTATTTCTTTTATTTTTTTTCAGATCGCGGCATTTTTCTTGGGCACGATTTGGCTCACGATTTGGCATTTTTCGGGCCAGATAGAGCCTGAGGCTAAAATTTTGTTGAAGCCCGACCCAAACTCGGCCCGACCCGGCCCACAATCAGCTCTATTATCAATCTCTACAATGTCATCCTTATTTCATAAGACTCTTTTGGTATAATTACACTTCTAATCCTTCCCCTTTTCCCCTTTTCCCCTTTAATTCAATTTAACCATTGATTTTGTTAATTCTCGCACTTCTTCCCCAACACTTTCACACTCTTACAATTTAGTCTATACCTCGAATTAATTTCTCTTTAACACACAATCTTTTTAATTCCCTCATCTAACTACCTTTTTCTACTAACATTAAAAATTCTTACTTTATTTATTTCAAAATTTTTAACACATGCAATCTTGAAATAACACTATTCTCATCTTAAGGGGAGTCAGGGATATTACACAAAGATCCAGCTCCTTTGTGCCACTAAAATGTCTTATTATTCTCTGTATTATCTTTGGATGAAATTATTTTGGACTAGGCTCGTACCTTACACAAACACCTACACTAAAGCCAAAGCTAGGCCAACTAATAGTCAAATCAAGTAACCTTTCAATCATACTCGTAGAGTTGGTTGAGACAATTGCAACCCCCCCATGAATCTGCGATTATCTTTTCAACAATTGGCATACAAGTTCCAGCAGTCTTTGCTCCTTCCAATCCAAACTTTTTCACATGATTTTTGGCATATTTTTACAAAATATCTCATCCTCCAACTCCTTGATCTGGAGTCCAAGAAAAAAAAATGAAAGTTCTCTCGCCATGCTCATTTCCAGCTTAAGCTACATCATCTAAACAAAATGATCTTTTGCTTGTAGAAAAATAGAAACAGAGATGATATCATCCACATAAACTTTAAGATGACAATGTTGATTTATTCAAATCTGACATTATATAATGGATAGACCAATAAAAAAAATCCAAATCGATTTTTTCTATAATCATAAATGTCTTTATTCATTTTACAATATAAAACAAATTCTTTTTGTGTCACAGTAGTATTCAAATAAACCGCACCCAACAATATCGATTTTAATAAAAAAAAAATCCCAATTCCACCTTTCAAATCACATGATGTGAAATCAATATTTTTGGTTAACAAATAAAACTTTAAGATGTGTGAAAAGACCCATGTGATACTATTTTACGAAAGAAAACGTAAAATTTTGTACAAAAGAAAAAGAAAAGGTTAAAATTTTGACATGTGGCACATATATATAATTTTCATGTAAAAAGTGGGGCACTTCCCTCTTGCTACTATAACATTGTTTTTGTCTTATGCATCGTGAGTAGACTTGCATATAGATTGGATTGGAAAAGGTAAATTTTTTTATTTTTCATATATTAATAAAAATTAATATTTATATTTTAATAAGGACATTTGCATTGAAAATGTTTTATTTTTAAATTGAATTTAGACACCGATTAAAAACTGTAGAAATTGAATCCAATAAGTGATTCGAGTGGAAATAAAAATGTTGTTCATCTTAAGGATGTCGGGTTCGAGCACTTGTGTGTGCAAGGTATATGTGCGTTGTCAAAAGATTAAGAAAGTATGAACAAATATTATCATATAATCACATCAGTATATTAAAAAAAATTACAGAAATTAAATTAAATCTATCCAACCAAACGTGACTATTGGCATTTTTGTAATCTTTTAACATGCTTATCACCCTTTTCTTCACTAATCTCATTCTCTTTTTCTATTTTTATCAACTTTGTTGTTTTAGTCAAAATTTAATGCTAATGTTAACTTGTGTTTGAAGTTATATGGTATCTGTCGAAACCATCTCTTTTTTGAAAAACGACGAGTTTCGAAAATTATTTTAAAATCGAAAAAATAATGGGAGTCGCCACCAATCCATTATTCGGTGTGATTGGATCACCACAAAACGTTTTAAAAAAACCGTTTTGGAAACATGTAGGTCTTCGAAATCCAAAAAAACAGGTTCGGGAGTCGGTTATGCATGAGGAAGGATTAGCACCCTCATACGCCCAAAATTGGTACCGTATTGATTATTTTCAGGTCTTAATTCATAACATTTAAAAGCTCGAATAAAGTTTAAAATACAATCCTTGAATGCGTGAGTTAAGTTTAAAAGAAATCGGGTTTGTTTGAAAATCCTGCTATTTCAAAGTAATCGAGGAAGAAAGTTACGTCCAGTGAGTTAGGACACGACATTTCAAGATCCAGAAATAACGAGCTTTCCTTTGTAAAACCTTTTTTAAAATTTTGGGAAAAAGATATTCGATTATCTTGATTTGAAGAAAGGTTTCACCTAGTAAGTTAAGGCGCAAATTTTCAGAATCAAAGATAAGGAAACATTGCCTTGATTAAGGGTATTCGATTATTTCGATTTGAAGAAAAGTTGCATCTAGTAAGTTAAGGCGCAAATTTTCGAAACTCGAAATAAAAGAATATTGTCTCGATTTTAAAGTTTTTAAGAAAAACGATTTTGAAAACAAACATGCGAGTTAAGTATGAATAAGCAGTTGATAATTGATATTAAATAACACGAAGTAAGATAAATAAGAAGATAAATGGTAAAAATCAACAATGCAAAATACGAGTGCATAATAATTAAATTCAAATGCAAATATGAGTGATAAAGAAAAAATGATGCAATCGGAGTTGAAAATGAGACTTTTCGGATACACGAGGGGGCAAAATGGTATTTTGGATTTTCGGGGGGAATGGTAATTCTGGGAAAATTCAGGGTTAAAAAGAGAATTTTTAGATATTAGGGATAAAAGGGTAATTTTGAGAGTTTCGAGGTCGAAAATGAAGTTTTTGGACATCCGATGGAAAAATGGTAATTTGTGAAAGTTTCAGGGTCAAAAATGGAAATTTTAGAGGTTCGAGGTCAAAAATAGAATTTTTGGAAGTTTTGGGGTTGAAAATGGAATTTTTTGAAGTTCGAGGGTAAAAATGGAATTTTTGGAAGTTTTGAGGTCAAAAATAGAATTTTTTAAAGTTTGGGGGTAAAAATGAAATTTTTGAAAGTTTTAAGGTCAAAATGGAATTTTTGGAAGTTCGGGGGTAAAATGGAATTTTTGGAACTTTCGAGGTCAAAAATTGAATTTTTGGAAGTTCGAGGGCAAAAATGGAATTTGTGGAAGTTTCGAGGTAAAAAATGAAATTTTTGGAAGCTCGAGGGTTAAAATGTAATTTTTGAACAGTTTAGGGACCTTCAGGACAATAAAACCAAAAAATAAGTGACATGTGGCAGCCCCTCAGCATCTTGAAGTTAGAGGACTAGTTTGAAATCCATGAAAAATTTTTGGGTCAATTTTGTAATAAAACAAAACTTGATTTAAGAATTAAATTAAAACAAATCAGAAATAAGAGGGACCATCAGCATAAATAAACCAAAATAGTGACACGTGGTAGCCCCTGATGCTTTCAAAAGGTCAAAGGATTAAATTGAAAAGCATTGAAAATTATTGGGTTAATTTAGAATCAATTAAAAGTACAAGAAGAATCTGATTGAAAATTTGAGAAAAAGCGAAAGGATCGAAAGATAAATAATCTCTTTTTTGAAAACATGCTGATCCTAGGTCGGGTCGGGTCGGGTCGGATTTTGGGTCGAACATGAGTAATAGCTCAAAATGACGTCGTTTTGGGGCTGAAACTAAGCCCTCAAAACGACGCCATTTTAAGGGCTTATAAATACCCCCTCTTAGAAAAAAAAATCATTTTCCTTAGTCTTTTTTTTTAAAAAAAAGCTTCCTTCCTTTTTGTTCTCTCAAAAGGTTCAAAGGTCGGTCGTGGTTCCGGCTGGTGCTCCGTCGGCAGTCGATTGCCACGCGCACCACACGCTGCCGTCCCGCAGTCCTCCAGTACACACGCTGTCGTCCCACAATCCTCTGGTGCACGCGCCACTACTTCCACGTCCACGCTCCGCCCGATAAGGTAGGAAATCTTTCATTTTTTCACTTTTTTTTTTTTTTTAAATCGTTCTTAAAAAACCTTTTTTAAAAGACTGTTTCTTTTTATTCTTAATCGTTTTTGGTTATCTGTTTGTTCGCAGATCCACGAATGACGAAGCATAGGCGAGGTTCGTGGTTTTGCGACAGCGACGGCGACGGCTTGGATAGCTCCAAGGGCGGCTCCGATGGTGACCGTTGAACAAAGATAAGTCCCTTCGTTTCTTTTTTTATTAATAATTTATTATTAATATTATTTATTATAATTAAAAATATTAATGTCATTTATTACCATAATTTATTATTAATGTTATTAATATTAATATTATTATTATTATTACCTATTAATAATAAATTTAATATATTTCAAAATAAATGCACATGATGATAACATAAATAACACATTAATAGGTATTATTATTATTCTTTAAAATGTTTTGTATTTCACAAGTCAAATAAATGCAGAATAAATATACCTGTATTCACAGTTATGCTGGGAAGTCTGTTTTAAATGTTGGTGTTGATTGCTTCAAAATTTTCACATTTGACCTGGAAATGCTTGTTGTTTCTCCTTAAATTTTGAAGAAAATTGTTTCTTTGTATTGATTTTTTTTCAAAAAATCGTAATCCCTTACAAAATGTTTGAATCTGGTTTTATAACCAGATTTTCAATGATTATTCTTTGTCTTATACAAGTAAATTATACAAGTAAATGTACATTTTTTCTTCTCCCTTTTGCAGGTTCGGCTATGATGGCCCGTGACAGTGGCGGTAGCAGTGACAGAAGCAAGTTGGGGCTGAAGGAGGAGCTGCTTAGGCTGACGTGGCGCATTCTGAGTGGTTGAGGAAGAGGTGGCTGGTGCAAGTTGGGTGGCAGCCGTTAGGCTACCTAATTAGGGTTTTAAGTTGGGTGTAATTGGGTCATTGAGCTAGTCTCGGGTCATTTGGGCTTAGGTTTTGGGTTTGTATTTGATTGGGCCCAATTGGGCTTTGTAATTGGACATTTTGTGATTGAACTTTATTTATTTTAAATTTATAATAATTTTAAATTTAAAAATAAATTTAAACTTAAATTAAATTTAAAATAAATTTAAATTTAAAATAAATTTAAATTTTAAAACAAATTTAATCATAAAATAAATTTAAAATGAGTTTGAGTCCGGTCAGAATTGGACTTCAACAGTATCTAAATCTTAAAGGAGAGATATAATTAAAGGGTCTTTTGTTTTTTAAGTAAAAATTATTATCTAGAAAATGAAATATTTGCAAAAACATTTTTTTCTTATTGAAGGACTTGCTTGATACAAACACTTAGTTTTGTTTAGCTTCAGGTTTAGATCTTTGGACCATTTAATCTTAAGATTAAAGTTGTAGGTGTAGATCCATAAATTTCTCTAAACTTTGGACCACTTGGAGGTCCATGAATTCACCAAATCTATGTCGTAAAGTTTAAACAATCACATGATAATATGTGATTTTAATTTTTTTTAATCCCCTTAATAATTTTAAAATTAAAAATTAATTTTAGATCCTTTAAAAATACTAAAATAATAAGTTTATACATTATAAAATTACACTCTAACCTTTCACAAATTTATTATTTAATTCTGAACTTTAAAAAGTTTCAAAATTCACCTCGTATTATAGCTTATAATTGTATAAACTAATTGATTAAGATGAACGAGTAACTTGATTCTTAAAAACGTATAATTAAAGCAAAACCATTTTATTTGTCTTGTCACTTCGTCTCGAAAATACTTGTATTCTCATTTAACAAATAATTATTGAACACTCCAAAAAATGCAATTTAAAATATAAATTTTAATTTTATAAATATCTATGGTTATTTCATAATCAATGCTGAAACTAATAAATATTCAAAAATCTCAAATATAAAAATAATTGTGATTTAGTTCTTGAATTATACTCGTTTTCTCATTTTTTGTACCTTAATTCTCTTTTGTCCTAATTTTTTTTTGGTGAATTATAAGAGTCAAGCAAAGTTCTAACAACAATACTATTATCACGACTCGAACTCAAGTCATATATAAGGCAATGAGAATGCTAGTAATTTCTAAACTATCATTCTCTAAACTATCATTCCATTATAGTTTTTTGTTCAAAAAATTAGTAGTGTTAAAAAGTGACATGCCCCACTAATGAGAATGTGCCATGTGACATTCTTTTACACATGGTAATTGATGGCATGTATCCATCTAATACCATTAATGATGTGGAGTCAAACTAATATATAAATAACACATCACAATTTTTAACACATCATTAAATATAGGGCGAACTCAAGAATGTGGTATCGGGGAATTTTTTTTAAAAGCTTTGGGGAGGAAAGGTTAAAATGCTTAAATTAAATGCTTTATAACTATAAAGGACTAAAAGTGTTAATATATCTCTTACCTAAAGGGGTCAAGACCATTGTCTCCAAACCATCTAGTTATTCCATCATAAATCTCTTATGCCATCTATAAAGATTAAACACTAATTTACCCTAAATTTATTATTATTACCCAAAATAAAAATAAAAAACTTGTAAAAACCCTCACTTGTCTCTGTCACCAGATAAGGGTTTGAGGATGCTACTATACAAAACAAAACAGAATCATGCTATATCGATGCAAAACATCCCTAAACAATTGTTAATCATCAATCATATAACCAAAATCATGTCATTCATATACTAACAGTGTTAAATTAAGCTTACCGTAGCTATAAAACAATTTAAAACAAAGCAAGGACTCACTTGAAACATTTCAGAAAAATGAGGTAAAAATACAAAACATGGGTCACACAGCCGTGCGACTAGGCCGTGTGACAACTTGATTCTGTGTGAAGCTACAACACATGGTCGTGTTGACTAACAGTGTGTAGGGGCTAAAATCATGTGGATGGAAGCACGTGATTGTGTCTCCAAACCATGTAACTAACTAATGTTGTGTGTGCCAATTGAAACTTAAATCACACAGACCACACAATCGTGGCACATACCCGTGTATGGCACACGGCTGTGTGTCAGGCTGTGTATCAACTCGTTTGCACTTAAATGATACCTTTTCCACAAGTTATTTAATTCAACTTCACTTAGGTCACAAGCAACATTAGACCATTACTCAAACCTATTCAAAATCATCAAAATATACCTAAAACAACATATATATCATACATCCTAAGTGCCTAACCAATATGCCACAATTGGAACCTCAATTCAAGCATATTCAAATTCACATTTAACAACTATCCTTTCACAAAACATAAGCTTAACATTTGAACTATTTTGTCATATCACACACCAAAACAAAACATATAAAACATGGCCAAAACCATTCTTATATATGTACATACTTAATCACCAAAAGTACCAACTTAGCAAAATACCACATCATTATTCACATAGCCAAATCATACACAACTTGAATATATGCATATAAAATCAAAATACCTACTACATGAAACTTATAACCTATCCCAAAATGGTCAAAATTCTACCGAGTCATTGAACGAATAGTCTGAGCTCCAACTTGACTTCCAACCGATAGCAACTTTCGATGATCTACAAAGAATCAAACACAACGGAAGTAAGCAAATCATTGCTTAATAAGTTCGCACGAAAATTAACTTCACTTACAAATCTTAAAGAAAACAACTAAAGCATGGATTATACCTATTCACAAGGAAAAGCATATGCTCATGGTTAGCCTATGCAATCACAAATCTCACAAGTTAGTACTTTCATAAATGAACGTATAACCGATCCATACTTAATAATTATACACAAGTAATCACACTTGGTACAAATATCATCTTTCACATTTAACACTTTGCCATTCCATATACCAATTACTACAAGATATAATCATTTACCATTTCATATAATCAATTTTCATATCAAATATCTTTTCATATATACGGTTTTCACCTGATGAACCATAGTGAAATAACGTTGGATATGTGGGAACAATGCTCACACGAGTTGTGATTGTAAATGCTCACACGACATGTGAAATGGGCTTGCCCACACAAGTTGTGGGTTAGGATGATAGGCTAGACAATGCTACTTACACGAGTTGTGAAGAATCCGCAACAAATGTAGGATCGTAGGACATCCAAGACCAGCACTCAAAACAGCAATAACTCTAATGACATGTCATTTATATCCTAGTCATTCACTAAGTTCATACGAGCCTCGTTTCATAACCATATCATGTAATTACTTATACATTATCATCTCACATGAGTTCTACCATATAACTTTCCATTTTCAATCATATACCCTAATTATGATATCATTACATTTTGATCCATCTAAAGCTTTAAGATAATTACACAAATAAATTCAATCACACACATATGTAAAAGCATTATTTCACGAAAGAAACAATTAAATCAATTTATACACAATACGAACTTACCTAACTAAAAAAGAAAATGAACACAACACCGATGGTTATTCTGCTATCTTTCTTTTCCCACAATTTTTGTCTGATTGATTTGTTTCTTGATCTAAATAATAATTAAATTCAAACTATAAATATATAACACTTTATAATACTTATTAAATGCATATGATCCCCTTTAATTTCATATTACAAAATTTCCTTAAACTTTTATCTTTTATGCAATTTAGTCCCTAAAACTGAAACTTAAATATTTTTCAAAATTAGACCAAAAAACTTAATGCGGAATTTATTATAGTCCTTTAACAACCCCTAAATGACTAAATTTCACAAGAATTCCTTTTAGATTCTATATTTTATCAATTTAGTCCTTAAATTCAAAACTAACTAAAATTACTTTACAAAATAATCTTATTTAACAATCAAACTCATGAATCCATCAACCAACCTCAAACACACTTAAAATTCATAAATGGAAAGTCCCTAAACCTTTAACAATTTTACAAAATTATCATCGGATTATCTAGATTAAGCTAAAATGATCTCAAAAACATATAATTTACTAAAAACGGAAGCCAAAATCACTTACATGCAATGGAATAAGACTTGGTCAATTCTCCCTTAGTTCATCAATGGGGTTTTCATTCAGAAAGATGTTTCAATGAAGAAGATGGTAACTTGGCTTTCATTTGTTTATGATTTTAATGTTTAATTACCATTTTACCCTTTCAATTTAATCAAATCTTCATCAAACTCAAGGGGTGGATTATTTAGAAACTTTCTCTCATGTGGCCAAACTTACCTCTTTTCGTCTATTTATTTTGTTAGTCACTTCTTATAATTGGTCTTTACACCAATTAGATATTAATAACGCCTTTCTTCATTGGGATCTTCAAGAAGAAGTCTAAATGGAGAAACCACATGGATTTGTTGCTCAAGGAGAGTCAAGAAAGGTAGGTCATTTGAAGAAATCCCTTTATGGATTGAAGCAAAGCACTTATGCCTGGTTCAGAAAGTTTAGTAATGCAATTCAACATTTGAACTACAGAATTTTTTTGAAAAAGCTACGATCATTCGGTGTTATTCTACTCGTAGTATATGTCGATGATATCGTTATTAAAAGAAATGATGATGTAGTTATCCCTTCTTTCAAGTCTTTCTTGCATACCAGAATTCATACAAAAGACTTGCGTCGATTGAAGTACTTTTTGAGGTAGAAGTAACAAGAAGCAAAAAGGGATTTTTTCTATCTCAAAGAAAGTTTGTTCTTGATCTACTTGCAGACACTGCAAAATTGGCAACCAAATCTTGTAGTACTCCAATGGTTCCTAATGTGCATCTTACAAAAGAGGATGATTTTCTTTTATGATCATGAGAGATATATAAGGGTGGTTGAAAAATTAAACTATCTCATCGTAACTCGTCCCGCTATTAAAATTTTTATAATATATCAATAAAAAATTATAAAACATTATAAAAAATAAAAATTATTGAGCAACGATTGATCAACTCATATCAATGGTCGACCAATGCTCGATCAACATCAATCAATGATCAGCAACCACATCATCGATCAATAGTCACATTCTCAATGACATTAGAAAAAAAGTCAAACACACAGCATGTTCTCGTTTATTGAGTGTGCCACTTTTTTTTTAACATTATTAATTTTTTGAAACAAATAAATGATTTAGGTATCAAAATGGAATAAAAAATTTAAATATCAAAATAAAATAAAAGGCTGAATATAATTTGAAGAAATAATCATAATTTGGTGTTTATATGTATTATAATGATTTATTTTATATTAAAATAAAAATTCCAAAATCAAGCTTATTGAAATAGTTGCACTTAATTAGATGGTAACAATTCAAGACTGTTTGCACTTTCACTTAAAAAAGAAAATTCATGAATATTTTTCCCCTTTTATAATTGTTGCAGTAAGTAATTAATTAATTTCCATGAAATTAATGCAAAAGAATTTAAGTCTCTCGTTTACGATTGTTTGAGAGCAGCAATTTTATTTTGATTGCTACTCTACATTTACAAATCTAATTGTGTCCTAAGTTTATATTTACACGTGGCAGACAAATGTCCTAAATTTAACTAAGCCAACAAAGTAAAATTTCCAAGTTTTAATCAAAACTTAGCTATGGTATTTATATATTTTAATATTCTTTTACGTAATATATGGATGAGTGAAAAATATTTTATGTAACAGAATTAAAGAGCGTACTAAATTTTATATTAAAATATATAATTAATATATTTATTTTGTTGATTTTATTTATACTTACAAACTTTGGAGAGTGCCATAAGAATATATATATATTATTGGGATAGTGTCACACAAATCAAATCTGTATCAAACGAGTATTTGATAAAAGTTTTCGTCGTTGTTTTATATAAATCAAGATTGGGGTTAAACCCATTACTTAACTTTTTTTCATATTTGAGGTTATCAAATTTTGCATAATATGTATAACATTTACATATACACTTCATAATATAATTACTTCATCTATACTATTATTTAAATTCTCGATTGAGTTGGTGGCACGAATCTATCGAGACCAATTCGATTAGGAAAATTATGAAAATAACCTTCCATATTTAAAATAAATTATATTATTCTAATACAAAAAATTACTAGATAATTTGTATAGGATAAAATTCAAACTCATGCCAACTAAAGATTGATAACAACACCATGATAAACAATTATAGTGTATTTAATATTTTAAATCTGATGTATTTAGGTGTTTAAATTTTATTTTACTCGTAATTTAATCTATTTTTTTATTTTAATATTGTAAATATTACATATACCATTATTAATTGATTTCAAACAATACATCTCATTATTTGTTATATATTAATTTTCAATATATGTAATTTTCACTCGTGTAATTAAATTTATAATATGTGTATATATATATATATATATATATATATATACATGTACACATTTTCCGAAACAAAAACATTTGCCATTCAAGATAACTTCAAACTTATCAACAAATTTGATTATAACCCACCAATCGCATATTTAATGAAGTAATGATGTTATGTGTATTCAACTTCCCCAATCACCTGAAGATGTCTTTAACCAAGTTTACGAGGGGGAAGGAAAGAGTAAAGTAAAATATAAATTAAGAAAAAGGGTAAAGCTGAATAAGATGATGATAAAAGCTGAGGCAATCCAGGGAGGATGGGGCAGGAAGAGATTTAATCTCAAATCCCTAAAACATTCGAAAGCATTAAACCAGAGTGGGGGGCTCCTCCTCGTCCGCTACACAAACTCAGGTATGAATGGATGGTTAACTTAAATGACCTGAGGGTTGGGTAACTCCCACCCACTCATTCCCTCAATCATAACACCCTCTCTCCCCTCCTATCTTCTCATATCCCATTCCTATTTTATTTTCTTAAAATAAAATTCTCAATATATAAATTTACTTCGATTATTCCTTCTACTATTAAAATATTAAATTAAACCAAATTTTAATGAAATTTGTATTTACGGTTTAATAAAATTATATTTTGAAAACATTTTATAATTTTGTAAATTAAATATTTCATTTGGAGTTGAACTGTAAATTTAAAAAAAAAAAATTGAACCTCATATATTGACATGATGGTCAAAGGTGTTCACCGTCTCAAATGTGACTTGGATTCATGTCGCGCCAGTCGCTGTTTGTAATTCACCAAAAAAAATCATATCATTTTTAAAACAGTAAAATATTATACCTATACTAGTTTAGGCTTATTTGATTATTTTTAATAGCATAAGGATTAAATTGCTCCATTTAATAATATAGGGACTAATTTGATCTTGTCCCTATTATAAAAGGACTTCTCAAGTGCTTTCACCTATATTTATCTATATTATTATTAAGCATTTAATTGAATTGGTTTTACCCATTAACTGGGTCTCAAATCCGTTGTAAGATGATAAAAGATTCACTTATTTCACAAAATAAATTATATTTTTTGAAGGTGTTTTTATCGTTTTATATCTTTTACATAGACAATAGCAAAAACATACACATAATAAAATTTGGACCTATACCTTCAAAGTTTTTAAACTTTACCATTCAACCAAAGTCATGTTTACTATTTATACCAATTTTTTTATAAATATATTTGTTACATAATTTTATTTTTCTCTCCCATGTATGTCTACCAATACCATAATCTAGTGTATTTATAAAATGGATAATTATTTGATAAACCGTTAGCACAAACGGATTGAGGGTGTGACAAATATCATATTTATTTATATAATTAATTATTTTATTTTTTTACTACACCCTATAATACACTTATCAAACCCTCAATCTGTTTGTAAAATCTAAAAAATTCCACTAACAATATATCAAATAAATTTTCATATTAAATGTTGATATATTTGTATTTTTCTATCGTATATTCTATTACTATATTTAAATATTTTATTAAATTTGAGCCACCCTCAATCAAATTACCAACTCATTAATGAATTTACCAAAAGTCCCTCTTTTTAAATAAGCAATAGATATTATTTTGAAGATAATTTTGTCTTTACATATACAATCTAGAAAAATGTTTGTGCATAATGTGGTTGGTACCTAAAACATTATTATGATTTTTAATTTTACCATTTTTACCAAACCCATTTATTATTATTATTATTATTTGTTACGTACATTTTTCTCCCATATGAATGTAATGGCCTACTGGTCAAGTGTAGCCTGAGTTTAAGTTGTGTTAATTGTGTTGATTGTTCGGATTTTTTCCTGTTATTGTAATTCACCAAAAAAAATTAATAATATTTTATTTTTATGTCATATATATTTTAAAAAGTTTATAAATAGAATTAGAATAATAAATACAATAGAATCACAAATACTACATATCCTAACAATAATTAAATTGAAAATTAAATCCCAACATTATTAAGATAATACCTCATTGATATTTCTTCATGTGATCTTTATTTTATATAATTGTATCGTATTTAATATTATCAGATGCCTCATTTATGCAAAATAAATTGCGTTTTAACTTTTAAATTTTATAGAATTTAATAAGGATGTTTATAGAACAAGACATGACGCATTTACAAGTTGGCTAGAAAATAAATTGGAAGTAAAACTATATTTATTTGATAAAAAAATTAGTTGAAATAATTATAACGGATATTTGAGGTTTAAAGTGTTAATAGTTTCAAATATGATTTGAGTTTGAATTACACTAATCGTATTGTTAAGGCTTTGTCTTCCTTTTATAATTCACCGAACAATAATAATGTAATTAATTTAATTATGTAAGATGTGAGTCTAGGATTTAAAAAAAAAATTATATGATTGGTTTTAAAATTAAATTATTTATTAATATATAAAATATTCCACATTTTAATTTAAAAAAATGTTAATAATGAAAAGGGAAATAAAAAAACACTTCCCTACCCATTATCCCACTATCACTTCTTCCACCCCCACTTCACTACACTCTTTCTCTCTCTCCCGACCAGACTAGTCCTATCAGATTTTTATACATTTCTATATCTGTCTCTTAATATTAATTCATCTATATAAATTATAAGCCAAAAGGAAAAAAAAGGAAACCCAACAATTTTCTTGTTCTTTCTCCTCCTACTTCTCTCCATCAATTCTTCAACCTTTCATCATTTCTTTATTTTGTTGTTGTTGATTCTAGGGGAATATATATTTTAAAAAAAGTTTGAACAAAAATGTCACTGGATTTGGCATCTGAACGTGTTTGTGTTGTTAACTGCAACTTCTGCAACTTCATTTTAGCGGTACACCACTCTCTTTCTGATTTTCTTTTTCTCTGTTTATTATTTTTTTTTTTTTTTTTGGGAAAAGAGAGTTGAATTGGCCATGACTGGCTTGTTTTCAATGCCCACCCTTTTGGTTTTGCTGAATTGGGTTCTTTGCTTGAAGAACGAAGTGGGAATTCACCTGAAAAGATTCAACACTTAACATCTGCCCTTTTACCCCTTCCAATTTTCTTGTTCTTAATTATATGGCCAAAAGAACACAAAAATAATACTCACTTTACCTATCATAATTCATGGATCATGTGATTTCTTGGTTTGACTTGGAAAAAGTAGCTTAAAATTCTTTGTTCTTATGTCATATTTTATGAGAAATTTTAGCCTGGTTGGGGATTTTATGATTTGGAAACTCTTCAAAAACAAGCAAATGAAGTGAGTTTCAACAGTTCAAAAGGGGAAACAAAATATCCTCCAAAGAGACTTGTTCTGGTGATAAAAGCTTTTTCAGGCTATGACTAGGGCTACAGGTAAATGTTATTTAGGGTTCTTCCAGGTCAAGGTACAAGTCAACAACGGAGGAGATTCTTTCCTTCTCCTACCTTTCAAAGTCAATATTTTTCATGGTATTTCATGTCTGATTTACCACTCCTCTCCTCTCCAAATTCAAGCCTACAACTTGCTTTAGGTTTTTTCCATATCAAATCCTCTTAGATCTTCTTCATTTTATCAGCTACTGCATCAACAATCCTCCTTCTTTTAAGATCTTTACTCTTATGGGTGCTTTTTGTGATGGGCATGTAATCGGTATAAATATAAAAAAGAAAGAGGTGGAGAGAGAGGTGGTCATGGATAATAAGCAGCAAGCAATAAAACCCAAGTGCTGCTTTTCTTTTTCAACCATCTTTTCCTCATGACATGCTCCGAAAACAAACAAAACCACATTTACAGGATCCCAAACACTGCACATAGATCAGTAAATCAATCACCATTCATGATAAATGTTTTTTTTTTTCTGAAATTTTTTCTGTATTCAATGGCCATCTTTGATAGCTCAAGACTTTTATGGTTTCCGTTCCAGTCACGTCGTTTTCATCTCTCTCTTTCACTCTGGGTTTTCTTTTTTTCTTTTTTCTATCTTTTATCATCTAGCTTGTGGTGTCAGCCAAAAAAGTGAGGCGCACCGAAAGGAAAATACATAATAATATTGGGGGAGAAATGAGAAGTCCTTTGTACTTGTAGTTATTGCCCATGTGCGCTAATCAAATCACTCACCTCTTTCAACTTTGATGTCTTACTAATATAAACTTGGCACCTGCTATCATTTCTATCTCTTCCCCCATATATAAATAGAACCCTCAATGAAAACTGAAAGCCATACGTAGGTTTTTTAACAAAGGAATACTCCATGTTCATGACTCCCCTCCCCTCCCTCTCTCATATGCAAGTCTTTGGATACTCAGAAAATGGCAGATCCGGGGACCATAGAAGGAAAATGTCATGATCTCTGAGGATATTAGGCTTGGAACTTTGATTTCTTCGCTTAGGGTTTGATAATATTTGTAATATATGAAACAAACATAACACACACACATATATATATAGTTTGTTGCTCCTAATCAGTTCTCACTACTTTATTAAGCTTCCAAAATGGTAACATTTTGCAGGTTAGTGTTCCAAACAACAGCTTGTTCAAAATTGTGACTGTTAGATGCGGGCATTGTGCCAATCTGCAGTCTGTAAATATGGGGACTTCACAGCAAACAGTTCCCATTCAAGATGCTCAGGTATAAATATAATCAAGGTTCTATTGGTCCCCTCTTGTCACTTCCTGAATTTTAAACTCAATACTAAAAGATTATGGAAAAGAAGGGTAAGCATTTAAGACAAGGAATGCATATTTTTCATTAACCAAAGATTTCGAAGCATACTATTATTTTATGGGTTCCTAACCCTTTCAGCTGAAATTAATAATATTATACTCTGGTGTGTTCTCAAAATACTATATGAAACAATAAATCTGTTGTTTCGGTTGATTTGACCTCTTTCCTCTTATACTCTGATATTATACATACTATTACTAACCCTTTTAGTTTCTTTTATTGGGTGTTTTTCGTTAAAATTAATATATGTGCCTTGGTCTTTGGATGTGTTATTTAAACCAAGGCCAAAGTGGAGCTTCAATGCTCTTCTCAATGCTATCAAAAGCTTTGTGGGCCAAATCAGAAAGGGACTGTTTGGAGGATTCACTTGTTTACTTTGTTTTGAGTGGAGTTGCAGAAACAGCAGATCATAAACATTGATGAAGATCCTTCAAATAAGGAATGTGGGTCGTCTTCCAAATGCAACAAGCAGTTTTCTGCATTTGATTCTGCACAAAATGAAGCACCCAGAATGCCTCCTATTCGCCGTTAGTCTCTCTCCCTCTCATACTTATATATATGTGTGTGTGTATGCAAATGCATCGAGCTAAGTTCCTTATGCAAAAGCACAATGCAATGTTGATACCATAGGGTTAAATGTAGAACCAAATACCTAGCTTTTGTACGACGGGTATGGAAAACTTGGAACCAAAAGGATAAAAAGGGGCTCCCTCACAACTGGCACAAGTAAATATATCAACACATTAAGCAACTTATCTGAGCTCTCCTTTCCAATCATAGCCCCTACAAGATGGTGACCTTACATAACAAGTTTATCTCCTCATTAATTATTAACAGTTTCCTACACCATAGCCTATACCATATCTAAGTTGCCCCTACAGCATACGTTAAATTGTTATATATTAATTAATTATCACAAACAATTCGTATGCTTACGTCTGCATGAAAATGGACCACCATTTGAGCACCCAGATTGCAACCCTTTACTGTCAAGTTTCACATGCCACAAATGCCAGTTGAAAAGAATTTCCTTTCTATGTTTTAGCATCTGCTATGTATCTGTCTACATTCTCTATATGTGATCACATAAGTATGGAAAAAGCATTGCATAGAGATGTGAAGCCTTAGATCCGGAGTTTGTTAAATTTAAGCTTGCTTATAATTGGATGTTTGATGACGTGTGTTGAAATAATGCAGCCCCTGAGAAGAGACAACGTGTTCCTTCTGCATATAACAGGTTTATAAAGTAAGTTGAACCGAACACATGGTTACTTGATTATGGATGATGCATGGTAAACCATCTTTCACACATTCTCTTTACTTGGATAATGCTATATTTAGGGACGAAATCCAAAGGATTAAGGCAAGTAATCCGGACATCAGCCACAGGGAAGCTTTCAGCACTGCTGCAAAAAATGTAAGTTTTTAGGTTCTGCAAATATATACATACATTCAATACATACTCATTGCTTATCTAATGCATTCAACCATAACTCCATTATAAGACATCTTTTCTTTTTGTAGCTGTTTTAAGTTGATGTTCGTATTTTATGGACCTTTTCTACCACATAATTCATTATCCTATCCAATTAAATAAAAGAAAACACATCATGATGTGTCCTCTTTTAATTGGACGGGACCATGAATGATATTGTGAAAATGATCCATAAAACAATTTCTCCATGCACATGTATAACGACAAATTATAAAAAAAAAAAAAAAATACCAGCTTTCTCGAACTTACTCTTTTTTAAGAAGAAATAAATTTGATAAAAGAATCTACTTCCTCCTAAAGTTTGAAAAATACCCACTTATCTCCTCAAATTTGAGATTTTTTTTGTTATGCAAATACATGTTACAATCTTTTAAATTTTAATTATATATTAAATTTGAGATTTTTTTTATATTTTAATCAACTTTTTTTCCATTAAATTTTTCTGAATAATGGTAACTAATTATTTTACATAAAAATAATTTAATGAAATTAAACATATAAATAAATTAAATATAAAATTAAAATACTTAATTTAAATTGAAGTCAAATATGATTTTTATGAAAAAAATTAAATATATTTAATATTATAGTAATTCAATATGTAATTGAATTTTATTCATTTTTTTATACAATTAATTTATGCCTACTTCTATCATAACCCATCTTGATTAACTTGTAATTAAAACTAGAAAAATGAATAAACAAAATAGAAAATATATAGATAAATAATGACAGAATATTTTTATTATTTTATCTTTTCATTTGAAATTTGCTTAGCAAATAGATCTTGCTGTTGATAGGATTTTCTTCAAATATGAGGAATAAGGACCTTCTAAAAACCATAGGGATATGTATACTGGAAGATTATACATTACCCGACCTTAATCTGTCCAAGTATATGTACTTAGAAGACTTGCACTAATCCTGGCCAAAGACATCATGATAGAATGCAAATAACAACATCAATGCAATTGCAGTGGGCACATTTTCCTCGCATTCACTTTGGGCTAAAAGTGGAGGGAAACAAGCAAGCAAAACTGGACCAGTCATTTGCGGACCAGGGTGCTCAAAAGTCTAACCGCTACTACTGAATACACAGTCGCAACCCAATCATCATCATCATCATCATCATCATCATCATATGTTTAATTACAAAAGAAAGCTGAGGTTTTGATGAATAGTCTACTAGGAAGGCTATCCTCTCCTGTATAAACCTCACCTTGCTGTTTGCGTGTTTTGCACTTTTAATTTCTCCTTCACAAGTAATTTCCTTCTATTCTGCCGCTTGCATGTTGAATTCAGGTCATAACCTTATTCCAGGGAATAATATGTTGCATTTTCTTTTGCTTATGTTATACGCACATCAACACTCTCTATAGCCACCCATCATTATGCGACAGCGGTGATACTAACACCCCCCCCCCCCCCCCCGAAAATGGGAATCTTCTTTAGATTTTATAAATTTATAAATTAGTAAATTGTCAAATTGCACTTTAATTCTCATAAAAATGCATGAACCTACTAAGGTCCCTTTATATAGTTAAGCATGGACCCTCTGCAAGGGGCGCCTCTATTCTCTTATCTGGGTCATCTCTTTCTCTTCATGGGAAACCCATCTCTCTAGAGAAGCACTAAACTTCTTTACCACACTCCAGCCACCATATCATCGCCTCTCCCCCTATCCTCAATAGGGTAAATCTATCCACTCCGCCACTAACCATACCTTATCTCAATAGGTCATAACAAATAAATTCTGCCAAAATCTCTCTTCCTTTGTTTTTCTCTATTTCTTTTCTATTCTATAGAGTCCACCGCAGTCACTTTGATCTTTTTCTTTTTAATGAATTACAATAACAGGACAAAGTCCGAACAACAAATGCGATTAGCGCGACTCGAATACAAACCACACCTGGGATGGTGAACACCCTCAACCATCAAACCATGACATGGGGTTCACACTTTGATCCATTGAATACTTGACCAAAATCGTGTTTTTGTCATTAAATAAAAATAGACATATAAATACACTTAATAAGATTTGAGCTCAAACATCTAAAAACGGATCCTTTTGGGGGCCTAGGGGGACTTTTCCCCTTCAAATTTTAGGAAATTTTGATATTTTTTTCCCTTGAAATTTATAGAAAATTTTAATTAAGCACCCTCAAATTTTTAAAAATTATCATTAATCTCACAAAAATTTTTATTGAACTCTTAATTCAAAAAAAAAAAAAAAAAGCTCATTCAACTACTTAAAATTTTTAAAAATTTTACCAAGTCTTTTTCTCTCAAAACCCGTGACTACAAACATCTATAATTTCGAACACTTGTAATATAACATTCAATCACAACCATCGAGAGAGAGAGAGATGAGAAAAATAAAAGCTTTCTCAAGGTTGTTTCACATAATCTTATTAAAAGGTGAGATGTACTAATTATAAGGACTGTTTGGCATGTGTCAATGTGTGGTGCTGAGATGTCAAATCAAACTCAGATGACCAAACATTAAGTGATGTTTATAAGGATGACTAAAGTATACAGTTGGGTTTTGTTCACATAAACTGATGGCACAAAAACCATCCAGAAAGAGTTAGATCAATCCACGACGGACACACCACCTTGGAATTCACAAAAAGTAACTTTCGGATTGACCCACCCAATCATACAAATATTCTTCAAGGACTGCCCCTTTTCATACAGAAAATGCCCCGTATTCCAATCTCAGTTCAAACCTCCTTCCACTCTGCTTTTATTTCTCTACATTTTTACTTGATTTTTGTCACTCCTGCTAGATTGATTGATAAAACTTCATTGTCCTCTTAATGAAATTTTATTCTCAATGTGTTGGTAAAATATTGACAGAATGTTTCAAAAAAAAAAAAAAAGTTTTGACAAATCACAAACACAATAATCGATGTACAATATCATTTTACCTTAGTTTAACGCGTACAAAAAAAAAAAATATATATATATATATATATATATATATATTTATTCAGTAAATAAAAATTATTTATTTTTATAAACGTATATAATTGAATAAAAATCAGAGTTTTATGTATGTAATTACATCAAATCAAAGTTTATGCATCAAATCACACATTGAATCAAAGTTCGTGTTTTGTTTTGATATTTATCTCAAATATTATTCAGATTACATAAATACACATGACAATCTTTTATCTTTAAAAAAGAGATAAAAATTATACATGAATTATGGTTTAATGTGCAATTGTATACATGAATTCTGAGTTTGTACATTTTTATACATGAAATTTTGATTTGATCTGATTCTTGTAAATTATTAACACAATTATTGATATAATATTATTTTATGTTTATATCTTGCATACATAAATAATTATATTTATCTAATATAAAAATAAATTAAATTGTTTATTTCTTTAAATGTGTATAATTAAATCAAAATTAAAATTTCAAGTATACATTTAACCGTGTATGATTTTGAGATTTATCCCAAAAAACAATTACATACTAGTTCATATTTTGAGTTTATTGTTGATTGTGATAATTGTTTATCTGGATTAATTATTGTAAATATTAACCTCATGTGATGGGTTGATGGTTAAAAATGTTCACCGCTCCAGATATGATTTAAATTCGAATTACACTAATTATATTTATTATTTAAATTTTATCTTAGTATTATAATTCAAAAAAATTACGCATCTCATGCATGTTGGTTTTTTTTTTTTTTATATTTTATATTTTTATGATGATATGGAAGTGTGAAGATAAGAACAAGTGTTGTCATGTCGGGTATAAATAAGAGATAATAAGCCTATACATTATTTTATATTAAAATTCCAATTCAAAACAGTATCAAAATTTTAATTTTCATTAAAAATTTAATTCTAACTTTAAATTTAATCGAAAATTAATACAAGGAAATTACATTAGCCTAGGATTTAGGAAACACTGAAATGACAGGGAGAGAGAGATGTTGGTGCTTTCCGTAGCAGACAGCAGCAGTTGCAGGTAGGAAGAAAAAAGGGGATGAGTCAAGTCAGTAGTGACATAACCTTATTTTCTTGGTTGCCAAACATCAGGCTTTTTTATATGAATAATCTAAAAATATTAATTAATTATGAAAATAAGTTAGGAGAAAAGTTATGTACGAAAATGATTCGCGAGCAACCGTATTCATCAGTATTATCTGACACACACCGACAGCATCATCTCATGTCCCTTTAATCATCAGATTTTTTTTGGCACCGCTTATGTTTTTGGACATATTCATTAAAAATACTGATATTTTAAAAATTTGATCAATCAAATTGATTCAATTAGAAACAAGAGATACTTGTTTGATTTCACATAATACATAAAATTAAAAACTCAATGAACCACTAAAAAAGAAAATTTATTTGGTACACTGTCATTTGATTCCACAAACAAGGGTAAATAACTGACAAGTGTCTTATAAATATACAGTAAAATATTAAAAAATAAATATTTAAAAAAACACGTATAATTTTTTTAAGATTAATTGTGGAATAAAAAAAAAAATTTACACTGCACCCACCCTAAAAAAAAAATAGGTTTCAATCTGAATAAAAAATTGGAGGTTATTTTCGTTTTTAATTTCTTGAAAAATGAAAAACATTGAAATTTTTAGTTCTCGGAAATGAACATAAAAACTTGTAAAGAGCTATTTTCATTTATTCTCACCATTTCTTTGTGTAAAATTTGAAAATTCGAAATCAAAGCTTGTAAATTTTAAATAAAATTTTCATTTATTTTTATTAATTTTTTTAATTTTAAAAAAAAAAAAAACCAAACAAAATTGCACTCACATTGAATGAGTTACCGTTGAACGAATCAAAGATTTATATTGCAAAAGTCCAGAAGCTTATGTTGCAGACAAAATATAATCGGTAACATTAATTGGAGTTTTAATTAGGGATGGCGAAATGCCAACCACTTTAGATCAAACTGTGGGGTGAGGAGACACATTTTCTGTTTGTTTGAAAGGAACATACGAAATAACTATAGTATTTGTTTGCCCCATTTAGCTCAATATTTTTAAAAATAATTATTTTACTTTATGGACACGTATCAATATAGCAAGTTGTTAGGGAAGTGTAAGCTTGTGAGTGTTCGTTTTTCCATAAATTCAGGATAATCTTGATCATGTGTGTTTGAAAAAGAAGTTACCCACTTCTCTACACACCACCATTTCTCGAAATCCATTTAAGCAAGAGGATCTCGTACTCCCTTCACCATACTTATCCTTTATGCACCACAAAATAGGGACAATCTCCTATCAGTAACCTCCAGAGCTAAGAGGGAGGGCCTAAGACCTATCTAGCATTCTGTCCTCTATCTACCTCTTTCTCGACATACTCCTCCTGCTCTTTGCCGAAAAAGGTGAACTTGCCTCCTTTGCTCTTCTGTCTTTTCCTCCTTTAGTTTTCTCTTGTTAGTCTTCGTATCAACACTTTTTATATTTAAATTTTAAAAAGAATAAAATATAATATATTATACAATAAACTTTAAATAATTAAATGAGATAATTCATAATTTATTCTTCTATATTTATGTGTTATCTTGCCACGTCAAAATGGCCCATTTTACCACTTAAAAATTATAATAAAATATTTTTATTTAATTTTAATCATAAAAATATATAATGCTGGAAATTGTAGCTTGCAAATTAATTATTCATGAGCCCTATTCAAATTAAAAAAATAAAAATGATGATTTATCATCGAATGGATATGATTCCATGAGACATGTTTCTTCTAAGAAGTATGTCCAACACGGAAGGTTAAGGTTCCCCAAAATAGTATCCATTTAGTGCATATAAATAGAGGGATTATGGTGCTCACAAAATACATTACAATCAATCCGATTTCAAAAATTAGAGTAAGAGTTAAAGAATTCCTCGATTTTGCTAATAAAAAAAAAATTCAAAAGCTTCATTGTATCCCGAGAAGACCTTTGTCTTAACTCACTAATAACTTTGTGTGAGGACAAATGATTCTTTCTGAAAAGCGTCACATGTACCTCGAAATCTACGATTTTAATTCCATATCGTCTCCTGATCTATTGTCTCCATTCAATATATCCAACACATAAATATTAAATAATAAAAACGAGCCAAGTTTGGATTGTAAAATCCAGACTCAAGCTTGGTCCAAAAACCGGCCCAATGGGATGACATAGAAATGGTTATGAATACACAAAAAAATCATGATAGCGATTTTTAATTTCAGGGACAATGGATTTAACAATATCAACTCTCTCCACTATCATCCAGATATCAATATCAATATTTGGATTTTGCAAAGTATATAAAACTTTTCTCCTATCAAAACAAATCCAAAGGGGAAGATAGAAGGAATTGGTGTGGTGGCTGTTTGTCCATCTTATTACTGAGAAAGCGATGCACAAACCAGAAACCAAAGCTCACCCACATTATTAAATGATGCCCCCCCTCTGGTCTGGTTTTGATCAAATTATTTTACGACCAGAGGTGTAGTCCCCACATGCATCTCGATTTTAAGGTTATCAATATCACGACTTTGGATTTTTGTACTGAATTGACAACGATGACGGATCACATAATTTCATTATCAGAATAAAGAAAAAGAAAATTATTTCTCTTTAAAGCAATGCTAGTTGATAAACAAGGGATGATAGGAGCTTAAGTTATTAATTTAAATCCATGTAGGGAATAGAGGCATCAAAGGTTGAAAGGTGAAATACGAGAACCACAGGGGCCGGGATAGGTACCCGAGACGACCTGACCAAAATGTGAACCAAGGAATAGTGGTCCTGGATTTTAACCGGGCTCATTTCATGGCTGCCATGGTACTATCGAAGAGAGTCTGGTCACATCTTACACCAAAATGGGAAAAGAACTGTGGTCCACCATTACTGGTAGAACTCTGAAAATAAAACACATAGCATCTTCCTTCTTATCCTACATTATAAACAATAAACACACATTTTTCCCTGAGAATTTTTACTTGATTCTCTCTTCACATCAAAATTCAAGGCAATCCCTATGTAAATCTGAATTTGAGCATGTATGCATGCAGGCATCAAGAAGTCATTTGGATTCTACACATTCTTAGAGAGATCAAAAGTGAAGCATACAGGCAATGGGTTATGAAATTACATTTTCGACAAAATTGAGATTCATGAATTAGCTATCAATCAATTGATTCAGTGTTCAATCAACAATTGTACATAAATAACGGTAAACAAAAACTACAAGTTCATGGATTAAAACCAATAACATTTGTTAAACCTTTCACAATATTATAAAAGAAAAAAAATAAAAAAATAAAAAAGGAGGAAGAAGAACATAAAGGCTGGACACTTCATTTCACAAATGATTATAGGTATAAAAGGGGGTAAAAAAGGAAAAAGAAAAGATCCCCTTCTTCAATCACTCTCACCTCTCATTTCTTTCTTGCTACCACGTTACAATCATCAATGGCATCAACTCTAAGATTATAATTCCCCTTCCTTTGTAACACTGGCTGCTATCAACTTAGGCTTAAACATTGCCAAACATGAAAGCATGCTACTCTTTTGAGATTGAATTGATAATTGTAAGGCAGCATGAACTTTGACATACTCACCAACAAATAATACCTGGCTTGAAATTGTTTACTCGGTAAACGATGTCCCGGATGTTTTTATTCTACAACTCTTCTGTAGAAAAGAAGATAAGCAGCAGATGTCTTTATCTTCTCTAGGCTGATGGGAAAAACATGGCTATCATCAAACTCGTACCATTGTCCACCCCCATGCTACATCACAAAAACAAAATTTAGATTATTCTAGCAATGCCAACATGCAATCACAAATCTTAGAATGAGAAGGGAAAATATATATTTCTTAGATTTGAATCCTAGAAGGGTGACCACATAAATTAAATGAGCTAATCCCTGGGTTTGAATACTTCTATATTTCATGCTAAACAAATTGATCAGTAGTATCATTATAATATATTGGTATTTATACATGTGCATCCTCTTCTGATACAAGCCTGCTTCATACAATCCAATGTCAAAATTTTAGACAACATTTGGGGGGCTGGGGGGAAGGTCTGGGGCTTGAGAAGTGAGAGAAGCACGTTCTGAAGCTAGAAAGATGTTGTACTAAGGATTTACTTAACGAATGAAGTCCTCCATTAATATGTGCCGAAATGATAACTACAAAGAACTAAATAAGCTAAGCTCAAGACTGCTAAAACTAGTTTAATCGTCCACCTAAAATTTAGCTATCAGGTCACAAGCTTAAAATATTAAGGCACTATGCCTTTGGTACAGAACAATATCCATGCACTATTTCAAAAGGTTCCCTACCCTGACCAATGTTGAGACTGACCACTATGGTTTCAAATTTACTGAAACAGGTTTGACGTTTACAGCAACTCTAGGGGTGTCAGTGTATGTGTGTTTTGGTCTTTCCACATGAACACATGCTAATATGATAATATGAAATTAATTTATTATTACAAAAGCCAATAAAAAGCTTTTTGCCCTTTTTTATTCTATGGAAACAAAAATCAGATCCTGCTTATTTCAACACTTACATGGACAAATGCAGTATAATGACCACCTCCCATGCTGCCATAGTGGTTACTGACAGCATAAAGCAGGTAATGATTAGATAACTCGCCATTCCTAGAGCCAATATAATTTGACAAATCAAGATTGTCAATGGGGAAGTCAACATATGTCTCCAGCTTGTTTTTCAGGAATTGATTATAAGAAAATCGTTTTAAATGAATAACCATAATCTCAGGCAACCTCCAAAGATCCAACTTTTTACTGGCTTGACGGTGCTCTTTGCAGCGTGGACAGTACCTAAAATCACATTAAACAAGACCAGGCATTAGATAGACAATAACCACCAAAGCATCCATGCGAATGGTTAATATACTATTTGGTACCTAAGTTTGGCTTCAACATTTGGTACCTAGACCAAAAAGCATCATATGGCCCGTTGAATGTTTGACCAATGTGTACTAGTAAAAAATACACAGGTGCTTAATTGAGGGGAAAAAAGCTTAGATACCAAATTGAATATTGAAGTCAAACTCAGGTATTTAACTGAGATAAAAAAACTCCAGTATCAAAATGGAAAACTCAGCCTCAGGTACCAAATTGGGACAAAAAAACTCAAGTACCAAATAGTATATTAACCCTTTCTAATATCAATGCATGCATTGATATATATAGAAGGCTAATGTTTCTAATATACATGCATGCATTAATATAAACAACTTATTGAGGCTTGGAGGGATTGTGTCAATTCAAGAAACAAATAGATTTTAAAAATTATATCTCACGCATTAAAAACAAAATGACATTTTTTTTCTTTTAATCTGCAAAGAAATGCAGTGACTGGTTAAGCAAGCCTGCTCGAGGTATATAGCTTTGAAAAACAGATGGGGAACATAGAGTCTAAGTAGATATATATTAAATCCTAAATCAAGGGACCTCTTAACAAATAGAATAGTAATGTTAGTTCATACAAGGACATTGCATCTTCCAAATAGGAAACACCTGTAGACAAAGTTTTGTATCACAAGGCAAAGCAAAGAAGGAAACATTGCCAGGATCAAAATTATCAGCAAAATAATATTCAACTTGCTGATAAAAGTTAATCCTCCCAAATAAGGAACACAAATTCTAGTTATTTTAAGATTCAAAACATTTCTTAAGCAAAGTTATAAAAGTGAAAATTTAGACACTGACCACATATCTTCTGGTCCAAGCGGCTCCTCCATTAAGAATGCTTGAAGACATTTATAAAGAGAAACAGATTCCTGAGGTCGCTTAGCAAAAAAGCAGGATTTGAAAATCTGCGGTAAAGAGCCAAGAAGCTGTCTATCGTACTGTTTAACATATTTTTCTGGCCAAGAAACGAGCACATGTAACCTTCTAGACACGTCAGCAGCTGGTATTCCTTCAGCCATAAGTATCTGGGATTCCTTGACTATTCCCTTGTCATCTGTTATGTGCAGTTGTAATTCAGCCTCTGAGAGTGCAGAAACCGCATTTGCATCGGGAGGTTTTTCAATGCCGTTTGAAATCGGAGATGATGCATCATGCTCTATCACAGAAATGTCTTCAACTGCAGTACTCTCAGAAGTATCAGGGTCTTCTAAGGCATCTTCAGCCTGTGTCTGAAATGAATTTAGTAATTTGAGATATAGAGCATGGATGTCAGATCCATTGACAACATTAGAAAGCCTTGCTACAAGAGGAATTCCAAACGTTTTCCAACTTGAAGTCAGTTTCCCAAGGATATACTGCCTGAAAATATGACATTCAAAAACCTTAGGTTATAAGGATACACCAACCAAACTAACAGATATTCTTTAAACAAATCCAATGTATTTGTTGTGCAGCAGTAGGTGGCTGGATAACAAAGATAATTTTTTGAGTCAAAAGAAAACAAGTAACATTTAATTAAAATATATCTAGCCAATCATAGAGGTTATCAGCAAGTAGAGAAAGGGAATAAGAAGAAACAGGAAAAACAGTACAATCCACATTAGAGTTTTATATCTTTAGAAGGTAAAACACCATCTGACAGCCTTAATGCTCAACATGTTAAAACCCATCTTTCTTTTCCAAGTAACATTGATAGGTAAACTAGAGCTTTTATATCTTTAGAAGGTAAAACACCATCTGACAGCCTTAATGCTCAACATGTTAAAACCCATCTTTCTTTTCCAAGTAACATTGATAGGTAAACTAGAGCTTACAAAATTTTTTATATGATATATATATACACATACATATATGTATATGTATACATATATCATCAGTTTCTGCTATTAAGTTCAAGCATTGATTGAGTTTGACTTTAGTTGTCTTACCCATAGGATCCATCAAGCAATCTCAAAATGTGTGTCCTTATGAAGCAAGCAGCAAGGTTTACATAATACGAGATGAATTATATTCTATCAAATCTACCATAAAGAGATGCAAGAATTCTGAGTAACCATACAAAGATGCAACTATAGGATAACTTTACTAACATGTTTTGGCTCAAACATGTGCCATCAGTAACAAGCACTCGTAAATATAAAATATAGACCAGGAATAGCAAAATTTGGTAGTCACATATAACCCAAACTACTTATTTTCAATTTACATGAACTAGAATATTCTTTTAGCAAAGTGAAACAGGAGATGCAAACATATAAAAATCAAATCTAAATCCTGAAGAGGGTGGGAATGGGATGTTGAGCAGTGATGTCAAGGCGAGTGTCTAGGTGCTAAGGCACAGCGCAAATGGCCATTACCGCCTCAGCCACCTCAAGGCGAGGCTACTTCAATCAGTCGAGCTCCTGGTGCGCTTTTCGGGCACCTTTGTTGCAAAGTCAGGAACAAAAGAAGCATGCCTCACTAAAGAGCCATTCTAATCCCCCTTTTTCTTTTCATTTTGACTTTTAAAAGAAAAGTATAATAAATGCCTTTTTAAATTAATTATTGACCCAATTTTATTATATAAAAACCTAGTTAACTCTTAAAAGTTAAAACTTTTAAGAGAAGATGAAGGAAATTTAGAGCTAGTTTCTTATGATATATTTAATTTCATTCTTATGGTGTTCTATTTTACAATACATTTAAGTAAATTATTAAACTTAAACTATAGAACAATGTTTTGAATTTACAAATTGAACTATATTAAAATTTATCTTTCTTTTACTAATTAATACTTATCAATTATATGTATTAGTTACATATGTTTTTATATACATTTTACTTATATATTTATATTTATATGCTTGTGCCTCGGTTTACTTGGGCGAGCTCTTTTTTTGTGCCTTGCACCTCAGGCTATATAGAGGTCTTAGCGCCTCAAGTGCACCTAGCACTCTTGACAACATTGATGTTGAGTGCTGAAAACAGTCAAGCTAGGAATTAAACGAACTTACTCCTCCATATGCTGATGCATAAACACAACTAAAGGAGCTTTCTCAATGTCTTTATTTAACCGATAAGCAACCAGTGTGTCATCGTCTCTAATCAAGGATAACGAATCAGAAAGTTCTTCAAGATAACGTATAATTCGGTGGTTGTATATCTGCAATATAAGTTAATGCTTACAGATTAATTAAATTTTTGTAAGCATAAAAACAATATTAGTAAATAATCCAACAAATGCAGATGTTGTAAAGAATGTAATATACCTCTGCCACCAGAAGGGTCTCATCAGCCCCCAAAGAACATGCAACACCGAGAGCCTGTATAAGGTCTTCAAGTTTCCCACTCTTTGGGACAGTAATTGTAAATGGAGATGGTTGAAAGGTCCCATCAGTACTGATGACGGTTATGGTCATTGTTCGCGAAGTTGTTGATGGTAGAGGTAGTGACAGGTACATGAATGGATCAAATGTTACGGAAACCTTTTTGCATTGTGGACAAACTAAAGTTGATTTATACTGACCCTGCAATGAATATGATCTTGACCAATTAAGTGGAATAACAAACATGCAAACAAATAAAGCAAACACCACCTACTTTTATACTGGAATACATAGTGTTACTTAAGATCGTAAATAAATTAGATCCAACTTGCCTGAGGTATTTGATTAAGTAAACAAAATTAACTATGCTATAAATGAATAATTGATTCAATCTACAAGCAACATTACTATAATTCTATAAGAAAACATTAAAGCAAAATTGAATAGTGAATCTTCCAAAATGCTATCACCATGTCCCCCTCCTCCAAAAGAAAAGGAATTTTATACCATCCATTACTTCTACTTTCATAAGTAATGAATATCTTTAAAAGTTCAAAAGAATGGAAATTAAATAACAAACAATGGAAAATGAAAGTGATTACTATGTGAACAATACTGATGGAACCTTTCAATGAGTACTCAGAACAAAGTCAAATCAGAGGGGAAAAAATTACTTGGCACACATCAACGATGATAGAATCATTGCGAGCGATGTGATTTTGCCAATATTCATCAGCTACTTCTTCATCTTGGTGACCTTCGCTGTCCTTCATTTCAACATAAGGCTTACTTTTCACACGGTTGAGATCCTCATGAAGTCCATCCAACAAAAATGCAAGAAGTTCCTAAGATAAAGGCACATCAAATTAATAAAGAAAAACATGGAATATGATCACATTACAATCACCCACCAAAGGGAAAACAAAACTCAACTATTGAGATCAAGAAAACATTCACCGACTTGAGAATCATGCTGATTGAAGCCACTAAACTGAGGAGCAAAACGAGCAAGCTTTGACTTAAATATTCTCGGTGCCACAGGGGTTGCTCCGGGGGCCCATAACTTCCTTAACAGATCCCCGAAGGCTGAAGCAATCTCACCCTGAAAAATTCGCATGCTTTATGGATGCATACAACTAAGAACAGTTCAAACTTCACAATATTCTTAAACCTATAATAAATGTAATAAAACATGAAACCAGAGAGATTGATGTAAATATAACGTACTTTCATTCCCAAAGGATTGTCGGGATTTATTTCTCTAGTATAATCTCCAAGAAAATAATCAACCACCTTTGGTGTATGAGCCAAGCACTGAATGGCACTGTTCATGAAACAAGTATTCCCGAGATTCTGTAATCCAGTTAATCCCAAAGAACCAGCTTCTCCAGATCGTCCACAGAATATTGAAACATTTGTGCTGCCAAAATTGGAATTTGCAGTGCCATTGCAACCATTTGACAAGACCGGAGCACCAGAAGAGCAATTTGCCGGATGTCCTAACATTTCATCTTTTCTCCCATCCCTACATTTCATGGAATCTGACAACCCATAGACTTGCAACTCCAGGAGAATCTACAGATAAACACACATAACAAAAACATTATTGGCATGCATCAAAACTACAACAAATGATTTGTCATTGATCTGATCAGCAAGACAGCATAAGAGAGCAGTATATTAACAAGAAGATGAAAATCAGTTTGCCCATAGATTCAATATTGGTTGACACTCTGCCACACATTACTTCCTACTCACAGCTGGCATCATCTTCAGATTCATCCCCTTATTTTAAAATTTGAGTCATAGTAAAAATTACCCGTCTAAGGTTACATAAGATTATTTATTGCCACAGAATTTGACCTTTTGGGGGCTCAAATTTGGCGATACATAATTGCTAGAAATTTTAGTATAATAAAGCAATCAATGAAAAAACAATAGTATATGGTAGGAATAATTTATACATGACAAGTGGCTTAAATTGCACCATAAAAAGAATCAATCAAATGGGAAAAGGAAAGCATTAGAACATCCCTTGTAAGGGAAAAGAAACATGAAACTCTCTTTAAGGAAATTCAAATGTCAAGATTTGTCTCAAAAGGCACAATTAATCTCATGTAATCTTACTTCATAAAGAAAATCTCATGTAATCTTTAATCACATCAATAAAGGATTCTTCCAATTTTCTTTATTAATTAGCCGAACACTGGAGCATGAAACATACAATGGATTCAACGTTTATGAATTAGTATTTAGTTTTATTTATAACAATCATATTAGAAATGAGTTTCATCAAAATGTTATACTAAACATGAAGACAGTGCCAGATTCTATATGCTTGAGTAGTTAGGCCAATTTATGAACTTATTAAGAATAATGCTTGCAGACAAGCACAATAGTTAAAAGAGTGGGTTTTAAAAAAACTAAGGATGACATCTAGGAGGGAGAGTGAACAGAATCAAACTAATGTGTAGATGTAAACCAATAACTCATTTAAAACCCAAAAAGATACCTCTTACCTCCTGATCTGATTGGCGTTGAGAATCTTTGAGAAATCTATCTCTCTCATTCACAAAATATAGAGCTGTCTGCCCGGAAAAGTCCCAAATGCGTAACTGTGCAATAGAGCAACATAGATAGCCATCTCATTGATAAGTAACTAAAAAGAAAAATCCTCCCTACAGATAAGGAAAATTACCTGCTCAGAATCTATACTAAAGATTTTGCAGGCTCTTCTGAAAAGTTCCACTGCATTGTCCTGTAAAAAGTAAAACATAAAGTTGGCACACAGAACCAAGCGCATTAAATAATAAGGATGAGGACTAATGATTCAGAAATGCAAGAACATGTAAAATTTAACCAAATAAAAACTAATGAGAAAACATCTTTTAGTACAGGAGAGAAAACTATAAACTATAGCATGATTCTAGCAACACTTTAATTGTAAGAACATCTAAAATCCCAAGATGCAAGCAAAATGTTATGAATCAAAAATTCAATTTTATATGGAGTCAATTTGTCTGTCAATAATAAAATTTCAAACTAAGTCGTTACATTACAACAAAGGACTCGAATCAGAAATTCATTTAGTCCTCTAACTGGAAAAATGATATAAATAACACAACTGGTCCTATGAAAATGGAACTAATTATTTTTTAAACATTTTTTATAACAAACATGGAATGAATAAACTAAGCCCATCTCCAGAGTGAAAAATGAACATAGACCTTTACTCTTATGCTATCAATATCATGCTCGATATCCCCTTTACAAATAAGATTGGTGGAAACATTAAAACTAAAAAATAAACTTATACAAATCTATGGCCAGACTAGGGTGATATATCTTCACAGACCAAATGTGGAAAAATGGGTTGCTTAAATGAACTTACCTTTTTGCTAATTTTTACTGCCAATGAATTTGTTTCCCGTGGAATAGAAAGTCTTAGATGCAAGGGATACACATCTGCCATGTCATCTTCAGCAGCTGAAAAGCTTTTTCCACCTTTTGCTGCAACTTTAGCATCACTATGCCTGCAAGGAACAGCACAAAGTAGAACTTGAGAGATATTAAAAAACTCTTTTTAGCTTCTAAGGGTCACAGAATTGATTCATCAAGCGCTAGAACAGAATTCCAGGTATTAAATCTTAGTAAGTCAAACGCACACTGCTTTTCATTCTAAAATTCATTCAACCAGTGGCAAATAACAAGAGAACAAAAATCAAAGTGGAATTGGAAGAATAAGCCATGTAAATATCCCAAAGTAAAGGATCCAAAAAAAATGGAAATGATGCATAAAAGCTTATTATAAATTGACTGTTGTCGCAAATAGAGTAAACAGATCATTCTTAATATAGGAGGTCATACTCTTCTAAAAGTAAGATTAACAAGTTTAATTTTGCTACAATGAAGGAGCAACCTTAGAAAAGATGTGGAATATGCGCAGTTACAGTTTTCATCGAAAAAATGTCATAAATTTTCAGTCCATATTAGTGGGCTCCCTAATTAACATACACTACAGTGATATAGAAGTTCAGAAAGAAGATCTTAAGCTAAATCAGTTTTAAAAGGTCACACATAGTTTTCCATGTCAAGAAAGCAGTAATTGTACTCGAATATATATCAGGGTGTGATGCAAAGATCCCAAAGTAGGATAATTCCCCATGTCAAGAATTGTTGACCTAGTTTTCCATAGACTTACTGTGCTTATGTTTCAAGGAGCAATGGAGACATTCCCACAATATTAAAGAGGAAGCAAACAGCTCACTTAATGAAGAACCTATACTTAACAGAGAACTTAAGGATCTTTTTAAAGGTAGGCTGGGATCAAAAACTAGAATATGCTAAAATTATCACTTTTCTCTAATCCAAACAATTGAAGCAGATCCACACTTCATTTTGACTCACTTGCCTCATACAAGTTCCATTCTTTCCTCTTTATTCCTATCAATCCAATTAATACCCATTGCTTAAACTCTTAGATGCAATGCACCCAAGGCAGCAACCAAAAAGCATGCAAAGAACAGTAGATAAGTAGAACCACCTATTCAAACTATTTAACATCAAAGGCTACGGTGTCTGATCTGATTATAATGAAAAATTAATCTTAAAACACTCACCACTTAAGAGCCTGCAACCACATTTCACCAGGAACCAATGCATAGTCCCTTCCTGAAACACCAACCTCTCCATTTTCACCATTATGCAAAGAACACTCCTCCTCCTTCCTTAAATTGAAAGTAAGATCTGAGTTGAAAATGTTGTTGATTAACTTCATGGGACCCGCATACAAGGTTCCTGGTGTAGCTGTATACAAAATCCCCTTCTTCGAATCAGATTCGCTTGAAGTTGAATCCTGTGTATCCTTCCACCACCTTTAAGAGAAAAGTAAAAATATGAATCAACTCCTAACCAATGTAGAGTGTAGACATTATCAAATAAAAAAAAAAGGTCAAAATCTTAAAATACAACACTAAAATTTTCGAAAGTTAGATATCTCACTTCAACCAGTTCGTAAAGAAGAAATCCAACCAAACCCTTATAAATTTTAACGAAAACCCAATTGAAGCAAATATAAATTAAGGATCGAAAACATTATCTTTTGGTTACTAAGAAAGTTATCTTGATAAAGAACAGCATAAATAGTAAATGGATATCAGCATTCCAAATCACATTACCAGAGATTGACTGCCACATTAATAACCCAAAACCACAACAATAGAAAAACCCTTTTTATTGTGATTGGATCAATTTTTAAGTTGGGTTATTTTAGATTTCAAGAAATGTTTTGCTGGAAAGGAAACTGACCTGAAGGGCACAAAGTAAACTCGCTGGTCATCGTTGTTGCTGATGTCGTTGTTGATGTTGCCATCGTCGTCTGAGTCGAGTCGGTGAGTGGAATCTGAGGAATCCTCAGAAGGGAGACCCACCATTTCCGGAAGAGAAAGAAAGAAAGAAAAGAAAAGAAAATAAAGAACGAGAGCTTAAAAATGAAGAGAGAAATGGGTGCTCATCATTATTGCTTTTCTCTATATATTTTGAGAGAACAGAGAGGGAAAAAATTGCGGGATTTTGCAAAATAAAGGAAGAAACAAACAAAACAAGTGGAATTTTTTTTTTTTTTTTTTTTCTTGTGAAGAGGATTCAAGGAGGGGAAAACATATATTTTTGGGTTTATTTTTTCCATTATTTATGGATTGATGTTGGAAAATAAAGTTTTCGGACAAAAAGAGAGATAAATGAATTGAAAAAAATAAAAAATAAATCAAGGCGCAGATTCAGTTCGATCGGATTGGTGATGGAATAAGTTGTTTTTTATTTTTTTTATTTTATTAACTGTATGATTTACAATATTAATTTCTAATAAATTTCTATAACTAATTTTAATTATAATTTCTAATAATTTTTATAATTAAATAATTAATTCCATTTAAACGAATAGTTGTTACTTAAATAATTAAACTATTTGGTGAATTTTTTTCTCATGATTTGATTATTTTATTTGATATTCAAGTTTTAATTTGGACAAAGTTTTTTTTTAAATTGGATCGATAATTGAACTAATTATGCTAAAAGTTCATCGGTTTGATCAGTTTTATTAAAAAATCATTAAAATTTATAATAATAAAAAATTCAATTTAACCGTTGGTTTAATCGATTTTTAACTTGATTCAATCAATTCGTATTCATTTGTAAATAAATCAATCTAATATCTTACTTCAGATCGAATTCTAATTTCACCAATTCGACTAACAAATCCAATCGAAATCCGAAAACTATAGCTTGGACTTCATATTTCTGTAAAATTAAAAAGCTTACGTTAATCTATCTGTAGTCTTTACCAATTAAACCAAATTAAAATTTTTCATCAAAAAGTAATATTAAGAGACTCAACAAAAAATAGTAATTTAAATGATAGTTTGTTCGATTACTTAAAATTTTGCTAATTGTTGGCAATTCACATCCCAAATGCATCGTGAAACTCGTTTTGTAAGGGAGTTATACAATTTGCTATATTTATTGGTACTATTTTCATCGAAAAATTTTAGATTTATTCATACATCTAAACAATAAATTAGTGATTGAATCGAGGTGAATATCAATCAAGCAATATATCTTTTTGAAGATTTTATGAGTGGTTGTAGTATGTCCTTAATTAAAGAGATTCAATTTCTTTAAAAGTTTATTCCTTAAATATTTCAACATATTTGATTTTTTATCGTGGACTTTTTAAAGTATTTTTCGGTGGAAGAACATCTCCATTTATTGAAGTTTTAGTAGGCCTAAAGAAAGCTCGTCTATTTTCATAATATAAGACTTAGTGAGAGAGCATTGATCCATTTATCGTGAAGAATTATTTTCAATGCAATTACTTTATAAACAGATTATTCATGTTCAAATTGTAACTAAAGTTTGAAGGGAAAAGTCTTAGCGGAAAAGTTATCTAGTTGATGTATAGAAATGAAATTGCAGCTTGATAAAGTGAATTACTCTTTTAAGTAAGGCTCCACTGGCATAAGAAAGTTTTCTGAACTACATAAATAAATTTTGTGTCCATATCCATTTTTACTATTCCCATTGAAGTTGGACGTGCAACTGATAAGCGATTTCAACAAATTCTTAATTAGTAGCGAAGCCAGACACTTGACTCACTAAATGATGATCCTGGCTTAACAGGTGAAAATAACTTTAGACTCAAAGGCCCCTTTTACTTTTATGGCTCCAACTATTACCTACAAGAAGACAAGGACGAAAGTTAGCAAATGCCAATACTATTTTTAATGACTAGTACCCCTATGAGTTTAGGCGGATCTCAAAATGCACCACTAACAAAGCAGCATAAACAATTCTAGAAACATCCCACGAAAGCACAAACTCTACCAAGCCGTTCAAACTTCAAATGTTAACAACCAGAATGCTTGATAATGAAATTATTGTTGAAGAGGTCAAAGACATGACACAACGAGGAGAGATGAACTCATTGATTCCTTGCAAACCGTTGAAATGAATCTTGAAGAGAACAAAAGGAGTTGGGGCAGAGCAAAGAAGAACTTTGTGCTGCTAGTTCCATCCCTAGCTGCAACTGAAAAGTGAAACTATTGTTGAAGACTTATAAGAGCAATCAGCCGTTCCACCAAAAACTTTAAGAAGGCATTCTACAAGCTGATTAGGAAAAGCAAGAACTTTGAAAAGGTTGTTGGAGAAATCGGTTTAGAAAACACGTTTGTTGGAACAATTAAAATTTAAATTTTGCTTTAAAATTGAATCTTTGCGTTATTCATAGCAGTAAACTTTGCCAAATCATTACCTGTGTTTTTGGCTTAATAATTTTGGTTGATTCTCGACTTCCAACCAACACGATCCTTTTCATTGTTTTCAAACTCTCAGTTTGTTTAGAGTGGAATCTTATTTTGGGTTCATTGGGCTCATTCATGTATTGAGTATATTTATATATATTTTGTAGTCATTAAATCAATTTATATAATTTAACCATCCCAATAATTAGTTTTGTATTCCCAAAATATTATTTATTTAATTACAATGAATATATTAATTCATTCAACTAAATTGTTTTCCCAACCTAATTTTAATTCCGTAAAAATCATGACGATTTACCATATCAGAATCCATAAGTAAATAAATTTAATGTGAATATGCAATGAGTTCTTAATTTAATTTTCATTTTGAATTTTAATTATTCAATTACAATCTATTAAATAATAATTCAAAATTTTAAATATCTTGTAATTAAATTTTGTCTCTTCATGCATTAATTTTTTTTTTGAATATACTAATACGAGTATTTGTTCATACTTACTTTCTTAACCTTTTGACAAGACACACACACAAGTGCTCGAACTTGAGACCCCTAAGATGAACAACATCCTCTTTTTCACTAGAGCCACTTGTTGGGTTCTCCTCATCTTTTAATTACAAAATCATTTAACCATTGAATCAATCCATTAAAAATACCATAATTCAACTTTCACTTCTTAAGATAATAAATATAAAAAGGAAAAAGGAAAACCTCAATCCAATTTCATCCTATATTAATGTAGCTTCATTTATACATTTATTAATATTGAATTTGTAGACTCCAAAATCCAATTTAATCTCTCCAATGGATGTGAGGAGATGATGAAGGAAACTTGCTTCTCTCATATCTCACCTACTGAAAAATTAAACTATTTCATGCTTTTTTCAATAAGAAAAACTTTGTCATTGATGTAGGGTAGAATTTTGACAAGAAGATTCTTAATTAAAACCCATAAATCATGAAAGTCTTAATGTCTTATATTTTTTACTCTTTCATAATATAATAATCATTTAATTATATGTGCTTAGGATCAAATTGATAAAATTTGTAAATGTGAAAGGTTAAATTTATTGAATTATTTAGAACCAGGATCAAATTGATAGAAATGTAACCATTGAGGACTAAATGTGTTATTATGCCAATTAGAAAAAAGACCACGCCATCATTTTTTGTTAATCATTTAACGAAGAGTGACCAAAATAGAAACAATCTAAAACGTTAGTGATAAATTTGAAATTTTTTATAGTTTGGTGACCAAAACAAAAACCCACTAATAATTAAGTGACTACTAGTATAGTTACACAATAATATTTGTTACTTTATAAAAAAAAAATAGGTTTTTTTTGGTAAATTTTCAACTAAATTGAGACGTAATTAATAAATGACACCAATACAGTCAAACACTTTTAAAAAAAAATTGAAATGGTTAGGGCATATAGGAATAAGCTATGTTTGCCCAAAATGAAATGGGTACACATTTCAATTTTTTTAAGTTGTATGAGCGATCACGGGAAGGATGTCAATGGCGGAGTCAAGGGGACAAGCAGGGGCATAGGTTTTTATTAAAATGGAAAAGTTTTTCGTTTAGATTTTTTATAATTTATAAAATTTTAAATTAATAATAGTAAATTTATACTGTAGCCTCCTCAAAAATAATAAAAAATATGATTTAATCCTTTAAAAATTATAAAGATATAGACTATTAAAATGATAAAATTATATTTTACTATCGTAAAAATATACAATTTAATTTCATCTATTCCAATAAATTTTCTAACATCGAGGCTATTCATTAATTTTTCTATGCAATAAAGATTTTACCAACTTTTAATTCCGCAACCATTGCTTTGGTACCTAAAAAGCCAAATCCTAGTTACATAAGGGATTACAGACCCATATCTTGCTCTCTGTAGTTTATAACTGCGTCACTAGGATATCAGCAAGGAGGTTAACCCGATACTCGCCTTACACCATTACCAAGAATCAACCAGCTTTTGTGAAGGATAGGGGGATAGCAGATAACAGCCTACTTGTTTAGGAACTTGTAAAGGGTTATGGTAGGAAGAATATTTTCCTTCCACCTACTTTGAAGATTGATTTACAAAAAGCTCTTGATTCTCCTGGTTGGATTCTTGTGCTTGTTTTTCTAACAACTATCGGGTTGCCTTCTCTGTTTATTTCATGGATTAAGGAGTGTATTATGTACTCAGAGGAGAAGTCAGCAATTTTTTCAAGTAGGAAAGAATTAAATTATATATTTTTATTATAGTAAAAATATAACTTCATCGTTTTAATAGTCTATATCTTTATTTTTTTGAAAGGATTAAATCAAATTGTTATCATCTTGGGAGTCATTGCACCAATTTCACAATTACTAATTAAAAATTTTATAGTTTATAAAAGAATCTAAATGGAAAATTTTCCATTTTAAAGGAGTCGAGACCCCCTCTCAACCCTCCTAGCTTCTCCACAACAAGTATTCTATATCAACAAATGGTCATCTTGTGAGATATTTCAAAGAAAACAAAGGTATTCAACAAAAAAACCCGCTCTCCCTCTATATTTTTGTGAAAGTAACGGATATTTTATCTAAAATGTTGGATATAACCATTGCTAATAGATTGCTTCGATACTATTCTAAGTGAAAAAAAAAAAAAATCATCTTAAACATTTATGCTTTATAGATGATTTGTTAAACAAAACAATTATCATAAAAATTACGTATCGCCTTTGAACTTGACAACAAAGTTTCTTTCTCACGGTAGAAGAGCACAATTTAGACATGCAATTCTTTGATGCATAAAATTACGAGGCTAAGCATTTCATCCTTCCAAATGCATTAATCAATTAAGTTTGAGATTCTTATAGGGAGGTTGTTGTAGGCACAAGAGTGAATCGGGAATGGGTATGCAAAGACATGGATCTTAGCAGCTACAAATAGACTTGCATTATTTACTATATTGGGCCTCTTTCTGATTGCTTGGATAAGGGATTATGTGCTGAAAGAGACATCCTTGATTCAATTGCCAATATCACAAAATTATAGATGGAGATGGAAAACAAAAACTTAAATATGCATTTACCACTTCACACTTTCTCTTAAATTAGTATTTATAGTTTTTATTTTTCTAAATTTGATATACGAATTATTTTTCCGTTCATCATTTCGGTACTCTTGTTGTAACATTGTTACAACTGGCACCTTGTGACATTGACATATGGTAGTGATTATGTTATAATCACGTCATTATTCGAAAATATTTTAAATCTTTTAAATGTATAAAAATGTATTTTTTTTTTTAATTTTAAATAAAACATCAAAACATTTGGGTAAATTACACTCAAGGTCACTCTAAAATAAAGTTTTTCCTATTTTGATCGCTCTAATTTTTTTCTTAATTTAGCGACTCTAATTAAGATAATTGTTCAAACTAGTCATAGTCGTTAAAAATTTCGTTAATTCACTAACTTATTGTTGACATGGCACATTAGCCAATTGAATGAAGAAAACAGTTTTTAATTTAGTGTTCTACTTTGGTCATTAAACTATGAAAATTTTTAATTTAGTCACTAAAGTTTTAGATCGTTTTTATTTTGGTCACTCACTATTAAATGGTTAACCAATGTGATGATGTGACTTTTTCCTAGCTGGTATAATAATCTATTTAGTTCTCAACACTTACACATTCTATCAATTTGATTCTTAAACACATATAATTAAATATAAAATATATATTATGAAAAAGTACAAAATATTATATAATATTTATATAAATAATATTATGTGTTTATATTTAATTAAGTATAAAGCTTAAATATGCATTTAGCCTCCTGAACTTGACACATTCTCCCAAGTTGTTACTTGAATTTTTATTCCGTCAAGGATTTTGGTTTTTTTTTTTGTAAGGGTGTTATATATAGGACACATGACACTTTTAAATTATGACACGTGGCACTGATGGTATCATAATCCATTTTATAAAAACATTTAAAAGAAAATACATATAAAATAAATTATAAAATATAAAAATATTTGTATCTAAAATTTTTTTTAAAAAAATCTAAAAATCAAATTAGAAAAATTGAAGACCCAAAAAATTTACATATTTTTCAAAATAAATTGCAAACAAATTAGATGAAGATAAATTTTACAATAAATTTTATGCTTAGAGATTGGTATAGATTATTACATAACTCTTCGAGTTGACAAGAATGCAAGAAATGATGATTTGATAAAAGCTTATAGGAAACATTTATTTGTTTTTTTCTTTTTGTTTGTTAGGTTTCATAAGAAAAAATTGGGTTCTTTTATTGAGAATGTTTTTTTTGGTGAATTAGGGGAGGGCTTAGCCTAACAGTAATGCTACTGACGCAACTTGAACCAAGGTCACATTTGGGTCAATGAACACCCTTAATCATCAGGCCAACACACGAGGTTCCCTCTACTGAGAATATTATTAGCACGATCATGAATAAAGTTTATAAAAACAAATTTTTTTTTTTGAGTTTTCGGTGGTTCAGGTTTATCAAATTATATATTTACATACAAGTTTATCAAGATTTAACTATATGTGTTTAAATATAATTATATTTGTATTTAATTATATGTGTTTAAGGATCAAATTAATATAATGTGTAAGTATTGAGGACTAAATGTGTTATTATATCAGTTAGAAAAGATCATATCATCACTTTGGTTAATCACTTGACATGGAGTAGCCAATATAGAAACAATCTAAAACGTGAGTGACCGAAATAAAAATTATCTAAAATGTTAGTAGTTAAATTGAAATTTTTATAATTGAGCGACCAAAACAGAAACATGCTAATAGTTGGATGATTAATTCTATAATTTATCTAAAATCATAAGTACCAGATTAGGGGAATGTGTTTGGGGACTAGATGTATATTTAAGAACAAAAACATTAAAGCAAAATTTTTTTGGAGTAGAAAAGTTGGGCAGGAAAAACACAGTGGCCTCTCCCTGAAGCCACGGAAACATTTCTCATAACTCAATTCTCATGCATCGCATACTCACTTTCTTACAACCCAGCAGCTCGGCCACTCGGATTCAAAATCCATCCTTGCTGCTCATAAGGTGTAAGTCACCCTCCGCCGACTCAAGCAGAAGCTCAAGCTTTGAATTTGGGTCTCCCATAATCGTGGTAAGATGATCAAGACTGCAGCATTGGTCCAATGTCTCAGAGTTAATTCTGACCTCGTCAAGCTTGGTGATGTTGGAAAGTTTAAACATATTTAAAAGCCATTGTTTTTAAAAGTGTTGCAGAATTGTTTCATTATGACATTGAATCCTGTTTGGATAAGCATTTAATACGAATTCTGGACATAGACATTTCAAGAAATTCGTAGAATTAAAGCAATAAAGTAAACTGCTGATATATGAAGCCTTGGGCCCAACCTGGCCCCGCTTCATAAATACCTCTAATGTAGAGGGAAAATAATTTAAAGTTTCTACCATGCAAGGGGAAATGCCTAACATAAAGCAGCAAACTCAGTCTCTACAATGATATTAATTCTGGTGGGTAGGTTTTGTAGTCAAACCAAAGCCAAAGGGAAAGAGAGGGTCATAATGTGGATCTCCGACAATCATTGGGAGCTGGTCAGCGGTCTTGAACCATGTCCTTGCTAGCTTGCCGGTGAACCCGTAGTCACCAAACAAGACATCAGCAACACCTTGGCCCTCGGTCCCCGGAAGCCAAGCAGCTACGAGTGCATCCATCGACGAGACATATGGCTGTATGACAACCGGCCGACCAGAGATGACAACAACAACACATTTCACAGACCCACAAACATTGTATATAGTGCTGGGACCCGTCCCCGATATTGTAAGATTCAGGCTGTCACCATTTGTTTCTGCGTATGGGGGTTCTCCCACAACCACAATGGCATAAGAGAATTCGCCAGACTTGACAAACCCTGCATCCGGGTTCTCACTGTATACAACTTGAGTACTTGAATCAACTGTATTTTTAACAGCCTGGAGGATAGTCGTACCTGTTTGAGAAGATTGTGTTCAGCCAAATCATAAGGCATAAGTGCACAAGGGATTCAACAAGGATTAAACAAAGCCCAACTATCTATTTTGATATTTAAAGACCCCTTAAGTTGGGAGTAGTTAATAAAATAATGGCATATTCAGAGGCAACACCACAACTTGAATGCTTTTCTGGGTCATTTTATTTGTCAACCTATATGTTTTTAATTGTTTCAAGTGTAAAGTTTAAAAATGTACCAGATGTGAGATCGTTGCCACCAAGACCCTGCCATGTAATGGTCCAGCCTCCACACTGATAGCCCAAGTTATCGGCATGAGTTCCAGCAACTAGTATCTTAGTTGCTTTCTTTGGAAGAGGTAACAATGGCTTATCAGCAGACTCACCATTCTTCAGTAGGACAAGACTTTTCCTCACAGCTTCCCTTGCCAACTCCCGATGTTCCTATTCAAAGCATGTTGCCATTTAGTAAAACTATGTTTTTATTTCACCAATATGTTTTTTTTTCTATTCAACATACCTGACTCCCGAGTTGGTTGACCAGGCTGTTATCAGCCATTGGATTCTCAAAGAGACCCATCACAAATTTAACCCTCAAGATTCGCTTTACAGCATCATCAATCCGGCTCATTGGAATGATATTGTTCTTAACCTGATAGGTTAGGTCATCAATAAATTCTGTGTAGTTATAAGGAACCATTACCTGCACAACACCAGAGATTCATTAGAAGACAAGAGAGAAGCTCAACTTGTCAAAGTAACATACGCAAAATAAAGATTGGTACTCCGATAGACTCAAAAAGTTTGAATAGCCTGACATATAGTACTAAATATGGACAGACCATATCAATCCCGGCACTGATTCCAGCTTCTACAGAATACGAGTAGTTTGCATGTGGAGGAGTGGTAATCCTATCAAGACCCTGCCAATCTGATATAACAAAACCCTGAAATACACCAAAAGAAACAAGTCAAAACCAAATGGTTTATACTGATTATAGTGAGTGGAGACAAATTTTTAGTTTATGTTACCCTGAACTTAAGCTTGTTTTTCAGGAAGTCAGTCACAAGATCATGATTAGCATGCATCTTTTTACCATTCCAGCTAGAATAGGATACCATAATTGTTGCAACGCCCTTTGCAATAGAGTTAAAATATGCGGGCATGTGGATGCTGAGTAATCCATTCCATCTAATAACAGTATTGTTCTCGTTTATGCCTTTTGTCGTACCTCCATCTCCCAAATAATGCTTAGCACAGGCTGCCACCTTGTTCCTAGAAAAAGAAATTAATTGATTATGGGAAACTCAATACTTCCAAATTCAACCAATTAAGTTATTACTTCATGCCTAATCTGAACATGTGCATTAAGAGAACCTATAAATCTTCATAACTAAGAGCAGATGACACAATCTCATCTACCTAACGGGGTATGATACAGAAGAGATTGGTGGACCTATTACTTTGCTTCTTTATTCAAGTCTTGTTTATATTTAGATGACTAAGTGACCCACAATGAGAGCCTGCCACATGATTACACCTAACGATGTCCAAAAGATTTAAGACAAATTTGGGACACTTGTAGTTTGGGAAATTCTCATCACAAGTAAAATTATGAACGCTAGCCTCTTAAGTAGTTGGTAATTGTAAAGATTCTTACTTTCTAGCAACAAAGGGAACACCCTTTTTAGAATGGACAGGGAGATCTCCTTGTAAACCAGGTATAATTTCGGTCATCATTTGAACAATCTTATGATCCTCACTGTAGCTTTCATAGCATCGACCCCACCTTGGATCCCTGCAAACCTGTAGTAAAAGCAAACAAAAGAAATTAGTACACACAGTGCATGCTTCAAAATATGCAGCATCCAAGCATGTTCTAATGTTTAATTACCGCGATACATGGAGCAAAAACATATGGGATTCCTGTAGCTCTGACTTCGAGAGCAGTTGCATCGCCAATCCTCTTGACAAGTTTAGGATCCCTGCAGGGAAAAAATCGCAATTGCTCAACATTTCATCCACTAAATTAAGTTCCAATTAGATCAATGCAGGTTGAACGATGTGAATCTTGAACTCTTAGCCACTTCATTAAAAAGAAATAAAAAAATGAAAGTCTATATCTAAGGCAAAATGTAAAACCTTCAATAATTGATAAAGAAATAATTCAATGATCATTTTTGCCTCAAGATGTAGGACTTGCCTGGTCACTCCAAGACCAATGTTATGAGGAAAAACGGTGGCTTTGTACACATTGTTGTGACCATGAACTGCATCAATCCCATATATCATCGGAATTCCAAGGCGGGTGGATAAAGATGCTTTTTGCATCGTATTCACCATCTCAATCCAAGTTTCAGGAGTAGCTTTTTGAGCTGGCACACTCCCTCCACCACTCAGAACACTCCCTGCACAAACCATGAAACCACCTCCAATTACCACATAACTCATTTTCCTAAAACGACAGCATTAATCAAGACAACCATTTACATAAATAAACATAATAAAAAAAATGAAAGAGTTAGCATTTTCAATGAAACTAAATAAACAAAACCATAGACTGTCCATCAAACATACACTCTTGGAAAAATTTCGGCATAGAAACAAAACACGAGGAAAAAAATTAAAATGTGGACATATTAAAGATTGTTAAAAGATGGATTTGGTTTTATACCAATGAAGTAGTTCTTCATCACATCTGGGGTAGCAACAGAGCGCTCAATCTGGGTCATTTGGCCAATCTTTTCAGCCAAAGTCATCCTACGCATTAAATCTCTTATTCTAGCACCCAATGGCTGTTTTGGGTCTTTGTACTTCACATAGGTTGCTTCCGTAACAGCAGCTAAGCAGCATAGCAGTAGAAATCCCAACTTGGGTATTGAAAGTTTACCCATTTTTTTTCGAGTTCCCGGATCAAGCTTTAGCTCTGAAAGTCTGAAGATTTAAAGAAAGTTAGATCGTATGTGAAGATCAAAATCTAGAGAGTGGCAGAAGACTATATAAATCAAACGTGAAGGCTATCCATTGTAAGCTAAAACTCAAATACTCTGAAGCATTTTGATTGCTATCAGATATGTTAAAAGGATAAGCATTTTCATTGCTATCAGATAAGCTAAAATATTAGCATTTTCATTGCTATCAGATAAATGAGTGGAAAAATAAAATAACCCCAAAAATCAAAGACTCTAAAAAAGATTGGAACTCTGGACTTACTGGAAAGCACTGCTAGCTGAGAACTACAACACAGGGAGCGTGAAAATGGGGGAAAGAGAGAGATGAAGAGTCGTAGTTCCAATGAAAAATAGCAGTCATTTATAGAGAAATGTAATAACAAAAAAATGGTCCCAACACACTTTTTTATATTATTACTTCCCCTTCACTTCTTCACGTCATCTTTTCTCACCAAATTTCTTTCTATTTTGCGGTTTATTTTTTTTCTGAGGAATTCAAACTTTGAAAATTCAATTCAATTTTTTATGTTTTCATTTTCTAATTTTTTATAGATCTCAATTGTATTTAAAAATATCATAATAATTTATTGTACTATATAAATTTTATTTGTTTGGTCATATTATATTTATCTGTTTGTCGCCTCTTCAATAATTTAAAGATGATAACTTAAATATTGTACGAAGTTATTATGCAATTTGTTTATTATATTTGAAACGTTAAAAAGTTTGGTTTAACGTTAAAATTACGCAAATTAGTTGAAAATATGAAAATCCAAAAAGCAAAAGCCTTTGAGAAAAAAGATTGTCTTTTGGGCTCTGTTCTCACATTTTTGTTTCTCTTTCTTTTGATTTCTAATGATTCGGATGTATTCTGATATTGGTAAATCTTTGAAGTGGTTCACACCCCACTTTGTTTTCAGAATTCCATCACTTACTTAAATTAGACTAAGAATCGGTTTTTTTAAAAGAATTAATTTTATCGAAAAAATTTCATATGAAATTGTGATTTCATTTCCTTCTATCCATTTTCAGTAGGAAAATATATATTTTTCTTTAGTTTTGAGATTTAGGAGGAAAAAACTTAAAATTAAGAGAAAAAATCTGATTTATTATTATCCTATTGAAAATAGATAGAGATGGCATGGAATCGATTTCACGTCATCTCTATCTCTTTTTAACAGGAGAATGTTTTTCTCCTAATTTTGAGTTCTAGGAGGAAAAATTCGATTTGTTATTATCCTAATCACAGTTTCATACAATCCTTTCTCTTGTTTCACACTATCTTATATTATAATTCATTTGATTAGAATCGAATCAACATATTAAATTGATTCAATCATCGATTTCTTTTTAATATATATATTTATATGATAAGTATCACCGTATGCATATTTTTATTTGTTTTTTTTTTCAAGTGAAAAGATTAAAATATCCTCGAATAATATTATTTATTTTAATTACGAAATAACATTCTCGTATTTTCTTAATTGAGTCAGTGACGCGATTGAAGGTAACACCGATTCAATTAAGAGCTTAAATAATAATATATATGATAAATTAAATGTTTTATTAATAGAATTGGTGTAAGTTCAAATCCAATTTATTTTCTTTAAAATGAAAAGACAAATACATGTAAAATATATTACTTATTTTAATTACGGACAAATATTCATATAACATTTTAACTGAGTTGATGACTTGAGGATCACACTGACTCAATCAAAATAAAAAAAATTAATAATATAAATAAACGTTTAATTAAAAATAATTATATACTCAATTACTGGCGATCACATTCAAAATGATATGGTTTCCTAAGCTATCTTGATTTTTCTCTTTTTTTTTTTTTTCCAAAATTTCGGTGTGAAAGTTTGAATAACATTAATGTGCGTACCTTCCTTGCATTAGCTGGCCTTTTAGAACGCGGCTTAAATCGTGGGATTTAATTGATTTCTTATTGAAAATTTAAAAAATATATATATATATATATATATTTATTCTTAATCAGTTGGAAGTCTTATCTCTTGAGAACAACAAAAAGTACTGCAGATAATCTAATTAAAAAAACTTTTAAGTACTTATTTTTCATAAAAATAATATTTTTTTATAAAAAATATGAAAATAAATTTTTATGAATTTTTTTATCCACATCGCGGATTGAATCATAAGTAAAATAAAATATTTATATTTAATTTTTTAATCGATAATTGATTGAGTTTTAATTCGAGTACATTATCTTCTTATTTATGATTTGAAAAGAGATTGTGAATAATTTTAAGTATTATGTTAAAAAAATCAGATATAATTAAAATCTATAATGAAAAATATTTTAAATATTAAATGTAACGTGGGTTGAACTTACAAAAAATAAAATTTTATATTTTAATTTTATGGAATTATATATGTGGAATTTTAATTTGATTTAATTTTTATTAAGTATGAATATCGTTATTAACGTACTGTTATTTTATTGTGTATATTCAAATGATTATATTTATTTAATATGAAAATAAATAAATGTATTTTTTAAAATATGTATAATTGAATTAAAATAAAGTTTATATGTATATTTGTATCTAATTAAGATTTATGTATCGTATTACATGTTAACTTTTAACTTGATGTTTATCTATGTAAATATTTACGTTTGAACTTCCGTAAAATCATTTTTAAAATTATTATATTAAATAATTAATTATTTCGAGTATATTAAAATTTATTAAATTATCCTATTTCAACCACCATTGACCAAAGATATTAATGAAGTGATGTGATTGGAGATGGGAAAGAGGAATGATGAAAAGGAGAAAAGGGTAGAGCGAGGAATATTTATGTTCTATGGAAAAGATTATAAAAAGAGAGCAAAAGGGGGATTAGTAGAATATGACCGTTGTGGGAATCAACGGCTCCAATTAAATTCCAACGGCTCAATCGGGTAAGTATGTACTGTGAAGTTTGGATATGGATCCCTCTATCCTATCTTCACATACAAATTATTATATCTGTTTAATTATTTACAAATTATTATATAACAAATATATTCATAAAGAATCGATGTTCAAAATAAACAAAGGAAAAATTATAATGTCTTAAATTTGAATCGTATCAAATTTATTTTTCTAGATTTCACATGATTTAAACCAGTAAGAATACTTTCATAGTAATCATTATTATTTTATAAAAGAGGAAGTTCTCGATATCTGATTGATAGGTGATGTTAACTCAATCAATCATTTAAATGTAATATAAATATTTGATTTTAAGAAATATTGTGGAGAATAACACAAAACAATTTGTAGTACATTTATTGGAAAATAGAGCAGACTTTTTTTTTAAAGCCATACAAGTAATAGATTTAACAAGAACTTATTTAGCTAATCACCAAGACTAATTCAAACCAACTAAAATAACTGACAAGCTCTAAATAATAGTTCTCGAAACGATCAAAAAACTTCCAACAATCCCTCCCTTGAACTTGTAATTAGTTCAAATCTGCAACAAGCAGCATGCCCAATCTCTCACGGAACTTCTCAAAAAGCATCCAACTTGATGGGCTTAATCATTAAATCTGCAAGCTGATCTTGAGTCCGACAAAAAAACACCATCCTTAGTAAGATCTCTAAGAAAATGAAACCTTACTCATATATGCTTGGAACGGCCATGTAAGACCGAATTCTTTGACAGCTTCATAGTTGACACATTAATGTAGTATAATCAGCATGTACATCAACAATTTCTTTTAAAATTCTTCTCGTCCAAATAGCTTGGCAAGCACACATAACAGCTGTTACAGATTTGACCTCAGTGGTTGATAAAGTGACCAGGCTATTGCTCATCCACACACCGTGAATACATGACCTGAAGTGCTCTATCTATCCTCGTTGTCTCCAACGTAATCACTATTTATATAAGCCACCATTTCACTTCTTTTTCTTGTAAAAAACACCACAATCTGTAGTTCCTTTTAAGCAAGTTACAGATGAAATCTTGAAATCAAACCCAAAACGGGGAATGTGCTCAACCCCAAGTTTTAACATTCTTTTCCATTTCTTCCATCGTCGTTGTACATTCAAACTCATGACAGCATACAAGCACAACAGTAGGCCTAGACTTTTGGCTTTCTCCTCTCTTTGTCATCAATTGGCTCTCCTTTCCTTTCTTTTCCTTTCCTTACTCTTGCATGCCATTTATCTCATCAAATTTCAAGAAACTCAACCTCGACTATAAAAACGTTTGTGTAATTGTGTAAATTACCGCGAAATTTATTGCGAATGAATTACTGTAAAATGAAGTTAGTACCAAGAACTGATGTTTGGGAGTTAAAAATTAATTAAGGAATTTCAGTAGTCATTGAGCTTCTAATTGGGGTATGGATAAATTTTTAGTACCAAAAATGGATGGGAGAGTTTTAAGAGGTGAATGTGTCGAGGGTCTTAAGGTCAATATCCCAAAGTTTAATGGAAACAAAATTCACTTCATTCCTACTCCATTGTGCTGCACTTTAGAAAAAAAGAAAAAGCAAAAAAGAGTGTTGTCTTCTGTGAAAAGGAGAAAATTCTTTGACTTCTCTCCACAAATCATTAAAATTAGAAGTCTTTCCGTCTTTCATTCATTGGTGGAACAAGAAAGAGACAACCTGTGTTGAAGCCTTCAAAACATAAATTCCTCGTGGAACTCATGTTGAATTTCTTTGATGAATTATAAGATGCCAATATATGAATCTTCATGTTCAATTTCTTTTATAATCTTGGATCAGAAACTTAATAGCTATTAAATACTCATTTATTGCAGACTGAAAATTGATGGATAAGAAGCTCCCTAGGTTATGATTAATTGGAATATCCACTTGGTTAGTGGGAAATGTTGTGAATTCCACAAACTGCACATCGATGGAAGAGGCGATGAGCTATTTAACTTTGCCATTTCACTCATCGTTTTGGATTTATTTTTTCATGCGTAATTTGTTGGCAGCCATTTGTTTCAAGTTTTTCGCACTATTTACTTCCATAAAGAGTTTAATTTATTAAGGTATATACTTTAGGATGGTTTATAATTTTGAACCTTTTTCTTTGATTTAATTGGTTTCGATCCACATAATTTCATATTAAAAGTTGACTTGAAAATTCAAACTGACATTTATTGATAATTTTGAAAGAAAAAGCGCATCTATAGAATGATTTGGAGCAGAGGTGTTCATGGGCCAGGTTGGATTGAGTTTAGATCGAGCCTAAGCATGATACTAATATATTTTATACTTGTTCAAGCTCGATCCGACCTAAAATTTTGTTTAAACCCGTCCATATTTACAAAAGATTAATTCAAACCCATTTAGACCCGTCCATGTTATTTTTAATTTTTTTAAAAAATATATTTATATTTTATTATTTAATAATTTTATTTATTGAAAATTTTTATACAATCATCTTAACATTTTTTAAAATGTTTATGTTAGAGTAGTATTATATATTTAGTATAGGTTTATTTCTTAATGTGTTCTAAATTACATAATATATATATATATATATATAAATAACATAATATAAAGTATCATAAACTTAAAATGAGTCAGACCTTGAATGTTCAAGCATAAGCTTGACCAATATTTTAAACGGGCCTAATTTTTTTACTTAAATTCTTTTGAATTTTGAATAGACTGAATAGATAACCCGATCTATGAAAAACTCTAACTTGGGGTGAGTCTTTTTTTATAGTGTCAATTACTTGAATAAAATGGAGTTCTTGTTGAATTTAATTGTTTTATTTGATTGTTCTACAGAAATTTAAACTTATTTATTTATTAATTATATTAATTAGATATTGTCACTTAACTATTTTATTTTAATTAGTGATAATAAAAAAATTATTATTATTTTCTTAATTAATTTAAATTAATAATTATATGATCTCATTATTTTAACCCGTGGTACCCATAATAATTTTGACTTGCCATATGGCGCTTTACAATTGGCCCTCGTTTACAACCTAATGCTTATAACGTGCTTAAGTTTTACGCTTTGATAAATAAATGATTTTAAAAATGTGATGGTATGCTCGAGAATTTATATTATTATGTGCATTTATGAAATGCATAGACCGTTCTGACAACCAATATAATACTTTATATTTGAACCAAACTTTCGAGATGCGTATAAAATGTTACAATTCGTAGAACATGACACAGAATTGAAAGAAAACACCACAATAAGAATAACTACTAGAAGTAAAACACAAAGATAAGAGCCAAGAGAAGATAGAAACAACAATCATAAGATGAAAAGGAAAGAAGTGCATAAAGGAAAGCTCCAAAAGCTTTGCGAGTCGCCGAAAGTTTTTGTCAACAAAAATTAGGAACCAATTATTATAGTTAGACAGACAAAATGCTTTAAAAGCATGCTGAAAGAATTCAATCATTGCATTCCATTCACGAAAAGGGGAGAATGAATGAGAAAATGGAGGAGTGTCCCCCGTCATTATGGCCATACCAAAGCTACTCAAACCCAGGAAGTTGAAAACCTAGTTCCACCTACTATCACTATGCACCGCTCATCACTTTTGCTACGCTTGTCGTAATCCATTACCAAGCCCCTAATACAATCCAATCATCTCCAATTTGATCTATATAGGTGGACTCGCACTACCTGTGCTGCAACACCAGTTTAGGTCAATGATAACCAAGCCAGCGAAGCCGATTAACTTGCCGTACTGCAACACCAGTTTAGGTTACATACATGATATAAAACTTATAGATATATTTTCAGAATTGAGATATGCCTGCATTCATAATTCATCTGAAACTTCAATGAAGTTTCTGTAAGTTGAAATTGCAATGATAGAATGCGATATAGAAACTGTCAACAACATTCAATTTAAAATCGTTTTACAGATAAATATAGGAGAATCTCAAAACTTCAATAATCTTTGTATGACAAATTAAAGGAATAAATCTCAAAACTATATCTGAATTATGATTTAATGTGCAATTATATACATATATTTTCTATTTGATTTAATTCTTGTAAATTATTAACATAATTATTTATATAACATCATTTTATATTTATATATTGTACATATATAAATAATTATATTTATTCAATATAAAAATAAATTAATGTATTTATTTTTTTAAAATGTACATGATTGAATCAAAATTAAAGTTCAAATATACAATTACACATTAAATCAAAGTTCTATGTATAATTTTGAAATTTATTCCCAAATTAAATTCAAAAGGAATACGACTTATATACATGGTTTTACATCAGAATGACATAGCCTTAAAATGAACATCAGGTTTGGCAAATTAAATTAAACCTAAGTTTTGATACTCTTAAAATAAAATTGGCTTATATACAGAGTTTTGGAGCACTGAACTTATCTCTACATTGGATAGCCGTATTGTCCTACTAAATGGCCCGTATGCGGCAACTGTTGCAGTTGGGGTGCCTGTTGAACCATACCACCTGGTCCAGTAACCTGGTTTTGTTCGACGGGCACATCAATCATTTTGCTATCGACTGTGGTAATGTCGTGGATGCTCGACCGTTTTCTCTCCTTTTTCACTGCACTCTGCCGGAGAAAATACTTCTGAGCATGGCTAGCCACTTGAGTCGGCGTCCGTGTCACCACCACGTTTCTTGATATACTCCGCCAATCACCCTTGCCAAATTTATGCAGACCGATTAAAAATAACCTGTTCATCCATTAAAGACGATTGAAAATAACATGTTATCCACTAGAGGATCACAATAAAACAATCATGGAGTACATATATAGCAGAAGAGAGTAAAAGTGTAATTCATTTTGCAGCACAATTATTATCCAGACAACAACGAAGTCAATTAAAAATGCTATAAATGACCTCAAATAACTCGATAAATATTGAACGAGCAACAGGTAGAAACCTGTGCTCGCAAGATACTTGGGTTTAGTACCAAACGACTTCAATTCGGCAGACATTTCTTGGGTCCATTTTAAGTAGAGGATCAAATATACTCATACTAAACTCAAGTGGCTCGAGCTTCTTTATATAAACTAATCCTATATAGGTTAGAAAAACAAAGTGACACTAAACTCAGAATTAACAATAGTACATATAATATACAAGGCCTAATGTCAACAGGGACTTAAACAACATAAGTCAATTGCAACTACTCTATATCTAATTAACAGTGACAAATTTCAACTCAACTTGAACACAAATAATCAAGCTTTAATGAGTATGATAATCAAACTCGTTTTTTACTAGCTAAACCAATCCAATTGAGCGAGTTCAAGCACTGCAATTTCCATCTCAAATGTATTTTCGAGTTTCAAAAGTAAAACTCGATTCAAACTTTGAGATTGGGTCTCTGAAAGCTTGAACTCACTCTGCTCAATTAGACCCCAAAGAGAATCAAAGCCAAGCCCCGACGCAAGAACTTAAATCCGCACCTTCACCAGAACAGGAACCTTGCTTGCACCTGACCGGGAAAATGCCTCTCCAACAACACCACAGCCTATAATTCATAAGTCATGGTCTAAGCGTGAACAAATTCTTTAATTCTTAAGGTTCATATGTTCAGGCACTCCACTCACTCTGGGTCCGACCCTCAACCAGCACGATTTATCGCTGTTCAGAACTTAGAAAATAATCCTTCACATTAATACTTTCAACTTTCACAATCAATCATTCAAATCTTACATCCTTAATGATTTCAAATCAACTCTAACCGCCCGTTAAAAACTGATTTCCTAAAACCCTTAATAAATACTTCAATTTTTAGATTCAATTATGCAATGGACTTGGTTCAAAATAAAAAATAAAAAATAAAAAAGCGGCATACTTGTGTTCTTCTTCTGTCCAGGGAGTTCCCTTCTTTCTTTCACTCTCTCCCTGCGGTTTCGACTTGGAAACGAATGAAATCTGATTATGGGAATCACACCCCTCTGACAACATTACCGAATCATCAGCATATTTGGGAACCTCAATTCGACCCGCATCGATCTCATAAACATCATAAACAAGCATATGAAAATGTAGTTCAACTTCTTGAGCTGACTTTCCGGGAATATGTGCAGCGATCTTCTCCCACCGATCAGGAGTCCCCTCCGGAAACAATACCAAACACTGCTCAAAAACCTTATCCTCAAGACGGGTCCAGTGAGTCGTCGTCGCCGCCGCTACCGACTGAAAAAATAACGGATCACCGTTGTTGTGGTTGTTACCCTGGTACATGCCGACTGGGGGCTGTTAATTAAATAAAGGACTAAATTTTGATTGTAATTAGTGTTGAAGTCGGAGTTGAAGAAGAAAAAAAGTTGAACTTCTTGGATAAAAGAGAAATTTATTGGTATTTCGGATTGTTGGGAGGGGTTTTAAGATTTTATGTTCTTTTTGAATTCTTTTTGTCAGTATTTGTATTTGTTTAGACTTTTTATTCAACACGCTTCGTTTATTATTGGATAAATCTTTCCTTTTTTTTATAATTTAAAAAAACAATATTTTAATTTTTTATAGTTATAAACCATCCAGTTGTTTTATAAACAACATAGTCATATTATTTTAATTATTATATAAAATATAAATTTAAATTATGTTTTTTTGATATCCACAAACTGACTCAAATGACACCTAAATGTTACCTTTCTTATAGGTATCAACTGAGTCAAATTATTGATATGAAATAGTCAGTTCTAAAAAGTGGACTGGTTAAACTCATAATAGATTATGCAGTTTCACATAATTTTTATTCGACTACAATTGAGAAAGTGATTACAGATCTTGATGGTAATTGATTATATGGTTATTCGATGATATTAGGAAAAAAGGACTACGACTAGTTTAGGATAACATTTATTTACAGGTTGAGCTTAAATTTAATAATGCCCCTTTGGAGGAAATAATTTTGCCCAGTAAATCTATTGATAGTCATTTTATGAAATTACGGACTATTCATAAGTTGATATAAAAAATTAAAAAGTACGTATCCGTCATATTCCTAAAGTTCACAATGCAGTTATAGATATTGCTATATAGGCTTCACAAGTATTTAAGTTTTCTTTGAACCCCTCAAGTTGTGCGGGAGTTAATTCAAAAGGATATTATGAGTTTTTTATTTCATGTTTGTTATTATAATCACTTAATGTTGTTTTATTTACAAAAAAAAAAAAAGTAAACTTGGTCCTCGACCAATAAGCTTCATAGTCTCTGATTGTGCACAGAGAAAGTCTTTCCTTGGAGCTTTTATGCCACATGAACCAATGTAAGCACCCAACGCTTATCGAAACTTCCTCCACTATGGACGATCTTAGACTGCTTGCTTTGATATCACTTGTTGGGAGCTCGACGAGCCCAATACACCCACTATTGAAGACCTAGGACCTACAAGTAATGTTACACCAACTTTATGAAGTTGTTAAACCTTTTATTTTTTAACTTTAGTGCACTATAATACTCAGGCAGCAGGGCCGATCATATGTTATTTAAGCAATAGAGCCAACTATATATCATTCAGGCAGCGGAGTCGACCATATATAAAAGCTAACAAAGTACACTAAGTACTTAAAAACCTAAGATTTATTCGAGACTTATAATTACAATAAAAAATAGCACTTTTATTAGTACACAATACAATTACAATATAACACACATTTCTTTATTGCATACTTACACACAAACATGTAAGCTCTTACCTCTATTTATAGAATTTAATAACTGTTGGATTGTTGACACATGTCAACATACTAACCATTAATTTTACAAATATCTAATAATTAAAATGTTCTTACATAATATCTAATCTTTTAAAAAAACATCTTATTTCTTTATCATATATATATATATATATATATATTCTAAAATCGTTCAAAAAAATTCTCAAAAAAGATAAATTTGATTTTTATATAAAAATTACATTCGCTTTAACAATCCACAAAAGCAATATTGATTCAAATATTTATTATCCGAATAAAAAATATATAATAGATATTCATATCAGCTTTAAATAATAATTAAAATATACAATATCTAAATTACCACTAATACCAGTATCAAATTACTCCTATATATATATATATATATATATGTAAAATATTAAGAGTATAAAACAGAAAATATGGGGTAGTACGGTTGTACCTTTAAATTTGAAAAACTCGGACAATATTATCAATGATAGTAATAGATGATGGATATGGTAATTTATAATCGATTGTTATGGAATTCTTTTTATATAAACATTGGTCAAATACTATTTTATTTTTTTAAAATAAATAAATAATTTTTTTATAGACTTATTTGTGCACGTCTTTTTATTTTCTCTGTCTAAACTCTTTCTTTACTCAGTTCAGTTAGATATTACGGTTCAATTTTTATACAAGTTTAAATAAAAAAATATTTTACTTACAAAAAAAAATAAAAAATAAAAAAATCTCCTTAAAAAAAATAAAAGAGTCAAATATAACAACAAATAATTATATTTATAAATAAAAATAATTAAGCACAAACCTTAATAATTTTATTAATATGTATTAATACAACAGTAAGCAAACTTTAAATGATTTATTAAACGAGTTTTAAGCAAACATAAACAAGTTATTCATGAACTTAAATTATCTAAATAAGCTTTATTTGTGTTCGTTTTGTTTAATAAGCGACTCTCAAAATCTTGTCATAAACAAATAAAAATTAAACTGTTCATCGAACATTCTATTCATTTACATCCCTAAACATAATTTTCAAATATTTAACCAATCACTTTAAAACCACTCTCATACCATAGGGGAACATATTGTTATACCACAATGTGAGACCAATAAACGAAGGATAAAATTCCTATAAAAAGATTTGCGCATAAAGAGGAGATCGGCAAATTACCACTAAATACAAGTTTTTTCAAGCAATGGTTGTTCTAAACACAATTATTTCTAAAATGTTATTATCTTGAAAAAGCTTTAATTGTTTTCAATTGGAGTTGTTTTCAAATAAGAACTACATCGGATGACAATTGTTCTAACTAAAACCCTGTTTTGAACATTGTTATTTTGGATATAGCTATTCTCGAACAATAATTATTATGCACAATACTATACCTATATATTTAAATTAGAGAATAAATCATATTAGGATCATCCTAAAAAAATATAGTTTTTAGACACCAATAAAATAATGTCACGTCATTAAATTTTAAAGATAACAAAGTATTATTATACAACCATCTATATCTAATATCTTTCCAACTTAATTTAACTTTAATTAAATTATTTAAAATAATTAATTTTTCAAATTATAAAAAATATTTTTTCTTTTACAAATTTTAATCATTTTTTCATAGGCTAACATTTTTTATTTTATGCAATCAAAATTTTTTTTTAAATAATTTTTGTGTAACTTTTTTCACGTCATTGATACATAATTTTTGTAATTATTTACCATGAATCCCGAATTTTGAACTCGAATCCTGAACCTTAAACCTTGAACCCCAAATATCAAGTTTCAAGGTTTGATTTTGGAATTTAAGATTTAAGACTTAAGGTTTAGGTTCAAAATTCAAAGTTACGAGCTTGGGGTTTGGGTTTAAGGTTATATGTTATAGGTTTGAGCTTCAGGGTTATAGTTTAAGATTTAAAAGTTTGGGGTTCAAGGTTCGATGTTCGAGTTCTTGGTTTAGGGTAAAAAATTACCTAAATTATGTGTCAATCACATATAAAATTTTTTGAAATATTATTAAATAATTAGAAAAAGGTCATAAATAATGTGGTGTGTGGTGAGAAAAGTCCATAAAATAATTTTTTAAGGATAAGTATATGATAATAATTTTATATTTTTAAAATTTGATGATGTGACAAAATTTTATTGATGTCTACCTTATTATTTAGAATCATCTTAACGTGAGTTATTCCCTTTAAATTGATATTCGCTAATTTTTTTATAATTCTTACACGTAATGTATCTATTTCAGTTAACTTTTATCTCAAAATTATAAAATTCTTTTTAATATCCAAAAATTAAGCAATAAGTTTTGTAAATAGTATTAAAAATTAAAAAAAATTAAAAGTATTTTCTGCCAAAACTAATTTCTTTTCTTTACAAACGAAAGGTGAATGGGCATGGCTACAAATAAGGGATTAGAGATTTGATATCTATAATTCAAATGTAAATTAGAATAATAATATTAAAATATATAAATAAATGGATTTGGATATTTTATAATTAAATCAAGTTATGTTTGAATATTTAAAAAAAACTATATCTCAATCAGCTTACATATATTTTTTTATTCACTTAATTAAATTATATTTTATTTATTATTATTATTTTAAATGAAATTATCTTTTATTTATTATTATTTTAAATGAAATTATCTTTTGTTTGCTTGTTTGAATTTTGAGAAGAAATATATGTGACTAAAAATAAGATAAACATGACGATGGAAAAAAATTAGTTATATATTCAATATCTATAACTCGAATGTAAATTTAGATAATATTATTTTGAATACAAATATATTTTATTTTTATGAATTTATTTATTTATTTTTAAATTTAAAAATTTAGGTTTAATTGTTAACATTGAAAAAATTATTCTATTAAAATTTGTTCTTGTGACAATTTGGAGTAAGAAAAATAGTCATTTGATGGCTATGTAACAAAAAAATTGGGATTGTAATAACACGAAATGAATAGAAGAATTTTGATAATATTAACAACTGTGCTTGCATTTTTAAATTTGAAAAGTAGAGAGATTAAATTTCAAATGTACGAAGATTACATAAGAACATATTTTAACCCTTAAAAAATTAAAATTGTTTTTTTTTTTTTCCATTTATATTTATTTATATTTAAACTCATGATAATATTGGTGTCATGAATCAACTAAACACCAATTTAATTGAGAAATTAATAAAAAAAAAACCCTTTGTTATACAAAATAAATTATATTACTATGAAAATATTTTTATTTTTTTATATTTTCATATAAAATTAATGAAAAACTTAATCATTATAAGATTTAACGTGACACAATAAAACTTAATCAATTAAGTATCATTTCAATCAAAATTACATTTAATTTTCACATACAAATTTTAAACTCCTTAATAATTATATTTATTATATAATTTTTTTTATTGATACTCTAAATTCATTTTAATTTTATCATGTATATTTTATCTTATTCATATTTTTATAATAATTTATGTATTTATAATGTATGATATATGCATGTGATAGAATTTCTCTCTCTCGCTGTATTTTTATGTGACCAGCCAGCCGACATAATTGGCTCACTAATTCTTTCTTATTTGCAAATTGGGTATTCCATTATTATAATGGGTTTAAATTAAGTTTAGATTTGTGTTGGATGAAAATAGGTAAAATCAAAAATATATGTAAATTTAAAAAATAGAGATATAAGTCGAAATTTTTATTATTTAATGAAATAGGCCGGTTTTTAAGGATATGGTAAAAACATGTTTTGAAAAAAACGTTTTTTATAAAAAAGTACTTTCTTTTGTCATTTATGTTTAAATTTCAGATTCGACTCCTATATCAATCACAATTGTTTTTTTATTTAATATTGTTTTATTTTTATTTTTTGTTAATGTCTAGCCACCTGATTAAAGAAATTAACATGTCAAAAAAAATTGCTTTTTATAAAAAATGTTTTTTTGGTTTGCCAAGCATAAAAAAACCGATTTATTTCCCTAAAGAATAAAAAATTTGACCTATGTCTCTAATTTTTTCCTAAAACCGACATATAATCTTTAACTTTGACAAGTCAATGCGGAAATTATTTTCATTCAAAATACTTTGAATCTAAAATTTTATTTAAAAATATAAAAGAAAAATGAATACCCAACCCAACAAACATGTGTACAAAAAATCAAAATTCATGAAATGTTGTGAATGAGGTTGTAATGCGTGTGAAAGAGAGAAGTTTTATGCGGAAAACAACTGGGCCCTAAACACAGATTGGTCAACTGGACACACCAGCATGCAATGATGAAGCATCAAACACCTGTCACTGAAATTGCAAGACAACAGACACAATGGACATAGACAGCTTGGGAAGTAGACAAAATTAGATACATATATCAGGAACAATGAACCCTGACATGGATTTGGATGAAAAATTTAAGACCAACCTATCTTTGCAGGAAAGTAGTTCCTCTTTTTGTGACGTCCACCCTTCTGGATTTCGACTTTCAAATCGTTTTAGGAAAGCTAAAATTAACCCAAGTGTGGTGTCATTTCCCCAAATCTCTCATCCATTTCAGTTGGATGGGGTTGGTTTTTTAATTTTGACTTTTAACTCAAATATATTAAATAAACTTGTAGTGATGTGTATCTTCGCTTGAACATGAAGAAATCTATCAACTTCCTGAATATATATATGTACAGTAATGTTTTTAGCCTCAGTTTTTGGCAGTTGCCCACTGCAAAAACTTCTGAACACTGTCAAGCCCGCAGAGCTCCTTGACCACAGGCATGGTGGCAGGCACCTCTAATTGGACTAATGTTGAACCAGACTCGTTTGGGCCACTCCATGAAACAAGTTGCCGTCTGGCTTCTCTTATAGCTGCTCTTGTTGCACAGTGAACTGAAACTGCTAGCGTTACTGGCGGCTCACCAGAAGCTGCAAAGGTAAAACAAAAACAGTACAGATTTGCAATTAAGCATGGCAGTTACATAATTGTCCATCTATTTAGTGGAGTTCCATATTTACTATGATTAACCTTGGAACATGGAGAAAAAAGAATCCAAACTTGCCTTTGGAAGAAGGAACACGGTTCTTATGATTCCCACTGTTGAGGATTTCAACATTGAATCGTTTGGGAATGGTGTCCACTGTAGGGATCTTGTAAGTCCATGTGTTATCTGTAATCACTAATCCATCTGAATTTGTGGTGTATTCCTCAAGCATAAAGAACCCAATACCTTGAGCATAAGCTCCTTCAATCTGCAACAACAACCACCCAAAAAAAGAGTTTAATTTCTTTAATATCACATGAGTATGAGCAATGCCTAAACAAAGTCTTAAACCATATATCAGACAAATGACTGTATCCTGGCTAACCTGTCCTAAATCGACAGCAGGATTTAAGCTTTTACCACAGTCATATATGATATCTGTCTGTAGAATTGTAGTTTCGCCTGTTACAAGGTTTACCTCCACCTGCAGAACCAAATGTTTGAAAGTGATAAACTGTGAAATCAATCCAAGACTATGGCATGATCTATCATGACTATTATCATGTTGATTGGCTTAAATCTAAATGCAGTTCGATAAGAACTGCATTACTTGTAATACAAGCATGGAACAGAAAGCAAAATAGAGAATATCGAAAAGAAAAGATTTGCCTCGCTCACAGCTGCAGCATAGTTTAGGTAGTGCATGGTGGAGAAGTTCGGTACGTACAGTGAACTTGCTGATAAGTTTACACAGTTGCGATGTGCCTGCATACAGGAGATGAAAAAAAATTGAAACTGTGACTGTTATCACCTCATGAAAATGTCAAAGAAAGAAGTGGAAATGGGTACCTCAAGGATCAGCGTCTCCCACTCTAAGGACCCAATTTGCTCCATCAACCTTTGCTTGAGAGGGACAAGTCTTTCAACCAACACTTCGCAGCAAAGTCGTACTGCTTCACAGCTTGCCTCCGATGTCGTGCTTCCCGCAGTCATACCGCCTTGAATTACACTCAAAGTATCAGCTTCTATGACCCTTACTTTCTCCAAAAGATCTCGTGTTCCACCACATTTAACCAAACCAAGACCATATGCAGTCATTTGTTTTACTTTTGTCCAAAGACCCTGCCCCATCTCGATTCCTCCAACCTCAACCACAATCGATCCATCACGTAGGGTGCCTACTTTCCCTGGTGTTGATCTGATCTTCACTTCGTGGACAATAGGCACCCTTGAAATACCTCTTTTCTTCCATTTATGGCACCTATTGAACTCTTTAACCATTTCGGTCCTGTGGTAAAAGCTCGAAGTAGTGGCCAACTTGTCCCATATCGAAGGTAAAGTATACTCTGATGGTTCTCCGGAGCACTCGCAAAGAATAAGTCGATGCTGTTGTGAGTGTGGAGATTAATATTTCGAACAGAATCAACGTCCATAGAAAGGGTTGATGCAATAAGTTCAATTACAACTTCAGCTATGTACGAGCCCTGAACCTCTCCAGGGGCTCTCATCGCTGCTCGGCTTGGAAGATTCGTTTTGCAAAGCTTTATATCGAAAGATAAAGCACCCCTATCATACTTTTTAAGTGACCCTAGTATATGATCTGGCAATATTGGACTTACATCGATATACATCCCAGAATCAATCAATATATCTAGTTTCAGAGCTGTAATCTTTCCAGCACTTCTGAATCCCACACTGTAAGTTATTTTCATCGGATGCCTTCCTCCTGACATTATCATATCAGTCTTTCCATCCATATAAATTTGGACTGGACGGTTTAACTTGTAGGCAGCTACTGCACATGCTGACGCAACCTATCAAAAAAAGGACAAAGACAATAGGATATGAGGAATCACCGTGACTTATTCAATTAGATGAATTGCAATGAACCTGTGGGATTTACTTTCTTTTTTGCTATAATTTGAAGAATTCAGTAGAGACGATCAAAAAATAAGTATAAAAGAAGAAGGAAAAGGAGCATACTGCTACGGATTTTACAGCCTTTCCACCAAATTCTCCTCCAAGCCTTCTAGTTTTTACACGATCGTTATGGGCAGGAACACCGAGGCATCCAGCTATAGTAGCATGAGCAAATTCGGGGTATTGAATAGAACTGTATACCACCATGCAGTTGTCCTCATCCGGCACGGCAAGAGCGGTTTGTGTCTCCATATAAAAATAGTATTGCGACCGAAGTTTGATCTAGATGTAACAATTTAATTGAAACATTAACATGCTCTCCATGATAAAAGTTGATGATTAGTTCCCTAGTAAGTAATGAGTCAATATCAAGTGTAGTATGGTTAAATTTAAACAAATATAGATTTCCAAGGTCGTTATTCGAAGAGGAATACCTGAGAGTTGAGAATTTGGTGTTCAGCTTCGGCCATTCCTTTCGAGAAATCACCAACCTGTTCAGGATAAAACAAAGGAGCGTAAAAGCTACATCTCTGAACTGCCTCTTCTACGGATAATATTGGAGGTTCTAGATTTTCCTTGTCATAATCAACCACTGCATGATCGGCTGCGACGTCTGCATTTTTCTGTGTATCTGCAACCTGAAATCATAATTTCCATAATCGAGTTCTAAAAGCTTAGACATCATTAACACATCAATGCTAATTATAAACATGGAACTACCACAAAGGCAATCCGCTGACCGACGCCTTCAGTAAGATCATCAGCATATAAAGGTTCAGTTCCAAATACTGACTTAGAACCCAAATTCAAACCAGGAATGTTTTTGGAGTAATAAGTGCAATAACTCCTTTTGGTGATGATCCAGGGTTGAATTTGATACCCTTCACCCGTGGCCGAGGCGCCAAGCTATATAAATGCTCCGTATAGGCAATCTTTAGGAGATGGAATGTCATCTATATAAATAGCTTCACCTACATCATTGAAAATGGCGTAAGCAACATAAGCAATTTGATTATATAAGTTTTTTGTCAATGACTTGCAAGTAAACAAGAAAGTATAACAAACCAGAGGCTTGGAGGATTGCTCCGGTTTTTATTGTTGGCTCTCCGACCGGATGATATTCTTTATTTAACTCAATCACCTGCCTTGAGGATGATAACAGAGTTGGGAATTTGATTTGACCGAGATCATGGTGCTGATTTGAGTTCTCGGACAACAAAGTTCTATTGTATCCACTAACAAGACCATCGGAAAATTCGATAGAGGAGTCAATTAAGGGGCTTAGGAACTCGAAAAGAAAGCCAACAGCCAAGCTTGATCGATATGCTGGACTAGAGGTGCCATCTTCAGGTATTACCGAAGTTTCAAGCAATTTAATAGCCTCGTACAGCACACCAAAACTTAGCAATTTTCCATATAGAAACTCCTCAACCTCCTTTGCCCTAATAGAGTGCTTGGTTCCGTAAGCACCAAAAGCGAACCGACAGTTTTTTAGCATAAATCCTATAGGATTCTTACAGAGAGACACCTGAGCCAAGAAAGCAGCATTCAAATAGGGGAGTGCATTTCCAAGAGGACGTGGTGCAGCTCGATATGTTTCGAAAAGTAACTTATTGCAGGCATCAGAAGAAACATCCCTACTTGATTCCCAGCGTGGGATTTTAATACTTAACAGAACAGTTTTCGAATCCAATGGAGGCCTTCCAAGGAAATCCTCTAGTGTAAGCTTCTAACGTCTCTCACCAGTCATTATTTCTAAAACTGTATCCAGAGAAGGTAGTATCGTAGCAATATCTGAAGGAAAATGTTTCTTCTGGGCCATCATCAGATTCCCACCTATACTACCTGAATTCCTGATGAACTCGGAAGCAATCTTGTCCATGTGGTCACCGATTTTTTGGAATACCAGTTTAGCTTCTTTACTGAATCCACCTTCATTTTCTTCCTTTTCAACGCTTCAATAGCTTTAGAAATCATCACAGCTGCTCCAATTTCAATCCCTGTTGAATCTTTTCTAACTGTTGAAAGCTCAGGAATGTATCTCAGATCAATGTAGTTGTCATAGTGTACTAGCTCCTTGTAATAACCCATTCCAGTGTTACCAACTATAATCTTCATTTAAGCTCCCCCATTAGCTTCCATTTGCAATAAACAATAACATTGTAGCTCCTCAAGACTAACAGGACTATACCAATGATAACCTTCAGAGCCCAGATTGGGACCGACTGCAGTTTCCTTCTTTAATAACTCGGGAAACACAGGAGTCACATTTTTGCAATTGTATGGAGGTAACCTACTCAACTTTACTTCATTGCTTTCCCCTTTTATCCAGAAGGAGTTAAACCCCAAATCCTCCATGTCAACATCAGTAGCAAAACTTTTACAGGCATCAACAATGGGTCGGTAACCGGTACATCGACAAAGATTTCCTGCAATAGACTTTTCAGCTTCAGAGACTGTCAGCTTGGAAAATCCTGGTGAGAGCTCTGCTCGATTATTCGTCTTATCAGCATTGACAAGAGCTGCATAGAGAGAAACACACATTCCAGGAGTGCAAAAGCCACATTGAGAAGCATGGAAACCGGAGAATCGTTGTTGAATGGGGTGGAACCCATCGTTGCAGTTCCCAATTCCCTCAGCTGTAGTGATTGAGCATCCATTTACACTGCATAGCAATGTTAGGCAGGAACTCACAGTGAAATCCTCAACCTGGTTGTGAACATGATCATACTTTGAAAGTAGAACAACGCAAGCACCACATCCTCCTGTTTAAGAAGCAGAAAAACCACTTATACAACAAAAGAAAATCCATTATATTCAAACATATAGAGATGAACAGAGAGATGCTAACAAAAGAGTTTGAGACCGCAGAAACTCAAGCAAAGTAGTTGAAGGGTCAATGTTACACACCTCAAACCTCTGCCCATTTACAGCAAAAACCAATCTCTGTTTTGTTGTTGCGTCCATCTTCTTCACCCTTTATCAAACCTGATTAAAAAAAAACTGAATATTGATTCTGATATTGAACTCCAATTTTTTTTAATCAATTATTCCATTTGTATGTTGAAACATCAACATCTAATTTATCTAAATAACTTTTATAAAAATAATAAAATTTTAATTCCTTAAAAACAAGATTTTAATAGTCGACCAATATCTTGCTTCAACGGATTACGGTTAATTTGTATTTATTATTTGAAATAAAGGTTTACTTTTTTCTCAAAGGAAAATATAGATTTATTTGTAATAATCATGAAATAATTCAAGATCTTAACTAATAATTTGCCAAAGAAAAAGTATATCTATAAAAGAAGAAAATGCTTATTGGATCTCTTTCACTCCATTTTATCTTATCTGCAAACGGTTGATGTTTCAATAACAATCATTATATATTATTTTTAATGTCTGTTTTATCATACATATTTAAAATTAATGTGTAAATGGTATTCAAACATAAACCCATATGGTTGATAGTTTTAGTCATAGCGGAATATATTTGATAACTCATAATCGTTTTAATTAATTTATTTATTTTTGTGAAAAAGAGTTGGATGTATTTTCTATTAAAATGATGTACAGCGATCAATATAATTAAAACAAATGTGAAATTGATTGCTCGAGTAATTTTTATAAGGCAATGAAATATCTTATCGCACCTTAAGGTAATGTGTAACATCCCTGATATCTTTCGAGAAATGAACAATGTCGATTCGGGTTGGCACGTGTTCGAAATTCTTGGAGTAGATAAAATAAAATTATTAACATTAGTGGAAAAGGTAATTGGATATTATGAGAAATTAAAAAGACTTTTGAATTTAGGAAAATTAATTTAAGGAATGGATTAAATTGTAAAAGTATGAGAAGTGTTTGGCCATAGGGTAAAAATTAGAAATATAAAAAGACTAGATTATATGGCTGGGAAAAAGAGAAAGGATTAGACTGGAAATTTAACCATGAAAGTACATGGAGATGTGGTTGAGATTGAAAATGAATTGGCACCATTTGATTGTAACGATGATTAGATTTTTTAAATTAAATATTATTAATAAAGTTTAATATAAAAAAAAGATGAGTAAATATTTTTAGTGCATAGAAATATGTAGAAAGAAAAAAGAAAAAAATCTATTCATCATCATTTTTCAAGCTTCTCCTCCGCATGTCTCTCTCTCTCTCCGTTTATTCAACTTTTATTTTTCTTTCATTTTAGTCCTTTTCCTCCATTTTCAACCTATTTCAAGATTTTTAGTCCCAAATTTCACCATAGATTATTGTAAAACTACAATAGAAACTTCATGGAATGATTAGTCTTTCGTGAAATTAGCAAGAATATATATTTGAAGAGAAAAGAGAAGTTAGGGATTGAGAAAAGTTAAAAAAGGTAAGGAAGATGAGATTTTTTTTTCTTAAGAAATTTCATATACATCTCATTTGACATGCATGGAAGTGATGCGTGAATATTGTATTGATGTGTAAATGTTGTGTATGTTTATTTTGTAGGGAAATGTGTTTATATTTTAGTAAACATGTAATTATTATATTTATTTATTTGAACGATAAATTAATAAATTAATTTTACATTTCATTATTATGTCTTTTTTTTTTCGTCTTTCGTATTTTGCATGAGTAGCGAAATTGTGAAAAACAAATATTAGTTCATTGATTGTCTAAGTTTAAACTGATGATAAGTGGCATTATAAGAACGTTTATGTTGCAAAAAAACAACTTACTTCAGTAGATAATATAAATAAGTCCGTAATTCAATAACAGAATCAAAGTGAGCATTTGATTCAAATAATTAGAAAGATTATTATGTCGTTTACAATTCCAATTGAGGAGATGACTAGTTTTGACTATCCGAATAGTTGACTCCACGGGTAATTTAACATCCCGTCGGAGATTGAAACGTTACAAATGAAGTTTATCAAAGCAAGGGGAAGGTGGTTGGAGTGCATCGTCGAATTGGTCAAGTTTAACATCAGCTTCGACCTCAATAAACAGGGCACCCACACCAGTGCAATCCACCATAAGTTTACAGTTACAATCCTCCCTTTAGCCTACCAGCAAATGGATAATAGTAAACCAATATGTGCCCAAGTGCATGCTTAATAAGTGTAGCCGGGTCCTTCCCTTGCATGGATGGACTATATGTGATATAGAATTGGATGATCGGAATTTGGCATCGAAGACTCTCTTGATCGTCAACGTCAAACAAAAGTAAGTACTGATGTGGGGTGGAGTTAGCAAGAGCAACAAGCTCGGGTTGCCTTCTTCGAACTCCACAAACTGGGGAAGTTGACACTAGCGCCATGACATAAACAAGTGTGGGTAGATAGAGAGCAATTTATGAAATTTGATTTTTGGATGCATAATATGATCGGTTCGGAAGTAATATTTATAAGGATGGAGGCTAAAGGAGTTAGAAGTGATATCAACAATGGATTTATTGATTTTACCTTTTTTTTTTTTATACATTTATTGATCCATGGAGCTAATCTGATGTTTGTAATTTAGTTTGAGTTAAGCAAATTTTACTTTTTCTTTTTAACTAAACAAAAAACGAAAGTTGATTCCATGTTTAACAAATTGGCACGTGTTTTACAGATGATGTGATGAAGAAAGAGGTGGAAATTGGTTTTTTTTTTTTTTTTTTAAAACAAAATAAACCTAAATTGGTTTCTCTAAAAATTTAATACATCCAAACAATTTCACCAATCAATTCGTATTTAACTCAACTAAAAATATATATAAAGTTTTTAATCTAAATAATATAAATCAAGGATTCTATTATTTTTTTATTTTCATGTTTTTTTAAATGGCTGATATATTAAATATTTATTATATATATTAATTGTACTTTAAAAATGGGTGGGTTTGGTCCCCCAACCCTCATACAATCGGTTAAAAAAACAAAGAAAGGTCCCCAGTCACAGTCGAAAAAAATAGGAAGGTCCAGCCAACTTAAGTAAGGTATGTTAATTTTTTTTAAATATTAAATTTAAAAAGAAATAATTATTTATATTTCTGATTAAATAAATATTATTATTAGTTTAGATTTGTGTTAAAAGTTGTTTTTTTTTTTTTTTTTGTTATTTTTCATATCCATTTCACGGTCCATGTTAAGGTGTGTAATTGCTCCTCTCAATAATATTGTATTCAAGGTTAAAACTTAAATCCTTCCTTTAAAAAAATGCAACGTGACTTAACATTGCATTCAACCACTTGTTGACTAAATAATAAGTTATATTGACCTCAAATTGAACCCGCGGCCTTCATGTTAGTAACAAGAAGCTACAACCAACTGGGCTAGTAGCCCACTGGTCTTAGAAACAATGAGAAAACTAGTTAAATTGTTACTTTCAATGGCTTCGCCCGAAATAGAAATAGAAATAGAAATAGAAATACAGATAATCTTAACAGTAATTTACCGAACTTGTCACAACACCACAATGAGAGTCGAACGCGAAAACATGAATAGGGTCAGGAAAAGAAATAGAAACATTTAATGTAACTAAAGGAAATTTGGTGAAAAACCAAGAAGAGAGAAAATGGTTGAAACAGAAGAAAGTAAAGAAAAGAGAGGAAGAAAATAAATCGTGCTTGAGCGGGTTGTTTAGAAACGTGCAAAAAGGTAGAGCAAAATTAGGGATTTTATTTGATAATTTAAGAATAGAATAAAATAATAATATTGAATTAAAAATCTTGTTAAAACCTATCCTCCTAAATAATATCAGAAACAATTAGAGTTCAAATTGAATTCATTTATCGACGCAAAAAGGGAGGAGCAAAATATTTCATAATTGCACATTATAAACGTAGCACTTCTATACCCGACCCGACAATCAAATTGAGTATAAAAATGTCACATTTAAGTATCGGAGTAATCCTGGTAAAAATATTTTATCCAAACCCTTATTCCTTTATATTTTTAACTTTTAACTCGTAGCTTTGTATAATATTTAATATAAATTAAACAAGTTTCATACTCTTCCTTCAGTCATTTGACGCATTTATACAAAAATTATTTATCTAGGTACATGCCATTTACTGAAATATTAGAAAATAGAATTTTACCTTTTTTTTGGGTCCACTGATGTGCTGATGTGATGAGATACGACCTATCCACAATGTCTTTTACTTACTTCTCTTTACCTACGCGTATTTTATAAAATACGCGTTAAGCTATTGCTAGCTTAGTAAGCATAACAAAAAATTTAATTAATATTTTTATCTATCATATAACTTAATTTTTCTCATAAATAATTACACATAATCATTTAACGACCTGTCATCCAATTTACTGTTTTTTTAATAAATCATTTATGCCATAATTGTTCATTATTCATCAACTAACTATATTTAATAAAATTGTAATTCTTATAACAATTAAATCAGGTAACTTTATTTAAATTATTCATTTCACTATTTAAAGTTCCAAACATTTCACTATTCTCATTTTAACCTTATAACTTCTCGATTTTCATAATTTAATTACCTTTCAATACATAAAATATTTATAATTCAATAATAAAATAGAACAATCTTGTATTTTTTTTCCGCAGGTAATCTTTTAATCATTTCTTTCACTTACCAATCATCATTAAATATCAACTTAACATATTTAATTCACTTACTTCATTCTTTTGATTATTTAGTTTATATAATATTTTTCTTATAACAAAGGAAGTCATATACTTTAAATACAGAAAAAGTCTTTTATCTTTTGAACAGTGGCTCAATAGACACAATAGAACATATAGAATACACGGAACAAATCATGAAACACGAAAGTGTTGTATCACGAAGCACCGAAGTGCTATTACAGAACAGAGAGCAAACAAAGTGCTAAATACACGTAGATCACGGTAAACACGGGAGTGCTCGAGTTCCTATGGCATTCCAACTATTTCTCTATTGTTCTTGTCTCGTCTACTTAGGCAAATTATATTTTACATATGTCACTTTTACTCTCTTTACAATTAAATCCTTACAACACCATTTCATAAAATTCACGTATAATTTATTTTTATCATGCATATCCCATATTTTTTTGCATATTTTATAATTTAGCCCTCATCATAGTAATATCTTTTACTTCTGATAAAACATAATTCAATATTTATTAGTATTCCAAAATTCAATATAATATCAATTTTCTCATTTAAGTGTTATTATGCACTTCACTTTACTATTTCTAACATAAATTTTCCCAAATTCATGATTTAGCCCTTAATTTCCACAATATTAGGAAATAATAGTTTGGACTACCAAATTCATATATTCTTGTATTTTTCACTATATGTTTTATGTATCAATATTTTCTTGTAGACTTTTATAACTTTCCAATTTCATCACCTTTTATCATAAAAGTTCTCTATTCACTATTAAATAAATTTTCTTCCTCATATCACTTAATTCACATTAATTTCACTATCTTATTTTTTTCCACATCAAATTTCTATATATTTCACTTGTATTATTTCCACCTCATGTATTTCTAAAGTCTTTCAATTTAGTCTTTATTTCCAAAAAAATTCATATTTTTCCACAATTTCACTTATTGAATACTTTGTATATTTTTCACTATCACATTAACCAACTATTATACTTTTATTAAAATTTCCTACTTTACATACTAAATTATTTCACACTATATTCTACTTAATTTCTACTTAGTCATTTCCATGTCTTTTTCTTTATTCAAAACTTATATACTTAAAATTCATTATCATAAAAATTTTTCATATTTCCTAATTACATTTAACAATTCATCACAGAATTAAAAATAGATTAGAGTTCTAGTTGTACTTACTAGTCAAAGCTTGAAATTAAATTCTCTTCTTCTCTTTCTCCCTTTCTCCATTTCTTACTTTATTTCTCTATTTGTTCTCAACCTCCTTCATTTTTTCATATCAAAATACACAATATTTTCACATTAAAATCATTTTAACATATCATAACCTATATTTTTAAACCAAAACTAACATGTATTTCAAGAGAAGTTTAATTTTCTTACCTTAATAACTTGTATTCAACACTAATTTCTATTTTCTCTCTCCTCCAAGACAAGTATGGATGCATTTCTTTTAAGAGTTGGGTAGTTACTACATTTCTCTACTAATTTTACTCACTAATCTTGAATAAATTTGGAAGAAACTAGCTTAATTGGTTTGTATTTGGTGAAAAAGACTAAATTGAAAGAAAAATAAAAGTTAGAAATGGTGGATAATGGTGGTTAACGTGAGACTTTTCTATCAATTTATCTATACAAAATATTTTTTTATGCTAGTTACCACTTTACCCTTTCCACTTAATTACAATTAAGCCATTAGTTTTCCAAAATTATTTTTTTTCAATTTATTTACCATTTTACCCCTTACTTTTTCTATAATAACACACATGTGTTCTATTTTTTTTTTTTTATGTAATTTCACCTCTAGTCACTCTTCCTTTTTCATCAATTTAATTTAATCCTTTCATCATCTAATTTTTCTCACTTTGTCCCAATGCTTTTCATTCTCTTTCAATTTAATCGATACCCCAAAATAATTTATCTTAGTATTTATACTTTTCCAATTTTTGACTTTCTAACATTCTAATTGGGTTTATTTATTAATTTATCACTGTTTAAGATTCCGAAATTTTTTGGGATGTTACAATAAGATTCGAACACAAGACATAGAGCAAACTTCCAAGACACTTAACCAACACACCAAATCAAATTATTTAACAAACGAACACATTAAAAAAAATCCAAAAATTTGGGACGGTACAACTCTCCACCTAAAAGAAATTTCGAGTTCAAAATTTACCTGACTCGAACAGATGAGGATACTACTATTGCATCAAATCCTCAAGCTTCTGACCACCTCCGTACGTATTAACGTCCATAGTGTGATTACTGCTTCCGAAATGTATAGATTTGAGGTAGTTTCCGCAAGTATACGGGTCAGGTTGTAAAATAAATACAACGAAGTAGGTAAGTACTCCAAGGATCGTACCCAACGGAGGCGTAGCACTAGATCAATTTCAATCTATGCATAATAAGATCTAATTAGTACTCTAATTAAGTTATATTATGAACAATAAATAAAAGGATTTTGAGTTTTATAAAGAAATAATAAAATACTAAGATTATACGAAGTAAATAAAAGAATGGAAAACTTGAATGTGATTTGTTTAGATCTGGTCAGGGGAGATTAGCTTGCTTCAATATGCATTAGCAACTATGCTCCGAGCGCATCGTCAATTGACTAGTCATTACCTTAGCAGGATCTTCCATTACATTCACTAAAATAATGAGTCAGCAGGGACTACTTATCTTCCGACCTTACAGTCCAGATTGGCTCAGGGTTAAAGTGTTCACAAATGAACCATACCAATTTTGGGTTAATTCCCACACTGATAACTTCCCAAGGTTGTCAGGCCTAGGGTTTGTTTCACATTCTTCCTTTCCCAAATAGTCGATCCTTAGAGAATCCCTACACAACAGTTTAGTTTAGCATATCTCCACTCATTAATCCCCCAGAGAGGGATTAATTCCTTGTGGTTTTCATAACTATTATAAACTCAATGTGAAAGATAAGCATGACGATTGAATCGAAGATATAAGAATTAGGAGAACTCTTTGATTTGTATTATAAGCGAGAATAAATCCACAACGTCTAAGCACAGTCACAAATCATATTTTCGAAAACAAGAAAGACAGAAAGTAAATAAACTAAACCTAAGAAAAGAGAGAAAAACTAAGCATGTCCTACCCTATCCGCTACCATCATCTCTGACCAACCAATCACACCATAAAATACTACAATAGTCCATCCATCCAATCACACCAAATTGTGGAGGTGTGCCAATCATATATTTTCAGCTGAGCTGCCATACATAGATTTGCGGTCTAGCTACCATGTTTGCAGAATGAATTGCCATAACACTTCTTCCGTCATATCATAACCCACCCCAAACATATGCTTATCATAACATAAAACGTATAAACATATATCATATATCACATGGCATGTCTACACTCATATTTCATATTGATCATAACATAGCATATAGTTTAATTGTAGCTTATCCTACTTATCATACCTTTAAAACCTATCCATATGTAATTACCTACAAAACTTACGTTCATCTGACCCCATACTATGTCTATGGACCCAAATTTCGAGTCCTTCAAATGACCCCTAATCAGGCTTAAAAATTGGCCAAAAGAGCCTGCACGACCCCAAAAACCAGCTCGTGTCGTCCACACGGTCTGTAAAAATTCCACATAGCCTGCAAAAACACACACAATCGTGTGCTCCACATGGCTTGACACACGGTCGTGTAGTGCACACAGTTTGTTGCACGGCCTATCACACGACCGTGTGACATTGGGCAGTTTCGAAAAACAACTCAGTTCTGCAATTTTTCCAAATTTTCAATGAATTTTCCAGATTAATTCACACAACTGATAGAAAATCTGATTACCCACACAAGAAATGCACTCTGAATCCTATATATAACACCCAAACACATTGATTACAATCTCAAAAACCCACAATTTCACTTAAAACAATCCATGATGAATATGGTAATTAATTGGAAACAAGTTAAATTTTAGCTAAAAATATATAATTAATAAGTATTGAGTGTTTTGATAAGATATGTAGTACTCTTAAGAGGAGAACTCAGATCCAAACTATGGAAACAATATTGCTGAGAGGCATAATGAAGAATTTATGCATAAAATATAAAAAAAACATAAAAAAATACTGATTCAAAAAAAATTAACACAACCTTTGCATTGATATTTAAAAGACCATTTATTTAGAACACTAGTTTCCAGTACAACATCACACATATTCTCTTCATTTATTCATGAATCTGACGATTCATTCTCTTTCTTCACAAATATTCACAAAGCAGATGAAATAGAAACATATTTAGCAAGCATGTTATCCAATTCTTTGGCAAATATTTACATAGCTGGAGGTGTCAAATAAATTGGCATCAAAATTCCATCCTCTCCTTCCTTATTCTTGAATGCCATAAGAAAGGTTGTTGCCCCTGGTATAGCACCCAGACCATCACTGGCGAGCCCTCCGTAAACTGCCTTACCCCACCTGAAATCAATGTCTACAAATCCAATGCGGCTTATATCCGATATGAGACAAGATCTCGCCATAGTGTAGTGGAGTTTTTTACCCTTAAGCACCATCAAATCTGCCACTGATTTCACGTATTCATCGCTCACACTCTCCTTGGCTTTCTTCACTAGCTCCACTGCATATCCTAGCGAATTATGGACAAGTTTTCTAGCTGTTGTTACTGCCGCTGGGAACACCATTGCATTCCCATAAAATCCTGAGCGTAATGGAGGATTCAACTTGGAACGTACATTGACAACGCATAGCAGCAGCCGCACCTCTTCATCGGGATCAGGTTTTATAGCAATGGTTCGACAACGCCATAAGCAAGCTGCTAACAGTTCAAATCTCGAACACTTACTAAGGTGATCGGGTAGAAGCTTGCGAAGATTTGAAACATCTCTGGGGCCGAAGAAAAAGGAGCGTTGAACCATGTTCTCGAATGGGATGATCGTGCCGTCAACCTCGTCGAACTCACGATGCGTGAATGTGACTCGTGGTGGTTCACGTGCGGCTAAGATGTGCCTCCCCCAGATGGGTGGGATTGAAGGGGAGGTTGCTCCACGAGCCATCTCAGCCAGTGCAAACATGAATTGAGCCATGCTACCTGCGTCACTCATTACATGATTCAAGCGAAGTGCTAAGATGAAACCACCGCATTCCAGTTTTGTTACCTGTAAATATATTACAATCAGTGCTCCTTATAACATCATTTTATTGATTGTCAAGTGTATTGTAAAATTTATTTTTTAAGTTCTTTTTTATCCTTTGTAACAACAGCAGTTATAAAGTATTAAGTACATTTTTTTACTTAATTAGTTCATTATAAAATATTCAACGTTATCCATTTACTTTGAAAATGTCTAATGTGATATATGAACTATCAATATGCATTTTATTATGGTATTTGTATTCTCATAAAATGTTCAATGTAGCCCCTGTACTTTGAAAAAAAAAAAAACACATTTGATTAACAGAAATTGAAAATTATTTTCAATAATAAAAATTAATCACATTCACCGGATTGTATTTAACGAATTAAACGTAAAATTAAATAAATTCACAATTATTACTAAATTTATTCTATTAATAAATCATGAAAATTCAAATCTAATAATATTAGCAATAAACTTTCATCAAATCAACCCTAATACCCGAATTAAACACTAAAAAACTAACATAATTAAGTGTGAATGCCAAAGCATATAATTCGTATCAAATACAAATACTAGATTGGATAAAAAAAATAACACAAATATCACATTAAATAAAATTATTAAACTTAACTTTCTAAATATTATTTAGCGTTTCTGGTGCAGGGTTTAGCGTGGTGCACAGGGATAAATGGTGTCTACCAGAACTTGGGTGGATAAAAATAAATTCAGATGGACCCACGAGCAAGGACGATAGTTGGGCAGTGGCTGCTGGTGTTTTACGCAACTCGGATGGGCGATGGTTAGTTGGTTATCAAAGACATGTGGGCAACGGTTCGGCATTATCGTTGGAGCGTTGGGTCATTCTTCATGATTTGCAAGTAGCACAACTTCGGGGTTTCAAGAAGATTGTGATTGAAAGTGATTGTTCTATGGCTTTGAGTTTAATACAAGCAAGCTTCAATGGGGAATCAAACACTATTGTTAAGGAAATTTTTCGCTTACTTCGGCAATTTCGACAATTTACGGACTACAAACTTCAACTTGTTCGTTGGGATAACAACGTAATGGCGGATTAATTAGCTAGGACTTGCAATTTTACTGATATAGATATACGTATCATTGATATTCTTTGTTCTCATACTTGTAAGTTATTGATGACTGACATATTTAATGATCATGATGATTAAATTTATTGAATAATACATTTTACTACCTCTTTTACTATAAAAAAATATTATTTTTAAAATTTTCAATCATACACACTATTTATAATGTTTTCCACTTTCCAAGAAAGCGAAAATGATTTATGTTCGTTTAATTAAGCAACCAAACGTTATAATTTGTTTACTGCACCTAAAAGATTAAAAGTGTCACCCATTTAATTCTAATTGGGGAGTTTTCATAGTCCAAAAGTAATTTTTCCAAAGTTGTATGCTTAATGTTCTCATATAATAAAATAGTATTTAAAGTAACCTAAAATTATAATTGTTGAAGCCCGATTTTGATCGGGCTTAAACTTTGGGTCAAACATTTAATTTTAAGTTTAGATGGATTTTAGATTTATTTCTAAAATTAAATTTACTTTAAATTTAAATTTAAATTTAAAATCAATTACAAATGAAAGTTTAAACTTTAATGTTCAGTTACAAGTTCAATATCAAATTCTACAATCCAAATTGGACCAATTACAAACCACAAATTACAAGTGGCCCAAACCATAAGAAATCAGAGGCCCTAATCTGCTAAAGTGTTGCTACTATTGCCTCCACTTCAGCCAATCACATGCTGCCACATCAGCCCGAGCTGACCTTCTTCAATTAGCAACTTGCCACCACCTCTGCCAACAGCTTCAACTTGCCTCTGCACTAACCGCCACTGCCATAGCCGACCCTGCAAAAGCAAAGAAGAGACAAGTTTTAATTACATAAAACAATTTATCATTTATCATCATTGTAATTCTGGTTATAAAACCAGATTCAAGCATTTTGTAAAGGGGTTACGATTTTCTTTCTGAAAAGAGAACAATACAAAAACTTTACAAACATAAGCAATGTACTATTAAGGGAAGATATCAGTACTCGAAGCAATAGGAATACAGAGCCAAGTAACCATCAAGCAATAACGCAAGAGAGCAAAGTATCAAACAAGGTACATCCACCAGTAAGCATCAATCCATTAATACTGACTCTTGAAATTCCAAACTGTTTGCATTATCTGTTTGTATATAACTATTAATATCTATTATTTATTATACTAATTTTCATTTATTATTTTGAAACCGGCCTTTAAGGTGCATTAATTTTAATGGCTTTATTAATATTATTAATAATAATGGGTATTAAATAAATATTAATAATATTACTAATAATTAATAATAAAATAAAATATGAAAAGTAAAAAAGATACGTCCCTTTGGCTGTCATCGTCGGAGTCACACCGAAACCCTCTTCGAACGTCGTTCGCGCATCCTCGTAGGTAGATTTGAAAAGAAAAGACACGAAAGCAAGGTTTAGAACTGAGAATAGACACACGACAAAGCATTGAAACAAAGATAAAACAAATAGTGGTGTAAGGCAATGAGTACAGATCTGTGCATTTTGAACAAAAATATAGTTTTTTTTCAACAGATTGAAATCGAGCCTTTTGGGATCTGGAATAAGAAGCATGTTTAAAAAGAGGGTAATAAAAGATCTAAAATAGGGGTTTATTTTCATGAAAATCGGAGTTGGATCCCTTAAGATCCATGCTCAAACCGTTTTTAAAAAGGGAAATAATAATGAAAAAGGAAAATGGGGTTTTCGGTTTACCTGACTGGCGCGTGGGCGCGTGGCAAGTGACGAACGGCAAGTGTGTCGACGGGCAGGGCTACACAGCGACCACACACGATGGCCGGTAGGGGCGCATGCGGTGGTGCACGACGGTGATCGAACGTAAGGGCCATGACTGGCCATGAGAGAAAAGGAGAGAGTGAGAGAGAGTTTGAAGGATTTTTGTAAAAAGAAAGAAAGAAATTAAAAAAAAAAGGTTTTGGAATGCTTTTATAAGGGGTCAAAACGACGATGTTTTGGCCAAGGCTTTTAAACACCAAAACGACGTCGTTTTGAGCTCAGACCCATTGCCGACTCGAAATCCGACTCGACTCGACTTAAGATCCGCGTGTTTTTAAGAAAGGGATTATTCGTGCAGTTGGCACTTCTGCTTTTTCTAATTTTTACAATTTAGTCATTTTCATACTTTTAATTAATTTTAATTTGGCCTAATAATTTTCAATACTTTTCAATTTAATCCCTTGACCTTTTGAAAGCACTAAGAGCTGCCACGTGTCATGATTTTGGCTTATTTGTGCAAATGGTCCCTCTTACTTCTGATTTGTTTCAATTTAATCCTTATACCAAGTTTTGTTTAATTACAAAATTGACCCAAAATTTTTTTTGATTTTCAAATTAGTCCTTTGACTTCTGAACACTTGAGAGGCTGCCACGTGTCACCTATTTTTGGTTTTACTACCTTAAAAGTCCCTAAACTATCCAAAAATTATATTTGACCCTCAAACTTCTCCAAAATCATATTTTGACACCTAAACTTCTCCAAAATTATATTTTGACCCCCGAACTTTCTAAAAAATACATTTTTACCCTCAAACTTTCCAAAATTCCATTTTTGACCTCGAAACTTTCAAAAAGTATTATTTTACCCTCGATCTTCCAAAAAATCCATTTTTAACCCCAAATTTTCCTAAAATTACCATTTTGCCCCTAAGAGTCCAAAATTACCATTTTACCCCCGAGTATCCAAAAAGTCTCATTTTCAACTCCGATTGCATCATTTTTCTTCCTCATCAATATTTGCATTTAATTTTAATTATTATGCACTTGTATTTTGTATTTTTGATTTTTTGCTTACCATTTATCTTCTTAATTATCATACTTCGTGTTATTTAATATCCATTATTAACTGCTTATTCATATTAAACTCGCATATTTGTTTCCAAAACTGTTTTCATAAAAACTTTAAAATCGAGGCAATATTCTTTCATTTCGGGTTTCGAAATTTTGTGACTTAACTTACTAGGTGCAATTTTTCTTCAAATCGAAATAATCGAATACCTTTAATCGAGGCAATGTTTTCTTATATTCGATTCTGAAATTTGCGCCTTAACTTACTAGGTGCAACCTTTCTTCAAATCGAGATAATCAAATATCCTTTTCCAAAATTCAAAAGGTTTACAACAAAGAAAAGCTCGTCATTTCTGGATCTCGAAATATTATGTCCTAACTCACTGGACGTAACTTTCTTTCTCAATCATTTTGAAATGGCGAGACTTCCAAACAAAATCGGTTTCTTTTAAACATAACTCGTGCATTCAAGGATCGTATTTTAAACTTTATTCGAGCTTTTAAATTTTACAAATTAAGACCCGAAAATAATCAATATGGTACCAATTTTGGGCGTATGAGGGTGCTAATCCTTCCTCATGCGTAACCGACTCCCGAACCTGTTTTTTTGGATTTCGAAGACCTACATGTTTTCAAAACGGTTTTTTAAAAAACGTTTTGTGGTGATCCAATCATACCGAATAAAATATTGGTGCCGACTCTCATTTTTCAACATTAAAATAATTTTTGAAACGCGTCGTTTTTCAAAAAAGATGGTTTCGACAATAATTGTGTGTAAATATTTATGTGTTTGAGGTCATTTGTTTTATATAATATTGGAGGTAACCAAACGGATGTCTAATAAGAGTTTTAGCCACCGCTCTATATAAATCAAGATGATTTAAATAGAAAATCCTTTTATTAAAGTAAAATCCGAAAGTAAAAGATGGTGATGAACATTTGATGAGATTTGGTGAGGAAAAAAATTAACAGCAATTGAATAAATACTAATAAGAAAATACCTGAATCGATAACAAAGGGGAATTTGACATTTCATCGGAGCCTGGAGCGTTGTAAAGGAGTTGATCAAAGCAAGGGAAAGGTGGTTGGAGTGCATCGCCGAATTGATCAAGTTTAACATCAGCTTCGGCCTCAATAAACAGGACAGCCTCACCAGTGCAATCCACCAAAAGTTTACGGTTACAACCCTCTCTTAATCTACCAGCAAATGGATAATAGTAAACCAGTGTGTGCGCAAGTGCATGCTTAATCAGAATAGTCGGGTCCTTCCCTTGCATGGATGGATTATATGGGTAGAATTGGATGACCGGCATTTGAAACCGAAGACTCTCTTGATCATCAATGTCGGACAAAGGTAAGTATTGATGTGGGGTGGAGTTGGCAGGAGCAACAAGCTCGGGTTGCCTTCTTCGAACTCCAAACACTAATGCCATAAAAAATATAAAGTATTTAATATTATTTAAAAACAAGTAATATTTATTCTGACATAATATGACATAAAAAATGGTGTTGATTTAAACAATATATAAACATGATTCAAATACTTTTGATATAAGATATATAAAATATAAATATAATACAAAATATGATATCAAATATTTGATCCAAATAATTGAAGTTGTTTTTATTTTGATTCAAGTAATATAAAATATTTACATTCTTTATACACATTTATTTTATTTATAAAATATTTGTAGTAAATTCAAATATATAAATTTCATACTTTTTCTTGTTTAATTTTTATATTTTATTAAAAATAATTCAATGAATTTTAGTAATTAATTATTATTATTATTATTATTATTTAAATCAAGTATAAATTTAAAAAATGATATTCAATCAATAAAATTATATTTTATGCAAACAATAATTTTAGTAAACAACAAAAGAATTTAACAAAAAAAGAAAAGTTTTCTTTTTCAAAAAAACACAAAAAGGAAAATTGATTTGATGTTTGATTAAACAAATTGGATTTGATTGAAGGAAGAGGTGGAAAATCTATCATACGCGAATGAGTATAAAAATTTTATATTTAAAATATAAATGTTAATTTAAAAGTATCATATAATAAATAATGAAATATATAATTTAAAATTAATTAATTATAATAATACATGAAATATATATAATATTAAAATAAAAAATTAAATTAAATTATGAGTAAAATGAAATTTAAATACATTAAATAAATAATATTAAATGTATTATTATTATTATTTATCATGGTTTTTTTTTGGTGAATTATAATAATAAGGTAAAGTTCGAATAACAAATACAATTATCGTAACTTGAATCCAGATAACATCTGGGGTAGTGAACACCTTTAATCATCAAACCATCACATGAGGTTCTCATGATTTTGTTATTAATTGTGAGTTAATGTCAAGTTGACTTGTTACATCAACTCAATTAACAATATTATTAAACAATTTATAGAGATAATAAATTGTACATGTTAAAATGAAAATGTATAAAAAAAAAAATCAAAATGAAGTTTTAGTTAAGTGATGAATTTAAGCTTTACTAATTCAATTGGTGTTAATTCAGATCACATCATATGCATATTTTTATTGATTTTTGTTAAAATAAAAAATTTTAAAATACCCTTAAATAATATTTATGTGGTTGAGCCACTAAAATTGACAAATAATTAAATTGCTTATACTTCCTCCTTTAACACAAATCTCATCCCAATTCAGATGCATAACTTATAGACATCATAAACGGATAACATACAAGCGTTGGTATAGAGTCAAATCACGTTTGAACAATACAGAACATACACAACTTAACAAATATTTTATAAACAAATGTATAGAAAATATATTATAAGCTAACAGATCATCAAATATCATGTTTTATAGTTGATTCGGTATCATATGGACACTACGAAAAGTCTAATCATATGATTTATTTTAACTATGGAAGGGTATTTTTGTAATTTACTTAATTGAATTGGTATTCGGTTAACTCTGACACCAACTCAATTAAAAGCTTAAATAATAGCATAACAAAATCAATTTATCATATTTCTCTCTTCATTGCAAAAATTGTACTAATTCTATAAAATTATAAAAAGTGTTAATTTCACCAAACATTCTTAAATTATGTTCTTCATTCTAAATTAGCTCTTCAACTTCAAATCATTCTAATTACATTCTAAATCTATCAAGGTTATATCAATTACGTCATCCCGTTATTAAAATCATTAATTTAACTGTTAAATGACATACAAAAATAAACATTAAAAATAAATATTTTAAAAAGGTTAGTTTTGAAATTTTTGAATTTTTTTACGAAAAAAATTATTATTCCCGTTCTCATTCATTCTTAGTTTTTACTTTATTCTTAATTTTTTGTTATTTTTCATATAGGTTTTACGGTCCATATTTGGAGTGCGTGATTACCCCTCTCAATAATATCATCTCTAAAATTCGAACCTAAACCCTTTTCTTAAAAACATAATATGTCTTACTATTATACTCAAATAGTTTTTAATAATTTATTCTTCATTTTAAAAATCGGCCCCCGTACAAAATTTTAGACTAAAATTTAAATGGAAATCATTAATTGTGGATCAAATTGTTTTGGGAAGAGTTTCCTTTCCAAGTAAAAATACGGCGCCAATTATTTTTATGCAGTCTATTATGAAAAGGATATTCTTTCCCTTTCAAAACAATCTTCCATTGCAATTGAGTCAGCAATGTTTGTCTGCTTCTTCGAAATGAAACAAAACCTGTATGTTTCTATCCATTTTCTCTTCAAACTTGATTCAATTTCTTCAATCTTACGTTGGTAATTCAAATTTCTATTGACATTTAACTGCACAAATTCTTTGAAAAATCAAATTTTATTCATTTTCTTTTCGTTACACTTTTTCCACGTAAATCATTAATTTTTTTTAATGAGTAAAAATATCTTTGCAATCTTTCTCAATTTTAAAATTAAATTGAAACTTTAAAAAAATAGAGTAATTTAATTCTAGTCCATTTTTAAAATGAACAATTAAGGACAATTAATCACGATATTAATATCTCTGTCAATCGTACATAATTTTAATTGATAAAATAATAAATTTAACCCTTGATGTTTATACATTTTGTCGATTTGGTCATAATTCTTAAAAAAAACACTAAATCTAGTTTCAATATTTATACACTTACACAAATATTGCAGCTAAACTTTTTAAATCAAGATAAAATTGTCAAAATGTGTAAACCCTGAGTACTAAATTTATTATTATACCAAACAAAATTATATATAATCGACTAAATATATTAATGTAGTGATTTATTGTTTTAGTTGCTTACTTTTGAAATTAACAAGACTTAAATTACTCTGATTTTTTTTAGATGGACCAGTTTGCTTATTATCGAAATTGAGAAGGACTAGAAAAGTCTTTTTACCTTTTCAATGATTTCTGATAAAATTTGGAAAGAAATTTAATGTTTTTCGACTTTCACATAATCTCATGTTAGGATCTAATGCTCTTAGTGTAATTATTTCGTCATTAATGATTATAATTTTTTGAATAGACCGATTTAATAAAATTCTATCATTTCATTATTATCTTTTGTATATGGCTTTCATGGTTTTTTCACGGAAAAAATATAAGTAAATATTGATTCACTGATTACTTAATGTTTAACTAATATTAAGTTGTATTATTTGTTCATATCATGATGCGAGAAAACAATTTATATTAGTAGGTAATCGAAATGACCCATAGTTTAAAGAATCAAAATTGAGCAAATTGATTTAAGGGACTATTATGTCGTTTATCAAGTCCAATTGGAGAGATACTTTATCTTGAGTATCAGAGTGAATGACTCCCAAAAAGATTGAGACATGTGTGTGATTGTCTGGATCGACAATACACCGAGCAAGACCCAAGTTAAATATATTTTAGATTAATTTATAGATTTATTCACATCTGACATTCATAATATGATTTACCTCAATTTTAAATAAATAATTGTATATGTAACTCTTACAATTTAATGGATGATCCGTGACTCCACCGATTTAATTAAATAATGAATAATAAGACTTATGTCCATCTCCTACAACTTGATTTCATCTTCATATCTAACTAACAAATCTCCTCCACGAAATGGAGTTTACAAACCATCCAAAATATTACAAACAATACAATTGCAGGATAAGAATGCCGACAATAATAAATAAAATCATCACCAAATAAATATATGACTGTCTTAAATTTATATAATATAAATCATGGACATAAATAAAATTTGTAAGAAAAAAAATATATGAACAAAATTACGATACGAGAAAATATAATATGAATACATAAATTATTAGGTTAATTGTATATACCTGTTATGAGGTTTTTAAAAAAAGAAAATCTCTAAAAAAATATTTCATAAGAATATATTTATTTTTTATATATTTAAAAATACGTTTTTTAATTAAAATGTCTCCTCGAAATAGCTAGGACTTAAGAATATTTAAATGAAATAATTATTTATAAAATATTAAAAATGATTTTATAAATTATTAGTAGAGTGATAACTCGACAGGGAAACTTTATTTCAAACTTATGAAAATTTATGATGCTTCCGCCAAAAGCTATTGACTCGTATCCCATTTCTTTAAAATGATGCGACACTATTCTAATTTAGTTTTTAATCCACTGTATGTTTTCAAATTATCGGGATACCGCTCTGGCAAGCGGGTACCCACCAAATTAGGAAGTTGGTTTTTAAATGATGTAAATATTTCAATGGTTTTGTGTTGTGCTGTTCCATATCCATATCTGATGATCGAGTTGAGCATAAAATGTTACATAAAGTATTCCTGATGATAATGTATCTTAGATGCTGATGAGAGATCACAATGATGAAAGCTTGAATTGTCTATTCATCAGTGACTCCCTTCATGCCCTTCATGACATGGGGGCTACACTAAATCTTTTGACATAATCACGAAATGACTCTTTTGCTCCTTGACAGATAGTCATCAAGTGTCAGGGATTGCTGGACCGTCTTATTGGCTAGAAAACGGCTCATGAACTGCTCAAAGAAGTGGAAAACAAACATATTAAAAAATTAAACATAAATAATATTTTAAAAAATAAACATACGAAATTTTTTAAAACTACTCATGAAATACAAATAGTATACTACCAGATACTAACCTAGTATAAAAATAGTTGAAAAAAATAGATAATATTTTGTTTGTTTACTTTATGCAATTAAAAATAATAATAAAATTTATTAATTAGATTTTTAAAAACATCAAGATCATTAAAATTATTTTTTTAAAAATAAAGTGAATATTTGATTTGAAAATATGAAATCTTTATTCTTATGAGTAACCCAAAATTTGGCAACAAATTCGAATATCTAAAATATATGCATTAAAATCAAAGTGAATTTAAGTAATGGGTATTATATGTTTTATATTTCGATGCACTATGAATTAACACTAACGTAATAAATTTAATATTCAAATATGTAATATATAAATTCATAAAAAAATATTAAGAATCCTATGTGATGGCTTAATAGTTAAATATGTTCATCATTTCAGATGTGACTTAAGTTTAAATTGCATTAATTGTATTTGTTGTTCGAGCTTTGTTCTGTTATTGTAATTCAAAAAAAAAAAAAAAAGCCAACTTGAATGGTGTTGAATATTTATTTCTTTATTAAACATTCATTGACTATATATGCTTAGGTATAAATTGTTTTAGGTCAAATTCTAGTCTTGCTCTCTACTATGCTTAAATTTATAATTTAATCTATATACTTTTATTTGATCAATGTGATAAAATTCAACCAAGAAAATCAAATTTTAAATTAGAGTTAACACAACGTAATAAACTTAATATTTCGATACACTATGAATTAACACAACGTAATAAATTTAATATTCAAATATGTAATATATAAATTCATAAAAAAATATTAAGAATCTCATGTGATGGCCTGATGGTTAAAGGTGTTCATCATCCCAGATGTGACTTAGGTTCAAATTGCACTAATTATATTTGTTGTTTGAGTTTTGTCCTGTTATTGTAATTCAAAAAAAAAAAAACAAATTGAATGGTGTTGAATATTTATTTCTTTATTAAACATTCAATGAATATATGCATAGTATAAATTGTTTTAGGTCATATTTTAGTCTTGCTCTCTACTATGCTTCAATTTATAATTTAATCCACATACTTTTATTTGATCAATGTGATAAAATTCAATCAAGAAAATCAAATTTTAAATTAGAGTTAGCGTTTCGAACGTTGCATTTATTTACGGTTAGTGTAAAAACAGCGATGACGGTAAGATTATATATTGTAACTGTCGAAACTAATTTTTTGAAAAAAACAAAAATAAGTCTCGATTTATATTTTGGAAAATGAAAGTCGCCACCAATAATTTTTAAAGCAGGTGCGATTGTGTCATCTTTTGATATTTTAAAAAAAATCATTAAAATAATTTTGGTCTTTGAAACCATAAAACGAGTTCGAGAGTCGGTTACGCATAAGGAAGAATTAGCACCCTTACACGCCCAAAATTGTTACCTAATCGATTATTCAAAATCTTATTTGTTGAAAATTAAAAGTTTGAGAAAATATAAATTGTGATCCTTAAATGCATGAATGTCATATTTATTTTATTTTGAAAAAAATTGTTTTCGAAGAAAGCTCGTTATTTCGAATAAATCGAGAAAAAATTACATCCAGTAAGTTAGGATATAACAATTCGAATATAAAAAATAACGAACTTTTCAAAAAAATTTCGTATTTAAATTTTTAAAAGGATATTCAATTATCCCGGTTAAAAAAAAACCGACACCTAGTGAGTTAGGGCATTATTTTTCAAATTTCCGATACAAAGGACATTGCCTTGATTTTTAAAAACAATTTATGTATTTAAAAAAAAATGAATTATCATGTTATGCAAACATAAATATGCACATAACTTACAAATATAAATAAAAGAATAAAAATGTAATAAATACAATTAATAGTACAATTCTCAAGAATTGATGTCACGTTCTTCGTCTTTCTTCTTGATTCTTCCCAGATCGAGCTCTCTGATGAACATCCAATGAAACTATTTCCAAGGCTGAAGACCACTCTTTCCCAAGAGGGGAAAATCGACAAAGGAATGGAAGGGAAAAGCTAGAGAGAAAATGAGATAAAAAAGAGAATGTTGGTGAATTCGTGATTAGAATAGGTGGCTTAAAGAGGTATTTACAGGTGGGAGTTAGAGGCTATTTTTAGAAAATGAATTTCAGCCATTCAATCTCATGGTCGGCCACCTTTGACTAATTAAAGTTTGCTTGAAACTAGCTTGGGGTAAATCCATAAAGGCACCAAAAGTGAAGGGGTTTGACTAGGATTTGAGAGGACTTTGAGGATTAATTTTCAAGGATTTGATGACTTTGACTTTGGGTTTATTATTTTGGTTTGTTATTTATTTATTTATTTATATTCATAAAATAATAAATAAATAATAATAATAATTAATATTATTTTACATTTATTTATTTATATTCATACAATAATAAATAAATAAATATTTAATATTATTTTATTATTTATTTATATTTATAAAAATAATAAGAAAAATGGAATGGGGTTTTGAGACTCAGACGAAATTGGGCTTGTACAACTGCCCCTCTTTGCTCGTTATCGTGTAACGAGAATGGGGCAAAGAAAAAAAAGATCAATTTCTTCTGATCCTATTGAATTTCAACTTTTGATGTTTTTTATTTTCAGCCATCTGTCCTTTCACTTTATTAGCTACTCTATTCCACGGTATTTGCTTCACTGCAACCTCAAGAAGATAGGATTTAATGTTGTAGTTTTATCCTGCTCACTCCATCTTTAGGGAGATAGGATTTGCTAATGACTTTAATCCGACCCACTTCAACTTTAAGGGTATATGATTTGTTCTTGTAGCTTCATCCTACTCTACTGCAACTTTAGAGAGATAAGGATTCGCCTTTGTAGCTTCACTCTATTTCTCTGCAACTTCAGTGAAGATCGAGGTCTACTACTGTGAGTTTTAATTCGCCCCTCTATAACTTTAGGGGTATAAGATTTTCTTTTGTAGTTTTAATTTGCCCCTTTATAGTTTTAGGGGTAAAAGATTAGATTATTTCAATCTGCATCATGGTCGGGGTAAGAGATCTAATGGTCTTCAATCTACCCTCTAGTTAGGGTAAAAGATTGGATTGCTTCAATCTGCAGATGGTTTTCAATCTGCCCTCTGGTTAGGGTAAAAGATTAGATTGCTTCAATCTACCCCATAGTCGGGGTAAAAGATTAGATTTTTTCAATTTGCCTCATGATCGGGGTAAGAGATCAAATGGTCTTCAATCTTGCCCTTTAGTTAGGGTAAAAGATTGGATTTCTTCAATCTGCCCTATGATCGGGGTAAAAGATCGGATGGTCTTCAATCTTACCCTCTAGTTAGGGTAAAAGATTGAATTTCTTTAATCAGCCCCATGATTATGGTAAAAGATTGGATAGTCTTCAATCTTGCCTTCTGGTTAGAAAGGTGTTGCCCCGGTGGATGTTCTGACAGAAGTCTGATAAGCATTGAGGGCCAATGGTGATTTCTCATGTCGAGCCTTTGTAGGTCTCTGTTATTTTCCAATCAATCCTTTGGTGTCTTTATTGGTTGCCTCCATTACCCTATTCACCTTTTGGCGACGTGGTGTTGAACCATGATACTTGATCTTGAATTAGCTGCAGACTTTCGTTATTGTGCTGTTGTACCAATTCAAATCGTTGCTGGATATGATCATTTTTTGCCTTCCAAATCGACATATAATATCTCTTTTTCAAGAATTTGCTTAACCGTCGATTGGCATAGGAATCAGCTTCTACTCACTCGATGAAGTAATAAATCGAAACCCATTGGAAAATTTTACCAAAATTTGCTCGGTGATGTCCATGCCCCACATAGAAAAAGGCCCTGAAGTGAAGAGGTGAAGAAGATATATAGATTTTCAAAATGCCCTTTGCGGGTTTTCATCTTGACTTTTTCTTTCATTTTTCTTTTTTTTTCTTAGGTTTCAAGATGCCCTTTGCGGGTTTTAGATCTCGACCCTTTTTTTTACCACATTTTGATAACAAGTCAAGTCTCATTCTTTGAAGTTTCTGTTGAATTGGATTTGATTCTTCCTTTATGGGAGTTTGTGTGTCATGACACCAATTTCTTAAACCCGACATGATCTAATAGGACCATACAAAGACATTTGGATTCTCGAAGCATCTTGCCTTGTTTCTGCAAAGATACGTGCCTTAATTCTCACTTAAAATCACAACTCTTCGAGGTAATATTTGTTTCCTGTTTTGCTCAACCATCCGTAGTAGATCGGGAGACAAGTTACATTCTTGATCATTTTCAAAGTCTTGAAGTTTTTCTGGACACATGTCCTTCTCACAATGAGGCTCCAAGTTAACAGTAACGTAGCTCATATGCACAATATAGAGATAAAATAGGATCCAAAGAATAATTGAATTAAAGAATAGTTAATTATGGTATGATCGAATGAGAAGAATTGTAAGATGTTTGCCAAACAGGACAAAACAATGTATCGATTTTAGAACAACAGAAGTGATCATGTGCCCTTTACAAAAGGATCCCTGTTACTTTTGGACTTAGAGCAATAAGTGTCTTCTGAATATTACTCTGAAAAAATCCTAAAAAACTACAAGATGCTCCTCTACAGTCTAATTGTCCAAAACACTTCCAAGGGCGTACGGATGTACTCTCGATGGGTTCCACTCTCCACATGACCTTTGCTCAAATTCTCTCATTATCTTGATTTATCTTATTTCCTCTTAGTTTTCATTTGGGGTTTATGACTCTCACACACACAAATGTTTCAGATGCGGGGGATTTTATTGAAATTTAATGCATGAAGTGTAATGCAAATGAATGGTAAAATGAATGCAAAAAGGCGTTGATTCTAGTTCAATTCCATTAGAACAATTTTACTAGAAAACAAATTTCTTTACATAAGGCAGATACATACATGGTCGTGGCTTAATGCTCAAAGTCTTAATCTTCCAAGCTAATTTTTTCTCTGGTTTAACTCTGATTTCAAGCTTAAAACGTCGGTTTTGAATGGCTAAGGTCTACAAGTGGTTAGTTACTTCTCGCATTTGGAACAAAGCTTCATTTGCAATATAATCTTTATCTTCGACTTGCCTGTGAAAGCATTGAAGTTGTTTTTCAACATTCACTGTTTGTTTTTACAGTTTCTTTGAAAAGCTCAACTCGTAGTTCACAATGAGACCTCAAGTTCTTTTTCCTTTGAATTCTTCATTCTTGGCTTGGCTTGGCTTTTAGCTTAGTCACTAATTCGAGACCACATCCTCTATATGCACTGATGCCTTGGGGAAGATGACTGCTCCATAAACTCTTAAGGTGAATATGTCGACCTTTTCTTTGAGACAAGGTGCACCAAATTTAAGTTTCACGAACTCTTACAGGCGATGTACATTTTATCCCTTTTTCTTAATCCCGATCGTAACTTAATGCTTGCTCCTCGGTTATGCTCATCAGTTTCTTAATCTCGAGTAAGTAAAACAAATCACTATATTCGGTAGAATGTCTACCTTGTCTCATTATCCCATTGATCTCATATTTCTTCCGGCTTATGAATCATGCTTATCTAGGTGAAATTTCAAGACTTTGATATATGCACCTCTAATAGGATGTCATCATTCTTTAATTGTCTTCTCTTTGACCGTATACACACAACCACATTGTCTTCCACTTTATAAAAAAACTCGTTTTCCATGTTAAGTTCTCTATTTGGTAATTGAACTTAAATCAACACATTTTCTTTGATGAAAATGCAATGCAAACAGGTTCAGGAATAAAACTTGAAAATAACTTGCAATTAAAAGCAAAGAAGCAAGAATATAATTGTATTTCTTAACTTGGTAACTACTAAGGTCTGGCACAGTTCCACTTAAGGTAGGCTCTCATGGAATTAAATGCAAGTTAAAAAATATGTGATGCTTATGAGTGCATGTATGCATAAGAAAAGTATTGACTCATAGCTCGATTCTATTAGAATAACTTTACTAGAAAACAAATTTCTTTACATAAGATAGATACGTATATGGTCGTGTCTTAGTGTTCAAAAGCCTTAATCTTCATAGGAAATCATCCAATTTCACCCTAGTTCGTCTCTGATTTTTGGTCCAAAATGTCAGCTTGAATGGTTAAGTGATCAGTCACTTCTCTTACTCGGGTCAAAGTGGCTCGTTGTGCGATCTTCGTTTTCGTCTTACTCATCTATCCTTCTTTTAACCATAGATGCACGACTATATTGTGTTCTTTAATCAAGAAATCCGATTTCTTATGACCAATTTTCTATTTAGTAATCGAACTCAAGTCAATACATTTCCTAATATGAGGATGCAAATGCAAAATAAGACAAAAAACCAAGTTAATACCAACAACTATAAAATGTATCAACAAATATACCATAGAGAACCTACGCATCTATTAAGTGGTTTCTAAAGGTTCGGTATAGTTCTACCTAGGGTGGGCACTTAGGACTCATTATATGCGGTTTTCAGTTCTAAAGTAATGGTACCCAAACTAGCAGATTCCTCAATCCTCACCCATTATAGGCTCATACAGACGAGTTCGGTTCAAGGGGACACATTTCCCATATGTTTGCACGAAAGTGAAAACTTCACGAAAACATAGGTACGGATGTATCTCGAAAGCGATTCACTATCCTGCGCGAAGGTGAAAACCTCACGAAGGAGTAGCTTCTCACTTCCACTTAAGGGGTGTAGTAACAAATGCATGCATGTATGCAAAAATATATACATATAATATCCACATGCTATTATCACAACAAACCTATAAAACACAAAAAAAAAAATGTATAGGATCACAAATTAAATTAAATTGACTTTGAAATTTTCAACAAAAAAGACAAAGAATAATTGACTTGCGGCTTGACTATTTTATTTATCCCTAGTGGAGTCGCCAAGCTGTCGAAACTATTTTTTGAAAAAAATAAAAATAAGTCTCGATTTATATTTTGAAAAATGAAAATGGAATCGCCACTAATAATTTTTAAAGCAGGTGTGATTGGGTCACCTTTTGAGATTTTAAAAAAAATCATTAAAATAATTTTGGTCTTTGAAACCATAAAACGAGTTCGGAGTCAGTTACGCATAAGGAAGGATTAGCACCCTTACACGCCTAAAATTGGTATCTAATCGATTATTCAAAATCTTATTTGTTGAAAATTAAAAGTTCGAGAAAAATTTAAATTGTAATCCTCAAATGCTTGAATGTCATATTTATTTTATTTTGAAAAAAATTGTTTTCGAAGAAAGCTTGTTATTTCGAATAAATCGAGAAAAAGTTACATCCAGTAAGTTAAGATATAACAATTTGAATATTCAAAAATAACTAAATTTTCAAAAAAAATCTCGTATTTAAAATTTTAAAAGGATATTCAATTATCCCAGTTCAAAAAAACCGACACCTAGTGAGTTAGGGCATGATTTTTCAAATTGCCGAGACAAAGGACATTGCCTTGATTTTTAAAAACAATTTATGAATTTTAAAAAAAATGAATTATCATGTTATGCAAACATAAATATGCACATAACTTACAAATATAAATAAAAGAATAAAAATGTAATAAATACAATTAATAGTACAATTCTCAAGAATTGATGTCACGTTATTCGTCTTTCTTGCTCGATTCTTTCCATATTGAGGTCTCTAATGAAAAACCAATGAAACTATTTCCAAGGCTGAAGACCATTCTTTCCCAAGAGGGGAAAATCGACAAAGGAATGGAAGGAAAAAGCTAGAGAGAAAATGAGATAAAGAAGAGAATGTGTTGGTGAATTCGTAATTAGAATGGGTAGCTTAAGGAGGTATTTATAGGTGAGAGTTAGAGGTTATTTTTAGAAAATGAATTTCAGTCACTTAATCTCATGGCCGGCCACCTTTTGAGCACTTTAACTAGTTCAAAGTTTGCTTGAAACTAGCTTGGGGTAAATCCATAAAGGCACCTAAAGTGAAGGGGTTTGAATGAGATTTGAGAGGACTTTTAGGACTAATTTTCAAGGATTTGATGACTTTGATTTTGGGTTTATTATTTTGGTTTGTTATTTATTTATATTCATAAAATAATAAATAAATAATAACACAAAATTAATATTATTTTACATTTATTTATTTAAATTCATACAATAATAAATAAATAAATAATAAAATAAAATTAATATTATTTTATATTTATTTATATTTAATAATAATAAATAATAATAATAATAATAATAATAAGAAAAATAAAATGAGATTTCGAGGCTCAGACGAAATTAGACTTGTACAGCAACGATACTATAACTGAGACAAAAAAGAAAGTTAAGCGTATCGCATTGAATGTAAATACTCATTCAAAAGAATCCTTAGATTATAACAAAGAATTTATCTTTAATCCCAAAAAGAAATAACAAATATAGATTTTTAGACATTTGAACCGAATTCAAATTTTGAAGTCATTATCATTGGGAGAACTTTACTAGGATATTATTTCCGACTCGAATAAAATTATTTTCAAACTATAAAACAAATGAAGATATTCGTAGGTATAAAACAAATGAAAATATTATTAAAATTATAAAAATAATAGTAAAAATTATTAAAAGATTATAAAAAAATTAAATTAAAAAAATCTTTAAAACTTAATAAAAATAAGTCTACAGTGAATCCTTAAATTTGTACAATCATTTGTCTAGATTTATTTCAAAAGTGATTCAAAATATTATAAATAGCATTAATAATTATTAAAATGTTTTAAAAATTATAAAATTCCTAAAAAATAAAATTATTAAAAAGTGAATATTCATCAAAATGTCTCTAAACAAGATAAATCATTTAAAGATATCTTGATATTGATCTTTCATATGAATTATGACTATATTGAGTGATAAGTCAATTGTATGTATTCCCTGTATTCATAATTCAAACAAAAAAATCAACATCGCTTTTCTTTAGACATTTGATGAATACCTAACTTTTAATATAAAATATTAATAATTATATTTTTATTAATTTTATAATTATTACAACTTTTTATAATATTCTAAATCACGTTAAGAAAAACTTTAAAAAATGATTATTCAAATTTAAATATATATAAACATCATTTTGTCTATGTTCATTATAAACTTACTATTTAAAATAATTTTTACAATTTTTTAAAATTTTTATAAATTATAAACCACATCTACAATAAACATAAATGACCATGTCATCAATGACAAGTGAAAAGTCAGACATATGATATGTTCCCATTGGTTGAGTGTGCGAACTTTTTTTTTAATATTGTTAATTATTTTGACCAAAAACTATAATGAAAAAATAATTTAAGTAAAAACTAAGATTAAAAAACATTTAAATAATAAAAATGTAAAAACTAATATAATTAATTTTTTTCTCCTAATCGTTTATTTTATTTTGTTTTTGCCTAACGGCTGTGTTAATATCTGAGTTAACTATTGCCCGCCTTTTTTCCCTACCCATCAATGTTCTTTTTTTTTTTTATTCACTCCATGCGTATTTTTTTTTTCAATTTATAGATATATTTTGTGGGCATCTTTATTATCTTCACAAGCTGTGATGGACAGATGACGTTGTCTATCATTGTTGTAACACCACCAACCACCAACAATTTCTTTTAGAAAGTGAATAGCTCTTCGTTGACTTCTTCATATGATTCTGTTTTGAGAGTTTTTGAATAATAAATAATTTTATGAGTTGGTTTGAGCTCGTGTTATTTTAAGGTTTATATTTTTTTTATTTGTTTCTCCATTGTTTAATAAGTCTTCACTTTTAGAAGTTTTTGTCTACTCTTATAGTACACTTTTTAGTCTTACTTATACATGTAGTCTTGCTTTTGCGAGTAATTTTAGGATTAGTTTTGTCGTCATCCCCTCTAGCTTGGTGGATGCTCGGTCATTTTGCCAATTTATGCCTACCGCTTTGGATCATCTGAGGTTGATTTTCTAATTGTATTAAGTGTTTGCAATCACTTTTAATATGTTGTGCTTAAGTTGTGATAGAGTCGATTGTCAACGTGTCATAATGTTCTATTGATGCTGAAGCTAAAGCTTTCGTTGTGTTGATGTTGATAAAGCTTTTCCTTTAACGTGTATAATGAGTGTTTATTATTTCTCTCTAAATTATATGATCGTATTCATTAAATAAATTAATAAAATTATCTTAAAAAAACAGATATAATTAGACGTAAGCCAAAATAATGCAATAAAACATTTAGGTTTGTTTTACTATGGAAGGCTAAAGTCCAAAGATGCTTTTTAAACTAAAAACAAGTAGAATCTTGTGCTGGCCTGATAGTCAGGGTGTTTATCACCTTAGGCATAGTTTGAATACGAGTCGTGCTAATCACGTTGCTACAAAGACTTTACCCTCCTCCTGTAATTTAAAAAAAAAAAAAAAACTAAAACCAAGCATGTTAGCTGGCATAATACGTAAGTAGATATTTGCGCATTAATGAATATATATTCTTTTAGGGATGTAAATGTAATCTTCCCATTAGTTGTGAAATATGAACCCTACACTATAAGCTACTTTCATGGCGACTGTTTGTGAATAGGTCTAATGATATGTATATATCCATAGATGAGGGCGTAAACGGCGGCCCAGTGGCAATGTTTAGTGGGCTGAGCATCGCCTATGATGTGTACAAAGTTGGTGGTTTCATCTAGTTTATGCTCCAACCAAAGCTGTGATCAGAATGAGGCTACTGATTGGGTTTGAAGGGCCTCGTACCACACCACGTCACCCTTTTCTTAATAGCATTAGTTGGGATAAATTAATAAAGGATTGGAAAATTCAGGTACCAAACTGATAGAAAAAAATTTAGGTAACCAGAGTAATAGTCGGGTACAAATTTGGGGCAAATATATTGCCTCACACACAAATGTAAGAGCTTTGAAACTAGACATACGATCAATATGGATACTAGATAGGTAGGATGGACTTAAACAAGATTTTCTACCCTTTCTTCACAGGTGTGTCTCCCTAACTCACAAGGGGTTCTTAGATTCAAGGAAAATACATGCATGAAATTGGCTCACTTAGCCAAGCAAACTTAGAGGATGATAGCCGGAGGAAATAATGCCGGACAAAAGAAAGGCTTTCATCACAGAGGGTGGTATCCCAATTGTGGGTCTCTTCTCTGGGAGAACTTGTACCTACTCTAGTGAAGGTTAATTTCTACCATGTTCAAGGCAAATAGAATAAGGAAGAGGTTAGTTTTATTTCAACTAAACACTATAGTATGTAGCAGATTAGGAGGAAACTACTTACTAATTGTGAAGAAGAGGATAATATAATGTGGAAGTATACCTTCTATGGGATCTTCTCCACTTGATCTACTTATAGTTTTGCTAGTGGTGATTATGATACAAGTAAAAGCTCAAATCCCTCCAACAAGACCTTTAGGAGAAAGTTGTGGAGAGTTAATTTACCTTACAAGGTGGTCTTGTTTCCGTGGAATTCCAGCAAAAGTGAATGTGGAGCATCTGTTTATATCCAACAAGACAATACCATACCATTTTCCTTGAAGGATCTTGTTAACATTTTTATAACCAGAAATCTACTCTTGTCTGGTATCTGGAAAGCAATAAAATCCTAAAATATTACCCTCAGTGACATGATGAAATCTTTACCATCCAATTCACCCAGTCTTTAAAGATACCAGTAGTAGCTTAAGCAGTTATCCTGTTATTTTTCTCATCAAACAAGAGCATGATTCCAAAAGAGTATGAGCAATGTCTAGGCAGGCATACAGAGGAAAACTCAAATTGGCCTTAACCATCCAACTTTTTATTAGCTTTTGCTTATGTTAGCCTTTTTTTTTATTTATAGGCTCGCTTCTTGTTTGTTTAACCTTTTGTATATATTGACGAACACTAGATATAGCTAATGGGGAAAAAAAAAATAGTAAAAGACGTTGAATGATGTTTATATTAAGAGTCATCTTATCATATACTCGAAAGAGGGAAATGTTTTTTTCCTTTCAAACTTGGTATTGATGGGTGTGCCCATTAAAGGATTAGATAGTGATAAAGAAGATTAAAACAATTGGGTTAATTGTTTTGTTTGCAGCAGTGATAGAATTGTGTTATACATCCGTCATCGCCAATCCGTAATTTAGATAAGATCTGGGTCGTCAGCTCACGATCCGATTAAATCCCACCAGATAGATGTGTGCGAGACGTATAACAAGAGGACAGCAGGGAGAGCTCACAATATCAACTTGCACGGGCCAAGCGGAGCTTGTAGGAGGGAGACCGCGAGCTCTGACAAACAACCCAGAATGGAACACGTGTTCAACTTGCATGGGCCAAGCGGAGCCTGTAGGAGGGAGACCGCGAGCTCTGACAAACAACCCAGAATGGAACACGTGTTCAACATGCTCGAACTCTGCCCAGAGTGTCAGTCCTAGGAATAGTGAAGTCAAGTTATGAACAGTGATAGTATGTATAAATACTCGAATGTTCCCATTAATGAGAGATGAGATAAAATTACTCAACATATTATTTTTCGCAAATGAATTTAAAAGATTTTTAAAGTTTATGAAAGTGATTATGATTTTCTTACCGGCTAAAACACTAGTTTTCTCAAAGCCTCTTGTTCATTTTTCTCATTAAATGGTGCTATTCGATAATGTCTATCTAACAAACTCCTAGCTAACCCAAGCGATCATTCAAATAGTTGTCCTACATTCATTCGTGAAGGTATTTTTATGATCATGAAAAATATTTCGATTTATTTTTCTCTTATTTTACGTAGAATGAATTTTCTTGGACCAATACATGTTTTTCTTTTTATTTTTTTTGGGATCAAATCTTATATTAGGAGGCAAGGGCCGCCCATCCCTACGTGTCCAACATTAACAAATAAAAACCAAAACACACACGCTTTTAACACACTTCCATTTAATGATTTAACAAAAAGACAATATAATCCTTAAAGAAAATGCGAGCGATGCTAGCGGATGAGAGAAAATTAGATGCCTTAATTTGTGTTGGGCCCAACTTTGGGCCTTTTATATAGACCTGCCATCTCCTACTATATTTTCCACATTCAACCTCGTACGCTCTCATCAGTTTCCTTCCGCTACCTTCTCTCAACCCAAACACATATTTCCTAGGAAAAAGAAAAAGCTTAAGCGAACAAGAAAATGGCCGATCAGCTTACCGACGATCAGATCTCTGAATTCAAGGAGGCCTTTAGCCTATTCGACAAGGACGGAGATGGTCCTTTCTCTCATCTCTCTCTCTCTCTCTCGCTTATTTTCTTCTTGGTGTTTTTAATTATGAATCATGTTTTTATAATTTTCTTCATTCGGTTCAGCTTGATTCGTAGATCTAAACGTTGTCTTGGTTTTTACTGCTTAATTTTTGCGTTGTTTTTTAAGTTTGGCTTTAATGATGTGACGGATCTAGGGTTTTGATTTGTGAATTTATGGTCGAGTTTGATCGTGTATTTCATTTCTTTTGCTTTGATTGTTGCGGCTCTTGATTTTATGACTTTTATGTTTTTTCCATTCCTATTACTGTTGACCTTTCTAAGTCGTCTCATTCGTTTCTTTGTATGACTGATTAGTGTTAGATCTTTTAAGGGCAAGCATAACCCGGCTAGTTGTCATTTTATGTGCTTTATAATTTATGTTTGAGATTTGGATTATGATTTACTGATTTCATTTTATTTGTTATTTAATCATGATTTATATCGCATTTCCTTTATTCGAGTTTTTATCTGATTAGTTAAGCTCCCATGGATTTTGGATGAGGTTCCCCTCGATTAAACCTGCATTTTCAACCTATAATGAAATATAGGATCATTATTAGTGTTTTTTACTGGATTTGCGTATCTCTGGTAAAGTCATTGACTGGTTGTTTTATCCTGAAAATAAGCTTTTTTTAGTTGTACTAAGTGTGCTTGATAGTTATAAATCTAGAATCACAATGTCCATGGATTTGACATGTCATGAGAATTCGAGAGTTTCTATGGATGATTCATTTGGTTAATTTTGTGATATGTAGCTAAATGAAAACAATTTTGTCTGATAATAATTAGTTTGAAGTTTATCGAAGTAGTTAGTGACTCATAAGCATGCACTATTTTTCTTTTTTTAATTACATGTCTGGTATTTATTAGCTGATCCATGAACAAAATTATAGATGTGTATTTGTCCTGAAACTTTTTAATGGCTATATTGTTGTAGCGCTACAAGGTTAGACTGAATATATTGCTGACCAAGAGTCTGAAAATCATGACTTAACTTCTTAAGCTTGGAACTATCATTTTGCCTGCAGGTTTTCCAGTGGGATGTATATTGTTATTTTGATTTTTTCATAATTGATATTGCATTCTTATTTTGTTGTATTTATTCTTATTGGTGCTGCAGGTTGCATTACTACCAAGGAGTTGGGAACTGTGATGCGATCACTTGGGCAGAACCCCACTGAGGCAGAACTGCAGGATATGATTAATGAAGTTGATGCTGATGGAAATGGGACCATTGATTTTCCCGAATTCCTTAACCTGATGGCAAGAAAAATGAAAGATACAGACTCTGAGGAGGAGCTTAAAGAGGCATTCAGGGTGTTTGACAAGGATCAGAATGGTTTCATATCTGCAGCCGAGCTGCGCCATGTCATGACAAACCTTGGTGAAAAGCTTACAGATGAGGAAGTTGACGAGATGATCCGCGAGGCCGATGTTGATGGTGATGGGCAGATCAACTACGAGGAGTTCGTCAAAGTCATGATGGCCAAGTAAAGGACCTCTCCAACTATAACCAGGATTCAAAAATGAGGGTTAAAAAAAAGGAAGAAAGGAACAGGGCAGATAAGTTTGCTAAGATATCTATTAATGAATAGGACATCTATGTTTTTATGTACAAGCTTTTGTTGGATGGTTCTCTGTTTCATGTTTGCATTATTTTGTGGACAGGACCTTGGTATTATGCTTGTTTGCTCTGCTTTTTTGTTCAGTAGTGCTGGGTTGTTAGCGTCAATATTTTTATGCTTTGTGTTTTCTTTCGAACAAACTGGAAGATTCGATGTTATTTTTGCTTTTTATGATTGACTAATTTTTTAGGAAATTTGTCAAGGAATTTCTGTGATGGTAAAGCTGATCCTTTTAACCGAGTCTAATTTGGATGGTCATTGAGTTTGACAACACAACTACCCCGAGGTTTAAGATAATTGTAAAGAATGAATCCACCGGTCTAGGTAGAAGTCGGTCCTGCTTTACTTTTTCAACTAACCGAATGACCGATGATGGTTCTACAAGGTTATCTATATATTTGGAACATTATTTAGGGTATTGGTAAGTGAAGGTATTGATATTTCTTTGGATGATTTGTCATAACGTCTCTCTCCTTATGCGAGAAAGGAGCAGTATATCGTATCTCTTGCCAAAAGCATTTGGTTTGGAACTGGTTGGATTATAAGAGTAGAACCCAGAACCTCTGATATTAGTGATTGGATCAGTTGGTGGATAAAACACCGCTGATCTCAATGAAAAAAATCCATCTCTGATGGATGGATATTAGTCCTGTGGTATATTTGGGAACACAGCAATGGAGTATGCTTTAATAGGCGAACTCCTAATTAGAGGCGAATATATTTTATGTTTACTCGGTTTGGTCTAAAATTTTGTTCATATTTGTAAAAGATTAATTCAATCTCATTTTAGTTTTGTTTATATTAGTTTTTTATTTTATTTAAAAAAAATATATTATATATATATATATATATTGTTTTATTTTAATATTTAATAATTTTATAAGTTTTTTATTTATTGAAAATTTTTATATAGTTATCTTATATTTTCTAAATGTGTTTAGATTATAGTAGTATTATATATTTAGTATAAGTTTATTCTTTTAATGTAGTTTAAATTACATAATATATAAAAGTAACATATTATAAAGTATTATAATTTAAAATGGGTTAGGTCAGGTAGGTTTGAGCCTTGATTGTTTAAGTTCAAGTTCAATTCATATTTTAAATGGATTTAATTTTTTTTGTTTAAATTTTTTTTTTCGGACTTAATATTTTTGTTCAAATCTTTTCAAATTTTGAACGGGCTTCAAGCTTGGTTGAGTAACTCAACCCTTGGGACATCAAAAACATTCATGCATACCAACAAGATTTATCAGAGATACGTTGCGGGAATCTACATCCAGATATCAAAACCTGGACACACGAGGGCAGTCTCCGCAAAAACCAGGAAGGAACCTCAGCTCAACCATAATACCTATCCAAGAATATTCGCCCTTCTCGGTCACGATAGAAATACATCCATATTTGGAGCAGCTGCGGCAATTGTTGGGTACTCCCCCCCTCGTTTGCTCCTAACCACATTCTACACAAGACCTTCCAAACTTCACAGCAAATTCCACTTCGCGAGAGCAAATAGTGTGGAAACTCACGACACACTGCATAACAACCTACTGATTATGCCACCAGAACATAAAATGAAGATTTTTCGGGGCCAAATAGCTGTACATTGGAAGGTAGAACTTGTCAGGGCAGATATTCGGACACCCCAACAGGATACCTCTATACTGACGCAAACACATCCACCTTGCATGACGAGCGGCAGCCTCTAAATGCACTAAACTATGGCACTAAAATTATGGTTATGTTTTCTCGATGTCTGCAAAAAGAAAGTGAGTGAGGTAAGTAACTAACTAAAAAGATAATTATATAAGATGTTCAATTGCATTAAGAGACAAATATCGTAGAAGGTTTGAGGTCAGACATTAGATATTAATTGAAGATTTGATGATAAAAATTATTTGTAATTATATCAGTAATTTAGTTAATTATTTTTTTATTATTATTTTAGATTAAAGAAGAATGAAATTACCAACTATAACAATAGTAGAAGATATAATTAGAATATAATTATTGATAAAATTCGGATTCGATTAAGTTTAAAGCTAGACATCTAAGACCACCTCCTACCAATGGTCTGCCATCGACACTTGTTGGGGTGTTCATACTGGGAATATGTTTCACCCACTAAAATGGAATATAGGAGATTAAAATGTAGCACTATCGTTAAGCATATGATTAAATCCACAAATTTCTCTCTTTCCTCTTTTGTTCTAGTTTACATCCACAATTTCCTAAATACAATCTTTGGGTACATTTGGAGATGAAAAAGTTCCAGGGCCGCCTTCAACGTCATTCGGAGTAAGGAGCCATGATCTCACACCCCTCTCTGCATTTTTATACATGAACACTGGTTTACCAATAATTCCTTATCAAATTTGCCACCATAATACTCCAGCATTTGCAATTTAAAGTGAATGAAAAATAGAGAGATGAAAAATTAATAATGTTTACATAAGTATCTGTGGTTCAAGAAAAGTTAAAAATTTTAGTTTTTAAGTAAAAGTGTTTTTAAAAAGCACTCCTTTGAGCTAAAAGTTACTTGTTTGGTACAATTTTACTTCCAAAAATATTTTTAAATCAAAAGTGTTTTTTAAATATCACTAGATAAAGCCGAAAGTACAAATGGAAAAGTCAAAATGCTTCCCAGGTTGCTTATAATTTCAATGGCATAAAAGACACCTATCTCTTGAAATTTTCAATGCAATCTTATTGATTTTTTTGGTGAATCAATGCAATATTATTTTAAGCTTTCACCAAGTCGAGATTTTTTTAAAAACAAAATAATTTTTCCATTATGTTTTCTCCAACTATGAACATATTTTAATAGAGGTAAAAGGATGAAAAAATCTCATTAATTCCATAATTTTCAAAAACCTAATCAGTAAACATATAAGTTTACGTTAAAACCAAATCCTTTTTGGACCTGGTCCTAGACATAATCGCCTGTCTTTGAAACTCTGATAAACCAAAGGCCAACTTTTGTCCTTGCCATTAATTTGGGCTATTTTCTTCACACTCACCTCACACATTTCTTCAACATCATTTTCCCCCAAGAAACTAGGCCACTCCAAACTGGTAATTAAGATTAGAAAGCAAAATGGGTCAACGGCAAAACCATGATTACGATGTGCAGTTGATCGGAAATTTTTTGAGTTTTGCATCGAGGGGAGATAGGGTTGGGCTGAACCAGATGCTGAGGGACGGAATTTCACCGGACGTCCAAGATTATGATCGGAGAACTGCCTTGCATCTCGCCGCCAGTGAAGGTCATGCCCCTATTGTTGAGCTACTTCTCCTTTACAAGGCCAATGTTAACCTCATTGACCGATGGAACCGTACTGTATGCACCCAACTTCGTCGTATTAATATTTACTTTGTTCCATGAGAGCAATCAGAAGTTTAGGGTTTTGATTTCTTTGGTTTTTATTTGTGAAGCCATTAACAGATGCAAGACTTTATGGACATCGAGATATATGCAGAATCCTAGAAGTAAACGGAGGCAAAGACATGGATGATAAAGAATTCATCCATGATCAGCCAACATTGAACGATCAAGCTCCCATGGTAATAATATTCATAACTATTTCAAAAATACAGTTCTTAGGATTCTGTCGATATATGTGTTTTGTTGATTGTTATTGCAGACAGTTCGACATGAACCTGATTCAAATGAAGTAATTGATATCTCAGAACTGAATACAGACAAGTCTTCAGTAATGAATCCACAGGTTACTTAAATAACAAGAAATTCGTGTTTTGTTTTGTTTTGTTTTGTTTTTGGAATGAGGTAATATGGATGAAGAAATGTGGATGGTGATGTTAGGGTGTGTATGGTGAGTCGGAGAAGGTAAAATGGCGTGGAACATGGGTTGTTAAAACAGTGATAAAAAGCCAGATCCAACACCCAGTGAAAATGTATGTATGAATGAATTAAGTTGAATTTTACTTTAATTTAGAAATTGAAGCATGTTATGTTTTAATGTTGGGTTTGGTCAGGATATTGTCTTCCAAGGATAATACACTGTTGCAAGAACTTCGACATCCCAATATCTTACAGTTCCTGGGTTCAATTGTGCAAGGAGAGGAAATGATTTTGATTACTGAATATCTACCCAAAGTAATACCTTTCACTTTAACATTAATTTCCCTGCTTTTATTTTTTTTACTCTTTTTCTTTTTTTAGTTTTGAATTGAAAAACTAATGCATGAAATTTTTAAAACGGAAATTTTTTATTTTTGATGTTTCTATTATACTTAAATTTATGATTTAATCTTTATACTTTAATTTCTAACATAATTTAGTCCTTACATTTTTATAATATTATTAATTAGTCCCTAAAGTCGACTGGCGAGTGACTTCTCATTTCTTATAAGTTTGTTTTTTTTTTTTTTCTTCTTCTTCTTTTACATTATAAGATAATAGTCAAATTTTAATTTTGGTTTCTATACGATGCCGAAACTTGAGATTTAATATATATATATGCTTTATTTTTTAATATAATTTGGTTCCTTTATTTTATAATATTATTAGTTCGTCTAAATAGTTAATATTATTAATTGTTTCAATCAAATGTTGACATCAATTTTTCTTAAAAACATTACAACAACAAAAAAATTATCATGACAAGTTCAAGTGAGCATTTTTAAGATAAAAATCCTAATTAGCATTTTCCACATTATTTCTATTGATGCAATACTATTAAGTGAATACAAAAAAATATATATATTAATTTCAAAATGCCACCCTAGTAAATTCATTTTAGAAGAATGTTAATAGTGATATCAACTGGCTCTAAATTTTTAAATTAAAAGAATAGAGAGATTAAATTCTTAACAATAAAAGTAGGGACTAAATTTCAAATATACAGAGCGTATAGAGATTTAAAGCACATTTTAATCTTCAAAATTTAACACAAATAAGTAATCAGCCTAATGTAAGCGTGGGAATCAAACTAGTAATTAATAAATATCAAATTGAGAACATGAGGTGAAGTAATTATAAATATTTTTAACATTGATAGAGGTGATAATAGTATTTAAGTTTTAACATCCGCATCGGAATAGTACAGGAATCAAGACAAAACATATTAATAGTGAAATGACAGTGGATTTAGTAATATCAAACTCCACTTCACTCCACTCCCATGCTTAGAGATGCTATAATCTAGAGGTCGTCGTATCATGATTAAAAAAATATATATTTATATTTTAAATATATTAAAAGTAAATATTTATATTTATATATACTGTTATTGTTAAGTTTACACAAAAGTTATTTCTTCAATCACATATATCCATATTCAATCCAATTTCGTTTTTCTTAATGGTAAACTTAGGATAATTTGGATCTTATATTGAAAAAGAAAGGTCGTCTTGATTTCCCTACTGCTTTGCGTTATGCACTTGATATTGCTAGGTAACTTTATTTTTCCTTATCTCTATCCTGATTTTTTTTTTTTTTTTTTAAATACTGCTTAAAATTGATGGTATAATTCATTTTTTTTTTTATATTATCTTATATTGAAATATGATAAAAAGTTTCTATATTATAAAATTCCAAAACCTGTCCATAAATTCTTGCTCCAACCACAATAATTTGTATGGGTTCATGTTCTGTTAGTATAAGATTCAAAGTTTGAACTCTCCCCCCTTCGAATGTAATTCTACTATTTCACCTTGCTTAAAAAAATATTTATTTCTTAAATTTGACAATTTTTTTTTCACTTCGATCTCTAAATATTTTTTTGTTCATATTAGTTCATAAATTTGATAAATTTTTCAATTTTGATTCATATGATGCTGTGACACTCTGAAATCGTGTCACGTTATTACTTAATTTTTTTAGAAAAGATTATAATTTTTTCATGTGAGTACCATATCATCACATAAATTAAAATTAAAAAATTGTTAAGTTTAAATACTAATATGAATAAAAAAAAATTCAAAAAAATAAATTTAGTGGCTAAATATTGCTTTTATCTCTAAAAATTAAAAGTCGCACACTATTTTCAACCAATTAAATGTGGGTTTGGATGGACGATACGTTTACTTGAAATTAACGTAAAAACAACCGTGACAATAAAATTAAATATTATAATAATATTATAACGTAAAATAAAAAATAAATTAATCACCCCACTCATCCAAATTCCATTCTAGTTCAATAACACTATTTTATTGTGAATGGCCTGCTTTAATTATTTAAATGTTGTATAGGGGAATGAATTATCTTCACAAGCACAAGCACAAGCCCAAGCCAATAGTGCATAATAATTTGGATCCCAGGTAAGTATTACCCCCTATTTAATTTGGATATTTAACTATTTATATGCTGTAAGAGTAATTAAGACTACTGGGAAGTCAGAAATTAAATTAAGAGTCGGAATTTAATATTTATAAATGATTGAAGGGTAAAAGTGTAATTTTATTATAATATTAATTAATAAATTTATAAATTTTAAAATTGTATGTGAATTTTAGTTTATTGTGTAATTATAGACATAAAATTTTTATTTGATTCAATCTTCACAAATTATTAACATAACATCATTTTATTTCAATATTTTACATATACAAATATTTTTTTTATCCAACATAAAAATAAATTGTTGTATTTGTTTCTTTAAATGTGCATAATTGAATCAATATTAAGATTTTATGTGTACATTTGAAACACAATCAAAGTTTCATGTGTATGATTGTACACCAAATTACACATTAAATCAAAGTTTTTTATCCCAATTTAAAAAAAAAAAAAATTGGTGAATTAGAAGAGGACAAAATCCTAATAGTAACACGACTAATGCAACTAAAACCCATGTCACACTTGGGGCTAAGAGTGTTCAAATTTCAGTTAAAATTGAATTAATCGACCGATCTAATTCGATTAATCGGTCGGTTAACCGTTCTAATTCGGTCGGAAGTCAATTAAAGATTTTTTGAAATCTCGGTTAACGGTTAATTTGATTCAAAATCGAGTAATTAACCGAATTAATCGAACTTAATAAATAATATTATATATTATATGTATTAGGCTATTACTAATTCGGTTAATTCGGTCAAATGAACATTATTAATTTTTTATATGTTTTATACTTGTTTTAAAAAAAAAAACATATAAATTTTTATTAATTCAATTAACCAACCGAATTAACCAAAGTACTTTGGTTCGTTTAAAGGATTGAAAAGTTTGATTAATTCAATTAATACTAATTCGATTTGGATAATTTTTCAACACCCCCTATCTGGAATAGTAAATACATTGACCATCAAATCAATATACGGGTTTAAAAAAATTATTTTGATAAACAACTAATTAGGGTTTCTTTTTGTCTTGTAGAAATTTATTGCAGGATGAAAGTGGGCACCTGAAAATTGGGGAGTACTGGGTTCCAATGCTGTATGAACAAATACAACCAAATCAAGACGCCTGTATGTCCCCCAACTTTCCATCTTTACTTTCATGGCTTTATTTATTGTTTTTCAATAATTTAACCCAATTTTCTCTTTTTCTTCTTCTTCTTCTTCTTCTTCTTTTATTTTATTACCTTTTCACAGCTCAAATAAATGAAAAGTGTGACACCAAAAAAGATGTTCGTGCATTTGGGTTCATACTTTACCAGGTCTGTTCTCAACTATCTTAAAATAATATTAAATTATGTGACATCTACAATATAAATGAATAGAAAATATTATATAAAATCATATTTATCTGTAAAATTATAAATTGAAAAAAAAAATACATTTTTACTATTTATAATATATTAAAATTTTAAAATTAGATCCAAATAAAAATATCTTTCACAAACCATGTGATTAGAAATAAAATAAAATATTCTATCTTAAGCCTAACTCTTAAATATATTTATTTGTAAGATCTTCAACTCTCTTAATGTAATTAGAAAAAAAAAAATGCATTTCCTATTATAATCTGTAGCCCCTCAATTGATAAATCGAACACTAATGTATGCTTAAATATGCTTGAATTTATATACTAATTAATTTGAAAATCGATGGACAAAAATATATAATATTTAAACCAACATATTATGAATTATTAATTGTTTAAACCAATATATTTTCTCTATATATAAATTATTAATTTTTTATGTTTGAAAATATGAGTGTGCCGCAGATGTTAGAAGGAAGACAGGACATCAACTTTGACTATATAAATTTGAATTTTGTTGATTTCGAAATTAAGTTTCCAACAAGCAGATGTCCAAAAGGAATTCAAGAGTAAGAAGTTGTTAATATTTTAAGTTTAAATTACATTAATTTATCTTAATTATTTTTTTAATTGTTAATAATATATTGGTCTTGTAATTTGTAGGCTTATACAAAAATGCACAAGTAATGATCCGCCAGCGTTTTATGCTGTCATTAGAACTTTAGAAGAAGTTTCAGTAAGTACGGGAAAAGCGTGTATTGGACAATATTGTGTCTAAATAATTAAATGTTTAATTACTTGCTTCAAAAAAAATAAAAACAATTCCTTTACCTTCGATGTATGTATTACTCACATTTTATATATTACAAGGCAAGTTTTTATTTTTAATTTTTATGCATAAAAAACGAAATTCTTAAATGTATACATGACATCTATTTATAGGGTTTCAATCATCATAGATTATAGATACAATGAATACGAAGATTAAATCATCTTAAAAACTCAATAGATGTTTTTAGATTTTCCTTGGGTGTAACGTGTTTCATTAAGACCTTATCGAGAAAAACTAAAAGATAAAAAACTTAATGAAGGAAAATAAATACACAAACTCTTATTATAAGTTGTCTCCTTAAAAACCTTTAGTAAGAAAATCTAGTGGGACAGATCTTTGGTTAAAGAAAAAAGAAGATAACGTGTTTTGGTCTCTCCCTACTGACAATTTCACTTAGCATCTCTGAGTTGACGCATTCCAACTCTTTATACTAGCTTTTCAAATGTTTCATTTTTTAATGTCAAAGTAAACCAATCTATCAAATTATCACTAGAATGAAATTGTTGAACTTTTATATCGTTCTTCTTCTCAAGATCATGAGCGATGAATAATTTCAGTAAAATACGTTTTGTTCCATCTCCTTTGATGTATACTCCTTTAAATGAGTAATACATGTTACATCATCTTTGTATAATTGTCATTTTCTTTTAGAGATAAACTGCACATCTTTTGATATGTTAAGACTTATTAGTCTCATGCATTGCAATTATTTTTTCGTGATTTGAAGAGGTAGAAGCTAATATTTATTGAGCGTCATGATATGGTTGTACCACCACATGCAAATAAATATTTTGTTTGAGATCTACCTTTTTGTGGATTTAATAAATATACATCATTTACGAAGTTAACTAATTGAGATTTTCATTTGAATGGAATAACTTCATATCAACTATTCCTCTAAGGTATCTTAGAATATGTTCAAGTAAATTCTAATATCTACACATTGGAGAAAAACTAAATCTTACTAGCAAATTTACATCAAATGTAATATTAGCTCATGTGTTATTTTCAAGATACACTTATGCTCCAATGGAACCATATCATTTCCACAAGGACGAAAAAGATCTTTATTAGCATCTACTAATCTTATGACCATTGGAATGCTTAATGCATGTGCTTTATCCATGTAGAATTTATTTAAGATCTTTTCTATACAAGATGATTGATAGACATTTTTATAATGTGCCAAAAAGATTTCGAAAAACTCGATTCGATTTGCTCTAAACATGTGAGCCACCATTAATATTTTTAGGCCGGATGTGATTAGTCACCTATTGAGTATATTCATTTCAAAATTATTATAAGAAAACCCTAAAAAAAACAAACTTTAGTCATGCTTAACCCTAAAAAATTTCAAACCTTTTTGATATGTGACTGGAGTCCAACCATGGTCATTCGAACATCTTGGGAACGAAAAAAATCCATCGAACAATTGCCTGAGTTCTTTGGAAATCCACCATCTTGCTTGAGCTTGAAGCTAATCCAATAGGATTGAAAGAGCCAAATGTTATGGTTTTCTCTATCATATTAGACTGAGAAATCATAGCGATTGATTTTAAGGGTGTTGTTTCTTCTTCAAACTCGATTTTTCCTATTCATAAGTTGAGGTCATTTACTCGATCACACTCTTTTAGTAAGAATTAAGGGTGAGCAAAACTCGATTTGATTTGAAAAAATAAAATAAAAAAAAAATCGAATTTCGAGTTAGTCGAATCGAGTTATTTGAATTATTCAAGTCAACACGAATAAGAAAATTCGGATTTCGAGTTTGAGTCGAGTTAAATTTTTACAATTCGAATAACTCGAACAATTCAAATAACAGATTATATAAATACCCTTTTGGTTCCTATCAATTTTTAAGATGAACAAATTAATCTTTCTCTTAACAAAAATTAAAAAAAAAAAAAAATCAAAATAATTTTCTTGCCTTTTCTTTAGTGTGACTTTTACTTCACCTTTTGACATTAGTAGAAATGAATTTCACAGTCACAAAAATTGTGGAACTTAAAAATTAGATACCAATAAGAATTTGACGTCACCTATCAATTAGGGTTTAACTTAGTTGAAAGATTACATACACATTATGAGAATGATGAGATTTGAACCCAAATAGCATAATGGTCTTTACAATCAAGTTTACCATTTTTAACCAAAGCTATATTTGATTTTGTATCAATTTTTTTTACATAAAATTTTCACCCAAATCATGAGTACGTCATAATTCAGTGGAGTTTTTATTGCAATAAGATGATTTTTATTTTTTAAACTTTTGATTAAAGTTAAAAGGATCTCTCTATGATTAATCCTAACACTGCCTCAAAAAGGAGAAACCATAGCCTGCTTCACGTCCTCGATGCTCTTTTTACAGAAACAATCGGGAAGTGAATCAAAATGAGTTTTGCATTCATAACCAAAAGTTCTATAAATCAAATAATTAAAGAACAAAAAAGAAGAAAGGAGACGGGGGGGAGTACGTGAAAACTTAAAACATTTGATATTGAGGGCCGAGGGCAGTACAACCTGGTTCGATAGTAAGAACAGCATGACGGGTCATCCTAAGTCTTCCATGAAATGAATCTCGAGTTTTGTAACATCAAAACCGTCTTAAAAAGAATGTATCAATGAAACCAGTTAGGATCGTTAAGATGAAACAAATTAACGAATGAAGGATTTATCTCAATGACTGCGGTGATATGGGATGGGATCACTTGGCCAAAGTGAAAGTGGCCTTGAATTATTCACGTCATTCCCACAACCTGTTTCACTTTGATTCCCATGTGCCGATTCAGAATTGTGGGGGTCGTTGTTACAGAAATCCCTAATGAAAGGGCCGATGATATTACCATCCATCGGAAAGCAGGTTCTAGTTTCTTCATTTCTGAGGTACAGAGAGATGAGAAAGAAAAAAAATAATCTTTGAACTAATTATAGAAATGTCTCTAATTTTAGTCAAAAGTAAATATATGTCAAGCAGTCAATAAGTTAACGTGCTACATCAATTAGAGGTAAGTATTTGATTGAGTCGAGTCGAGTCGAATCGAATCAAGTCAATAAAATTTTGGGTTAATCGAGTTGACGAATCCTGTTTTAATAACCGAACTCAATTTGATCTTTTCCGAATCGAGTCAAGTTAACGAATTTAACTAGTAGACGAAGTAAAATATTATTTAACTGCATAAATAATATAATGGTGTTGTCTTCTAACTTAATAGATAAATATTTGTCAAAACGATGTAGCTTTGCTTTTTCTTATTTGAATTTTCAGATCACTCGAATTGTGTAATTTATATTCGAGTTAAACCGAAAAATTTTATTTTTTATTCCAGTTGATCCGAATAACTTGAACTATTGAATTCAAAATTTTAATTTTTATCGAGTTTTTCAGATCGAATAAGATTTTGTTCACTCCTAACGTCAACAATCTATTAGTAGATTAATAAATTTTTTAATGATAATGACTAATTTGAACAATTATATTAATTAAAGGGATTAAATTGAGAAAAAAATTAAAACGAATTAAAATTTACCTTCGGCAGCCGAATACGGTTTACCTTTCATCTTTCATTAAAATTTAAAAAATAAAAAACCGGAGCAGAGCGGATCGGATGAAACCCGAATTCTAAAAATTTGGTGTCGGGTGCGATAGGACAGTGGACAGTGGACAGTGTCATATAGCCGTCGCCGTAACCTAGTATATAGCTATATAGCAAAACACATCCAATCAGTTCCTTTCATTTCTCTGTGACGAGTGCGAAGCCACAATGGAGAAGGTGGAGGACCAGAATCCCCAGCAAGAAGAAGACCAAGTTGTGAATCCATGGGAAGTATCGGCCAAAGACGGCGGTAAGATCGATTACGATAGGCTCATTGATAAATTCGGCTGCCAAAGGCTAGATCAATCCTTTGTTGACCGCGTCCAACGCCTCACTTCTCGCCCCCCTCACGTCTTCCTTCGCCGTGGCGTTTTCTTTGCCCATCGCGATTTCAATGATATTTTGGATGCCTACGAGCGAGGGCAGAAGTTTTATTTATATACTGGTCGAGGACCTTCTTCTGAAGCTTTGCATTTGGGCCATTTGATTCCTTTCATGTTTACCAAGTAACTTATTTTCCACTTTCTTAATCGCTTATTTCCTATAAATGAAAAAGGAACTGAAATTGTGCAATTAGGTGTAATTTTTATTAACTGAAGGCTCAATCGAACTATGATTCATTTGAATATGTACGTAGAAGTAGTTCATTATTAGTAAGTAATTATTTTTATGAATTTATCTTAGAAGGAGATAAATCAGTAGGAAGCCTGCTCACAGGTTCTAGTAATTGCTCCTAAATGATTGGGTTTAATTGCTTTTGTGGACTTACCGAGAATTAGAAGGAAATAAATTTTGTTTTATGTTTCTGAGTATTGGTCATATACATAATTTTGTTAATTTTGGTCAATGCTTGATGTTTCTTACAGATACCTGCAAGATGCTTTCAAGGTCCCTCTTGTTATACAACTGACTGATGACGAGAAGTGCATGTGGAAAAATCTTTCTGTGGAGGAGAGCCAACGACTCGCCCGTGAGAATGCTAAAGACATCATTGCTTGTGGTTTTGACATATCAAAGACATTCATATTCTCAGACTTTGATTATGTTGGGGGGTATGAAAAACACCAGAGTATATGTTAAGCATTTCTTTCTAACCTTTTCTTGGACTAGCCTTTGGAGGCTAATTATAATTATAGGTTTCTCTTTCTTCTGATTTGGCAGTGCCTTCTATAAAAATATGGTCAAGGTTGCCAAGTGTGTCACATACAACAAGGTGCTATTTGAATTCTTTTCTTTATGACTGGAAGAGCCATTACTTAGTTGTTTGAGTAACTATATTCCTTTTTGGTGATATTTAGGTAGTTGGCATATTTGGGTTCACGGGAGAGGATCATATTGGAAAAGTTAGCTTTCCACCTGTGCAGGTATATTTTTTTGTTCCAGCATTCACCAGTTTGTGATGACTGCACTGCAGTGATGATATCTTTAATTTTTAAGCTTTTTTACTGCTTCTTTTGCTTTAATGCGAGCTTCAGCTGCTGTGTTGGTCTTTTTTAACCTATTTCTGTCAAATATATGCCTGTGTTGATGATTATGCTTATATTCTATTGGTGCAGGCTGTCCCATCGTTTCCCTCTTCATTCCCACATCTATTCTCTGGAAAGGATGATCTACGTTGTCTGATTCCATGTGCAATTGATCAGGTTCAGTGCTTTGTTTAGATTCTTCTATGTTTAATTATACAAGGAAAGCATAGTAACTCTTACTTGAATCTAGTTAACAGTATATGATTGTGTATGTGATAACCGTGGTTTCTGAATGTTAGTTCTTAGTTTTATGTATTGCTCCATGCACTTTGTTATGGGCTCACAATAGCTGTTTATCGTTCCTTTCATTTGTGAAACAGTGACAATTGGTGAAAATTGGATGTTGGGTCTTCTGGCCTTAAAGAAAGCCTTAAGTCAAAGTAATTCTGAAATTTATCAAAATTCATTGTTTAATTGTTTGTTGACAATTGGTGAAAACTAATGACTATCTTAGTTATTTTAAATGTTCATCTCGTCATTCCTTTCCCTTTGAAATCTTTTTTCTAGCTGTGTTTCGTGTGCAGGTATATTTTTCATTTTTTTTTATTTTTTTACTGGTGGTGCACAGGATCCATATTTTAGAATGACAAGAGATGTTGCCCCTCGGATAGGGTATCACAAGCCTGCATTGATTGAATCATTATTCTTCCCTGCTCTCCAGGTATTCTTTGTAGGCATATAAACATTACCAGGATAATTATATACAGATGAATTCATCATAAGTTTGTAGTTGCTAGATAAGATCGATTATTGACAAATGGGTTATTTCCTGTAACAATGTTTTCACGTTATATTATGGCCTATGACTTTGCAATACAAAGTCTATTGTTTGTATGTGGCCAAAGTTTGATATTGTACCCATCTATTTTGTTTTGTATTGCTTTCTTTTGCCTTTTTTCTGTCTTTGATTGTACATAAAAGTTTTTAATGGCTTGTGCAGTTATTTCACAATTTTAACTTTTATGCATAACGTATTTGCTATAACTTCTTTTTATGCATAAAGCAATCTTGACTTGTATTACTTTGAGCTCCTTCATTTGATTATGTATTTTTCTTGATGTTTCATTTGAGATTGGAAACTTAAAAAATGCATGTTGTCTACATTATGGCATTGCATTTGCTGTAAAAAATTTATGTTTCAAATTCTGTAAGCTTATAGTAGAGGGTTTTATTACTAGGAGGCTCTTCATGGAATATGTGTCTGGATATGATCATCAAGTATTTTGATTACCATTCTGTTGTCTTCAAATGGCCTTTATATGAGATAACCTAGACATGAAGTTAGGCATCAGAATATTGAATGTGATGCCACGTTCTTTCTGAAGTGTGCTACATTTGCCTCTATAGATTCATATACTTGTAATCCTTATCTAGTTAAAACAATAGCCACGTAATTTTTTACACATAACTGCAGGGTGAAACGGGGAAAATGTCAGCTAGTGATCCAAATTCTGCAATTTATGTGACTGATTCTGCAAAGGACATCAAATACAAGGTTTGTTCATGAAATTCCTTGTCATTCTGCTTGGCTACTTTCTGATTTTCTCGTGTACTGCTTTCAGAATAGCATGTTAGATTGGATCTATTGGTCCTTCAGATTAAATCTGCTTTTCTTGTCCTTTCTTTCTTGCTTAAGTTTGCTGTGTTATTGCAAATTCTGCATACCACCTTTTTCTTGATTCATTTTCTAGCAATGTTATCTCATATGATAAGTGATAACTATATAGGCTGTTCTTGTTTCAAATATTTTATGACTGAAGGAATCAATTACAAGGGAAGCTTACAGCAATGAGAAATATCAAATAGATTACTATTAATTACTTGCTCCGACTGATCTCTCAACATGCTGTAATTGGCATTTGTCTTTAGGTAAACAAACATGCTTTTACTGGAGGACAAGAAACCATAGAAAAACACAGACAATATGGAGCAAATCTTGAGGTAATGGATTTGTTGTTCCCTTGTTAAAGGTATCAGATAAATTTTTCTTGCTAGTTTGTGCTTCATCTTTTAGGTATTGCATGTTATCAGGAAGGTTTCTCTTTATAATTTTGTTACCATCCAAGGATGGTGATTTTGCTTCCTCATTATATGTATGTATATTAGCTGCCTAGAAAATGCACACACAGACACATATCAATCCAAATCCACATGCTTCCGCACAAACACAGGTCGTTGTTTAGCTTTGCAGAAGTTGTTGGCATTCTGGCTTCCTTCTTTCTTCTGGGCTAGGATTAATGGTTGTGTGTTCGTTAAGCATTTATTCAGAAGCTCACTTAGGATATTGCTTTGCAGAAGATGTTAGCATTTTAGTTTCCTTTGTTTTTTATTTTCTTTTCTTATTTGCTTATTTGCTAGTATGTTGCTAAATACTAAATGATAAACTTTATTTTGATTGAGTGGGCTTCAGGTAGATATCCCAATTAAATATCTTAACTTCTTCCTTGAGGATGATGCTGAACTTGAGCACATAAAGAAGGTAAGTGTGCTGCTTTCAGTGTTTTCATTGTGTCCAATCGTTGCTTTAACTGCCAGGTTCTTTGTTTTTGTTTCTTGGTTCTTTACATTTTACTCATCATCTGCTAGGAGTATGGTGCGGGACGCATGCTTACAGGTGAGGTGAAAAAGCGGCTGACAGAAGTTTTGACTGAACTAGTAGAAAGACATCGAAGGGCTCGAGCAGCAGTAACGGATGAGGTAAGGTTCTTGAAGTACTCCATCGATATATCATGTATTGTCCGATCATCAAAGTCAAGAACTGATGGGGGTCTCTTTTGTTATGCTATTCCAGATGGTGGATGCATTTATGGCTGTGAGACCACTTCCCAATATGTTTGATTGAATTAATAGCAGGCAATGAAAAGAAGTTGGTGAGATGTTTTCCAAAATATCGAGGAAGAACACAAAATTTGGTTATATTTTATTTGTATTCCCTTGCTAGAATTCACTAAATTACTGAGTTTAGCTTTAGGGAAAATGTATTTTGTGGTGCAATTTCTCAACCTCTAGAAAATATAGTGATTTAGTGGGTGTACAATTTTGATTCTGATTATCATTCAGTTGCTTACTGCAAATTTCATCTTAGACTAAGAATTATGGTTATGGATATGGATTATTTTATCATTATTATGAATGTAACACGTTACTTTTAATAATTTCAAGGAGTAAGTCGATTCATTGTGTATTTTTCATTGAATCATACTCTACTGGTCAGTTCATAATTCTGTAACTTGTGGGTGCAAAATGATCGAACATTGCCTTTTGGTTATCTATTTTTTGGCTTTTTAAATCATTAAAAGTGCGTGCGTGTATATATATTAAATTAATTGGTATCCGCTCATCAGTGTGACTTTGAATATTCGGAGATTGATGAATTTATGATTGCGCTAAAGAGACGATTTCTACTTAATACTTTCACAAGCTGAGTTGAGTCATTACTCATTATATATAGGGTAAAATTTATTTCGGATCTATTTTTTTTTTAATTTTTTTAAATTGACTATATGAATATCAAATATATAAAAGCAAATAGTAATAGATCAATATTTTATCAAAATAATAATAATATATATATATATATAAATAGTAAAAAAGATTTTTAAATATTTTTCTCACAATTTATAATAATCGATTAAAATAAAAAAAAAATCATTGAAAAGTCTAAATTGATGAAACCAAAGAATTTTCAAGCAAAATCATAAAAAGAAAAACAAAAACAAAAAGCGGATAAATAAGGTGAATTGGGTTCACAAACAGAGGATCTATTTAGTAAAAAAAAAAAAAAAAAAGAGGGAGGGCGGAGCAAAAATAAAGCCAGGGCGATGAGTGTTGTATAAGAAGCATTTAAAACTAAGAGGGAAAGAAGTAGAGAGAAGTTGTTGGTTTGAGGGAGGCTTACAATTCCAAAAACATCACATGCATGGTAGTCCAAGACAGGCTGCCTAGGGAAAACAGAACTCTGAAATGGGGTGGTCAGTTTGATACGAGTCCAAGGCATGGTGAGAATTCTGGTGGCATAAATCTTGAGCCCAACTAAGTTTTAAAGCTGAGAACCACGGTTATAAGGGCTTCTTGAAATACTCCCGTTTATTATGTTTGGCAAGAGAGATTGCATAGGATGTCGTCAACCTCCTTTATTTTTTGGTGAATTACAATAACCGGACAAAACCCGAACAGCAAAAGCTCACCCTCCTTCCAAAAGGGATGTACAAGCTAGGTTATCATGTTGCAGGTCTTTTGTTAATGTTTCATCTTCTTTAATTAGTTAATGGGGTCTGGATGTAGGGTCTCAGAGCTGGTGTGACTACTTTTTCTTTTTCCTTATTATAGCAAACTCTGTATAGTGTATTAAGAAATGTTCGAATTTCATGGTTGAATTGTAATGTTCACTTATCCAAAACAAATCTTATACAGTATATAATAGAAGTGAGGGATATAAAAAGATATTTGAACAAAAGTAAAGCAAAGTTGATGACCATTGACGATGAAAGAAGCTATTTTGAAGTTGAAAATGCAGATGAAAATATAAATGTATTTGAGAAATTTTATATAAATACCATATAAACACAAAAAAAAAAGAAAAAAATTATTTTTTAAAGATAAATTATGTTTAAAATGATCCTGAACAAAATGATATCTAAATTCATCTGAATCTAAAAACCATTTTTTCAAATCTATTATTGTGAAATATTTTTTTTATTAACATCATTATATGATATTGCCACATATGACATTCTTGCTGCTAGTGCTACAATATTGCATTCTAATGGTTACGGCAAAGGTACCGATGCGTGAAAAATTCCCATGTTTAGGTTAAAAATTTTAAATATCAATCAAATAAAACAAAATAGTTATTAATGCTTATATTAAAATATGCTTCAAATTCATGTTTAAATTTTGATCCTTACTTTATTTTTAAAAAAATAATATTTATTTATTGAATTTAAAAAATCAAATCTAACAATTAATACCATTAAAATTACAACATTATTTTTTTGTTACATAACTACTTAGCACTTCTTTTTAAAAAAAATTACACCAACAAATTTAATATGTTTAATAGTTAATCTTGAATCTTAAAATCTAAAAAATATTGAATTCAATTCGACCTGGTGAATCAAATGTTTTCGAAAATTACAACTAATTGTTTTCTTAAAAAAGTATAAACTAATAGCACAATACATTGCACTCCAAAAAAAAAAAAAAGGTAAATTCAAACTTTAAAGATGAGATTTTTTAAAAAAAAACAACCACAAACCCCAAATAGTAAATCAAACATGTAAAATAAATAAAAAAGGAAAATAATGCTATGGATGATCTAAATTCACAATTCTTTTAAAATTAAAAGCAACAAATTTAAAAAGAAAATATTTTAAAAATAATACACTTACATTTTTTTTCATAAAAATGCTTCTTTTTTTAAAATTAATGATGTAAAAAAAAATATCGATCCAATTTCTCAAGACTTCTTAACATCCAAACATCTTTTGCTCGTGACATAGATGCTACTAATGGAATAAAATAAAAATTGCATTAGCTATCAAATATCATTACCGAGTTGATTTCTACACAAAATGGTACAAAACTTCTGAGTCCTCGAAAACTTATTCCACCATGGAATCCACTGAAGCAGCTTCAATCCCAGCCTTTGAACTACTACCCTTCTTTTTCCCTGTTGTACAATGAGGTTGAAAATCAAACTAAAACTCAACCCAAAACTAACATCATAAACCAAAGAATAATGCATTGCAGTGACTAGGCTATTCATGCTCCAACACATGCCTCGAATCCAGGTAACATGACAAGTGAGAATGGTGCATGTGAGAGGATGAGGTTACCTTTTCGTTTAATGTGTTTGAGCTTCAAGTTCTTCTTCATGGGGAACGTTGTTGGCACTTTGATGGCGGCATCTTGGGATGTGCCTCCATCTCCAGTTGTACCTGTTTTTTAGGATCACATTATAATTATAATGCAAACCACATATAATCAACCAATCTATTTAACTGGCCTTTACATAGAATGAATGTTGTTTAACTTGCAATTACTTTTACTACAATTATACAATCAAAACACAAAGTTTATGTAAGGATCCATGTTTTTGAGGATCAGAATTGTGAGGGACTCACTGCATGATAATTGCAGGGTATACTTAAAACTTATATTAATATATCAAACAGCTTTTATAATATACCTTATAAGCTTATAAATTTAATTTGTTTTTGAGTTTATCAATCAGCATTCAGCACCTAACAGCTAACCCAAATTAGTGAAATTCCAAACCTTCAGCAGTAATTACAGTTTTTGAAGTACAAAACAGACATGAAATCAACCACTAAAAAAAAGGAAAGAAAAATCCAAACCTTCAGCAGCCACCATTTCCACATCTTCCATAGTCACCAAACCCTTCTCTATAACCTCCTTTTGCTCCTATCATTCATAACAAAATAATAATAATAATAATAATAAACCAAATATTTATTTTTAAAGAAAAACCCATAAAAATCCATTAAACAAATAACCCATCAAATATAGCAAAAGAGAAAAAGAAGAGCGATTTTCGATGGGAAGACATTAAAATAAAGCAATCATACCCTGCGCCATTTTTTGAGAAGCTTGCGTTTGCGTTTTCCAGAGACGGAGAGTGATTGGGATTTGTTCTTTAGCTTCTTAGATGCAGGGTCACCATGAATTGATCTTTTTCTGTCCGCTCTTTGGGCTCTCTTCTGCTTCTGAACCACATTGAAACACTTTGCCATTCTTTTCTCTCTTTTTTTCCCTGTCTACCAAAACCCTAAAACTCGGTTCTTCTTCTAGTTTAATAAATTTATTTAAAGGGGATTGTAGTAAGATTTATGTTAGGCCCACTCCTATATTTATATTTTGTGAATTGTCTTGGTTTGGGCTCTTAGGCCCACCACTTCCTCAGAACTCTTATCACTAAACCTGTCCAAAAATTGTAGGTGAAAGTGGAAAAAAAAAATATATATATATATATTCAGGGGGTTTAGGATTATTATACAAAATGGATAATTCTTTCTTTTCTTAAGATAGTAGTTTTCAGAAGGGCAGACATCCCCAATATCACTAAATTATTTAAAGTTTACGTTTTGATCACTTAACTTTAAAAAGTTACAAATTTGTAATAAAATCACTCAAAAGTTTTCATTTAAGTCATTAGGCTATTAAAATTATTGTTGTATGGCAACAATTGAAAGCTCTCTCCTCCTCCTTTACAATTTAATTTTTTCATGAAATAATTTTGAACATCACACATTCGCGAACCAAAATCCAAACAACTCTCTTCTCCAATCCCCATCTCTAATTATCAAATTGACTTGAATCTAAGGTATGCTTTTCTACTTGTCAATGGGTACTAGTCCATCATATCGATCGTCAAATAACCAAACTTTTAAAAACATTTTGTAATTTCTTGAAACTAAATGACCAAAACATAAATTTACTAATAATTTAATCACCTAATATGTATTTTACCTTTTTCAAAAAGTTATTTATACATTTTCTTTTTTTGTTTTAATATTGAATCATAGTTGTCTTTCGTAGTTTCACTGGATTGGCTGGGGATACCAAATTCCGTCCAGAAATTATAATTAATATAAATTATTCCTCATTCTTAACTCAGGAGTCTAAGAAAATTATGATTAGTACAGCACAAATGCTAATACTCTGCAGTTAAACTATACTATACTATACGGCCTAAAACTATAACCATTCTATCAGAGGACTTCATTCCCAATTTATTGGGATTGAATCAAATGCTGGACTATCATTTTCTATGCACTTTATACCCCGGAACATAAACTAAAGCATCAAAATGTGGATTAATATTTTGAACAAATATCAGATGATTTCAAACTTATTTGGCAACATCCAAATATCAAGTTGTTAGTTTGCAGTTTCTTGCATTTAAAAAATATGCCCAAAAGCTATCCTTTGAGACGAATACAACCCATATTTATTCATAAAAAACAAAAGTCAAACATCCGTCCCACAGCTTGCAACGTCAAAAGATTACTACTCAGCCTTGGTTGGTTGCCATGATTGGTACCTTGTCCAGTCTCTCTGACCCGGATTAAGTGCATGTCCTTTAGAATGGTAGATAAACTCATTCCCCTTACCAGATAAGTTCTCCTTGTGCTCCGCCCCGTACCTCTTGGGTTTTAGCATCAAAAGCTGCAATACCAAAATATGTAAATGTTTTCAGCACATGCTCGGTCTTACATTTTGTAATGCAAACTTAGTCAAAGCGAGACTTGCCTCATCACCAGTATGGTCGGTTATGAAGTGAAGCCAACCATGCCATTCCGGTGGTACCTGAGAAGCATCATATCGATCCTTTTTCGCATATTCAACCCACCTGTGTCTTCCTACAAATGCCATAAATGGTATGCATCGGTAATAAACATAAATTAGAGATGACAACATCTTGTTACATACATTCATAGAGATGGTGTTTATTGCTTGCATATAGTTGACCATTACAAGCATATACATCCATATGCAATGCAAGCATGCAAGACAAGACAAGGAAATATGAAAACCAATATAATCTCAAGAATACAGCTGAAAGGACCACCTTGTAGATTTCAAGTATTTAAAGGCTCAAGAAAGCAGATTTTAAATCATCCAAATTTCCTTCTAGCATTTTCAACATATGCTTCATATAAAACAGAGAGGAATCTAACCAGCTTGTGTGTCTCCGAGTTTCTCATAATACTTATTGCCGAATTTATCAACACCCACAACTGTTGCCCCTATGTTGTGGATTTTGGTTTGCCTGGACCAACCAATCAAATTTCCATCAAAAGATGAAATAAATAATAATGATGAGAGTATACCCAAAATAAATTCAGACTCATGGATACTTAGATATAAGAAAATGATATATACAACTCCTGAGGCTTGAAGAACTGGACGAATAAAAGATATCCTTCTATTGTAAATATATAAATGGTAAAATTGAAAACCTGGAAAAAAAAACAGCAACTAATCTACAGGGATGATTGTCAAGACCATATAAGTGAATGAATGAAGGTCCCTATTTACTCCAGCTTGACAACTTCCTGGAACCAATGGGAGATATCTAGACTAGATAGCCATCCCTTACAATTGTACATTGCGATAATCATTTGCTACCATAAAGGTTTAAGAAAGAAATTGTCATAAAGGACTAACAAGCAACAAAATTGCATATGCCATTCATGCCTCACTGATTACAACTCAAAAGCAATGCTTCTTGACTTGCATTGCAGCAAACAAACATGTCTTATGAGACCAGCAAATCAAAGAGATAAATTAGAATTCTATGAGCTGTTTACGAAAATGCCATGCCTAATTCAATATTTCATTCTTAAGATGACTCTAGAGTCTAGACAGAAAAAAGTGACACTAAGGTTGATGTGAAGAACAAGGAAGAAGACAATCTGTCCAACTTAAAGATAATGAAACTCCAACAGAAGAAGAAGAATGCTAGTTACAATGCCAGTATAGACATGGCCAACATAAACGTAGTTGTGCAAAGGCGACATAAGATTTAACTTTCAAGGAAAGACCATGGCAAGATGTTTCTAAATACAGCACGTCTAACTCAATAGAAGAGCCCAAGAGTTATAGTTCAAATCTTTGTGGTGGGACAAACAGAATTGATCTAATTTCTTGAGGCTTCATGGGATGGATGAAAGCAACTTTTCTTTCAAGTCGTATTACGTATAGTAAGGTTTATATGAAGAAAGATGAACAAGTCAATGTGCCCAACATAAATGTCATATGCGTATGCAAAGGCAACCTAAGTTGTTAGTTTCAATGAAAGACCACCAAAGCAAATGTCTCTGAATGCAACATACCAAACTCATAGAGGAACAAAAGTGTTTCAGCTCATGTATTTGAGGAAGGAAGTTGGAATTTATCTAATTTCTTGAGGCTTTACGGGATGAAAACATCATTTCCTTACATCTGAAGTCAGACAAAGTACAGAAGGTTCAAGAGCTGACACTGGAAAGTGCTGCAAACATTTTTTATCATTCTCACAAGGTTCTGAAATGCCAAGGGACATTATCACTTTTAAGAGTCTGGACTTGATAGCATTTACTCATAACTGATGAAACGGAACATCATAGTTCAAAGCCAGCAAAAAAACATTCTTTCATGCCATCGAAAAAAGATTCACTAAAAATGCCCATACCACTCGTCAGCATTCAAAACTTCTTCAGAAAAATTCATTTCATCCCATAATATGTTATGTAGGTAACATGGATTAGACCCATGAAAGTTGGGATTTAAATACTAATGTTTCTAAATACTTAGGAGCTAAAAGAAAATTATTCACATGGTTTATCAGTGAATCAGTTTCTAATTATAAAATCACTTCCCCCTTTTACTTTCCCAGCAGCCATTGAATATCCATGCAAGCTGTAGATTTAAAATCTTTAAATCAGAAACATCTCACTGAAGCTGGATAATATTCCTAGCTTCCATTATTTCTCCCCAAATCAAGCGGATTTGCATCCAAGTCTCTAGTTCTTCTTGGTTAACTTAAATTTAAAGGATAGTTAAAGTTTCTCTTTTTCTATTTATCCAAATCTCGTGAAAATAAAGTAAAATAAAAATAATCGGATTGCTAAATCCAACAAATATTCCAGTCGGATTCTATTGATTCTAATTAAAATTTATTGAAATTTCAATTTCAGTAACCTCGTAATTCCATTTTTTTTTTAAAGAAATGATAAATTTCCAATTAAGAAAAAAGGAGCTGGAAATTATTAAGAGAGAGAATTAGACGCACAGAAGGTTTCCATCGAAGAAGCATTTCCTGAAGGAAAGGAAAGGGAAAAACATCAGTAAATAAGGTGGGTTATCCATTTTTTGAATCGAAGAATCAATAGAAATTAGAAGAAATCGAAAAAACAAAAGAAAGGAAGAGAGTGGAACTACGAACGTGAAGCCTTCATCCTTGAGCTCCCTTAAGAAAGTGCGGAGACCCCTCTCACGGATCGCCTGCAACGCGTTCTTCACCACCGTCGTCGCCATCGCCAGACCTCTCTCGTCTTTCGGATCTCCAATAATGACCTTTTTTATTTTTTTATTTTTATGGACTTTAGGTTTAAATGATATTTTTTATTTTTAAAGGGTTAATATAGGCTTTGGACCCTGAGTTTAGCATTAATGTTCAATTTGGTACTTAAGCTTTTCTTTTCTCAATTAAATATATGAATTTGGCCTTCAATTCGGTACTCAGATTTTCCAATTTGATACTCGAGTTTTTTTCCCAATTAAGTTCCTGACTTTGACTTCAATATTCAATTTGATATTTGAGATTTTTTTCTTAGTCCCGACTAGGTACGTGTGTTTTTTCTTACTAGAGCACACATGTCAAACATTTATTAGCAACATGATGTTATTTGATATGGGTATCAAATTAAACATTGAAACCAAACTTAAATACTAAATTAGGATAAAAAAAAACTTAGATACAAATTGAATATTAAACCAAACTAAATACCAAATGATATATCAACCCTTTTAAAAAAAATTTCATATATAAATTAGTATATATTATAAAAATATCTATTTATATTATATTTAAGCTTCTTACTAAATCGTAAAGCAAGTTAAATTGCATATAAATTCATTATAATGTCACGAGTTTACTGGACATTAACTCAATTGAAAAATGACTAAACTACTCTTTTATATGCAAAGTAAGTAATATAATTATGAGGATGTTTGTCTTTTTATATTTATACAAAAATCAGTAACATTTATAATATATTTAAGCTCCTAGATTGAATTGGAGTGATGAGTCAACATGACATCAGCACAATTGAAAAATTATTAAAATATCATTTTATATACGAAGCAAGTTATATTTTGTTCTAACTTTTTAAACTTTTTATTAATTTTTTGGTAATTTTTTATTTCAATAAATAAATATTCATAGCATAAGATTTTTTTTATTTAAATAATGCTATTTTTTTGGAATAAGGATACCTTATTTTTCTTTCTGTATTTTTTGTATCCATTTTACAATTCATGCTTAAAATATATGACTATCTTTCACAATAATATTATCTCCAAAATTTAAATTTGCGTTATACCTCATGAGGAATATCCAAATTATGTAACAAAATATGTTTTATCATTTTAAAAATCAAATGCATTTTAAATCCTAACCCCTTTACATTACAAAATGATATCACATAGAGATCTTGACACGGATTAATATCGTGGCGAAACCAAATTCATTAACTCGATTATTATTGAACTTCAATACCTATAAATATCGAAATCTAATTAAATACAACTGCACTAAATCTTAACCCTTAATTTTTTTTTTTCACAAAACCTTGAACTATTATTCCTACTTACATCTTGAACTCCTATCAAATTCTACAATTTTGACTCGTTGATTTTATTAAGTTTGATTTAATAAGCTTTTTATATTATAATATTTAACGATAAAAGTAATAAATCATTCTTAATTCATTTGATGGGAAACTTATTAAAAATTTCATAAAGTGTTTTCAAGAATTTAAAAAAATGTTTGCTTAAAATAAGTTGATATGTTTTTAGTTTTAAAGGATCTTTAATCATATTAAGATCCATCTCCCGCAAATTAATCTTAAAGATCAACCCCTCATCATGTTGAAATTGAACACGAAGAAGGGCAGGGGATCAATCCTCATGGCCAAAAGCTATCTTCACAATACATGAGTCTTCAATGACAATTTTGTGAAGTCTAACCATTATGAACGACTACATAGAATAATGATCATAGCTAAACTATAAATAATTTACAAAAAAGTTGAAGAGAACACTCATTTCTGTCATCTTTCTTAGTAGATATACATTAGTGTAATGTTGGACATATTTAATACAAGTTTTATTCTGTCCTAACCTTTACAAAAATATAATAAATTATAAATATCATACATTTTATCTTCGAAAGATATCCATTCAAGGTAATGAATTGGAATCCTTAACCAATGGATTTAAGAGAGAGGACATGAGTAAATTAAGGTGAAGTGTGAATGAATATTTATTTTTTCTCTTTTAGCTGGAAAAACATGTACACAAATTCACCCATTTCTAGAATCTTCCAACTATTTAAAAAATGGTGTTCTATTAAAATTGAAAGAGTAAGATACCAGTAATTTTAGTTTTTCATTATTAAATTTTGTTTAGATTATAATACATTGAATATAAATTCCTTGGCTATTTCTTAACATGTTGAAGATTAAGCTCTCTTAAAATTATATGTTCCGTAACTTTTTCCTTAAAATAGAATAACAAGATAAAATAATAATAATAATAATAATAAATCATATTTATAAAGATGGAAACCAAAAGATTTAAAATTTATTTTAAGTATGAATTTTTTTGTTTGTTTTTGTTTTTTTTTGTTTTGTGAATTCAAACCGACGTCAATTCATTAAAATAATAAAAAATGATTTTTTAATTTTTACATATTTTTGTTTTCATCTTTAAAATCCGTTCTCCACAATCTTCTAACAAATCATAGAATACAGTAATAATAATAAAAATAAAACAGAGAGCTATCGAAACATTCGGCTAAACTAATCAACTGCCTTGGAAAAGAAAGAAGTTCATTTAGAACAATTTCTTCCTATGCTTTCTTTTTTTCCTAAAGAAAATTCACGTGAATATCAGAAAATACAAAATAAGCTCTCTATGTCTATATATTTTACATTTAGAAATCATCAAGAACATTCCCTCCCCTCCCCTCCCCTCCCCTCCCCTTCCCTTCCCTCCACCAAAGTCTAGGCACTGAAAACAAACATTCACAGCAACGGACAAAACGATGCCTATGGAGTGCAACTTATGTACTTTGACTCCATAACTACAAAATTACTATGCAAATGCCGAATCCTTCATCGACTCTTGCATTTCTAACCTCGAAATTTCTTATATTGCCTTCTGCACTAATTGCTTAAGATTTTCAAAGATTTCTATGAATAGGGGAAATATCGCGCGCACCTTGTGATGTAACTGGCTGCTCTCTTATGCGAGACAAGAGCATCGAGACTTGCTCGGTGGCAATATCCAACCTCTCCTTTGACTTGGCGGATTCGGTTACAAGGGTTGATACCATACTCTGCAACAGTTGAATCCGCTCTGTATGATCACTTGAAGAACTTTGGAGAAGCTTTGCGGATAATGTGCTGATCCTTCTCCACCGTAAGGGAAGATATCTGTCTGGAATCTGAAAGCAATTTCCTGTCGAGAGAACTCGAAGGGCATGGCGGCAAAGAATTCCAGAGAACTCAAACTGATGGCAGCTGCAACTTATAATGCCTTCTCGTGGAACCCAATACACTTTCCGGCCTCCTTGGAGTTTTGTATGATGTCTTACAAGGAAGCCATCATCCATCTGAAATGATGCATAGTGAGCAGCTAAAACTAGTTGCTCTTGAAGCTTGGAGAAGGCAAAAGGAGTGAGGACAGAGGCAGCATGAGATTCCATAGGAGCTCCAGTTTTTAGGCAAATATTTTGAAGATTTTGCTGCATTGTCTGTTGTTCTGCTGCTTGATCTTTAAAATCCACAGCAACAGCAACCTAATTGATAAAGTTATATCAACAAGGGAAGCAAAATCATGCTACATGATAGCTGATAATACAAAGAATGAAGAATGGCCGAATCACCTTTGCGAACGACATTGTTGATGCATTACAACCAAAAACAAGTACAACAATCAACAAAAGGAAAATACTTGTCAAGATAAATGCAGATTCCAGATAGAAGCCAATTTCCAACCCCATCATGATAATGGTGGTGTGGAGATCATAAGAAAATGAAATTTAGTTGATCAGCACGAGGTTCAAGTTTATACATTAATTGGCAGATATTGTCTTCCAAAACCAATATTAGACTGGAAAGATTTGACTCCCATCAACTGATAAAAGCATGGTTCAATAAACTTGTCAGGCTTTGGCACAAAGAAACCTTAATCCTAACTGCTGAATCAGGCATAACTTCAGATATAAGGCAAGTTGATCAAACCGTAGCATCTAATCAAGGCTCTAGAGATCAGGATGTAGAATTATTAAAGTTTAATCATGTAGATGAACTGTAACAATAAAGAAAGTATAACTTCCAAAAGGAGCTCTTACAAAATTCATTGCCTTTCTAGACATCTTGAAAAATCCTCTACTACAATTTTTTTCTTCGGTTAAAACTGCATAGCCATAAAAGTGGAATAAACAAAGTTTCAGGTGATAATGCAGATGTTGAATGGATGACATTATCATGTTTCAAAAAGCAACAGTTTTACGATTCAGTGTACAGGATTCAGGATACACAGTGGAGGGGCATTAAAATCCAACTTCCTACGTTGATGAAAGAAGCAATGCCACGCAACTCTACAAATAAAAGTTTGTACAAGCCTAAATTCTGTACTTAGTATCATAGAATCTTCTTATTCTGATATCCTAAAACAATCAATTTCTTTCTTATACCTCGAATGAGGACCAGAAAATGAAAATTCCAGATGCATGTGCTTCAGGAATCATGAGTCAAGAGATTCAATAAAGAACTAACAATTGGGTTTGAAGGAAATTACAGATAGAGAGAACATACTTGTTCCACAAATTGCGCAAGCCGAGTCTGTGCACTTAAAAACCTTTGAATGAAAGAATTGATGGCCTTTGAGTGGCCAGTTGTAGTCATTCCTGCAAAGAAATGACTTCTCAAGTATGGCAAAGCCCATAGCGTACTTAGTGCAAGCAAGTTGGTAATATGCCTGTTAGTGTGTAACCCGAAAAAGTCGACCATGTCCCTCCAGCCTAATTCAAAATCCTCAATTGACTCTAAATTGTAGAGTCGATAAAACTCAGCTTTCCACTCGTTGTAACGTTCCCCCAAAACTGCATTAAACCAGGATGGAAACTTTGCCACAATCATCCATATGCAGAGTGCATGTTTAGTTGTAGGCATTTCAATGGCTATGGCTTCTTTCAGACACATATTTTGGTCAGTTAATATCGTCTGCGGTGCCTTGCCATTCATGAATCCTAAGAAAGCCTGTCAGAGAAGAGAAAAAATAAGAAGACACTGATTTAGCAAGCCCCTAAAACACCATAAAGAAGAAAGGGAGAAATAGGGGGAAAAGAGATGAACAGTAGCAAATTTGAGAACCACAACATTATAAGGATAAAGACAGAGTGTGTGCATGTGTGTCTGTGTGTATTAATCTTCTGTATAAGGGAAACCTTCCATTCAAAATTATGTTCCTGCATCCTTCTTTTCACCACCCCATCCTGATTTAGCAGGAATTGACCATTTATTATAAATCAGATAGATTTATGCTAAAATTGACCTAGTATTTTGCAGTTTCAATAAAGCATATGAACTCACTAAAACATTTATACATAGATTCTTTTTCCACGCTCCCAACCGAGGAACCCTGTACAATTACAAAGATTGTTAAAAATGTCTTCATCTTTGTGTAAACCTACCAGCTCCCTATTAGTCCATCCCATACACTAAATTATCATTTGAATGAATCATTGTTTCCCTCCTTCCCTCATTTCTTTTCCACATTTGCGTTCAGCAATGTCACAAGAAGCACAAAGGACAGAAAATTGACAGCCATAGCTATACCATATGACAGACTGAGAAAAGCTATATAATATTACATTGCATTGTATAATATAATATAATCATATCATATTACCTTTAAAGCCCATGAAAATGACCTTGAATTTTCTTCTCGTAAAAGAGCACACCCAAAAAAGCAAGGCATCCCATAATTATTCACTCCAACCCATATCCCAAGTGGCAAGTCAAATGCAGTCAAACGATGAGTCGTGTCAAACACCACAGCATCACCATAGATTTCATATGACTGGACTGATGATGCATATGACCAGGCAATGTTGTCTAACCTGTTGTTTGAATCAAGTGTATACTCAAATTTGAAGTTGGGATCCTTATCCTTATTGTTTCTACACATTCTTAATAAATCTATGCTTTCATCTTCTTGATCTGATTTCCTGAATGACTGAATCAAATTTCTCACATCCTTCTCAGTGAAGGGCAGATATCCTGGCTCCACACACTTCTCAAGTTCCATCAGCCTCATCATTTGCTGTACCGAGATTCCTGTTTTGGAAAACATAAGGATTCGGTTCTTATCTGCCTCTGAGATAGTTCGATATGCAGGAAGGAACCGAACTTGATTTGGTTCCAAAAGTTCATGATTGTGGTGGTTCACAAAACCTGTGACACGCCATTCTGTAGGTCCTAAGTCTGTTACTTTGCTTATCCGCAAGTAAGCTTGACATCCACATCGGGACGATTTTCTGTTTCTTTGTGGTTTACTATCATTTAAGGTTTTAACAGGTGTATTGCCAGCACGGTGACAGACAAAATAACGTCTTGTAAGTCCTTTTCCAACCCCGTCTTTTCCTTCTGTACGATGACGACGGATTGAAAAGCCACATCCCTTTGCATATTCACTATAAAATTCATAAGCCGCATCATGAGTTGCAAATCTTTGCCCAATATATGGAATGGAATCAGCAGTGGTTTCCAGAGAAAGTCGGGTTTCATCAGGTGATTCCTCTGTGCTACTTGTTTCATCTAAAGACAAGGATCGTTGATCTGAAGGATCATCATACATGACCAACATCTGTCCAGCATCTTCAGACATCATTTTTCCTGACTAACCTAGTTTAGGTCAAACTAAGATCATGCATCCAGCACGAAAAGGAAGAAAATGAAATTCCGTAAACCAACGTAATCTGTATATACAATTTAATAACACATCAAAATTACGATGATATAAAGAAACTGAAACTATCAAAGAATGTTGATTGGTTTAAAAATAAATCACAATCATCTTCACTAAAATCCCAAATGAAGCATGAACAAAGACCACTTGATACCCAATTTCCCAAACGCAAGCATTAACACTTCACATTTCACAAAATGGAATATTCTCGAGTGTCTATCAGCACTGACCTTATCGAACCAATCCCTCTCATCTAAAATTCCATCTTCCTGAACAACAAAAATCTACATTAAGCTGATGACCCATTTAGACAATCAAATCAGAATTCATGAAAGATATAATCAAGTTATGCAATGAAAAAACTGGGAATATGTGCAAATACCCAATAATAATAAGCAACATTAAAGAAGATCTTCAATAGGCTCAAAAGATTGACTCAATAATTCCAAGCTATACACGTTATATGAATATCATAAAGTTCAATAAGCTATGAATTGAAATTCATGTAAAAATAGGAAACAGAAACATGTAGTGAAAAAAGTTGAGAGAAATAAAATCTGGGTCATCCAAAAGTAACTTAGAAATCGAAGAAATGAAAAACGAATTTACCTATTTGACCAAGAAGTGTGGGTTTGTAGGAGAGGAAGAAGCTGAGAAAGAGGAAATATATATAAATAAATAAAAAAGTATTATTGATACTATCAGTAAAACGAGGAAAGAAGAAAATGATAGTAGGAGAGAAAAGAAAGGAAAGGAAAGGAAAGGAAATGGAGGGAAGAAACTAAAATGAGAGAAATTGCTGCAGTGGAGAGGCAGAGAGGAAGATGGCGTTTGGCTGAAGGTGGGTCGACGAGAAAACAGAAGTGGAAAATTATGTGAGGATAAATGAGAGAAACAAACGGCGTCGCTGCCAGTTGTTGAAATTAAAATCTATAGATAAATAATTAAAATTTTCAAAAGAAATTAAATTAAACTAGAAATTCATCTAGAGCCGTGGTTAAAGCATCTTTTGTTGACACTTTAATCATCAAAATTCAAACCTCTCTCGCTTTGTAAAAAGAAAATAGAATAACCATTGAAAATAGTTAATAATAATCAATAATATTAAATTAAAAATAGATTAAATTGTGAATAAAATAAAATTTAAATATAAAAATATATCAAATTAAAAATACTAAATAAATACAAATAAACATCATCGTGTCTTTGATTCAAATCTCATTATAGATAAATTTTTATTTTTTATAAAAATATAAAAGTAAAAAACACTTACATAATCATGTGTTTATTTAAATTAATTTTTATAGAATTTATATAAAATATTAAAAGATAAAAACACACTCAAAATAATCTATTTTTTTAATATATTGGTATGATTACATGGTAATATTTGTTCATACTTTCTTAACCCTTTAACAAGACACACACCTTACACACACAAGTTATTGAATCCGGGAACATCATCCTCTTTTTCATTAGAACCATTCTTTGAGTTCTAATCTATCTATCTACTTATATATATATATAACATGAGTTTGGAGAATTTTTAAATCGACAAGAATATCCTTGAATGTTCATTTAATTATTAAATTAATATTAATAAGTTTTTTTTAAAAAAATAGTAGAGTTTTTATGGTTAAAGTATCAGGCAAGCTGCTATACCTAAGGGTGGATTGCATTTCGACTTCTTTACTGAAAAAATAGGCAAAATAACCCTTATATATTTTGAAACTTGCAAATTAGTCCATCCGTTAAATTTTATCTATTAAATAATTACGCAAAATGTTAATTTAAATTAGCAAAGTTGAGCTGGCTTCCTCAACATGACACAATTAAGGATTATGTGCGAGGGTTCAGTCTCATGCTCCAAATTTTCGATTTGAGTGAGAAGGAGGTATTTTTCTCCTTTATAGATGAGTTGAAGCCATGGGTGAAGTAAGAGTTGCAATGTCGAGGAGTCCAGAAACTTACCAAAGCTATGACGGTAGCGAAGTCCTCAATTAAACTTGTTCTGGGGTAAGACAAGTTCAAGCCTTCCAAGCCCAATGGGAAAGCCAATGGTGGGGAAGATGAAGAAGGAAATGGCGAGTATGACAACAATAATAGTGGCAACAGTGGCAATGGGAAGTCATGAAACGGGAAGTGGAAAACTAATAATAACCGAATGAGAAGGGGAGTAAGATAAAATGCTTCCTTTTGTGACGGTCTGCATATGGTAAGGAACCGTCCGAAGAGATCCTTGCCTTTTGCCATCGAAGGGGATAATGAGCTAGAAGAAGTGCACATGAAGCTTGGTTCAATTGTGAGTGGTGTCGAAGATAAGAAGGCCAAGGAAAATAAGAAGAAGCTAATGGAATGTTTCTTGTATTGTGGTCTGCATAGGTTGCAAAACTGTCCAGAGCGATCTAAGCTATCCACGATTAGTAAAGGAGAAAAAGTGGAGCCCGGTCAGAGTAAGGCTTCAAAGCTTGGGTCAATAATACTCACTCTTCCAATGAGGAATAATAGGCAGGTAGGGTTGATGTTTGTGGACATCAACTTCGCAGGTCTGAGAAGGAGTACTCTTGTTGATAAAGAGGCATCAAACTTAGATGATCTTAATTAGAAAATCAACTAAGAAGATCGAGATGGTAAATTCCAAAGAGGTTCCAACTCTAAGAGTAGTATGAGGAGTGGAGCTACAAATCAACGAGTGGAAGGACAAGGAAGATTTCGAGGTAACCCACTTAGATGATTACGACCTTGTTCTTGGCTTGAACTTCCTTGACAGGATTAAGACATGTCTTTTTCCTTTTGCCGATTGTATTAATATATTTGATGATTTGTAACCATGATGTGTTATGCTGGTAAATTAAGACATGAGGGTTGGGACCAAGGTATTGTCGGTAATCCAGCTAGTCGAAAATGTTCATGGTGGCAAGAACATTGACTCGGTAGATTGGAGTGTTAAGAAATTTCCTTGGAAATGCTAGTAGGGTATAAAATTGATATGATGCCAGTTGAGTCATCAGTGAGGCCACCACCTACGAGAGAGATAGGTTGTGCATGGACTTTAGGGGTAAAGTGATTATGCAAACTGGGCAATTGAGACGAGTAAATGTTGTGAGTGAGGTATGTCTCAAACACTTTAGTAGTATTTTTCATTCTGAATTGTTGGCTTGGCAAGGACACAAAGGGCCTTTTCAAAGTTCTGAAGTAGGTAAGTCAAGAGGCTTACAAACCAGAGTTAGTAGAAATACTTAAGGTTAACCCGATGTTCAATGTGGGCATGCTAAAGCCTATTCGTGAAGATTAAAAGGATTCCAATCGAGGCAAGCCATAATGTAGGGAAGTAAGAGCGGAGGACTCTTGCAAACGATATGTACTAAATAGGAGCAAAACGGTTCGAGTTAGGAGACGACATAATTCGAGGTAAGTGTTTCGAGGGGCGAGACTACATGATAGAGAAGCTAGTTAGGAATCGATCGAGGCATCGAGAAAGTTATGAGGTGGGTCAAATTGGTGTCATTCCGAAGACGTAACGAGAGTGTTGTGAGAATGGGTAGGGTAGAATGTGAGGGACTGCAGTTTAAAGCCCATGACCATTGCACAAAGAACGTCTCGTAAAGGTTAATCTATTAAATGAGGCTCATTTGACCTGCTTAAACTAGTTCAATTCAAAGAATAAGTGATGAAGCCCATCTACTTGAAACATTGGTGGCCCAGCAAAGCACTTATGGAAAATTAGGGCTACCTTGGCAAATGGGGAAAGTAATTTTAGAATATTTATAATATGATAAGATTTTGATTTTTGTAATCTTAGGGATTATGTAAATCCCTTATTTGTAGATATGCTTCTATTTCATCCGTCGACGTAAAGCTAGTTGTACTGTTGGATTTAGGGGAGCTCAACTATAAATAGATGGACTCCTCCTTATTTGTAATCATCTATTGTATTCCATTCTTTAGTAGTGAATATTAATTGAGAGCATTTTCTCAAATATTTTGTGGGCATTGCTTTTTTGAGCTTTCTTTTGTCTTTGAGTTATTTCTGCTATATTTTCGATGCCTTAGAGAAATTTTGTGAGAAATCTCACTTTGCGAGAGTTTGGATAACTTAAGTGCTTTTTAAGCGAAGAAATCGCCTAAGGCCGCATGGATTGCGAAACGAAAGTTCTAGCCTCATGAAAGGAGTGGGCACTTCTGCAAGCATTGCAAAAAAAAAAAAGAAAAAGAAAAATAAGAGGGACAACAAATTGACTACACAAATTGGATTCCCTACAAGGATTAGCTCAATGAGATGAATCTGTTAGAAAAAACCGTTTAAGAACAACGAAAATTAGTATAGCGAAATTTTTAAAATTTCCCCTAAAACCAATCAATTATAATGATATTTATAACAATAAAATTATTACACGAATTATACCTATGTTTTCAAAAAGCTAAAAATCAATCGTGAAGCAACAATTGACATATACATAGCACACAAAGAAACAATGCTTACATGAACAAATATGACAATAAGCTTATTGATGCAAACACTAAATGAAACAGAAATATAATATAAAGAGTAAAATGGATAATACAAGTTTTGATTAGTTTTTCTTTTTAACATTAATTTTATTAAAGATTTTTATCATATATATATATATTTTATAGAATGTTTAGAATTATTCATAGCTTTCCCTCAACTTTTAAATAAGAGAATAATGCACTTTAGCACACTTAAATAGAGGTGAGCATTCGATCGAATCGAATCGAATGAAAAATTTTCGAGTTAATCGAGTTTTCAAATCCTACTTCATCATTCTAACTCGATTTGAAATTTTTACGAATTGAGTCGAGTGAGATAGAATTCGAATCGAATATATTTGTTCGAGTTAAATTAAAAAAAATAATTTGGTGTTGTTTAATTTTATGTAATTTTTTAAAAATATTTTTATTTAAAGTTTTTAAACATGATTATACAACGAAAAATTAAAATAAATAAGTGAAAAATTCAAGTAAACAATGACAACATAACAAAATTATAATAAAAAAATAAGCAAAAGTTCAAGTAAACAACATAAATCCAAGTAACAACAATAACGCAACAAAATTATAAAAAAACATAAGCAAAAGTTCAAAATACAGTTAAAACCTACATGACAATACCATTCCAAACAACAAAACAAAAAATAAAAACAATACAACAAAAGTCAAATAAACGAACAATAATAACACAAAACCATTGTAGAATAGTTTAAGCTTCTTTTTTTTTTGAGGGTTTTAATTTAAGGTTTTTTTTAGGAAGAAAAAATAGATTTTGGGTTTACAAAGTTAATATCTTCAAATTTTTTTTTCAAATAAAAACTAAATAAGTACACTTATCATCATAATAATAAATAAAAATGAACAATAAATTTAGACACAAAAATGAATTGTTTATGAGTGTTATTTAGGAATAAAATTATATTTGGGTTTAGTTTATGAGTGTTTTTAAGAATGAAATTATATTTGGGTTTAAAAATATTTGGGTTTAGTTTGTTGATAGGTTTTAAATATTAGGGGAAAAAATTGGGTAACATAAATGGTTTGGGTTTTGAGGGAAAATGGGTATAGTAAATTGGGTCTGGATATTGGGTTTGGGTAATATAAATTTAAAATTAAAAATAATATAGTTTTATTCGGTTTATTCGAATTATTCGAATTCGAAAATTCAACTCGATTCGAACTCGAAATTCGAAAAAAAAATTCAACTCGATTCGTTTAACTCAAATAACTCGATTCGAATAATTCGAAATTCGAAAATTTTTTCGAATTTTTTGATTCGAATCGAGTTTTACTCACCCCTAATAAAACTTAAAATTCGTACTTTGTATTTTATTTTCAATTCTATACTTTTTTTTGGTAAATAATTCTATACTATTATATATATATATATGCGGGTGAATATTTGATATATAGTGTATTTTTTTTATTTTACAAACAATTTTTTTTTTAAATATAATTTTACAAACAATTTTAAAAAATTGGTATGTGTTTTTTTTCTTTAAACTATATATTTTTAATAATTTACTAAACATGACACTTCTCAACCTCCTAATCTACTTATGAAGTTAAAAACTTTACTAATAGTGTAACAAATATTTTTCCATATATAATTAATTTTTTTTGTATTTTTTAATATTTTACTATTATTATTTAATTAATTTAATTAGTTTAATCACTTTTCAAAATAATTGAAAAATTTGTATTTCATAATGAAACTACTACTTGCTCCTTTAATATACAATTTTCTACTACTTAAATAATAGTTAATTTTTAAAATAAAATTAAAAAAAATATTTTTATTAACACACAATTATTCATGCATAAAATGCAGAGTTGAAACTAGAAATTTTTTTAGTAGGCCAAAATTAAATGGTATATATTATAAAAATGTAATTTCACTATTTTAATATATATCTTTTGATGATTTTAAGGGATTAGATCAAATTTTTATTATTTTTAAGAAGGTCAACGTGTAATTTTACTTTTGTTAATTTAAAATTTTATAAAATTTAAAAAAACCTAAATGAAAAATTGTCCATTATTGGGGCGAGGCCTTACCAGCAAAACCAGCCCCTCTTAGCTATGCTCATGATAAAATGGCATAATAATATTTTTGGCCCTCCAATTTTACAAAAAAAGGTATAATTCTAAAAAAAAAAACTCTAAATGTTTGGGACCTTTTGGTTTTGTGGCTTTAATCTCTTTTTTATTGACACCTTTAAAGTTACGATTTTTTCATAAATCAACTCAATTTTAATGATAAACGTGAGTTGATCGTTAATCAAATTACAGATCAATATAATTATAGGTCAAAACCCATTTTAACTCTTCATTCAATTTTTCGTCTCTTTCAATTATTGAATTTATATTTTTGTCAAATCACCCCAAAAGATTATCATGTCAATGACATGTTTGCATTTAATTAATATTTTTAATTTAAAAATATAATTTTTAATTTTTAAAATAGATTTTTTATTATCTTTGAATTTTTAAAATTTTAAAATATACTGTCTTGAGTGCAATATCAAAAAAAAAAAAAAAACCTCTTTCATTTATGTTTAGGTTGATTTTACAAAAGCATAAATTCAAGAATTAAAAAAGATAAATAATTAGAATGAACCCTTTTTTATAAAATTAGAGAAGGTAAAAAATCCGTATGTAAGATTAAACTCTGAAAAGAACTGAAGATATTAATATTACCAATCTCTTACAACAAGGAAGAAGGAGGGGCCACAGTCTACGTGGAGTAGAGTGATTGGTAAAGATGACAACCATTGCGTCAAAGCAAATGTAATCTAATGTGGGAAAAGAAAACAAAAAGCAATTTGCAAGTGCTATAAATAAATGAAATAAACATACAAACAGTCTCAATTTTTGTTGTTCTGATAAAATTTATTATTAATTTATAGTTTAATCTCTCCTCGTCGAGAAAAGAATTGTCGGTTCCCTCGAAATCCCTGGAGAAGTTTATCTCAACTCGGTACTGATTTTTACTCCCTTTGTTTTTATATCACTTCTTATTATATAGTAATTATCGATTTTGGAAGTTCCTGGTTTGATTGTTTGGTTGGGGAGGAAAAAGGAATTTCAGGGAAAATCATTTGATTTTTTTCTTTTTCTTTTGTTTTGATTCAAAATAGGGATTTTTATTTTTAAAGCATGACACTTTGTTTGAATGAGTAAAGTTCTATTCTTTTGGATACAGAGTATATACATTTTATGATAATTTTAATTACTTTTTTTTTCTTTTTTTAGCCTCAATTAATCTCACTGCTTATGCCTTATATTTTTGTTTTATTACAAATTAGATGCTTTGCTTTATCTTTACCTCTTATTAGATAGAAATTATTGATTTCGGAAGTTCCTGGATTTGATTCTTCGGTCGCGGAAGGAAGGAATTTTCATGGAAAACCGTTGACTTTTTTTCCTTTCGTTTTGTTTTTACTGAAAAACGGATTACTCTTTGAGCATGATGCTATGTTTGAACTAGTAAAGTTCCAATTTTTTTTGGTACAGAGTACGTAATTTTTATGGTAAATTTGCTTTTCTTTTTATAATTTCATTTGTTCTTGGTGCTTATGCCTTAAGTTGTTGTTTTATTACCAATTAAATGCTCTAAAGGAGTAAGGAGACTCGATTAAGAAGATATTGTGGTGTGGTAATCAGGTAGAGCAAAATGATGAGGCTGCGAACATATGCTGGTCTCAGTTTGGTCACAACACTGGCAGTTATATATCATGCATTCAACAGCAGAGGCCAGTTTTATCCTGCTATGGTTTATTTATCAACCTCTAAGATCAGCTTGGTGTTGCTTCTCAACATGGGCCTTGTAGTTATGTGTATCTTATGGCAATTAACCAAACGGTTATTCCTTGGGACTCTTCGAGAAGCTGAGGTTGAGCGGTTGAATGAGCAATCATGGAGAGAGGTCATGGAGATCCTCTTTGCAATCACCATCTTTCGGCAGGAATTCTCCGTTCCATTTCTTGCGATGGTTACTGCTCTATTGTTAATCAAGGCTTTGCATTGGTTGGCGCAGAAGAGGGTTGAGTACATTGAAACAACCCCTTCCGTCCCGAAGTTAGCCCATTTTCGGATAGTTTCATTTCTGGGTTTTCTTCTTCTGCTTGATTCTCTGTTTTTATACAGTTCTATCAAGTTTCTGATCCAAACACGACAAGCTTCAGTTTCCATCTTCTTTGCATTTGAGTAAGTTATTTAACACCTTTTCTTCGTTTTGTGATTATCAGTTGAAGTTTGCTAAATTCATTTGTGCTTGTCATGTTTTATGGTTCATCACTCAAAACGATAATGTATTTAACTTGTCCTGAGTGTTATAGATTATTAAAATGGATTGGCAAGGATGATCTCAGTGCTTGAAGTGGTTGATTTTCTTTTGTGATTTTAATTATTGTTTGGGATCTTTGATTTTTAGGAGCATGATTAAGGATTAAAAATTTTTGTATGTTAGCAAGGACTTGCTAGACTATAAAGAGATAAGAAAGGACCTCCTTAAATATGTCGTTTATGTTGGAAATTAAACGATAAATGAAGTTGACAGTGTAAAAGTCCAACCACCGATCAAATTATTAAAGTTCTTTGAATAAATAAAGAAAGGCTTGTTACAAATCCAGCTATTCTTTGTTGTAGTGCAATTTACATAAAGTAGACTCGTTTGACCCTCCCCTTTATTTCTTTTAAGTGCTGTATGTGCATATCACATTTTCTAGTTTATCTGTTTTTGCTTGGACTCATATTTGCTTTTTTGGGTTGTAGGTACATGATACTGGCAACAACAACAGTGTCAACTTTTGTAAAATATGTTTTCTATGTGAGTGACATGCTTATGGAAGGGCAATGGGAGAAAAAAGCTGTATATACCTTCTACTTGGAGCTCATCCGAGACTTGCTTCACTTGTCTATGTATTTGTGCTTCTTTCTTGTGATTTTCATGTAAGTAAGCCATTTATTTTTTACTTTCTGCCTTGATCACATAGATGATTATATTATTCTTGTGCAAATATAATTTTTTGATTGTTGGATAGTGTTCTAGGCATGAGGTTCTCTAGAACTTTTTGGCTCACTTGAAGGGAAGTCTTAATGCATGTTGAAGCAATTTTAAGCATGCTCTAAAATTTTCTGGTCAGTTTTTTTTAGATAGAATCTACACTTCGTTTTAGGAGTCTTTTTTCGTGATTTAGATACCCTTCAGTTATTTGGATATCTTATAATTAGATTTTGAACTTGAAAGGTGGCATTATGCACGTGGTTTTATCTAAATTTAAAAATGCATTGGGCTGATTTGACATCAAACTAGGCTCAAATTCTGATAGTGAATTACATTTTTTGAGATTGTATTTACTGGTTCTAAACTTGCCCTGTTGGTTGGGGAAACAAAGCAATCTCTATCCCATTAGATTTTGCATGGTGTCTAGAATAGCTTTAGACGAGACATTCATCATACTACAGGCCTAGTTTTATAGCTGCTTTGAGATGAGAGTCAGGTAGAATATAACTTTTAGGACGTCAGTGGAGCTGGGCGGGGGCAGATAATTTCAAATCCACCACCTGTCCACTGTAGACATTCAATAAGTGTGTGACATATAAACGTGGAAGAATGATCTATGACTATCTCAAATATTTAAGTGTTTATTGTATGATGCATCATTACATTTTTATCCTTTTAAAAGTTAAATGCGTAAGGGTAAAATAGTAATTTTAAAATATCAAGGCTGGGCTGCGCAAGCAAATACCAGAACTGCTTCTTACCTGCTTTAAAAAACTGCCTCTCCCCACCCAGCCTCCACCGTTAATAAAAGGAAAAAAAAAACCTCTCCAATCAGAGCGGATCAATTTGAAGTCTATCAGATGGTTCGGGCTTTGCAATCCCTAAATTTAAGCAATTGGGTAATCTCCAATTGGTACAAATATATCCAGTTCTTTTTTTCTGCTTTTCCATCATGAACTTTTTGATATATGAATGGGGTAGTGCTAAAACTTGGTTTGGCTTCAATTACACTTGGTTGTCATAACAAAGAAATCGGTTTCTGATCCTAAAACTTCTAATGTGGTTGCGGTGAGAACCAAGACTGAGCTGCAGGTATTGAGATGCCTTGCAGTTGCCACTTGTTTAATGGAAAGCTTTATAGGGCACTGCAAGGTCTTTAAGGGATAATTCATAATCAAATTGTGGATATGGAAGGATAAATGTGATAAAAAATAGAGTTTTTTTTAAGGAAAAAAGGGATCCTGTTGTCTTCACCAAAGCCTCCAATCTCTTAGTTATATCTTATAGATTAAATCATTGCATGTTTCTTGATTTTAATTGGTGTGTGCAGGAATTATGGTGTACCTCTGCACCTAATACGGGAGCTTTATGAGACATTTAGGAATTTTAAAATTCGTGTTGCTGATTACTTGCGGTATAGAAAGATCACCTCAAATATGAATGATAGATTCCCGGATGCAACCCCTGAAGAACTCTCCGCGTGAGTCAGATAGTATTTGTTTACGAACTCTTTTTTTTTTTTTTTTTTTGTTTATATCTTTCAATTGCATTGTGTTTTTTTATTCTTGATTTTTATTTCTTAACTGCTTAATGATTGGAGGAACAGAAGTGATGCAACTTGTATTATATGTCGTGAAGAGATGATCTCAGCAAAGAAGTTAATTTGTGGACATCTTTTTCATGTTCACTGCCTCCGGTCATGGCTGGAGAGGCAGCATACCTGTCCAACTTGCAGAGCACTGGTTGTACCACCTGAAAACGGAACAAGTTCATCTGGAGGGCAACATGGAACTTGGTCAGGTGTTCCTCGACCAGGTAATCTTATTGTAACATCGTCTATGATAAAATGAACTCTCTTCTTTGAGCATTTTTATTTTGTTGACAAATCTAAACTGGTGTATGCCAACTGTTTGTTCTGTTATTTGGTTTTGAGATAATATGGATCATGCATGAATAAATTGCCCGACTTTCTGAAAGTTGCTTTTTTCTAGTATCAGGTAAAGCTAACTTTCGGGCCTTTAAAATTTTCAATCGATTATCACTAGTTCAAAATTAAGTTTTTTTAATTGCTATTATTTATGCTTTGTTGTACTGTGCCTAAGCAAGCTAAGGCATCTTCCTACTGAAATAATGTGTGAAATGTCCATAGGTGTTACCTATACTTTGAGGCATGCACCATAGTGTGGTGTATTACTTGAAGGCTTTTCCTCCCCAAACCTGTCTTGAATGTTCTTTCCTTGTTTGTTCTTTTGGTCTCAAATTTTTTGGGGATAACCAGTTCCCCATCCCAGTTATTAAATTCATACACATGATTTATCCCATATAAAAGCTTGTAAGCTGATTTGCTTGCAAAGAATTTGGAATGTTGACATTAAGTATTACTTTGTTCGGCTGTGGTATTGCTTCTCTTACAAATTTGCAGCTAATCAATCTGACTTCATAGTATGAAAAAGGGGCTAATTACTTAAAGTGGGAACAGGGTCCAGCACGAGTTCAGCTACACAAGGTCCTGGTGTTGAGATGGCCACTGATAATTTGACCCCTCATCAGGCGAGGCTGCAGGCTGCTGCTGCTGCTGCAGCATCAATATATGAGAAATCCTACGTCTATCCTTCTGCAAACACATTAGTTTGGTAGGTAGTTTATGCTTGTAATTTTGCACATCTGTCAATGACATTGGCAGCTTCCCCATTTTGCCACCTTTATGATCTCACCTTTTTTCCTTTTGATTTTTAATCACATGCTGTTATTGCAATTTAAAAGAACTGCAAATACGAGGACCAGATAAATGAATTAGGAATGTGCCATTGAGACCTAATTTTCTTGGCTTTTGTTTGTACAGAAGTTTTCTGTGTGTCTGTGACCATTATTGAAGTGGCAACACTCTTCTCTAGTTGCTTTCAAACTTAATTATGAAACCATAAATATAATCATTTGAATTGAGGCCTATTACATAAGCTGGGAACTGAAATTGTCTACTACCAAGAGAAGGGGGGAACATTTCAAACACATGCAGGTTACGGAGCATGTTGAAATTGAGTACTAGTTTTCAAAAGCTAATAAGTAGTTCATTGGTTTAGAGGCCTCCCTAGATCTTCGTATGCCCACATATCTGCTGCTTTCTAATTCTTATAATGAGGCATTTTTTTACATGATCAGATCTAGTTCAAAGTGCGGTAGCATTGATTTGCTAAACCTAACTGGTACTACCATTTACATGTTACAATTTTGTGGTATATGCAGGTCTCCAGGAAACGCTGTACTTCCAGGGTCTTATGTGCCATTGGCCGACACCATGAAGGTGGAACATAGTGGGGAAAGCACATCCATTGGACAGCAACAGTTTGCCATTCCTGGTGGACAGGCAAACTTGCCCTTTCCACAATTCCCAAACTGTGTTTTTGTTCCTTTCCAGTTACCTGCTGCCAATGGAAACTCAGGAGGAGGATCAGGGAGTAATCAGAATAGTTCAGATTCCCAGTTGGAGGCTCAGAAGAAGATTATTGAACAGCAGATTGAGGTATCTTTTGTGTAGTTTACTAGTACTATTTTTACTTTCTCTATGTAATTGCGTGTTAAAAAATTTTAGAGAACATTCTCTTATTTCTTGCGCCCTACCAAAGGGTCTACTCACTTTGGCTAGCTTGGGGCTTTAGTAGACTATGTATACGTCCATAAATTTTGGATCAAGGTGACAGACTTGGAGTGCCATGGCTTACATGGGACAGCCACCTTCTAGTTGCACTAGGATTGAGAGCTTCCATTTGTTTGTTCTTTCCTCCATATAGAGCCTCATCTTTTCTGATCAAAATATTTTGACATTTAACACTAAAATTACAAGTGAACTCAAACTGTTCCACTTTATCACTTCAGTTTTTATCATTTATTTTCCTTCATAGGTACTGCAACGTCAGCTTCAACTCTTGCAGATGCACAAGCCAAAAACTGAGGAAAGCTCGGACATTGGTCTCACAACCTCATCAGATAGTAAAGGAAAGGGTGTTGCATCTTCTTCTTCTGAAGAGTAAACAGGGTACATAGTTCTTGCTCTACTCTAGCTTATTTGAATTCATGTAGTGACCTTAACCTAACACACACAGATTATTACATACTTCAGAAATTTATTCATAACTTTTAGTGCCATGTTACTTATTTCCTTTAAAAAAATATATATCTTTTGAGCTTACCACATCGTCTTGACCTTTTCTTTGACATCACAAAATCATTTTATGACAGTCATTATCATTTATCAAATATTGTAAGGGAAAAAACTGTTAGATTTTAAAAGAAAAATAATTTTTAATTTATTGAAGTCCCGGGAAAAAAATGACCCCATCATCATCTGTTGATGTCTGTTGACCAGGCAGGTGATGTGGCTGGTACAGGCATGGATTCCTGTCAAAATATAAGGAATTTGTTTTCGAAGTGTGCTTGTCTGTGTAACTAGGTTTTAGAGGGAAACTAGTGACAAAAATTTATCATAATTTCAGCAGCGCTTTACTTTTAGTTACCTCCTATAAACAGTAACTAACTGTAGCATAAAATAGCAGATCAGGTATTGAATTGCATAATCTGAGGTAGTAATATAGCTGGTCAAGAATTCTTATAATTGCATATAACATTAGAGAAAGGAGCTTGTTAGCTCCAGATCAGAGAATTTTACCGTAGTCAGTAGCTGTTACTAGAACTTGTAGCGAGTGTTAGATATGAATATAATATTTCTACGATATCGATGTTTGAGTATGTGCCGGACACGGTTACTAAACTTTGATATATGGAAAAATAAAACAAAGAGCTCAAAGGACAGTACTTAATTCATACTTACAGAACCAATAATGATCTCTTGAAATCAAATCCGTAGGCAAGTCATCCTTGGCTATCAAACCAAGGCTCCTTTCTTCATGTGAAAGGCTTTTATGAGTAGGGATACTTTATATGATATTGTTTTATAGTCTTTACAATAACATAAAGGCCATAAATTCTCAAACTATTATGAAACATGAAAAGAATAATGAGACCCACTTCCATGTCAATTCGACAACAGCTTCTTTGCCCTCCCATTTCTTAAATATAATAATATATTTGGACAAAAATTTCCTCTTGATGGAATGGAAAGCTTTTTATGAAAGCAGAAAGACCAAATTAAAATGGCCCACCATATTTTGAATTCAATGAATGTAACTATCCTGATCTACTCTGCTCACAGGTTTTTGAAAAGGGAATATTAGGGTTCAACGTGGAATGGTGTGTTGGGGCAGAGAGAGAGAGAGAGAGAGAGAATAGGGGAAGAAGAAACACATACGCCCTTCTCGACGGAATATTTTTGTGGAATAATATTCCATCTGCAAAAAAAGTATAAAGTCTTTAAACATGTAATTATTTTCTTTTATGGATATCGACGAGTACCCCTCTTCTTAGAGATTTGTCGACGTGAAGTTTGGTGGAAGACATGCTTAAAGAGTAGACATCAACGCTGTCTTTGACAAACCTGATATGCGTAGCCATGTCAAATGGAACAATTTTTCAAACAATTTTCCTTTAACAGCCAAAAATGAAGAAGAAAGAAGTCAGAACATATTCTTCCATTGCCAATAATTTCAAGGGTCTGAGTTCATAAGAATCGTTATTAGTTTCAGGTAAAACGTAAAAAGGACAACGTAATGAACACGCCTCTAATATTTGCATTAGACATAGACTTGATCATGGGTCGGGTCATTTGATTTGACTCGAAGATCCGTTCGAAAAATGGGAGGGTTTAGATAAAAATATAGGTTCGAAAAATAAATTTGGACAAAAAGTGAGGTTTATTTTTTAAATTGGTCGGGTCTCGGGTAAGTTTTTTGACTTGGGTTTGACCCGAATAAATTAGTCATTTTTAATAAAAAATTATATTATTGTTTTGGTATTGGTTTTTTTATTGTTTTGGTTGTTTTTGCTGTTTTGGTATTGTTTTTTACTGTTTTGATTTTTTTATTGTTTTGATTGCTGTTTTGGTGGTGTTTTTTTACTGTTTTGACGTTGTTATTTTTGTTGCTGTTTTTGTTGTTATTGTTATTGTTATTTTTGTTATTGTTTTTGTTGCTATTGTTATTGTTATTTTTGTTACTGTTTTTGTTGTTTTTTTTGTTTTTTTTTTGTTGTTTTGTTGCTATTTTTGTTACAGTTTTGATTGTTATTTTGGTTGTTTGGATGTTATTTTTATGTTTTTTACTATTATTTTGTGTTTTTTAATATTATTTGAATATTGTAGAATTTATGTTTTATTGCAAATTATTATTATTATTTTATTTGTAACTATTTTATTATTTTATTTGTAACTATCTTAATATGAATTTTTTTTTTATGTATTTTAAATTTGTTTATTTTTTAATGTTTGTTTTAATGTTTTTAAGTTTATTTGATATATTATATATTTTTTAAATTTGTTGTATATAATAAAATAATCAAAAAAAATAATATGAGTCAGATCGAGCTCGGGTTTGACTTTTATAATTTGGGTTGGGCTTGGACAAAATTTTAAATCTATTTTTCAGGTCGAGTTTAGGTTTAGCAATTGGGCTTAAAGTTAGTTGAAGCCTGGTTCGAACTGAACCGACTCACAATCAACTCTAAATAAATAGCATCAAACTTAAAATATATTTTTTATGGCTTAATGCTTATTTTTGACCCTTATATTATATACGAATTCTCAGTTTGGTACCTCAAAATTTTTTGGTGTCACTTTTGTACTATCATTCTGTCCATTATTTTTCTTAAAAATCATCTTGGCCCATCAAATGCTTTAAAAATATGATATATTTTTTAATAAAAGTATACTTATTTTTATAATATTTAAAATTAAAAAATTTAAAAAAATTTGAGATTTTTTAAAATATTATTTTAGAATTTAAAAGAATGTATAAATTTATTAAAAATGGACTTTAGAATGAATTTGTACACATGCATGTTCAGGTTTTTAAATTTTGTAATTGCTATGTTTTTGGAAATTATAGAAGAAATGTATAAAACTATTAAAAAAATTAAACCATAATGAACATGGGTAAATGTACATTTGGGTTCATCTTAGATGAGATAAGCCTGTATGTAGACTTGTTTAGGTTGATTTTGGATTTTTTAAAATAATTATATAAAATTTTTATAATTCCATTTTTTTTTATTTTTAGTGTTTTTGAAGAATTTTATGATTTTTTTTAAATATATTTGGTGTTTTTGCATAATTATATATATATTTTTTATCATTTTAAAGAATAAATCATGATTTTTCAGTTTTTAGAATTTTACATCTTTTACATTTTTTGGTTTTTTTAATTAATTTTATCTTTATGATATCTTTAGAATTTTAAAGAAATGTTGACTTTTTGTGACATGTTACTTAATGATTTTTGTAAAGGAAATGCTACCTGAAAGATAAGCAAACTAATAGTATAATTAGGATTGGATAAAATTTGATTCAATTTGAAAAAATAAAAAAAAATATAAATTTCGAATTAATCAAATCGAGTGATTTGAATTTTTTTAGTTAACTTGAATAAGTAAGTTGAGTTCGAGTCTAGTTGATTTTACAATTCGAATAACTCGAATAATATGAAAAACATATAGATGTAAATCCTCTTTTGGTCTCTATAAATTTTGAAAATAAACAAATTGTTCTCTCAACAAAAATTATAAAAAAAATTAAAATAATTTTTAAAAATTCCAAAATTTATATTTAAAAAATATATAAAAAATTTAAAAAATATTATAAAAATTATATAAAAGAAGTTAAAAAAATTAATTTTTTTCTAAAATAATAATTTTTGGATCTAAATAAGTTAATTAATGATTTAAGTTTATTATATTATAGTATCTTATATATTTTTTTTTCTTATTTTGATTTGAAAAAAATTCAAATATATATGATTTCAAATTTATCTTTTCTAACATTAAATTGAGTTAAGATTCAATCAACTATTGTTAAATTTTTTTAAAAGTAATAAATTTATATTATAGTTATAGCTCAAAGTAAAATTAAATATTTACTATAATTTTATTAGTTACCAACTATTTGTGAATAAATTATTATTATGTGTTAAGGCAAATAAGAAGAGAGTGGAGAGGATGATGATTTACACCGTGGAGAGGAAGTGTTTATTTGAAGAGTTGAGTTTCTAATGGAAGGTTAGATTGAGTATTAGTATTTGAGAGAGTCTTGATTTCTGAAAGGTATGATAGTTTTATGTAGTGGCGTAATCAGAAAATATTTTTTTGAAGAAAAGTAGAATTAAATTATATATTTTTATGATAGTGTTTTCGAATAAGCATGAGTAATCGAATGAAATAAAGCGATTCGATAAAACTCCATACTTAAAACTAACATCATATAAATCAAATGGGACATTGTAGAATAGATTAAACCTCTCTTAATATCTTTTTGAGCAAAGGTTAACACCGTTATTATACTCATTAAATATATTAAATTCGTTATATAAGGTATAACTATAAAAAGAGAAAGAAAGCGGAGTACAAGAAAAATTCTCGCAGCTACTATAATAACAACATGTATAAATAATTTCATCATTTAAATAATTTAAATCTTATAATTTTTAACAAATTAAATTAAATTTTTATTATTTTTAAAAAGATCATAATATAAATTTATCATTGTTAATTTAAAATTTTATAAATTATAAAAATTAAAAATTTATCATTTTAAAAATGTCATACCTCCTGAATACCTAATATGATGGTTCCCATCATGGTATGCCCCCCCCTTAAGGGTGTCAGGTTGACAATATTTATTCATTCAAGTTGGTGACGTGATGGAGGTACAGGGCATGTGAGTGTTGGATATCAGTTGTCTTGCTAGGTGATGGTTGCAAGCTCACAAATTAGTTTAGTCTAACATAGACTTTCTTCACTCTCTCTGTTTTATTTTTATTTGGTGCAACTCTTCTATTTGTTCTTCTCGACAAATAAAAAACATAATGTTAAGTAGAGATTTGGTTTCTCTCGAGGGATTTTTATAATTTTGTTTTTGAGTTTATGTGCTTGGTTTTTACTTTGTGGGCTTTTATTGAATTTTTTCTGTTTATTATATTTGTTTTTGGGTTTTATGAGGAAGTATGGGTGTTTTTAGTATACATTCGTTCTTGATTTGAAGTATTTATCAAATTTTGTTGGGTCTTTTTGTTATTGAATTTGATGATTTTGTGTTAATTTTTATTCAATATTAAGTCTTTAAAGGAGGAGAGAGAAAGAAAATAAAAAAAATCTAAAATGATAATAAATTTTTTTTTTAACATCTGAATTGAATTCGAATATTAAAATTATCATTATTGAAAAGAATTTATTTAAATATCATATCAATTCGATTATGATTAATCTTAAATTATAAAACGAATGAGTAATTATACAAAAAATAATTCACATTTAATTCAAAAAAATTACATTAAATCGATAATTTTATATTCACAACGATTTTAAAATATAGAGATACTCTTGATACTAGCTTTTCTTTAGAAGATTTCACTTTTATATTAAAATCTTGAAAGCTATTAGTGTTAATTAAAAATTGAATATTTTAATTAAAATATTCAATTAAGTATGATCCACTAATTACAAAAATGAACCAAACAAACCATTTATTTATATAATAACAACCAATTATACTAAAATGTTTTTGTAAAATTATTACTTCATAAGATTTCTTAAGGGCGAGAAAATCTAAGCAATTTCAAATTGACCCGACATCCAAAATAAAAGCAAAATAGGCGAAAAAGTCCTCTATTTTGGGCTCCCAAAATATAAATTTGCAGACACCATGGCATTATTTTTCCAATACGAAGACGCCACGTGTTCATTTTGCTGACGACATTGAACCCGAGCTGCTATCCTTCTACATCCGACACCAGTTAAGGAACAAATCTCCGGTTGACCAACCTTAACTTCCAACAAAGGACGAATCGTAAACAGAACACAACTGGGATCTGCTATATAATCCTTTTACAATCTTTGTCTTGTCGTAGTGCCAAAACATTGGGTCTGAAAAAAATGGAACATTTTCAATCGCACAGGGTAGAAATAGTAAGCATAGCTGTTGCCGTGGCTGCCGTTGGTGCTGCTACTGCTTACTATCTGTATGTTTCCAAGAAACCCGAAGGTAGGAATTTTTTTCCCTTTAACTCTCGTTTTCTATATAAAATAACAATTGTGTTTCTGATGAATTTGTTTTTGGGGTTTTGCGTTAGATAACATATTATGCCTTTTTGAAATATATAATGAACTGGGATTCCTTTACAATTTGATTGCTTGTGCTATTGGGATGTTTATTTTCTGTAATTTTCATTTCCTCAAATAAATTGCAGAAAGCGCTGTTTATTTTTGTTTGTTGAAATTGTTAAAAGTATTTATTGGTTTTTCAATTGTAAGAAGTAAACAAGTAAGATACTGAGTGGAGCCTTGTTCTTGTGGTTGAATTGAAACCAATGTTGCTTGCCTGCCTGGAACGTAAAGCATTGACAACAGTTAAAAGATCAAATAAGTTTAAGAGAATATCTAATTGGATGGAAGCAATGGAATACTGTCTTAAGCTCTTCAGTAGTAATAATTTCCAGTTAGTAGTTTAGAAATTGCTGAATTCCCAATTTTTTTCATCTGGTAAACATGAAGTATTTCATCTCCAAGCAGCTCTCTAATGCTTCCCATTTTCTGGTAGTAGCTTTGTTTTCTTTTCAATCTCTTCATGCACCTTGTTTGAGTTTTGAGAATGTAACCTGTAAAACTGTTATGTCTTCATTGTTAGTAAATTGATTAATTCCTGATGTTCGGACAGTTTGCTTGGATCCGGAAGAATTCAAAGAATTCAAACTTGTAAAACGCACTCAACTCAGTCACAATGTGGCTAAGTTTAAGTTTGCTCTTCCCACACCAACATCGGTTTTGGGGCTTCCAATTGGACAACATATGAGTTGCAGGTTTGCCTCTGGACTGACTGTTTGAGGATCTTTCATTTAAAATGTTGCACATGTTTAATTTTGTTTTTCTTAAACAGAGGAAAAGATCAGAATGGCGACGAAGTTGTCAAGCCATATACTCCAACAACTTTGGATTCAGATTTAGGGTACTTTGAACTAGTCATAAAGGTTTAAATGCAGCAAGCAATTGATGCTTTACACACTGTCAACGTGTAATTCTTTTCCTACTTGCTTACAACGACACATAATTTTGTTTTCATGCTCTGTAGATGTACCCTCAAGGCAGGATGTCCCACCACTTCCGGGAGATGTGGGAAGGTGATTTCTTAGCTGTTAAGGGACCCAAGGTATGTTTCTTTGATGCTATATCACATTATGTTACAAATACTATTTTCTTGTTTCAAAACCCAGTTGTAGCTCCATCATATAAGATACTAATGTTTAAAACAGATTGGTAGAATATAGTCTTAACCTGTAAAATCGTGATCTTTTAACATTTAATAGTTTCAGATTCTATCTTAAAGAACCATCTTTGATTTAAAAAGAAAACCGAATTAGTAGTAAACACAGTAAATTTACGTATCTTATATTTAAAGAAGGCTCATATGTAGAACTTCTAAAATGTGTATGTGTGGAATGTCAGCAATTATTTCTGTTTTATATCTTGGATTGCGGCATAAGTTGGCTCTACAAGTGGTATTCTTCACAAAAAACGCATGCGTCGGTCCCAATACCCTTTTCTCTATTCCCATCACCATGTTTGAGGACTGCTTTTTTATTTCAGCGTTTTCCATAACCATGGGACTATTTCACCCTTTTCCCATTATCTATTTGTTTTCCCCCTTTTAGTTCCTTAGAAGTGTTTGACGGATCAATTCAGTCTAGATAAAAACCCTGGCCCTTGGAAGTGTTTGGTAACACAGGTTTTTGGAAAAAAGTGCATAATGCACTCGGTGTTTAGTACATTTTGTGGGTGAATTAAGGTGATCTTTCTTACAATTTTGAAGCATGTTTTAATGTGTCATATACATTTGTCTCCTAGGAGAGATGTCATAGGAATCATATATTCTATAGTAAATCCATGTTAAAAGAATAGCTAATAGTTGATTTACCTATTGGATGCTTTCAGGGACGCTTCAAGTATCAACCTGGCCAAGTTAGAGCATTCGGTATGCTGGCTGGGGGCACTGGCATCACCCCGATGTTCCAGGTTTTTCATTTTACCATCTACAAGCTCAGCTACTTCAAATGACTTTTTGTCTCTTCATCTTGCACAAGACTTTCTTGTTAATTTTTCATTTAATAATTGCTTAACATTATCATATGTTATTCAGGTTGCTAGAGCCATATTGGAAAACCCAAAAGACAAGACTAACATTCATCTTATTTATGCCAATGTTGCTTATGAGGACATTCTGTTAAAGGTGGGTTCTGTTTCTCTCTCGTTTAATAAAAAATTGCACATCTGAAAATGCTCAGACCTTGGGGCAACAATTCTATTTTCTGATAGGGGCAATCTACTACTAATACAAATTCAATGTTGTTTTCCAGGAAGAGCTGGAGGAGCTCACCAGTATATATCCCAATCGTATGAGCTTGTACTATGTTCTGAATGAGGTATACAAGTCAAACATTGTTTTCTTCTTACTTTATTATTCCTTTTTCTTTTCTAGTTGAGCTGTTTTTCCACTGTCTGCAATTTTTTGATTCAATTCAGAAATGAGAAATCCAGCATTTGATATGCCAGTTTTCCGTCTCTGTTTCCTAGTTGCTTGTTTCAGATTATTTTATGAGAAATAATTTGTCTCCTCAAGTTTGTACCTTCTCTGTTAGTAGTCATAGTTCTAACTGGGAGAGCTGAGGAGTCACAGTTTTGTTATATTGGCATACTATATTACTGGGACTTAGCGTATCATGTGTGTATCCTTGTTTCAAAGTTTTTCCATGTATTTGGAGGAACCATGGAGAGTCGCACTTCCGTATCTGTGTCTATGCACCAGACACTGTGTCGGACAAAAGATACTTAAAAAAAAAAGGAGGGTTGTAGCAACATAGCCAAAATAAGACCTAGAACATAATTGCCGGAGGAGGTTAGGCTTATGAATATTCTTCCTCTAAACTTCTCAGTTCAAAAGTCATAAACTAGTGTGGCTTTAAAACAAATGACACCCTACTAAGTTGCTCATAAAATTTCTTTACATCCACAACTTAAAAGATTGTTATTCTCTAAAAGTGAAAAGAGAAATCATCTTTCTTTGAAATCCCAGAAATAGTTTTTGATCGACTTACGTAGTTTGTGCAACAAATAATGATCAGCTTTGATTTCCTTGGCATCCATTCTCAGTTTTAGTTGTTTCAAGGTGTAAACAACCTATATAAACCTCTGGTTGCATGAGGTATTCTAAACTTGCAGCTAATGTTTATTTTATGTTAAAACATCATGGTGCAGCCTCCCGAAGAATGGGATGGTGGAGTTGGGTTCATATCCAAGGAAATGATTCAAGTCCACTGCCCTGCTCCTGCTCAAGATATTAAGGTAATATTTCATTCACCCACACTTCCTTGTGCGCTTTGTAATGAATGTGATGCTTGATGCAGTGATTGATTGATTGATTGATTGATGAATACAGATATTGAGGTGTGGACCGCCTCCGATGAACAAGGCTATGGCTGCCCATCTTGAAGCTCTTGGATACACTTCCGAAATGCAATTCCAGTTTTAAGTCTCCGCTCTAACGTCATTGATGGCCAGTAATCTTATTAAGTGAACTCAACAAGTAATGCCCAAATCACCAAAAGAAACTCAGATCTTTGGTTTATGATATGGTTTAGACTTGAGGCTCGCATACTGCTATAATAATTGTTGGGATGGAGAGAACTTTTGATATTTTATGCTGTATTCATCACAGCTTTTTACAAGCAAAATTTTGCTCTAAATATATATATATATATATATATATATATAAAATATGAAATGAAATCTCATAATTGATTTCGATTCCCTGTTTTTAGTAATATGTTGAAATAATTTAACTGAAGACTATATATATTTGGTAAATAAAGATAGATAAGTTCAAAGAACTAATTACGGTTAGCCTGATGAAGGCCTATAACTTGTAATGCTCGAGAGGCATCATTTTGAAACACAGATCGAGCATGAACAAGGAGATCTTCAAACATCAAAAACTTCTTGTTAGAATCACTAGAAGCAGCTTTGATCGTACAATTTATCAGTCTATTATGGTGTCGCGGGACATGCTGAAAATTAATTTATTCACGGAATAAGTTTCAAGTTGAAGGCAGCCATGTCTCTACCAACAATCTTACATCTCATCAAACTCCCAAAAGTGGCGAAAACCATCTTAAGATCTTCCCATCTATCCCCCTTAGCTAACTTCTTATACAAGTAACTATCGAAAGTCATCCTTTGCACATACTCACTCCCACAGACTTCAACCAATGCTTCCCTTGCTTCATTACTCCCATAAAACACCCTTTGCAACAAATCCAAGAACCTAAACGTACTCACATACTTCCTGTCCCATTCCATCAAATACTCCCTTTTCAAATCATCTTCACTTATCATCCAGTCTCCACCCTCCGATGCTCTTACTATTCCTTCCCCACACATCCTCCCCGATTTGGCCGCAAAATAAATGCCTTCACCTGAGCACTTCGTAACATACCCCGCCGCGTCCCCTACTAGTGCCACGCGTCCTCTTACTCTTACCGGTCGGGGATGTTCCGGGATTGGGTGGGCCTCCACTTTGATCACTTTTCCGCCCTTGATCTTGTTTTGAACCCTTTGTTTGATCCCTTGCTGGTACATCTTTATATCCTGTTTCCCGCACACCGTCCCAGTTCCCACTGCCACATGGTCGCATTTGGGGAATACCCACGCGTAAAAATCGGGTGACACGTCATTCCCCACGTACATTTCCGCGAGGTTTTGGTAGTACTCCATTTTCTCGTCTGGTAATCTGATTCGCTCTTGGAATGCTATGGCGCACGTGTAGTTGCCGGCTTTTATGAATTTAGCCACTTTGCTGTTGGCTCCGTCGGCGCCGATGATCACATCGACGGCTAGGGTTTTACGGGAGTTGTTGACCGTGTGGTGGATGATGTAAGGCGACAGGGAGGAAGAAGGGATTTCGAGATGGGTGACGAGGGAAGGGATTAGTTGGGCGCCGGCGGATTCGGCCCGGGTGCGGAGGAAGGCATCGAGGACCTCGCGGCGGAGCATGGGGATGGATTCGTGGTCGCGAAGGGATTTGGATCCGAAGTCGACAGTGAGATTTGAGGGGGAAATGATTTTCATCTTGGTGACGTGGCGGTCGATGAGGTGGTGAGGGATGGAGAATTCATCGACCATGCAGAGAGGGATAGCGCCTCCGCAGGGTTTGGCTGTGGAAGGGCTACGTTCGAAGAGAAACGTCTCGATTCCGCCTGAAGCTAGGGCTTCCGCGGCGGAGGAGCCAGCTGGACCTCCACCTATCACGGCGACCCGGAGTTTTCGGCCGTGAAGGTGGGGATGGGCAGCTGAGACGGTTAAACGGCGGGGTTTAAGAAAACAGGGTTTATGTTTTTTGATCGAGAGCCGAGAAAATGGGGTTTTGAGAGGGTTTTGCAGTTGGGGAGCTGCCATTTTTGTGTTGTGGAAGCTAAACCCTAATCTTGGAGTGAAGAGAGAGTGAAAAAGCTTGGACCTTGGTTTACCTTCACCGTTTCCCATTCGCATTGGTTTTAACATTAACTAGTGAGTGATTAAAAGTAGTGGGGGGTGGGGTTAGTGTAGATTTGTATAAGATTATTGAGGTTTCTTTTTGTTTGTTTGTAATATTTAATCTGGTAGTGGATACAAAATACAATCAAACAGCAGATAAGCCAAAGAAATAAACAAAAATTTTCATTCTGGCAGTAGCGAGTACTAGTGCTTGAAAGCAGCATTTTCATGGCACATTAACATTGCAGATTTGCAGTTCCATGTGTATTTCATTATACTATTATACTTGGGCTCTGTTTATTTTATTGAAAATGACTTTTAAAAACTGTTTTTTATATTTTTCTATGTTTGTTTTATGAAAAATAATTTGATCAACAAAAAAGAAAATGCATATCAATGAAAAATAAACTTTTCTTTCCAATAAAATGATTTACACTCTTGAAAAAGGTAAATAATTTTTCATATAAGAGTGATTTTATTTTTATGTTAAAATTGATTTAAATCAAACTTAATATTATTATATTAATATTAAATTTTTATTTTTTAAAATATTTAAAATTAATAAAATTTATAATTTTCAATATTATTAAATATATATTTTTAATCATCTATATTTAATAATTTAATATTTCAATTTTATTTTAATAATAAATTTTAAATAATATTCTTAATATATTATTGAAAATATTTAATATTAATATTTTAATAATAAAATTTATTAAAAATAATATATTAGCAATAAATGTTTCGTAATTTAAAAGTTAAAATATGTCATAAGTTTATGTACTCTTCACAAATTTGGAATTTAGTCTTTATATTTTTATTTTCAAGAATTTAGTCATTGTACTTTTCAGATTTGAAAATCAAGTTCAATTGTTAACATTATTAAAATTTTTAGTCAATTTTGTTGATGTCACAGTTTTAAATAAAAAATATCTGTTATTCATGTAGTTAAAAAATAACATTATAATGAACATGAATTTAACAAAATATACTTAAAAATGCTAATAGTTGAACTTGCATTTTGATATCTAAAAAGTAAGACTAGCATGTTATTTTAATCTCGAGAATAACATCTGCTACACCCATATATTTCATAGCAAAATTGATTGACAATAATTTTTATGTTTTCTACTTGTTCCAAATTCGTGTCAAATATGAGCATGTCATCTACATATAAGCAAATTATGACACCTTTTGTCATTTCAAATTTTGCTATATATTCACTTATCAGATTCATTTAGTTTATAGTCATTAGCTAGAACAACCTTGTCAAACTTTTGTGTTATTACTTTGGTCTTGTTTAAGCCCGTATAGAGATTTAACAAGCTTAAATACCTTATGCTCTTGTCCAGGAACAACAAATCTTTCCAATTGTTCCATGTACACTTGCTTTTCTAATTCACCATTTAAAAATATAGTTTTAACATCCATTTGGTGAACAATCAAATTATATATCGAGGTAAGTGATATTAAAAGTCTAATCGCAACAATTATTGCTACTAGAGCATAAGTACCGAAGTAATCGATATCTTGTTTTTATGTAAAACTTTTGGCTACCAATCCTACTTTAAATTTGTCAAAGGTTCCATCAACCTTCATTTTCTTTTTGAAGATCCATTTACAACTTATTGATTTGGAACCCGATGGAAGATCAACTAAGGTCTAACTTTGATTTCTCATTATTAAATCAATTTCATCATTTGTATCTTCTTTCCAAAAAGTAGAGTCTTGAGATTTAATTGATTCTTCAAATGTAATAGGATAAGACTTTGTATTATAGCAATTAGGTATCTTATTGCCTGTACTTTCACATTTACCTTCTACAAGGAACATAATGGAATTTGGTCCAAAATCTTTAACTTTTTTAATCCTTACTTCTTTTTAATTCTTGACAAGGTTCATCATTATCATCTACTTGCTCCCATGGAATCTCATTCTCATTTGAAGAATGATTTAATTGCTGTGGCTATAATTGTCTTGAAATAGAAAAAAATCTATTTTCATAAAAAAATAACATATCTTGATTCAATGACAGTATTGATTGAAATTGAATCATTTGATTCAATTACCATGAACTTATATGCCTTGCTATTATATGCATATCCTATAAATATGCATTCAATTCCTCTTTCACCTAACTTTTTTTTACGTTTAGCTGTTTGAACTTTGACAATAACTCTACAGCCCTAAACCTTCAAATAATTAAGGTTTTGTTTCCTTTTTTTCCATTGTTTATAGGGGGTTATTTTAGTTTCCTTATTAGGAACTCTATTCAATATGTGGCAAGTTGTTAGAATATCTTCTCAATTCTCACCAAAAACCTTATACAAGACCTGAATATGATAACATTGAATTTATCATTTCAATTAAAACTATTTTTCCTTTCAACTACACCATTTTATTGTGGTTTGTAAGGGGCTGAAACTTGATGGATAATCCTAGTGAATCCAAAATAACTTGGGTTATAGTATTCTTCATCTCTGTCTGATCTTAAGAACTTGATAAATGATTTACATTGAAGTTCAATTTTAGATTTATAAACTTTAAATTTATCAAGCGTTTCATCTTTTGAATGCAATAAATATACATAGCAATATCTAGAACAATCATCAATAAAAGTAACAAAATATTTCTTTTAAACTTAATGTAGGAGTATTATGCATGTCACATAAATCACTATGTTTCTAGAATTTTTGGTATGTTTTCCAAATGAAATCTCACTCTTTTTTACAGGAATTCTTATGTCTCTTCCTAGAGACATAATTTTCAATAGGCATCTTTTCTGAATAATCACTCTTTAAAATATACGTAATTATTCAACTAATATCTCACAATTATTCAAGTAATATTACTTGAATAGTTATAATTCTTTGTAAAAAAATCAAGTAATATAACTCTTGATCAATAATTAAAATACATTACATCATTTTATTTATGATTATGAAAATATTATAAATATTTGAAAATGTTATAACATAAAATAATTTTAAGTTGAGATTGATTGGAGACGAACAAACTGAAACCCACTAAACTCCATCAAATTTCACCTACTATTGAGTTCTGAGAGATTTGGACAGGTCAAACTCATTCCAGACATAATGGAAATGATGGAGAAAATGAAGAATGAAGAAGGATGGAAGCTTTTGCAGTCGAAGTTTGACGATTGCCTTTTGGGACCTTCACCTCGTTGAGGAAGTAAGGAGCTTTCTAATGCAGCTTCTTCTGCCACCAATTAGAGGTTGTATTGTATGTACGCAACGTCTTTGAATGAAACGGCAACTTTAGTTCCACTTGAGAACATCGCTTTGGATCCAAACATTAATTAATATTAATTATATTGAAGTTCATATGGCAAATCTCATATTTTAATAGAGTTGAACCTAATTATTATATTGTTTTTTTCTTTTTCATATTTCACTTACCATAAGTTTTAATCCCAATCTCTCTCCATTGATTATTAATCTCAATCATATAATTGATTTAAACTCCCTTATTACAGATCCACATAATTCATATATTCTTATATTTAAATTCTATAAGAGGACATATACTTTGAAATTTCAGATAATTAAGTTTGTTTCTATATTAAATTAGAAATGTCCAAGGACTATTGGACTGATTTTGGACATTGATTCTTTAATTTATCAAAGAATTATTATTTATAAATATAAATAATAATCTAAAAATATATTTAAAGTTAGTTTAGATAGTGATATAAACCTTAAAACAAGTTCAAACTGCACGGAAAATTAAAGGAAAAAAATAAAACTTAATCTGACTTGATCAATAGACAGAGAATTAGTTGAGCTACTTGCCAGTTACCACAAACCTAGCAATCCAGAAAATATCATTTCCTTCCATTGTAGTAATATATAATTTTCCTTGCGTTTCCATCAGCAACTCTAACCAAACCTGCTATGCTTTAAATGTTATAAATAATTTTGGGAGATTTGAAATTAACTAGTTTTCTGTCCAAAAGAAAAAAAAAATAACAAATGAACCAAAAAAAAAAAAAAGACTGAACATACGTAAGTACTGTACATATCTTCTATATTAATTGTGTACATATATAAACTCAAAACAACATTAAGTATTCAAACGTATATTAATATTAAATATCTTATATTCATATCGTATTATCGTATTATTATGAGATATTTGTATTAGTCGGTATAACCGTACCGATAGACAAAAGGAAGTTATTGTAAGAGGCAAATGGAGTTATTTTTAGAATTCTCAATATAATATACCAAAGGCAAAAAATAAATGAATTCTCTAATAATGTGATTTAATCATTACAATAAAAATCCATATAGTCTTTGTGTGTGTAAAAAATTCTTATAAGTCTAAACCCTTCCCACCACTTCTCAAGTGAAAAAACCCAATGAAATTCCGAGAAAGCTATACGAAAATAATGAAGCAGAGCTCTTCTTTACAACTAGCTCTAACTAACCAACTCATTTCTCCTATTTTGAAGAAATGAAGTTAAAAGGAAAAAAAATTACACTACCTCATATGACTATTAGTATCAGCATTATATCAATTAATTTTAAAAGAAAATGCGTTCGAGGATTTCACATTCCTATGTCAAATTTGTGTAGCACAAAAGCTGGGATGAGAGAAGCAAACCTTAAGCCAGCTGAATTGTTACGTCTGCGCCTTTTTCTTTTAGAAGCTTCCATCTCAAAATAATGTCAGCTCTATCTTGCAAAGTTGATCAAAAACAAAAATGCAGGATTAAGGGATAACTAATCGTCGTCCTCTGTTTTCAAAACAAACGAGAAAGGTTTGAACTTGTATCCATCACCATGGTAGAATTTATTTTGAAATTCTACCCAGTGAAGACGCAAGGCGTGTAGGAAGGCGCTAAGGGTCTCCATCATGAGTAGTATGAAAGCAGTTGCAAATGCAAAAACTGCTAGCCCAATTAATCGAATCAAAACGTTGTCATACCTGTAATAATCATTGCTCAACTCATTACCAATGTACCCATCAAAAACTATACATGCATCAGATAAGAGAATAGTGAATATGCTTATACACATTAGGCAACTAAAAAACATAGATACGTAAAGTTCCAACTAGAGAATTTAATCTTGCTTCTAGGATTCCTAAAAGAAAATTATGCAAGATGTATTCAATGCCATACAAAATATTTTTGTTGTCCATTAACATACTGACAAAAGTTCCAACTAGAGAATTTATTTTGAAGTTATTCTGCATTAGCATTTATAATTTTAATTATTACTGAAAATTCTCAATTCAAAATCATACTCAAGCATAAATAATTAAATTTGAAGTCAAGTATAGGAGTTGAACTTATTTTTTACTAGATAAATGGTTTGATTTTAATCTCAAATAGGGCTTGACTTTAAAAACTGACACTTGATCGAGTATGAGCTGAGCTTAGAGCCTCGATTATTCAGTCAATCTCAAGCTTCTTATAAATTGAGCCTTTGCTCATCTGGATTACACCCCCACTTTATAGTGGTTTATTATGATTTATTTTCTTTTTTCTTTGTGAAAGAGGGTTATAATGGAGTAATTTAATTTTCATGCATCCAACAGCTAAATATATTATAAACCAAAACTAGAAAGAGAACAGGAAAGGATGGGAAGAAGTTGGAATATACACAAGACTAGCAGGCAACTTTTAGAACACTAAATGAACTCACCCCCAGGCAAGTAGTAAGACTTTCTCGTAGAAAACTGTCGATAATTCAGAGTGTGCCAAGCTGTAATGTATTAGAAGCAGACATTAAACATTTATTTAAGAAACAGTGGAGAACATTCTAATTGAGAAAACTATAGGTCTACCTTAAAGCCCAAAGCCGAAGATATGATGCAGTGTTTGAGACAGCGCCTAGAACAAACTCGATGGAATGTATCATTTGGTGCACAAAAACCTCACTAAAGTTGAACTCCTCATGATGTTCCCGTGCTGAATCAGGTTGCACATCAGGATCAAACTCAGAGGAGACAAGCATGCCGTAGTTGCGACCTTGAAATCTCTAAAACATAGTGAAGGAAAAAATATCACATAACTAACAAGACATTCATAATAGCTCTTCTAAATTTATTCTAATAATTTGGGAAAAAAGAGAGAAAAAGTACATGATTCTAGGCAATTATAGTAATGGCCTGGAAAATGTTCCAAAGGGTAACTGAAGTGTGCAGTATTTCAAATAATAACTTTCCAAGAAATTTCTTGAATAATTATATGCTTAGCTCTTCACAGTCATTGGAATAGCACCTTACTTCACACAGAAGAAAAGAGCATTTGAGATCAAGCGAGATTATGGATTGCTGACTACTATGTTTTTTGTATTTCCACTTCACCATGAGAATTTGAAATAACTAAAGGTCGTCTAGTGCAATAACTAAGCACAAAAAGCATCCAAAAACCGTTCAAACGTGCAATAAGGAATCTAAGAATTCTTAGTTGTCATTATACAGCCCTAAGTTAGAAGCCTGCCATTATACCTTGGAGAAGAGGAAGGATCAGAAACACCAATTATTTAATAGAACATCCATAAACTAACACACAATTATGGGCTCCCATGTTATGCTCCCAATTTTAAAACAAGGTACTCGGTTATCCAAAACTCCACATCATAGCCTCATAGGCAACACTTATCAAAGTAAGTGAAGTGCGAGTTGTCCAAATAATTTCTTTTCTGAAATAGACATTTTGTGTAGCTATAATTTTTAAATTCAATTAATGTTCGACCAGATGCTAGCAAAATCTGGAAAGGGTTGTGGTAATCCAAATGCTTGGAACCAAAAATTATGATCTGAGGAGCATATCCAATGCTTGTTTTATACCAGATACAATTTATAGTCCTGCATACAGATTGCAAGAGCGAGGAATGGACATGCCCCACATAGATGAAAATGTTTACAGTTTGATTACCATGCATAGACACATTTCTTAACTCATTTATGTTTAAACCATTATCTAGGGAATGAGGGACGTATTGAGAAATAACAAAATATTACAGGATGAGAAGACTAGTCAACAAGATTCACATGAGAGGTCAGCCATTCAGTTAGACAAATTTGGTTGGCTCATTTTTTAGGGTTTTTTTAGCACAATGAATACTGGTTAAATATAAGACATAGCAAATGTTAGGCAGAAGCTATAAAAGATAGCAAAATTGCTTTAAGGAAAGAAATGTTAGCAACATAGGACCTCAGAATGAAGCTTCTTCAAAATAAAAGGCTTAGGAAACAGCATCCATGGAACAGCAACTAATGCCAAGAGAAGCAATACAATCTGCACAAGTTAAGCAATTAGTGCTGTGAAGACTTGAAACATAGCATGGCAAATGACAGTCTGCAACAGTAACCAGAAGAGAGAAAATCACACCTGAAGTGGTCTCTGGCCCCAGAACAACTCATTTTCACCAAGATCATCAGTGGGGCTCAGAAACATATAGATCATCACATGATAAAGGTCCGCTTGAGAACCAGTGCACCACTTGATTATAATGAGAAGTGAAAGATAGCCAAAAAGGGAGTTAAGAAATATCATCTGTGGTACAAACTGATACCTAACAATAAGATGTGAAGTAAATTTCAGTTCCATCACTTAAAGAAAGTGGAAAACGGGGTATAAGTCGGACGAAAAAAAAGGAAGAAGAACAAACCTAATATCCAGGGAGCTGTGGAAAAAGCGTGCATTGAAATAACTTAATAAGATTCCTAGGTTCATCTGGGCCACACCCAGCAAAATTGACATCTTCATTTTAAGAGAGTTAAGAAAAGGCAACTCTGTACGACTTCCACGCCAACTTGGATCTACACCAAATGGGTATGGATCACGAAATTTGATTAAACCAGCAGAGTGTGCATCACTGAAACAAAACATATAACAGTGGAGTAACAAAATTAATTGAAGAATACTGCTTTTCAGTGTATAAGAAACTGTTAATCTACCCTACTATCGCAAATCTGAATCTCTAACATTTGCTCAAAACAAATGCTTTAAGCTAGTATGTGGAAACCCTTTGTTAACACGTTCAAGTTACAGTTACAACCAAGATATATGCACATGACTAGGAGATACTAATTTAGGGTTGACCAATAACGTAAAGAAAACATGAAAAAAACCTAATTGATCTATTATAAATAAACATAAAGAAGATCGACAAAGGTAAATTCACTAGTGCAGTCCCAAAAGTATAAAAAATCAAATTCTTTTTTCAACTGCAGCGCAAAGGTGGCTGCAAAAACTATCAACCTATACTTGCATAAAGAAAGAAATAGAAACCCACCCAAAAGTCAAAACTAAGAAGTTTACATAAAAAATCGCAGTTATTAAAATAAAAAAAAGGGGTGCTTCCAAAATTGATTTGTAGCACAAAGGAAAGCATCAGAGGAAACAGAACATATTATCATTCTAGTAAGTAATGAGATTCTACTTTATTTCGAGATCTAAAAAGTAGTTATATGAACCTGCAGGTAGCATCTCGGCATTTGTAAGCAGAACCACCAAATATGTGAAAGGGAACGGAGAAGAATTCATTGTAAATCAACCCACAATAAATTGAAAAAAGTGACATTAAAAGGAGCACATAGCGCCCCCCAAATAGCATCTCCATAAAGCTTCCAAGTTTCTGTGAGGTATCAAATGTACAAATTAAATTGCAATGATTACATGCTACAGATAAATTTTGGCTAAGGCTACAAGTGACACAAGCACTATACCCATTTTGCAGCAACTTACGGAGAATGAAAATTTATCATATTAATTAATATTGATTACTGAAGGCATGTAGATATTAATCTAAGCATGCCAACAAGAGAGCGAGAAATATATATGTTTATCACTCTCGAGTCCATATTAACTTATTAGTGCCATCACATCAATCCCATTCCGATTCCCTCTCTCACTTAACCGCTGTGTCAGTGTTAAAGCCTCAGTTAACCGCTCCAATAAGGAATCCTACCCTTGAAGAACAATTTCCTGTCCAGTATTTCTACCATAACCTTAACAGTTTCGGTATTATGCACATAAAACATAGTCGGCTAGTTTCAACTCTAAACATGATATGTTCGCACACATGCCTGTGTGCTGAGTCGGCTTTCTCGAGCTATGAGGACCAGTGCTCCTAATAACAAGCATATTCCATGACCCCAGTCACCAAACATCACCGCAAAGAGAAATGGAAAAGTAACAACAGTGTAAACTGCAGGATTTGCCTCCTGATATCTAGCAACACTGCAAAAAGTTCTCACGTTATTGTCTTGCTAACAACTAAAAATTTCAACAGTAAACATATAAAAGGTTTATCCTGAAGGCAGTATGATTCATTTAATTGATCAAGAACACATGAAGCTGCAGTCAGAAAACGGACGAGAGACTTCAATTTTGACATATTATAGTGCCATTACATAAATCTTCTAAGAAGTAGCTTCACAGTTAGGAATCAAATCATGCCCGCCCCCCCCCCCCCCCCCCCTCCTAGGATATCATATTTACCATCTAAAATAAAACATAAACCATCTATATACTTGAAGTTATAGATGACCCCAATAAGATTCTTAATACTAGACAACCGTTCAATTTAAAGTGAGTAGCTTATACAAATTTGTCAAAACTATCAACAGAAGCATGCCATCCATGAGTTAAAGCAACATAGCATCATGTTAGAACTCACCCATATGCATCAACAATCTCCTGATATGCATTTGTAAAATGGTTGGTTCTGAAATATGTAGGAGGTGATTCTACAGCATCCATCACTTGAAAAATTGAACCAACTTGTGAATTGCTATCAAATGTTGCCCGTTGCAATGCTTCTTGAATCTGTAAGGCAAGGAAATCTATTTCCTCAATTCTAAGGATGCAAAGTTCTAACAGAAGATCTAGAGGGGAAAGAAAAAATAACGATGAATGTTAGTTACATAGAATTTAGAATGATGATGCATAAAAGATACCTTAGCTTTTGCAAATATAGGGCACCATCCTTCCCCAACAAGACATTTCTTAGTAACATCAAAACTCAACATGTTCAACGTATCATATACAGCTTTCTCCCTTCGTACCTGGTTTAAAACAAAAAAGGAACCATAAGGGTTTTAGTTGATAATATTACACAGAATCAAACATATCAGACTTACGGCAGTTTCATTTGCTAGTTAGATATTTTGAACGTGGAGGAGATGTTCATTGCCCCAGCAAAGGAAACAAATATACAAGACAAGGTGCATTCACTAGTACATCTTACCATGCTCATCCATTGTGTTAGATGGTAACCAATTGAAGTCAGAGCTTTATTTTGATGGCGAATACCAGCATCCAATGTGGTTTCCAATTCAGAAAGACGTGACAAGATCTGTGACCAAAAGCCAAAGCTTTAACCAGAAGAATACAGATTTCTATAATTCCATCTAATAACAAGCTTGTGAGAGATATTGATAGGCAAGTGAAAAGATAAAAAGAGCCAACTCGAATTAAAGTTTGCAGTTGCTTATATTACAGAACCAAAGAACCAAAAATGAAAAATTATAACTGTTGGGTCATCTCCTCAAAGAATCAAGAATATCCATTAGTCTTAGTTGTGAAGATGCATGCTTGTGATTCATTTTTCAGCTGGAGAAACAAAATAGTTAATCTCCATGGCCCTGCACTTACTTCTCTAGTTATTTGCCTTTGTTTACTGAAGTCATCAGGAACAGGATAGCAATTAGCTCCAAATGCTTCACAAATTTTCAAAATCTTTGTTCTTGCTTGTTCCCCAGAGAAAAAAACTACAAATACTGTTTTTTCAACCTGCAAAGAGGATAGAAAGAGAGAACTGTAAAGTTGATTTCAATAATACGATAATGTAGTTATCATAAAAAAGAAATACAATAAACCTCTTTGATGTAGACAGCCCAGAGTAGGAATGTACCAACTAACAGTAACAATTTCCAAATGAAAAGATAACTGAATAAGATTTAACAACATAATAGATGATTATGAGTAGGGAAATAAGACCATTTCGGCAGATAAAGGATCCATGATTTCTTCACAAGTCGGTGCCTGATTAAAAAGCATATTGCCTCTGGTAGCACGAAATAACATCCTCTCAAATCTAAGAGCCTTAGATTTACAAATAATCCCACTGATGAATCTCAACCCAGACTGGTCTGCTGTCCTCATTTGCTGTACAGTGAATGATCATATAGTAGATGGAACCAAAGAAATGGATTTGAAAAGAAGAGTAATTAAATCACAGGGTCAACAAATACCTGTTCAAGTAATGACGATTCCTCGACATAACGATCACTAGAGTATACATTCTCACTTAATTCCCTTTCCTCGGCAACTGCATGGTTATTATTTGACACAAGAAAACTACCTGCCTGAAATCGGACCATTATGTATCAGAATGCATTCAATATCCAACAGAGATTTGGGTACCTAAATCTTCCATAAATGCAGCATTCAAAATGTAAAATGAAAACAGTCTACTCTTTAAACATATTTGACAAGGTTACATACCAATACCACAGATAAAGCATTCACTTAATATTGTTACTTCCCTTGTTATCTTTACTATGTTCTTCCTATTTCTTCCCTTCTGGTTCGCCTAGCAGTTTACTATCATGTTTGAATGTGCAAAGCACAGTAGGATAATCAAAGAGTTTAATTGCTTGTGAACAATGACTTGAAGAAACATGTTATAAAATTACAATGGCATTTAGGAGAGAAAGAAAAGAAAAACCTCAAATGATTGTTTGCGGTGAAGATGGAAAAGAAATAGATAAACAAATGCTACAAATGCCATGTTACTCCGACACTTCTTTTTTGTTCAAGCACCTGTTTCTGAAACCCTTGTCAGACACATATATGGACATGGGTATGGGGTTATAACCTTCTAAGGATCCTCCAAATAATGGGAAAACTTACGAAAAAATAAACATACTCGTATCTTACACACAAACCCGAATCCAAGTAACATTAATAATCGTAAACAATAAAATAAATATATATAAGTGTAAGAAATGAATCCAGAAATTCACCTTTAGCAAAACCATCTTGAACTCCAGGAGTTCATTGTATGTTTTTCGAAGTTTTTCACTGTTGGAGTTCATTTCAATTAGCTCATGTTCATGATCCGCAAGTTGTATCTGAAATTGTAATAAAAATAAAATTTGATACATCCTCATTCCCAAAAAGACCAGTAATACTGACACTAACTGTTATAGCATTCAATAGATTATCACTGTATGTAAGTGTAACTGTTGGCATAACAAAGAAAACAAAAGGCAAGTCAAAGTGGGGAAGGAATAATTATTTAGTGGGAGTAGAGCAAATGAACCTCTAATTCCTCCAATTCCACATCTGGCTCCACAACAGGGTGTATTGAGGATAGTAGACCAGCTTTAATAATTTGATCTTTGAAAAAACGTAGCTTTCTTGACATTTCTCCACAACGCTTCACCTGTTAAGACCTCTGAGAAATTAAAGCAACTGCAATTTTTTTTTTTGGAAAGAAAGCGACTACAATATTTGGTAATCAGAAACTATAGTTAATGCCCTTCTAAAAAAGAAAGATATCAGAAATGAAGTTGACATCAGTGAGGCATGATTAGCAATTTCTTTCTGCTTTTGTAAAAATTGAAATACAATCACCATAAGTTTTTCCATTTGAAAACGAAAACATGTTCACTTAAATCGGTTTTAAAACAAACATAACAAAATTAAAGATCCATAAGCTGAGAACAAAGGGGTTAGGTTGCATAATAGAAAAAGAAAATACTACATCACTTCTCACAATGTCACCTTAGATAACGGAGCCAACTAGCTAAGCTAGTCATGTCATTTGGCAGATACACCAAGAAGGCAAGATCTAGGGACAATTCCAACATTTGCTATCGGTGGGAAGGTTAACTGAAAGGAAGGGAACGGCCAGCCTGTAATGAGATGACCAGCCAGTAGAGATAACAAAAATGCTGCCTTAGTCGTTCTCCTCTCATGATTACAAGGAAACAAATTTGAAAGCAAAACTGATGCTTAATATGCAAAAATAAAACCATTATTCATCCTAACCATTCACTACAATCCCAAGGGGATCAAAAAAACTGGCCAGATATATTCAGTTTGATTCAAAATCTGTGGAAAGAGTCACTTATGCAATGAAAGAAAATACTAAGAATCAGAAGAATGGCTTACTTCAACTGACCATGCAGAACTACTAATTAGTACTTCATATTTTATCATTAGAATATATATTAAGAATTGAGAACAAGGGCACAACCTAAGTCACAAAACTAGGCTTGATAGTACCTGATTAACAAATGTTCGTTGGAATGGACTTTTCTCAGCGTTTAGCTGCCATATAGGAGACAAAAATGTACAACCATTAGCATATTTAATTGATGATTACAAAAGCAACGTCCTAAACATGTTTAACAATTAGCAGATATACCTATGGTTATCATATCAAAGGCACATTTACCAGAACAAGGTGATGAATGAAAAATAGTCGTAAAACCTTCCAAAGCAAAAATAAATAATTAATTAAACATCTAACAGAATAAGTATTCTGAGAACATAAAACCAACACCCACTCATGACTTTAGAGATATTCAAGACCATTAAATATTAGGACATAATTTCATCCCCAGGAGAAATTCCCTCATATCAGAGCACCTAATGCCATAAAGAACAATCTATTTCTTTCCAAGAGTAGATAGATAGCATAAGATATTTTGACAAGCATATTGCAAAGTCCATAAGATGGGTTATTTCCAAATTATGGTCTCAAAAGAGAAAAAACTTTCAAGGGGATTTGGTCCTATCCTTTAGCCCTTTGGCAGCGAGTCTCAAGCTTCTATGAGTTATCACCTAAATCATACTCCTACACTAATCCTGACAGGCGTAAGAGCTAACAGTTTCAGATTTCAGAACTGATATACATATTTTTGAAAGAACATTTTCGCACTTGTCAACTGATTTATAATAGAAGCATCTCTTCATCTCTCAGTAACAATTTTTGTATCCCATTCCAAAGTAAAAAAGAAGGCAAATTATAATAGTGCTGCTCATCTTTTGGTGGATCGATAGTTCGAAGTCTCAACTCTTAAAATCCCTCCATCCTAAATGATGGCAAGATAGTATCTTTAACAATTAGCAGTAGTTATCAATATTATAATCCAGAAAACCAGAAGAAAAACACCCTTCCACAAAAAGATTTACCCTACAAGCTCCATGAAATGCTCATAGAAATTAAAAAAAAAAAAAAACAAACATGAATCTTAATGTAGATAGAAAGTCATCTTAAATCCCAAACCAAACTCTCAGTCATTATCTAAGTACAATCCCTCAACATTTTGGCAAGAAATTGCTCCTCCAAATCCACCTAATCTTGTAACACTTGCCTGCCAACTTGATAGTTGCAGTAATACACCCATCAAAAGCTGGTTATATTTTATATTCCCAAATAGAGAAAGCTCATTGAAAATATTAAATGTCATTTTCCTTTATAGGGCAATTTAATACTAGGTATAAAGTTATCATGGTATTACCTACAAAAGAAAATATTAACTTCTACGATAAGTTCAAGCCGAGTCCTAAATATGCTCAAATTCCAAAATCTCTCCGACCAAACCATAAACAAAGATTCCTTTATCAAAAAAATATATACTAGGATAACTTCCTTCCTCTGAGTCTAACGCCTGTCACATCTTAACTAGATCCATCAATTCCAACACATCTCAAATCAAATACTGGTACACAAAACTATTTCAGCGAAAGATCTCAAATCCTCTAGAAATTAAACCACCGAAACAACACCTACTAAATGATCAAATTCGCATCGACTTCAACAAAATTTCCAAATGCAGGAAAACATTAGCAACTAAACCTTCGAATAACAAGCTCTCCCGCTACATTGAACATAAAATCCAACTACGTAAAATGTGAAATTCCATTTCTAATTAATGCCAAACAAACAAAAACAAACGAATCAAAATCCTAAATCCTTTGCAAGAATAATGAAAGAAATGCTTGGAAACAAAAGCAAAGTGAGCACAAAAGAGAAACGGGTCCAAGTAAAGAAAAAAGAATAAAGAACATACATCACGGAACTGGAGAAGACCGAGTTCGCCGAGATAAGAAACGGCTCGGTGAGCGGACTCGACAGGAATAATGAGTTGAACAAGCGACATTTTCTCCGACCGCATCAGATCCATCGGAGACAAGTTATCAATGAACTTCTCCATCGTTTCCGTTTTTCTCTCTTTCTCGATAATCAAAAGGAAATAAATGAAGTTTGGATTTGAGTTTTCAGATCTGAAGCAGTTTTTTTCTTCTTTTTTTTGTCTTTTTGGGTGGTCTTCCTGAGAGTGAGTGCTTTTGTTTTCAGTTTTCCGATCGCAACTGTCATTTAGAAATGTGTAAACCAGACAGATAGTTAGCCATCTATAATAAATTTTCATTTCAAGGCACCTAAAATAAAAAATTTACAATTTAAACATCCATATTAATAATTTGTTCATTTTGATCACTACCGTTAAAATCTTTAACGGAAATATGACGTGGCATTCTTTATTCTTTTCTCATTTTTCTTTTTATTCTCCTTCCTCTAACCTTAGTCGACACCTATCAGAAAGCTCCGCCACCGGTGCTCTGACGGATACAAAACCACCACCAAACGACAGGTTTCCACTCCCTCTCCTTCTTTACGTTTAAATTTTCCTAAAAAGCTACCGAAACCTACAAAACCCCAAGTAAAGATTCAAAGCTGAAAACCCCGATCTGCCGGCGTCCACCGTTGGATCTCTGCAAACCGAGATATGTTGTTCTCCTCGACCCTTTCTATACCTTCACCGTTCGGATTGTTGACCGGAGCTTCGATGCCCAAATAACCGAGTAGCCCTAAAAGATGAGTTTCCTGTCTATGCTTTTATTCCAGGAGGTGAATGAGCTTGCAGAAGCTAAATCTCCGCAATTTCTTGTAGAGTCATTTGAATTTAGTGTCGAACTGGCCTTTTGATTTTTGTTGGAGCAGCATAGGCAATTACTCCATATTTAATTTCACAGTATAGTTTGTGAGAGCTACTTTTGATGCTATAAATGAAAGTTATCATTTCTTCATCATATATTGAAATAGTGTGACCTGATTTGATAGTTGCAGGTTTGTTGGCAATTTCCAACCTTCCAACTCCAGTAGTTTGAAATTTACTTCCATGTTTGTATACCTGAGAGTATCATTTGTTAGAATTATTACTCCATTCAATTGTTTAATCTCTCATTCTATCCTTACCTGGGCATACCAATGAGAATAGCATTGAAAGCTATATTCTTATTGAGGTTTTGCTTGCGAATTCAAGAAATTACGTAACGTGGCTGGAAATTGGAAAGATAGAAAAAGAACGAAAGAATGCCAGGTCACATGTCCGTTAAATATTTTAACGGGGAGTGATCAAAATGAATAAATTATGTAATATGGAGGTTTAAATTGTAAATTTTTTATTTTAGGTACTTAAAATAAAAAAATTATAGTTGAGTGACTATCTTTATAATTTACCCTTTGGAAATTTGGAATTCTCATAATCGGGAAATTCACTCTTATTTTTCTGTTGGTTTAAGAATAAAATAATGATTAGTTAATTAAAGGTCAGACTCCATGAAGGAGTTTGCAGGGGTAAAACGGCGCAGTTTTGGATCCTTTAGCTAAAAGCAATTGACTTTTTTATGGGACATACGGGGATCTGAGTTTTGACTGACAGCATTCCAAATTTCGATACACACATTCAAAACTAAATCCGATTATAATATTCGATAACACGTTGAAAACTAAATCCAATTAAGGCAAAGAGTAGCTAAACAAATCTTTAAATAAAATAATAAATCCCAAAAAATTATATATAAATTATAGTTTAATGTGTAATTATATATATAAAATTTTTATTTAATTTAATTATTGTAAATTATTAACGTAATTATCGATATAACATCAGTTTATGTTTATATATTACATACACAAATAATTATATTTATCCAATATAAAAATAAATTGATGTAATTATTTCTTTTTATTCATCATTCAAATTCTAATTATTTCATTCAAGTTACATTACAGATTATAGAAGTTTGATTGACCCCCTCTAATTTTATTTATTTATTTTCATTTTGGCAAATTATACTTCTATATTATTAAATGTGTCTCAAAATCTGAAAAATTTGTGGGAGGGGTTATTTTTGGATCCAGAAAGAATATATTCAAGACATAAGAGAATTAAGGATACCCACTAGAAAAACTAATCCAATCCATAAAGATGTACCGAAAAATACAATATTTTTGTTACTCAACCAACCATCAAAAGAAGCAAATACAACATGTACATTAATCAGTAAGATTGACGAAGTAGCAATTAATTTGAAAACAACCAATTGGAAAGCAATCATGTTTCTAATCCTCCAAGCTATCAACAAAAGAACTATACCATTTGATCCCTCTATGATATTGACCAAAAAAAATTAATAAAATGCAAGGTAGAGGGATTTTACCATGAAAAGATTGATTATATATGACTTATTTCCAGCCTTTTAACCATTTTTATTCGGGCATGAGGTTGAGGGTTTTTTTTTTTATTTCACGTTCACAAATATGCATGCTAAATTATGCATTTCATCTATCTATATATACAGATAAATAGATTGACCTAGAGCAGCCTAAATCGTGAAAACGGGGTTGTGAGAGAGCAATAAAAGTGTCGTGCTGCTAGGCAAAGCGGTGAAGTGTCGAACCCTAGATAGCGATAGTCTAGTAGTTGAAAGCATCATTAGCTCACACTCTGACCTGAGTAGCATGGGGCACGTGGAATCCCGTGTGAATCAGCAAGGACCACCTTGCAAGGCTAAATACTCCTAGGTGACCATAATGAAGTAGTACCGTGAGGGAAAGGTGAAAAGAACCCCCGTCGAGGAGTGAAATATAACATGAAACCGTAAGCTCCCAAGCAGTGGGAGGAGCCCAGGGCTATGACCGTGTGCCTGTTGAAGAATGAGTCTGCGACTCATAGGCAGTGGTTTGGTTAAGGGAGCCCATCGAAGCCGTAATGGAAAGCAAATCTTCATAAGGCAATTGTCACTGCTTATGGACCCAAACTTGGGTGATCTATCCATGACCAAGATGAAGCTTGAGTGAAACTAAGTGGAGGCCTGAATCGACTGATGTTGAAGAATAAGCAGATGAGTTGTGGTTAGGAGTGAAATGCCACTCGAACCCAAAGTTAATTGGTTCTCCCCGAAATGCGTTGAGGCCCAACAATTGACTGGACATCTAGGGATAAAGCATTATTTCGATGCGGGCTGCGAGAGCAGTACCAAATCGAGGCAAGCTCTGAATACTAGATATGACCTCAAAATAACATCTTAGGTGTGTCATAATCTAGTACATAAAAAAAATTATTATATGCTTATTATAAAAAGTCATATATGCCCTTACTTTCATATTTTATAGGTTAAAATATGCTCTAAGCCCCTATACTCTTATATATTTGAAATTTAATCTTTCTACTTTTACTTTCAGGAATTTAATCTCTTTACTTTTGAAAATTTAAAATTCAAGTCAAATTGTTAACATCATTAAAAAAATTTTGTTAAATTATGTGACATTTTGAAACATAAAATACTCACTTGATAGTAATGTACTAAAACCAATGACGTTGCAACGAATCTAAGTTTAATAGAAATTTTTTAATGTTTTTAACAATTGAACTTACATTTTTAAACTCAAGAAGTAGCAAAACTAAATTTTAAATGTACAAAGAGTACAAGGACTTGAAGTGTATTTAATCTATTTTATAACTATATTTATCTATCTATACTATAATAAAAGACTTAAGCAATACTAATGAAACCTTGGTTCAATGGCAAGATTGAAACTTGAGGATTTTTAGAATCCTATATAGTGTTACGATTTAGTCCAAATTATAATGAGATAGGCGATAAGGGTCGAGAATGTTGTATCTATACAATATAAATCTTTTGATTAAGTTGATATCATGGTTAAATAATTAAAAACTATTTTATTTAAAACATAACAACTATTATTATGAGAGTATTTTTTTATATTTTTATATTTTTATACAAAATCTATAAAAAATAATTTAAACTTAGAATAAATCTACAAATGATGAAATTTGAACTTAGAACACTAAGAACCTCAAAGCTCAATTTTGTTATATATATTAAAAAATATCACATAAAAAAATCACCCACAAGATAAATGTATCATAATCTAATAATCTAGTAAGGTTAATAATTTTTCTATTAAAATTTCATAAAATTAATCTTTCACACAAAATTATTATCAAATAATATTTACAATGAAGTAAATATGAGTATACAAGTATTTTGAAAGTTGAGTTCCATAAAGAAACCCACATCATCACTTTGTTATTAATTTGAATTTATTATTAACATTATAAAAATAGAGAAATTGAATTATACAAAATCAAAGTAAAGGGATTAAAGTCTTAATTTTAGTGTACAACAAAGAAACTAAAATGATAAGTCCCTAATTTCTCACTTCATTTGTGACATTTCTCCTATTTAATTATGCTATTTATGTTTTTAAATATGTCATTCATGCTTATATTTTATTTATTATTGATTTAGGGAATAATTAGAACAAAAAGATTAAAGTTTATTTTTAGCAAATTTTTGCATATTGGATTTTCAAACCAGCATAACTTCAATATTTGACCACAATTTGAGTTACAAAACTCTATTTTGAGCCCATAATGTATTGATTTGAAGGGAATTAAAAGAATTAACCGAAGTTATTTCACAACTCAAACTCAAAAAGTATCTTTAAAGTTTAATTAAAGGAACTTTTTAATTTTCTCTCTAATATTAGTTTTGCCCTATAAATAAACATTATTAGGTTAAGATAAATACTTAGACATTGTCACCTTAATATTATTTTGTTTTTGAGTTTTTATTTTATTTTATAGGTTTTTAAGCCCTCTTTTCTAATAAAAAATTATTGAAGTTTGATTCAATAAAATTGTGAAACTTAAATGTGTGTTTAATTTATATTTATTTTTTAATATTTGTGCATCTTCTCTTTTAATTACAATTGTTGAAATTTATTAATTACAATTCTTCAAGATATTATATTTTTTTTCTTTATTTTGTCTTTTACACTTGAATTAAAAGTTAATTAACCTTAAATTAACCATAATAATGTTTAGCTACATTTAGTGGATGACAACATAAGTTTCCACTATCTAATAATGATAAATGGTTCAATTGTCGTTTCGATCCTTTAGCTAATAAGAATTTACAGCGAATAGTTTTTTACAATTTAGTGCTTATACCTTAATTAATTATCAATTCATCAAAGTTACTAGACCAAACTTTAATATATTTCAATACTAGTCTCGTAAATATTAAATATTAATATTTACAGGCTCAAACTATGGAAATGAGGTTTCGAAATCGTAGTTTCTGACACCATTGAAAATCGGACTGTTACAGAATGTATGCATTTGATTCAAACTTGTATTATATTGATTTGAATTATGGAAATATCATTGAGCTTTATTGCTTAGCGTATGATTATTTTCTCCATGCGTAGGTATAGCTAAATCCCGAAACATTCAGCTAGTGATTCTCAACTCAACAATGTTTGTATAATCTTATTTTGTTAAATATATAGCATGTACTTAGGTTGTTGAAGCCCAATTTTTAACCGGACCCAGATTTTGGATCAAGCTTTGATTTTAAAATTAGGTTTAAATTTATTTTTAAATTTAAATTTATATTAAATTTAAATTTATCTTTTTAAATTTAAATTTGCTTTAAATTTAAATTTAAATGGATTTAAAAGCTTAATATTTAAAATTAAAAGCCCAAATTAAAAGTCCAAAATAAATACAAAGTCCAAATTACATTCTTGGACCCGAATTTGACCCGATTACGAATATAGACCCAAAATTACCTAACCCTTATACCACTAAAACCTATTACGCCCCAAACCCAAACTACAACTTTGGCCCAAATTCACAAATCTACTAAGTGCTGCTGCTGTTGCCTCCACCTCAGCCAACCAGAGGCCGCCACATCATCAACAACTTGTCACCATCTTCAGCCCCAACTTGCACTGCCACCAGCTGCTTCAACTGCCGCTGCCATGGTCGACCTGCAAAAGGAAAAACAAGACATGCATTTATGTGAGAAATACAAAATAGCATGATTGTAAACATGGCTATAAAAGCCAGAGCAAGAATCTTGGAACGGGTACTGACCATGGTTCTTTCGAAAATTACAAATCAATACAAGAGAATAAGTTTTTCACAGCATCTTACAATAAAAAATAGCAGCAGTTAATAGCCAACAGTGAATCAACCCAAGCCAATCTCAAAATTGCCAAACATTAAAACGTCCAGGTATACCCACAGTATATGTTTATTATTTTTTATTATTTACTGTATTAACCCATCAAATTCTATGTATGTATTTAATGCCCCTGTTAACATTTATTGTTTTCTACATGTTTCAAAATGTCATTAATAATATTATTAATTATTATGGTAATAATAATAACATTAATAATAATATTAATAATAGCATTAATTAAAAAGAAACTACAAAAAAAAATCGAATACGAAAGGACTCATCTTTGTTCAACGGTCACCACCGGAATCGCCCTCGGAGTCGTTACCGTCGCAAAACCCCGAACCTCGTCGATGCCTAACCGTCCGTGGATCTGCAAGAAAATAAAGAACCGAAACGATTAGTAATAAAAAAGAAATTAGTTTTTTTTTTTAAAAACAAGGACCGGGGGGGAAGTTTTACTAGCCAAGGCTCCTGTATCTCTTAGCTTTTCGGCAGCCACTTCCTATATATACACATGTTTATCATTAAGACCCATCAATTGTAATGTGGTTCATCATTAAGACCCTTTACCTTTGCTGCAACAGCAGTATTAGCCACTGCTTTTCCCACCAATCCCAACTTCGTCAAGTTCTTCTCACATTGAGCAAGTGCCTCAAATGTCGTACCATTCAAATTCAGGGTTAATATGTAAATTCAATAAGGTAAATAGAACCGATACAAGCATTAGAAATACCATACTGTTATCCCGGGTATCAAATTGACGTATTAATAAAGTGTATATAGTTGAAATTAAATTACATATATATCATTAAGCCCGGAATTAAGAAGGTTGAAGTAGGTTTTAATGGATCATACTTGAGGATGGCTAAGAACGGTTTTCAAATCATGAAGGTGAACGCCATTGTTGGCAAGCAAACAATGGGAAGCAGCAAAGTGAATTTCTCCAATTATATGCAGACTGTGGCGAAGCAACAGGTCGTAGTTTTCATGGACGCTTCCTCCTAATGAATTCTCTATCAGTATTACTGCCCTGTCTGCAACCCGCCTTTCAACTGCCTACAATAAAAAGAAGAAGAAGGAAAGTATATCACATTAATCAACTAGGAGAAATATATCTTACATAAATACCAAGAAATGTGTACAAGATGAAATAATTAACAGTGTTGAGTGTAAAGGGTAAATCACTTGAAAAGTAGAATGGAAATGCTGGCAAGCAATAGTTTCACAATTGGGATATGCTTTCTCTGCAGCTGATTCACTATGTGCCCCACGAATTCCCTTGCAAAAATTGACAGCCACTAATACATCAATGGATTAAAGCCATTTCAAGATAAATATATGTGTTTAGTGTAGGTCATTTTTAATATATATTTATTTATACATATAATTTAAAGAAAAAGAAACTTAAATTGATAATTATATAATAATAAATAAACACCTGATGTGCAACACGAAGGCGAGGCTCATTAGAAGCTCTTGAATCTGAAAATGGCGTTGAAGACAACAAAGGCGTTGTAATAAAAAACAAATTATTAATTGTTTACACATCCTACACATTAATTGAAAGAGGTTAATTGTTAGAGTGCACGGGTTATTGTTTAATTATCTTGTTAGTTTGGTCAATTTTTAATAGTATAAATAAATAAATAAATGTTTAATTTATTTTAAATAGATTTAATTTTTTTTCAAATTCGTTTTTTAATTTTATAATTTTATTTAAATTTTTTCAAATTTTAAACGAATCTTCGAATCTAAATGAAAAGCTCGGTCCATAAATAAGTTTTAAATAGAATGACTCCCGTTTAAATAAACGAAACAGAGAGAGGATGTGATAGGCAGCTTTACTTGTATGCAAAACTTGATATTTAGAGACGGTATCATGAGTCAAATCAGATTGAAGGTGGCAGCGCAGTTGGAAGCCATTCATGTAGGCTACCGCCGCGGCGCAGTTTTTGGTGTTGCCACTCACAAAAGTATTACTAATTCTGGCTTTCTGGTGGAAAGCAAAATCCAAGTTTAAGCTGCGAAGGTGTTTTGAATAAAGATGGGGATGGGGGTTTTTGAAGCTAGTCGTTTGCCGATAATAAGAAAGAGCAAAGAGATAGCCGCTGGAGAACAGCGCCGTTGTCGAATAGTGGGCTGTTAATTAGCAAAGGGAAGGATAGTCTTTGGCTTTACAAACTCCAGCGGTGTTGCTCCGCTCTCTGCATCCTCTTCATCTTTTTAAAGAATGAATTGGGAAATTAATGGGTTAATCTCATGCTTAGCCCCTTCTACTATATTAGCTTTCTCTGTTTGGAGCCAAATAAAAATTAAAACTGTCATGAAATTATGATTCCTTTAAAACTTGACTTTACACCAATAGACCTGAATTTGTGTAAATTTTTTATTACCTAGATTTCACTGAGAATAGAATAGGTGTAAACTGCATGCTCATGTGATCCACCTTTTTTTTCCTTTTTCCGTGTAAATCTTTCTAATTTGGATTTTTTATCTAAATAATACAAAAAAATAAATTAATAATCAAAATGGTATCCTCAAATTATTATTTACCAAAATGGTATGTTTAGTTAAGTGGAAGAACTCTAAGTGGCGGCACTAAGAGGTATTTTTGACACGTGTTTTTTTTTTAATTTTTATTTATTATTTTTATATATTTAAAAATAAAAGAATATTATTTTATTAGTGGAGGGACTTAAAGTGACGGCACTCAGGGGTTTTTTTTCAAAAAAATACAAGAAAAATACGACAAAAAAATATCTGACAACCAGTGGAGGAACACGAAGTGGCGACACCAATGGAGGAATATCAAGTGGCGGTACTAAGGGGTGTTTTGCCACTTGGCAGCATCCCATTGTGCCGTGTGTGTGTGTGTTTGTGTGGGTTTTTTAAAAGGTGAAAATTAATTTGAGTGATTGGGAATTTTTTGGTAGGTGATAAAAATTAAATAAAATAAAATTTTTTGTTATAAAATAGGTGGGAGGGGGGGACCAATGAAAAATGAAGGAAAAAAGAAAGAAAAAAGAGAAAGAAAGAAAGAAAGAAAGAAAGAAGAAGGAAGAAGGAGAAGAAGGGGAAGAAGGAGAGGAAAAAAAAGAGTAATGTGTTTATTTTTAAATTTAATTTTAAAATATTTTAATTTGTTAATTAGTAGTGGTAATGTGTTTGATTTGTTATTATAATTTTATTTGTTTAATAGGTTGATTAAAAGAGTAAATTAAGAGGAGTGGAAGAAAGGTAAGTTTAGTTAATATTTTAAGTATGCTTAATTTTAAAATATTTTAATTTGTTAGTTAATTTGATTATTTTAAGTTTTTTGTTTTCTTTAATTTAATTTTTAATTGATTTGTTATTTAATGTTGTTATAGTTGGTGAGTAAATTAAGAGGAGAAGAAGAAATGTAAGCTTGTTATTATGTTATTATTAATTTACTTTAATTTAATTTTGCTAGTTAATAATTTTATTTTGTTGTTAGTAGTAGTAAGTAAAAAATATTGTTCATATTTATTGATTTAAAATTTAATAATGTTTAAATTTTGTTAGTTAGTAACTTTATTATACAAGTCATAAGATTGTTTAATAAAATGTGAAAGAAAACTATTACAAGTGTTTAATAAAATAAACAATAATCTATTTTTAAGTTATAATTAAAATTAGTTACAAGTATGAAATTAAAAAATTTATTATTTTATAAAAATAAGAGAGTTTTAATAATTCACAAAAAATTAAACTTAGCTAATTAATTACCAAAATATAATATAAAAAATAATTAATTATTAAAATAATATTCCCATAATATTATTGACCAAAATATAATATAAAAAATAATTAATTATGAAAATAATATCCCCATCATATTATTTACCATTTTAGTAAATAATGGTGTGTGGATACTATTTTTGTTTATAAATATATATTTTGTACAATTTTAGTAAATAACACATTTTGGTATTTAATTATTATTTTTGTATTATATTGGTAACCTTTTGTATTGAATTAATTGATAATTTTTTTTCAAGTTACAGAATGACTTCATTAATTAACTCGGAACGTCCTCAAATAGCCAAATCAGTGAATGCGGATACACAGCAAGGCAATATGAATGTAAAAAAATTATTATTTGTTCATTATATCATTCACGATATTATTATTTGTTTACAAAATTAATTTTGGTTATACTAACTATTTTTGTAAATTAACAGGAAGAGCTCGCGTATCGTTCATTGAGGGGTCGTGCACAAGGCCTTAAATTTCCCCCTCATGAACGTCTGCTTCCGTACTTGCGGGATGCCGGATTTGCATCTACAGCATTGATCCAAAAATTTGAGTTAAGATATGATTTAATCAGTGCATTGGTGGAGCGTTGGCGCTCGGAGACCCACACATTTCATCTGCCTTGTGGGGAGTGCACTGTGACATTGGAGGATGTTGCGGTCCAACTAGGGCTACAAATCAATGGTGTACCAGTCACCGGTGTTAGTTTGTTTCAAGAGCCGGCAACGATATGCATCCAGTTACTAGGTCGCTCACCTAGTAATAACAATGACTTCACGTCGTTGTTATTTACATGGTTGAAGAGCAATTTTCAGCACTTACCCGAACACGCACTGAAATGGAGGTTTCTTGGGCCGTTCGAGCCTATATTTTGCTAATGATAAGGGGCATACTCATGCTGGACGCAAATAACAATAAGATCCACTTGATGTATTTGCCTTTACTAAGAGATTTGCGAAAGATTCATGAATATAGTTGGGGATCTGCGGTGCTTGCCATGCTATACCGAGAACTTTGTCGCGCCACAAACCCTTCTTCCCAGGATATAGGTGGATGCCTAGTGCTATTGCAATCTTGGGCACTATATCGGATGCCATTCTTGGCATCCGTTAGACACCAAACATATGTTTTTTCACTCGTTAACAGGTGATTACCATATACCCTAAATTTTAATTATTTGACATATTTTATTAATTATATTAATCTAACAAGTTATTTTTTGTTTTCTTAGATGAAAAACAAAACCGAGGATCGGGAGGCAGTACATAGTTCCCATGTATCGTTTGGTGCAAGAGCAATATGCTGGGGAAGGGGTATGTTATTCATTAACATGTTAAATTATATTACTTGACTCGTTTTAATATGGTTGCATGTTACTAAATTATATTACTTTAATCTTATTAATATTTTGACATGTTATTAATTGTGCAGTTCATCTGGACCCCATATATACAGCCAGAAATTACCGCTGTTATTCCCACCTCAACATTCCTCCACTCAGACCAATGGTGCATTAACGCACCGATAATCAATTTTCGAACAGTGGAGTGGTATGCCGGGGATCGAGTACTCCGGTAGTTTGGTTGTAAACAGCCTATCCCGCAGTCGTCATTCCAATTAGGGTCTATCCATGGGATGGATAAGAAGGGGAAATCAAATTGTGATTGGGGGAGTATGCATTGACAATATGTTTATGTGTGGAACAACCGAATGACTCGAGTACCTCCGATGGAGTACACTCCGGATTTACAGCCATCGGTGCAGTACATGCAGTGGTTCATTGAGTTTGGGAAACCATATTTGATTGGTGCTTCATCAACGATAATTCCCCCATACATGTCTCGACAAGATCGCCCCTATCATGTAGCTCCTGCCCCAGAGCCACAGCCAGTGCCAGAGCAACAAGAAGAGGAGGATGAAGAGGCATTGAATGACGATGATTCTTATCGTCCTGATTTTATGGGATCATCACATATGTATAGCTCATCAAGCCAAGGATATCAGCCTCAGTTTGACGAGCCACCGCAATGCTCAAGCCAAGGATATCAGCCTCAATTTGACGAGCCACCGCAATACTCAAGGGAAGGATATCAGACTGAGTTTGACGAGCCATCGCGATACTCTATTCCTCCCGGGCAATACTCTACTCCTCCGGGGCAAATGGACCCTAATGATGATGATGAACTTGACGAGCAACCTCGACGTAGACGCCGACCACCACGAAGATATACCCCGAGAACCACACCATCTAATCATGGATACTAGGGTTGTATCTAATAGTGTTTAAATTTGACTGTTGATGAATTATAATGATGATTTTTTCCTCCATAATGTACATATATTTTAACCTATTTGATCATTTATTTAAATTTCATAACATTAAACCTTATACTTGAAATCCTAAATCGTAAAGTTGAAAGGGTTAGAGACTTAAAGCGTAATTTTACCATTTTTATTAAGTGAGATATTTTTGAAGAAAAGTGTAGAGAATTTGAGAGATGAAAAATTGGAAGATAGATAATTTTTATGCTAAAATGATATTTTAGTCTAATTTCAGAAACATCAAACGAATTATAATTTTGAATTCTTTACCTCAAGATATAAATAATTTAGTGACTGTGACGCAAGTAGACAACATTGAAAATTAATGTAAAAATAAAAATAAGAGGTATATGATGATGAACCGGGTTTAGGCCCTACTCGATCCGGATGACTGACCAATATGATAGGTTCGTTGAGGGCAATTACGTCGAGTATGCCCAGCTAGCCTACACAGTCCATACAGCTTGCCCCCGTCTGTTTTCTCCATAATGTCCATTTCGTTTCGGATTCTAGTGATATGAGGACGACCTTTTGGATTCCTTCGTAAACCTTTGTTCGGGATAAGCTCGAAAGTCATCGGAGGTACCTCCTATGTGGACAAGTCAGGCAGGACGGGGAACTCATTTTCCCAAATACGTAACGTACGATGGAGAGTGTAAACGGGGTCGATGAACTGTTCAACATTGAGCGACACTTTAGCACAAGTTGCAACGACATGCACATAGGGATAATGAAGTGTATCGAACCTCCTGCAATCGCAGTGTCTGTTTTGGAGATCAACCCCGTATGACCTAGGTGGAATACCAGGTCGACGACCAATAGTCTCAGTAACTTGAAATCATTGAAACTGTCGTGAATATATTTCAACGTTCATCGTCCTCGCACTCTGACGGTTTGCATCTATTGCATTCCTGACAGCTTCGACAAACACGTGACCAGCGTTCATCTGATCGATTTGTCGCGTTCCCATTGCTGGCATCAAGGTAGCTAGCCTATAGAACGTAGCGGAGAACACGGATGAAATCGGAAGATGTCGTATTCTATTGAACACGCCGTTAATCGATTCTGCCAGGTTGGTCGTCATTTGACCATATCGATACCCCTCATCAAAACTTTGAGACCATTGCCACGGCTCCATGGTACCCAACCACTCGCGTAGAGGCTTGTTCGTTTGACCTTCCATGTCACTCTCAAGTCTGGTCATTCTTTGCCGGAATCGGTGTGGCTTTAGCTCGTACGCTGTAGGAATATTAAGAAAACATAACTTATAGTCTAAAATTAAAACCTTAAAAATATAATTTGGAACTTAATTTTTTTACCCATTTTCACAAGTTGTCTCCGCCAGTCTGCATTCTTATATTCTCGTTGGAAGTTAGCCGCAATGTGTCGGCTGCAGTAAACCGATTTCCATGGTACACCAGTAAGCCTAATGCCGCAATAATACCCTTCGCTCTATCAGAGATGATGCAAATATTATCGTTATGAATCACATGCCTCCGCAGGTTTCTCAAGAAGAATTCCCAAGATTCCATGTCTTCTTTGTCCACAATAGCGAATGCTATTGGGAGCACGTTTTGATTCCCGTCTTGAGTCACCGCAATTAGTAAGATCTACTTTTTCCCGTATAGCCACGTTCCATTTACCTGGACAAATGGCTTGCAGTGAGGAAATGCTCGAACGCAGGGATCAAACGTCCAAAATATATACTGAAAAATTCTTCTTCCCGATTGCATGTTGTTATCTGAGCCATAATAAGGTCGTGTCACCAACTCAATCGCAGTCCCCGGTACGTACTGTCGCATTGCGGCTATCCATCCTTGCAGCTCATTGTATAATGCATCCCAATCACCGAACAATTGTTCCATTGCCATTTGTTTCGTAATCCATGCTTTTCGATATGAAACTCGATAATGGAATCGTGATTGCATGTCCACAATCAATGTAGAAACCTTGATGGTCGGGTCGTCCTTAACCATTGGCATGATATGTGTGCAGATGATTCTGGAATCAAGTTTCCGGTGATCTTCTGACAAACGTGTTGAACTGCATGTGTGAGGCCCATCAATTTTTCTTATCTCCCACATCTGCGACTTCTGGATAAATACAGCTCGCACCCGTCACTTGCAACCTTCCGTCGACTTCTAGCACTCTCCAATATACAATGTCGGTTTAGACACTGCGACTTTGTAGTCTATCGACACATTCATGCTATATCGCTTAATAGCAAATATGCATTTTTCCTTGGATTCAAATTTTTGGCCCACAAACAACTCTTCACAATATGCTGCTACGGCCAATCGATGAGCAGGTACTATTTCAAGGTATTTCGCGAACTCGGCATGTGTGGCATCGGGGTTTATAAGCGACATGTGTGCCCCAGGAGGATTATTGTGCATCACAATATGTGTAACTGAATTTTCGACTGGATTTTCATCGTCATTCGCCCATTCTTCGTCAATATCATCTGGGACCTCATCCACATCCGGGTCACTATCAATATTGACTTCATTATCAGAAGGAATACTACTATCATATCCACCATCTTGATCTGCATTATTCTCGGGTGCAGCAGCATTAAGATCGATGTCTAGCCCACGTACGATTGATTGACTTTCAATGTACGACACTAGAACCACCATACACGAAGTTGAATCTTCATTTTGTACAGGTTCCACATCAACTAACTCAGCAAACAATTGAACCGGTGCAGTTGGGTCACTTTGATTCGAACAATAAAGAGCGATCATTGTCTCCACGTCTTCGTCGTCTACAAGTTCCATCTCGGTGAATTTGATGGGATCTATCGAAACTGGAAACTTGTAGAAAAGTTTCGAGATCCTTCTCCCACAACGTCTAAAAATTTTTGCACTAATCCTTGCTTTCATATCATCAACCGAGATATTTCGACGAAATCTTATTCCTATTTGTTCCCGACAATCAAATATACATCCAACCGATGTTCTCGAAATTACTCTATCAAAATAAATGCATACAAAAAATTGATTATCCATCTTCAATAAATCTGTTAAAAATTAAATAAAATTTATTAAATAAAATATGATTTTACCCATTTATATCATACTCAAATAAAATTAAAATTAAACACATTACCTTTCTTTCCTTCTTCTTTCTTTCCTCTCCTTCCTTTCTTTCTTTCCCGTTTATTTGCTTCCCCCACTCCTATTTTATAACAAAAATTTTATTTCATTTAATTTTTATCACAAACACTAAAAATTTCCAACCACCCAAATTTATTTTCACAAATAAAATAAAATAAACACACACACACGACACGACACGACACAATGGGGTGCTGTCAAGTGGCAAAACACCCCTTAATGCCGCCACTTGATATTCCTCTATTGGTGTCGCCACTTCGTGTTCCTCCACTGGGTGTCAGGTATTTTTTTGTCATATTTTTCTCGTATTTTTTTGAAAAAAACCCCTAAGTGCCGCCACTTTAAGTTCTTCCACTAATAAAATAATATTTTTTTTATTTTTAAATATATAAAAATAATAAATAAAAATTAAAAAAAACACGTGTCAAAAATACCCCTTAGTACCGCCACTTAGAGTTCCTCCACTTAACTAAACATACCATTTTGATAAATAATAATTTAGTGATACCATTTTGATTATTAATTTATTTTTTTTGTATTATTTAGATAAAAAATCCTTCTAATTTATTAAATAAAAAATACTAGTTTAGCTTAGCTTAGGCTTTGCCACCCTATACAGAGAGCCTAGTGCCTTGATAGGCTACTGTTGTTGATGTGGTGCACGGTCACCTACTAAAATAGTGGCACAATCCTTCTTTATGAAGCGTTGTCGTTTCATGATTTTGTGCTTCAAGAAATCTCTTTTGACATTTAGTTCTTCACAAAATTGGAAGATCACATTAGCTCGTCTAGAAGACCATAGTAATCCGTTAAAAAGAGTTTATCGATTTTAAATAGATGACACTTTAAAGATTTATTCGGAAAGAATCAATTTCATCTCAACAATATTCTTTTTATAAATAAAGAAAAACATAAATAATAATTTATGCCATAATATAAATTAAGTATGTAGCTTTTTTTAACTTATAGATGTATAATATATTTATTTATATTAATTATTTAATTTTTTATTTCTTCCTATATTATAATTTTCTTTTCTCTCCATTAGATAAAAGAAATGTTTATAATATTATAATTAGATTAATTATTTCATAAAATGAGTTAATTTTATTAGATATCCCCAAACTATTACCCTTATTTTAAATTAGTCCTCAAACTTCAAAATGTTCTAATTACATCCCAAAACTTTCATTGTTATATAATTCGGGGTCCTTTTATTACTGAAACTGTTAATTTAACTATTAAACAACATATAAAATTTTATGTGACATAATTTGAAATGAAACTTTTAAATAAAAGTAAATGTTACCGTATATCTTTTAAAATAAAAAACTAAAGACAAAGTAAAACTTAGAAAAGAGATAGTGAACGATCATTTATGTAAAAGCTTCAAAACCAAGATTTTTACAATATCTATTTTTACAATATTCAATTTTTTTAAATTTTCATTTTAAATTATGTCACATAAAATTTGATGTTTCATTTAATAACTAAATTAACGATTTTAGTAAAGGAAGGACCTTATTTATATAACATCAATAGTTTGATGATTTAATTAGAATACTTTAAAGTTTGAGGACCAATTTAAAATGAGGATCATAATTTGAGATGTTAGGTGTAATTACTCTAAAAAGTATAGTGTGCCTTTTCTATTCCTTTTTTATCTTTTTTTTTATTTCCTTTGTTCTTGATGATAAATAAATAATTATAATTCATTTTATAATTTAAATTTAAAAATAAATAAATACTTTTTAATTAATTAGTTTTTTAAAATAAACTAATTATTTTAATTATTTAAAAACTTAATTTGCTTTTTTTTAACTTTCATTTTCATTTTTTACAAATGGTTAAAAAATAATCACTTATTTAATTAATTTCCTTTGAATGGTTAAAAAGAAAATTTTCAAAATTCCCACAAGGCTTTGTAGCCAAGAGGTTAAATTTAATCAGTAAACAGATTTTCCCACTTCTTTTTAATTAATTTTGATATTAAAAAAATTTGTCCTTCTAAAAAATAAGCAATTTAACATTTATTAATTTCGAGAGTCAGCATATAAAGATAATTAATTATAATATTATTATTTTTTTATCAATTCTATATAATTTTGATTGTTATAGTAACAAATTTATATATTCTATCTATTTATATATATTAGAAATTAAAGTTTTTTTACATATATTCTTTTGAATTTTATAGATTTTTTTAAAAATTTATACTCTTTTTTAGATAATTTTTAGAATCAAGGTCAATTTGATAGAATATGTAAATATTAAGGGTTCAATTTATTATTATAATGATCAAAATTATGTACAATTTATGAAAATTATCAATTGCCTTTAGTTGTTAACTTTTAAAATTGACAAAAAATTATAATACTCTATTTTTTTTTATGAAAAATCAATTTATTTAATATCAAAATTGAAAAAAAAAAATAGAAATGTGTTTTTACCAATTTAATCACTAATTGCAGCAGGTATAAATGGGTTGAGATAAAAAAAAATAAGTTATAAAATTATGAATAAAAAAAAAAAATCCTTTTCTTTACAAAGGATAGTATTAGGAGATCATCTTCTAATTGATGATGTTATTGTTAACTAAAAATTCAATTCATGCCTAACCTTAACCCCATACGTAAAACTAATATATATCTACAATTCAGTTATTTGCAAAATAGGCCAAACCCCTTTTAATGTCTCTCTAGACATGATTGGAGTAGCCCTTAATGGAATTCTATGTGATAATCTAATGATCAAGAGTGTTTATTATTTTAGAGGTGGTCTGAGTTCGAATCATGCTAGTCACGTTTGTTGTTCGAGCTTTGTCATGTTATTGTAATTCACCAAAAAAAATAGCCCCTAATGGAAATTAATAGGGAGGGAAAAAATTGATTAATGGTACCATTTAGGGCAATTTGATTTTATTCTTTTTTTTTTTATATTAAATTTTGGGTTGTGGTTTTTCAAACTTTATTTTATAGTTTTTAACATTATTGGGTAAATTTTCAAAAATTATTTGCTCAATTCATGCCTAACCTTAACCTCATACCTAAAACTACTATATATCTACAATTCAGTTATTTGCAAAATAGGCCAAACCCCTTTTAATGTTTCTCTAGACATGATTGGAGTAGCCCCTAATGGAATTCTATGTAATAGCCTGATGATCAAGAGTGTTTATTATTTTAGAGGTAGTCTGAGTTCGAATCACGCTAGTCACGTTTTTTGTTCGAGCTTTGTCATGTTATTGCAATTCACCAAAAAAAATAGCCCCTGATGGAAATTAGTAGGGAAAAAATTGATTACTGGTACCAATTAGGGCAATTCGATTTTATTCTTTTTTTTTTATACTAAATTTTGGGTTGTGGTTTTTCAAACTTTATTTTATAATTTTTAACATTATTGGGTAAATTTTCAAAAATTATTTGCTCAATTCATGCCTAACCTTAACCCCATACCTAAAACTACTATATATCTACAATTCAGTTATTTGCAAAATAGGCCAAACCCCTTTTAATGTCTCTCTAGACATGATTGGAGTAGCCCCTAATGGAATTTTATGTAATAGTCTGATGATCAAGGGTGTTTATTGTTTTAGAGGTAGTCTGAGTTCGAATCACGCTAGTTACGTTTTTTGTTCGAGCTTTGTCATGTTATTGCAATTCACCAAAAAGAATAGCCCCTAATGGAAATTAGTAGGGAAAAAATTGATTACTGGTACCAATTAGGGCAATTCGATTTTATTCTTTTTTTTTTTTTATATTAAATTTTGGGTTGTGGTTTTTCAAACTTTATTTTATAGTTTTTAACATTATTGGGTAAATTTTCAAAAATTATTTGCTCAATTCATGCCTAACCTTAACCCCATACCTAAAACTAATATATATCTACAATTCAATTATTTGCAAAATAGGTCAAACCCCTTTCAATGTCTCTCTAGACATGATTGGAGTAGCTCTTAATGGAATTCTATGTGATAGTCTGATGATCAAGGGTGTTTATCGTTTTAGAGGTGGTCTGAGTTCGAATCACGCTAGTCACGCTTGTTGTTCGAGCTTTGTCATGTTATTGCAATTCACAAAAAAAAAACCCCTAATTGAAATTAGTAGGGAAAAAATTGATTAATGGTACCATTTAGGGCAATTCGATTTTATTCTTTTTTTTATTTTATATTAAATTTTGGGTTGTGGTTTTTCAAACTTTATTTTATAGTTTTTAACATTATTGGGTAAATTTTCAAAAATTATTTGCTCAATTCATGCCTAACCTTAACCCCATACCTAAAACTACTATATATCTACAATTCAGTTATTTGCAAAATAGGTCAAACCCCTTTTAATGTCTCTCTAGACATGATTGGAGTAGCCCCTAATGGAATTCTATGTGATAGTCTGATGATCGAGGATGTTTATCGTTTTAGAGGTGGTCTGAGTTCGAATCACGCTAGCCACATTTGTTGTTCGAGCTTTGTCATGTTATTGTAATTCACCAAAAAAAATAGCCCCTAATGGAAATTAGTAGGGAAAAATTGATTAATGGTACCATTTAGGGCAATTCGATTTTATTCTTTTTTTTATTTTTAGGTTAAATTTTGGGTTGTGGTTTTTCAAACTTTATTTTATAGTTTTTAACATTATTGGGTAAATTTTCAAAAATTATTTGCTCAATTCATGCCTAACCTTAACCCCATACCTAAAACTACTATATATCTACAATTCAGTTATTTGCAAAATAGGCCAAACCCCTTTTAATGTCTCTCTAGACATGATTGGAGTAGCCCCTAATGGAATTTTATGTGATAGTCTGATGATCAAGGGTGTTTATCGTTTTAGAGGTGGTCTGAGTTCGAATCACGTTAGTCACGTTTGTTGTTCTAGTTTTGTCATGTTATTGTAATTCACCAAAAAAAATAGCCCCTAATGGAAATTAGTAGGGAAAAAATTGATTAACGGTACCATTTAGGGCAATTAAATTTTATTCTTTTTTTTTAAATTTTTATATTAAATTTTGGGTTGTGGTTTTTCAAACTTTATTTTATAGTTTTAACATTATTGGGTAAATTTTCAAAAATTATTTCATAAATACTTCTAAAAAATTTATTTTTTTCAAGTAAAAAATAGATAATTCTTATAGAGTTTTTTTAAAATTAATGATTTTTTATACAGTATTTTTAAGTTATATATATTTTTAACTTGTGCTTGGACCTCTTGGATGGTAATATGGATATGGCCTTGGTTAATTAGACTGTCATTGTTTTAATTCCTAAGGTAAGCGGGAGACAGCTGCAGTATCTTGTTGGCTAGGAATTGGCTCATAAACAGCTCAACTAGCTGATCAAAGGGGTGCATAGAGCCCTGTGGCAGAGAAAGATACGGCGCCCGGGTGGTAAGGGAAAGAGTCATGCAAAAGGCTCGGCACTTGACTGCATTGAAAGCACCCAGGATGTTCATGTGGTTATTATAGCACGAGGTGGTCCTTTGTGTCCCCCGTACCATTTTAAGAAACCTTAGGGAACTTGAAAGAGGTAACAGCTCCGGGGCAAGGGGTTCATTAGAATAACTCCAAGAGGTTTCATCAATTTTGGCTCACTTCACTTTTTGCAACAATTCTACTTTGAAAGCCTTTATCTACTCCTCTAAGGAAGCAATATTACCTTGGGAATCATCCGGGCAGTTGTTATTGGTTAGTGGTGTTGAAGCCCAATTTTGATCGGGCTCAACACTTAATTGAGTCCAAATTTTAAATTTTAATTTTTAAATAAGTTTGAATTTATTTTAAATTCAAATTCATTTTAAGTTTGAATTTACTTTAAATTTAAATTTATTTTAAATTAAAATAAAATTAAAAGTCCAATTACAGTCCAAGCTTTAATGTCCAAATTGCAAAGTCCAAGTACAGATCAATGCCCAATTAGGCCCAAGTTCAAATTAACCCAATTCAAAGGCCCAATTGGGCCCAAAATCTAAAATTCATTACACCCAAATCCCTAATCCACCCACTTGCCATAGGTCACCACTACTTCAACCATTCGGAGAACGCCACGTCAACACCAACAGTGCCACCACCAGCTGCAACTTGCTTTGCCACCGCCGCTGCCATCGCCGAACCTACAAAAGAGAAGAACAAGACAAGCATTTAAATGACAAACAAACAAATTAAAATCATTGTAATTTCAGGTTATAAAGCCAGAATTGAAACCAATTGTAAAGGGGGAACCCTTTTGAGAAATCAATACACAAGTCACTATTTTTCTTTAGATACAAAGACTATTAGCAATTAATTGGACAGCTTCAATTCAAATACAGAAGAAAGAGCATCCAAAATCCAGAATCAAAGCCCAACAGATCCAAATAACCAAACAACACTGATTCTAGAGGTATATTCATTGTCTGTTCTAATTCTGGTTTAAAGTTTGCAACGTTTCAGAGGCATTAATTGGTATATTAATATAAGTTACCTGTTGGCATGCTTTATTATTAATGTTTAAATATTTTGTGATAACTTCGTAATAAATGTACATTAAATAATTTTATTAGTAATAATTAATAATAATAATAATAATAATTTTTTTTTAAATAATAAATATTTTTGGTAATATTAAACAAATAATAAAAAGGGGGAAATTCAAAAGGGCAAACTTTCCTGCAAGGTCACTGTTGCGGCGATCGGAGTCGGTGGGCATTCGTCGGTCCCGTCCACAGTGGTAAGAAACACCAAAGAACAGATTCCAAACACATAAAAAAAAAAGGATTAGAACTTTCAACTAAATCTAAATCTGAGATTAGATTTAGGGGCTAAAATAGGGAGTATAAAAAACAAATAAAAAAAGTTTGTTTTTCCCATATCTAAAAGTTCTTCAAAACAAATAGTTTGTAAAAATACAGAGTTTGTTGCATGTGGGCTTGGAATCGGGTTTTGAGGACTTTTTAGGATGTTTGAAAGCAAAAAAATGAAAAAAGAGAAGTTTTTACCTTAAACCACCATGGACGGCAATCGGAAATGGCATCGGACGGCGGTGCGTGGAGGAGACGCGCGACGGATGGCGCGGGTGGAGGGTCGAAGTCTGGTCGGCATGAGGGAGAGAGGAGAGAACAAGGGAGGAATCCTTTCTTTTTTTTAAAACAAGTGATAAATGAAATTTTTTGTAACTAAAATAGGCTTTTTATAGGCCCTCAAAACGACGTCGTTTTGAGGGCTGAGTTTTAGCCCCAAAACGACACTGTTTTGGCTTTAACCCATGGTCCGACTCGACCCGCCTGGAGGATCCGCATGTTTTTGAGAAAAGGGATATTTATGCATTTGGTCCTTTCGTATTTTTTGATTGTTTCAATTTAGTCCTTTTTGTACTTTTAATTATTTTTAAATTGACCCAATAATTTTTAATGCTTTTTAATTTAGTCCCTTTACCTTTTGAAAGCACCAGGAGCTGCCACGTGTCATGATTTTAACTTATTTCTGCCAATGGTCCCTTTTACTTCTAATTTGTTTCAATTTAATCCTTAAATTAAGTTTTGTTTAATTACAAAATTGGCCTAGAAATTTTTCATGATTTTCAAATTAGTCTTTTGACTTCTGAACACCTGAGAGACAACCACGTGTCATTTGTTTTTGGTTTTATTGCCCTGGAGGTCCCTAAACTGTCCTAAAATTATATTTTAACCCTTAAACTTCTCCAAAATTCCATTTTTAACCCCGTTTTTTCCAAAACTTACACTTTACCCCCGAATTTTCCAAAATTCCATTTTTGACCTCGAGCCTTCCAAAAATTACCATTTCACCCTCAAGCATCCAAAATTACCGTTTTACCCCCGTATCCAAAAGTCTTATTTTCAACTTCGATAGTTTTATTTTTCTTCCTCATTAACATTTGCATTTAAATTTTAATTATTATGCATTCATATTGCATGTTTATGATTTTTATATCATTTATCTGCTTAATTATTTTAGCTTCGTGTTATCGAATATCCATTATTAATTGCTCATTCGTATTAAACCCACCTATTTGTTTTCAAAATCGTTTTCATAAAAAACTTTAAAATCAAAGCAATATTCTTTTGTTTCGAGTTTTGAAAATTTTGCATCTTAACTTACTAGGCGCAACTTTCTTTCGAAATAATCGAATACCCTTAAATCGAAACAACGTTTCTTTATCTCTGATTCTGGAAATTTGTACCTAAACTTACTAGGTGTGACTTTTTCTTTAAATCGAGATAATCGAACATCCTTTTCAAAAGTGTTAAATTTTTTTTACAATAAAGGAAAGCTCGTTATTTCTGGATCTCGAAATGTTGTGTCCTAACTCACTGGACGTGACTTTCTTCCTAGATCACTTTGAAATAGTGGGACTTCCAAACAAAATCGATTTCTTTTAAACATAACTCATGCTTTCAAGGATCATATTTTAAACTTTATTCGAGCTTCCAAAATTTTACAAATTAAGACCCGAAAATAATCAATATGATACCAATTTTGGGCGTATGAGGGTGCTAACCCTTCCTCATGCGTAACCGACTCCCGAACTCATTTTCTGGACTGCGAAGACCAAAATATTTTTCAAAACGAATTTCAAACGTTTTGTGGTGAGCCAATCACACTGAATAAAGGATTGGTGGCGACTTCTATTTTTCAACATTAAGATAATTTTTGAAACTCGTCGTTTTCCAAAAAAGATGGTTTCGACAGCTTGGTGACTCAATTGAGGAATTTTTTAAAATGAACGAGAGTCAAGCCAAAATTGATTATTTTCGAGTCCTTTTTGAAAACTTTAAAATTTTTGGTCTTGTTTAATATGCAATCCTTGGCATCTTTTGTGTGACATTATATTATATGATATTGCTAGTGTAAATTTGCATCCATATGCATTTTTTATTACTACCCTTCTAATTGGAAGCAGGAAACTACTCCTTCGTGAGGTCTTCACCTCCGTGCAGGAAAGTGAATCGTTTTCGGGATTACATCCATACCCATGTTTTCGTGAAGTTTTCACTTCCGTGCAAACATGTGGGAAATGTGTCCCCCTAAACCGAACTCGCCCGTATGAGCCTGTAATGTGTGAGGATTGAGGAATCTGCTAGTTTAGGTACCCTTACTCTAAAGCCTAAAACCACATGTAGTGAACCCTAATTGCTTACCTTAGGATAGAACTACACCGAGCTGTTAATAGTCTCCCAAGTCTAGGTTTCTCTGTTTTATATCCGTACTTTATTATCATACCCGTGTTCTTTTGTTTGTTAATTGTTTCTTGCATTACATCTTTATAAATAAAGTGTGGATTTAAGCTCAATTACTCAATAAAAAATTGGTCATAAGAAAACGAGTTCCTTGATAAGGTGGAAAACAATACGGTCGCGCGCATATGGTCAAAAAAAAGAAAAGAAAGACGAAAAGTCAATGATTAGCCAGTCGAGTAAAACGGAAACAAAGACCACACAACGAACCAAACTTTGACCCAACTACAAAAAGTGACCGATTATTTAAGTTGACATTTTGGGATCGAAAATCAAAGGACGAACAAGGGCGAAATTGAAAGATGTCCTACGAAGATTAAAGGCTTTTGAACACTAAGGCGCGATCATATGCGTATCTGTCTTATGTAAAGGAATTTGTTTTCTAGTAAAATTTTCTAAAAGAATTGAGCTATGAGTCAATGTTTTCTCATGCATGCATGCATTCATAAGCTACACATTTTATTAACTCGCACATAATTCCTTGAGAGCCTACCTCAAGTAGAATAGTGTCAAGCATTCCGTGGTTGTACGAAGAGGGTAAGGGCCACAGTTACATTCTTGCTTCTTTGCTTTTAATTGCAATTTATTCCAAGTTTTATTCCTGTATTAATTACACTAACTTGTTCATTTCGAATCTATTTGCATTACATCCTCATAAAAAGAAAGGTATAGTTCTAAGCTCAATTACTAAATAGAAAATCTGGTCATAAGAAAACAGATACTTTGATGAAATAGAAGATGATATGGTCGGGCTTACATCGACGATCTGCCATATGAGCAAGATGAAAATAAAGATCGTGTAATCATATGAGTTTTGGCCTAAGTACAATAAGTGACTGACCACTCAACCTTTTCAAAATGATATTGTGGACCGAAAGTCAGAGACGAGCCAAGACTAAGTCTTTTCAGCCTCGCATCTATTTTATGTAAAGGAATTTGATTTCTAGTAAGGTTTTTCTAATAGAATTGAGCTATAAGTCAATATCTTTCTTATGCATTCATGCGTTCATAAGCAGTTCATTTTATTAACTTGTGTAATTCTATACAAGCCTACCTTGAGTAAGATTATGCCAAACCTTCAGTGGTTACTCAAGCAAGGTAAGAGACACGGTTATATTTTTGCTTTTAATTACAATATATTTTGAATCTGTTTGCATTGCATTCTCATAAAAGAGAGGTGTTGATTCATGTTCTATTATCAAATAGAGAACTGGTCATAAGAAAACGGATTCCTTGATGAGGTAGAAGTCAACGTGGTTGTGCATATATGGTCAAAGATAAAGGTGATGACCTGTCGAAGGAATGCATGTCAGGGATTCAAGATTATACCCAAGTACATAAAAGCCATAGTAGTTTGCTAGAGCTGAAAGAAGCATGGAAGATAAAATGAGACGGATATTCAATCATGAATATGTTGACTTACTTGATAAGTCCCGAGCTCTCACTTAGTATTGGAGTCCAACTTCTAATGGTTTTGCATTAGGAGAGAAGGACGTGGGGCCCATGATAAAAGAGTAAATCGCTTTACCTTTTTGCCCAAGGATTCAAAACAATAAAGTCTACTTTGAATATGACGATTGTCTTTACCTACTTAAGGTTAAAGTAGGGATGCGCTTTTTTTGAGTCCTAACACAATAGTGGGATTCAACTTAGTCGCTTCACCTCTAGAGACAAGGACACTATATTGCTCCATTGCCCAAGAACTCAAGTTTATAAGGTATACCCTAGACGAACGAGCATTAGGTCGCAATCCTGATCAAGGAAAAGAAGAGAACAAGTATTTTGCTTTAGAAAACTTACAAGACATAACACTCAGATGGAAAATGTTCACCTCAAACATACATTAATAGTCTTCCCTAGAGTATTGGGGCACGTAAGAGGAGGTGGTTGCAGATTTGTTTATCAGACCTGACAAAAGAATCACTCATGTTCTAGCAATCTTAGCCACTAAGAACCTGTTGAAGAAGGGGAAAAAGAAGGTGTATTGGTTCACGACTTTTGTTAGTATGGTCCTGTGGCCGTTTGAAAAGTCGAAAAAGTCTTATCGAGAATTCTCTAAAGACTACTCTCTGTTGACGGGATTTGTGACTGTTCAAAGGAAAAGACGACATTGCCAAAAATAATTGGACATAAACAAATGGCTTCAACGCGCTTAGGGGCAAGTATGAGATAGGGGCCATGTCGTAAGCAATGACTCCACCAAGTGCAAGGGGTCAAGACGGAAAAAAAATTAGGTTGGAAGATTAAGACTTTAAGAATTAAGGCACGACCATACATGTATCTGCCCCATGTAAAAGAATTTACTTTCTAGTAAAGTTGTCTAATGGAATGGAACCAATAATCAATGCCTTGTTGCATGCATTTTATCATTTCATGTGCATTTGCATTTCATGCATTAAATAAGATTCCACATTATTGAAAAACTCGTGTATGAGAGAGTCATTTACCCTAAATAAAAGTTGAGAGGAAACACGATAAATCAAGATAGGGAATGATAAAAAAAATTGAGAAAAAGTTAAGTGAAGAATGGAACCTATTGAGAGTTCGTCTCTACACCCTTGGAAGTGTTTTGGACAACTGGACTGTGGAGGAGTTTCTTGTAGTTTTTAGGACTTTTTCAGGAAAATATTCAGAATACACTGATCACTCTAAAGAAATAGGGATCCTTTTATAAAGGGCAAATGACCACTATCTTTTATTTCAATAAAAATGATGCATTATTTTGGTCCTATTTGGCAAATACTTTACCATTCTTCTCATTCATTCATACCACAATTAATCATTCTTTCGTTCAATTATTCTCTGGATCCCATTTTTCTTTATGTTGGGTCCCTTGATATCAAAGATACGAGCAACATTGCTATTGACTTAAACCCTTTTGAGTAAGACATGTGTCCAGAAAAACTTTGAGGCTTTGAAAATGACCAAGAATGTAACTTGTCTCCCAATTTTCTACGGATGGTTAAGCAAGACACGAGACAGACATCACCTTGAAGAGTCGTGATTTTAAGTGAGGATCGAGACATGAGTCTGTGTAAAAACAAGACAAGCTACCTCGAGAATCCAAAGGTCTTTGCATGATCCTATCAATGCATGCCAGATTCAACGAACCGATGTCATGACATATAGACTCTCATAAAGGAAGAATGTAATCCAATTCAACAGAAACTTAAGAAATTGAGGCTCGACGTGTTATCAAGAAAAAAAGAAAAAAAAAAGAAAATGGGTCGAAAATCCGCAAAAGGCATTTTAAAACCAAATAAAAAAGTAAAAAAAAGGAAGAAAAAGTCAAGATGAAATTCCGCAAAGGGCATCTTGAAAATTTTTTCTCCATCATCTTTCCATGTTGAGGCCTCTTTCTATTTGAAGCATGGACACCATCGAGCCAACTTTGCAAAAAAGTTTTTAATGTACATAAATTCATCTTCATGATCATTGATTACTACTTCCCAGGCCAATTGGCGGTTAAGAATGAGAGACTATACGCTGGTATGAGGAATGCCAAGAAAGGATCATATCCAATGGTGACTTGAATTTGAGCAATAACATGATAGCAAAGTCTGCAAACAATTCAAACGACTCAGCACCACATCGCCAAAAATGAGGCATTGGCGGGGAACCGATAAAGACAACAAAGAACTGATTGGATTCATAGCAAGAGACCTACAAAGGCTCGACATGAAAACTCACCATCAAGCTTCTATCAAAACATCCACCGGGGCAACATTTTTCTCACTAGAATGAAAGTTGTCCTACTAATTGAAGGCAAGTTTCTTTCCCTCCAAATTTTGTTAGAGCTAATGAAGCAAAATGGATCTAATTCAGATGCAATCAACTAAAAAAATCATAAAAGTCATGACCAGATGACCAAGGTTTACGACAAAAAAATATCCATTCTATAGAACTCCACGAGAGAGCTCTAATTTTGAAAAGGATCTTGCTTACAAAAGACTTCTAAGGAAAAGGGATGTCAAAATTTGGAAAGGTCCCATGAGATGAAGAAAGTTTCTTGGAGTAGTTTTCATTTTGATCAAAATGAATGGTAAAGGCATGCCCAACTTTGTGAACTTTGATTCAATGAATAAAAGAAAAGAAAAAAGAAGAAGAAAAAGAAAAAACAAAAAAAAAAGAGAAAAAGAGAAAGAAAAGGAGAGGTCGAGGTGAAAACTCGTAAAGGGCATCTCGAAACCTAAAGAGACCTGAGTTGAAAACCTGAAAGGGCGGCTCAAATTTGAATAAGTAAAAAGGGGCAGGAAGTGGTCCTCCCTCTCAAAATTAGTAAGGTGGATAAACTTTACACCTTGAGGCATTAACAAAGTACTCTAAGTTTTATGAACACATGTCAAGCTCAGAATGGTCTTCGCCGATTTTGCTCACTAAAGCTTATACTTTGATATCTGGGGCACCTAACTCCATTCTTTGTTCACCTTATGTTTTGCAACTTTTGACCAATACATATCATTTTTAATTCTTTTGTCCATGAAATTCATTCGCCTTGCGATCTTGTCCAAGCACTTTTGCATCAAGGCAATGATCAATGAACCAATGACCTTTTCATTCATGCAAGCTTTAACCTTCAATCAAATTCAATTTCATCCATTTCGTAACCATGTTCAAGCGCGCTTACATAACAGCCAGTGGACTAATGATTTTAATCTTTTTATTCATGCGAGCTTTGCCTCCAATAAAATTCATCCACCTAACCCTATTCTTTGCTCACTTTGTGTTTAACAATTCTTTGACCAATATGAGTCATTTTTAATCTTTTCATTTATGTGAGCTTTGCCTTAAATAAAATTTCATTCGCCTCGCGACCATGCTCAAGCAAAATTCTGCACCAAAATTGTGATTATTGAACCAATGATCTTTTCATTCATACGACCTTTTGTTTGTAATCCAATTCAATTTCATCCATGGCCTGGATGCAAGCATCTCTACATTTGAAATAACAGTTAATGGTCAACGATATAAGGAATAAAAGGATTTCTGCATATTGTCTAGAAAATTTCTAAATAGTACAGGGACCCGAAACGGGACCACTAGTTGGAAATAACCAAACCCGAGGGCTAGAAGGGTCTCAAAACAAATAATCCAAATTACGACTACCTTTTTAGGTTTCACGACAAAAATACACATACATAAAACATGATAACACATTAGTGATAGGACTTAGACAAACGACGAACAATGTCGACCTAAGGACTAAAATAAAATCATTTCTCAAAGATGACATTTTGCATTTATCGTTTATACTCACCTACTTAGAAGCATTTGATTCATCCTGATCATGACATCCTAACAATTTGGCCTACATAGAGTTCTATGAAAGCATATTCTACAGGTTTGACAGGAAAAGATCTAAGACCACAACGGCAGATCCAGTACCACAAAAACACGACGGGAAAGATCTAAGACAGCAACAGCGAATCCAGTACCGCGAAGACACAAGAGAAAGATCTAAGTCGCAATGGCGAACACGGTACCTTAGAAACATGAGGAGAAATAACGAATCCACGACGGCGAAACTTCTACCTTGAAGTAATAGTGGATCAGATAAAAAAAATAATAGCAAGTCTTTATTTCTCTGAAGTTGTAGTAAAAGCAAGATGAAGCTTTAAAACATCAATTCCTATCCTCTTGAAGTTGCAGTAAAGTTGGATTAAAAACAATAGCAAATCTTTATCTCTCTGAAGTTGTAGTAAGAGCAAGATGAAGCCTCGACATCAAACCTTATTTTTGAGAATGCAGCAAGTTGGATAACGGATCTCAATCCCCTTGAAGTTATAGTGGAATGGAGTGAAGTTACATCATCAACCAATCTATTACCCCGAGCCTGGAGCATGTTGCAGCCATTTGATCTTTTACCCCGAGCCTAGGGCAGATCATCATCAACCAATCTCTTACCTCGAGCCTAGAGCATGTTGCAGCCATTTGATCTTTTACCCCGAGCCTAGCGCAAATCATAATCAACCAATCTCTTACCCCGAGCTCGGGACAGATTGTAACCATTTGATATCTTAACCCGAGTCTGAGGCAGATCATCGTCAACCAATCTCTTACCTCGAGCCAGAGGCAGATTACAGTCATTCGATCTCTTACCCTAAGCTTAAGGTAGATCACCATAAACCAATCTCCTTACCCTGATCACGGGGTAGATTGCGATTATCCACAAGTGAGGCGGTCATCTTCCTGATGAGATACAGAGAAGTATACCAACTCAATGCAATCAAATCTTCGAACCTCAGCTTCTTGATAAGATACTGAGAAGTAGGGCAAAGCAATAAAAAGGTTAGCTTCCTGATGAGACACTGAGAAGTGGACCAAATTCGTCTTCTTGATGAGGTACAGAGAAGTGAATTGAAACAAATGGGGCAATTATCTTCCTGATGAGATACAGAGAAGTATACCAACTCAGGGCTCAATGCGAGTAAATCTTCAAATCCCAACTTCCTGATGAGATACTGAGAAGCAAGTCGAAGCAATAAAATGGTCAGCTTCCGAATGAGATACTGAGAAGTGGACCAAATTCGTCTTCCTGATGAGATACAGAGAAGCGGACTGAAACAAACGATGCAGTCATCTTCCTAATGAGATATTGAAAAGAAGACCAAATCAAACCCACGCTCGATATGAGCATATCTTCGAACCCTAGCTTTCTGATGAGATACTGAGAAGCATGTCGAAGTAATAAAGTGGTAAGCTTCCTCATGAGATACGGAGAAGTGAACCAAATCTGTCTTCCTGATGAAACATAGAGAAGTGGATCAAAACAAGCGACGCGGCCATCTTCCTGATAAGATACTGAGAGAAGTGGATCAGTGAAACCAGACTCAAAGACTACGATGACAAACTCCAATCTCTTTGAAATTTCAAAAGAATGGAGTGAAATTACAGTAGCAAATTTTGTCCTTTTGGAAATTACCTTAGGGCAAGATAGGATCATAATGCTGAAGATGCAGAGGGAGATGCGGCAAAATTAAACGGTTAATAAAGTGAAGGGTGGACCAATTGAAGAAAGAGCAGCGAAGAAATGAAACTTGACAAAATTGGGCTTTCTTTTGGCATTTGCTCTATTCCTGTTACACAGCAACGAGCAAAGAGGGGCAGTTGTTGAAGCTCAATTTTGACCGGGCCCAACACTTAATTGAGTCCAAATTTTAAATTTCAATTTTTAAATAAGTTTGAATTTATTTTAAATTCAAATTCATTTTGAGTTTGAATTTACTTTAAATTTAAATTTATTTTAAATTAAAATAAAATTAAAAGTCCAATTACAGTCCAAGCTTTAATGTCCAAATTGCAAAGTCCAAGTACAGATCAATGCCCAACTGGGCCCAAGTTCAAATTAACCCAATTCAAAGGCCCAATTCGGCCCAAAATCCAAAACCCATTACACTTGAATCCCTAATCCACCCACTTGCCATAAGTCACCACTACTTCAACCATTCGGAGAATGCCACATCAGCACCAACAGTGCCATCACCAGCTGCAACTTGCTTTGCCACCGCCACTGCCATCGATGAACCTGCAAAAGAGAAGAACAAGACAAACATTTAAATGGCAAACAGACAAATTAAAATCATTGTAATTTCAGGCTATAAAGCCAGAATTGAAACCAGTTGTAAAGGGGGGAACCTTTTTGAGAAATCAATACACAGTCACTATTTTTCTTTAGATACAAAGACTGTTAGCAATTAATTGGACAGCTTCAATTCAAATACAGAAGAAAGAGCATCCAAAATCCAGAATCAAAGCCCAACAAATTCAAATAGCCAAACAACACTGATTCTAGAGGTATATTCATTGTCTGTTCTAATTCTGGTTTAAAGTTTGCAACGTTTCAGAGGCATTAATTGGTATATTAATATAAGTTACCTGTTGGCATTATTTATTATTAATGTTTAAATATTTTGTGATAACTTCGTAATAAATGTACATTAAATAATTTTATTAGTAATAATTAATATTAATAATAATATTAATAAATTTTTTTAATAATAATATATATTTTTGGTAATATTAAACAAATAATAAAAAGGGGGAAATTCAAAAGGGCAAACTTTCCTGCGAGGTCACTGTTGCGGCGATCGAAGTCGGTGGGCCTTCGTTGGTCTCGTCCACGGTGGTAAGAAACACCAAAGAACAGGTTCCAAACACACAAAAAAAAGGATTAGACCTTTCAACTAAATCTAAATCTGAGATTAGATTTAGGGGCTAAAACAGGGAGTATAAGAAATAAATAAAAAGTGAAAAACAAAACTTGCTTTGTTTTTACCAAATCTAAAAGTTCTTCAAAAGAAATAGTTTGTAAAAAGACAGAGTTTGTTGCATGTGGGCTTGGAATCGGGTTTTGAGGACTTTTTAGGATGTTTGAGAGCAAAAAAATAAAAAATAAAAAGAGAAGTTTTTACCTTAAACCACCATGGACGGCAATCGAAAATGGCATCGGACAGTGGCACGTGGAGGAGACGCGCGACGAATGGCGCGGGTTAAGGGCCGAAGTCTGGTCGACGTGAGGGAGAGAGGAGAGAACAAGGGAGGAATCCTTTCTTTTTTTAAAACAAGTGACAAATGAATTTTTTTTGTAACTAAAATAGGCTTTTTACATGCCCTAAAAAAGGCATCGTTTTGAGGGCTAAGTTTTAGCCCCAAAACGACGCCGTTTTGGCTTTAACCCATGGTCTGACCCGATCCAACCCGACCCGCCTAGCTGATCCGCGTGTTTTTAAGAAAAGGGGTATTTATGCATTTGATCCTTCAGTATTTTCTAATTGTTTCAATTTAGTCCTTTTGTACTTTTAATTATTTTTAAATTGGCCTAATAATTTTTAATGCTTTTCAATTTAGTCCCTTGACCTTTTGAATGCACCAAGAGCTGCCACGTGTCATGATTTTGGCTTATTTATGCAAATGGCCCTTCTTACTTCTAATTTGTTTCAATTTAATCCTTCAATTAAGTTCTGTTTAATTATAAAATTGGCCCAGAATTTTTCATGATTTTTAAATTAGTCCTTTGACTTCTGAACACCTGAGAGGCTGCCACTTGTCATTTGTTTTTGGTTTTATTGTCAAACGAGACGGAATCAATAAGGAATTTCCATAGTCAGTACAAGTGGCACTAGAAGAAGACATCACAAACACAATCTCCATGTGGACATTGTGGAAGATTCCATTGAGGAGAATGCCGAGTAAATACTCGAGCTTATTTTAGGTGTGGAGCTAAAGATCATTTAATGAATTTCCAGCAAATCTTATGGTCTTGTCATTTAATGAATTTGATGTGATACTGGGGATGGATTGGTTATCGAAATATGCAGCCATGGTTGATTGCAAAAGAAGAAGAATTTCTTTAAGAATTACAAATGGAAATGAGGTGATTATAATTGGTGAGAATTACAGTGCTATGTTAAATGTGGTTTTTGTAATCAAAGCTTGTAAAATGATTAAGAAAGGATATGAGGCTTTCTTAGCCTATGTTCTGGATACTCGAGCAGAAGAAAGTGAGATTGAAAAGATACCGGTAGTACGAGAATTTCCTGATGTATTTCCTAATGAACTACCAAGTTTACCTCTTGAAAGAGAAGTTGAATTTGGAATTGAATTAGTTCTAGGGACTGCACCGATTTTAATAGCACCATATAGAATGGCACCAGCAGAGTTAAAAGAATTGAAGACTCAGTTGCAAGAATTGTTGGATAAAGGATTCATACGTCCAAGTGTATCACCATGGGGAGCTCCGGTCTTGTTTGTAAAGAAGAAAGATGGGTCTTTAAGGTTGTGTATATATTATCGTCAGTTGAACAAAGTGACAGTAAAGGATAAGTATCCGTTGCCCAAAATTGATGATTTGTTCGATCAGTTGAAAGGAGCAAGTGTGTTCTCAAAGATTTATCTCAGATCAGGATACTATCAGTTGAAAGTAAAAGACTCGGATGTGTCAAAGACTGCCTTCAGAACCCGATATGGTCATTATGAGTTTTTGGTCATGCCATTCAGATTGACTAATGCTCCAGCTGCTTTTATGGATCTTATGAATAAAATTTTCCAGCCATATTTGGATCAGTTTTTGGTAGTATTTATTGATGATATTCTGGTATATTCGAAAGGAGAAGAAGAACATGGGAAGCATCTTCGAATTGTATTTCAGATTTTGAGAGAAAAGCAATTATTTTCCAAATTGAGTAAATGTGAATTTTGGTTGAAAGAGGTTACTTTTCTGGGCCACATTGTGTCTGAAGCTGGAATTCGAGTGGATCCGAAAAAGGTTGAAGCTATAATCGAATGGAAACCGCCAAAGAATGTGACTGAGGTAAGAAGTTTTTTAGGTTTGGTCGGTTATTATAGAAGATTCGTTCAAGGATTTTCCATGATTGCATTGCCTTTAACGAGGCTATTGCAAAAAGATGTGAAGTTTGAATGGAATGAGAAGTGTCAACAAAGTCTTGAAAGATTAAAAGCAGCATTGACTGAAGCTCTGGTGTTAATACAACCAGAATCTGGTAAGGAATTTGTGATTTGTAGTGATGCTTCTTATAATGGTTTGGGTTGTGTATTAATGCAAGATGGAAAAGTAGTGGCATATGTATCTAGACAGCTGAAGCCACATAAGAAGAATTACCCGACACATGATCTCGAGTTGGCTGCAGTAGAATTTGTACTGAAGAATTTGAGACATTATTTGTATGGAGAAAAATGCTATGTGTATACAGATCATAAAAGCTTGAAGTATCTATTAACCCAAAAAGAGTTGAATCTAAGACAAAGAAGGTGGATTAAATTGATTAAAGATTATGACTGTATCATTTACTATCATCCTGGAAAAGCGAACATGGTAGCTGATGCTTTGAGTAGAAAATCAATGGCAGCTTTGAAGGCAATGAATGCACATTTGGAGATACAATCAGATGGTGAGTTATTAGTTGAGTTAAAAGTGAAGCCAACTTTGTTATAAGAAGTGAAAGATGCACAAAAAGACGATGAAAAGTTGATGATGATAAAGAAGCAAGTTGAAGAAGGTAAAAATGGTGAATTTGAGATTGATAGTGAAGGAAATTTGAGGTTCCATAATAGGCTATGTGTGCTTAATCAACAAAATTTGAAACGGAAAATTTTGGATGAAGCTCATCATAGTTCATTTGCTATGCATCCGGTGAGTAACAAAATGTATCATGATCTAAAGCCATTCTATTGGTGGAAAAGGATGAAACGGGATATAGTTGAGTATGTCTCCAAGTGTTTGACATGTCAGAAGGTAAAAGCAGAACATCAAGTGCCATCGGGATTGCTTCAATCAATCACCATACCAGAGTGGAAATGGGAAAGAATTACAATGGATTTTGTCACGGGATTGCCACTTTCACCAAAGAAGAAAGATGCTATTTGGGTGATAGTTGATCGATTAACCAAGTCTGCTCATTTTCTCCTAGTAAGAACTGATTTCTCAATGGAAAAGTATGCTCAATTGTACATAGATGAGATAGTTAGATTACATGGTGTGCCTGTATCAATTATTTCTGATCGAGATCCAAGATTTACATCAAAGTTTTAAGAAATATTATATGAAGCTTTGGGTACTCAATTGAACTTTAGTACAGCATATCATCCTCAGACAAATGGACAGTCAGAAAGGGTGATTCAGATTCTGGAAGACATGTTGAGAAGTTGTATTATTGAGTTTGAAGGCAATTGGGAAAGTTATTTATCGTTGATTGAATTTACTTATAATAATATCTATCGGCCAAGCATTCAAATGGCGTCTTATGAAACATTATATGGAAGAAAATGTAGAATTCCTGTGTACTAGATAGAGTTAAGTGAACAGAAGCTCGTGGGTCCTGATCTGATTCGAGAAACTGAAGAAAAAGTGAAGTTGATCAGCAAGTGATTAAAGACTGCTTCAGTTAGACAAAAGTCCTATGCTGATTTAAAAAGGAAACATATGGAGCTCAATGTTGGTGAAAAGGTTTTCTTAAAAGTGTCTTTGTGGAAGAAAGTTCTCCGATTTGGCAAGAAAGGAAAATTGAGCCCAAGATTTATCGGGCTATATAAGATTTTGGAAAGAATTGGTCCAGTTGCTTATCGATTGGCTCTTCCTCCAGAGTTAGATAAGATTCATAATGTTTTTCATGTGTTTATGCTACGGAGGTACCGGTCTGACTCATCTCAGGTGATTACTCCAGAGAATATTGAAATACAACCGGATTTGACTTATGAAGAGGAGCCAATAAATATACTGGCTCGAGAAGTGAAAGAATTGAGAAATAAAAGAGTTGCTCTGGTAAAAGTGTTGTGGAGACATCATAACTCCGAAGAAGCTACTTGGGAAAGAGAGGAAACAATGAAACAACAGTATCCACAGTTGTTCAGTACAAGTAAATTTCGAGGACAAAATTTATTTTAAGGGGGGAGAATTATAACATCCGTATGTTTGAACTGGATTTGGAATAGTGATAAAATAGAATAGAGAATTAGAAATGTTTAGTTGAAGTAAGGAAGGTTAGAAAAATTTAAGAATTAAATAGTAAAGGAGAGAAAATATGGGGGACTAAATAGCGAATTATCCAAAATGAATTTCAAGTCATCATGGGAATTAGATTGATTGAGGAGGGGCAAAAGAGTAATTTGGTGGAAGATATTTTTGGAGGCAAAGTTTTGGGCCAAAGTGCAAAGTTGGAATGCTCAAGGACTAAAAGTACAATTCTACCTATTTTCTTAAGTGAGATATTTTAAGTGAAAATTCTAGAGAATTTTAGAGAAGAAAAAATGGTTAAAAAGATGAAAATATGTTAGTCGTCCATGCTCTTTTCTTCCATTTCCAACTTTTTCTTTTATTCCAAATAGGTCCTTCCATCATTTTTAAGCTTTCCAAACTCCAAAATCTTCCATTTTCTTTGGAATTTCTAAAAGAAAGTCATAAAAGAGAGTTATTAGACACCTCAAATCTCATATAGAGTTACTTTTGGGATGTTAGAGAGATAAAGGACTAAATCGAGAAAATTTGAATTCAAGGGTTAAGGTAAGAAATGGTTAAATTATCATGATATACATGTATTTTACTATTATTTAGCATGAAAATTTTTGAATTATAGCTTATAGCTTATATGTGTTTAAGTGAAATTGAAGAGAAAGAGAAGAGAGACAAGGATCAAATCGAAGACAAAGGAAAAGAATAGAGCAAGGGGTAAAAGAGAGGAAATTCACCTTTTTTATTGTAAGTACTACCAGAATTTTAGTTTATAGTCTATATTCCATAATATATTTGAATTGTTAGCATGGAAATTGTTATTTAATTATGTGTTATAAAGATGATTAAGTGAGGTTAGTGTAATGAAACATGAGAAAGAAAATGTTTTCATTGAAACAGATTGGACAGAATCAGAGGATTAACTTCGAAAATTCACTAAAAATGGTATATAAAGAGTTAATGGTTGTATTATATATGTAATTAAATTTTATTGAGAGTAGTTTCATATGGAAGAAACGGTGATGGAAATGGATCTGTATATTCTGATATATAACTAATTTTGTGTAACAAGGTCAAAGTAGGTTCGAGTTCCCCTGTTCTGACTTCGAAAAATCATAGAAAAATTTAGAAAAATCATTAGAGTCTTAAATTTATATGGATAAATATTTAATGAGTCTATTTTCAAAAGAAACAGATGGGGACATCATTTGATCTATACAAAAAGTTTGATAATTTTTAATGAAGAAAGGTTGAAACTGTCAGGCAGCAGAGAAGGGGTAAATTGAAAGAATTTACTGTACAAATTAGCTAAAGTAAAAATTCTGAAAATTTTATGGTAAAAATATGATTAAGTCTAGTTTTAGAAACATCAAGCGGATTATAATTCCGAATTTTGTAGCTCACGATATAAATAATTTAGTGACTGTGACGCAAGTGAACAGATTTGAAAATATAAATGTGAAGTATTTGATGATGTATTTATGTGAGATATATCATTTATGAGAAATGATGCTAATTGAGATTGTGCCCAAGTAGACAAATTAGAATCATTGTGATATTAGTGGCATGCCATTAAGGAACGCTAGCGCGCTTACTGTTTCGCACTTTGTGTACTTACTGTTTCGCACTTAGTGTGCTTACTGTTTCGCACCTAGTGTGCCTACTGATTTGCGTTATGTGTGCCTACTGATTACACTATGTGTGCTTATTGGATTGCACTGTGTGTGCTTACTGTTAAGTACTTCGGTACTTTCTGTTCTGTTTATCCGATGGGTTCTATAGAAGTCAACATCTAAATTGTGGAAAAAAAATGTGGACCAAAGTGAAATGAATGTCAATGTGGTAAGATACAAGCTATATACTGGTACAAGGAATACAAGAAGCTAAATCGGGACCTCTCATCACATCACATCACTTGGAGCTCCAATTTAGGTATATTACTTTTGATGTAAAATGACATGTACTATGAAACTTATATGTGTCCTTATTAGAATAAGACAAAAATGTTGTTTGAAAATGTTTTCTGTGATGAAATGAAATGAAGAATTTTGGTTGAAATTGTGTTTTGTACTAAAAATCATATTTTATTTCTTTTAAATCAATTTTAAGTCTCGATTTTAATTATACATGATTAATTTACGATATTTTGAATCAAGAAGCCTAAAATGCATCGTTTGATAAAAAAAAAGTTTTACATGACCCGAGTTTTCTGTACTGAACATTAATGAAATACTTCTATATCAGGTTTATACGTATAAACCGGGTATGGAGGTGTTACAACTTTCTTCCTCGATCACTTTGAAATAGTGGGACTTCCAAACAAAATCGATTTCTTTTAAACGTAACTCATGCATTCAAGGATCGTATTTTAAACTTTATTCGAGCTTTCAATTTTTTACAAATTAAGACCCGAAAATAATCAATATGGTACCAATTTTGGGCATATGAGGGTGTTAACCCTTCCTCATGCGTAACTGACTCCCGAACTCATTTTCTAGATTGCGAAGACCAAAATATTTTTCAAAACGAATTTCAATCGTTTTGTGGTAATTCAATCACACTGAATAAAGGATTGGTGGCGACCCCTATTTTCCAACATTAAGATAATTTTCGAAACTCGTCGTTTTCCAAAAAAGATGGTTTCAACAAGTGGACTAAGCAGAGTCCTCTGGATGAGTTGGTTGGAGTGTCTCCAATCTTCTGGCAGCATCTCTTGCTGCTAGAGGTCCGTAATCAACTGCTCATTTCGAGCATTCTTCTGGTCAAGCAAGCATTGTTACTCCTATTGTTCTTGGAAGTGATGTTGCTGCTCAGAAAGTTGCTCCTCCATGAGGCACATCTTCTTCTGTATCTCAGTGAATTGCAACTGAGATACAGAAGGTTGTTGTTGATAAGATGTCTGATCTAAGGGAGTAAATTGCTAGAATCTGCCTCAACTGTTAAAGGGGCTATTTCGACGACCAAAAAATCACCATTGGTATATGTAATGTCGTGATGGATGTCGAATCCACAAAAAATAAAAATCTTACGCTTGTAGTTAAAGAATAGGGTCAATCCAATAGAGATTGGATTGATCAATTGCAAATTTGAAATTGATTATGGATTACAAATGCCATCTCACTCGATGATAAACCAATTAAAGTAATCAAAAAACAACCTCAAACCACCAATCTTTCCTTAGTTGTAAATTAACTGCGTGAATAGTCCAACAATTAACCATTGTCAAACGAACAACTTTAAGAGCAGCTCTTATGATTTAATTCTTTGACTGCTTTGTGAACAAGAAGGACTTGACTCTAATTAACAATCTCAACTACACAAACTACTTAAATTAGATCGTTTGATCCCATGGCATCACCCAACTGCACACCCAATTGAACCACGCCAATTTGTTCTTCAGTAAAATAAATTGACAATTATGGATCGAATTATTTTTTACCAACTATGTATTATTCTAAATATCAAAGAAGAGACTATTCTCGAAATGATGCCAAGAACGATACTAAGAGATAATCCTATTTGTCTCTAAATCGAAGAAAAAATAAATACTAAGGTGAAAAAGAATTAAAGTGTGATTTTAGATATCACAATTCAAATACCGTATTTTTATTGAGCTTTGGCTAAAATTAAATTTAGCTACTCATAATAAAAAAATAAGAAAAGAAATTAATTAAAATAAGTTTTTTATTAAAAATAAAAGAAGGAAAAAACTAAAAGAAATAACGGTGTTCAACCAGTCGATTCGATTATTACTCAAACCGTATTACTATTAATCGAATTATCCAAAATGTAAAAAATTTTAACCGTTAATCGAACTAAATTTTTTTTAAATACAACCGAAATATTTCGATTAATTCGATCGATTAACCAAATTAATCGAAATTTATATATTTTTATCTTTTTGTTGAAATAAGTATAAAATATATAAAAATATATATATTGCTAATGTTCATTCTTTTATTTAATAGTTCAAAAACACTTTAAATGGAGGTGAAAACAACAAATAAGACATTAGAAACACTACATAAGTCTTGAAAGTTAACAACTAAACACTACATAAGTTTTGAATACAACAAATATTTTAGTTAATTGGTTTATTCGATTAATTATCCAGTTTCAAATCGAATTAATTGATAATCGAAATTTCAAAAAAATCATTAACGATCTTCAACCGAACTAAATTTGTTCACTGATCAATTAATCGAATTAGATCAATTTAATCGGTTAATTTAATTTTAATTGAATTGTGAACAAGGTTGTGGATTGTTGATCCTCCTCCCTTCTCACAATAATGTAATATATATTAAGAAAGTATGTGGAAAAGAGAATGTTGTTCATCCTAAAAGTCTCGGATTCAAGCACCTCTATGTGTATTGTCAAAAAGTTAAAAAAGTATGAACAGATACTACCATATAATCATATCAGTATATTTTAATTAAGGGTTTTTTTTTAACTCATTAAAAATATTAAATTAATTAAAAATTAATATTTTAATTTTTCAAGTATGTTTGATAATTTATAACAAAAAAATAAATGATAGAATTTTTCAATAAAAAAGTGTAGAAAATGATAAGTATATAAAAGGGTTACTTATTGACAAGCGTCGTAAACTGTCAAAATAATTATCCTTAATCTCAAAAGAAATAATTAAATAGCGTAGTAAAGATAAGAAGGGTCGATCCACAGGGACTTAGGAAATTCTGATGTAGAAAACTTTTAATTCTTGATTTAGGTGAAATGGGATAAAAATGGGGGGTTTTGATCAAAGAGTTTAATTAAAGTAAAATAAAAAAAATGGAAATTTAAATCTAAGAATTTAACAAAAGTAAATTTAAAAAGAAACTCAATTTAAGTATCAGCCTTTAGCTCCGTTTTGACTCATTTCCAATCGATCATCGAATAAGATTTTACTTCGAATAAATGCCGGTTACAGTCTACATAGCCCAACCCTTGTAACTTATTTTTCTCTCCGGTAAACCGAAAATCCAAAATCAATTTTTGAATTTCAATTTTCTGGCTAGACTAACCACGACTATCGTCGTTAGAATAAAATAGTTTAAAATATAGAAAAACCCGACTCGAACTATGTTGTCTCAATGAGAATCGAATCCAATCTCAATTTTCCTTAGCGGACCGTCGCTAAGTGTGTTCACAGGAAAACAAATGTGCTACAAGCCATTCTTCCTCCCAACTGTAAATCAAAACAACCTTCAAACCAGCGGATCCTTTTTGAATTTGAAAGTGAAAGGATTTTAAAAGGAAAGACCGATTGTCAATCCAAGTTTGCAGAAAATTGAGAAATATATTCGAAGATATAAACTGCTTTTCAACTATCACAATTGGAATTGGAATTGAGTCTTTGCTTTAACCCTTTGGTTTTTTGGGAAAATTAGTTGAGCATGATTATGGAAGAAATCATACTCAACATTTTTTAAGAAAATAAAAACTTAAAAATGAAATGTAGAGAAAAAGATAATTTTATAGAATTTAGAAAACAATAATAAAACTAAATAATGAGGGATGATTTTCTAGCTTACCTGAAGGGGTATTTATAGTTCTTTAAAACCCTAAAAATAACCTAAAAATAATAAAAGATAATTCTTGAAAATATTTAAATTAAATCCTAAAAACAAAAGATAATTTCTAGTTTTGAATTTAAAATACAGCTGATCCACTCGTCCATCATTGTTGACTAGACCTTCTAGAAACTGCTGACTGGACCTTCTAGAAGTTGTTGACTGGATGCCACGTCAGAATCTCATGCCCAAAGTCATGCCCACTAACCCAGCCTTGATTCCAGAAAATAAAACTATAGAACTTTGCCTTTTAAGTGCAATTTTCAGAATTGAAATCTTGTATAGAAAAATACACAAAAATGTCCAATTCAGCAACATGAACTAATTATTAATGAGTAATTAAGGATAAAATATTAATCAAATGAAACACTTATCACTTATCAATTAATGTTGAATTCTTTCAATTCTTATTCTTTTATTTTATTTTTTTATTTTAAAATTATCCTTTAAATAATTTACTTTTAGAATTTTAAAAATTACATTTATCAAATAGTCTTATTATATTTTGTATTTAATTTTAAAAAAAAATACAAAACATATTTTATAACTTAAATTCAACACTTAATTTTTCGATACTTAATTTTTCAACTAATCAAACAATATCTAAATTTATCACACTTCTGTTTATGCTAAAAATATTAAATAAATAAAGTCCTAAAAAATAAAAATAAATGTGAAATATAAAAAGTCATGCAAAAAGTTTTTTTTCTCTCAAAACTAAATTTAATCCTAATTTATCTCTTAAAGAGATATCTTTTCAAATAAAAATAATAAAAATGAAATAATCTTAAATTTTAAGAGTCGCATATGCCAACTTCTTGATTCGACTGTAAATTCATGTTTTTAGCTTATATTATTACACTTAGACATGTGTTGCATCTATATAAAAAAATAATCAATAAAATGTTAAAATTAATAATATTCATATCTAAAATTAATTAGAATAAATCATAAAAACATATCAATTAACCATATTAACTTTTCTAAAAGAAATCAAGATAGTTGGTATAAGCATATTTATACCGACAGAATTAGTGAAATCGATTTTTCAATCGATTTCATTTTTATTTTTTTTTATATTTTATATTTTTTTAAAATGTTTTGTAAGATTTTTTTCGACTTTTAATTTAAAGCTTTTTTTTAGGATTTGTTTAGTTTTTAATTGTTTCCAAAAAATATTTTTGAGATAAAAGCATTCTTAAATAAGTTGTTTTTTGAAAGAAAAAATATTTCTACCAAATCAAAAATTGATCCAAAAATATTTTATTCAGAAGCTGAAATTTTTAATTTTCCTCCAATTTTAAAAGTACTTTTGAGAAACATTCTTAAACTAAACCTTATTCATTGTGACTTAATACAAAAGCTGAAAGTAGAAAGAAGGCCTTGGATTCTAAGGTAAAATGCAATAACGTTGGGGTTGCACTTTACCATTCACCATTACTATACTCTCTTATTTTTATTGCATAAATGGTGATGTTTATGAATATGATTGTTTAGATATTATGGTAACCATGTTGGTGTGTCTAATGGGATAGTGTAATAGAGAAGGGATTATATGAAACTGTAATTTCACATCATTTTTATTTCTTTTCAATAAGGGAATGATATATTAGATTTTTCTTCTTGATTTTTAGTATTTTTAGTTGAATTTAATTTTTTTTCAGGAGTAAAAAGCTAAAAATCAGGAGGAAAAATCTGATTAATCATTCCCTTCTTAGAAAAAGATAAAAATGACGTGGAATCATAATTTCATACAATTCTTTCTCTAGTGAAACATGTGAATTACTTTTAATTGATTTGATTAAAACGCATGCAAAGTGTTTGTTAATTAGAGATACTTAGACCATTAAAAAAAAATGTATTGAGAGAAGATTGTGAGACTTGATTCTTATTATAACCATCCAATTAACACTTTCAACATCATTATCGAGAGGAATTATTTCGGATTGGCTGAAAAGTATGGGAGCTGAAAGTTAGAGATAATCATTGTGCTTAATGTGTAACAAAATAGTACTACAGAGTAATAATATCTTATTACATGTCATTGAGACCATGGCAAGGTATGTAACAAAATTTATTTATTAATTTATATTTGTTCAGAATTTATACTTATTGCAATTTATTGATGATATTTCGCAACTTATATTAAAGCAAATAATAGGTTAAATTTCTTTTGAATTATTATTATTTCTATAAAATATATAAAACACTCAATTATCGGTATAAAATATATATATATATATATATATATATATCATCACAAGATTATAAATAAGCAAACATAAAAAAAAATATTTGAAAATTTTAAATTAATGTATATCAAAATCCTTTATCCAAAAGACTAGGGCGAAGATATAAATATTTTGAAAAAATTTCTTACTAAATTCACCATCGAAAACAAACTGTCACTCATTTTTTTACATATCGGAGCTACAAAGTAATTCGGTACAATACTTTTCTCATCAACAACCAACATATGAGACACTCATGACTCATATAATTCAAATATGAAACACATTACAAATTCTCCCAACTGGTTTTAGAAATGGTGGATCTGGTGATGCATGCGTAGATGGGTTGAAATTTATTAAACTAAAGTCACCAAAGTTATTAATATTCAAGTCTAGAAGATCAGTCAACTTACGATGCAATTTTGGATAGGATCTAGGCATTTCTATATTGATATGTCTTCCAACCAATGAAATAGTTGCCCCTAAACTTCAAAAACGCACTTTGAATCACATTATTTTGACTTTGAGAGCTCAAGATATGATTGTTTTCAGAAAGACCACGCAAACATAATTGTTTGTGGGTGTAAGACGATCTTTCGAGTTTGGATAAGCTTTTGAATCATATTAGATTCAATTTTAAAGCTTAGTTTTGATTATTTATAAGACCAACAATGCATTTATTAAGTCTTATATTTTATGGAATTATTTATAACAATATTTTAGTATTTTAAATTAATTTAACATAAAGAGTAAAATTAATACTAGGTCAATTAATTGGAGACAAAGGAAGGGGTTTTTTCCTTGTTTAGCTCGTAGTTTAGGTATATATATATATATCACATTATGTTTTCTGTAGCCATCATATATATTGTATCTTTGATTAATAAGATTTCTCCAAGAGGACCCTTTTTTACAAGATTTGTTTCTTGTTATTTTATTGATAGACTTTTACTTCAATTCTTCAAGAATTATTTGAGGAGGTTCATCATAACTTCAACTTGCATGATTCTTGTCAGTGTTAAGGGTTGATTAAAATTCATTATAGTTTTTTGTTGGTTCAAGTTCATCAAAGGAGGCTAGGCTACTTATCCACTTCTCTTGTCACCCTTAACCTATCATCCTCTACCTTCGGTTTTATCTATCCGTTCTTCCATCTGTGTTTATTTTATTTACTTCTTTCACTCTAGAAATTATTGATTGAATTTTCAGATTTCTTGAAGGTTTTAAAGTCCTTGTTGTCGTGGCTTTCTTCTTTCCCAAGAAAGCTTGTATTTCATTCGATTTACTCGAGTTGATTATTCGGGCTTCCAAATTTCAATCTTGGGCTTTCACATCAACTGGTATGGATGGACCTTCTTCATTCGACATTTACTAGAAAAACCCAAAGATTGTGGCCAAAACTTTTTGGCAAATTCCAACTTAAACCAAATAAAAAAAATGTATCTATAAAACAATTCATTTCTTCTCTAAGTTATGTATCACATGGATTGTATTTTAGACTTGTGGTTATAAACAAGACCAATACATGGGGATTCCAATGCTAGTTCAAAATTTCATAACAAAGTGGTAAGACAAATTCAACGACAAGAAGTATAATTCCCAATAATTGGATGGTTTTTTAACAAAAATCGAAGATTGTGTTAGTCTGGTGCCTTGAACCAAAATATTGCCTCCAAGAAAAATGCACTAGTAGTGCATTTTTAGCCCAATCCATGACAAAAAAGAATACTGGAAACTTATGGCTAAAATACTCAACTCAATGAACTTCGATTCAAAAGATGAAAAGTCATCAACACCATCAATCAAAATGGTCGATATTGCAGATGGCACTACAATTGTCATAATCACTAAAACTAAGAAAAAGTAATCTTAAAAAAGAAGTTTGAAAACACGAATCAACATGCATCAACAGAAATTATACTAAAGATTCTAAAGTAGTATGTTTCAAGGAATAAATTCCCTTTCAAATTTGTAATGTTGTGTGTTAAGAAATAAATTCCCCAACAAAAAAATATTCTTCACATTTGTAATAGTTGTGTAAAGGAATAAATCCCTTTCAAATTTGTAATAGTGCATGTGAGGGGATAGATTCCCCAACAAAAAGATATTTATCACATTTGTATTAGTTGTGTCATAGAATAAATTCCATTTAATCATGTGTACAAAGGAATAGATTCTCAAATAATTTCATTGAGTAAGAGGCAAAAGCCTTCTATAAAAGGCTTTGAATCGATAATGAAAAGCATGACTCATTTTTTTCCAACACTCTCTTGAACAAATTTCTCAACATTAAGATAATTTTTTTAACAAAAACCAAACTGTGCAGGGTTGTTGCCTCGAACCAAACTATTGCAAAATTTCTCCAAGCAAAATCCACTTCCAGCACATTGTTAGCCCAAGCCTTGACCAGAAAGGAATATCATAAGCTTATGGTTGAAATGCTCAATTCAATGGACTCCGACTCAGAAGATGAAAAATCAAGAACGTCATGAATCAAAACGGTTGATTTTGCAGATGACACTACAACAGTAACATTCACTAAAACCTAGAAGAAGTGGTCTAAAAAAAAGAAGTCTGGAAACACGAATCAATAAGCGTCGATAGAAGCTCTACAAAAAATGCCAAAGTGGTATGTGTCAAGGAATAAATTCCCTTTCAAATTTGTAATAGTGTGTGTTAGGAAATAAATTATCCTCCAAATTTTGCAATTGTGTATGTTTAGGAAAAAGATTCCCCAACAAGAAAAAAAATTTTCCATTCGTAATAGTTGTGCTAAGGAATAAATTTCCTTTCAAATTAGTAATTGTGTTAGGGAATAAATTCCCAAATAGAAAAAGATTTCAAATTTGTGATAATGAATACCAAGGAATAGATTTCCAAATAATGCCATTGTAAAACAAGCAAGAGTCCTCTATAAAAAGGCTCTGAATTGGTAATGGTTGAGACTTGTTTTCTATGACCAATTCAAAGCTTTTTACAAAAGTCTCTTGCCTCTTTTACAATGAAATTATTCGGGAATTTATTCCCTAATACATGTTATTACAAAATTGATATTTTTTTTTCTATTAGGGGATCTTTTCCCTCACACTATTACAAATTTGAAAAGGAACTTATACCCCGAGACAACTATAGTAACGTGAAAATATTTTCTTGTTGGGAAACTATTCCTTGACACACTATTGCAAATTTGGAAGAGAACTTATACCATGACACATACTATTAAAAATTTGAAAGAGAATTTATTCCTTGACACACACTACTTTGGAATCTCTCGTAGATTTTCTACTAATGCATGTTTATTCGTGTTTCTAGACTTCTTTTTTATATTTTAGATCACTTCTTGGTTTTAGTGATTGTTAACGTTGTAGTGCCATCTACAAGATCCACCATTTTTATTGAAGATGTTGATAACTTTTCGTCTTCTGAATCCGAGTCCATGGAGCTGAACATTTCAACTAGGGTTGTAAACGAACCGATCTTGAACAAACAAATTTCTTTTCATGTTCGTTTGTTTATTTTTTAAGTTGTTCATGTTCGGTTCGTGTTCGTTAAGAATTTCAAATGTTTTGTTCATGTTCGTTTATTTAAAATTATGTGTGTTCATGTTCGTGTGTTTAATGTTCACGAGCATGTTCATTTAACTTAATCGAACATGTTCACGAATAATAAACGAACATGTTCATGAACATATAATCGAACATGTTCACAAACAATTTTAATGAATAATAAACAAACAAACAATAAATACATACATTCATATATTATTTTAATATTTTTATAAGAAAATATTATTAATAAATAAACGAGTCATAAACGAGCTTGTTCGTGAACATAAACGAACCGAACACACATTTGTTCGTGTTTGTTCGTTTATTAAACGAATATAAAAATTTTGTTCATACTTGTTTATTTAGTTTAATAAACGAACATAAACGAACGGTTCACGAACAGTTCATCGAACGTTCTATTCATTTACACCCTTAATTTCAACCATAAGATTTTGGTATTCTTTTTTGGTCTTGACTTGGGCTAACAATACACTGGTAGAAGATTTCGCTTGCAGTAGTTTTGCAATAGTTTGGTTCAAGCGGCGAACTTGCACAATCTTGAATTTTTCTTTTTATGAAAAAGTCACCTAAATATTGAGAATTATACTTCTCGTCATTGAATTTATCCCACCACTTTGTTTTAAAACTATAGAGGTATTGCAATTATCTAAACCACCCGATATGCAAGAATTCCATCTTGCTGAAAGTGCAAGACATTAACAAAGGTTGAATATGTAGTATATTAGAAATGGTGTCCTCCACACAAAAAAAGAGAGGGAAAAATTGAATTTTGATTTAATTAAATTGAGTTATTCGAAACTTTGGGTCAATTTGAATAAATATTTTAATTTTTTGAGTTCGAGTCGAATTGAATTTTGCAAATAACTCGAATAATTTAAATAACTTAAATAACATATTGGTGTAAGTTTTCTATTGGTCCCTGTCAATTCAAAAAATGAGTAAATTGCTCTCTCAACAAAAATTATGAAAAGTAATAAAATAATTTTCAAAAAATTCAAATATTTATAATAATAAAAAAGTACCAAAAAAATTAATAAAATCTAAAGAATATATAATAAAAAGTTTAATTGTTTTTTTCAAAAATAATAATTTTAAGGATCTAAACAAGTAAATCATACTGAAGTATCTTATTTTTTCTCTTATTTTGCTTTGAATTTGAAAGGGTTTTCAAATATATGAAGTTTCAAGTTTATATGCTCTAACATGAAATTAGCTTATTGTAATAAAATTTTAATTTGACATGTTTAATTTTTAAAATTTAACTCGAATAATTTTAATTAATTCGATTCGACTTGAATTTTATTTTATTTTACTTAATTTAAAAAAATAAATCAAATTAATGTAATAAAATAAAACTTATTAATTCGATTAACTCAAAATTTTTTACTCAATTCATACTTACCCTTTATTAAAGTTGAAAGCATAGAAAGAGAGAAAGAGGTGGAGAAAAAGCAGTTTGATATTACATTATATCGAAGAAGCCTAAGTAGAAATTCTGACAAAAGAGTAAGAAAAAGAAACTGTGCAAAGGGACGGGTGAAATTAGGAAAAAATTTTAGGATAGATATTAAATTGTAATTTTTATAATAATAAAAATATATTTTTTTTAATTTTAATAGTTTATATTTTTATAATATTTAAAAGATTAAATTAAAATTTATCATTTTTAAAAAGTTAAAATATAATTTTAATTTTATTAATTTAAAATTTTAAAAATCAAATTATCTATTTTAGGAATAGGGGAGTCGCCAGCCTCCGGAGTCGCCCCTGCAGTGGGAGATGTTGTCCTTATGCTGTTGAACGCATGTGGAGAGGAATTTATGCTCCAAAGTTTAGTCCAAAATATTCTGTAAAGTAAGTGTCAGTGGTTACGACAAATGAATCAATCCGAAGAATGCTGACGTAACTGTCAGTGCATCAAGCATTTCCCATGCATCATATCTGAACTTTATCTTCAGTAATTTGTATTTTTTTAGAAAAGTTTTTCTTTCATAAATAAAAGATTTTCCATGTATACTCCAATTGCTGTTGGCATAACATTATTCTAATGTCCACTACATTTTTTTTTTATATAGTGGTGTGAATATATAGTAGTATTTATTTATATTTTCTTTAATTCTTTGATAAAATATACACATTTTATACACACAAGTGCTCGAACCTAAAACTTAAAAAATAAACATCATCTTCTTTTCTATTAGAGTCACTCGATGAGTTCTCTAATGTGCATTACATTAATCATACATCTTCATGCTCAATGGCATTTATTTAGAAGGGTTACAATAATTCACTTTATTCACGATGAGACGTGGTCTCTTTAGTGAGAGTTGACTTCATCATAGACGGATCGAGTCAATTTAAAATTTTATGTTCATTTTTTAAGTTTGGATTCGACTTAAAAATAGATTAATTTTTTTATCTAAGCCTAATCCAAATTAAAAATATTAAATTTGAGCTCGATTAGTTCATATTATTTTTTTTTAGATTATTTTTATATACAAATAAATTTAAAAAAATATAATAAATCAAAATATTAAAAATATTAAAATAAATATTTCTTAACAAATTGAAAATACATTAAAAAAAGTTTTATACTTTTTTTTTTAACAATAAAAAATTTTTATACTTAAATAACACTAACATAATTGTAACTTAGCAAGCAAATGTTTCTAAAATATTAGCAAAATTAACAATAAAACAAGAGTTATATAATACCCAAACAATAACAACAAAATAGTAGCAAATAATAGCAAAACAGAAGTGAAACAGTTGATTCGGGTCAAGTCGAGCCCGAGCCAAAAATATCCTACTTGAGGCTCAATCCATTTAGAAAACATGCTTTTTTTTTTTTTTTTTGTCCAGCACCATTTTTCGTACCAATATTTTTAATCAAACCCTCTCAATTTCCAAACGAGTTCAAAAGTGACTCGACCCATGATAAGTATAGTGAAAGTGAATGGTTCCTTAGCTACAGTTATAATTAGCTCAAATTTTGATTGCTAGTAACTTGAATATAAGGTTTGAGTAATTTATTTTAAGTAGGTATAGATACGATGTTTTTAGTAAAAGTGAATAGCTTTTGTTTAGTTATAATTAAAATTGTTTATGAGGCGGGTTGGGTTGCAACTTAAAAGAAAATTAGGTCCAAGTTCGAGTTAACTCATCTAATTAGAATCTTTGTCGTTTAAAAAAATTATAAATATTTTAAAATTATTTAATTTAAATTTTAGTCGAACTAAACTAATCAAGATTTGAAAATCCTTGTTGAAGCTGAGTCCAACACGAGCTAAGTTAACAAGGTGGAGCAGGTCACCTAATTTAGATTAATCATTTTGGATGTGAAAATATAATTTGGGCACAACAGTAGTTGCCTATACTTTGGCCATAGTTTTAAAGCTCAAGTCGGTCTTCTTATTGAAAGTGAATAGTCCCCTTGACCGCATAACTTTTTTGAAATTCATGGAAATACATCCTCAATATAAATATGAATGTATTCTTATTGCAATAATAATAATAATAATAATAATCAAAACAACCTGATTAGAGGGAAAGTTGTAACAAAATTTTAATATTGGAAATCGTGACATACATCGCCAAAATTGTTTGAGAACTAAGATCGTATTATCCCTATAATACCATTAAAGCAAATTTGCAGTAAGAATTATTGTCCAATTTATCGGTATTTGAATTAGCTTATTGGGTCATGGACTAATTTGTAACGACTGTTAATTGAGGGGTCATATAGTTGAGGCCTAGATTCTCTATTAGGGAAGAAATAAAAGGGTTTATGTAGTCATTTCGCAAGGGATATTTTGCGATTAACCCAGAAAGGGAAATTGATAAATTTCTCTCCATCACTTCTCTGTATCGTCTATATGTAAATTGTAGAAAAATAAAATCTCAGAAATGTTATTTTTGAACAACTAATATGTATGAGAATTAAAGAAAATTATCATTTAATAGAATCCAATAATAAATTAAAAATAAAATTAAAAATTAGATGATTACATTTTTTTTAATGTTTCTCGAAACCAAATTAGTAATATCTTCAATTCAAGTTTCATATCCTTCCAAACTTAATATCAATATCATAAATGCTTGTGAAATAAACTCTGATGCCAATTTTTGTAGCCAAAAAATATAAAATATACCACAAAATTTTTTCTTCTTTTTTTTTTTTAACTCAATTCAAATTTTTAATTCATTTAAATTATTTTTCAAAACTGAAATTGTAGAACTTAATAAGTTGACATGGTATTACATATACGATAATATGAATTTAGCAATTATTGTTTGATGGGACTAACATTTTAGAATTTAAAAAGTACAAGGATTAAAAATGACCAAATTAAAACACAGAGATTAAATACACAACTTTCGTAAAGTAGAGGGACTAATAACAGAATTTAACATTAAAAGTTCTATGAAATAAGGCGTATTCTCGAACCAAAAATATATGGATTGTGGCGGTAAATTACGGTCCAAAACCCTAAATATTTTTCCCAGAATGAAAAGAACCTAAAATATTTTTTATACGTTTAAGTCTTCAAAATCTCGCCGCCGTTTCAATAAAAAATAAAAATCTCGCCAACGCCATTGTAATCAGGATCTAAGCTGATTCATTAATGGCTACGGCCACTTCCAATATACGGTCCCAGTCGATCATACTCTCCGGCAAAGGGACAGTCTCCTATCAGAGAACAGCGCCACCGTTTCAAATTCCCCAATTTCCTCTGAACCGCCCTCGTTTCACCTCTCTTTTTGCTTCCCTCCACGACGGGAATAAAAACGACGACGGAAGCAATGAGATCACGAAGGCTGTCGGATTGGAGAAGCTTTTCGGGGATTCCCCGTATGACGTTGTTTCAAAAGACTCCCCTTTTCATCCCAGTATGATATCCCCGTGTTCGCTTTTCTTTTTTGGGTTTATCTTTTACTTCTAAAATTTCGTATTTTATGTTATGTTATTCAGAGCCACTTTCTTCAACCCAGTTCTCTAATTCAGTCTCTGCCGGCTCTCGCCTTCGCGTTGCGTATCAGGTGGTATTTTAATCTTTTCTTTACATTTACATAGCAATAATAACATTATATATATTTATTTTATTAAATTTAATAAAATATCGTTATAATTCAATGAAATTGTTTGATTAATTTGTGTTCAAATTTTAAAGGGAGTTCGTGGCGCCTACAGTGAAGCAGCTGCTGAGAAGGCCTATCCGAAATGTGAAGCTGTTCCTTGTGATCAATTTGATGCTGCATTTGAAGTAATTACTTGAACTCCTCTCTTTTTTTTCCATGGATAAATACTTAGTTTTCATGTTAGAAAATGGGGTTGATTTTGAATTTGCATGTTGATTAGTCTTCAGTGAGAATTGCTTTTAAGTATTATTTTATTTAGGCTGTAGAAAAGTGGATAGTGGATAGAGCAGTATTACCAATCGAGAATTCCTTAGGTGGTAGTATTCATCGGAATTATGACCTCTTGCTTCGCCATAGCTTGCACATTGTTGGGGAAGTTAAGCTTGCAGTTCGTCATTGCTTACTAGCCAATCATGGTGTTATAATTGAGGACTTAAAAAGGGTTCTTAGTCATCCTCAGGTATGATGTAAGATTTAACCTACTTGTTGACTAAGTTTTGTTGTTGTTTGTAATATATTTGTTTTAACTCAATCATGATTCAGGCTCTAGCTCAGTGTGAGAACACATTAACAAAGTTATGCTTGAGTAGAGAAGCAACTGATGATACTGCTCTTGCAGCAAAGGTGAGTCATGATTTGAAGTGTAGAAATTTATTTGGCATGAAAGATTGTGCAAGCTTAGTAGCTGAATGTGCTAAGTACATTATGTTCTTTGATTGTCTAAGCATTGCATATAGGAGGTAGGCAGGAACTGATTTATAAAGTTCAGTTCTGGTGGTCCTTGCTGATCCAAAATTGATCAAATACATTTTATTCTCTGTATGAATATAGCAAATAATAGAATTCAGACTACATGATTGCTTTTAGAATGAATTGCCACTATCGCTTGAGTAGTTCCTAGTTCTGACTGATTTTGTGGCTGTTTATATGTAGTACGTGGCTTTCAACAAACTAAAAGACACGGGAGCTGTTGCAAGTTCTTCTGCTGCAAAGATATATGGACTGAACATTCTTGCTGAAGATGTTCAGGTTTATGTTGGTTTTAGTTGTTCATAGTTGCTTGGTGTTGGATATTTGTCAGAACTTTTAAATCTGGTGTGCCTTCCCTTTTCAACAGGATGATTGTGATAATGTTACTCGATTTCTCATGCTGGCCAGGGAACCCATTATTCCTGGTGTGGAGAAGCCATTCAAGGTTAGCCTTTCAATGACAATACCATTTGCAGTCAAAGTACTTGGTTAAAGCTGTTCCTCTGCAATGCTGCATTTATGGATCATTGTTACTCATGAAGTTTTTCTATCATATGCAATTAATCTGCAGACAAGTATTGTTTTCTCACTAGAGGAGGGTCCTGGTGTTCTTTTCAAGGCACTTGCTGTTTTTGCTCTTCGGCAGATTAACCTTACAAAGGTCATTTTTTTTAAAAATTCTCTGTAAATTTGTTTAAGTTACTTTGGTAAACTACATCTGAAAGGGTATTTTTTGGGGGGTTGTATTAACATCCTTTATTTATTTGTTACCTTTGATCAGATTGAAAGCCGTCCCTTGAGGAACCAGCCTTTGAGAGCATCTGATGATAGCAACAATGGTTCAAAGTAATTCTACTAAATATCTTTTTCTTTTGGCACTTAAATGAAGTTAAGATGCAGTCTATGGTTTTTACTAAAATTAATAAATTATATACTCCGATATTTACTTCTTACACCAACCATTTGGGTCACCTAATCAGATTTCACCCTAATTCTGTGAATGTCTTGTAATTAGATATTTTGACTACCTTTTCTATGTGGACTTCGAAGCATCCATGGCCGAAGAGAGAGCGCAGAATGCCCTAAGACATCTAAAGGTATATTGCTCTGCCTCTTCCATAACCTTTTAAGATAATTAGTTAGATATCTAACAATATATTCCCATGGCAGGAGTTTGCAACTTTCTTGCGAGTTCTAGGGAGCTATCCAGTGGATACTACCATGTTGTGAACAAGTTGTGGATCACGGTATGTATTTAATGTTTGAACAAATATTGAGGGTAGATTGATGACAATCTCCGACATCTTTACAATGATTTGGTGGCAGAATGTTACTAGATCATTATCTTTAGTAGAATTTTGTATAACATTTTCAAATTAAATTTTAGAGCTTGAATAGCATGCTGACCAAAATGAGGTTGTTTGGACTAATGTCATTGGTGATTTAATAGGAACAAAACAACTTTTTATCTCTTAGAATTTAAGGAAGAATATCATTCTATCATGTCAATCTGTTCTAGCTCCTTCATGAATTTTTTTCGTTACTGAAGTGAGTAACCTGAGACATGATCACTAATTCATTGACTCTTGTCTGCAATATTATTCTATAATAAGAATCATTCTTTTTAAGTGGTGGGTAGCCTTGAGAAAGGACACAAGGAACTAGCGTTCTGAATTGCTCTTTTTTTCTTTCTTATAATGTTGGGACTGTAAGTTGTGTAATGGTGGTCGGTGGGTGCTTGATATTTCACAGCTTTACATAACGGTGTTATTTTTAGTATGAATGGTGATTATCCAGTTATAATCCTTTGAGGGATGGTCTTGTGGAAGATTGTTGTTGGGTCTCTAAGAATGTGAAGCATATTATCAGAGAGAGACGTCTATCTTTTTTCTGATGGCTAGTACAAGCTATTCTGTTGTCTGTCCTTGTTGTTATTGGATGAGCATAAAGGTAGTTTGAATTCAAAGCTATTTTAACTTACAAATGTTTAATAAACTAAGCCCTAGCTTGAGTTTGAACACAAATAGTAATTTTGCTACACCCAAAATATAGGTTGGATCCCCACATGATAATAAAAGCTGCTAGCAACCTTGTCTGGTTGAGTTATGGTTATGGCCACAATAAGTGTTTTTTATTGCATTCCAACTAGCCTCGACAATAATGCAGTGGTATTCTATTGCAAATGTGAGTGCTATTTCCTTATTAACAATGTAAATCTAAAGTTAGGGTCTACATACATAATGCATATATGCATGTATATTGTTAAGCATTTTGGTTGGCATTATGTTTCTAACACTTGATTGATAATGCTGATGCAGAATTTTCCCAATATTTTTACACATGATGTTACATAGAAGGTGGAGTTATTATGTTGAGAGAAAGGTTTTATCAGTTTATAGCCAAGCACTGCACTGAGCTATGGAGGAATGCTGACAAATATGGCTTTGGCGCTATGATACCCTGTAATTAAGCGTAAGTAATTTTTTGTTGTTACAAGCAGGTGGTGTCTTATTTAAAAAAATTTCCACGAAAGTTTTCTTTTAAATTCCTTATTTCTGATTTTTTTTATAGATTTGACAATATTGAATATAATTTATGACACGACACATGTGATAAACATAAGAAATAGTGAACATCTTAAATGCGATGTTTTCTTCTTTTTCATCCTAACTAAATGGATGTTTTCAGTATCTTTGAACTTTATATTTATTTTTTATTTTTTTTTCTTACGTTCTCTCAAGGCTAAACGGTGCTGCTATGTTCTTGCCTTTGTCCATTGATAACCAACAGATTGCAAAGAAACTAGCCAATGACCAAAAACAGGAAGGGTTGATGTTAATTTCCGCCTCTGAATTTGAGGCAATAAAAGCCACTTTGGTATTTGATTTTCTTTTTTCAATTTGACACTCGAATTTAGCAATTTGGTCTTTGAATTTCAATTCTATCAAAATTTGATGATGAGCAATCAGGTTGTGTTACATTAGATCTATTCATGGGTTAAATTATTCGTTTAAGTTTAAAAATCGGTTCGAAATTTGAGAGAATTTGGATAAAAATATTAAGTTCAAAAAATAAATTTAGGTAAAAAAAATTAGGTTTGCTTAAAATATGAGCTGACTTTAAGCTTGAATATCTAATGTCCAAGTTTAGCCTGATCTATTTTTAAGCTTGTAATATTTTATATTATGTTAATTTATAAGTTATAAAAATTTAGTGTACAGTAATTTATAGTAATATATAATATTTTTATAATGTAAATATTTTAAAAAGTTAAATATATAAGATTTTAATAAATGAAATTTATATAAAATTATTAAATAGTAAATTAAAATGATATAAAATATTATTTTAGAAATAATATGAGCATGTTTAAAATGAATCATTTTCAAATATGAAAAAATTTGGATAAAATTTCAAGTTCATATTTTGGGTTGAGTCAGGATAGGCTTGATAAGCATGAGATATGTTAATATTATATTTAGGCCCGGCTTGAACTCGACTTAGCCTAGCCGCATTAACATATCTAGTGATACTATTACATTTTTTACATTTTTCAAATTCAAAATCTAAATGAAATTAATTGTCTCCATTAACCAAAAATAAATAAATAAATACGTAAATAAAACCTCGTGAACTTAGCAAAGCTTGTGGTCTAAGATACATGAGTTAAATTATGCTTTTAGTTCTTACCTTGTGAATTTAATTTTTTTTATTTTAATTTGATCCATTCTAGTTAATGTACTTCTCAATTTGGTTAATTTTAGTCTTTATATTTTTCAAAATTTAAAATTTTAATTCGGCTTAAATATAGCAATTAAATCTGTTTAGTTAAATTTAATTGTTAATATTGTACAAAATATGTAATTGTAGATTTAGTTTGTATGATTCAAAATTCTTATAGTATTCAAAATTTGAAATGTTAGTCTTTGACGCATATAACGGACATTAATCCACTAATTAATTTTTTTTCAAAGTTGACATGGAATGGTTATCATTTGATGAGAGTTAAAATTTTAAAATTTGAAAGATATAAAAACTAAAAATGATGGAAATTAAAGTTTAAAAACTAAATCCAATTTTTTTGCAAAATTTAATAACATACATGCGAATGCAAAGAGCAGCTTTGATTCACGTGTGGGCGGCATAGTAATCTGTGACTTCGATTCAAGTGTCTCCAGCATTTGTATTAGAGTAATATTTAGATACGGGTGCAAGTCTTTCATTGAATTCAAAACATATATGCAACGAATTCGTACTCGTACTATAAATCATGGCTTCAATCTATGGCAGGAGAATACAAGGTAAAAACAAACCATAAATCATGTTAGCACTTGGCAGCTGACTAGTGAAGGCCATACGCAAGCAGCTTAACAGAACAACCATGGAATCCAAATCCAAACTTACATTATCAAGATGATGACACCCCACATTTTGCATATCAACAAAAAAGGAAACGAGGAAATATGCTGTCACCAGTGTTCGGCCATCGTCATAACCTAACTACAAAGCTTTAAAATAGTGGTGGTTGTGAACAACACAGCAAGAAGACCCTTGGTTCGAGTAACCCAAGTCTCTGTCCAAATAAGGTGTTAGAGAGGGATAGTAAGATAGTAAAACGTGGAATCAGTGCAACTTTGCTAGAAGTATATTCAGCATTTCCTCATTGTTGCCTATTTCTGTGGCTTCTTCCACAACACCCCGATCTTTTTCAGCATGTTCCCATTTTTCTTCTTCAGCAAATCCTCGTCGCTATCTTCGGCATAAGGTGAGCTAATCTTTCCCTTAACTGGATTATAGTTGCTATCCAGTGAACCAGTTCTCTCCATGAACTTCCCATTATTACCTGCCGAAAGCATTGAAGCAGCTGCTTCCGCAGCCTTGCGCCACTGATCAGATTGCACCTTTAACCTTCTCAGCTCTGCTTCCATTTCTGAATTGGCAGTCTGTGCAGCCTCGAGCTGTTCAGTCACCCTGGCAGCTCTCCTGTTATTCTTATCTGCCTCCTCCATTGCAAGCCCAAGCTTCATAATAGCTTCTCGCTCGGCAACCCTTGCCTCGTCTAGCTCAGCAGCCACTTTATCATTTGTTTTACCTTCGTCCATGTCCCTTTTACTGATTTCCAACCTCAGCATCTCGTTCTCTTCCGATATGTTTTGAAGTTCTGTCTCTTTGTCCATCCTATTTGCCTTCAGGTCAACGATAGCTTCATTCAATAACTTCAGCTCTTTTTCAAGTTCTAATTCTCGCTGGCGAGACAGGTTTTTCTCAAGTTTCATGTGAAGCTCTTCATTTTCCTCTGAGATATACTGCAACTCAGTTTCCTTATCCATCAGATTAGCCTTCAAGTCAGCAATATTGAAGTTTGCTTTCTGTAATTCAGCTAACAACTCTGCCTCTTTCGAGCTTGCTTCAGTTTTAATCTGCTCAACCAGTTCATTCGCACTCTTTATCTGTTGGGTGTTCAGGGTTTCTTTTTCATGGAATTTAGTCTCAGCAGTTTCGAGAGCAGATCTTAAACACGCCACCTCAGACTTCAAAGAAAATATCTCTGCTTCAAGCCGGTGAGATTGCTGGGGTTTCTCACGTTCTCCAGCTTCATGCTCAACAGCAATACAGTTACCATCGGACTTGATAGAGTGACTGCCACCAGAATCAGTCATTTCTGCCTTCAGTTTGTGAACAAGTCCTTCAAGTGAATAAACACGTTTCCTTGATTGGTCCAAGTCAAAAGCAATGGAGTTGTAAGCTTCAATGGCTTTCATGCCTTCTGACCTAAGTGCTTCAACAGTCTTTTTTGAAGCTTCTAGTTGTAGCAGAGTCTCATTTAACACTGCTTGGGCCTGAGCTTCTGACTCTTGGCTATCCTTAAGCTGTTTTTTCATGTTCTCTACAAGGGATTGAGTTTCAACCAGGTTTCCTTTCAAGCTCTGAAGCTCCAAATGAGCTGATTCTGCTAGCTGGGTCTGTGCAGCCTCGGATTCAGTCACCTTTTCAAGCTGATCCTTAAGTCGCTGAATCTCATTTACAGCTGAGACCAGAGCAGCTGAGTCAAGAGACTGCTGCCTCTGTATAGCTTTGAGCTCTGACTGCCATGCTTGATCCCGTTCTTCTGAGATCTTATGGAGCTCGACAACATGAGTTTCCTTGCAACCAGACAACTCAAGTAGCTGCTTTTGGGACTCCTCGAACTTTGCAGACAAGGCCGACAGTTGCTTCTTTGACTCTTCAGCATCTTGCTCAACTTGCTTCCTGCATGATTCGGATGAACTTAACTGATCCTTTGCTTTCTTTAGTTCTTCTTGAAGCTGTGAATTCTGTACTTCCAGTTCAGACATTCTGCTCGGGCGCTTCTTCTGAAACACATAGAGGATAAGATTAGATTTTTCTCTTAGGATTCAAAGAGCCATCATTCTAAGTGCTAAACTCTACTTATAATTCAAAACAACAATACTTATTGGACGCTAGTACGTGTCTCATCCACAAGGACTTTGGAAAGAATCACTCTATAACGAGTTATGAAATCTCTTCCATATCATTTTTTTCCTTGGCTAGAAAAATTAACTGCTTCACCAAGCCTACCATCACCATAATAGAAGCTTAGAAAATGAACTCAATGAAAGATATCAATGAACAAAGCAAACCATTAGTTTTCATTGAAAATAGATTAGAAGTTAAAGGTGGAAAATAAGCCGATCATCATTCATAAGATAAATAAGTTGCTTATTAGCATGCTTCTATTAAAAGGAGAAAGGGTTGTAGAAATACCAAGTATGAAGAGGTACTGCAGTAGAGTTTGTGAAGGAATTTGAAGCCTTTCAACACTCAAAAGGCCATAATAGTTGGGTTTCTTATCAAAAACTTTCTAAGGTTCATCACTGTTCTCTAATATTGTATAATGTTCTCTACTTTGCATACCTCGGAGGCCGGGCTTCTAGGTGAACGACGCTCAACAACTTTAGGGCTTTTCTCTTTTGAAGTTCTACCAGTTGAACTTGGAGTTGAGGCAGCCTCAGTGTCTAGTGTGGTTGGTTTGAGTTGACGAACAGCACGATGAGAGACCCTTTGCGGCCCTTCGGAAGATCCATTTCTGCCAAACAACAGTTAACCAGTGATTTAGCATAGATTAAGAAAAAGTATGATAGGGCTCAAAGACTTCGAGAAGATGTTAACATGCCTCCGGTAAGGATAATAAACTGACTGTAAATTCACTAGAAATTTCATATCAAAGCTGAAAGCTCTACGTGTTTGTATATTAGACTGCATTACAAAACAGTGAAGGTTTTAATTTCTAACCACATTGTGGCTGGAAAAACCGAACAGATACAGTGACAAACAGAAACTTTTAGAGTATGCCATTTCCTTATGCACTCATGTGGGTTTTTTTTATTTAAAATCATGCTAATACTAAGTCATCAAAAATAAAATACCAGCTTTCTGATATTAGCTCAAGAAGAGGATCGACCCCTTAGTTAGATCTCATAATGTTCAATCGATCACATTGTATTTGGAGTAGTTTTGGCTACTTACAAACTAAAACCAATTATGGATGATTAAACAGGTGAAAGTTAGCTCTGATTCTGATTGCTAGTGCCATTAGGGGCCTCAGCTTATCCTATCCTCAAGATAGGAGACAAACAAAAAGGTTTTACATTCATGCAGAATGAGACTGCACCCCAATAAGGTTACCAGACAATATGACCCTTATAGTAGCTACAAGATAAAAATCCGAAAGAAAGGAACTCCAAGAAAAAATCTTCCCTGTACCCCTTGGCACCAGTTAAAACCCAGACAACCTAAAATATTAAATGCATTATATCTGAGCATTAAGCTTAATTTTCAAGAATAACTGCACAAATGCATCAAGGAAACACACTAGGAAACCTCTCACGAGCAAAGAATTAGCAGTAATAAAGGCAATAGAATTTAGCAGGTACCTTGATTTTGGTGTCTGCATAATTTAAAGAATATTAACCCTACACAAAGTTATGAAAGAAAACAAGTTTATTTATCCTACACCACTTCAATGCTTCCCTGACCCACGACGCCTGCAATAACAGATCGGAAAATCATCACGAGCAATGACAGAAGAATTCAATGCAAATGTGGGTTAAAAAAACACAGGATTTAATGAGCTCATATAAAAGACCAAGTGCTCCTTATCATCACATATATGAAACCACAAGCGCATATCTTCAAGGAAAAAGGTAAAAGCGTAAGCTATCCACTAATTAACCAGACAGTAACAGCTACCCTTCATCTTTACCGCATTCAATGCTACCCAAGACCCTACTTTTGTTTATGGCCCATGGGACATTATTATAGTCACAAGGGACCCTACAGCTTCAGGGATGGAAACAGACAATTTACATAAAAGTAACCTTTTTTTTCATGTTTTCTTTATGGATTGCATTTCAACACTCCAAAAGGGGCATTACTGTGATCTAGCAAGTGAGATTTCTTCCTCCATTGTTGCCGTGAAATGAGGGCATGAAATGTAAAAACAACGTGGGGGTTGAAAATTAAGAACAACACAGAAAAAATGATTTCAAATGCCACTCAAACCTTTTTTTTGTTTGTTTATCTTGGTCCAAAACACAAGATTGACTTTTGACTCGGTTGTTTCTCAGGAAAATATTTTCTAGGAAAACACTCTTTCAGCTGAGAAAGATGTTTAAACTGTTCAAAGCACCCTCAAGACAAGATCCACAGCAGCTTATAAGACCAAAAAAAAAGCTTCCATTTTGCTGAATAATAAAAGGGAAAAAAAAAGACTAAAGAGACCAAAAAGAAAACCTTTCTAAGATTCGTTTTCTTTTATTAAAATCTATCTCAATAAAAAGGAATAAAGTCTGCAAGGCTGCCATTACAAAGCTCCTGAATTGCACAGAGCTAAGTTACTATCGACTCAGAAAAGGAATTTTTTTTCGTCAGTTTCAAAGGGGAAAAAAGAAGAAGGCCAATACCCAAAAGAACATGAAAAAACAACATCACAAATACGCAAAGAAAACCCCACTTTGAAGATGCAATGGCAAAATTAAAAAAAAAAAAAAAGAAAAAGGAATTGTCTTTTCCTTGAAAGCATTTCCTTGGGAACTCAAAGAAATAGAAGAAAGAAGAAGAGCATATGGTAAAGTGAACTTACCCAGTGTAGCAATGTAACAACTAGTACAAGCAAAGGAAATGCCGAAATGGGTTTAGTTCTAAAGCTTTGTAAGATAAGTTAGGAAAGGTAAGTAAAAGGAACAAAGAAAAGGACAGAGTGGGAATGGAATTCAAATCAAAAGGCTGTTTTTTCTGTAGTTCTTTTCAGCGGAGTTGGTAGAGTGTTTAGTCTTCTTTGCATTGCTAATCTTCTACGGCGCGGAAGCCGAGGGATAGTTGATCCATTGCTTTAGTCTATTAGTCTATGGTTTGTTTGTTTGGTTGTCGTAGCTGGTAGGAGTAGTTTCTTTTCAACAGTGGGGAATAGGAAAAGAATGGGAGGGTAGCAATAAACTAATGAAAATGAGAGAGAAAGTTAGTATTATTATTATTATTTGTACTATTTTTGGTTTAATGTTTCTTTGAGTCCCTATACTCTTTGAACTTTTAAATTTTAGTCAGTATTTTTCTTTGAATTTAATGCTATTGTAGCATTTTTTTTCTAAAACTGTTAATATAACATTTGGCATCTAAGTTTAGTTTCAATATTCTATTTGGTATCTGATTTTCTTTTGTTTTGATTTGGTACTTGAGTTTGGTCGTAATGTTTAATTTGATACCAATAGCAGATGACATTATCGAACCAATTAATATTTGACATTTGTGCTCTAGTAAAAAACATAAGTACTTAATTGAGACGAAAAAGAATACTCGAAAATCAAATTGAATACTAAAGTCAAAGTCAAGTTCTTAAAGGGAAAAAATTTAAATATCAAATTAAAAAACTCATGTACCAAAATGAGCATTAAAACTATACTTAGATACCAAATGTTATATTAACTTTTTTTAAAAAGTAATTTTCAAAAAGTTGAAAAGGGCTATGAAAAATTATTTTTGAAAATTTTGGTTTACAATTTCAAATATTTAGCATTGTTATAAAAAATGTGAAAAATTAAAATGTTTATTTTAAATATAATGCTGTGGAATAAAAAAAATAAGTTGATTTAAATGGTATCTAAATTCATTAATCTTATGATATATAAATTTTAAATATGCTTAAGCAATTAATATAAATTTCATTAAATAAATAATATTTTACATTAAAATCACATATAAATAATTTAACTCTTATAAATGGATTGTTTGAATTTTGATCCACACATTTATGTCAGACGAAATTGTTTCATGAAAAAAAAAATTAAATTCTAAAAAAGAAATGAAAAGAGAGTTTTTGATTGGTGCAAGCAATGCAAACAAAGAAAGTTATATAGTGTTAATTTTAACAGTTCAATTACTTAAATGGAAACAATTGAACAGTTCAATGATCAAATTGTAACTTTTTAATTAAGTGACCAAAACAAAAATTTATCTATAGTCTAGTGACTAAAGATAGAATTTACCCTAATATGCATACCAATAAACTATTAAAATATCGATCTTTGACTGAATCAGTTCAATAGTCTAATTCTACATTTCCATCATTGATATCAACGACAAAAGTAAAAATGGCATTAGATATATTCAAATAGCATTTAATTTTTTAAAGTAGTATTTTCTATTTTATTTTGTGGGTTTGGGTTGCTTTCTAAATGTTTAAATTTTTAAATGCATTCAAGTATGGAGTGGAGTGTTGTAATTGGGCTCCCTCTTTCAATTAATCTTCAGAAATATGGCAATTAAATTAACACCAAAACGAAATTTCGAGAGACTTGTATAAATAAGTTGCAAAAAATTTTGATAAAAATTAAATAGTTATTTCGATTAATTTGAATAAAATTTAAATTTTTTTATTTAATTCGAATATGAATTATATAATCCGAATTATTCGAAAATTTAAATAAGATAAAACTATGTCATATTGATAAATATTATCTTTTTTAAAGTTAAAAGTCAAAACTATTAAATTAAAAGGTAAAACTACGTCGTTTTGATAAATATTTACCTAAAAGTCAAAATCATTATATTGTTTATGTAATTAAATAATATTGTACTTCGTTTATAAATTAAATAATCGGTCCATATAAATGCAACATTAAGTACAAATAATAGGATTCGTTAATTCGATTCGACTTTGACTTGAAATTTTTTTTATTTGATTCGACTCAACTCAATCGAATGTTCACTCTTATCTACAAACACCATCTTCCTCCTTTTATATTTATATAAAATATAAATATAAATATATCTCGACCATTTTTCATTAGATCTCCCATCACTAGCCTTTATGAAAGTTTTCATGCGCGCTTTTCAATAGGTATAATTAAATGTTTCAATTATTAGAAAATAGCTCTGAGACAAAACTATCTTCCTTCATGGCCTCCATGAGACTGATTGAAAGCGATTGTCTTTGAAGAAGATGAATTATCTCTAACAATTATGCGGCTTAACCATATATCTCAAGGCATTATCAATGTTGTAATAATATCTTTTGTTCTACCTGATGTTACGAGGTTGTTTTATTTGAGATAAATCTCAAAATCATAAATGAATTTTAATTTAATGTGAAATGTTATTATGAATTTTGATTTTTTGTAATTTTATATATGACATCTTGATTTGAATCAAATTTCACAAACTCCTGACATCATTATTGATATAATATTATTTTGTATTTACATATTATATATACAAATAGTTATATAATATAAAAATACATTTGAACAATATATATAATTGAAACAAAATCAAATTTTATTTTGTATAATTACACAAAATTAAAATTTATATATTAAATTACACATTAAATCAAAGTTTATATATATTTTAATATTTATCTCATTTGTTTTATACAAACAACACAAAAATGTATGGTTTTAAATCTGGTTGTTAAAAGATAATTCAAAAAGGAACTGTTTATCTGTACATAATACGGGTTTCAATTTTTTTGTGAATTTTATGTCAAATTCTTTTGAATTTCATTCTAAACTTTAATATTTTAAACAAATTTAAATCATTTTGAATTCCACGACAAAATTTGGACCGTCCACATGAGAAAGATCAATGGGCAAAAACTAGAGGTCAAATCTAGTTTTTTGTATATGCTTAAATTTAAGATTTAGTCCTTGAATTTCAAAGTGGTGCAATTTAGTGTCTCTATCTTTACTATCTTGTTAATTAGCTTAAATACCTAACACCATCAACTATTCTGGTTGCAAAAATAACTTAAAGAAAATTATTTCTTAGTTCCAACTCATCAAATTGATAACTTCTTTGTGTGCGTTCAAATGAATTTTTTTTTTTTAAAATATCTATACTAAAAATTTATCCAAAATAGTTAATTAATTGAAGTGAATAATAAAAACAAAGGATTAAATTTTGATAAATTAAAACAAAATAGAGAGGGGTGAAAAGCAAAAATTGAACAATACAAAACAATGAATGATGCAGCAAGAGCGGTTGAGTAGGTGTAGGGAGGGGTCCGCCACCATAGGGTTTGATTGATTCTTGACCTCGATCCTCATGCGCTCATTCATTCCCCGCATCACCATTTATTTCCCTCTGCCAAACTCCTTTCCACAAACTAACATTCCACATTTGCACTTTGGCTTAATTCACGACTTAACTATGTGTTTATTTTTACAATTTATTTAAAATATTAATCTCTTATACAAATATATCTTTAATTGATTATAAGGCTAAAACTACATTTAACAATGCAAAATTTGGGAGTTATATGTTAAAAGTAAAAGAGAGTGGAACATACAATTCTTATTGTTCTAAGAAAGATAGTAATAAAATAGAAAAGATAAGATGTGATAAAATTGATTGTCTTGCTTCCAGCTGCTGACGCGTGGATAACCCATCCCCTTACCTTCCTTTCATTAAAATGGAATTTTCATAGATGAAAAGGACCACAAACATTCACTTGTATTCCAGTTTAGATTTATTTTTGCCCCCAGTTTTTTGGGTTTACATCTTTTCCAGTTCGAAAATGGATTTAGACCATTCTAACCATTTTGATGTTTTATAAATTGTTATTTTTTTTTTATTTCCAATCTGATACTGATAGCACATTGCAAATCTATAGTTATATTTTGCATTATTATGTTATATGATAGTTTACTGTGTATTTTATAATCTATCATATACATTATACATTAAACTGTATATTTTACGACACCATTCTAATAACTTATATTTTTATAATTTTTAAAATATTAAATCAAAATTTTATCGATCAAAATATAATTTTATCATTATTAATTTAAATTTTTATAAATTATAAAAGAGTGTAAATAAAAAATGAAGGGGGCCCATACCAACCCCCTATCACTCGTACCCTTATTCACCCAACCAAGTCTTCCAATAAACAAAATTTATAAAAATGAAAATCATTTGTTCAACTGAATCCTTGGCATCCTTCAAAGAAATGATGGAGGATATTCCTGTTTAATTACTTTTTTTTGCCTACTTCCCTTGCTTTTGGCTCGTGTTGGACAGGTCTTATAAAGCTTTTCCCATGCTTGTCTACACTCTTATCAACGGGTGAGAAAAATGATTTGAGTCTCCAAATTCAAGTATATTTTCATATCTAATTTTTATTTCTCGATAATTTTACATGATAAATATTAATTTGTTAAATTTTTGTATGAAAGTTGGCAGAGTAAAGCAAACATCTAGAAAACTTTTTGAAATGTGAGATTCCAAAATCCATAAAAGTTGAATCAAATGCAATTACTTATCCAACTTTATTTTATTTATATAATATATGTGATTATATAGGAGTAATTAGTAAACCGCCTTAGGCCTTAGGAGTTATTGCAAATTGGCAGCAATCATAAACAGTTTTTCGGGTAATTTATTCAACTAACATAAAATTTTTTATTATTTACGAAAATGACCCAAGTTAAAAAAATATATATTAAAATGACCTAAAGTAAACAGTAAAAATTGATATTAACCATTTAATAGCCGACACTACCTGACCAATGATTGGTGTTAGATATAAAAATTTGTGGTTTTTGCTGTTGGCATGCAATGGCCGACGCTTATGTATTTTTTTAAATACGATATTTTATTGATATACGAAAATATGAGAATTTGAAAAAAAAAATTGGTATAGACTATTGCATGACTGACACCTCCTTTTTTATCTGACAAAAAAGTTTCTCTTTTTGTCAGATAAAAATTTTAAATTTTTGGGTGTCAGCCATGCCTTTTTTGTCTGATAAAAAAATCAAATTTTTGGGTGTTGACCATTGCATGGCCGACACCCCTTTTTATCTGAATAAAAAATCAAATTTTTGGGTGTTGATCATACCATGATCGATACCTCCTTTTTATCAGATAAAAAATTCAAATTTTTTTGGTGTTGCCATGCAATAACCAACACTTCCTTTTTTATCTGGTAAAAAAATTAATTTTTTTTGTGTTGGCCATGCAATGGTCGACACTCTCTTTTTTATATGGTAAAAAATCATTTTTTTTAGGGTTTAGTTTTTTTATTTTGAAATTGTAAGTAAAAAATATTTCTCTTAAAATAACAATAAAATGAGAGTTTTTTATTTATTTATCATTAGATGAGTGTTTTGGTTTGGGGGAAAGTTGCGAAGTGTACAATCAAATTTCGAGGTTGAGCTATGTACTGTCATGTATTGCTGGTGTAGAATTATATACTGTCATGTGAAGCAGCAAATATATGTCTTCAGTGGTCAGACGATTTTCTGCGTCATTGAAGACTATCCGAGATGTCCAACGCTGATGGACATTATCTACGTTGGAATAATTTGTTATCACGGAAAATACTGTTGAATAGCTAATCCAACGTAGATAGATTGTTGCCCTATGTAGGCGTTGTGGTAAGCCAGTAAAGATTATGCTGTCAAAGGTTAGATGACTTTCTCCGTCATTTAACAAGTAATCGAGACCGACTGCATTGTGTCTTACAAACTAAAAAAAGGGCAAGCCGAGCAAGTTTCTCGGTACTAACATTTGCAGCTCGGTATTCAAGTAGATGGACATTATCTATGTTTGTATTTTGTTATATCTGTAATTTTTTTTAAAATTTTGTGTATTAATATTAACAAATAATTGTAATTTATTGTATCTGTAAATTGAATTTGTTGCTTAGTAATATTTAATAATGTTTGTATTTTCTTTTATTAAAATAATTTCGAATTATATACAAAAATATTAAATATGTTGTCAAAATTTGGGGAAATAAATATTATTGAAAAAGATGATATAAATTTAAAAATAATAATTAGAATATACAGAAAATTAGAAATTGAGTAGATCTCAACGACGTTCCCAGTGCTGGTGTGTAACAGTTCGGCTTTCTCCGGGGTTGACGAGTCCGAGGCCGTAGTACAGTTTGTTCAGGAAGCGTTACATTGGTGTTCGTTGGCTCATCCTCGGTGGTGTCAACGTTGAGTGTCCCGATCGGCGTACGTAGAAAGGAGGTAAAATCGTACGTATTGTCAACGTAATCGGGAGTAAGTTGAGTGACTTGAGGTGCCAAGCCAAAAATATCCTCCATTGTCAGTGTACGTTCTTCCGGATGGATCTCTGGTTGATATGAGGAAAACCCGGAGTAACATGAACGTTGAAGGTCGGGGTTGACGCTAAAAATCTCCTCCATGGAACGATGATAATAATCGTGCAGCAAAAAAGATGAAAAGCCGAATGTTTGATATTGGGGATCAGGTTGGTGCTTCGACTGGTACTCGGGTTGGTCCCGAGCCTCGTAATCGGGCTTGTCTGCAGGCTCGTCAATGAGCTCGTCATTGGGCTCATCCTCAGGCTCGGAATCTGAACCGGGGATCCATCCACGAAGTCCATTTACGTTATTCGTCGGACCCCATCGGTTGCCTTCCAGAATAAGTCTCTTCGGCGTATACTCTCCGGGATCAACCACCAGCATCTCATATGCCATATATCATTGCTTGTAATATGGGGTGCCAGAATAATCTCCGTTACACAAATACAAGGTTGAACACCTATTTGCTTGGTCATTCCAAAGCATGATATATGCCTGAAGATCATGAGCTCAATTTATTCTATTTCTACCATGTCCCTTAGGGAGGGTTCGGGATATGTTGTATAGCACCGAACTGTCGCAAAACCCGATCCCCAACGTGCCATTCCACCATATGAAAATTGAATACCGGAACATTACACGAGAAAAGTGGGTAATTGTGCTGGTAAACAAATGGTGGAATGAAATGTGTAATTTCGTCTAAGATATAAGGTTGCCATACGAACTGCACAATATAAAAACACGAGTTTAGTTAAAAAAATTCGAAAATGTAAAAAATATCATATTTTTTTGTAAAAAAATTATTTCGAAAATGTATTTTTTATATTTTGAAAATGTAAAAAATATTTGTAAAAAATATCAGATTTTTATTTTTTTAAAAAATTCGAAAATATAAAAAACATTTCGAAATAGAAAAAAATATTATTAAAAATTTGAAAATATATCTTACATCATTTCCTTCATGTTTGTTTAACCAGCGACGTTCACCCAAGTCCCAAAACTAAATATCATCTGAAAATTGAAAAATAATTAGAATAAAAATAATAATTAATAAAATTAAAAATATATATAAAATCGAGACATCAAGTCACCTATTAACTAGTGGCATTGAATATGGCATGTGTCTAAGGTTGGCGATGGAAGGCAGTTGGTATAACATCCATGATTGGAGCAGATACGTGAAGCCGCCTATGGCATGAACTACGGGATTTGTCACTCGACAAAGCTCCCGGTACAATGTCGCCAACATTGTCGAGCCCCAACTTAATTTCCCCGCTGCCTTAAAATCATCCAATAATGGGAGGTAGATGATGCTTATTTTATTTTGGCTAGTATCCGAAATAAGGATACCGCCTAGTAACTATAAAAGAAAAGCGCGAGCATGGTAGATAATGTAACACCTCTACACCCGATTCACACGTATAAACCTAGTATAAGAGTATTACATACAGTATCAGAGAATTAAAAACGAGTATAATAAAATTTTTCTTTCAATTCAATTAATGTGTAATTGAATCGTTTTACTCAAAAAATTATAAAATAATCAAGTATAATCAAAATCGGGACTTAAAACCAGTTTGAAAATAATGAAAATGTAATTTTTACTCAAAATAGGGCAAATATCGATACTTTTGCTTAAAAACGAAACCAATGGGGCATTATGGAACTCTGGTATCATTACCACCTTAAAATATCGATACCTCTGTCTCAAAATCGATAAATATAGTCGAAAACTTAGTAATAACCCCCCGAAACAACTTAAAAACTTCCCCAATATTTCAAATCAGTCCAAAACAAAATTTTAACCATTTCATTCAATTCATGTAAATTTTCAAAGCAACATTGATAACCCATTCATTAGAGACACATAGGTATATCATTTGTACATGTCATTTCACACAAAATAAATATATCTTGTCTTTCAACTTTCCGATGTTGATGTGATTTGATGAGAGGCACTTAATCCAACCTTAACTTCTCAGAGATCTTATACCTACGCGTTGAAATAAACGCGTTAAGTCGGTGAAGCCTTAGTAAGTACTACAAGAGTCATTAATCATTCATCTTTTAATCACACATTTCAAACTCATTCGTATATTTATTTATTCATTTAAAATACAAATCTTTTATGCGTATAACGTTGAACTTACAGTAGTGTTATGAATTCACATATTCTTCTTCATTTCACATTTTAGCCATTCCAATCTCTTAGCTTACTTAGTTTTATCATTCTTTGATTTCTTATACATATATTGTACTTACCTTTCATGTCATTATTATTTCACTTACCTCAATATCACAATTTGCACATTCTTTCTTTTTTCACATTATTTACCCTATTAACAAGTCCGTAACATCCACGTTCTTGAACCAGATTTGAGTTATAAAATAGAATTGAGAATTAGAAATGTTTAGTTGAAATAAGGAAGGTTAGAAAATTTTAACGATTAAATAGTAAAGGAGAGAAGATATGGTGGTCTAAATAACGAATTATTCAAATTAAATTTTGAGTCATCATGGGAATTTAATTGATTGAGGAGGGGCAAAAGAGTATTTTGGTGGAAGATATTTTTGGAGGCAAAGTTTTGGGCCAAAGTGTAAAGTTGGAAGGTCTAAGGACTAAAAGTGCAATTTTACCATTTTTATTAAGTGAGATTTCTGGAGAATTTGAGAAAGGTAAAAAAATCAATTAAAAGGCAAAAATATCAGCTCATTTCATAGTTCAACCGTTCATTCCATTCTCTCTTCCATCCAACTTTTGATTTTATTCCAAATAGGTCATTCCAGCATTTTTAAGCCCTCCAAGCTCCAAAATCTCCTATTTTCTTTGAAATTTCTGAAAGAAAAGTATATAAGGGGGTTAGTAGACACCTCAAACTTCTTATAGAATTCATTTTGGGGTGTTAGAGAGCATAAGGACTAAATTCAGAAATTTTGAATTTAAGGGGTAAGGTAAGAAATGGTTAAATTCTCATGACATACATGTATTTTATTGTTATTTAGCATGAAAATGATTGAATTATAGCTTATAGCTTATATGTGTTTATGTTAAATTGAAGAGAAAGAGAAGAGAGGCAAGGATCAAATTGCAGACAAAGGAAACGAGAAGAGCAAAGAGTGAAAAGAGAAGGAAATCAGCCTTTTTGTTGTAAGTACTACAAGAGTTTTGAATTATAGTTTAATTTCTGTAATGGTATGTGAGTTATTAGCATAAAAATTGTTATATAGGTACCTAATTTGAATGTTTACAATGATAAAATGAAAGAATTAATGTGTGATTTAGTAAAACAGTTTGGACAGAACAGAGGATTAACTTCGAAAATTCACCAAAAATTGTATATAATGAGTTAAGGGTCGAGTTATATATGTAATTAAATCTTATTGAGTGTAGTTTCATATGGAAGAAACAGTGAAAGAAAAGGAATTTTATATTTCGAGATATACTAGTTTTTGTATAACAAAGTCAGAGTAGGTTCGAGTTCCCCTTTTCTGACTTTGAAAAATCATAGAAAAATATAGAAAAATTATTAGAGACTGAAATTTATATGGATGAATCCTTAATGAGTCTATTTTCAATAGAAAAATACAGGAACATCATTTGATTTTTTTACTAAAAGATTGATATTTTTTAGTGAAGAAAGGTCGAAACTGTCAAGCAGCAGCGAAGGGGTAAATTGAAAGAATTTACTGTACAAATTGGCTAAATTAAAAATTTCTAAAATTTGATGATATATTTACGTGAGATATATTATTTATGAGAAATTATGCTAATTGAGATTGTGCCCGAGTAGACAAATTAAAACCATTGTGATATTAGTGGCATGCCATTAAGGAACACTAGCGCGCTCTCTGTTTAGCACGTCTCGTGCTATCTGTTATTAGCACTGTGTGTGCTCTCTCACTAGCACTTTGTGTGCTCTCTGATTAGTACTTTGTGTACTCTCTGTTTAGCACTGTGTGTGCTCTCTGTTACCCAGCACTTATGTGCTCTCTGTTAGTACTTTGGTACTCTCTGTTTGTTCCGTATATCCTAACGGTTCTATGATAGTCTACTATGAGCTAAGCTACAGAAAGTGGTTAAAAGTGTAAATTGTGTCATTGTGGTAAGTTATAGGTTACATGCAAGTAACACAAGAAGTTTATATGCATGAGTACTTAACTGATCATTCATTACTTTTGTAGTGCTTACTAAGCCTTCACCGGCTTAACGCGTAGGTACAAAAGCTACGAGAAGTTGAAGTCAAGCTAAGGGACCTCTCATCACATCACATTACTATTAGAAGACTTCAGTTTAGGTACATTACTTTTGGTAAAAATAACATGTACAAATGGTACTATTATGTGTCTTCAGTGGATGGTTATAAATGTTGTTTTGGACTATTACAAGTTGAAGAATTGAAATGATGTATTTTAAATAAAATAACTTAAAACACATCATTTAAAAAAAAATTGTTATACTCGTGTTAAAATCTCCGATACTGTATGTAATACTTCTATATCGGGTTTATACGTGTGAACCGGGTATAGAGATGTTACACGGACCTTGGCGGATACACGGATCCAACCAAACACTCCAGAATGGCACCCAATGCCTCATCGGATAGTTCAAAGCAATAAAGTGACACTCAGTGTCTCATCGGCCTAGCCGGAGTAAAGTGGTACCCAGTACCTAATCGAATCTATCCGAAGTAAAATAATGACACCCAATGTCTCATCGACTCAAGGTCGAAGTATCCCTGAACTCTTCCAATCCTATGGCTTGCCAACTATATCCGACTCAGCCCGACTAGTTAATAGGGATTTTAATTTTACAATTCATATCACTTTCAATTCCAATTTCACTTTCACTTTCAATTTTGATCACAAATCATTCACAACTTATACATCATATATACATTTTACTTCACATATACATAATCATGTATTTCTCACATTTATTTCCTCAATGGCTTTCACAATATCACTATTTTATCATATAATCAATATTTATAATTAAATACATAATATTTCACATATACATTGTTCATCACATATATATTATCATATACCTCTTTACTCTTATTTTCACATTAATTTTCAAAACTGTCCATTTGAGTCATAGTCACTAAATTATTTATATCTTGAGCTGCAGAATTCGAAATTAATATCCGCTTAATGTTTCTGAAATTAGACTCACATATATTTTTACCATAAAAATTTCAGAATTTTTACTTTATCCAATTTATACAGTAAATTCTTCTAATTTACCCCTTCTCTGCTACCTGACAGTTTCACCCTTTCTTTACTAAAAATTATTTATCTTTTAGTACAGAGATTCAATAATGTTCCCGTCTGTTTCTTTTGAAAATAGACTCATTAAGAATTCAACCATATAAATTTCAGTCTATAATAATTTTTCTACATTTTTATATGATTTTTCAAAGTCAGAACAGGGGAACTCGAATCTATTCTGACCTTGTTATACAAAAACTAGTATATCTCGAAATATACAATTCCTTTTAATTCACTGTTTCTTCCATATGAAACTACACTCAATAAGATTTAATTAAATATTTAATTCAACCTCTAACTCTTTTTATACAATTTTTGGTGAATTTTCAAAGTTAGTCCTCTGTTCTGTCCAAACTGTTTCAATGAGATTAATTCCTTTCTCATGCTTCTTTATACTAAATTCCATTCAATCATGCATAATTATCATACTTATAATTAAACATCTCATTTTCATCATGATTAATCATATATATTAAAATTATAAACACTTTAACTTAATTGTTACTAAGTCTTTTAATATTTGTAGTACTTACCTCACTTGTAGATAATTTCTTCTCACACCTTAGCTTTCTCCTTTCCTTTTTCTTCAATTTGGTCCTTCTCCTTTTTCCCTCTTTCTTCAATTTCATACAAACACATATAAGCTTAAGACTAGAATTCAATATTTTTCATGCTAGATTATGTAAATATACATGTATGTCATGAAAATTGAATCATCTCTTACCTTTATTCTTGAATTTCCAAAATTCTAATTCAATCCCTATTCACTTTAACACTTCAAAGTGGACTCTATAAGGAAATTAAGGCATCTACTAGCTTCCATCTATGCCTTTCTTAAGGAAATTTTAAAGAAAATAGAGGATTTTGAAGCTTGGAGGGCTTAACAATGGTGAAGGGACTAAATTGGAATAAAAGCAAAAGTTGGAAATGGGGGATATAGGCATGGACGTTATGAGAAAAAAAGATGATATTCTCATCTTTTAATTGATTTTTCATCTCTCAATTTCTCTATACTTTTCTTCAAAATATCTCTCTTTAATAAAAATGGTAAAATTTCACTTTTAGTCCTTGGGCCTTCCAACTTTACACTTTGGTCCAAAACTTTGCCTCCAAAAATATCTTCCACCAAATTACTCTTTTGCCCCTCCTTAATCAATCTAATTCCCATGATGACTCATAATTTAATTTGGATAAATTACTTTTTAGTCTTTCCTCCTTTCTCACAATTACTAATTAATCCTTAAATTTTCCTAATCTTCTTATTTTAGCTACAAATTATAATTCTTGACTCCTTCCTTATACTGTTCCAACTCTGGTTCAAAAACGCGGATGTTACAAATAATGTCCAGCTGCGTTGGATTTTGAGGGAGATGTCGAAAGTTATCATACAACCACGTAAACTTTAAAAACGATAATTTTTCATTTTCAGTATCCGGGGGCACCTTGCCAAGTAACCGGTAGCAAGTGCCACAAGGATCGTTTAGTATACCCGGAACCGTTATCGCATCACCTTCAATGGGTAGCCCGAGCTGGATTACAACGTCTTCTAATGTAATTGTTGCCTTCCCACACGGAAGGTGCAACGTGTGAGTCTTGGGACACCATCTTTCGATTAAGGCCATTATTAAATTGGCCCGGATATTCATGTTTTTAATGCGGGCAATAATCTCAAACCCCGCATCTTCTATATATTGTTGAGCCAATCTATAGGGCTTATAGCCCGGATAATGATGCCGGGATCTAGCCATCCTATAAAATTTCGGATCTGCACGAATCGCGCCCACACGATGGTTGTCATGACTAGGAAGAATGACGTTTGGATCCATAATGTGATGGACGGTACTCGGTCAATGGCAGACAAAGTCGATCAATGGTGGTCAACGGCGGAATTGGGGTGTTGGTGAGTTGGAATTTCAGTTTTGATGAGTTGGAATTTCGGTTTAGGTGAGTTGGAATTTGGGTGGTCCAATGCTATTTATAATAATGGGGCATTTTTGTGATTTTAATGTCAATTAAGGTTATTTTGGTTAACAAATTTAAAATTTGAAAAAATTGAAATATAATAAAAATATTTTTTATTTAAATAATGTTAAATTAATTTTAAATGTAATTTAAATTTCAACTTCAAATTTAAAGTAGAATTTTAAATTCAAACTTATATAATTATGAAGTTTAAATTATTTAAATTTTAACATGTACCTTAATTTTCAAATTAATTTCAACTTAAATTAATTTTTAAATTAATTTTTACACAAATATTCTTCATGTATACTAGTGGACATGCGCTCATTCTTCGTTGGACAGTTCGTCATTACGAGAAAATTGATCGAAAATATAGACATGATGTGGGCAAGTGGATCGGTTATTGACAGGCATTTGGTAAACACTGCACAATTTCGGTTCCCCCGTCTCCCTAATATCCATATCAGAGCGAATCCTCATTGAAGGTGGTCGACCTCTAGACTTTCTACGGAGGCTATGGTCTGGCAGCATCTCAAAAGCAACCGGTGGAACTTCCCAGTATGATACATCGAGCATTACGGGAAATTTATTCTCCTAGATACGCAATGTGCGTTGCAACGTGTACACCTCGTCTATGAATTGTTCGACATTTAAATTTGCAGTGTACACGCTGCATGAAAATGTGCACATGGATATTAGAGATCTTGAAATCTAAAGCACTCGCATCGTTTTTTTCCAGATCAACTGCGTACGACCTCGACGGAACACCCGAGCGACGACCGGTGTACTCTGAAACCCGAAAAATCTCCAACTCCCGCAAATAAATTTTTGCGTTCATCGTTCGAGCTCTCTAACTGTTTGCAGCCATGGCCTTTCGAATGTCCTCAACGTACACGTGTCCGGCCTCCATCTACGCCACTTGTCGCTGCCCTATAGTAGGAATCAATATGGCCAACTTATAAAAGGTTGTCGAGAAAACAGCAACAATTGGTAGATGTCGTGTTTGCCTCAAGACGAAGTTAACCGACTCGACCAAGTTGGTCGTCATCTGGCCATACCGAGCCCCTTTATCGTAATTTCGTGTCCATTGATACATCTGAACGCTACCCAACTACCCACGAAGATTTTTGTCATTTGGTAAATGTTTCATCTTAGCTTCAAGCTTTGCGAACTTTTGCCTAAATCTCCGCGGTTCAAATTGATGAGCTGCATATGCATATGGAATTTCAAATAAGTATTTTAATAATTCACAAATTGATAAAATATAAAATTAAATCGAATAAAAAATACAAACAATAATTATTACCCATTTCCACGAGTTCTGCTTTCCATCTTTTATTTTTATAATCACTATGAAAGTTTACCGACTTGTGCCGGATGCAATAAACGAACCTCCACGGAACCTTCGATCGCCTTATTACAGCAAGTAGTCCCTTCGATCTGTCTGATATAAGGCCTCCTCAGATTTTTTAAGAAAAATTCTCACGACTCGAAGCACTCTTTCTCGACTATGGCGAATGTGATCGGAAGTACATTTCGGTTGTTGTCTTGTGTAACAGCAATCTGTAGTATTTGCTTGTATTTACCGTACAACCAAGTTTCATTAACTTGCACCATCAGTTTGCAGTAAGGGAAGGCCCTAACACAAGGGCGAATGTCCAAAACAATCGATGAAAACTTCGTTTTCTCGGATCAATCACCCCGTCTGGACCTTCATACGACAGTGTTTGCAAATCAATTACTATCCCCGGCATATACTCTCGTATCGCGGCTATCTACCCTTGAAGCTCATTGTATGACGCATCCCAATCACCATACAACTCCCGTATCGCCATTTGCTTCGCCCACCATGCCTTCCGGTACGAAACCTTATAATTGAAGCGAGCTTGCATGACTGCAATATAGACCGATATCTTATTCAACGGGGACGCTTTCACCATAGGCATGATGCAGTTGCATATGGTCTTTGCATCTAACTTCCGATTATCTTGCGTCATACAACCCATGGTGCATGTGTGCGGACCTTCCATTTTCTTTATTTCCACAGTTGAGTCTGCTGCATTAACGCGGCTCAGGTATGCCACTTACACCTACTCTCAGCTTTTCAACATTCTCCGATGTACAAAGACTGCGATGACTTTTTTACTTTATAATCCACAATTAACTTTAAGTTGTATTGATTTATTGCATTTAAGTAGACCTTCTTGTTCTCAAATTGTTGTCCTATGAACAACTCTTTTTCGTCGGTTTGTTCGTTGAGTAGGTGAGCCGGAACTATGTTTCTATATTCTGGAAACTCACGAGCTCGACCCGCATCTGGGCCTACATCGCTTATGAAGGCCCCCGGATTATTCCTAATAACTATACTCAGCTCGTATTTCCTTCTGAATGGGTGTTAACATCATCACCCTCCACCGACCCCTTCTCATCTAAGTTTTCGGGGATGTCATCCAAATCGGGATCTTCCAAAGATTCATTTTTGTCATCATCTTCTATTGGGGCCAATAGTTCCGGATGAAATTGTAGACGATGACATGTGTTTTGGATGTTATACGAACATCCACCGGTGTTTGGATTTTCTGGAGTGGACCCTCCATAACCCGATTGATCTTCTCAGCATACATTAAGATCAAATGCTGGCTTACTGGATTTAAGACTTGAATTGGTTCGGGGTGTGATATCTCCACGAACAATTCAATAGGGCATGGATTTTTGACCTCAAAGTGGCAATAAATTTCAATTATTGTCCCTAGAACATCATTATCAACAAGCTCCATTTCAGAGAACTTGATCGGATCTGATGAAACCAGAAATTTGTAAAACAGTCTCAACATTTGCTTCCCACAACGAGTAGCTATCTTTGTACCGATCTTTCGTTTCAATTCCTCCAGCAAAACACGCTTGTTCAGTCTCATTCCGATTTTTTCTCGGCTTTCAAATACACAACCTTCATCATCTGTATTGATAATTTTTCCATCAAAATGAACATAAACAAAGAAAATGTTAGAACTCATATTGAAAAAAACTTGTGATCACAAAAAAATGAACGTAAACAAAGAAATTGTTGTGCTGATAATAAGAACAAAAAACTAAAATTTTTAGTACTGACGGTTATATATATATATCTGATGCTGGGGTTAAAAGTCGGTCTCGACCATTAACTATACTAGTATTTTTTTCTTTTGATTATTTTCGTTTATTTTTTAAAATTAATTTTAATTATTATTTTTTAATATATTTTTAATTTGTCGATAATAATTATTCCTTAACATTTTCACAATATAATATTTAATAATTTTTTAATAAATCAAAATTATATTAATACGATAAAATACAAATCTTGTTGAATATTACAATAATTCAAATTAAATTTACAGATAAAATAAATTATAATTCATTTTTAATAGTAATATACGAAATTTTAAATTTTGAACAATAATACAAAATAACCTACAATACCTTAAACTTGCGCAACTTGTCTCGATTAGATAATGTCCATATGCTTGAATACCTGGCCAATTTCAAAAAATTCTTCTAACCCTCAAGCAATACGGGACCATATTGCTTGAATACTCGGCCAAGTCATCTCGATCGGCCGTTCGATGACAAAGTTCCGTCAACCAACCTTTGATAGCATAACCTTTACGGTTATACCACATAGTTACATTTAGAGGCAATTATATCATCTACATTTAGGATAGTCTTCAATGGCGCAGAAAATCATCTGACCACTGAAGACATATATTTGCCGTTTCACATAACAGTATATAATTCAACTCCGGCAATACATGATAGTATATAGCTTAACCCCGAAATTCGATTGTACACTTCACAATTTCCCCCCAAAATAAAGCACTCATCTAATGATAAATAAAAAAACACTATCATTTTATTATTATTTTAATATAAATATTTCTTACTTAAAATTTCAAAATAAAAAAACTAAACTCTATATATAGAAAAATGAGGGAAAGTCAGTGTCGACCATTACATGGCCAACACAAAAAAATTAATTTTTTACTAGATAAAAAGAGAGTGTCGGCCATGCAATGATCAATAGCAAAAATTTGAATTTTTTATCTGAAAAAAGGGGGTGTCGACCAGTGCACAACCAACACAAATTTTTTTTGATTTTTACCAAATAGAAAGGAGGGTGTCGACCATGGCATGGTCAACACAAAAAAAATTTGAATTTTTTATCTAACAAAATGGGGCATGGCCAACACCAAAAAATCTGATTTTTTATCAGACAAAAAGGGGTGTCAATCATGCAATGGCCAACACCCAAAAATTTGAATTTTTTTTCTGACAAAAAGAGAGTGTCGGTCATGATATGGCCAACACCAAAATTTTTTTTTGTCAGATAAAAAAAGAGGTATCGATTATGACATGAGCAACACCAAAATTTTTTTTTGTCAAATAAAAAAAAAGGTGTCAGCCATGCAATGACTAACATTAAAAATCACAATTTTTTATGTTTGACACCAATCATTGGACAGATGATGTCGTATAACCAATATAAATTTTTACTGTTTATTTTAAATAATTTTAATATATATTTTTGAATTTAAATCATTTTCATAAATAATGAAAATTTTTAGATTATTTGAATAAATTACCCCAATTTTTCAAACACAACCGACGATGACGAGCACAACACACTGCAGATGCCAAGTAAGGCTTCCTTTCAAATCAAACTTTAATAGTCAATCAACTAATAAATGTGGCATTGGAGCCACATGCCAAACAAAACAAACAATCCAATCCTTTCAAATCTCACCAATTTCTGAGCTCAATGGGAGGACATGGGCATGGGCATGGGCATGGGCATGGGCATGAGACGTCTCTTCATAATTTCCTGGTAACTTCCAAACTGTTCATATTTTAAGTAAACCAGTAGCTTCACTCAAACTACCTAACATGGTTAATAACCCCAGAAGTCAAGCCAAAAATCTTTCTATAATTTCTACAGTATTATTATATTACAAAATACATGAAAAATCTAGGGGTGTTTTTGTGATTCCATACCAAGAAAGACACGTGTAGAAAACCCAAAGCGAGCACCGTCCTTAAAAGACCTGAACATACCCATCAAGCCCCATCCCCCGTGTAATAAATACGCTTGCATCTAACAAACATATCCATTTCATTGCATTAACTTGTAATGTAAGCACCTTCTCTCAGTATACAAGAAAGGCAAAAAAGAAACCCCAGAACAAAAATGAGAACTGCCAACCATTTGATAGGGTTACTAAACTTCTTAACATTTCTGTTGTCAATAGTGATATTGGGTGGTGGAATATGGCTAAGCAGCCGAGCCAACAGCACAGATTGTCTCAAGTTCTTACAGTGGCCATTGATAGTCATAGGAGCTTCAATCATGGCGGTTTCCCTAGCAGGTTTCGCAGGCGCGTGTTATAGGAACACCTTCTTGATGTGGCTTTACCTCTTCGTCATGTTCTTCATCATCGCCGCCCTCATCGGCTTCATAATCTTTGCTTATGCGGTGACTGATAAAGGCTCGGGGCGGCCGGTGTTGAACAAAGGTTACTTGGAGTATTACTTGCAGGACTACTCGGGGTGGCTCAAAGACCGCGTGGTTGATGAGAGCTATTGGGCTAAGATTAGTTCTTGCATCAGGGATTCCAAAGTCTGTAGCAAGATGGGCAGAACCTTTAATGGCGTCCCTGAAACTTATGACATGTTCTCTATGAGGAAGCTCTCCCCTGTTGAGGTATGCAATCCTTTTTCCCAACTTCTATTACTATTACATATGATTATGATCTAAATTCCATATTAAAAGAAATCGAATTCACAATAATTTATTGAAAAAATTAAAAAAAAGTTTTCACTTACTATTACAAACCCATCTAGCAAAAAAGGTGTGTTTTTTAAAAGAAAAGTGATTTTGGAAAAAGCTGCAAGATAAAGTTGCAACTTATGATTTGATTTGATCGAAAAGTAGATCAATTTTCAGGTGTAATTTTTGTTAACCAACAAAAACAAGGTACTAAACTGATATTCTCCCAAAATGTTAGAAATTAATTTCAGTCCAATCAATAAAATAGTAATTTTTTTTGTCAAAATTTGTTGATTCATTCGTTCTCATGTGATATGCAGTATGATCAATATAAAATAAATATATTAAATTGATAAATTTTATGAGAAATTATTGATGATGTTAATAATTGGATGATGATTTTTAAATAAAAAAACATAGGGATTAAATCTCAACTTTTATAAAAGTAGAGGGACTAATAGTAATTTTAACCAGAAAAATTTGATCCACTGTCACTGCTACTGCCACGTCCGGTGCCGCTTTGACAGCTGAGCTGAGGCCCGTCCATTGCGGTTCATCGGTTGACCACTAAGATATTGCAAAATTTTCACCTGATGGTAAATTATTAATTTTTTAAAAAATTATTTCGCTGTTTATCATTAAAATTGAGCTTTTTTTGGGTTAAAATTCGATAATGATGGTGGGACCACAATGGGCGGTGGCTTTATTTGGCAAACCCAATAATTATGTCTCATATTATAATTTGGGTATTTCGAAAAATGTCACAAAACTATTCATAGTTTATAAAACGTATTAAAATATTAAACGCAATTACTATCCCAAAATCTCATACAGTAGCAATGGTTGTGTTGTCTTTCACCATAGTGTGCCACATACTAATTATTTATTAAGATAAAAAGTTGTGTTTGGTACATCCTTTTCTGAATGGGTTGCATTATGTTTTTATTTTGTTGTTAAAAATTATTTAATTCTAATACTTATATATTTATTAATAATAATTCAAATTCAAAGACCCCTCTATATAGTTGGAATAATGATAATAATACAGTCCAACTACAGGTCAAAATAGGGTCGGTTGAGTTCTTTGCTTTATCCTAAATTGATTGCCTTTTTTTTTTTATATAAATAATTTATTCTGTCTGCTTCCCCAAAAATAGAAGTCTCAAAAGACAGAGATGAAAGAAAAAGAAAATAGAATTATATTGTTTTAGACTTGGATTCAATTTCATTTTGTTTTTAAATTTTATATTTAATATAGTGATAAATATTAAATAGATTTACTTTTAAAATTTTTTTATTATCATCTGATTCACCAATAATGCATATTTAGTAATTGCAGAATAGTTGATGTACCTAAATTTATGGAATGATTCCCGCTATTAAGTCGTCACATGCTGACAACTATTTTGGTGTTTTCTTTTGTTTTAGATTTAAATATGTGCAATGAACAGGTTATGTAGTTTAAGTAACTAATGGCAGTTAATTGTTGACTGCAGTCTGGTTGTTGCAAGCCACCTACAGAATGTGGCTATGTTTATGTCAACGAGACACTATGGAACCCTGGCAGTGGGATAGCTGGGACCAACCTCGACTGCTCGCGGTGGAGCAATGACCAGCAGATGCTGTGCTATCAATGTGACTCCTGCAAGGCCGGTGTGCTTGGCAGCCTCAAGAAGAGCTGGAGGAAGGTCTCCGTGATCAACATTGTTGTGCTTATCCTCCTCGTCATCTTTTATGTCATCGGCTGTGCCGCTTTCCGAAACAATAAAAAGATCGATAACGATGAACCGTATGGCATGGCAAGGATGACCAAAGCGCAACCAAGTCGGATCCATTTATAGAACAACCAAGACGTTTTATTTGACATGTAATGGAGATATATGTAATGTTGTAGGGTTTTTGTATACCATTTTAGGTCTGGTTTTGTGTGACAAACGACTGAACTTGTGTATTTGGTTTGATTTGGTTTTTCCTTTTTGGTGAAAAAAAAAAAAAAAAAGTGTTGTTAGGACTCCAACTCTTAAAATTGAATGAAATAGAGGATATGTTATTCGATTTTGGAACGAATCTTGAATGACGACCAATATATGTTTAGTTTAAATAATATAAATTAGCTAAGCATGCGAGAAAGTGTTTGACACAGATGCAGATCCAGTCCACTAAAATAAAAAGGTCAAGACTCACACGTGCAATTGGTACAAACAGGATTGGAGCAGAAGCAGCGGCGGCGGCGTGGTGGAATTTGGGAAAAGCTTTGGGGATGGAAGCTGCTGGTGACGATGGGGAAGTGACCCACAGAATGAAACCAAAAACATTTTGATCTTGTTTGCTATTATACCCAAACTATATATTTCTCATCTTTCTTTTAATAAATAACTTCTTTGAATGAAGGGAGAAAAAAAATAAAAATAAAAATAAAAACATACAAAGCTGCATTTGCATCTGTATAAGGACAACAATCAACCCCCATCTATCTATGGACAATCTGTAGGAACATAATGCCAAATGTAAAGGCTGCAATATTAGATTGAGAAGCAGATGATGACAACAATTTATGTTAATGTCTCAAGGGCTGTAAAGTCTTTTCCTCTTATGAAGTTATTCCTAGTTGAAGTGGAGTTCAATTATGATGGTTTCAGGTTCAGTTGAGTTAAAAGGAGTTGCTATTTTTCTGTATTAATGGACTGTTTTTAGTGGGATTAGGAAGCTGAGTTTGTTAGTTTGTTTAGTCATTGCAGTTGGTTAATGAATTTTTATCCTTTTTATTTTTTCACAAATATAATAAAACTATAAATATATGTTCGACCAACTATAAAATAAAATTTAATCAATACAAATCACGGCGAACCCAAACAATACGAAGCACTACAACCAAAAAATTGAATGGAGCTAGACAAAACCCACATATGATGAGACTCCAACACGAACCTTCAAAGTCCAATACATCAACATTTAACAATTGTGGAATTAAAATATATAAAAATACATACATATAATAATATTCAAAATTGTAAATCCAATAAATCATAATTTTTATGATATCAACTTTATCACTTCAACTAAAATTTTATTACATATTTATATAATTTTTTTTTTTACAAATTTGTTACATCAATTTTCCACCCACTAGTGTGCCAAAATCTAGTGTATTTTGAATTTTTTTAATAATATTATATATTTTTTATTTTTTAGGTTTCTAAATTATATATATATTTGGATGATGATGACATTACACAATCCTAAAGTATTTCATCACATTTTAATCGTATTATAAAAAATTTGGTACACTATCATTGGAATTTAAAAACTCCACAAATAAGATTGAGACGATGACGGTTTAACACCTCACAGCCCAACAAAATCTCAAAACACTATGAGAAAAAAAAAAAATCAAATGGAAAACTCAACACTTAATTCATTTTGGTATGTCTAAAATGCAAGCATACAATTTTCTTATATAGGCAAAAAATCACTTAACCTTGTTTTTCTTAACAATGTGGGATCTTTTGCCTTTACAACATTAACCAAAAACTAAAGCCTCAAATTAAGCTTACTAACATCTTATTCAACTACAACATAAACTTAACTAAATATTAACGGGTTGGTGTTGATATTTCAACGCTCCTCCTCAACACTAACTTCCTTCTTTGTGTGTCATGCCGAGCTGACGATAAAATATTTCGAGATTGTTGCCACTCAAACCTTTCGTGAATAGGTCTGCCACTTGGTTTTCTGTCTTCATATGTTCTAGCTTAATTTCTTCTTGCAAGACTTTTTCTCTAACAAAGTGGTAGACCTGTTCACGAAAGGCTTGAGTGACAACAATCTCGAAAATTTCTATCGTCAGCTCGGCATGACACACAAAAAAAAAATGGTGTTGAGGGGGAGCGTTGAAATATCAACATCAACTCATTAATATTTAATTAAGTTTATGTTGTAGTTGAATAAGATGTTAGTAAGCTTAATTTGTGACTTTAGTTTTTGGTTAATGTTGTAAAGGCAAAAGATCAAATAAGGGTTAGGTGATTCTTTGCCTATATAAGAAAGATAAATGCTAGCCTTTTAAACACACTAAAATAAATCAAGTGTTGAGTTTTTCATTTTTTTAGCGTGCCACTCACATCCTCTTCTTTTGATTGCTACATTTCATTGTCATTGACAATCTTCCACAAATCTTGTCCTTGCATATATGACATCATGCAAGTTGACCATGTATTGTAGTTGTCATTGTTAAGCTTTCTCATTCCATTGACAGCGTGTAAGTCAGTCATTGTGCTGACAAATGATTCTCACAAAACAGGTCTTTTCTTAACTAGAACTTTCCTAGACATGCACTCTCACATTAACACATTTCTAGGCAAATGAGCAATAGTAAAAACTTATTTTCTAATGTGACAAATCAAACTATACTGTAACCACAAAGAAAATTAACACGTAACCTGACTCTAATACCACTTGTTGAACACCTCGCAACCCAACAAAAACCCAAAACACTAAGAGAAAAAAAAAAAATCAAATGAAAAACTCAACACTTGATTTATTTTGATGTGTTTAAAAGGTTAGCATAAACTTTCTTATATAGGCAAAGAATCACCTAACCTTTGTTTATATAATTTTTTTTTTACAAATTTGTTACATCAATTTTCCACCCACTAGTGTGCCAAAATCTAGTGTATTTTGAATTTTTTTAATAATATTATATATTTTTTATTTTTTAGGTTTCTAAATTATATATATATTTGGATGATGATGACATTACACAATCCTAAAGTATTTCATCACATTTTAATCGTATTATAAAAAATTTGGTACACTATCATTGGAATTTAAAAACTCCACAAACAAGGTTGAGACGATGACGGTTTAACACCTCACAACCCAACAAAATCTCAAAACACTATGAGAAAAAAAAAAATCAAATGGAAAACTCAACACTTAATTCATTTTGGTATGTCTAAAATGCCAGCATACAATTTTCTTATATAGGCAAAAAATCACCTAACCTTGTTTTTCTTAACAATGTGGGATCTTTTGCCTTTACAACATTAACCAAAAACTAAAGCCTCAAATTAAGCTTACTAACATCTTATTCAACTACAACATAAACTTAACTAAATATTAACGGGTTGGTGTTGATATTTCAACGCTCCTCCTCAACACCAACTTCCTTCTTTGTGTGTCATGCCGAGCTGACGATAAAATATTTCGAGATTGTTGCCACTCAAACCTTTCGTGAATAGGTCTGCCACTTGGTTTTCTGTCTTCATATGTTCTAGCTTAATTTCTTCTTGCAAGACTTTTTCTCTAACAAAGTGGTAGACCTGTTCACGAAAGGCTTGAGTGGCAACAATCTCGAAAACTTCTATCGTCAGCTCGGCATGACACACAAAAAAAAAAATGGTGTTGAGGGGGAGCGTTGAAATATCAACATCAACTCATTAATATTTAATTAAGTTTATGTTGTAGTTGAATAAGATGTTAGTAAGCTTAATTTGTGACTTTAGTTTTTGGTTAATGTTGTAAAGGCAAAAGATCAAATAAGGGTTAGGTGATTCTTTGCCTATATAAGAAAGATAAATGCTAGCCTTTTAAACACACTAAAATAAATCAAGTGTTGAATTTTTCATATTTTTAGCGTGCCACTCACATCCTCTTCTTTTGATTGCTACATTTCATTGTCATTAACAATCTTCCACAAATCTTGTCCTTGCATATATGACATCATGCAAGTTGACCATGTATTGTAGTTGTCATTGTTAAGCTTTCTCATTCCATTGACAGCGTGTAAGTCAATCATTGTGCTGACAAATGATCCTCACAAAACAGGTCTTTTCTTAACTAGAACTTTCCTAGACATGCACTCTGACATTAACACATTTCTAGGCAAATGAGCAAATAGTAAAAACTTATTTTCTAATGTGACAAATCAAACTATACTGTAACCACAAAAAAAATTAACACGTAACCTGACTCTAATACCACTTGTTGAACACCTCGCAACCCAACAAAAACCCAAAACACTAAGAGAAAAAAAAAATCAAATGAAAAACTCAACACTTGATTTATTTTGATGTGTTTAAAAGGTTAGCATAAACTTTCTTATATAGGCAAAGAATCACCTAACCTTTGTTTTTATTAGTAATGTGAGACATTAACCAAAAATTAAAGCCACAAATTAAGTTTACTAACATCTTATTCAACTACAACATAAACTTAACTAAATATTAATTGGTTGGTGTTGATATTTCAATAATGACAAATACATGTAAGCTATACTAAAAAAAATTAAACACATAAATTGGGTTAAAAAAATGCACTTGCAAGGGAACTAAATACCATACCTATAAAAAAGGCATAATGACAAATTAAACCCTTAACGTTTACATTTTTTTATCAATTTGAAATTTTCTTTTAACTATTTTGACCCTCAACCTTTTAAAAGAAATCAAATTTGACCATTTACCTGTTTTTTGACAAACATATTGGCTAAATTGTTTATTTACCAAATTCATTGGATAACAGATTGAAGTAGAAACAACATTGCTTCACAACTAATGTCTGGTCAGAATAAATTAAGTAAAAGTTTCAAAAGTTTTTTATAATTAATATTAACATATTACATGATACAACTTTATAATAAACATACAATATGAATGAAAAAAAAAAAAGAATACATATTTCTACTAAAACCCAATGTAAATCTCTTTGTAAACAATGACAATTTAAATTATAGGGTGAATATAAATGTATAAACCCCAGTCACTTTTGTGTGTTTCCATTTGTTTGCACTTTAATCTTTGTCAATATGTGGTTGTAAGGAATAAACCAAATAGAACTTGGTTGATGCCTACATTATATCATCGGCAAAATAACACACCATTCTGATTGGAACTCATGTATGGACCACTTGCTGTACCTGTCTTTCACTGCTATGAGTAAACCTTTGCTCACAATCCGCGGCATCTGTCAGCAAAACCGGCTTGCTAATTTTCTATTAATGCAAAGGCTATCAGTTAGTCCAATGAAACCAATGGATGAAACTTGATGAAATCATATGCAGAGAAAGCTAAAATGGTTGAATGTAGGAAATCTTCTTTGTACTGACAGATAGAAACACGATTCAGATATATTTCTTACAATAACGGTTTCTGGAAATGATAAGAATTGATGCCCCGAAAACATTGAAGCGGCCATCATTCAGAATACAACTGACAAGATAATGAACCTATAAGACGAGACTACGAAGAATGCGGAGCTTTAAAGTTTATCTTATCCTGCTGTTCACTTTCTCAACATGTGCATGAATGAATTTGCATGTTCGACGATGCAAAGAAGATTATTTTTTATTATTTATAAAACTTCCATCATTGAACACCAGAAAACAGAGGAGTCTTTACCTCATTTAATAAGCAATCACCTTGTTGTTCAAGTTCGTGTATTTGTTGCATTGTCAGCCCAAACCATTCATCAATCCAACCAAAACAGTTCCGGTGACTTTCAATGAAAAGTGCCCTTTCACCCTATATAACAGAGAAATAACGTTATATAAACAATTATTAGAGGGTGTCTGTGTATATTTTGAGGTGAGGAGGGGGGAGTCACAACTCATTTAATATTGAGAATATTGTGCAAATTAAGGCCTCATTTCATGTCATGCTTAGGGACCCAAATGCAAACACATCTTTCAATGTAAAGCTGTGCCTGCAACTTTTACAAGTCCTTTATTTCAAGGATCACCCATTGTTGACCTAATTTGTTTTCATCTTAAAACCTAGAAGAGTGGTGGCAAGTAATAGCGCTTTTCCAGGCATTGTTTACAAGTCCTGCAAATGATGCATGCTTAATGCAATACCAGAGATTAGATGAAAGTTTTTAGTTCCCTGCCTCCTGTTTCCAACAGTTCAGTTTTCTTCTATGGTTTTGTAGCAACATGATAAACTAGGGTCACATGATTACATCCCAAATATTTGAACCGTCAAAATTAGGATCACATTGAAATGAACCATTTATAGTTGCTTTTGCTAAGAGTATTATTCATGGTATCTACAAGGCCACTGACTTTCACCACATAGTCTAGAGTTTAAAGTTAACATTGAAAATTTGAAGTCTATGACATCTTACCGCTAGCAAAGCTTGTTCAAGTCGATAACCAAAACCCCAGTATGGTGCATCTATTGTCACTAATTTATATGCCGTCATTACTGGACTGCAATTATCCTGCAAATATGAATATCACATGTAATCACTGACAAACTAAATTTGGTTGAAGATTTAATAGATATCACAAGAGAGATGCAGTCAATTAGATACCACATGACTACTATTCATAGTTACAAGGAAGGGAAAGGAGAATGAGGGGTTTGGGGCAAACACAAACTCCCTGAAGTGATGATTGGATTTGGAGAAATGCTATGATTCAGAATTGAAGAGAATGACATGGCTATAAGCTTACAGCAAGAAGCATTACTAATTGTAAGTGCAAAGATGCCTTCAGTAGCTCTATCCATATATGTATGTAATCACTCGGTTCACTGAAAGGAGAAGGGGATAATGTACCAACCTGCCATCCATCCAAAAGTGGACCACGGCCAGATTTTGTGGATTTGAACTTCGAAAAGTCAAAACTGCTACTTCCGATAGCATAACTCCAATAATCTGTTTCAGCTGAAGCAATATCAATGATTTCTACCTGTCTAGCAGCTAGTTGTTCTTCATTTAAACCATGAACCTATTTGTAAACCTCATAGTTAAGAGATGAAAAAAAGAAAAAAAGTTGACAAGAAAGAATAATAGGATGTAGTGCAGTTTCCCTTCAAATTGACACTTTCAAAACATTTCAAGTTACTAATGTCAAAGCCAAAATTAGATTTTAGGGTAAAGAGAAACCTAATAATAAAAAACAGAACAAATTTATGAAAAAGCTAATTAAGAAGACTGTCAAAGAAACTCACATTTTCCGATGTGCCATTGTCTGCCCTATGGACAGTCTCAATTGTGAGAGAGAACTTGGTAAAGTATGGGCACTGCAACAATTCAAGACTTATGAGGGCATACTATCAAAGGAAATCAAGGCATTTGTCATAAACATCCTTAAAAATGTTAGAAGAAAACAAAATAGTTACCTTGATCACTGAGAAATGTAAGACCCATTCCGTAAACAACAGAAGAAAGATAAATGTTAATACAACTTGCACCAATAAAACCAAGCAAAGACAAAGAAAAGGAAAAAGGATCGAGTCTAATGGACGTTACAAACCTGTTTTACATCTTGGGTATGCATTCCATGCTTCCTCTTGCATTACAAGAGCATCTTTCGGTGCAATAGTTGTAAGCCAAGCAGGTGCTTTGCTGCAAAAGTTAGTACAAAAATAAGAAACAAAAAAGAAAAAAACAAAAACCAGAGTTCCATCTCAATGAATATACACATACATACATGCAGAAATACAAAGAGAGTCTAGAGCAACACTAGAGAATTGAGGAATCTATATTTTCACTGTAGTTAAAAAGAATTACTTCAATTAACAATATATTGGATCATCTTGAAGTAGAAAGGTGAAAATTCAGTATCCCTAATCAGCCTACAGGATGAAGTAAAGAGTCACCTTTGTAAACGATACACTTTAGAAGTGTATTGACCTTTACCAAACACATCATCTTGAAAACGCTTGTTCTCCAAGACTTCAACACCTTCATCCCCATTTGTACTCTGCTGCTGCATCTTCATTACCATGTACATTTGAGCTACCTGATACTGCAAAATCAAACATGGTCAGGCAACAAATAAAGGAACCCAAAGAATTCAATACCTTCATTGAATCATAAGTTTTGAAACTTTTTAGCTAAAGCTTACCTCTTCCAAAGACATAGGCATGACAATTCGACTTCGAGTTGTTCCCATAGGGGAAAAAAGCAACAGTTAAGGAAAACGAAAAACCAAAACTTTAATTAAAAAAGCACCCAAACAAATTAAAAAAAAGGAAACCCATGTTAGAAAAAAGGATACAATTCCTTGAGCTGAACCATGTCTCTTGAATTACCAATCAAACTCCTTGGGAAAATTGCAGGAAAACTCAGAAATGAAGAAAAAAGGAAGGAGGGGGGGGGGGGGAACTACTGTGTATTTGGGAAAACAAAGAGATGGGCAAGGAAGAAAATTAGATAAGAGAAGATTAAGAGTTCGGGATGAAATGAAAATTAAATTGTGATGGCGTCGAGAATAAATTCGAAGAATGGCCAGGCCAAGCCATAACATGTAAAGTCAAATTACGCTTTGGAGTTGTCATTTTATTTTCTTATTTTAAAGGGATAAACTAACATTTGGTATCTAAATTTGTCAAAATTTTCAACTTGATCCTTAAATATTTTTTTTGTCCACATTAATCTTGAATCTTGAAAGTTTTTCTTAATTTCGTTCTTAAATTTTAAATTTTATTAATATGAACTGACATGACACTATAAAATTGTACCATATTATCCTCGACAAAATTTTATAATTTTTATATACTTTTGACTTTATATAAATTTTAAAATTTTTCAAGTGATAAAATGATATAATCATAGAGTATCACATTATCACATTTTAATGAAATTTAAATTTAATGATCGAAGTGGGAAAAGTTTCACATTTAAGTTTCGAGATTAATATGAAAAATTTAAATTACAATTTTTTTTTAAATTTAAATACTAAATATTACTTTTTTTTAATGAATAAATACTTTATTGATTTTTTTTATAGGCAAATTATGCCAATATCCTTTGTAGTTAGTTGAAATGCGATATTGTCTCATGGTATACATTTTATGTAGGATGTGTTTGAATTATGCAATAAATTTGTTTGAAAATGAAGTGTTAAAATAAATTGGTAGCAAGTGACTTATGTCAAGTTCATCTTTAAATTTATTTTTTTAATAGAAAAATATGAAATATTATAATTACTATTAAAATTTTCATTATAAACTTATTAGTTTTATAAGTTTTAATTATTTATTTATTTTATCAATTCGATAATTTATATAGTTGAAATTATTACTTTAATTTCATAATATTTATAGTTAAAAAAGCTAATATGTCATTTTCATTGGCATTGAAAATTTTACATTAATATAAGATAATTAAAAAGAAAAGGAAAGAAAGAGTAAATAGAGTATTAAATAAATATGGTTTGTTTGAAGGGGTAATAGCAGAATTTGCCCTTTATTTGTTTTTGGGGTGTTCCGGAACGACGTCTGATTTTTCGAGGAAGGAGGAAAGGGAATTACAACGTGGACGGCGACCGTTGACTATCATTTTAAATGGCCTGGAGTGGGCTGGTCGGCTTTGACTGGCCTACGCGGTCCGCCATGCTACAATCACAAACCTTACACGTTTTCTCGTCACACTTCTTCCGGCTTCATATTTTTCTTATTTCTTTTTAATTAAAATTAAGAAATTATACGAATTAATTATAATGAAAAAAAGGAATAATTTCATGTTTTCCCCCTCAACTTTATCAAGTCTTCTAATATAGTACTTTTACTTTGAAAACTCTATTTTGGTACTTGTACTTTTACACCGTTTATCAATATAGTACCTCTTACTAGCGGTGTTTATTTTTGAATTGTGAAAACACATGGCCCAATTATTATTGTCATGTGTAACTTTTTGTCAGAATTTTTTTTATATCAAATAATAAAAGGACCTCAAATTGAATAACCCAAAAGTTATTTTAACATAAAACATAAGAAGAATAAAACAAAGATTAAATTCTACTATTAGTCTCTGTACTTAGAAAATTTGTGGATTTAATCCTTGTATTTTTATTTGACTGATTTTTGTCTCTAATACTTTCTAAAATTTAAAATTTCAGTCCTCACTAAAAATTAATTGTTAAATTCATTAAGTAAAGTTATGCTATTTCCAAAATATGATGTGCCAAACATATTATCATATGTGTAATATCATGTCAGTGTATTATTTCTATACATTACTCATTAAAAATCTAATTAATGGATTGTATACTGTCATTTGAGTTAAGACTAAAATTTTAAATTCGAAAAGTATAACGACTTAGAACGATTCAATTAAGAAAATGGGCTAAATCTACAATTGTATGTATAATACGAACTAGTAATTGAATTTGACCAAATGGACTTAATTGTTACTATTTGGGCCAAGGCTAAAATTTCAAATTTTGAAAAGTAAATGGACTAAAATTTACCAATTCGAAAAGTATATAGACTAAAGTTGATTAAATAAAAGTACAAAGAAAAAATCCATAACTTTTGCAAAGTATAGAGACTAATAGCATAATTAAACTTAAAACAAATAGATTCCCAATCTAGAAGGAATACGTAAAACAAATCATGCCAAATTGTGTCTAATTCCATGATTTTTTTTTTTGTTTGAAAATTCCATTGGTTTTTTAAACTTCTACTTTTTTTTTTTTTTTTTATCTATTTTGAAATTAATTTTCTTCTTTTTCTTCAATATGTCGTTGATTATGTTTCGAATTCGAATCTAAATTCTCTTTTTAAGATTATAATGAATTTTATTATAACACTCAACATTAATTAAAATTTTTTGTTATTTATTATATTTAATATTTTAAAATTATTTAGTAAAATCAACAGAACTTTAATCAGAAACTTTACTGGTTTGAAAATTGCTGCTTATGTGTAATAGATTCTAGAAGACTCAAGTCCAAGATGAAAGATAAGACTTTTCAAAATTCCAACTTATGGATTATTCGATAAGAGATTAAAAAGAGTAAATATTTTTGAACCCATGGAATGGAAGTTTCCTATAACAAATCAAAAGAATCCTTGTATTCGCAGAAAAAAGATAAAAAGAAATTGATGAATTATAAAAGGTGAATAAAGTTCTACTAGTAACGCGATTAACGTGATTTGAATTCAGGTAATATTTAAAACGATAAATACCATAATCATCAGATCATACACAGAGTTCAAAAAGTTAAAATTTTGTTTGGTTAGATAAAATCAATTACATATTGGCTTAATCAACAATAAGAGATTTAACTTATTATTTGATCTACTCGATTAATTTTTTTTACCAATATTCATTAGCCGCTCCTAATCAATCACATCATCAAAATAATAATTCTAAACATAATTTAAATTATTTAAAAATTTTAAGTTCAGAATAAACTTGAATAAATCATCTTCCAAATTTATTTTATATATAATATTTTAATTTATTTAAATAAAAATTTGTAAAATATTATATAAAAATGTTAAAAAAAATTTAAATTTTTAAATTTTAAAATTAGAATAAATATCAACAGATGATTGTCTACACTCATTTGCATGTGGACAATCATATGTACCGAATCATTCTAAATGATTTTTTTAATTATAAAAAGTTTTAAAATATATTAGAAATCATTAGATTTTTAATATTTTTTAATTTATTCATTTTTCTAGGTTATTTGGTTAAAAAATTTATATTTGTTTAAAATATAATTTTTTTTATATTTGATAAAATTTAAATTCTAATTCTTAATGAGACCTAAAATTTTGTTGGAATATGGAGGCTTTAGGTGTTTTATATTAAGTAATATTAATGTTTGGTTAGGTATGGTTTGTGGGGGTTTCAGTTAAATAGTAAATGAGAAAGAAAAGGAATAATTATTAAATTTTTAATAATTTTTACAAATATGTTTTTATATTCATTAAATATATATATATATATATATATGATTAACTTTAAATTCGTTAAGTACATCAAGTTTGGAAATAAAATTAATCATTAATATATTAATTTTGGAAAGGTAAATTTCGAATATTATTGATATCATCAAACATTATAAAAGCAAAAAATAGAAAAATAGAAAAAATAAAAGCAATCAAATAAATTAAAAAATTAAAAAATTCTTTTAAGTTTATATGATTTGACGGTTTATTATTGGTTAGAATTTTTTTTGAACATAGAATTTTGGTGTAAATTGAGTAAAAGAAAAATCGTTTATGTATCACTTGTGACATAAAAAGTTTATGTGCCAACTTGATAAAAAAAAAGTATAGTTTAAGTAGTAATTCGAGAGTTAAAACTTTTTTTAAAATAGATTTAATAATTTGACTAACAAAAGTACAATTTGGAAATAAAATGTAATCTAGATACCAATTGTAATAAAAAAGGTTTAGTTGTCAAAATGAAAAAATTGATATAATTTAAATATCAATTTATAAATTAAACCGAAAAATTACTAGCCATGGAAAAACAAGTCTAATTGAATAAATGACTTGAGATTGAGGGGTACTTGATTCAGAAGGTGATAAAAGATATGAGATTGTAATAAGATATACGCAAGGTATCTACTAGTAAATTTGATAATTAGAATATAATGAAGTTGATTAGTGATATAAGATTGAGGCTTAGAAATTTGTTTGGGTAAATTATATTAGTAGTTATTTAATTATTAATTTTTTTTATTTAATTTTAAAAAGTTATAAATTGGTCATTTGATTATATAACTTTTTCTCGTTTTTTTTTTTTTTGTCACCAATCATTAAAATATAATAATAAATTTAACTCTTAACATTTATATATTGTTTTAGATTTCAATGTTTACACATTACTTAATTTTATTATATTTTTATTACATAAAAATATAATTCAATACATCATGTGTAAATTAGAAATAAAAATATTTTTTAAAATTTATTATTTATTATTAAATTAGATAATCCCCAAATAACAATTAACTCATTTTTTTTTTGTTAGTTTGAGATCCTACCATCGATGAAACAAATCAAAGCTTGAAAAAAATTTGAAGCTATTTAACTTAAAATTGGGTTGACTTAACAAGTGGCCACTTTGTATTTTTAAGAAATTGAATTATCTATTTTTCAAATTTTGGGTCTTTTTGTTTCTTTTTATTGTTCTTTTTTTTTTTTTACAATGTTGCAAAGGGATGAAGTGGCAACACTCTAATCTCTCCTATTTACCAATGAAATTTGTCATTTGATATTGGCTTTGACAATTTATAATTTGAGTTCATTCATGGCTCTATTTGAACTCTTAAGTCTCCAAGTCACTCAACTTATCCACTCCTCGAACTTGACTAAGCTTATTGTGGCTTCGCCTTTAGGAGTTAATGATTTCAAAGACACTTTCATTTTCCTTTTAACAGTGGGTTAATTGAACAAGTGATGAGGCTCTCTATGTTTGCTGAAGACAATAATAATGATGATGAACAAGTGTGAATTTTATGAAATCGGTGAAGAGTGAACTGAGAAAGATTGAGTCATCTCAACCATTAGTTTCCAATACAACAGTGAAGAATAAAAAAAAAAAAAAGAAAAGAATGAGGAAAGGTGAAAATTATGATCTTGGGTTTTAGGACGTTTCCATTTTTGGTATTTTTTGTTTGATCTAGTTGATAAAATTTTTTTTTAGCATTTTAGGTGAAAGGGTCACAATGGAAAGCAAAACTATAAGAATTAATGACCAAATTACACAATGTGCAAATGTTGAGAATCAATGTTTTGTAGAATCAAGAATAAATTGACACAATGTATAAATGTTTAAAGGTTAAAGTTGTTATTATGTCAATTTAAAAAGTTGATGCATCATCATTTGACAGTTGACGAACAAAAAAGATAAAATCAAATAGTTGGGTGGCTATTATGTAACTTTTCATAGTTGGATGATAAAAAAAGAAACTTACTAATAGTTGGGTGATTATCAATACAAGTTACCCAAAATGTTTTAAGAGTTCACCAAAAGAAGCAAGATAACCTAATATAAATATAAGGACTTAAACTATTATTAATGAGCACATATATGTTTTGATTTCATAAAACACATATCTAGGCAGGGGCGAAGCCATAAATATGATATTAAAAGGGCCAAAATAAGGTTTTAAAAGTATGTAGGTGTAACACCCCTACACCCGGTTCACATGTATAAACCCGGTATAAGAGTATTACATACGTGTCAGAGAATTAAAAACGAGTATAACAATTTTTTTTTCAAATACTGTGTAATTGAATCGTTTTACTCAAAATATCACAAAATAATCAAGTATAATCAAAATCGAGACTTAAAGCCAGTTTGAAAATAATGAAAATGTAATTTTTACTCAAAACAAGGCAAATATCGATACTTTTGCTTAAAAACGAAACCAATGGGGCATTCTGGAACTCTAGTATCGTTATCACCTTAAAATATCGATACCTCTATCTCAAAATCAGTAAATATAGCTGAAAACTTAGTAATAATCCCCTTAGACAACTTAAAAACTTCCCCAATATTTAAAACCAGTCCAAAACACAATTTTAACCATTTCATTCAATTCATGTAAATTTTCAAAGCAACATTGATAACTCATTCATTAGAGACACATAGGTATACCATTTGTACATGTCATTTCACACAAAATAAATATACCTTGTCTTGCAATATTCCGATGTTGATGTAATTTGATAAGAGGCACCTAATCCAACCTTAACTTCTCAGAGGTTTTATACCTACGCGTTGAAATAAATGCGTTAAGCCGGTGAAGGCTTAATAAGTACTACAAGAGTTATTAATCATTCATCTTTTAATCACACATTTCAAATTCATTCATATATTTATTTATTCATTTAAAATACATTCTTTTTATGTGTATAACATTTAACTTACAGTAGTGTTATGAATTCACATATTCTTCCTCATTTTACATTTTAGCCATTCCAATCTCTTAGCTTACTTAGTTTTATCATTCCAATCCTAATCTTCTTATTTTAGCTACATATTCTAATTCTTGACTCCTTCCCTATACTATTCCAACTCCGGTTCAAAAACGCGGATGTTACAGTAGGAGCCAAATGTAAAAATTGCTTTAGAAAGACTTAAATTAAATAATTCAAAACTATAATGGCCTAAAATTGTTATTTTACACTTCAACTAAAAGGAGCCAAAACCACTTCCTTCCCCCTACCTACGTCTATGCCTCTAGGTAATATAAACCTCTCCACAGTATCCTTGGAAGGCGATTTGAAACCAACACTGTCGTACGTCCCATTTTCCTTGGGATTTCTCTGTCGTACTGCGTGATTCCACCCATTTCGTTTCAAGTTGAAGACAGCAAGTCGAATGACATTCTTTAATAAGCAAGATGATGCTCTTGGCATTACATGTAAGGCATAGGCAACTCAAAAATAAAAAGAATATATATATTTGCGTAACACATATGTACTATGATTTCATAGGCACCAGATTTCTCTAAACAACTGTATCAGTCATTTGCCAGGAAATAGCCTCTGATTCTGATATCATTTTATTGATTTGTTTCTTTTCTTCCCTCAAGTTCAGCCATTTCTTTTTCAAGTTATATTAGCTCTGCTACACCAAAAACAAGCCTGCAACCCACAATACAATCCTACTTTTTTGGGAGCTTGAATGTTTATAATGACAGCGTACATATGTTGAGATCGTTTTACAAGAAATCAGCATAACTATGTCTGCAGCAATCTATAAATGAACCTTTGAGCAAAGAGGGTGGATATTTCTCAGCAATTGTATGAAGCTGTCGGGCCGAATTCAATCTATTTTTAAAAATCTTATCAAGAGATCACTTTGAAATGGGATGTTGGGCCAAACCGAACTGGAAAATTCTTTTAGAATTGATTCATCTAACCCATCAACAAGTCCACTAGGCTCTTATGGAGAGGAGTAGCATCCCATGCTCTATGTTTTGAAGATATATTTTGACCGAGGTTGTAGAAATGGATGAACTTTGTAAGAATTTGAGGGTGTTTAATCTCATCAACCCAGCCTTCACGTTGGAAATGAGATCATCATTAGAGGAATCCCAAAGTCTTTTCCCCCTTTGTTTGGTTTTAAAACAATTAATTTAATAACAAATTATTTGCTTTGCTTAATATTAAATTTGTGTTTAATAATGGGTTTGGATGGGCGATGCAGCACGTTCAACTTATTTTTTGTTTCATTGTGATTGTTATTTTTACACTAACCACAGATTAACGTACCGTTCATCCAAACCCACATTAACTCCAAATCATCTTTTTCCCTTAAAAAAGTCAGTGGATAAAGATTATCCTCTATTTTTAGAGGGAAATGAGTTGGATGTCTTTTTCAGAATTGAAAGGTGATAAATACATTGATTTTGTCTCTCTTCCATTCAAAACCAAAAATTGGCTTTCAAAAGTCTTAAATCCTACTATTATTTATTATAAATGCCATTCACTAGGCCTTATATTTCTCATTTCTAACTATTTCAGCAAGACTTTTAAATTTTCTATTTCATAATATTTTAATTTTTGCTAATGTTGATAAAATCAGATATTTTGAAACTCTTGAACACTCAGATTCGAGTTTTATATAGATTTTCAATTTATTTTTGTTTTGATTTAAAATTCACCATACGTGAATTCAATGTATATTAAAGATGTACCACTTCTAATTCAGAACTTGTAATTTACTTGATCATATATTGTTATAAGTACCCTTAAAATACGAAATAACATTGAACACATGCCTGTATTCATATTGATTTTAGAGAAGAAGTTCAATTAACCTAGGCTCCATTCATCCAGAAAGTCTATTGAAATTGCAACATTGTGGCCACCGCTTGACTAAATTCGTTGGTTTTCAAGATTTAGGTAGGAACCACACCCTTTTCAGACCCAAAGCCATACACAGTCTGAATTATCCTACCATTTTGCTCACTCTTTTTCAAAGTCTATTGAGTGCCAAAACTGTTGCTTCTTCCACGCCACCATTTCTTTATCATCACTTTTCACAAGCACGACGCAATAATAAAAAAAAACACACAATATTTTTCAGAATTCAGTCCTCAAGTGATGGGATATTACCATGTTCCGCTGACATTTGAGTCCTTGAAAACGAAGTTAAAATTAAGGTTGCACAATTAGCTGTATTAGGTTCCAAATTGCTAGCGGTCTGAGTGGGAAAACTGGGTTGAAACCAAAGACCCCGTTACCCTAAAACCGTGTGGGCCTTTTCTTTCTGCTTTAAATCAGTTTAATAATCTACTGAGTTTAGCTTAATGCAGTCCCAATGGGGTGTACACATCATGTGAACGCTACTTGGAATAAATGGTGAAGATTGATATTAGTGCGTAGGGCATTTCAGTTCGACTTCCACTAGTTTTGCTGGTCATATTAAAGAGATGGATGAAGACCATTTATTTGGTGGCTCAAAACTTAGGTTTATAATCAATGTATAGAGGGAGATGGAGATATATATGAAAAAGGGTTGGTCAAGTCTATGTATTGGTCTTAGTTTTGAACTAATAATAAGGCAAGTTTCGGGAAAATCAGGGCATTCCATGGGAGCAACACGTAGTAATGTGGCTGCCTGCGCCTTTGGTTTTGCAGTACGATTCAAGAGGCTGCTACATGCATGAATTAGTCCGGCTTATGGTCTTTAAGGTAAGACTAGGAAGTACCAATGCCGTATAACCTAAGTGCACTTAGTCACAAGGAATTACGTTTAATTTCCAATACCACCATTCTTCTTTCCATGCCTTTTGTTTACTTTATCTACAAAATTCGAATTTCGAAATTTTACTTAAAAAATTATTGGATTTCTTGCCCTGAAGGCATGCTAAAAAAAATAGAATACAAATGAGTCTTAATATATCCCCTTTACCATAAAAAAAAGGAGGGGAAAGAATCCAATGACAAAGGGAAGGTGTCTCAGTTATAAAGTCATTTGTCTACGACTTTATTTGCAACATGGTCAAGAAGCAGTTGTGTATGGACGCTTGTGTGTTGGGTTTTCTATTAATAACCTTTAAAATTCCACAGTTTTTCTCCTCTTTCTAAAATAGTAATGGAAATGATTGAAAATCTAAGTTCACATTGTAGTTGTTAATCGGTAAAAAGATTACTTCAATATTTTGGAGGAGTTTAGTTTTTGTCAAATATACTAATGTGATTACATCTTGTACTTGAGATCCCTACTGGAACTACTTGTTGGGTTCTAATCTTTGTCAATTTTAAAAGTGAGTAATTAAGGATAATTAATCACGGTGTTAATATTTTTCGTCAATTATACATAATTTTGATTGATATAGTAACAAAATTCAACTTTCGATGTTCACATATTTTATCATTTTTTGCCTTAATTTTAAAAAATTCAATAAATTCAATTATTTACACATTTGCGCAAATAGAACACAAATGAGTCTTAATAATAAATATAAAGAGATTTCGAATTAGTGTTGAAAAACCTTATAACACCAAATTCAAATTTTATTTTCTTATTTGGCATTCTAGATGTGTAATATTAGCCATGTGAGTGGATTTTTTTTTATTTTAAATATGCAACATATATAATCCAATTTTACATAAGGTTTCTGTTGGTGTTATCAATTGAACATCGATTATTAAATAAAAAAAGTAGGAAGATTAAATTCAAGAAATTAAAAGTAAATGGATAAATTTCAAATGTGTAAAGAGTGGAGGGACTAACAGCATAATTAAACTGTATTATGTTTGAGATATTTTAATACCCTAATTACACGCTTTTTAAAACAAAAAACAGAAATAACCATTTTTCCAGCTTATTGATTACAAAATAAGAATTTCTTCTATCTTGGTTTGAAAATAATGAATGATTTCAATCCAAGAAAGCGGGAGAGAAAATTAGAACAAATACTTCTAGAAAATACCATTTACTCTAAAGTTAGGCAGGTTGGTATAGAAATTTCCACTAACAAGACTACAAAGCTTTCATTATAATTTTTTCCTTTATTTTGTAGAAATAATAATAGTCTATAGAATAGGTGTATAATTACAAATTTGATCTTTGATGTCTATATCTTTTATCAAATTGGCCTTTATTTGTTTTGGTCAATTTTAGTCTCAACCTTTTAAAAAAAGTTGAATTTGATTATCAACCTTTCAAAAAGAGTCGGTTTAACTAAAACGACAAAACTTTAAACATGGTAGTCTGCATAGTAATTCACATGTGCTTCACGTTAATTTTTTTGAATTTCTATAATTTATTATAATTCTTTTTTTAATATTGATTTTTTATTTTTTTAAATATTTTTATATTTTTTAAATTACTTGTTGACGTGTCATATAAAACAAGTAGTACCATGTCAGCATAAAGTACACATTAATTATTACACATGCTGTCATGCGAATATCATTAGAAAATTAGTGTTTTGGTCATTATTTTTGTTAAAAAAAAGTGATTTGATTCATCATTAAGTTAAAATGCAAAATATTTATCAAAATTTTAATTTGTAAGACTTAGCCGTTAATTCATAATATTGTTAGCAAAATACAATTGGAATTCATATAGAAGAACACTTCTTTAATTTAATATTGATTAGAATAATGTGTTTCAACCTTACTACATTATTTTTATAAATAGACGTAGTCGAAAATTTTTTTGTATCATTCGAATTCAACATTAGTGAATCTTTCTTCTCTTCTGCCCATGGTTTTTTCCCAAAATTTTTTTACGTAAAATCTGTGTATTCTTTTTTTTTTTTGCGATTGTTCTATATTGTCATTATCGACTTTAGTTCAACAAATATACTAAATATAAATGCAAACAAAATTTTTTTACAGTTAATTAAATTAATTGTTTTCTCTATGAATTGTGGTTGGCATGAAAGATAAAATAATTAAATTTAATTAATTACAATGATTTTTCTTTACTTTTAGCTTAAAATGAAATATTTAATATCATATAATAAAAAGAACTAGGGTTTGTAGCCAATTATTAATAATAAATTATTTGAGTTTACTTTAATTTGGAAACATAAAATAAAATTTAAAATTTTAGAAGGTGATTAAATTAATTAATTTCAATAAAAAATTAATATGTCGTCTATAAAGTATAATTGAGAATATACATTGTTTTGAGGAGTGGATGACTCCCAAAAGATAAAGATACGGATGTGAAATTGACAGTACATCGGACAAAATTCAATTAGAATAGATGCTAGATCGATTTATGGATTTACTCATTTGTAACGTTTATAATATGTCATACCTTAATGTAATATTTTAGGTTCTATCACTTTGTCATTTTAATTCTTATTTTTTTTACTTGATCAATACTAAAAAAAACTATATTTTTTTTAGTGAAGAAAATGAAAGTGTAAACATGATGTGTCATGTACATTTAGCCGTTATTAGAGATTTAATGTTTGAGTGACCAAAATGAAATCACGTTAAAAATCGGATGATGAAATTGTAAGGATTTCATTTTGATCTCTCTAAAAATTGGGTGACTAACTAGTGAATTTACCCAAAACATATTTAATTTTTGAAGAACAATTGTTGTAATCTTTCACCGAAAAGAAAAAGAAAAAAGAAAATTCCAAGCCTAGGATCCCACCTAATGAACAATAGGTATGCAGCCAGACAGCAATCCAAATTCACGTCACCTTTCATGCTACATGACATCATTGTTGCGCCTCATTTCTTCTATAAATAATATACCCCTTCCCTCCCGCCCTAATCCCCCATACCATCTCTTTTCTATTAATCATCCAAAACCCTTAAAATGTTTAAGATGGAATACAGTGAATCAACTCCTCCTGCTACAACCTCTTCGAATTCGCCCTCATCTTCTCCTCCTCCTCCTCCGCTGCCGGTTGTTATTAGCCCCTGTGCTGCTTGCAAGATTTTAAGGAGGAGGTGTGCCGATACATGTGTGTTGGCTCCATATTTTCCTCCTACTGATCCCGCCAAGTTCACCATTGCTCATCGTGTCTTCGGTGCTAGCAACATCATCAAGTTCTTGCAGGTTGCTTTTTTCTCTCTTTGTTTTTCGCCTTTCATCCCTCATCTCCGTCTTCCCCTCCAAGCTTCACTTTAGCCATAGTCAGTTAGGGACGAAGCCGATGGTGGCGGGCGGGTAGCCTCGTCCCTTTGGTTAAATGGATAAATTTCATTTTTAGTCCTTTTAAATATTAAAATAATTCAATTTACTCCTTTTAGTCTTTTAAATAAAATGAAAATTTCTACTTTTGACCTTCTTATAAATTAATTATTTAATTTAAACCTATTTTTTAAAGATAAAACCTTTTAACTGCTCACTTTAAAAGTGTCTATATTTTATCTCAACCCAACCCCACGCAAAGGTTCGTCTTTGGCTATAAGTATACGAGATTTTATTATTATAGTGTGAAAAAGCTAAAAGGTTACCTTCGGATTGATGCGTTGACGCTTGTGGCAAAAGATATATACTCACCTATGAAAAAGTGATCAATCAGTGCGAGCTCTGAGAGCTTTCCTCTTTTATTTAATAACAGCCCACCCATAGGTCCATGCAATTTGACAAAAAATGGTTAGATGAGGGTGTTTTTTTTTTTTTTCAACCCTACTTGAGTTGTGAGCAATTCTAGACATTCCCATTAATAGTAAGAGCTGATTGGTTCAGGAACTTCCCGAGTCACAAAGGGCCGATGCAGTAAGCAGCATGGTATACGAGGCGAGTGCAAGAATCCGAGACCCGGTTTACGGCTGCGCAGGAGCGATTTGCCAACTGCAGAAGCAAATCAATGAGCTCCAAGCCCAACTAGCCAAAGCCAAAGCACAAGTTGAAGTAGCCAACATGCAGTTGCAACAAGCAAACCTTGCGGCTTTCCTTTGCATGGAGATGGCAGAATCCACGTCTACTCAACCGAATTCCCACCAATTCGTGGACAACCCGAGCTTCATGGAAGATAACAACTTTGGGTCTTTTTGGGAACCTCTTCCTCTTTGGACATGATATAATGCTTCAAGTATGAATTAAGGTCCCGTGAAACTCTCTCCTAAGGAGAAGTTGAAGGACATTTTTAGATTTTAATAAATTTAACTCAGTAATAGGGTTCAAATATGAAGAAATTTAAGTTACAATGATGGGGATCTTCCACCTCTTTGTTAAAACTAGAAAAACGAAGTAGACAGGGCCTTTTCCCAACATGTAATTTGACATGTTTGGAGAGAATGAGAAATTATGTACTCCATTTTTTTTCCATTATTATAAATTTAACATCTTTTAGGTGACCTAACTAGGTATTAATATTGATATTTTCCCTTAATTATTGTCAATCCATCACTTTCGTTTGGTTAATTTTCATTACATAACTACCATAGATTGATAATAGTTTTTAATGTATTAAATGGTATCCATAAATCACACGTTTCACATATAATAAAATTTAGATTATACGGTGCAATAGCCATTCTCGTACGTTTGGCTTTATCAATTTGTACAAGAAAGAATTGTCATGATCAAGATGTCGTGATGCTCCTTCATACTTACCCAAGATGTCGTGATGGTCTTCCATACTTCTAAATTCCTTTTCCAAATATTTTATGTATTCCTTCAATTAATGTATCCCGCTTATAAATTATATGAGGCAAATGAATCCTATCCTTTTTTTTTTCTATATATATTTTTTGAATTATAAGAGAAGGGCAAAACCCTAACAACAACGCAACTAACGCGATTCGAATCTAGATTACATCTAGAGCGATGAATACCATGACCATCAAACCAGTACTCGAATTCTTTTTTTTTTTTTCTTTAATGTTGAGTTATAAGTTGAGTTTCTTATATATATTTCGTTAACGTTGGGTTACTCATAAGTTAATTAAAGTAATACTCGAAAAAGGAAAGTAACTAAAATGCATAAAAGAATTGGTTAACTAGTTTGAAATCCTTTTAATTTTTGCAAGGTATTCATAGATCGAATCATATTAGATTTGGTTTGGGTTTACGTATGATTTTAACATCTGTTATATTTGTCCAAGCTTCACTCGAAATATAAATTTAAAATTTCGTCAAAACCCACCTATATTAAATTTTAAAAATATTTATATTATTTTTAATTTAATATTTCTTTTCATTTATTGAAATTTTATATATAGTTATATAAATTTTTTAAATATTTACATTGTAGTATTATATACTACTATAGACTTAACTTATATGTGTTATAAATTATATGATAGATTACATGTAAGTTTATTTTTTATTTAAGTGTTCGTGTATATATAAAACTCTCAAATATTTTCCTCTTATTTATTGGTTTAAGCTATGTTAATTAAATACATTATTAATGATGGTTTTGATGTAGCCAAAATTTATATGTCTTGATTAACACATATGATGATTAAATTTTTCAATAACTCATATATTTATTGAAGATGTTAATGCTTCAGAAGTATAAAATGTATGAATGAAGTACGTTTTTTAATGGGAAAACATGCATATGCATGGTTACTTATATTGAAGCTATGAAGAGGTTTCAATCCGTAAAAAACATACACCATTTAAATGAGTTGTTAAGAGCATAAAATAATCAATACACAAAAATAAGCATCAGTGGTTTGAGGTCAAATTTTTATTCCGCTTTTAATTAATTTTTTTCATGTTTTAACATTTATAGTATGTTTATATTTTATATAAAATATTTAGAGATATTTAATGTTGTTAACATTATTATAAACATAAAAATAGGGTCAAGTCAAGTTGTGCGAATGTTTGAGTCTGAGTTTATCTCATATTTTAAATGGGCTAAATTTTTTTCCAAGTCCATTTTTCGGGCCTAATATTTCTGTTTGAACATTCTTAAATTTCGAACAAACTTTCAGATTATGGACAAATAGTTCGACCCATGAATAGATATATAAGAGAATAATTCATTATTAATCAATAATACAAATTGTGATATAAATTCAACTCACTCACCAAATTGTAATTCAAAAAACTGTTATGTACTAAACCTTTCCTTTAATTACAACCTAAACATCGAACAATTTAGTTACAACGTGTTTGCACTAAAACAAGTTGATCAAATAAAAAAATAAAAAAAAAATTAGTTCTCTCTGGACAGAATGTAATCAACCCAAAAAGCTATATATTGTATGTGTGCGTAGATGATTAGATACACTGGGTTGGATTTGTTCTTATATGTACATATATGGTGCTGTGATATTATAATATTGATATGAATATTTATTAAAATTTATTCTTCATTTAACTCATTGATAATTATTATTTAATAGAGATATAATTAATTTTTTATTATACAAGACTAAGGGTAAGGATGGGATAATATAGTTTAATCTCGTATCGAACGGGTGTCTGACAAAATTTTAATCATCGTTCTATATAAAATCTTTAAAATGTTAACATTAAAAGACAAGAATATGATTCTTTAATTTTTATTATCATTTCAATATGATTTTAAGGGAATATAAGATTACTTTAAAAAGAATAAGTGATATTGAGATTTAAAGGGTGGATAATATTTGATTATTTTTAGCAATAGAATCATTTGTAGTTTTAAATGATTTAACATATTATTTGATATATTACATTATTCTATTTAGCTCCTTTGATCAATCGAAGCTCAGAATTTTATTAGTTGATTGAGTGGATGTAAAATTACTTAAACTATATTTTATTAAATTGTTGAATCATAACATGCTGAGACTTCAAAAACCATACTATATAAATCATGATTAGATTTTAAACAATCATAGGAGAAAATTGGACCCCTTGATGGGAGACAATTATATTCTTGTTTCTTGTTTATCTTATATATGTAAAATAGTACAAAACAGCACACGTGCTAATGTTTCATCTTTCTAGAATTTGAACGACGAGGGGAAGAGATAAAGAGTATACGGTAGTGTTAAGGAATCTGATTCACGTAGAGAGCTGGAGATGGACATAAAGTGTAAGAGTAGGGTTGAAGGATCAATCCATTCTTTATCGTTGGGATCGTATTAAAGATAAACAATAGATGGCCCTAATGAAATCACACGTTTTGAGATTTATCCATAGAGACAACCAATGGGTCTTCCTTTCATTCTGAAATATCAATATTAAAGATGAACAACAGATGGCCCTAATGAAATGTCAGCGGCTCTTCTTGGGCTGAACCTTTAGGCTGAAAATAGAAATAAGAAATTGGGCTAAACTTTTATGGGCAGATATATTGATCCATATACAAATTTTAAGTATTATAAAAGTTTTTACTTGGCACAAAATAAATGATTTATAATTGAAAAAACATAATATTATATAATGCCATCTGATTTAAAATAATTTACATGTTTTATGGTGTTTTTCGATGTCATTGTCGTTCGAATATTTTTTCTTAAAATATTTTTAATTTATTAATACTAATAATTTTCATTCTTTTTTACGAATGATTTTTCTTAGAGATTATTAATGGATGCCATTTATAGACCTAAACTTAAATTTTTAATTGATATATACATCTAACACTAATTAAATAGTAATTAAAAGATAAAATCAATCTCTAATTTATATACTTAAATTTTTATAACTTTAATTTATTACAAATTTTACATATAAAAATTAAAAATAATTCAGAATTTTTTTTAAACTTAATTGTTAATTATTTTCACTTATTGGTAGTGACTATACTTATATTTTTATTTATTTTTAAATATTTGTTGATGTGGCACACGTGGTGTGCCACGTGTTGTTCCCTACTTCCTCCGTCAACCACTTCATAATTTAACTGTAGAAATTGATAAAAATTTTAACAAAACGATCAATTTGTTATTTGATCTAACGTACGGAACAAAATTCAATCTGACTTGCAATACAAGGGACCTCTATAGTATTTTTATCAATCTTCATCACTTTATAGTAAGGGGTGATGAACGTTGGGTGGCTGCAAGGGGAGTGATTCGGGACTCTAGAGGAAATTGGATTGTGGGATTTCAAAGGTACGTGGGTTGTGAATCTGCATTGGTGGCTGAACTTTGGGGAATGTTACACGGGCTGCAAGTTGCGCGATTAAAGGGCCACAGTAGAGTGATCGTGGAGAGTGACTATCTTGAAGCTGTGAAGTGAACGAGTGTTTGATTGGTTCGTTCGCAAACACCATTGTTCAACGCATAAAGGAGCTATCAAGGCATTTTGAACTGATTCGATTTCAATATGCCAATAGGAAGTGTAATATGGTTGCTGACCGACTTGCTAAAACGTGTGCCTCCGAGGACGCGAATATTCGTATAGTTGATGTTCCGGATGCTGCTCTTCGATCTTTGCTTCTAAAGGATGTTATGGATTCAACTCTAATGTAATTTTCATGATTTAAGGCTATAAATTACCTCTTTAATTACCAAAAAAACTTTTATACATAATAATGGCCAAAATTACAAAATTAGTAAACGTTAGGGGTTAAATTTATCTTTATGCCATTTTTTAAGATAAATTACATTGATAGTCACCCAACTATTAGTAAATTTCTTTTTATTCACTCAACTATGAAAAGTTACAAAATGATCATCCAACTATTTGACTTTTATTTTTTTTTGGTCACCAACTGTTACTAGCAAAAAGATAACTTTGAAGCTTTTAAAATTGACATAATAGCAACTTTAACCCTCAAAATTTATAAATTATGTCAATTTAGTTTTGGTTCTAAAAAATTCAACCCTCAACTTTGTGCAATTTGGTGCTTTGTTGTAGTTTTGCTTTTCTTGTGACATTAATAATTAATTTAAAATAATGAGAAAATATGAGAATTATTATCTTGGATTTTTGGATGTTTTCATTTTTGGGATGTTTTCGACCAAATTTAGTTAATAAATTTGTTTGTTTTTAGTTTTTGAGGTGAAAGGGTCACACATGAAAGCAAAATCGAATCATACAATTTTGAGGGTTAATTTTTTCAAAGTTAATACTAAATAGCCATGATGTAAAAATGTTTTGGGTTAAAGTTGCTATTATGTCAATTTTAAATGTTGTCACATCATCTTTTATTTAGCTATTTAACGACTAATGTCCAAAAAAGACAAAATCAAATAGTTGGGTGACCATTTTGTAACTTTTCATAATTGAATGACTGAAAGAGAAACTTACCAATAGTTGGGTGACTACAAATTTAGTTTATCCATTTTTATGGGTAAACTACACCATTAGTCACTAAACTATGGGTAATTTACGTTTTGGTCACTTAACTAAAAAAGTTACAATCTGGTCATTGAATTGTTTAAAAATTTTCATTTAAGTCATTTGGTCGCTAAATCGATGGTTTATGGCTTTCTTTGTTTGCATTGCTTGCACCAATCGAAAGCTTTCTTTCCTTTTTCTTCTACAGTTCAATTTTTGTTTTCAAGAAACAACCTTGGATGTCTCACAAATCTACGAACCAAAATCAAACAATTTTTTCTTTGATCTTCGACATTGATCTTCAAATCAACTTAGATCTAAGGTATATTTTTTTACTCATTGATGGGTATCGATCCATCTTTTAAATCGTCGTTTGGAGTTTGTTGGTGGAACTTAAAAAAAAAAAAAATCTAACAATCGGTGACTTAAATAAAAACTTTTGAATAGTTCAGTGACTTAAATGAAAACTTTCGAATAGTTCAGTGATTAATTTGTAACTTTTTTAATTAAGTGACAAAAATGAAAACTTACACATAATTTAATCACTGATAATGTAATTTACCTTTTTTTCTAGTGTACACAACTTTTACTACTTCACTTATCATTCACTAGTTTCCAATGTCACATTGTTGCATGTAATTTTATATGTTTAACTTTTAATTAATTTTTATATTTTTAATTACAGTAATTAACGTAAGATAATATTTTTGAGTTTGATCATTGAATATAATTAAGCTATATTAACTTGTCAATTCAAATATTTATAATAAAAAAAATTGCAAATCATAATTAATACATTTTTAATATATTCGACATACAATATAATTTTACTTTATGTAATTAATATAAAGTAATATTATTCAAAATAATAGTTGATTAGAACCCAATGAGTGACTCCAATGAAAAAGAAGATAATGTTCATATTAGAAGACTCAAGTTTGAGCACCCGTGTTTGTGTCTAGTCAAAGGATTAAAAAATTAAAATAATTATTACCATGAAATCACACCAATATATTAAAAAATAATAATTAATTAACCTAAATTAATTTTAATATATTAATTAAGTGATAATTAATACATTTAAAATTCTATGTAAATAATAACTCTATTTTATATGAATAATAACTCTATTTTATGTAAATAATAATTCTATATGTGTAAGGTATGTGTGCGTTGTCAAAGGGTTAAGAAAGTATGAACAGATACTATCATATAATCACACAAGTATATTAAAAAAAAATATTTTTATTTTTTAAAAGTATATTTCTCTACTCTTTCATATATTATTATAGCTATAAATAGATTATAGATTTAATAAATAATATTATTGAATCTCATATATTAATTTAATAATTAAAGATATTCACGTTACAAATATAATTTAAATTTGAGTCGGACTTTTGTAATTCGCTTTCTTCTCACATAAGTTTAGTGCTCTCCAAGATTCTCTTCACAGCGTAATTGACCGACGGTAAATCGCTTCTTTCTCACGAAGTTTCGTGCTCTCTGAGGAGTCTCTTCACTTCCCTATGTATTGACTCATTTCACTCTACCGTCAACCTCTCACAAAATTTCTGTCACTTTGCCGAGAAAATTGATCCCAAGCCAAAAGAACTCCATGGAAAACCACTCCCGAGACAAAGGCAAAGCCATCCAAACTGACAACGAAGACAAGGATGAACTCAAATCAGCCCTCCCCTTCCAACGTCATCTACTACTGGAAGCCAAAACCTTAGACTCTGACCTCGACTTTGCATTCGAACTCCAAATGCAAGAAGCCGTTTCCGCTTCCCTCTCTTTTCACCACCCTTCCTCTTCCCTTGACGTCACCCTTTCCCCTCCTACGGACACGGGTTTCGACTACGTAACCCTCATGGTCCAAGACATTGAGAGGTTCGAAATGGAACGTAAAGACAGGGAAAAAAGCGAGGAAGAGATGAGGAGATTCAGGAACGACCTGAACCGTTCGATTCACGATCAAAGCTTCGCTAGGTACATCATGAATGTCCCTGAACAAGAATGGAACAACTATGGGGATAACTACGAAAAGCCTTACGATGGGAACGTGGTGGAAGCCCAGAATGAGGGTTTTAGAGTTTATGTTAAAGGGTTGGCGAGTGAAGAGAGGATAAGGGAGATGAAAGTTACGGTGGGGGGTGTTGGAGTTGCCATTTGTGATTTCTGGAATAATTTGGTCTTGGAATTGAGCAATAAGTTAGACGGTGCAGAGTTCATGACCGATGAAATGGCTGGAGTCGAGGCTGTGATTCATGGGCTTAAAGCGGCATTGAGTTTGGACTTGAAAAGTGTCACTCTTGTTGTTGATGATTTCTTGGTTTATCAATTTGTAAGTTTACAATATTTTTTTTTTTCAAGTTTTCTATTATGGGTTTTTCTTTTAGGTTTTTTTAGTATCAAGAATTGCATGTTGTTGATATACTACCAATGACTTATGACCATTTGAGTGGTGGGATTTCATTTATGGCTTCTTTTTTGGTCTTTGGTGTTTGTGCGATTGCTTCCATATGTATGCTTCTTTTCTGTAGCTAATGAATTCTTTGTTGGCTTCTTATATAGAAAAGTTAAAGATGGCGGGATGGTTAATTGCATTAATTATAGGCAATAGGACCATATGTGGTAGTCATTTGTCTTGGTTGGCATAGCTTTGATAGATCACTTGTTGCGTTATGGTTCTCGATATGGGATTGTTGTTGAGACAAGGACATTGTTATTTGGAGATGTAAGCCTTAGATAACAAATGAGGAACCCCTTTTTTAGACTTAAAGACACTTACCCAATTGAGTGATCAAATTGGTTTTTGATTCATGCCGAGGCCTGTTTGATTAGGTGCATTTGGCTTACCTTCCCATTCTTTTTTGTTAGGGGATTGGCATGGGACTATAAGGAAATGTTGGCCAACAAGAAAAGTGCACGTTTTATAGCTAAAAAATACGTAATGTCTTCACTTTGTCATGTGCAGTTTTTTGTGCCTTGCGCCTGAGGCAATAGAAGGTTCTAGCGCCCATAATGCTCCTTGAATTTGTCTCTGTTTTTAAAGTTTCTTTTTTTTTTAAAAATTGTTTTATATGTATATGGTTTTGTAGAAGTTCCTGGTTAGAAATCGAAAATTATAATTGCTTTTAGCTTTGTTTGATTCTCCCCTCATTTTCTTCAGTCTTTTCCCTTCTTTTGATGATTGTCTTCATTTACCTCTTACGGATGCTAAGTAATGGTGACTCAGTTTTATGTTCTTGACTAAATTTTATCATTGTCATCCCTGGTTTTCCATAAGGAAAGGAATGTTAATGGAAAGCCAGTAGTGTTTGCTATGTTTTGGGGATTATCCATTGCCATGCATATTTTACTTTTATTTATTATTTTATTAATCTCTACATGGTAATGGTTTATGCTGTGATTTCTGAATATAGCTTACAGGCAGACTGCAACCTGGACAGAGCAAGTTGGGGACAAAAGTCAATGAGGTCGCTCTTCTACAAAAGCGATTTACTTACTTCCTACTATCATTTGTGGCACGTAATGAAATGAAATTTGTGTTTAAGCTAGCAAGAGATGCTTTAGTCTCTCAGATTACTTGGCCTGCAGAAACTAGCAATGGAAAGGGTTTGAAGGAGACTTGCATGATATGTTTTGAAGATATTGATGCTACTCAAATGTTCACTGTCGATGGCTGCTTTCACAGATATTGCTTTTCTTGCATGAAGCAGCATGTAGAAGTCAAATTGCTAAATGCAATGGTGGCTAGTTGTCCTCATGAAGGCTGTAATACTGAGGTCACTATTGATAGCCGTGGAAAATTCTTGGATCCTAAATTAGTTGAGATCATGAGCAACCGCAAGAAGGAAGCTTCTATTGCTGTTTCAGAGAAAGTTTATTGCGCATTTCCAAGGTGTTCTGCTCTAATGTAGAAAAGTGAGGTCTTACAATATACTAGAATTGTAATGCTTGGTGCTGAACAATCTGGGGCCAGAAAATGTGTGAAATGCCGTCGCTTTTTCTGCATCAATTGTAAGGTTCCTTATCACTTTGATATGACCTGCATTAATTACAAAAGATTGAATCCTCCTCTTGCCAGAGAAGATGCTATGTTGAACACTTTTATTACTAAAAAAAAATGCCGTGAATGTATCAAGTGCAAGCATGTGGTTGAACTTGCTGGAGGGTGCTATCACATCACTTGCAGGTACCTTTTTTCTTCTTTTTCAATGGAAGATAAAGTAATGTCGGGGAAGAGAGGGGGGTGGGGGGTTAAAATCTTGGATTAGTGTCACCTTTACTCTTTACTACTCTGCCTGGTGTTATCTGATTGAATGTTAGAAAGGGAGGGAGGGTTTGTTGATGATTATTTACTTTGATCCTTGTTTAGTGCAAGATGATGACAAAATTAAGTATGTACCAATTGTGCAGATGTGGACATGAGTTTTGCTACACATGTGGAGCCGAGTGGCGTAACAAGAAACAAACATCTACCCGTCCAATATGGGATGAGCGTAACATTATACATAATGGACGAAGAAGGTAATGATGTAATGGAATGTGGTAGAAAAGCGAGAAGACAATGAATTCCTTGCTCTCTCTGTTTCTCAAGATGTGTGTGTCTGAATTTGATGACTCTTACTTTCTTGCATAGGTATCGCATACTGTCATAGCCTTTGATGAAAGAGGCTCACATATTTTTAATATACTCCAGTCTCCATTAAGCGAGCAATCATTTTTTATGGTCACATTTCTATTCTGTCACTGTGTCGTAGTGAAACCAAAGATGGAAAGGTGAGTGAGGGATGAGAATAAAATGCATTCAGTTGCTAATCATTCGTTCTCTAAACATGGAAAGCTTAACATCGACTCTAATTCATTGATATGAGCAGTGTTTAGTATTTATATTTGAAATGATAAAAGGTCGTAATCATATTTTGTTGTTTCGAGTTCATGACTTCTAATATTGTGTGTTTTTAAAGCTTTAAAAAAAGATTGTTGAAAAGAGTGGAAAAGAATGAGTAATTATATTAATGTGAATTCATGTTTTATAAATATATGTGTTTTTAAAAATGAATAAAAAGATTAAATTACTTTTAAATAATGAAATTTATTTTAATTATAGAAATATATTTTTATATATTTTTTAATTGAGTTGATGTTCGATTGATTCACATCAAAATAATCAAAATAACATAAATAATAGTATAAATAGTTTTTAATTATTTATAATTAATATATATAATATTTACTCAAGCTAAACTCAATTCTTTTTCACCCCACAGGATGCATATCAAAGCTTGTGATTAATGTGCTCAAAATGTCCCATAGAGATCAATTGATTAAATGGGGTTTGTTTGATTCACTTAAATTGATTCGATTCAAAGAATATATGGAGAATTTGATATGCTTTAATTAAAATTAGGGTTATCATGGTAAATGTAAAAACTTATCTTTGAAGATGTATAATATTAGAAGATTTGATTATATAATTTTAGAGGATTGTGTAAATCCATTAAGAATCAAAATTGTAAATAGATTTTAATCTCGACCATTAATGTAAAGTAAATTGTACCATTGGATCTAAGAGAACTGATAATATTAAATGTCGACGATGAAGAAATATCGCAAAGAAAACGGAAAAAAAAAACACATATTTTACGTGAAAACCCTTTCGGGAAAAAAACTACGGGCAGAGGAGGAGAATATTCACTAATGTCAAAAATCGAATGATTACAAGAGGAGATGACTATGCCTATTTATAGGTTGAAAAACTTTATTCCAATCAACAACTAATAGAAGCAACGTAGTAAGATTGAAACACCTTATTCTAATTAAAATAAAATAAAAGAGATCTAGTTTATTTGGACTTTACTTTTATTTTATTTCACCACTGAATTTTATTTTAACAAGAATTCTAGTCACTCAATTCTAACAGGAACTCAACTATAAATAGAGGTATTACTCCACATTTGTAATCACTCATTTGTAATCATTCATAATAATTGAACACTATTGAAAGCATTTATTCAAACACTTGACGTGCTTTTGCTTTTTGGTGGCTTTTCTGTTCTTTCGTTGCTTCCACTTTATTTTCGATGCCTTAGAGAATTTTTATTGTGAGCTCTTATTTTGTAAGAGTTAAATTGACTTACGCGGATTTGTACCCAAGAAATATGTGAGCCAATGTTTCGAAGGCACTAATCGAGATAATGAAAGGAGTAGATGATCAAATTGAGTCAATTGAGACCCGTGACAAGGTAAAGAAAGCTAGTCAATCGAGGGAAATATGTCAACTTTGGAAAGTCAAATGGTCAATCTTGAGGAATCCACGAGGGATGTGAGGGAGACACTCGAGGTAATCGAGGGACGCATTGCAAAGTTGGACTCCATAGAAAAGCAACTCAGAGAATTTGTGTTGGAGTCTTTCAGTTCCAATGTGGAAGCATTGCGAGGGGTGCTCAATTCCATCGCGGATAAGCTGACATTGAGGGACGATGCTCCTAAGGCCATGGTGATGGCTTTAAAGGAGAAAACTAATACCACTACAAGGGCTTTAAGCACAAGAATTGAGGAGCTCGAGGGGCAGCTCATTGTGTGTCGAGCCGCTATGGGTAAAGGTGCAATACTAAATTGAGAGATATATGTCATTAAACTAGAGAAGTTTCAGTGGGCAAGGTCCACAAAAGAAGTGAAAACTTCTTGTTGGATATAGAGCAATACTTTCATACCATGGACATCAAGGATGATAATGCTAAGGTAAATATTGTTGTTAGATATTTCACTGATTCGTTCTTTTATGGTTAGGCAACAATTGGGACTTTGGATGAATTTCAAAAAGAGTTTAAAGAGCAGCTTTACCTACAATATGTCGAGAATGAGTCTTAGGCTAAATTGTATTGGTTCTCGCAATAAGGCACAATTAAGGAGTATGTGAAGGAGTTTAGTGAACTGATGCTCCAAATCACAAATTTGAATGAGAATGAGACATTATTCTTTTCATGGATGGGTTGAAGTCGCAGGTTAAACAAGATTTCCAACGTCGAGGGGTCCAAGAACTATCCAAAGCCGTGATCGTGGTAGAGTCCTTGATCGAGCTTGTTTCGAGGAAAGACAAGTTTGAGTTTTTCAAGTCCAAGGAGAAGGGCAGTGACGGGGAAAATAAAAGACAAGTTGAGTATAGCGACGATAATAGTGGTAATGAGAAACCACGAAATGGTAAAGGGAAGCCCAACAACTTGAAGGAAAAGAATAGTGAGATATTATGTTTTTTATGTAGCGGTCTACATATGTTAAGGGACTGTTCGAAACGATCCGTATTTTCTGCCATTAAAGGGAATGATGAGCCAGAAAAAACGTCCTTGAAAGCTTGGTTTGATCGTGAGTGGTGTCGAAGTGCTTCTCATGTTGTTATTTGTATAGGATGCAAGACTATCCAGAGCAATCTAAGTTGTCCACGGTCACTAAAAAAGATGAAGCGGAACCAAAGAAGAAGGCTTTAAAGCTTGGATCAATGATACTCAATTCTGCTAAAGCGAAGAGGGATCACAAATTTAAAATGTTGATGTTTGTGAACATCAACATCATAGGCTTAAGGAGTGCTCTTGTTTATACAGGGGCATCAAACTTGTTCATATTGGAGAAAGTCATAGGTAAATTTGGTATCTCGGTTAGCAAATCGATCAAGAAGATCAATACAATAAATCTAAAGGTCCTAACTGTGAAAGTAGCACAAGAAGTGGAACTACAAATTGGCGAGTGGAAAGGTAAGAAAGGTTTCGAGGTAAATCATTTAGATGATTACGACTTCGTGTTTGGTTTAAATTTTCCTAATTGAATTAATGCTCTGTTGGTGCCTTTTGTTTATTGCATATGTATCTTGGATACTTGACAACAACAATATGTTGTGTCACTGAGTCAAGACATGAGAGGTGGAACCAAGGTATTGTCGGTCATCTAACTAGCCAATGATGTTTCGTGTTGTGAGAACATTGACTTGATAGATTGGAGTGCTATGGAGATCCCCTTGGAAATGCTAGAGGAACGGTAAACCGATGTAAAGCCTGTTGAGTTATTAATCGGGTTACCAAGTATGAGAGAGGTGGGTTGTGAATCAGACTTTGGAGGTAAAGTAGTGATGCAAATTGGACAGTTGAAACGAGTAAGTTCAACGAGCGAGGTACATCTAAAACACTTATCTAGTGTTTTTCATTTTGACTTATCATCTTATCATTGGCTTGGCAAGGACACAAGAGGCCTTTCAGAGTTTTGAAGCGACTAAGCCTAGGGACTTACAAATCGGAGTTGGCGGGAATACTCGAGGTTAACCCAATGTTCAATGTGTGCACATCGAAGTCTATTTGTAAGGATCAAGAGGATCCTGATCAAAACAAGTCGCAATGCGGGCAAATAAGAGTGGTGGGCTCTTGCAAACGAGATGTACCAAGGAGCGAAATGGTTCGAGTTAAGCGACGATGAAAGCTAAGGCAAAGGTTCCGAGGGGCGAAACTATTAAATACAAAGACTAGTCGAGAATTGGCTAAGGCATCGAGGTAGTTTGAAGATAAATCAAATTAGTGTCATTTCGAGGACGCAACGAGGCGTTGCAAGAATGTGTAAGGGAGAATATCATGGGCTGTGGATCAAATCTCTTGACTAATGTGCTCAGAATGTCCTATAGAAGTCAATTGATCAAATGGTGTTCATTTGACCCACTTGAACTTGCCTGATTTGCGAAACATGTGGAGAAATCGATCTATAGTCTTGGTGGCCAAGTTAAGTACTCAAGGAAAATTAGGGCGACCATGGTAAATGTGGAAACTTATCTTAGAAGATGTATAATCTTAGAGGATTGTGTAAATCCATTAAGAACCTCAATTTTAGACAGACTTTAATCTCGATCGTCGATGTAAAATAAACTAAATCGTTGGACTTGGCGGAGGTCAACTATAAATAGAGGTATTTCCTCTCATATGTGATCACTCGATTGAAATCATTCATAGTAATTGAATACTATTGAGAGCATTTCCTCGAACACTTGACGTGCTTTTGCTTTCTTATGGGTTTTTTGTTCTCTCATTGCTCTTTTGTCTTTAAGTTACTTTCGCTTTATTTTTAGTGCCTTAGAGAATTTCTATTGTGAATTCTCATTTTGTGAGAGTTAGATTAACTTAGGCGGATTTGAACCCAAAAATTTATCTAAAGCCGCATGGATTACGAGACTAAAGTTTTAGTCCCATGACAAGTACAATAGCATAATCTAAGGTATTCTAATGTCGGAAAAAAAATGCATATCATCTCATATTGAGGTGTATATGCTAAATATCAAGCTTCCTGGTGTAACATAGAGTTGTGTTCCCTTTGTAATGTTGTATAGTTCCTGGTAGAAAGGGATTTAGTTTTGTGTAGAATTAAAAGGAAACATGTAGGGTTGAAATATCAGTATATAATGAGTTCAAAACATATTTACAGCTATAGCTAAAGCTAAGGGGTAGAGGAGAAAAAGAGAGTTAATGTTATCCTTACAGAGTTGCACTTTGATTACCTCATGTCTTAATCTTTGAAATTAGGAAACAGCCCAATGCTAAATCATTCATTGTAGTGATAATCATAATAAAACCATAAATTAAATAGATGCAACAGCTTTGTCCTTGCACACTTAAGCCACTTTTTAATACAAAACTTAGATGTTATTAGTTTTCTGAAGGGTAGTTATTGGTTGCATCATATTTCCATGATCACTGCATTACCATTTCATAGCTCCTTTAATCCACATAATAATTTTGTGATCACTGACGAAGAAATTTGACTGTAAGGGAGCTGTTGTACGGTCTTGAAAAACTGGCAACTGCTGATTTCTTTTCTTAAATGGTGACCTTGTGTGCATGTCTGTTGTCTCTGCAAATTCCATCTAATTTCGATGCATCAAACAGGGTTATCTCTAGCAGTAGTTGATGCATAGCAGCAGGTTGCATTCTATTAAAACATGGGGAATGTAGAATTTTCAGCAAATGAAAATCATGTAGCAAAGTTATCTATATGATACGTCACAAAAATAATAAAATCCGACTGTCAAACTCGTAAAATTTGGAAATAGAAAGTAGCATATGACATCTTGAGTTTCCACAGCAAAAGTAATTCCTAGTCTTCATTTGCAATGCCTGCCTAGGAATGCCTCAAGCTGTCACAACCGGGACAATTGTGCAAACTCTCATGAATGTAAATGTCACAGTCCAGGCAGAAGTACCGTTTGCACTTCGGGCACACAACGGCAGGCCCGGGTTTGTTTCCTGAGACCAAAAACCGGCAAGCATCAAGAAGGACAATTCTCCAATAAAATCAAAGATATAGGGGGGAACAATGACATATTACAAGGTCAAACAAACATAACTGCATAATCCATGATTTAGTTTGGTTAGTTCATGCAGTCTACCTTAAAATGTAACATATGCTATCACACATGCAATTTCAATAGTTGTAGCATTCAATACAATGTCAACACAGATTAGTACTATAAAACCATCGCGTACGCATTCCTTATCACCTCTTACCTGGATCAAGGAGGCTTTGTTGGCACCCGAAACAATTTCTTTGCAGTTTGAGGTTTGGATTGTTTAAATGAGATGAGGGCACCTCGTCAAATGGTGCTATAGGAAAGAGATGATGATATGATCTAGCCAAATGGGGTGAAGACACAAGTGTCAACCCGCAGACACGGCATTCGGTAGGAAGCTCACATACACGGGCTTTGCATCTTGGACAAGTGTAACCTGCACCTACGTTAGCTTCTTTATGACATGAACAAATCGATATAGAACCCTCAGCTGCTCTTTGTGGGAATCCCATCTTGATCAAATTAGCAACTGCAAATTCCGCTATGGCCGGTGGTGGTGGTGCATGTTCCAATATTAGCTCTTTGAAGTGGGACTGCACAAGAAAAACACATAAGAGGATTTTTCATTTTCCATCTTTTACAAGTCGACCGAAAATACATAAAAAGAATCAACAACTCCAGTTCCCCACCTTCCAAAAGCAAAATAAAAAAACAACAAATGCAGAGAAAGAAAACTTTCAAGAACAACGTGCAATATACAACATTTTAGAAGATATAGGGGTAGCTTTTCTAAGACAAGGTCCCTTGGATATAAACATGAGTTTACATTAGTTCAGTTTAATATGGTCAATCAATGCCTACTGTCTCTCTTACCTCATCCAGTGCAACAGAGTATGTTCCTCCTGTTTCCTGGCAAAGATGTTTGCATATAAACATTTCTGCAGCGAGGCCAATAACTGAACATCTTATTTTAGATTTCCTACATTTCTGAATGGTGTCCATTATATCTCCAGGATCACAAGTACTGAGAGCAGAATATAATATGAGAACTTCACGATGACCATATGATGGAATTTGATTCAGATACCCATCTACAAGATCCAACGCATTCTGTAAGGAGGAATCACCTGAACATTCCAACTTCTTCATCAAAGCGTTGATATGAGACTCGGGACTACCACCAATATCTGTTAAGCATTGAGCAACCCCATCTTTTATAGTCACAATACCAACTTGACTAAGAGGATTCTGGTAAAAGAACTCCCGGATGAAAGTCTCAACATGTTTTGCAATGACAGCAATTCGACTTGGTCGAAAATCCATCTCTGAAGCTGCCTAAATACAGTAAAAAACAAAATCAGTTGTTCATGTAAACAATCAAGAAATTTCAACTATTTTTTACTTCTAAATGGTTGGATCAGAATGACCAATTTTCAGTGGACCTTAAAGCCTTGCTTGGTATGGAGGAGGGAAAAGAGTGAAGATGGAAAATTTGATAATCAAACGGCCAAGATTCATAATCACTTTCCTACTTTGTAACTTAACCATTAGATCGACAAATTTTCTATCGTAGCTCTTTCCCATCCTTTGTACCAAATAAAGCTTAAGTGATATAATGAGTTCAACAAAGGGTTCCAGTTCTATGAAAAACCTCAACCATATTTACATAAAGGGGATATGCATCAATTGTATTCTATTAAGATGCAGGAGGAACAATCAAGACAAAATAAAAATAGATTGAGCCTTACCAAATAAGATATTACAGAGATATAAAGCAGATAGTGCATTGGTTTTCAAGTGAAGAACTTTGATAGGAATGTATTGCTTTAAGGAAACCAAACAGGCAAATTGCTTAACATATGCAAGTTGTACTACGATGAGAAACTTCATCAAGAAATACCATAAAAATTCTTCTTGGCTTTTTCTTAATGTGAACAAAGAGGAGCGATCAAGTTATGGGCTACACACATCATAGACTTGTGTGAGGTAACATCAATTAAACCTACAGATACTTACTCATGATTGTGAAACTCAATTACTAGAAGTAACTAAATCAAACCTAGATAAGATTGCTTATCAAACTTGATTGTTCTGCTTCAGAAGTATGTACTCTAGACCAAAATTCGTTGCTCTTTACCCAAATAATAGCATATTTAGTCAACACAAAAGCAAAATCTTAAACTACAGTGAATAAGGGGTGAAAAATGCTACCCGAGAAAGATCGATAACAACATATAGATAACGAATGAGACCCTTTTGAATCCGAGCAGCAGTGGATGAAAGGGAACGAAGGCGCCGGCGATACTGTGAATGATAAAGGGCCTGGTTGTCAATGGGGCGAAGCATCCCCGATTCATCTTCTTGCAAAGATTCCCACGACCTCTCATCAGTGTAAGTTCTCTCCCACGCATCAAGATCCCCATTCACGTCATCTTCATCATCATCCTCTTCCGCTCCACCATTGATCCGTCTTCCCGCTCCATTATTCATTCTTCCTTAAACAAACAATGCAAACGCTTCGTACAACTTGATTAGGTTAGGTTCCACCAATCTGCAGTATCCTAAAAATCACAACATTTTAGCAACAAATCTTAATATAAAAAGGGCGAATTAAACAAACAAATATATTCAACAATCTGAGAACATCAAAATCAAATGTAACATAACGACATAAATAATAAAAACCAATACCCTTCGTGATTAAAATAAATAATGTCTAGATATTCAAAAATGTTATTTGCTAGTTGATACAACAAAAAAAAGGGAAATTTACAATGAGAATGCAAAGCAACTGTTCGAGGAAATGGGTGAACTAAGAAAAAAAGGGTATGCCGATTTTGATTAATAGAATGGGATTTGAGACAACCTATTTGATAGAATAAGTTTAGAATCAAATTAAAGGGAGAAAAAGCCAATAGTTCTATAAGCACAAAAATACTATTAGAAAAAAAAAAAAAAAACCAAAACATTTTAAAAAAATGCTAAATATTAATCTTTCTTTTCTTAAAGAGAGGGAGTAAAGAATCACCTGGATTTTCCAGAAAACTTGAAAATTAGGAGCTAAAGTGAATTAAAACCAGAACAAAGAGTGTCAATGCTTGTTCTTTACTACTTATAACTTACATAACTTGAATTTTTCAGGGTTCCTTTTTCAGAAAAAAGAAGAAAATAGAAGGACTGCTACTGATTGCGCTACCAAAAACGAAAAGACAAACCTATGCCGGTCACGGTGCTCGAACCCACGACCAAAATGTTAAGCTTTAACTAATGAACTAGGGAAATAATTTTTTTTAGGGTTAATTTGGAAATAATTATGGAAAAATGGATGGGGGTGGGGGGAGTTGATATTTTGGTAGGTAAAAGAGTCAGAATGAAACGGGTTTTGACATATTCGATCCGATAATATTAAGGTTAAAAATCAAGATGGAATAAATCAACACCACCTCCATCCAATAAAATTGCTTAAATTTATTGATATATTGACTCTTAAATTTTAAATTTTTTATATATAATTCTTTTTATAAGAATATATAATTTTTTTTAACATCAATCTTTTTTATCATATTTATATTTTTTGATATAATGTTTAGAACTACACATAATTTTTTTAATTTTTAAATAAAAGGATAATACATTTTATCGCACTTAAATCTTACACGAACAATAATATCGATACCAATCAAACTAAAACTCAATTAACAAGAATATATAAAATTTCGTATTTCAAATTAATTTCCTTAATTTTTTAGTACTCTCTCGCCTCATTTAAAATTCTAGAAAACTCTAACAATATATTTAAATCCTAATTTTGATGTTAATAAGCCATCCCACAGCCACACCCCAGCATTGCCGCATTCATGATAATATGTTTACTTTGACGTTTTAATCTTCATAAATTCATTTTTCTCTTGAAATTTTCTGAATATTAAAAGTTAAATCAGGATTTGGAGTTTTCTATAAAATGTTGAAGTTGAAATATAGTTGGATAGGAAATGGAATACAAAGAGGGTCAAAACAGAGATATTATAAAATATTATATATATTTACATTATGTTTGGTTCAGTGTAATGTAATAGTCATTATAATTCAATTCAATGGTCCCACCACAGTTCTTTGTTTGGTTGAATGGAATACCCGTTACTGGTGTATTCCATTACAATCTTATGCAGAAAAAAAAAATTGTTTCTATCATTCCCTCCTCAACGAATCCCAATTCATTGTTTAAAGATAGTGAATTTAATAGAAGTAATATAATTGATGTCAGTATTCATGTCAGTGGAAGAAATTATTAGAAGAGTTAATTATAACAAGTGAAATGGAAGAAAAGTAAAATTCACTGCATTAAAAACAATACCTTTTCATTAAACAAAACTCCATCAGTAAGGTCATCTTTGTTGATAGATTTATGGATGAATGCCTTCAATTATGTCACTATCTCAACAATCTTTAAGGCTGGGAAGTCAACAGTATATATCCTCAACAATCTTTAAGTTTGGAAGGGAATTGGTATTTATTTAACATAAAGCTCTCTTTCTTTTTTTCTCTGTTTCTCCGGTTCAGTGCTATTAGCACTGCTCACAATTATATATCGATGATAAACTTCTTAGAGATGTGTATTTGGATATATACATTGTTAATACATCTAATCTATGATGAAGAGAAAATTTCGATATAACTCTGTTTATGAATATATGTTGATAAGAATGGTATTGGAGGAGCTTATTGATTATGTATGTCAAATGTGGGTTCCTAGAAAGTGCAAGCGAGGTGTTTGAGAAAATGAAAATAATATGTTGATTAGTATGATCAAAGTAATTAGTATACATTGGGGATATGCTAATAATGTTGTTGAGTAACATCATGTAGGGGCTAGTTGAGGATGCCTCAAAAACACGTACTGCTTTAAAGTCTAAGACTGCTTGATTTCCCGTGTCTGTTGCACTATCATCTGTAGAGGAGGTTGCATGGTTTTTGACCCACATGGTCGTGGGTTTGCGAAATAAACTCACGAGATGTAGATATAACAAAACTATTGAAAAAATGGTCAACCATGCTGCTGCTGTTATGTGCATACTGCAGTAACTTATTTTCTATTTTAGTTGCAATGTAAATTTAGTTTGGTTGTTGTTGGTGTTTTAATAGGTTTAGGTGATGATTGAGCTGATAAGTCAGCTTATCCCTCTGTACAAGCAGTGTTTTAATTGTCCCAATGCTGATTAGTGGGGTTAGTTAAGTAAGTAGATCAGTTTTGTGTAAGCAGATTGCTTCTTTGTTGCACGTTTGTGAGCAAGTAAATTATTCTTCGTTTCTTCCTGCTATGTTCAATATCTTGTTCTCTTCTTTTGCTGCTGTCAAAACCCCAACAAAAACTAAAAATATATTCTATAGTTGTAGCTTAGCATCTTCTTTTTAGCTCAAGGTATTATGACCACAACCTTGCTAATTGTTATATCATAGTATGGTTCACAAGAACTTGTATGCCTTAAAAAAAAACCACTAATGAAGGTTCTTGAAAGCTTATAAATGCAGAAAAATGCAAGTCTTACCTTGCTAGTTCTCAAGTGTTAATGTCATGTTCAATGCCCGCCATGATATGTGTACATTAATTTACATGTTGAGCTCCTTTTAGATGGGTTGAAATTAATTTCGGTGCAGCTAATGATATTATATTTGGATGTAGAGTCAGGAAGAGATGCTCATCAATAAAGGAAATGGATTGAACTACCTGTTTTAATTGCTTTCCAGGAATCTCTTACTGTGGTCGCTTTCTATTAATTTATGGTCTAAAACACAATGATCTGTTTCTTCTTTCACTGTACACTTGGAATCTGATTCCAAGTGCCATTGGTTGACTCTTAAAAGGTTAGACATACAACCTCAACAAACAATGTATAAGGTAGACTTATCTTTAACATACATTGATATTTGAACTAGTGCACATATGATTTTAGTAATTCTTTGAGTTTTTTTCTTGCATATATAGAAGTTCTATAAGAACGAAGGAATATAATTTAGTAATCCCTTTCAACCAAGTCTGTTTTGGGCTTAAGCTTTCAATCATAAATAAAATTATGTTTTAAGATTAATTTATAATGTGATTTGAAGATATCTAACTTAATTTTAATTCGTCTTTTTTAAGATAGTTATGTCTGGCGTTTCACAATCAATTGTTTCTTCTCAAAATTCTCGAGGAGTCAAAAGGAAATGAGTTCTTGAAGAAGATGCTAGGTTGGTTGTCTGTATGGTCGACTTGCATAATATTGGAACCTTTAATGCAAATACGGGATTTAAGGCCGATTATTTAAATGAGCTGGAAATAATGATAGAAAAGGTTTTACCTCATGCTATGTTGAAGACTAAACCTAATCTTGAATCGAGGATTAGGACATTGAAAAGGGATTGAGCAACTGTTTACGACATGCTCAGTGGAAGAAACAATAGCAGCTTTGGTTGGGACGAGCATAAGCAGATGGTTGTTGCTGAAGATGCTATGTGGAACTCATATATAAGTGTAAGAATTATTTCCCATATTTTATTATCTTGTTTTGACTAAACTTATATCTAATGTGAATTTTTTATTTTTTCTATAGAGTCATAAAGCAATCAATCAATTCAGACATCGTAGTTTCTCTTATTATGACCAACTTACTTCCATATATGCAAAAGATCGAGCCATTGGGAATGATGTTCAAACAGCTACAGATATTATTGAAGAAATAGATGTTGAGGATGTAGCTACTACAAATAACCTTGAAAAAGAAAACATTTACTATGAATGCGAAGATGATGTTTCCTTGGATGAGATGGATGTCTCGGCTACACAACCGCAAATGTCAAAGCCAAACTAAGATGGTTCCACATCTTCAAAAAAGAAAAAAAAATATGATGGAAGTGAACAAATTTCTACTTCAATTATTGATGCTGCCATATTTTTGGGGGAAAACATACAGACTGTTGGAATTGAATTAAGTAGGAGTATTGCCTCCGAGAAAGTGATTCAAGAAAGTGCTCAAAAATAATATTTGGTCTTATGTAAAGTAGAATGATTAACTGAGGATAAGCGATATTGTGTGTTGAGCAAAATCTTAAACCATCCAACGCAAATGATTGTTTTCTTTAATCTACCTTCTTCTGTGCAATTGGAATGGATGAAAAGATTTCTTTCTAACCATTAAAAATCATGGTTGTGATGGTGATGTTTTGTCGTATATGTAATATTTGGATGGTAAGATGTCATTAATAGAATGTCGCATACTGTTGTAACTTTTTTATGTTATAGATTATGACATATAGATTATGTTTGAATGTAAAATATAATTCTCAAGCTATTTATACTTTTAACATTTAACTTTTTAGTTTAGAAGATAGTTAAATTATTTATTTCGCTAATGATATTTAAACACATTAAATATACATTGCAGCTTAAAATTAATAAAGTAAATTAAATATTATTTTTTTAATATTATATATTATGATTTTTATTAATTCATATTTTAATAATAATTATATTAAAATATTATTAAATTATACACTATTTTATTAAATTGTATTTAATAATAATCATGTTAAAATATGAGTAAATTATTATTTTTTATTAAATTATATTTAATAATAATTTTATTAAAATTTAATAATAATAATTATCTATCTAAAATGATTATGCTAAGAGTACTCTAATCATTTAAGTTTTTTTCTTATGGTATTATAACATCATTCCATTCAACCAAACACAAAAATATTACTACAATTCTATTCCATTAGACTCAACCAGACAATTAAAATATTGATTATAATTTTATTTTATTACAACTCTATTATATTACATATTTATTCCAGTATAGCTAAACTAAATACGGTGTTAGAGTTTGGTGTATGGATTGGGCATCTACAGAGAGGGCAATTTGGTTTCCTCTTAACCCACTCGAAAATGCAATAATCATGGAACATATGGCCGCACCCTCTCATTCCTCTTGCTTCCTCTCCTTTCTCCATACACTGTAGACAAATCCCACAAACATGCCCAAATTCCTCTTCTATTTCCACCCCCTTCGTTCCAGCAAAGGCAGGGTGGATTGTTTCCGACAAGAGTTTGGCGAGTTCAATATTCACCTCCAGCTGGACTTCCATTAACGTCGTCTCCAAGTCTCGATTGGTCTCACGAGCCCTCCACATGGCCACCTCCGTTCGCATGTCGTCGCACCTCATGAACTCCACCCTCCCCGTTCTTGTTGGGTCATTCGAAGTTGAGTATCGTCCCCAGTTGCTTAACCTGTTCAGGGTTTCTGCTTCAAGGCTCGCGATTTGTTTCACCATATCCATGCCGGCGCCGCCCACCCTCTCGATACGTAAACCACGATTGGGATTTCGGAAGAAACAAATTAATAAGAGGAATGAACGAATGATTGAGATAAATCGGAATGGTTTAGAAAGAACATGTATTTATCAGATTTGGCAACCGCGTTGGCTTAAACCGACTTTGCCAAGTTTTTTTTTTCTAAAGGAAAAAGAGGGAATTTTATTGGTTAAGTTCCTATACTTTTATCAAATTCAAGATTTAGTCTTAGTACTTAAAAAAGTTAAATGTCCTATTTTTATAATTTAAAAATTACAGTCCAATCATTTATATTATTATTATTATTTGTTAATATTTGTCAATTTGGCATATTAATTAGGTTACTCTCACATAACATGGTATATGATTAACAAAAAATAAATATATTAAATTAATAAATACCGATGAAAATTGCTAACAAAATAATGATTAGATTAAAATTTTGGCTTAAGGGTGCAAAAAATTTGCAAACTTTTTTAATAAAAGCAATTAAGCCCTCGTTTTTTTTTTCACTCATTTGAGTACTTGAACTTTTAAAATGTATCAAAAAGACCCTCAAACTTAAAAAGAAAAAAACAATTAAGCCTTTGCTTTTCTTAAAAATTATAAAAAATTAAAATCAATAAATATTATAAATATTATTAAATTTTAATAAAAAATTCAAATATTAAAAATTTATTAAAAATTAGAAAAAAAATATAAAAATCATAATATATATAATTGTAAAATCTTATAAAGTCGTAAGAAAATTATACAAAATATAAAGAAATATAAATTTTGTAAAAAAAAATTATAAAAATTATCATACCAAAACAAGCATTTTATAATTTTTATTGATTTTTTTATTTTTTTATCATTTTTCGCCACATGTCATACTGTGTTGCGACATTTGATAACTCTAATTGAAAAAAAAAAAAACTAGTGATCGTTAAATTTTTTTTTGATTTTTATAAATTTTAACGGTTTTTTATAAAAAAAATCCAATTTTTAATAAACTCCAATTTTTTATATTTTTATTAAAATTTAATAAATTTTCTAAAATTTATTATTTATTATTGTTTATAATTTTTTCTAATTTTTAATAAGAACAGGGGCTTAATTGCTTTTTTGAAAAAGATTGAAGGTTTTTTTTGTTGCATTTTGAAAGTTTAAGTACTCAATTGAGTAAAAAAAAAAACTTAATTGCTTTTTTAAAATAAGTTTGAAGGCTTTTTTATGTATTTTAAAAGTTGAAAACCTCAACTGAGTGCAAAAATAAATGGATTTAATTGCTTTTTTTTTTTTTTTAAGTTTGAGAGCTTTTACACCCTTAAACTTAAAATTTTTATATTGAAAAATAAAATGATTGAATTTTTAATTTTTAAAGTACAAAGATTAAAATTACAGTGACTGAAAACTTAGTTTAACCAAATTTATTTTTATGACTGTTAGAAAATGCAGCCGCCCAGCCTTCAAAGTGGCGTGCTAGTCTCATTCAAAAGGATTGGACTTGGAACAAGCAACCTTTTTCACATGCTTCTTTAACTTCAACCTAATAATGAAATAATTTTTAAAAAAAATTGAACCTTCAAGTAATGTATAACATGAAAATTAAAGATTCCATATTTGAGAAATCAAAGTAATGCATCTTAGATAATTGGGTTTAATTGAAATTAATAATTCTATCGTGTACTATATATCTAGAAATTACATATAGAACACAGGTGAACATTTAAAAATAGTATCCAACAAATAATGAATCGTATAATTTAAAATTAATAATAATTGAATTCGTGTATTGGCTTGATGGTTAAGGATGGGTTTGAATCGCGTAAGTCACGTTGTTATTAGGGTTTTGTCCTCCCTTTGTAATTCACCAAAAAATTTATAGCAAAAAATTTTAATATATTGAGACTTGTTTTTGAACACCCTTACATTACAACTCCTTCGTAAACTCCATATTGTGGTTATGAAGGTATTGCATCAAGGGGAAATAGACAAGGGTTAAGTTTGGGACTGCAATCCATGATACTAAAGGCGTCTTGGATTATGTTCACTCAGATGTCTGAGCTCCTTCTAAAACAAGCACTTTGAGAGGAAAATATTATGTAACTTTTGTTGATGATTATTTTTGAAGAGTGTGGGTGCATACAATGAAGACAAAGGATGAAGTGTTAAGAGTTTTCCTTAAGTGGAAAACGATGGAAACTCAAATGGGCAAAAGGGTCAAGCATCTTCGCACAGACAATGGTGGATAGTATAGAAGTGATCCATTTGTAAGCATTTGTGAATATGAGGGCATCATTAGGCACTTCATTGTCAAATCTACACCACAGTAGGATGGGATAACAAAACGCATGAATCGAACGTTGTTGGAGAAAGTTCGATGTATGCTATCCAATGTTGGATTGGGTAGAGAGTTTTAAGCTAAGGTTATAACATATGCATGTAATCTCATTAATCGTCTATAATCTACTAAAATTGAAGGAAAAATACCATTGGAGAATTTGAAAGGAAAGCCTGGTACAAAGTTTGGTTTCGTTGCATACTATCATGTTAAGGAATCAAAGTTGGATCCAAGAGTTAAAAAATTCGTGTTCTTAGGATTGTTTCTAGTATAAAAGGTTTTCACCTATGATATCCACAAACAAAGAAAATTATCTTTAGCATGGATGTTACATTTGATGAATCTACCATGTTTTTAAAAGTGCAAAAGGAGTAGTTAGATGATACTTATAAGTAGGTGGAGTTCGAAGGAGACTCTAGTAGGGAAGATATAGTGGAAGAAGGAGACTCCAATGAAGAGGAGGTTCATACCCAAAAACTTCCATAGCAATGTGAATCAATTGAAACTAATAAGTTAAGAAGAATAATTAAAAAGTCCATTCACTTTGTTGATATGGTAGCTTATGCATTCCCAGTTGAAGCTGATGACATTCCTACCACTTTTTATAAAACAATTTAGAGTTCTAAAGAAGAAAAGTGGAGGATTTCCATGAATGAATAAATTTAGTCTCTTCATAAGAATCGAACTTGGAAGCTAGCTAATCAAAAGGAAAAAAAGACAATTGGGTGCAAGTGGGTGATTGCAAAGAAAGGAGGACTTCCTGGCTACGATGAGGTGCACTGCAAAGCAAGATTGGTGGCAAAAGTTATGCCCAAAAGGAGGGAATTGATTACAATGAGGTATTTTCTCCAGTTGTGAAGCATTCCTCCATTAGAATTTTATTGGCTTTGGTGGCACAATTGAATTTGGACCTAGTTTAGTTGGCTGTAAAAACTACATTTTTACATGAAAACTCGAAAGAAGAAATCTATATGAGTCAACTAGAAGGATTCAAGGCTGTTGGAAAAGAAAATTTAGTGAGTAAACTTGGAAAATCGTTGTATGGTTTAAAATAATCTCCTAGAGACCGGTATAAGCGATTTGACAAGTTTATGATAGAACAGAGGTATACAAGAAGTAAATATGATCAGTGTGTGTATTTTCTCAAGCTTCAAGATGGTTCTCTCATATGTCTTATTTATGTTGATGATATGTTGATAGATTCTAAAAGTCAAGTAGAGATTTAAAGGCTAAAGTTACAGTTGAAAAAGGGGTTTCAGATGAAGGATCTAGGAGAAACAAAAAAATGATTTTGGGCATAGAGATAACTCAAGATAGAAACTTGAAGAGGCTTTGTTTGACTTAAAAACAATATTTGAGAAAATTGCTAAAGCCTTTTGGCATGAATGGGAAATCAAAACTTGTTAGCACTCCTCTTGCTCCACATTTCAAGCTTAATGTCTCTATGTCACCAAAGAATGATGCAGGACGAGAAAACATGTTAATGATACCATATGCAAATGTTTTTGGGAGGTTAATGTATGCTATGCTATGTACAATACCTGACATTTCACAAGTAGTTGGGATCATGAGCAAGTATATGCATGATCCAAGAAAAGAGCATCCGCAAATTGTGAAATGGATTTTGCGATATATCTAAAATACAATAGATATTAGATTGATTTTTTAGCAGGAAGATAATTAGGGTGTGGTTAGATATTGTGATTCAAATTATGTTGGTGATTGGACAAATGATGGTCAACTATTGGTTATGTGTTTACTCCTACAAAGCCACCAGTTAGTTGGAAGTTTACTTTATAGTCAACAGTTGTTTTATCTTCTATAGAAGTGGAGTATATGACAATCACAGAGGCTGTAAAAGAGGCAATTTTGCTTTAAGATTTGCTTGATGAACTGGAAATTAAGCAGAAGTATATCAAAGTACATTGCGATAGTCAAAATGCAATTCATTTAGCAAAGAATCAAGTTTATCGTACAAGGACAAAGCACATTGATGTCTGGTATTATTTTGTGCGAGAAATTCTTGAAGAAGGTGGAGTAAATATCTTGAAAATTTCAACCACTGAGAATCTTGACAATATGATGACTAAGGTTGTGACTATAGTCAAGTTTCAACTATGTTTGGACTTGATCAACATTAAAACTTAAAGGTTGGAATTTGAAGACACTATCAAATGTTGTTTTGTAAGGAGATTAAAGCTGTGGAAATTTCTTAAGGTGAAGATTTGAAATAGCACAATCTCACATCTAAAATATACAAGGTTGTGGAGTGTTTGTAATTCTATAAATAGAGGTCGTTTCTCCACCTTTAAATCCTCCCAAAAAATTGTCATTTTCTTCATAAGACAATTTCCCACTTTTTATTTGTAATTGTCACTTGTATCTTTTGCAGTGAAATATATTTGGTAGTGTTCGAGAATGTAGGTGTAATTTGTCAAAACTCGTTAAATTTTTTATGTTCTTTATTGTTTTATTTCTCTTTCAATATTTTGTAGGGTACAATTGTTGTGATATATTATGCTATTAAATAGCATCTAGTGTGGTTTTCTAGTACAATAATTTACTCTGTTTTACCCTATTCTAACAACATTTACTCACACAAAGAACAACAAATCATCTTCAAAGAAGACATGAAATGTCAGGTCCTCTTTTACAAATCTTAAACGTTGCCCGTAACCTCCTCTCAACTCTATTCAAGATCATCTAAGAAAGCTTTCCCATCACTATAAAAATTTTATATTTCGCTCGACCTTTGAAATCCAATCAAGGCAAGATTTTTGAAGCCATAATAGTTCTTCTTGTGTCAAAATGGCCTAATATTCATCATTAAGATTTGCCTCCAACTTTTGAAGTTAAAACGAGATCATGTAATTTGGTGCTTGTTGAATCCCACATAGCCTTTTCAGAATAGTTTTCTTTTTAACAAAAATATTACCAAACGACTCTTTCCACTTCTTCACTGTCTTAGTAACATCTACAATTGCATTCCTATTTACCCATTACTTCGTAAAAGTTTCTTCAAACTCAATGTTAGTATGCCATGCTGCTTCAAATATAAAAGGTCTAGACTCTTTCGAAGGAACATATTTGCCTATGGTGGTCAACAAGATCGAGTGATGATTTGAATAGAGGCGCCGCAAGGTAAAAACATAAAGTTCTAGGAAAACTCTCAATGTTAGATCATTCATTCAAACCCAGTCTAGTCTCTCTTGCAAAAATAATTCTACCTTGTGACTTGTGAACCCAAGAATATTTGAATCAATTAGAGTCGATATCTAACAAGTTACAAGAACTCCATCTTTCTCTAAACAATATCATTTTGTCGACACAATCACTCGTTCATCCAGAGATGCAAAATCATTGAAATCCTAGTAAAGGGAAATTATGAAATGTTGGATGATGCTATAAGGTTCGGCATGAAGATTGGATGTTGATGATTGATGATTGATAGGACTGTAAATAAACCGAGTTTGAACGAATAAATCTATGTTCATGTTCGTTTGTTTATTTCTGAAGTTGTTCATATTCGGTTCGTATTCGTTAAGAATTTCAAATTTTTTATTCATGTTCGTTTATTTAAAATTATGTGTGTTCATATTCGTTTGCTTAATGTTCACGAACTGTTCATTTAACTTAATCGAACATGTTCACGAACATTAAACGAACATATTCATGAACATATAATTCAACATGTTCACGAACAGTGTTAATAAATAATAAACAAACAAACAATAAATAAATACATACATACATACACACATATATTATTTTAATATTTTTATAAGAAAATATCATTAATAAATAAATGAGTTAATAAACGAACTTGTTCGTGAACATTAACGAACCGAACATACCTCTGTTCGTGTTCGTTCATTTATTAAACGAACATAAAAATTTGGGTTTTTATATAAATGACCCAAAAAAATTATTTACATAAATGACCAAAGTTGAAAAATATTCACCTAAATGACCTAAAATGAATAGTATAAATTGAAAAAGGACACTACATGGTCGACACCCCCTAGATTTTCACCTCAATCATTGGTTGACTTTTGAAAAATGCATAAAAATTAATTTTTTGGATCCCTGACACCTGATGGTCGACACCCTTGCATTTTTTTAATTTAGTAATATATTGGTATACGAAAATACCATATTTAAAAAAAAAAAATTAGGTCCCTGACACCCAATAGACGACACTACCTTTTTAACATTCAAAAAAAAAATTTGAGTGTCTGGCAAGCAATTACCGACACCCAAAAAATACGAATAATTTTTTTGGGTGTTTGTCACTCAATAGCCAACACCATTTTTCTCAGATTTAAAAATATTTTTTTGGCATTTGTCATCAAATGGCCTACACCACATTTCTCATATTTAAAATTATTTTTTGGGTGTTTGGCATCCAATGACCGACACCACCTTTCGTGTACTAATATTATCAATTATTAGTAATTTCTTGTGTTAGTAAATTTAATTTGTTACGTATTAATATTCAATAATGTTTGTATTTTCGTGTATTAATATATATATATATATATTCGAATTATATAAATATTTTGTTGTAAAATGTGGACAAATAATTATTATCGAAAAATTAAAAATATATTGAAAAAATAATAATTACAAATTAAAGTTAAAAATAAAAATTCTGGATACGTTTTCGATGCTGACGTGTAACGGTTCGGATTCCTCTGAGGTCGGCGAAGCCGTGCACTTTCATGAGGTGTTACATAATTGCTTGATCCAGCCTCCAATGTCCCAACACACAAAAAAAATATTTTTAAATCTAAAAATATGGTGTCAACCATTGGGTGTCAAATACCTAAAAAATTATTTTTTATTCGAATTTTGTGGGTGTTGACCATTGCTTGTCAAACACTTAAAAAAATATTTTTAAATCTAGAAAAAATGGTGTCGATCATTGGGTGCCAGACACCTCAAAAAAAAATTTATTCGTATTTTTTGGGTGTCGATCATTACTTGCCAAACACTCAAAAAATATTTCTAAATCTGGAAAATGTGATGTAGGCTTTTAGATGGCAAACATCTAAATTTTTTTATTCTTATATTTTTGGGAGTCGACCATTGCTTGTCAAACACCCAAAAAATATTTTTTTAATGTTAAAAATGTGATGTCGATCATTAAGTGTCAGGTTAGGGAGCCAAATTTTTTTTTTTAAAATATGATATTTTCGTATACTTGTATAATATCGAGTTAAAAAATACAAGAGTGTCGACTATTGGGTGTCAGGGACCCAAAAAATATTTTTTTATGCCTTTTTCAAAAGTCAACTAATGATTGAGGTGAAAATCTAGAGGATGTCTATCATGGAGTGTCTTTTTTCAATTTATACTATTTATTTTAAGTCATTTAAATGAATATTTTTCAACTTGAGTCATTTATATAAATAAAAAAAAATTTGGGTAATTTATATAAAAAACCTTAAAAATTTTGTTCATATTCATTTATTTAACTTAATAAGCAAATATACACGAACGTTATATGAAAAATTCACGAACAGTTTATTAAATGTTCTGTTCATTTACACCTCTAATTATGAATGATTTTAACTACCTATTGAATGTCTCTATGTGTGTTTATGAAGTTTCATAACCTCTTTTTGTACTGATTTTGTCTATAAATGAAATTCTTTTTTTTTTCTAAATAAAGTTATGGACATAGGAGCCTTTCTGTTCTTATGGAATACATCAAATTTCAAAGCTATAAAAGCACCAAATAATTGCTATTTCATAAAACCCTCGCGTATCTCCAAAATTTAATGCACCTATTGCAAAAAGATAATACAACTCTTTATTATTTTTTTTTTTTTTCTATTATTCTTCACTTATTTTATTTTATTTTGTGTACTTTAAATTATTAAAATATGAACTAATTTTTTAACCTAAATTTTCACAAAATCACATTTTTACCCTAAATTTTCACAAAATAACATTTTACCCCTAAAACTTTCCAAAATTACATTTTAATCCTAAACTATTTGAAACTTTATTTTCGACCCCGATTTTTCCTTTCTTCAACTTTCGTATATAAATTTTTTCACTTCTTTTATTGATTTTGTGTTTTCCCATTTATTTTGATTCATAATTCGTATTTTATTTTTCTCATATTTATTTTTGCATATTTGTTCATTCTTCATGTTGTTTAACTTTATCATCAATTGCATAGCTCGTATTTTAATTTGCATGTTCATTTTTATCTCTGTTTTTTAATTAAAGTCATTTTTGGTTTTTCTTTGAAATATTTAAAATCGAGGTAATATTATTTTATTTCGAGTTTTGAAAATTCATGCCTTAACTTATTAAGCGCGATTTTTCTTCAAATTGGGATAATCGAATACCCTTAATCGAGGCAATATTCCTTTACTTCGAGTTTTGGAAATTTGTGCCTTAACTTACTAGGCGCGACTTTTCTTCAAACAGGGATAATCGAATACCCTTTTTCAAGGTTTAAAAATTTACAACAAAGGAAGGCTCGTTATTTTTGGATCTCAAAACGTTATGTCCTAACTCACTGGACGTGACTTTCTTTCTCGATTCCTCGAAATAGCAAGATTTCCAAACCAAAAAAAAAACGATTTCTTTCTCAAACATGACTTATGCATTTAAGGATCGTACTTTACAACTTTATTCGAGTTTTCAAAATTTTACAAATAAGATCCTAAAATAATCAACGTGGTACCAATTTTGGGCGTGTAAGAGTGCTAATCCTTCCTCTCACGTAACCGACTCCCGAACCATTTTCTAGATTTCGAAGACCAAAATGTTTTCCAAATGGATTTTAAATGTTTTATGTTGATCCAATCGCACCGAATGAAAGATTGGTGGCGATTCCCATTTTTTTTAATTTTCGATATTTTTAAAATATTGTTCGAGGCTTGTTTGTTTTCCCAAAAATAAACGTTTCGACAAAGGTATTTTAATATTTTATTTTATCAAAACAATAAAAATATGTATATGGTGAGATTTAAACCCTCACCAAGTAGATTAAAATTATCTTTTATTTATCACTCAATCAAACCTTCATTTTATTATTCATACTTTATTACTTTTATCAATTATATATTTATATTAAGTGTTTTAGTAAGTTTATGTCACTCTCAACTTGTAACGACCCAAATTTGGAGTCATCGAAAAAGTGTATTTCAAGATTCTGTATTTGTAAACCGGAGCCGTAAATATTTAATAAAAATATTTACGGAAATAAATCGTTAAATAATGGATATTTAAATAAGTTATTTAAATGTGTAGTGTTTTAATTAGGTGTGAGGACTAAATTGCATATGAGGTAAAAGTGGAATTTATAAAAGGATTTTTAATTGAATCAAAGGAGGAAGGACCAAAGGAGCAAATTATCCACCCACACTCTTAGTGTCGTTAGGTGGCCATTTGTGGCTGAAAATTTTGTTTAAAATTTTAGTTAAAAATTAATTGAAGAATAATAATGGGAAAGTATGGCTATAATAGAGTAGTGGGTGAAATCAAAGAAAGATATTTTCTTTCTTTGTTCAGCCATTTTCGAAACAGAGGAAGGGAGAAGCGAAGTTGGGTGTTTTGGTTCAAGCTTTAATTGGTAAGCTTAATAAAGTTTTTTTCTTATAATTTTTATGTTTTTGGAATCTCGATACCTCACTCTTTACGACCCATATCATATTTTTCATTATTGTTAAGAATATTAAATTCTACTATTGTTGGGTAGATAGAGTTTTAATAATTAATTGGTGTATTTTGGAGCTAGAAGTGAAATAAAAATAAATGGTGGGATAAATCGCTAACTTTAATAGTATAAGGGTCAAATTTGAAAGTTTGGTAAATTGATGTAAAAATGAGAAAATAGAGAGTTAAATTTAATAAAATAATATGAATGTGTTTTAATAAAATATATTAATGTGTTTTAATAAAATATATTATGTATTTAATTCCGTAGTTAAACATCAACTTGGATTCGTCAAAAGGAAAGGGCAAGGATAAGGTAGTTGATGAGTAGCTCGGAATTTTCGGTTGGTGTTTCTATAACTTTAACTAGTATATTAAATTGTCAAATTATTCTTAATTGCTCAAAGTAAGAATTAAAGCGTGAAAATAAGGTATGAGATTCTCTACTCAATTGGATTGCTTTGAATAAATTAATGGTATGAGAATTTAATTGTATATTTTCCATGTATAAATATATGATGAGAAAATTGTGTTATTGATAAATTTATACTTATTATTAGATTGCATTTTAAATGCATTTTTATTGTGAATAAAATTAAATATGGAAATGTGGTTTGATATTAAATGGATTACACTATTAACTGTTCGGGTCGAGTCGAATATAGATGGCATGTCATAGGATAGAAAGAGTTCAGGGATTACTTCGACCACGAGTCGATAAGGCATAGGGTGCTAAATTACTTCGGTTTATCCGATGAGACATTGGGTGTCAACTTTATTATAGCGCAAGACGCGATTTATTACTTCGAATTTATCCGATGAGGCACTGGATGCCAAACCGATGTGTTGGTTGGATCTATATATACGTCAGAATCCAAATCGTATTAATAGGGAACTATAAATAATTATTATTATGATCACTTGGAATGAAAATGTTATGAATGTTGTGTTGGAAATCAAAGAAATGGGCATTGGTTATGCATGATGATATTATGCAAAATGGACATGGAAAATGTATTGAGAAAATTAAGGAATGGTATATAAATATGTGTAATGATATTATGTATAATTGAATAGAAATGAGAATATGAAATGAATTGTGCATTGATGCTCAAAGAAATGGTATTTGTTTATGTATTAAAATAAAATGCACAATGGATTGAGAATTAAAAGATAAATATGATCAATGATATATATTTTTTTTTATATATTATATATATATATAATGTGTGGATAATATAATGATTCATATATAAAATGACAAAATATGGTATTTGACTTAATATGAGTTAATATTAGATTGTAATTTATACAATACATATATTGTTTAATGTTTAGTTATGAAAATATTACTGAGTAATTCTCATGCGTGCGATTTGTTTCTTGCCACAGGTTAGGTACTTTTGTTAGAATTGCGATTCAGAATCCAAAGACAATCCCACACTCCTACGTTAGTGAGTTATGTTTTATTTTGAGTTGGCATGTACCTAGGATAAATCGTGTTTTGAGGATGCCATGTATTTATTGGTTGTAGTGTTTTGAACATCCCTAATATTAATTGGCAACTTGTTGTATAATGTTTTGATGATGTTAGTCTAGGTTGATATGTGTATGTCATGAAATTAGTAACTTGTTTCAGTAGTCTTACTCTTGTACCGGTAGAACTCTGATGGTTAATTGTGGTTTCAGTATAACCCATCAGAGTATCGGTTAAAATATAAGGGTAAAATGTAATTAGCTACTGACTTGTGTTGTGTCGGTAGAAGTTTAGTTTGTATCGGTAGTTCTACAGTAGTACTAGTAGTGTAATTATTAGGTTCGGTAGAAGTTCCAAATTAAAAACCACTTTGCTCTCTAAAACTCATTGTACCGGTAGATGGGTAGGATGTATCGGTAGAAGTTTCCCATCTACCGGTAGGATTCTGCAGTTATTTCCAAGTCTTTACCGACTTGAGTTCTACCGATACCTACTCCCTTAAGTATCGATAGAAGTTCAACTGTTTTTTTTAAATAAAGAAATTTGAAATAATTCAAATTGTTTTCAAAGATCAATATATCCGATATTTTAACTAATAATAATAATAATAAAAATGTTGATAATAAGATGATAGAAGGTTTTAATTTGTTTCTTATTAGATTGAATTAATCGTGACATCTAATTGTTTGGATTCGGCGAACGGACCGGGTAAGGGTTGTTACACAACTAGATCACTAATTTGATTAGAAAATTACAAAAAACGATCTTTCGGATTTAAAATAAGTTATAATGTTTGTTTGAGGGTTTTGTAATTAACCCGTGCCAATTAGATTACTAAAATTTTAAATTTACCACTCAACCAAAGTTTTATTTTGTTATTTTTATATGTTTTCATTTTAATATGCACAATTTATTACCTTCATTTTGATGACAGTGTCATAATAAATAATTATATTGCATTTAATATTTTTAATTTGTTGTATTTATGTATTTAAATTTCATTTTATTCATAATCTAATCTAATTTTTAATTTTAATATCATATATATTTCATGTATTTTTTATGCTTAATTAATTTTAAACCACACGTTTCATTGTTTATTTTATGCTATTTTTAAGCACGCATATATGTTCTAAATCTATGGTTTTCTCATGCATATGTGTGCGATAAGATTTTTAATTTTTTTAAGAATTATGATTTTTTTAATAATAAGAAATTATGATATTACTTTAAAGGAATTTAAGAAATGTGGAGGTAAGATGTTTGAGTCATGGTTAAAAGAGGGGAGATGATGAAGAAGAAAATGCCAAAAAAAAAATTCAAAATATAATATTAAATTATATTTTATTTTATTTAATTAAAATGTCAGGACACCATTATTGGCTAATTTTTTTAAAAAACTAGATTACCATTTTGTTTAATGGAATCATAATTTAAGCATCGTTTTTAAGTAAATAAAAGTTTAAGGGAGTAATTTCCATAAGGACATCCGAAAAATTAAAGTTTTTAGACATCAATAAAATTTTGCCACATCATCAAATTTTAAAGATATTAAATTATTATTATACACTCATCCATAGAGAAATTATTTTATAGACAAATACCATAACATTATTCATGATCGTTTTTCAATTATTTAATTACATTTTAATAATTTTCTCACGTCATTAACACATAATTTTTATAATTTTTTGTCTAAACCCAAAACTCAAAACCATGAATATAAAATCTCGAACCGTAAACCCAAAATATAAAACCTTAAACCCAAATCATTAAACTTTAAACCCAAATCTTAAACTCGTACCTCATAACCAAAAACCCTTGAACCTTAAGCTTAAACCTTAATCCTCAAAGCTATAAATCCTGAACTTAAACCTTGAACACCAAATTCAAAATTCAAATTCAGATCCTAAACCTTAAATCTCGAGCACAAATATTAAACTTTGGGGTTTGGGGTTTGAGATTTAAAGTTTTGGGTTTTAAGTTGAAGGTAAAAAATATATATTTATTTATAATTTAAAAAATTAATTATTTTCAATAATTTAATTAAAATTAAATTAAGTTGGAGAAAATATTAAGTATAGATGAGTGTATGATAATACTTTGTTATTTTTAAAATTTAATGATGTGACACTATTTTATTTGTGCTTAAAAATTATACGTTTTAGGATGATCCTAATATAATTTATTCTCAAAGTTTAAATACCTAAATAAGAGAAAATACTATATTTTGGTAACAACTTTTGAAAGTAAAAATAAATATCTATAAGGTTGAGTTTTAACTTGATTAGTATGAATATTATTTCCAATGTAGGAAGATCTAGATTCGAGTGTAATAAAACGTATTATATTCCTATTTATGAGTTAAAGAGAAACATTCCCAAAAATAATATATGTGAACAAAAAATAAAATTATTCAAAAATAAATAAATATTTATAATCATAATTAAATTATGCACTCTTGATTATTTTTATTTAGCTCTCGAAATTTATAAAAAAAATAAATTTAACTATTAATTTAATTTTTTATTTTTTAAAATTCAAAATTTTATATTTTTTATCAAATTATTATAAAAATATAATTTTTGTAAAATACAATAAAAAATATATAAATGCCATATTAAAAAAAAAAAGAGAGACTCATATGCTAAATAATAGATTAAGCCAAGATTAAACTAACTGAAAGGATAAACTTCGTCTCGTCCTACTCAGATAATAGTAGCAATGAATCTGGCAACCTCCTCCCACATTCACCACGTGTCCCTTCCAAAATTAATATAAAGTCCTGCAGTGCACGCTACACACTCCCAATATATTCAAATTCTCGTCTTTCATCTGCTTCTCCATCTATTTCTTCTTAATTGTTTCCCTGTATTTTAAATTTTAAATTTTAAAATTTCAATTTTCAATTATAATCGGGGAAAAAACACCAAAAAATCAAATAAAAATGCAGAGGATAATTGCGGCAAGTTCTTTTTGCAGCAAAATTTTGAGAAAAGAAAGACAACGAGCTTTTTTCTCTTCAACTTCCTTACTCTTTGATGAAACTCAAATACAGGTTTTTTTTTTTTAATTTAAAAAAATGTAATCTTTTACGTTTTACAGATTCTGGGTTTCATTATATTTTCCCAGTTCCTTTGATTTCTTTTTTTTTTCTTGGTTAATGATGCCAGTTCAAAGAAAGTGTTAGGCAATTTGCACAAGAAAATATCTCGCCTCATGCTTCCAAAATCGACCAATCTAATTCTTTTCCCAAGGTTCGAATTAAGTTAATCTTTTTATTTGTATAACATTTTTTTGGTTTGATTCTCATTTTTTATTCATTTCTTTGAATACTGTTTGCTTCTTCACTCATTCATTTATCCAGGAGGTTAATTTATGGAAGCTCATGGGGGATTTTAATCTTCATGGGATAACTGCCCCAGGTAAATATACCCATTTTCTCCCTTTTACTCTAAATGTGAAATTCAAATGGATTCCATACAATTTTTAGCTTAAAACATCCCATTTGTTTTATATGTACATCATCAATGAAGAAGACTTGATTTTTTCCTTGAACTTGTATTTTTTATTCTCTTGAAGAGGAATATGGAGGACTTGGTCTTGGTTACTTGTATCACTGCATAGCAATGGAAGAAATAAGCCGTGCTTCAGGATCGGTTGGTCTTTCCTATGGTGCTCATTCTAATCTGTGCATCAATCAGTTGGTAAACCAGATTATTACCTTTGTTATTCTATTTTCAATCTGCATCTTCTAACAGGTTTTAAGGTGATATTTTTTATGGTTTCTTAGGTGAGGAATGGAAACCCTGCCCAGAAAGAGAAATACTTACCAAAGGTTTTATTTCGAATCCAATGCCCAACTTTCATTAATTTTGAATATATTGCCTTATTGGCATTGAAATGATATATAAAAAACTCAGTTTTTTCTATGTGTGTGCTATAATCAACATAACCTGGGATATTTTTATGTTGCTGTATTGTCAAGCTCAAGTTTTGTAGATTCAGGATCTCTTCTTAATGCATTATCACTTGCTTGCTGTTAGTTGTTTTTCCCCTTAACAACATTCTTACATTTAATAGAACATGACAATATCACCATCCCTTACTCTCCTGCTTCACGCTAATATTATGTGTACCATTGTTATCTTCTCTCTTTGTTGTGAGCAAGGTCCTCTGCCAACTTATTTCATTCTTTCTTTTGGAGTCTATCTCCTTTACGATATATCTACTATCTCTCTTTTTGTAGCTCATCAGTGGAGAGCATGTAGGAGCCCTTGCTATGAGTGAACCCAATGGTAACCTGGACAAACTTTTTTCTTAGCTTATATCTTAGATTTATTAACATTTCTCAGGCTGCACAAATTCTAATAATTTCATCTGTCAATTTTTTTTTTTTTTTTTTGCAATCTTGCAGCTGGCTCTGATGTTGTTAGCATGAAGTGCAAAGCAGATCGGGTTGATAGGGGTTATCTTCTAAATGGGAACAAGATGTGGTGCACTAATGGTCCCGTTGCTCAAACATTGGTATTTCTATTAAGATTGATGTGCAAGGAAGTATAAAATTTACTGTCTATAAATAGCGCTCAGCCTTATAAGTATACCAAACTGACCTGAATATCTACATGAAGCACACATTCTGGATGCATGGTCACTTCCTATTAGTCTGAGTGGAATTTGATACTTAATAATCATTAATTTTGTTAGTTGCTAGACATGCTAGTGAATGATATGTTTGTGGTGATAAGTTTTTCTTCTTCAGCAATCCATTTATCTAGTGTTTTCAATTTAGTACCCTGTGCTATTTAGAGATGCCATACCTTGATAACTAAACCTTACATTCCTGTTGAATGTGAGATTCAGCTTTTTCCTGTGATCCAATAGGCAGGAGACTGTTGTTTGCATTTCTTCCAACCAATAAATATAGTAGTGTAAACAGCATTTCTTTCCATTATGATTAGGACAAGGTTTTATGGAATAATGCTTTTACTCAAAATGTAATTGTACTTATATGTGGTTTCCAGTGTAGCAAGTTCTTTATGCTTATTTTAAGCTGCATGCAGTAGCATTCAGCAGATAAACTATTTGCTTGAATAGAAAACAATTTTAAACGGTCCTTAGGTGGTAAATTTTCCTTGCCAGAGTGTCTGGTTGTAAGAAGCCATGCTTAATATGGATAAAGTTATCCTCTTTTCTTCAATGTACAACTTTTATTCGGCTAGAATTTCTTGTTTTATACTTATTCATCAAATCTTTTAGGTTGTTTATGCAAAGACAGATGTCACAACTGGCTCAAAAGGAATCACAGCATTTATTGTTGAGAAGGGAATGCCTGGGTACGTGCATCACAGCTATCTACTGTGCATTTTGTTTATCTATAAAGGACATTGGGTGATAGTCCAAATATGAACTCATTTCTTTTGGTCTTGTATGGTAGAACATAAACAATTCTGACCATAATAACATTTATTAGCCAAGCCACTATACTCCTTGGGTGCCTGAAATGACTGCAACTTATTAATATTTTTTCATATAAATATTTATTGGCCATAGACCGTAAAGACCTATGTCACCCTTTTCTAAATGGCTGATAGCTTGCTGATGTTAATGACTTTTAAATATATAAAATCTCTGAGTCCCCCCCCCCCCCAAATTCTTTTAGATACACCTTTCCTTAAGTATCTTGTTTCAAGGTAAAATAAAGCCCATATGTAGGACCCACAATTTGGTAACAAAATGATATAATAGATTTATTCATCACTCTCTTGATTTTTTGTCACCATGCAGATACACCACTGCTCAGAAATTGGACAAACTTGGGATGCGAGGAAGTGATACGTATGTGTCTGTACTGCTATAAATGAAGTCATATATTTTGAAGTCCATTTTTTTTTTTTTGGTGAATATCTTTTAAGTCCATTTTTGCTCCTCTCTTTCATACTAATAATGGTGTGATGGTCTGGGCAGATGTGAGCTTGTCTTTGAGAATTGCTTTATTCCAGAAGAAAATGTTCTTGGCAAAGAAGGAAAAGGTCTTGCATCTCTGAAAGCTTTTCCCCCTTCTTTAGGGCATAGGAACAATATATTGATCAATAGCAGATATGTCATGGTGGTATCAGTCTGCTGCCTAGTCAGATGACCTCATGGACTTCATATATGATCGAAGAAACCCTATTTTAGAAGTAAATAATATCAAAAGAAACTGTAAGAGGAGTCTTAGTTTGTATTCTTGATTATGCCAGTACCATGTAAAGTTGGTGCTCAGGTTTGTGCTTCAGTTGTGAGTTAATATTATGTTTTCTTGTGTTATATTCTAATAGAGGGTTTTTGCTTGTTTCAGGAGTTTATGTATTGATGTCAGGACTAGATTTGGAGAGACTTGTTTTGTCCGCTGGGCCCATTGGTATAATGCAGGCATGTCTTGATGTTGTTCTTCCTTACATACGAGAGAGGTCACAGTTTGGCCGTCCTATCGGGGAATTTCAGTTTATTCAGGTTGGTAATAATTGTTAACAGAAGCTATCCTGATGATGTTCTGTGGATGCTTGTCTTAGAATTTTAGATTTACATTCTTGCTCACTGCAATTATAGGGGAAAGTTGCCGACATGTATACTTCTCTACAATCATCAAGGTATAGTTTTGTGATAAAAGTTTCAAGTCTTTCTAAATTTAATTTACATATGGCAGAAGTTGACAGCTTTCATTTTTCAGGTCCTATGTCTATTCTGTTGCAAGGGACTGCGACAATGGGAGAGTTGTCCCTAAGGTTCCTCTTATTTTCCCCTTCTCTTATTCCTGAAATTTTTTATGATATTTTTCTAAAAACGGTTGTATGTATTCCTGTATGAAACTTGATACATTTTCCAACCTGGTCATTATCATCATCAGGTGCAAATATTTCAAGTTCCAGATATATACTATTATTATCAGATTGTTTCTGAAGAAATGAAGTCATTTATTTTTGGTTGGGAAAAAAAGGGGTGCATGCCATGGATTTCTTGGTCTTTCAAACAGTCACAGATACTATGAATTCTTGATGATTTTACGTGGCCAGTGTTATTCTCCATGCTCACATGAACATGAACATATACCATTAACAGCTGCTCTAACTTCAGATGACATTCTCTATATGTTGTGAGGATAACGGTTTTTGCCATTTATTTGATTCGGTTATTTAACTAGGCATGTAGATCAAGTGAACTTAAATCAAATAAATGTGTGTTCTTGTATAGCAGTATAGCACGCCTCAACTCAGGCATGCAATAACTTTTGTGGATGCAAAATTTCAGGACTGTGCTGGAGTTATACTTTGTGCTGCTGAACGAGCCACTCAAGTTGCTTTGCAGGTGAAAGATTTACTTGTTTTTATTCACAATTTTCTTTGTATTACGTTCATGAAAACAGTGCTGCAGTTAATATGTGAAGTCATGGTATTATGATCTGCAGACTTGTCATACAAATTATAGCATTAAGATGGTCAATCCAGGGTATCTACTAAAAGCTAACAATAGTGTCATGCTTAAAATGACAAAATAATAGCTATTCCAAAATGGTATATATATACATGTGAACTTTACAAAGATGGCAGAATACAGGATAGAAAAAAATAGGCTTGAGCAGAATTTTCTTCTACTTCGGGTAGAGTGGTGGCAGATGAAAGGTAGTTAAAATCCAAGAGGGCTATGCTCTGTGACTGATCTTTCTGCTAGCATCTTGCTGTCATGTTCCTATTCAGCATTGCATTGAAGCTGATCATAGCTAAAAAGCTGTTAGAGTTTGATGATGAGTGAACTAATCAATTGGTATTTTGTTAATCCAGCATAGGCCGCCTTGTTCTAACCAGTGTCTATCCATGTTTGAGTCACATTCATACATGGAGATCATACGGTATATTCTGTAATTTGTGATCCAAATCATGGTATTGACGATTATCAAAATCGTTGGTGTTTGCAGGCTATACAATGTTTAGGTGGTAACGGATATGTAAACGAGTACACAACCGGCCGTCTGCTTCGAGATGCGAAGCTGTATGAAATCGGAGCAGGAACAAGTGAGATAAGAAGAATGGTGATTGGTCGTGAGCTTTTTAAGCAAGAGTAAGAGAGTGAAAGGTGCTGTTGACAATACCAAAGACCTGCATGTTTGTACTCTGTAACTCTGTACAATAAAATAACAGTTCGTAGAAATAATCAAATCTGAGTTTCATTGATTGAGGTAATAAGTTTGCAACAAGAGTGGCAGCAATTTTAAGTACTGAAATTGAAAGATTAAAGAGTTTTTGAATTATAGGTTCAATAATCGGAATGTGGGATATCAGGTTATATTATATTGTTTGTATATAATCACTTTCAATGTGAGATAATATAAGTAATCAAAATGAAAGGTAATGATCATGATTTTGGTTGCCTGCATCACCATTGAGCGAGGATTAAGAGGCTGTTAGCTAATTCATCTATCTCCACTTGATTTATCCTAATCGAGTTGATTATTGACCTGGGAACTAAAATTCCCGAGCAATTAAAGAACTAATTTAACCCAACTACTGAGCTATATTCTTATGTCAACACTACAGACCGAATTGATTAAGAACTACCCAAAGGTAATCACGTATATTTAGTACGAATCACAAACTGACTTATCTAATTATGGTCAAGAGTTATTCATTCCATACGTAAAACGAGAAGTCCTCTCTCGATTTCTTTCGATTTTATCGAACTAATAGTTTGTCATACTATTACCAAAGAAGAATAAAAATAGATACTCTGAACTCTGTCAACAATAAAAATATATGGAAATAGATAACATGAAATCCATTGTAACCCTAGTAAAAAGATGTAGTCCATGGAGAATTTAGAAAATATCTTAAAATTAAAACAAAAATTAGACCTAATAAAAGGAAACGAGAAGAAAAAACTACGGAGAAACTCTGTCTTGTCGTTGAAATCTGTTAATTCTTGATATGTGAAAGCTTGGACGACTCCCCCTCTTTTTGGTTTCTTTTCTTTCTTTCCATAACTCTTAAAAATCATAACTTCTTAAAAAAAACTATCGGGTATATGCGTCGGTGGAGCGCAAAGTTGTTTGTTTGCTTTTACTGGGGTGGAAACATTTTCCATTGGAACGAAAATTTGATTATGTCAAGTCATTTTTTCTCATACTTTATCAAACCTACATTGGATAAAAACACATTAACAATTAATCCGACTTAACACTATAAATATATAATTAACTTAAAACATCATTGAAATAAAAGTCCTAAAATCTAACAAAATTAAATTAAAAAATAAACCAAAAATCTTAAAACCCTACTAAAATAAGCAACAACTTACTCTAAAATATTAAATTTATCAAGCTCTACGTGTTACCACCATATTTTATTCTACTTTTTTATGGTTTCATATTTTTTTCTATCTGGTAGATTGCTTAAGATATTTTTTTAATGATTTTATTATAGGTTTTGATTTTATTTTTTTTTATATAATATTTAAAATTATTCGTAATTCCTCTCCAATATCTTCTTGCATTGATAATAATACTAATATCAATCAAATTAAAACTCAATCGACAGATTACTTAAGATTTACTTTCAAAGCAAGTAGAAAAATTCGTTAATTTAGTATCTATGCCATGCCTTTGCAACTTAAAGAGTTTTTTTTTTTTTTTTTTGAATATTATTATTATTATTATTATTTTCGATCGATCCATCAAATCTTACCAACGATGAGGCCATGTAGACAACCAACAATGGATAATTAACTTCATTTTAATTTTTTTAAACATTCTTTTGCATTTCTAGTTTTTTAAATCTTAATATTTTATTTAAAAATTGAAAAACTTGTAAATTTTTAAAACGTAAAAAAAAAAGGTTTTTTATTTTTATTTTTATTTTTATTTTAGAAGAGCTTTTTCTTTTTTGGAGTTACAATTTTTTAAATACAATTTTTTAAATTTTTTAATATAATATTTAAAATTATTTATGACTTTTTTCCACCCTTGAATAAATAAAATTTAATATTTTTTTTTTATACTTTCTTTGGGACTAAAAGAAACCGTTCTCAAGATTCAAGGCACCCATAAACTTGACGTTAAAGCGAGTCATTTCAACATATTTATCTGCCATTGAAATGACACCATTCCTGAATATGCATGTATCGAACTTTGGTGCCTTTGCAAAACACCAAAACCTTCAGTCCTTTCAATCAACTTCAATTCTCAAACACGATAATAATGGCAGACAGGCCACTTTTAGCTTCCAATTTGACAATTACTTGGTAGATAAAAGAAATCTTTAAGCACTCGTTTAAACAACTTGTTGCACACATAGCGAACACAACATCGATAACAAAAACATACAAGCAAACACACAAACAAACAAACATCATTTCTTCAAACCCTTATTACAGTTGGAGATGATCAATCTGGCTGCCCCACTGAGGAAGACTTTGATGCTTCCACTATCACTGCTGCTTGCTCCAAACAGCTTTGCGTATCGTCGCTCCTCGTTCCTATTGTCATCTTCTCCACTTCTTCTTGGGTGTATATGTGGATCTTCGACACCACCTCACAAAATTCACTGCAACCAAACACTAACATATTAGAAGGAGAATGACAATAATCGCTATCGTGCAACAAATTGGATGACACTTACTGCCAAGGGTCATCTCCAACCACCATTACGTCGTTCTCACTATCTGTGTACAATACCTGCCACCCTTTATCCGTATCACTTAATACGCCTTCCATTCCGAATAGACGTTCAAGTTCAGTCATCAAGTCGTCGTATCCGTACAGTCTCGAGAGATCAATAGCTCTTCCGACCAAGCTGCCTTGCTTGTGGACCTTCGGTCAGTTAAGTTGAAGTCAGTAGGAGGGGAATAGGAAGTAAGGTTAAATTCGAGTTCGACCCTAAGATAAACTTACCTTTGTACAACTCCTCTTACCAGAATTTTGTGAGTTTGGAGTAGGCGACTCCACATGCAAAGGAAACCCAAAGAGTTTACACCCAGCAACATTTCTTTTGAAGGAGTCATCCTGTTGGTTCCTCGAATTGTTTTCCGCAGCAGGACTTGGACTATTCTCCAATGGCTTATGCTCATTCGGTTGATTCGGTTTTCCGAACCCATCCACGACAACCCCTACCCCTGTCCTAATTGAGGAAGCATTAAACGGGACATTACCTCTTGGAAATGGACATGCATAAGTGCTCATTGTTGGCTCTTGGACGGTTTTGAAAAATTCACTGTAAGGGAAATACATATTTCGAAGGCCTTCCGATGCTAGCGGATAGCAATTGGTTTTCAGTGGTTGATGCATGTTGAACGAATTGCAACCAAGATTGGTTTTCGCCCAAACACCGAGATTGAGTTCAGCCTTTTGTGTCAGGGATCTCAATTGGCAAATTTCTTGACCTTGCAAGACCTTTGGAAACCTATTAGAATCCGCAAAGCCTGTGTATGCAGTCGAGCGAACCCTCATAATCTCGCTAATATTACTCTTTTCAATCCCTGTTGACGCAAGATTTTGATGATGCGCAGGAGATTGCATCTCAAAATCTAGCTGGCGGCTTACAGTATCACGCCCATATAAGGGTGATACAAAACCTACATTTTCTTGACCTTGCAAGACCTTAGAGGATCTTAACGATTCCTCAAAGTCCAAAAATCGACTCCCCCCTGAAAGAAAAACAACACAGGATGCATACATTAACTGAGTATAAAAATGCAACAATATTACCAACCTAGCAGAGAGATTTGCACCTGTAATGGGGGTGTCGGGTGCAGCAGCCTGCGGACCTGTTCGCAGTTTCTTCAACCTCGGGGAAGATTGAATACTCAAGGGTGGGAGAGAAGCACAAGGATCAATTTCCCAAGGTGAAACTCTCTCGTGGCGATCAATCATATTATCTTCATCCCACCTGACCTGTTAAATGTCATAACAAAAGTCTTTATACTAAAGAGAGTCTTCAAACAAGTATCATTTATTAGCTTTGAAATTATCTTCTATATATTAACACAACGAACACACGAGAAAAAAAAAATGTGCATATGTACACATTTAAGTGAAGGCCTCATCGTCCGATCATAGGAACATTACAATTTTTCAAAAGTCAAACCCCAAACATGAGCCAAGTGACAGCTACAAACTCTCAGTAATAATTAGAATACCAGTTGAATTAAGGGATTTCCTAGTTGTTTTCTCTCACCAATTATTTTCCATTCTAAACAGTTTATCGGCGCTCATCAATTTTCGGCTTTGTGAAGAACAGTTGATAAAGACCAGATATATTCACTTGTCTGAGTGTTTTGATAAAGACTATACAAATAAAAGCTTAAGCACAAAAACTAACATTAGGAGCTCACCATTAAGCATCTCCACTTTGAATTGGGCCATTTGTAAGGATCCAAGTCCCCCATTCCCATCACTACACCACTAAACCTGCATGCAAGTAGCACTGTTAGTATATTGTCCAAATAAAAATCATTAAAAAGGAGGAAAAATCAAAGGAAAAAATTGATTTCAGTAATGACCCGCAATTTATCAAACAATACCTTCTCTCGGGCGAATCATCCATGTCAAATCTCATTTTGAATCTTGTTCCAATGCACACTGAATTTGCTATGCTTTTAAAGTACTTCCGAAAGGGTATGACAAACTCTGCATGGTTGGCCCTGCATTATACCAATTCAAATAGGTTTACCATTCCATTTCACATAAAATGTTTCACTTAGTGTGCGTTTAAAACAGGTTTAAGAGCTCATCAACATGAGAACCGAATCTCATTCTGAAATCGAACTTTCAGAATCACTCAGTAGGCAGTGAAATAGGTTTAGAAGGCATTCAAAATTCTTACATTTTTTATTTAAATCACTTCCCATCTCATTCCTTTTTCGTTGCACAATACCAGTTGATTTCACGAGTAAGCTGAAAGAGACACTTACCTTGGACTGTAGAAGACATGAAACATGCTTTTCATGGATAATGCATTAGCCACTGGAGAAAGAACATTTGGATATGAATTCTGTTTAGCAAGAACTGATTCAGGAAGACAATTCCTCGGTTGTACAGCTCTTCTAATTCCCAACCTGAGCTCTCCATCTTCACCCCTACAATGTTGAAGAAAAGATAAATCAGCGAGAATTCCAAATAACTAGGCCGAGGGAACACAAGGCAGCATCATAACCCTAAAAACTTCCATCATATTTTCACATGTCAGTAGATATTTATGATTCTCAAGTTGCTAAAAGAATTTCAATTTATTAGAATGAGAATGAATTGTGCGCTACACAAGGGGAAAATAGAATGGAATGATTAGTTCATGCCTCAGAAAGAGCACTGCATCACCAGCAACAAGATTCTTTTGACTAACAAAAATACTCCAGCCTGTAGTAAGGAGATGTCGCCTCGGTTGACCTAAAAATTAATAAACATTAAGCTATATCAATGTTTCTTTCAGTTGAAAATACATTCTAAACACTATCATCCGAAATGTCGAAACTGCTATCTTAATTACCCCTATATATATGTCGAAACCTCCACTCAACTCCGTGCAGGTCCTTGGCAACAAGTTCTTGAGATGGCCTCATCTGTTTATAATCCTGAAATAAGGCAAACACCATTAGATAGGCAATAAGTTTCTAGGATCAATATGCAGCCAGGTAAATAGTACATGAGGATTAAGAATATGAACTCGTACCAGTGGAGGAAAACAGTCTTCTGCAGCTCTACGAGGAACGGAGAACCCTCCGTGAGTGCTGGTGTCCGATGCAGTTAACGTCTTACAAAACATGTGAGGGGTTGATCTTTTAGGCGATCCATCATATCCCTCATCCACACCTAGTTCATCCAGCTGCTTGCTCTCCAAATTAGGCCCTCCCAACTGCACAAAAATCCCAAATTTAAATCACCAAAACCATGGAATTCAGAGTGCCTCTTACAAGCAAGTGTATGCAGACATGAATGAAACTGCACAAAAATCCCACAGTACCACTGCCTCTCATAGTTAATGTATGCAGAAAGGAATTGATTCAAGCCACTGGAGGCATTGTAAAGCCTCCCTATAACAATAACACCGAAAAAGTGTCACAATTTTACATCGAATTGTTTATGCAAGTAAAAAACACTGGAATATTTTAAAACCAATATAAGAACTATATATACCTCCGGCTGAGGAAGTAAAGTGAGCTGTGTATAGACCTCATCATTCTCCTTATTGGCCTAAAAAAGGGAACTTCAATTAAAGGAAAGTAACCGATTTAAAGAAAAGGTAAAGTTATAAGCTTTAGAGGGCAGGCTAATGGTTAATGGAAAAAAACAATTCAATGTTAAAAGGAAGAAAATTTGAGTGCTTACAAGAAGCTGGACATTCACCACTTTGCAAAAGATGTGAGGGGGGAGATCAAAGGTGGAGATTTCCAAAGGAGGGAAAGGAGAGGCAGAGGCCAGCTGCTCCAAGTGACCCTGAGGGAAGTAAACAACAAGATTTCCCTTTTTGGGTAGTGAAGTGAGAGGGCCAGCACAAGCATGCCAAAGCTCCAAGTAAATGGACGAGGTACATGGAGGTAAAGCTAAGTTTGAAGAAGATGAAGAAGATGAAGATGAAGAGCACACACAGCTCAGTTTGTCACAGTCCCCATTGCAAACCGCAGTCTTCTCCACCTCACTCAGTGTATGGTTCAGATCAATTTCCATGAACGCCCCAAGTTTTTGTTAAAGCCAGAGAATTTTTCACCTCAGTGCAAGTACCCACATAACCGACTCACTCAACCAGACAAAAAATAAAACAGAGAGAAAGAGTAGAATGAGAGTAAATAAAGAAAAGGGTACCCCCCCCCTCCCCCAGAAAGGTGAGGAAATAGAGTGAAAATAATGGGTTGAAAATGGAGATTAAGGGGAAGGAACGAAGGGAAGGAGAAGAAGAGAAAAGAGGGAGAAGGAAGACATGGGGAAGGGGTAAAAAGAGAGGAAAAAGAAAGGTGGTCAAATAATAACAAGGAATTCGAAGTATGATTCCTCCCCCGTTTGCAGGTACTGAGAAGAGGGAACAGCAGACATAGACAAATGCAGGAGGAAAAACAAAAGGCGAGAAAAAAAAAGCCAATGCTGTGTGGTGGCTTTTTGGCTTTTGGACTTTGAAGAGAAAGTGAAAGGAAACTGTGTTGGGTGGGGGCGACAATGCTATGACACTACACTCCCTCTCTTTCCTTGCTTTCTTTTTTTTAACTTTTCAATTTACTTATCCACTTCATCATCACAGATAACTTTTAATATTTTAAATTTTTATTTTTAATTAAAAATATTAATAAACAACACAGTTTAAACAAATCAAACTCATTTTTAATTTATTGATATTATTAAAATATTTTTTAAACACTTGAGTCTTAAATATTAAAGAAATACATATTACTAAATTTAGGTATATTTTCACCGCAAGGGTGGCCTACCACCAACCAAGACAAAAGAGAGGTTTTCAATTCAATGCAGCAAAAACCAATATTTGTTTCAACTTTTGAAAAATAATAAATTAAACTTAAAAAAAATCTTCTTTGCCTTCTATTGTTATTTTACTCTGAATAAAAACAATAAAATAACTTTAACAATAAAAACAATCCATTAAAGTTGAACCTATACATATCAGCCTTTTAGAATAATATCTTTATATATAGACAATAAACATATATGTAAATTTGCCATTGATATTAATTTCAAGTTATTTTTATAATTTCTCTCGAGTACGAATTTTTTAGCATTTTAAAAATAAATTAATCGAGTGAATTTAATCTCAATTAATATGAATATCATTGTTAATGCAGGAATATGTGAGTTTAATTATGTATAATGATTATCTTTCTATTTATATTATGATTAATTTTAATCGAAAAAAGTTTTAATTTTTTATTCAAAACAATAAAATTTGACGGTTTGATTCATTGTTAAAAACTAATAAAACACTAGAAGTATTTAAAATTAAAATTTATATTTTATATTTATAATTAATTTTAATCAATACAAGATAATAAATTTGATTGATGTAAAACAAATACAATTTTAATTAATCCCACCAACATGATGGTTGTGCTTTTAAAGATTGATAATTCCTTTTACAAGCAAAAGAAAGCAAATTTGTGTATTAAAATATTACAAAGACTTGTATTTTAATATAATATCAATCAAATATTTTAATTTTACAATACATGTTTATTTTTAATAAAATCTACGATTGAGTTGATGTCACGAGGTAATCGAATGCTGATTCAATTAGAAAATTATTATTATATCTTTTTATCAAATTATTATTATTTTGATGGTCTTTTTGTTTTTCATACTTTTATATAGATTTTAAATAAATAACTACAATTTAACATGTTTAAAGATTAAACTCGTGTTTAATAGAGTTATAAATAAATTCTTTATTGCTACAGCAATAATAGTTATTGAATAATTTTTTTAAAAAAATTGGTAGAAAATAACACCATTAAGCGAGAACATCAAAACCAATCAAACCCATACAAGAGAGCATTATCTGACAATAAAACCAATTGAACTGACGAAGAGGGTTTTTTAAATAAAATTAAATTCAATGAACTATTAGACTCGTACTTGACCATTCGATCAACAACTACAATTTGGCTTATTGGAATGTGACAAATCTATATCCTCCAATCTCTATTAATGAAGCTGTGAATTAAATGTAGTTTAGCTAAGGTACTATTAACCGTGCAACCCACCAAAAAACACTCAACAAGCAGTGCATTAGCACATTCAATCTTTAATTGTCGTTGACCCCTATCCCATGCTATATGCAGACCTTCCAGCATAGCACGTGCTTCAACGTGAAAGATCGTGTTCTTGGCAACTGTCATTGAAAAACCACACAACCATCTTGCATCTAAATCCTTAAAAACCCCTCCAACCGAAGCATTCCTGCTATTGGGTGTCATTGCTCCATTTGTTTTAAGCTTAACCCATCTTATTTTCGATGGTGACCAATGCAAAGTTGACACTAAATGACTTTGATGAGGCAAGCTCATGCTTGGATGAGCGAAACTCCTTGCCCACACAATACCTGTATCAACAAGGTCTCGAGCACAATTATTAGTAATAGCAAACATAAACAAATTACGTTTCTTCCATAGCAGCCAACAAAGAATGGAGAAAAGCAATTGCCATACAAAATTTTCAAATCTCCAAATCTTGCAATTTCGTAAATTCCGTGATAACCACTCCTTAAGCGGCACGGAAAAAACACACTTTGAATCGTACTTACCACCGATTATCATACCGTTCTTGAAAATGGACAATCACGAATCGCATGAATACTCGACTTCAATACTGAACCACATCTTGGACAATGGTGCTCATTCATCATATTTCGTCTTGCTCGCTCACCATTTGTCAATAACCTATCTTGCCATAAAACCCAGAGGAAGACTCGCACTCTTTGGGGCACCTTAATTTTCCATAATAGTTTCTAATAGATAGATGACTCACCAAAATTCCAAGCAAGCCTATCTGACCTCACATCAATAGACAAAGGAACCATAGCGCGAATTAACAGTGTATTTCTACTATACCCTTTTCTTTTTGAATATACTGGTGTGATTACATGGTAGTATCTGTTCATATTTTCTTAACCCTTTGACAGCACACACACACCTTGCACACATAGACGCTTGAACTCGGGACCCATAGGATGAACAATATATTCTTTTCCACTGGAGCCACTTGTTGAGTTCACTATACCCTTTTCTTAAATGACTACAATTATTTTTTATTGTCTTTTTATTTTTTCATAATTTCATGTAGCTTTTAAATAAAAAAAATTAAAAACCGCCATGTTTAGGATTGAATTAATTTTTAATGGAATTATAAACAATTTTTTTACCACTACACCAATAATAGTCTTTGAGTAAATTTAAAAATATAATAACATAAAATGTTATAATTAATAGTTCATTTACTCACAAGTTAAATTATTTCTTATTTTAATTCCGTACTTATTACATATGTATTTTTAATATTATTAGTTTTAAACATTATGTTTCATTTTTTACTGTATGTTATTTTTTAACACATATTTATGCTTTAAATTCATAATTTCCACACGCATGGATGTATGATAAGATGAATAATATTAATTAATTAAAAGTGGGACCAAAATGAACCTCATATATTGACCTAATAGTTAGAGAGTTCACCATCCCAACAAGGTGAATCTAAAGGGAGGCAGGAGCCTTAACCCCCTTAAAATGAAAATTTTTCTATTCAGGCCATTGAAAATATTTATAATTTTAAATTAGTAAAAATAAAATTACACTTTGACTCTCTAAAAATGATAAAATTTTGATTTAATCATTTAAAAATTATATTTTTACTATTGTAAAAATTATAATTTAATTTCGATATTCCCTAAATAAATTTTTTAACTTCGCCCTTACATACCAAATATAATTTTAATTTGAATCATATTAATCATTTTACCGTTAAAACTTTATTTTCTTCCTATAATTAAAATAAAAAGGTGAGACCAAAAGTTAAGGGGGTAAAATCTTTTTCAGTTTTTATTTATATTCAGTTTGGTGAAAGGGCAGACATAGGAAAAAGATGAATCATAAATTATAATAATTAAAGAAAAAGACTGAAAAACGGAAAACATATATGAAAAGAGAAATATGGGAGAAAGAGTTGTCAATGTAAAAGACTCAGAAGAAGTGGGACCAACCCAATGTTTTCATTTAACCCTATTTATTAAATTTTCTTTTTATTCAAAAAATAATTAACCTTTTAAATGCGTTTCATACTTATAATATATATATTTTACTTCATTTACAATTTTAATAATAAGTGTTCAGTACATAAATATTTATTTATTATTTAGGTATTATTTAATAAATTAAAAAATTATACATTAAATAATATGATAAAATATAAAAATAGTTACTTTTGTTTGCTTCATATTATATTTTATTCACTTTGTTTGAAATATTACGATTTAATCACTTACGTTATTGTTTTGTTACGAAATGGTCACTCTATCATTAAGCTTCGTTACCTCCCTAATGACAATCCTATATGATAATCCAAATGGGTATTAAATGATAGCTTGGATGTCCAACTGGATTTTTTTCAGTTAAAATTAATTTAAAATCTTCAATTAATTTAATTTATTTAATTAAAAATCTATTATCGTCTCAATTGGACATCCAATTTGGCATTTAAAACCCATTTGGACTGCCACATAGGATTAATGTTAGAGAGGTAACAAAGCTTAACGACAAAGTGATCACTTCGTAACAAAACAATAACGTAAGTGACTAAAAGGAAACATTTCAAATATAAATGACTAAAATGTAATTTGAGACAAATAAAAATGACTGTTTTTATAGTTTACCCTAAATGATAAGTATTTTTAGAAAAAAATTACCATTTGTGTTTTACTATGGATTATCGAATGTATTTAAAAATATTAATATTTAGCTTTAATTTTGTTAATGGGTTATCAAATGAAATTTTAATGTTGAAAAGATCGAGTTAATTTATCTTTTAAGATATATAGTTAAAATAAATTATTTGTCTATTTTTGTTAAAAATGAAAATGTCCAAATTATAATTAATTTTATCCAAAGGTATCTAAAATAATATAAAATATTATATTAATAAAATAAAAATAATGAAACAAATAATTAATAAAAAAATCAAAATTTAATATTATCAAACAACATAATTTTATTCAGTTTATTAACATAACAAATAATTTTAAATTCTAACACTTTATAAAATTTTGTACTAAAAATAATATACTTAATTTTTTTAATTCATCCAATAGCATCTTAATTAATTCTTTTCTAATTGATTAACGAATTTGAATTTAAGATCGCAAATAGTTTAAGTTTTTTTAGCATCTTGTCTATATATTTTTAAGGTAAAAAATCAAGTTAGTGTAGTATTAGATAGCTAAAAGATTTAAACTTCTATACTTTTCAATATTTACAAAATCTATCATTTTAATTTGAAATTTAAAATTTTCAATCCTTTAAAAAATTAATAATTTAAACTTCTTGACTCAAAAATCTTAAGCTTTAAGTTATAAAATTTTAAAATTTTATAATTTTATCCTTTTTTGGCATGAAATTTTTTTATTCACAATGTTTACCAACCCAACAACAAAAAAGAAATGAAAAAAACACCGTATAATAATTATATTTAAAACATTATAATTAATGAAACAATTTGATTACAAATCTTTGGTAGAGGCTGCAACAACTAAGCGGTCGACTTATAACAAAAAAATATCACTAAAAAACAAATTCAATACCCCAAAAAAAAAATGAGAACTTAAGTTGTCATATCCAATTTCAAATCAGAAAATAAAATTATGGGAAATGGATTTAGTAACATTGTGCACTCGAAATAAATGAAAACAAAAATCCTAAAGTTTAAGGAAAATTATAAAAAAAAAAAAACTGAAAATTTCATAAAACTCAGATTTTTCTTAAATTATATTTTTATTTTTGAATTTATAAAAAATATAAAATTGTTAAAAAAAATTTAAAATTAACATGGGTAAATAATTATCCAGATTTGAATGAATCAAGATGATCTTTTGTCCAAATTCTTTATGCATGCAAAAATAAAAATAAAAATTCTTAATTCTTTTTAATTTTTGAAAATATATTTTTGCCGTATGTCAACATTTTATGGACTGTTCAGCTAAAAACTAATGAGGTTAATTCGATAGCAATGCAAAGCACCGACTTGATTTATAATTTTTAAGTTTAAATAATAAATACAAATTGCGAAAATGAAGGAGTGAAATTGAAATCAATTATAAAAATGGAGTGAAATTCAAGCTTTTTACATGGAGAAAATACAGCCGTGAGTTAACACGAATTTAACCTCATGCTCTCTCCCTTTAGTGGAGTGACAAAGGACGGCTCAGTGAGTCAGAAAGGCAGCCGCATTAAGAGTGCACTCTTTTTGTAATCTCTAGTCTCATCATTCTCTCTCTTCCCTTTCTTTTATATATATATAGTTTTGATATATAATTTTTTAATAATTTTAATCCGATAATATCTATTTTTTTATATTATGTTTAAAATTATTCGTATTTTTTTTTTAATTTATAAATAAAAATGATATATTTTAATACACTCAAATTTATATATTTTTATATTAATATAAATATTCATACCTATCGAGCTTAACACTAAAAGACTCTCTCCCTCCCCTTTCCCTTCTTTTACCCCTTTTTCTGCGTTTCTCATGCGTCTTGTCTTCTTCTTTTTTCTTCTTTTTACATACCAAACAATTCTTTCTAAACTATTTTTGCTCCTATTAATTGCCATAGAATATCAGTACACCTAACTTAATTGCTTAAATATTCAGAGCCTCATATATTTTATATAATACTTTGATAAATATTAGCATATTACATTAAATAGACCTGTTCATAGCCCGAGTTATTACATAGACCTGTTCATAGCCCGAGTTATTTGTTCAGACATGAAAGTTCACTTGAAATTTAAGAGGATTTGAGGAAAATAGTAGGCTTAAAAATGGGATTGGGTAAAAAAATTAGGTCCATTTAAAATATGAGTTAAGCTTGGGTTTTAACATTCAAGGCTTGAACTTGACCTGTCTTAAATTTATAATATTTTATATTATGTTATTTAAAACACATAAAAATAAATTTATATTAAATATATAATACTACTCTAATGTAAGTATTAAAAAAATATTAAGACGATTATATAAAAAATTTGGCATAAGTGCAAAATTAGCCCCTAACGTTTGGGTGTTTGGTCATTTTGGCCCTTATCGTTTTTTTTTTGTCATTTTCATACACAACCTTTGTTTTTTTGGTCAAATTGATCATTTTTTAACGGTCTTGTTGACGTGGCCGTTAGTTGACTAACAGCGCTGACGTGGCAACAAAAATTTTCACCTAGGCAAGTCCACATATGCAGCTGCTGACGTGGCACTATTTTGTCTTATATGCCACGTCAGCATATAAGGCATATTTTGTCTTATATGCCACGTCAGCAGTTGCATGCGTGGTAGTGTCCACATGGGAAATTTTTTTTGCCACGTCAGCACCGTTAGTCAACTAACGGCCACGTCAGCAAGACCGTTAAAAAATGACCAATTTGACCAAAAAAACAAAGGTTGTGTACGAAAATGACCAAAAAAAACGATAAGGGCCAAAGTGACAAAACCACCAAACGTTAGGGGCTAATTTTGCACTTATGCCAAAAATTTTCAATAAATGAAAATATATACAATTTTTAAATATTAAAATAAAATAAATATTTTTAAAAACATTTAAAAAATAATATGAGCGGACCTAAAGTGAGTTTAAATTAGTTTTTTGCAAATATGAACGGGTTTGAACAAAATTTTATGCCTAAATTTCGAGTTGGGCCAGACTTGGACAAGTATAAAATATGTTAATATGATGCTTAGACCCGACTCGAACTCGACCCATAAACAACTCTACATGTGAATTAGCCTAAGATCCTGTTATCTTTTGCATATAAATTTGAGTTCCATCATATAAATAAATAAGATGTAAAAATTTTCGATCTAAATTTTATTATAGTTTAAATCTATCATTTTAAGTTCTATTTAAATTTATTTTGGTTGAAGTCTAAAACTATCCCGATTTTTAATCCATTTGCTTACATGGATCTGATTGTAATTATAATTTTTTTGTGCATTATTAGTAATTTAATTTTAATTATAGGCATGTGGAATTGTAATTGTAGCTTAAAATCAGTATATTACATCATTTAGATAAATAAAAACAAAATTTTAAAATATTTTTTATTTGATAATTAAAAATGAAGATGAATTGCTTAGAATCGAGCTCAAATTTTCATGATTTAAAATATAATACTGTTTAATTTTAGAAATTATTAATTTATAATTTTGGATACATTTGATAATTTAATGAAATGCAAAAGCTTTCAAATTATTGAGCAGAATATATTAAATATGTTACTCGAATATATGATACAAATTTATATTAATTTATTCATTAGTAATAATCATATTCTAGTGAAACAAAAGAAGATGATATTGTAATTTATTAAATTCAATAAAATATAATAATATCAGATTAAAATGAAATTTGAGGGAGTGTAACACACGTGATAAAGAAGCGAGCAAGAGAGAATGAACAATTTTAGCGGAGAAAGTGATAGCTGTGATGCCATCGGATGGCCTGCGCCTTTGGCGCTGCTTCAGGGCCCTACCACATACATTCCCCCACCCAAATTAACCCTCCCATTCCCTTTTTTTACTAGTAAAATTATCATACACCTATCAACAAATATTTTAAATATCAAATATATTTCTAAAAAATATATAGATTTTAGGCCATGAGCTAATTACTACAAGTTATTATGTTATAAGTATAAAACAACATTTAGTCTATAAATTTGGTCCCGAAATTTTTTTAATTCACATTAATCTATGAGATTGGCAAATTTTTGAATAAATTCAATTTAATAAAAAAAGATAGATGAATTAAATATTACTAAAAAAAGGAAAAACTTTTGGATTCTTTTCTCAAGCTTTAACTAAGCTCGTAAATGAAGTATTAATGAAAGTACCCCAATACTTAAATAAGTAGAGCTCACCTACGCCAACTTTTTAACCTTAACTTATTTATTAACGAATCCTACGAACCTATTCCAACTCTTTATTTATAACACATTAATACATCTAAATTGAGTTCACTCATGCAATCAATCTAACTCTACTCCTTTATCATTACAATCAACTCACTTTTAATATCATTTATTTATTTTACGTATAAATCCGGCAATTAAGTCCCTAATCATAAAGTTAACCCATTTCAAATATCTCCAAGTTCCCACTCTCTAAGCTCAATTTTGCTCTAAAAATTAAAAATTTGGCAATTTTGTTGGAGGGTAAAGAGAAAAGGAAAGGAAAGAATGTGGTTCCAGGGGCGTAGAAAGCACGTGAGCATGTGCATGTGAAGGAGATGGCATTATCTTGATAAAGGGAAAGGGAAGGGGAAGGCAGGGCTTTGATATTGAGATGTCATGTCACTCACATTTCTCTGTGTGTCAATGGGATTGAAAGGGATAACTGCTGACTCCACCTTTATTAAAGCCGCTCTAACTTGTCTTGTTTTATTTACTTATTCATTCCCCCGAAACAAAAACAATGGAGATGCAGTCAGCCCCCTCCAGACTCATGCCGTCAACCTACCACTGCTCCACCGTCACAACACCAGGAAAACCACTTTTTTTTTATAAACATAACATCACATGGATTGTTCGTTTTAAGCGCCCGGATTCATCGTAGCCTTTACCATCACTCTCTTAACCCAATGCCTAATGTCTTCCTTACAGTGACTGTTCATTCCCATGCACTCACATACGTTAATCTCTCTCTCTCTCTCAATACTCCCACTACCATCCAAATTTATTGAATTAATTCCTTTTTAAGCATTTTAATTAAGTGAAGCTAGTTATTGAATGTGTTAAAGAGTGACTCGTATAAACAACGAGAAAGTATAATGTAAAAAAATTAATCTAAATATACTATAAGTACATTATTCAAAACCTCGAATACAGAACTTAAATCGGTAAATAAAACTCTAAATCTCATAGAATACTCACAAAATAGGTATAAAATACTCTCTATAGTTACCAAGAAACTCTCAGCAAAACTCATATGCGATTACATGGTCACCCTCAAAGAAAAACCCTTTTTCTAATTGGCATCTCAAAACAAGAATACAAGGTCGACTAAAATTAGAGTTTTAATCGTACTAAAATATTATTGGAATAATCAAAATTTAACTAGGAAAAAATAACAAAATATTAACTGGGATAAGAATACGAGACATACCCTACACAACCTACAGAATGAGCTAAGTCTGAATGTTGTATCATCAAACGTAAGTTTAATCTTTTTTTATTGTTAATATTGAAAATGGACTCAAATTCAAGTTTGAGACAAATAATGAAGTGGGAAAATCGAGTTCGTTTTTATTTATAAGTCTAACTAAGGAGTTCATGTAATTTGACTGAACTTTAACTTTAAAATAACCTTCATTAAACTTGAATTATAAGTTTCGAATTCTTACTATTTCGGCTCAATAAAACTTAAATTTTGGTTGATCAGTAGGAGGATAAAAAATGGCATGTGTTGGGGATGATTTGGGGGTATTTGGTTTAGGAAGAATGAGGTGATGTGGAAACAAGAGGTTAAGACGACAGACCAACTTGTGCAACATGTCTACGAATTTTTACATTGTTGGAAGGGGGCATGGTTGGTTCCTTCTTCTCAATCGGTTTTGCAGGGTAAGGTTAAGGGAGGGGATGTCTCTTGGCGCGGGCTTGGATTGGGGAAGTTAACATGTAATATTGATGGAGCCATTTTTGCGGACACTGGGTGTACGAGATGGGTGTCGTTAGTGCGAAATGATGAAGACGACTTTGTTTGGTGCATTTTCAGTTTTATGAAGAGCACTTTTGATCTTTGTTTTTTGACAAAAATTCTTGCTGTTCGGGAGGCTCTCTTCTGGCCAAAGTCCTTGCATTTGGATGATGTTATAATGGAGACTGATAGTCAACGTCTCCGACAAGCTTTTCATCGTAGTTATGAGGATGCCTTGGGCACAAGTTTTAGTACTTAAGGACTGAGTTACCAAGGTTGCTCATGTTTTGGCAGGAGGAGCTTTATTGAGAGCGAACTACATGGATTGCACTGTTTGTCCTTTTTCTGTTGCTTGTATTAAGTAATGTTTAAATGTTTGGGTGTATTAGGTAAGCTTGATGGCTTGGGCTTAGGTGTAATAACCTTCACAAATCTAACAATAAATCCGAGTAAGAGATACTACATTTAGCACTATGCTCATCACTTAAATTTATTCTTGTTTCATTATAATCGAGGTAACTTATAACATAAAACAATATCTTCCATATCACATTATTACTAATGAGCGAAGTACATACCAAACTAAGGTCCAAAATTTTTATACCAAAGAGCTTGACTTGAAGCTTGAGGAGTGATGTGATCCAAATTAAAGCAGAAATCTTCGAATCTTTTCTACTTTTGTCTTTCATCTTGGCATTTAAAACAAACGTGTTAAACTACGTGAATCACTTAATAAATATCTAATTGAATTCAATAACTTACCAATTCATTTATTTAAAAATATTTTAAATAATTTAAACTAAAACAAAAACTACTTATGAAATAACATAATTTTACTTATTTCATGCAACCTATTATTAAGCTTACAAAATATTTAGTTAATTTAATTATTTATTTCTATTATTTGGTCATATAATTTCTTACACTGTCACTTGCATGTCATATATCATTTTTATCATTTACATATCATGAAAAATTATCTTACATAATTCATGTATTTCACTTTTCAATTTCACATATCATTAATCTGAATTTATTATTGTTTTTTTTTTTTCATATAATCACACAATTTCTTACATTTTCACTTTATAGAATATCATATTATATAACTTTTCAATTCGTATCACATGTTACTTATATATTTTTATAGATCATGATCATAATCAGAATATCGATAACAAAACTCTCAGAGTCCTAGACCAAAGTAGAACTCCAGACATTTAACGAAACTTTAATGACAAAACTCCAGTATCCAACTTATACACAATGTTCCGAAAAACATAAGCATAAACATATCATAAATAGAACTTCAATATCCCTTTCACCCATCGTAACCCCCGTTTCACCAACCTTATTCCCAATTGAACCTCATCACACCATAATCATATCACGTATCATTTCATTTATTCATTTTAATCTCTTACATTACTCTCTTATATTTACATAATCATCATTGAATTTCATTATACATATTCAAATATCAAAGTATGTCTTATTCCATTAAAAAAGTATTTACTTTCATTCTTACTTATAAATTTTTACATTCATGACTTACTTCTATTCAAACATAATTATTACAATAATTTAACTTAATCACATAACAACTAAACTTCAAAAATCTTGACTAATAGATATTTTTTCCAAAGAAAAGCTTACAAATAAAACTCTATTCACTAAAATTAACAGAAGAGATTTACAAACAACTATAGAAAATATATTTGGTTGTTGTTGCTAAAAGTGAAAGCTATTATAAAGTGTAAGTGTGGGATTAGATAAGTAATGAGTTGCGATATATTTAATTTATTTGTTGTCACGTGCTATAATATTTAATTTCAAAATCATCGTTGCTTTTACGTTAATCGTAAGTAAACACACCGTTCATTCAAAATCATCCTAAAACTAAAACATAAAAATTAATAATTTTTCGTTCAAAAAAATTAATAATTTTAATATTAAATTAACCGAAAAATGATAATGTTTTTTTAGGTACGTAGATTAAAGGGGAGAAGGAGAAAAAGTCCCATAATGAGAAAGAAGCGAATGAGAGTATCTTCGTCATAAGACAAAGTAGCAAGTCCATGGATATAAAAGTGACGCACACCCCCTTTTTTTATGGATAAAATTAACCTTAAAAAGTACCTGCTTCGTCGCTATTAACAACCGTCATTTATTACAATAATTTAATTAATGGAGACTCCCCGCTCTCCCTCTCTCTCTCTCATAAAATTTTAATTTAGTTTTAGATTTATTTACTAAACCAATTTTCAATGAAAATATTATTACACTTCATTTATTGTTTTTTCAATTTTAATTAAAAAATAAAATTTACTATAAAATTAAATACATTTGATTTTTTTATAAAAAATATTTGATTTCAATTAAAATTAAATATTTCAAATGTGTATTTAATTCAATTATACATTAATATTAAATTATTTTATGTAAAATTAACTTATTACCATTATTTAGATGCATCTAATGGAATTTTTTGACACAACATTCAAGGAATTAGTTTTTTATAAAAATGATTCAAGTCAAAATATGTGTACGTAAATGACTTGCTCTCCAAAGTGATTATCGATGCCGCTTGATATATCAATCACACTACCCCTCATCATTAGCCAATCATCGACTTTTTAAAAAAAATAATTTTTTTGGATTTTGTCATTGTGTCAGACAACACCCGTATGTATTTTTCAAAATACTCGTTAAAAATACGGGTGTTCAGGGAGAGAAAAATAATTTTTAATGGGTGATGTCGATCTATCAGGCGGCATCGAAGAAATTAAAAAATATATTTTTTGGGGAGGCACTGGTGGGAATTTAAAAAAAAAAGGTAAAATAAAAAAAAACTAAAAAAAATAGTTGAAATAGAAAAAGAAAAAGAAAAAGAGGAAGCCTAGGATTGATGCTTGCTTCATAGGTGGCTCTTTTCTTCTTAGCTTATCAGTGCAACCATTACTGGATGAAAATATTATTTAAAAAATAATCTTAGATGAGATGTGGGTGAGAAAGAAAGAAATGTGAGAGAAATATAGAGGGTTGAGAAGGCGAACGTCAAATATGGGAAAAAAAATATAATTTAGCATTTTATGAAAAATAGAGAATCAAATATATGTTTTTCTCTTCCCTTTCTCATATTTGATTCTCTATTTTCCATATATCTTGTTTTCTTTTCCCATTCAAATTTTCCTCCTCCTTCCCAATTAAAAAACTCTAGCCGTCCTACTCACTTGTCCTTTTTATTTTATATTTTTTTCCCTTCTTTTTCTCAATTAAAAACCCTAACTATTGTATTCAATAACCACTGATATCACCGTTTACGGTGATTTTTCGTGCCGATTTAAACACCAAATAAGAGATTTCCTCCTTAGCGTTGACTTCTACGTTCAGATGTCCCAATAGTTGGCTTCAAATCTTCTAAAAAATGATCAAAGTTTCGAACTACTTTTTTACAATATTTTTTTAAATATCATTGATGCTACTTGACATGACGGCGACACCTAAAATAAATTTTTTAAAAAAAAATAAATAGGTGCGGCCCGACATATCGGCGATACCAATTAAAAATATATATTTTTTCCTCCTTGAATATTCGCATTTTTAACAGGTATTTTAAAAAATACATATTGGTGCCGAACTGGTAGCATCCAAATTTTTTTTTTTAAAAAAAGTCGATGGTTGACTTATAATGAGGGGACGGTATTGTCGGTGTGTCGGATAACATTGACAACCACTATGAAGAGCGTGTCATTCACGTACATAAATTTTGACTTTAATTATTTTCGTAAATAACTAATATGTTGATCAATTAGGTAAAAAAAAAGAAAACCTTCTAATGGAAAAAAAATTTATTAAAATATAAAAGTATAAGAGACAAACGAGAAAGAGAACTCATCTCAAAGTTAACATATACAATTAAATTAAAATTTAAATAGGTCTTAATAAATCATACAATATAAATAAAAAGTAAAAAGAAAACAAAAAATATATATATATTTTTCTCAACATAAGGAATATTATCATTAACATTAAAAATTAAAAATCAACAATAGGAATTGAAAAGACTTGTACCGTCGAGAAATCACCAAAACATTGTAGTTGATACTAACAACAGATATTCTGGTATAGATCAGTATATGGGTTACACGGGTGTTTGTCTAGCTGAGGAATGTTGTTCTGACTAATTTGAATGGCTCGTGTAAAAGGATCAGTAATGGTTTTGGGGTTCTCAGTAATATTGTCATCAGAGTGAACCATGCTTACTCAACCAATTTATGGAGGAGGTGAGTGGTGATTTACTCGGTGGCGAATGGATCACCATGCAAAATGCCATTTAGTTGGGTAGTCCAGTAAAGTCTTTCCCATCAGTGATGGAAGGGCTGTTTATAGTTAAGCTTGGTCTTTCATACTTAGATACTTGTTAATGTCAGTCTAAACATGGTTTGCTTCTAAGCCCAATTTTTAGAATCAGATTAGATCGGTTAAGGTATTGATCTAGAATAAGAGGTCAAATTGATTAATTTGTTAATCGTTTTGGACAGACTGAATTGACTTTTTTTTTTTTTTTAATTTTAATAATTTGTTTAATCGAACTGGATGAACCTACTGAATTGATCGAATAAATTAAATTGAAAATAAGTGGTCTAACTGATTTGATCATCGGTTCGATTTTAAAAACCTTACTTCTAAGGTGACAGAGTAGGCTTCTAGCCAAGCGACGGCTAGACTTGATTGGATCTGGTAAAGTTCCTCTTGATTTTTAATATTTTTAGTTGGATTTTAATTTTTCAAGAGGAAAAAATTGAAAATCAGAAAGAAAAAAATCTGATTTGTCATTCTCCTATTCAAAAAGAATAAGGATGACATGAATTCAAAATTTCATTCAATCATTTCTCACATGCCTTAAGAAGGCTTGACATCTATCTAAGTAAGGTAAGGTCGGTTGAAAAGGCTCTACGTGTTGAGTATACCGTGCGTTGGTGAGAACCATAGTTGGCAAGGTATTCCAGTTAGTGAGACAATCTTGGGAGTAACGATGGAGGTAACTTTAGACGAAATATGTGTAACCAAATATATTCTAAATTAATTTAACAAATATTATTCAAGCAAGTTATCAATATATCGAAAACCTTCACGAAAACTAGTATAATAACAATTTTAGTCTTTAATTTTCACACTTTCTATCAATTTGATCCTGATTATATATAATATGATAAAAAACTCAATTATTTTAAAAATAGAAAATTATTTTTATTCTTTTCTTATAACGAAAAAGTTATGTCAAAAAAAGAATACGTAAAAAACAGAGAATTAGTAATGTTGCTTAATGCTTTTTCTATTTTTTTTTTTTGACAAAAAATGCTTTTACTAATTTGTTTTAAAGAATGGGTACAGAACATTTCTATACAAATAATACAGAGAGGAAACTTGAAAGATTTAAATATAATTTTCCCTCATTTTTCTTACTTTATCTATTTTTGAAAATTTATCTGCTTTTATTTTTATTTTAATTTTTAGAAATTTCTAAATTATGAAAATCTATTTTTATCATTTTATATATAATCAATAATCAGGGTCAAATTGATAGAAAATAAAAAATTAAGGACTAAAATTGTTATTATACCAACTAAAAAAATCCACTTTAACAGTTAGATGATCAAAAAACAATTTCTAAAACTTTAGTGTCAAAATTGTATTTTTCTTAGTTAAGTGACCAAAAAAAAATTACTAATAATTTAGGGACTAAAAATGCAGTTTTCCCATGACATAATTTGTCGAGCTTTCATTATCAATTGATTTATCTGATAAGGATAGATAAAAACCCATCGCGACACGTTTAATCAGCCCGAATCAAACCACCTTTCTGCGTTAAAAGCCGAAAGGAAAATAGAAGGGAAAACATGATTGACGTTTGGTAGTTATAAGATTCAACTCTAGGAATATGATATAATTTTCTAATAAAAGCATAAAATATACGAATGGGGTACTAATAAATAAATATTTAAAATTTTATATAATTTAATTTATTAATATCTCAAATTTTATATGATTATAAATTATTTTAGTTATGATTTAAAATGTAATAAAATATTTAAATATAAGTGTTTGATATCTTTTAAATGAATGCAAATGAGAGGAAAAATTTCTATTTATAGTTGAGTTCTCTCATATTTAACGGTACAGTTTGAATTACATTGACGATTGAGATTAGTGTTTATTTACAGAATGAGAGTTTTAAAAAATTTAAACACTATACAATCTTATCTTTAGGATTACAATATTTATCTCAATGACTCTAAATTAATAGAGTGTTTCACTAGACCACCATGTTTCAAGTAGATAGTTTTTTTTTTTTTATGTTCCCTAAATTGGATTTGTCCAAGTAGACTAAATGAACCCAATTTAATCTATTGATTTCCTTAGACTGTTTTGAGTCACAGATTTGATGCACGACCTGTGACATAAACGTATGAGAAACCTAAACAACTCAACTATTAACCCTCTTTAGCAATACATCTACCTGAGACCTATTCCAAACCATGTAAATCTCTTTCCTCGAGCAAATTCTTTTAAGAATCAAATTTACATAGAAAACTCTGTAAATCTCAACTCAAAACCATCTATTCCTCTCTTAAACTCTAAGAACCTCACTATACAGCCCTCAACAAACCATGTGAATATTAACCAACCTTCAACCTCAACCATTTCTATAAAATTTAACATGTTAATATTTATAATTAAAATTTATATAAAAATTTCATATCAATTTAAAATACCCAAAAAATTTAAACTCCATATAGATTACATTTCGCTCATAACTTTGAAGATTAAGGCCTAATCTATATTTATAGATCCTATTATTGATTACAGAAAATCTTTTATTTCTAATATAAATATTTACTCATTAAACAAACTTCTAAACCAATAAAATTAGATCAAAATAATTAGAAATTGAAACAAAATCTGACATGTCAGGAGAGGTGATGAAAGGTGGTAGTGTTGATTTTGAAGTGAAATTTCAGTGTGACATTGTTGGGATATTAGGGTTATGTTTGGTGGGAGATCAATTATTGGGGACACTTGTGTGGGCGGCACTTCAAAGTTGTGTTGGAGAAGGAATAGCCCACCCACCCTGCATTCCCATTTCTGCTTCTCAGTTTCTTTTGTTTTCATTTCCCTTTTGCTCCCTCTACCCCCTTCATTTCTCTTTCCTTTCCTCCTACCAATCCACGATGCTTTGTCTTGGATCCATTTCCAATATTTTAAACCAAGTAAACAATCAAATTATTACAACACAAACATGTTATAAAGGGAACAATCTAGATTACGAATTAACTAATCGAACTAAAATTTATAAATAACTACAATATTTCTTTTTTATCAAATTAGATTTTTGATAGTCATATATTTTGTCTTTACCGTAATATATATATATATATATATATATATATATTCGGTCTTAGATTTGTCGATAATCATATTGAATCTTGATTAAATTTGAAGTCGAGCCAAGTAAACTTTTAAATGGAAAGCAAAATTTTTCCGGCATTGTTTTCTCTATTTACAAGATTCAAACTGAACATGAAACCATAAGATAAAATCATAAATTAAAGGAATTTTATGTGTGATTTCATTAGTTTGTACCTTCTTCATCAATTTTTGTAATTTTCATATTTATTTTATGATTTATGTTCGAGATTCGTGATTCATATTTGGAAGGCTAGGTGTTTGAAAGTGTTTAAGGGGCTAGAGTGCGATCCTAGGAAATGTATTGATAGAACCTCTGGAACGATTAATGAGTGGTTAAGGGTGACTTCTAAAGGAGGGTTGAAATGTGGTCAAGGTAATGGGAATAGAAAACAGGTGTGGGAGAGGCCGCCGAACGGTCGACTTAAAATTAATTGCAATGGTGCTTTTGTTGATAGTGAGACTGCTGCTATTGGTATGATTGTGCGAAATGAGGATGCTTGTGTAGTTGCTGCTTTGGCTGAGAAGGTGGTTGTCGAGGAGGTGGTGGAGGTTGAAGCTTTAGTTGTGATGAAAGGCATTTTATGGGCTGAGAAGCAAGGGTACAAGCGTATTATTGTTGAAACTGATTCTGAAATTGTGTACAGAGTTTTTCATGGGGATTGGGTTTGCAATTTTTGGAAGATCCATCCATACTTGCAGGTTTTTCTATCTCACAAAGGGAAGTTTTTGAATTGTGTTCCAAGGAAAATTAGAAGAGAAGCCAATGAAGTGGCTGACAGGTGTGCCCACCTTGCTTTGAAGGGATTGCAAATGATTGGGCCAAAGTGGGTAGCTATGTTTCACAAGTTGGGCCTAGTTTCGGGTATGTATAAAGTGTAGAGCAGTGCCTGAAATTGTAAACCAGTACTGGGCAAATGGGCCGATATGTTTTATTTTCAAAGTAAATATAAAGAAGTGGGTCTGCCTCCCGAACTTTGTGTTTTGTGGGACGCGGTTTGGACATTTGCTGCTGTCACCAGCCTTGTCCTTTTCATCTTCACACTGTGCACATTTCCATCTATACCAATATGGAATTACATCATCACTATCTTAATGGTTTTGGGATTTTCTATACCAATATATATGAAATTGTTGTTAGAAGAGAAAGCATTAAGACATGTCATGGATGAAATGGGTCCATATTTATTTGTCCATGTCTCAAGAGTAAGGCCATCTAACATTGCATGTTTACAGTCAAAGCCAGTAAGATTATGGGTCCATATTTATTTGTCTATGTCTCAAGAGTAAGGCCATCTAACATTGCGTGTTTACAGTTAAAACATGTAAGATTTGATGGGTTAAATCTTTATCATAAGAAGTAGCTACTTGAATGGAGACCCTACCTAGGAAGGGAATGCGATGGTTGCTTGTTTCGAATTCATAAGCATGCGGTTGGGTTAGTAGGTCACTACATCTCCGCATCATAACATGTTGATGTCTTCTGAAACTACGTGATGATAATGCCAAACAACCGTTTCATTCTTCACTGCTCTGCGTAGCTTCTTGCTTTCACCTTTCTGCAACACAGGTCTTAAATGGTGGATGGCCTTTTTGAAGTTCAACCCATTGGGCCCTTCATTTCTTTTTCTTTTTCTACTTACATTTATCATCTCTTTTTCTAATTACCACTGCTCTATGTATCATTTATGTTATATTCCGTAATGTGAGTGCAATATATATCATTTAGATAATTAAAAATAACATACAACATTTCAAAATGATTTGAATTTATTTATAATATCGAACCCAATGAGTGGTTCCAGTGAAAAAAAAAGATGATGTTCATATTCAGAAATTTGAATTCGAGTACCTGTGTGTACAAGGTGTGTGTCCGCGTACTCACACCAGTATATTAAAAAGATTTATTTATAGTATCAATCATAAAATAATTTTAATTGAAACATTCAACTAAATCCGTGGTAAGAAAACTACTTATATATAGAATATTGCAATTTTGGTGTTTGATTTATGGCATAACGATAGATTTAGTTCATAATGTTTATATCTTATACCAATTTAATGTTTATTCTTTTCTAACTAAATTTAACCCTCAACATCTTAAAAGGAGTCGAACTTGATCATCAAAATTTTTTAAAAGAGTTAAATTGATTTTTTAACGGAAATATTGACTAAAACGTTAAATTTTTTAACATGACAACCTGCATGACAATTCGCTCGTATTTCATTTATTCTTTTTTTGAATATTTTTAGAATTTATAATACTTGTTGACGTGGCAAAGACAAATCGTACCATGTCAACATAAAGTACTCATAAATTGTTAAGTGGGTTGCCATGTTACCATCGTAAAAAAAAATTAGTGTTTTAGTGACATTTAAAATAAGTGATTTAGATTAATAGTCAAATTTAACTAAAAAAAAAAACTAGGGCTAAATTTATAAAAGATGTAAACCGTTGAAAACTAAATTTATTATGTCTTAAATAAATTTCAATATAAAATATTTTCGTGATAAAATTTAATTTTACTTTTAATTATTTTATGCTCTTTGCTCATGTTATGGTATTGTAGAAGATCATGCCTCCAAATGACTCGAAGGAAGTAGCATTCAAAAGGATTAATCCAAGATATGCAGAATCTCAGATAACTGAGTCTTCTGAACTCGGTCCTTTCGCAACGTTATCTGAATCACTACTTCACTATCACCACCTAGCCGATTTATAGAAACCGTAGCACTGCTTGAACATCTTCCATCACTACAACGTTTAATACCACCCTGCTGAGAAATCCTCAACAACAGCTCTTCTTTTTTACGAACCAATCTCTCCACTGCTTCTGAAACGGTCGCTGGAATGCTCACCTTCTTCTGCAACAACAAGTATTGAATAATTAAATGGATGAGTTGCATATTCATATTTATGACATGCATGTGTATGTCTTCAAATAAGAAATTCATTATGTACCATTTGATCTGCAAGTGGAAGCAATGATGGAAGAGATGAAAACAAGCTATTAACCTTCTTCCGCCGGTGGCGCTCGCTGGCATTGTGGTTAAGCTTCTTAACCACGCAGCTTGAGGGACCGAGTCTAGGGTTTCATTGTTTTTCGTAGATAGAGTTAAGTTGATGGGCAATGGGAATGGGGCTAATGCACACATACTAAACTGCTTTAATCAACTGAAGTGATCATTGACTGACTGATGTATATATACAAACTGAATCACTTATCAAATATTCTCGCTTTGTTTAATATCTACATGGAGTTGATGTATCTTTTAAAAAAAGTTAAATTTTATTAAAACATTATAACAATAAAGGAGAAAGAGAATGTGGGCAATTTGCCACGCATGAGGATTGCACGAGCCAGGAGTAGGATTGCCGCTGAAAAACATGCGTAAGATCTCGCAGTTCAGGTGAAGGGCATGTTCCGATCACCACCCCCACTCTCCATTTTTGTAATTAACCTTAACAACCCAACAAAATACCCCATTTTTATAATTATTCTGTTTCTCATATATTTTTATAATTAATTAATTTTTAATATTAATTTTATAAAAAGAACCCTCATTTTGGTTTCTATCCTAAAAGAGTTCCTACCTTAATCAACATTGTTATTCCCTCTCTTTTTTCACTTTTAGCAAAAGGAAAAAAAATTTGTTTCTTCTGTATTAATTTCAGTTATCCAAACAAAATGTAGATGTAGGATATATTAGAAGTTAGATTGTATTTTATTTTTTATTGAAAAAATAGGTTAATTAGTCGTTATATGTTAGATTAAAAAGCAAATTGGTGTTTTTTTTGGTTAAAAATTACATCTATTTGTACTCTTAAAAACTGACGTGATTGACGAAATAACCAAACAGTATCACGTTTACTTCATATTGATGTAAAGAGACCAATTTGTAATAGTAGAATGGAATAAAAATTTAACAGAAAGATTAATATGTTTTTTGATCTAAGTGCGAGGATTAATTTATTTATTTTTAAGTAGGACAAAATACAATCTAATTTTTAATATAATATATTTATGGTAATTTTAACGGTGGTTTCTCTTTTTAACCAAAAATAGGTTAGAGAAGATTAGTGATGGAAATTATTTAATCATAATCACATAACTGCCAGATTATTGTACATTTCTTTGTACGTTAACAATTTCAAAACGAGAATGAAAGTTAGATTTGAACAAGCCAATCCGGCGGCGGACGGCGGCGAAAATGAAGCCCCGCCGTCACCTGCCAAATCAAAACAGAAGAATTCGGAGTGTTACATCAGTTTTTCAGCTCCCTTAGCAATGTTTCCGCTCCACCGTGACTTTTTCATCCCCCCAAACTTAGAAATAACATCCAACTACGAAAAATCATGGAGCCTGAAGCCAACCGAGAGAAAGCACCAAAATCATTTTTCCGCTCCTTTCTCTTTCATCGTTCCATTCCCTTTTGGAAAATTGAAAAATGACGGTAATTGATATCCTATTCCGAGTCGATGAAATCTGCAAGAAATATGAGAAGTACGATCCCGAGAAGCAACGCGAAGCCAATGCCTTTCTCGACGATGCCTTCGCTCGCCTCTACTCTCTCGTTGAGGCCGACATCGAAAAGGCTCTCGCTGTTCGCTTCCTTTTTTCTTATCCCTTCCTTTTATTGTTTTCTTTTCAAACATTGATTCTTCAAATTAATTATTGGAATAAAATGCAGAAATCTGACAAGGTTTCTACGGAGAAGAATAGAGCAGCGGCGGTGGCATTGAACGCTGAGATTCGTCGGATAAAGGCTCGATTGATGGAGGAAGTTCCTAGGCTTCAAAAATTGGTTAAAAAGAAGGTATATTTCTATTTAATTTCAGCCTTTTTGCGCAGTCATTATCATTTGAATTTTGTATTACAATCCAAATACGTTAACTTTGTAGGTATTTGAATTTGTTAGCAAAGATTATATTGTTCTTTAATTATGATTTGTTTCATTTCAGTAATGTAGCTCTAGATTTTATGATAATTAAATTCAGTCAGCATGAAGTAGGGTGATATTACTAGTAAAAGAAAGTCAACATGGGATTTGCCTATGTTCAAAATTTTTTAGCTGCATTGTCTTGATTCCTGATTGATTATGGTAACTCAAGATTACAAGAGGATGACAATGGAATTCTTGTATTGAATATGCTATTGGTATCTAACTACAGGTAAAGGGACTTTCCAAAGAGGATTACGAAACTCGTTTCGATATGGTTCTAGCGCTACCTGATCGGATTAAAGCCATTCCAGATGGGTCTACGCCTGCAGCAAACCAGAGCGGTGGATGGGGAACTTCATCATCCAACAAAAAAATCAAATTTAATTCATCAGGTAATTGAGGGTAATGCTTATTCCTCGAGCTAATGTTCATCTTAATTGCATTTTGAAATTGATCGTCGATTACTTTCCTTTATTTGACCTATCAGAGGAGCAAGTCGGTAGTGACTTTTACCAACAAACTGAAGAGTCAGACCAATTTAGACAAGAATATGAAATGAGAAAAATGAAACAGGCATGTAAATTTCACAGCAATACCTTTAATATCTACACTGCAATCCAAAGTGGTCTCTGCTATCTTTGTGCACTATTGTTTTTTTTTTTTGGTGAATTTTGTGCGCTATTGTTTTGATTATATATAAAATGCATTCAGGATGAAGGTCTTGATGTGATATCAGAAGGACTGGATACACTGAAAAATACAGCTCTTGACATGAATGAGGTTTGTTCTTATGTGAAAGGTTCTGGTTTGGTCATGATTATCACGAGCAACAATAAATTAATCTATTTGCTTTAAAAATGTTCAGGAAATAGATAGACAAGTTCCTCTAATGGATGAAATTGAGACAAAGGTGAGAATTTTTCTTAATGCCATGTCTCTTCAGTTTGGCCTTAGAATCAGTTAAAGCAGACAACATGGACAAAATCCATAAATGCATCACTTAACATGGTGATTTTACAGGTTGACAAGACAACATCTGATATTCGAAAGAATAATGTTAGACTGAAGAAAACCATTACCCAGGTAATTACTGTTTTCCACAAATGATTGTTTCAATGGTCATGTTCTTCCCATTTAACTTGCCTGGATTTTGCTTATATTTGCAGATAAGATCCAGCAGAAATTTCTGCATTGACATTATTCTGCTGTGTATCATTCTAGGGATTGCTTTCTATTTGTACAAGTAAGCTCCTTATGATCTTGTATCCTCTTTCCATATAATGATTTCTGGGTGCAAATGTTAAATGCTTTTGCATGCATGTCCATTTATTGCATCCATTCATTTTCTAAGGAAATCTTTCTCTGTTGGCAGTGCACTGAAATGAATAGAGGCTCTCATGTATGTCCATTTAGCATGCAATCTGCCCTAAGGAACCTACTGCTATACTGTTTATGTTACTGTAACAGGACACGATTTTTTAGCGCTGCAATAATATATGGCTTTGTAGCATTGCTTGGTACATCAATAAAACAATTTTATGTTTATATTTTGACAACTTCTTATACTAGCTAGGAGATACTTTCTATATACATATTTTAAGATATAAATTTTTGTACATTATTTTTATTAGAAAAACTTGGAAAATTAGTTCTAAAATTTTATTATACTTCAAAATCGACATGAATTAAATTGCTTTGTTTGGATAAATTAAAATATATACGAAGGATTTTCGTTTGGTATTTTTATATTTTCGAGTTTCAACTTCCGATTCAAGTCTATAATCATGAAATAGATATCGAAATTATTTAAATGATGAGATTGGTTTAATATTTGATATATCAAATATATAGAATTATATTTATTATAACATGTAAGTAAATTAGATGATAATAAATAAATCTAATTAACTTTTTTAGGTGATGTGATAGTCGATAGAATTATAAACTATCAGCAGTACATTAAATATTAATCTTTAATCCGTTTTATTACTACATATTTAAACACTTGTACTATTATTGGTTTAAAAGAAAAAAATTGGATAAGGTATCATTATGTGGTTCAGTTATAATACATAAGATTATATCCATATCATCACTACATATTTGAACACTTGTATTAAAAATTGGATAACGTATCATTATATAATTCACTTATAATGTATAATTTTATATACCATCATTGTATTAAATTTTAAATTTTACTTTCTACCTTTTGTTTGATTATGTATGCGACGGTACATATTATCCCAATAATAAGTGTGAGAAAACAATTATTTTGTCCATATAAAAAATTAAAATTGGAAGCCTATTTTTGGAAGACTTGAGCATTCCTTTGGCTCCCAAAACATCAACAATAACAATATTATTTAAAATTAAATTTGTGTTTAAAATTATATTTTGATTACTCAATTTTTAAAAGTTATGTAACAGTTATTAACATTATCGAAGACAATGCTTCCAAAACTTCCACTGTTATAATCAAAGGCAACGATTCAATTATGAAACCAACTATTTTCTAAATCTCTGTTGATTTTTGATGTTATTGAAAACATCAACTTCGTTCGTAGAAATCATGTCGGTGTTAGTATAATCAGAGCACTACTGACTCTGTTTCAGATGTTATTCTCTGATATCCTTCTTCTCAAGGGGCACCATATCGTTTTGATGGAACCGTCTCCTTGTCTGGCTCATTCTTTGTCGATCATAGTACTACACCAACGCCATGCTCTTCTTTTGATATAACTCTTTCAGGGGGACAAGCCCAACACTTTGGAGGGATAACGCCACCCTAATTCCTCTGCTACAATGTTCTGTAAAAACACAATGCATCAAAGATCACTTCCGCCCCAGCCTCATCAAATGCTCTTGATGTTTTGCAGCACCTGCCTTATCAGCAGCCTCACGCTTCAGTGCCCTCTTTGCCTGTCGCCCCATTATACTTTTCGAAACTTCTTTCTTCTTGAGCTCACTTGAAGATGAAGCAACAGAGCAATGGGAACTGCTGGATGATCGTTGAACAGGCCTGGCTTCTTGGCGCTCTGATCTTACATATCCATTGTCACCCCATCTCCGATTGCCGATGCGGAGACTCGGTGAACTTCTGTAGTAAACTTCATCTTCTTCCTCCTCCTCCTCATCATCTTCACAAGGATAAGGATAATAATGGTAATAATCTTCCAAATCATCGTATACCTCACATTCCTCCACATTCAAAGGTTTGAACCAAGAGGCTCTAAGAAGCAGGCGCACACTTTCCTCAAACATGTAGTCGTTGATCCTGATAAAGCCAGAAGGCAAATGGCAACCAGAAATGAATCTATGCAGAATTCAAGACAGACAACATCTCAATCACTTGAAACAAGGGACACTTCTAAAAGAAAGTTGATCTAAATATTAATAAAAAAGTAACTGTGCCATTACCTGTTACCTAAGTCTGATGTCTGATGACGTGCCATCCACCGCATCTCCACATAATTTACACATGTTTTTTTTTATTTGTAACTTTATTTTTCTTATGCGAATCGTTCTCACCCCTCTCTCATATTCAGCAACCAACCCCAACTCCAATCAACGAAAGCCTCACACTCATACCCTCTCAGTTCTCCCCCACAGCAAAGCCTCCAACGACACCAACCCCTACCCATCATCTTCATCTCATTCACTACCACCTTTACCACTGCCCTAACCTCATCCATAGCGAACCCTAACCTCATGATTCCATCACCAAATGAACCCATATTCAAATCAATCATGAACCCAAGCAAGCAACAATCAATCACAGAGAACCAACAACAAAACTTGCAACAAAGAAAAATGGGTGTAAAAAAAGAATAGAAAATTGGAGGGGGGAAAAAAGAGGGGTCAGATTCAGGTCAAGAAGTTGGAGGTACTCCGGCAACTTGCTTGCTGATCCTAGCGGTTAGGAAGTAGGTATTGGTGAGGAGGATATCATAAAATCAGGCCGATCTAACTGCTGGTGATGGAGATCTGGGCTTGGGTAGTCCGAAAGCTAGAGATATTTTTAGATGTTTTTGGAAGCTCTAAGCCAAGTGATGGGTAGAGGAGAAAGAGATATTCGTTTTGGTAGCCTTCGGTTGGAGCTCCAGTGGCAGGTTTGACGACAACGGTTAGGGTTGTAAAGGAAAGAGAAGAGAAACAATCTGAGAAAGATAAAAGAAAAGAGGGAGACACGTGAGAGTAGTGAGAAGTAAGAAGAAATAAGAAAATAGAAAAGGAATAAAGAAAGTTAAAAAAACAAAACAAAATATAATACTAATTTCACTATTATTTCAATTAAAGAATCAAATTATAATTCTAATTTAACTATTATTTCAAAAAAAATCGAAATACAATACTTTTTTGATATTGGATTATTCAAAATCCTAATCCAACTAAAATAACAAATCCTAATTATAATAGTCCTCCAACCCCAACCTATATATAAATTTGATAGACACATTGAAAATTTAACATTGAACACCCTTCTCTTATCCATGGCAGATTATAAAGAATATATCTCTTCATCACAACCTCATACTTCCGATCATTCAATTGATTGCAACCCTCCTCCAAACGTCCAAACATGCGGAGGAAGCTCAAATGTAATACAAGAAAATATTGCAAGGAAGCCTAGAGGTAGGCCTCCAGGCTCTAAAAATAAACCCAAAATTACCACTGTTATAACCAAAGACAACGGTTCAACTATGAAGCCCGCGATTCTCCAAATCTCTACTGGTTCTGATATTATTGAAAACATCATTAACTTTGCCCGTAGAAATCATGTCAGTGTTAGTATAATCAGCGCTAACGGCTTTGTTTCAGACATCATTCTTCAATATCAAAGGGCACCATATTGTTTTCCTGGAACCTTTGGGATACTCTCCTTGTCTGGCTCGTTCTTTGTCGATCATAATACTACACCGACACCATGCTCTTCTTTTAATATAACTCTTTCAGGGGGACAAGGCCAACTCTTTGGAGGGATAGTAGCCGGGAAAGTAATGGCAGCAACGCCAGTGACAGTTGTGGTGGTTACTCTTGCAAGCCTTTCGTTTCATAAGCTTCCGTATGAAGGAGATGACGAAGATCTTCATCACAAAACAATGCCTTGTAAAATTGATGATTTCACCGAGTGTTACACTCCATACATTCCTTGGGCTTCTCCCTAAAAGACGAATGACATACCTGAGAAATTTAGCTACTTCATGGTTTTACATCACCATCGTTATCATTTAAGCTAATTTTCACTGTTTTGGATGTTCCACCAAGTTTACAAACCATGTAAAATTGCATCCATTTTTGTTACTTCATCAATTTTATAATATTTTATTTATTCCGAGAAAATTTAACGTTGATTAATATTCAGTTCTTTTTACATGTATGCTCCTCACTTTGATCTAATTTTCTTTTCAATAGAAAAGTAATGATCTAAATATTATTGAACCATGAAGCGAGACATGAATATAACAATACGACTCTAGATTTTAAAATTACATATCTTATCTATATATTTATTTATATCATATATGCAATGCACTCAAGTGTGTGTATATATAGAAATACTACATGTTGTGTGCTTTTATTATAGCTATCTACATAATTATATGATCATTTGTTTGATATTGATCCAAGTTGTAATCAAAAGTTTTTTCTAATTAAACAATTAGTTTGGATTTTGGTAATAATTGGGGTTCAAGTTAATTAACAAGTAAATTATGGTAGAATTGTATCAGTGGAAGATTATTTGGTGTTTGAATTTGTAAGAGTCAAGAAGTCTTTGGGTGCAAGGATGGTATTAGGAAGAACACCGAACCGACCTATCTCATCAAAAGGGCCACTGGTTTCACATATATTCCTTAATTTGCAGCTCCCAGCAAGTATAGTGTTGTACACCACATCATCTACAGCAAATCTGAGTTTTTAAAGCTGACTTTTAGTCAAAGAAGGAGAAGGAACAGCTTCCCCATTTTCCATGAAACAAAGCTTTTGGTTCAAAACTTTCAATGAGAAATTTTGAAGAAAGAAAACGTGGGAGAAGGGAAAAACATTGATTAGATGTTGATTATTTTTTTATTTAAATTAAAAGTAGTTGAACATTTAGAAATTTTTTTAAAAATAAAATTTATGTGATTATTTTTGTCACATCATAAAAGATAAACATGATTAGTGCTTTGAAGCAAATTATAATAGTTTACAAGTTTAGATACTAAATCGAATAAAAAAATTAGATTTCAAATTAAAATTTATATTAAACATTAATTTGAGCTTAAAAAGTTTTGTGAAAATCTTAGTTTAGCCTTGCTTCTCAAGACAATACTAAACCAATAAAAAGAGTTTGAACAGAGAGTCGATCGACTTTGGGGACAGCAGCCGCTAACCAACTCAACGTTCGATGCACAGTAACTAGTGTGGGTGACCGGAGGAAGCCGGACGTGAAGGGAAAGGCTGGCCTGACTGACGGGGACAGCAGCAACGACGGAGGGGCGGAGAGAATAGAGAAGGGGACTTGGAAGTTTTCAAGTTAGCTGAAACAAAAAAGAGGATCGTGGTTTTTTAGCGGCGTTGAAAAAACAAAACGCCACCGTAGACAAAACGGCGCGATTTTAATCAATAAATTAAATATATTTAACGGCATTCGGCACTGAAACACCGCTAAAAATAAATATCTATTGCGGCGTTTCCAACACCAAACGTCACTGTATGTCAGTTTAAAAAATAAAATATTTTTGACATATTTAAAAGTGAATGCTTCACACTTACAGCGGCGTTTCTTAGTATAAAAGTCGTCGTATGATTCCGGCCATTAACTTTCGTGGAAATAATTGCGCACAATTCGGAATAACATCTACTGTGGCTTTTTGTTTATATAAACGTCGCTAAATGTATAAGCTTGTGGTGTCTTTAACTATAAACACCACTGTAGGTCGCCGCTATTCTATGTTTTGCTGTACTGCTAGTTGTTATGGTTGTTTTGCTTTCTCCATAATAGATTCGCCACGGGTGAACAGGATCTTGCAGGGTTGTTGGACCTTAGGCTTAAGCACGTTTCCCCCCGAACTACTACTTCTTTAAGAGCAGAGAAGAATCTTCGCTTTTTCTCCATTTTTGATAAGATTTTTCATCGAAAAAAGAGAAATTGTTTTGTTGGTTCAGAGATGATGAGAGAAAAAAAAAATTAGAGAAGAGAAATAGAGATGGGGAGAATGGTGAGATGGAGATTGTGAAGGAAAAGGAGAGGGGGGAGGGTTGGGAGAAATGAGTTTTTCATTTTTTGGGTTTCCAAAGTAATTAGTGATAGGAATATGGGGCCCAACTTTTAGCCCAATAACATGTTGGGCTTAACCTTCTACAAAGCCCATTTTTTGATAGGCACAAAAGATCATGAAACTTGAGACCCAACTTTGGATGGAATCCGAGCATCCTTGGAGTTGGGCAAAATTATCAAGACTTTGAATATCGGTTTCAAGAAAACAAACATTATATTATTATATTATGTTAAGATTATCAATTAATCTTTTTTTTTTCAATTTTAATATATTTTGTATTGATTTTATATTAAAATTAACCCAATTAAAAAACTTGGAGAGAAAAACACTTGTCAAGTGTTGATTGGAGAAACCTTTTAAACTTAATAGTCTTAAACTTAGGTACCAATTTGTTTAGCAGGAAAAAAAAAAGTACTCAATTGAAAAAAATATATAAGTACCACATTAAATTTTCATGTCAGACTCAAGTACTATTTCGTACATTAACCCTATTTTTATGAGTTTTTATTAAATACATGTACCAAATATGATATATTATCTCTTTTGTTATTCACACACTTATTGGATGTGCTATAATCTAATATAATTTAAGAATTTTTAAATGTTGTATGTTTTTTATTATGTAAGTTTAATATTTATTTTTTATTAACCTTAGTTTTTTTTTTTTAATTTTAATCTTTTGTTTTATTTAATTTTTCACATAATGTAATATACATGTGAATTTGATTTGAGTAAAAAAAATTAGGTGTCAAATTTTTATTGGTTGATTTAATAAGTTGTTAACATTCTTAACACCAAATACCATGATAAATAACATATATTAATAATTCAATAGTGAAGTCTAGTAGAGGCTCGGAGGGGCCATGACCCTTCCAAGTTTAAAGTTTTTGCAATTTAGCTTTTTGTAAATGTACTATGACCCTCTCAAAAATATAAGTAACTCCCCAAATGTTTAAGATTTTTACAATTTTCCCTTTTGTGTATATATTATAACCGTCCCAAAAATCGATTGTTATAATAAAACACTGCTTCTTTTTCTCTTGAATCGATTGTTACATTAGAATGCTGCTTTTTTAAATCGATTGTTTATATATTTAAATTAATTGTTATGTTGAAATTCTATTTTTTTAATCAATTATTAGGTAACACGTCATTCTGCCGAATTTAAACATTTTATAAAATATAAATACCAAAGGTGAAGATAAAATTATACAGGAAATGTTAGATTTTAAAAAGTAGGAAATTATTTTTGAAATTCAAAGTAAACAAAAGTAACCGGAACCTATAATGTGGAAAAGCGACAAATCTGAATTGGGGGTCCCCTCCGCCCATGGCCTTTTGCGTTGTGTCCGTCCACTCGCTTCTCACGGGCGCCAACCATCTCTCTCTCACTCTCAATCTTTTCACCTTTTTATGCATTTATGTATGTTTTTAAGCCAATAAGAAAATCTCCATGCTTCTTGCTACAATTATAACATTATCATTTTTCCCCCTTTAAACAATCTTCAATGGCTGTAAAGGCAACCCCCTTTCTCATCTCAATCTTTTCTCCCTTTTTTCATTATTTTATACCTTTTTCTTCTCCTTCCTCATCATCGTCCTTTCCCTCTTTCTTTCCATTAATGATATTCAACTTTTCAACACTTCAACGTTTATTTTGCTCCATTTTTATTATTGGTATATAAGTTTTGGATTTATCTCTTATATTTTAATTTTAAATTTTAATCCTAACTTAAATAATAACAGTTAAATTTGTTAAGTGAATTTCTACTATTAACTTTCGATAGTATTGTCCTGTATAAAGTGTTTCCTTATCATTTAGTATCAGATTTGAACATTTTTGAGTTATTTCCCTGTGCTGCTGTATCAATTTTACTTAAACAGTCTTTAGAAAAAAGCAAAAATTTTAAAAAGTTTTTGTGCCCAAAATTTTTAGATATGATATTTATCATATAAAGAGGTTTCAATTTAAATTTCGAGATTTTAGCACATTGAGAACACAAAATTCAAGTTGTTTTTCATTGTTTCGGGTTTTCGGTTGAGCAGTTTAATTTCTTTGATTCTAGCATTCAATTTTCTTGAGCTTCTTAGAGCCTCGGGACAATTTTGTTAGCGAGTGATCAGTCAACCCATTTGCCTCTCTGAGGCGTGATCGAAATATACGTTTTTAGCAATGTGAGTACAACCATCAATCTCACCAAAGGTGTTCCAAAACTTCCGTGGTCGACCCATCCCTCAACACCACACCTTTAATGTAGCCGCCACATGCTAATCCATCAACATTGAACATGACAGTGTTTTCAGCAAGAGGATTCCGAGAAATCCAGACTCTCTACCAAGGAAAGGAGCTGGCAACCTCACACAGCTTTGGAGAGACCCACCAAGATGCCTCTTTGATACAACACCATCCCTCCAAAATAATGATCTCAGTTTACAAAGGAAAACAGTCTCTAAACCATTCCAAGCTTCCCATTCATTCCCCATTAGCCAAATGGACCACAACCTAACCCCACACCCAATCATCCATCTTTGTTTTAGAACACCAGCATAACACACCATAATCCAAAGCCACTCTTCCATCACATAACCACGACCATTGTCCTTCCTAAAAACACTCAAATAGTTATATTTAACCCCACCTGATTTCATACTCCATTCACGGATTAAATGTGCACATTTCTTAAAATTTCATGCATGTCCATTTCCTTTAACTCTCCAACATACAAGACCTTTGTACAGTATTTTTACCTAATTCATTCTCTAATTTCTTTTACTCAATGGATTGAATACGAGCCATTGTTGAATTATCCGAAACTTAACCTGTAAATTTATCTCAAAATCTGAATCCATTTATTACCCACAGATTATCTAAGATTAATTATGAATTGAATCTCTATCATAACACAACAATTGCACCACTCTATCTCTCAAAAACCAGAGAAAATATTCTACCTTTAGCCGCATTCAGATAATCCAAAGCCCTCAAATATATGTCAAAATCTGAATCCATCTATTATTACCCACAGATTATCTAAGAATTATTAATTGAATCTCTATCATAAATACTATTAACAGTCGGATATTTAAATTCGTAAAAAACCAATTTCAATATTTTTTAGATATTTAAATTTACAAAAATTCTTTATATATATAAAATCAAAACTACAAACTTTTAATAACCAATGAATTCAGATATTTAAATCCGAGTCACATTGCTTTTTCGAATAGTTACTACGGATTCGGATAACAAATATCTAAAATATCTATTCATATCTACTTTAAACTTGCGACAAATAATAATTTTGATATACAAATTCAAATATTATCCGAAATATCCAAATTAAAAAAAAAAAAGACAGAATCCACGGTTCGATTTCTCATCCCAAATTTCTCCATGCTAGATCGTAAGTGTAATTTGTAAATAATTTGAATACAATATATAATATAAAATAGAAAGGTGGTCCATCTGAGTCTTTGGCTGATGGCTGACTTGGGAAGAGAAGCCGTGTAAGATAAGGTGAGAGAAAGGGATGGGGAGGAGGAAAATATTCTCTCCAGCTAGCTTTCTTTTTGGAGTTTTCTTCTGGGTTTTAACCCAACTTCTAAACAAGCTCTTGTATCCTTGCCTTTGAGTTCAAAAAAAATCAAGCTTTCTCTTGTTTTTAAGATTTAAAAAAACACAAGAAACAAGAAAACAGAATTGTTGGGTGTGTTTACTTTGTAGTAAAGCCTTTTGGCTTTTTTAGTATTATCTCCAGTTTTTGAAGTACTACAAACAAAGCTGCTTCAGCTTGGGGTGTTTTGGTTTTTATTTCGTTTAGCCACTTTTGGATAGATTTGCAGTGCTTCATCACTTCATCAAATCACCAAAAATGATGTCTCACGATGGGATTTCCATTTCAATTCCTTCCACCATCAGAGGGTTGACTCAACAACCAAATCCAAACCCTAACCCTACTCTTACTGTGAATCCCTCCAAGAAGAAAAGGAATTTGCCAGGCACACCAGGCAAGTCTGTCAACTTCATTCTTGTTTGATTTTATTTTTACAACTGTTTTCCTTGATGGGTTTTGTTGGTTTTTTTTTTAATGGGAATAAGCAGATCCAGATGCAGAAGTTATAGCTTTATCTCCAAAGTCTCTAATGGCGACCAACAGATTCCTCTGTGAAATCTGCAACAAGGGTTTCCAAAGGGACCAGAACTTACAGCTCCACAGGAGAGGTCACAATCTGCCATGGAAGCTCAAGCAAAGAACCAACAAAGAGGTTAGAAAGAAAGTTTACATCTGCCCCGAAAAGACCTGCGTCCACCATGACCCATCGAGAGCACTAGGTGACCTCACTGGTATAAAGAAACACTTCAGCCGTAAACATGGTGAAAAGAAATGGAAGTGCGAGAAATGTTCAAAGAAGTATGCAGTTCAGTCTGATTGGAAAGCTCATAGTAAGATTTGTGGCACTAGGGAGTATAGATGTGACTGTGGAACCCTCTTTTCCAGGTATTGCAAACACAGTACACATATATGTCTCTATGTTTTTCCATATGATTAGTTTGTTGAGGAATTAAATGCTAACATATTGAGCGTTTAAATTTAATGTTGTCTGACCCAAAAGTGGATATACATCAGCTTCCTTGATATGGTTTTTTTTTTCCCATTTTTTGTCATGCAGGAAGGATAGTTTCATCACTCATAGAGCTTTCTGTGATGCTTTAGCTGAAGAAAGTGGAAGGTTCACTTCGGTTTCAACGACGACTATGAATCCATCAGCTTTTATAAATGATTTGACACACATTGATGGGGCCGATAACTTCGAAACAGGCTTTAGACCAGAGTTTGCTGCTGGTTCAGAGCTAGTCGACAATGGGCAAAAGCCAAGGCTACAATTATGGCTCGACCAAGCTAATTCTCAGCTTAACCCAATTGGTATTCAAAGCAATGCTAATGCTTTCTTAGCACCAAAATCTACAAGCTTGCCTGAATTGGGAATAGCTTCTGCACCAATGAACATGTTCGGTTCACTATCACAATCACAACAATGGCTCAGCCAGTACCCACAGGCATCATTTCCAGGTGCCAAACTCTCTATGTCATCAGCATCGCAAAGAGGACCAAAACAAGAAGAGAACAAGGGAGATTTGTCTGAATCGACAACTTCTTTGTATTCGAACAATACCCAGAATGGTCTCCGACAAAACCACACTCACATGTCAGCCACTGCTCTCCTGCAAAAAGCAGCCCAAATGGGATCTACAAGAAGCAACCCTGCAATCACTAACAGTGGATTATTTGGGTTAATGAGCTCATCCCCTTCAACAATTCCTAGCCCCATCAATGACCACAACAAAAACGAAGCCTATTACAAGCTGTTTAAGCAAGCAAATCAATCTGAGAACATAAACGAGGTAGTGAGTTCATTGCCTTCAACGCAAGCAGCCATCATCAAAGATGGGTCATTTGTCAATAACGCCTCCATGAAGGCAAATGAAAGACAAGGCGGCCAAGCGGTTGCATCAAAGCTGAACACAAATGCAAATGAAGTGGAAGCAAGCTTAACCAGGGACTTCCTTGGTGTGGGAAGTGAATCAAGTAGACCCTTCTTCCAGCAAGAGTTTGCCAAGTTTGCTTCAATGGGCTCAGTTCAGCCATGGAGCTGATTACAGTTAAGACTAGTTTGAGACAGAAGAGCTAGGTCAAAGGTGCTCAATGGAGCTGCATGCAAGCTTAATGAAAATGGAGACGAGTGATGAGTTTATTATACTCAGAAGAAATGAAGCAGCAAGCAACGAGTCAACTCAGGAAGGGGAGGGGAGGGGAGTCTCGTGATGGGACCACTCGACTGAAGAGAAAGAGACATGGCAGTGTTTGGGCCCTCCATGCACGTAGAGTTTTCACCATTTTTTGTTTTGTTTTGTTCTTCTTATTGTTATTATCATTAGTATACCAGTCCAGTTTTTTTCTACTAGTAAACTTTTTTTTTTTTTTTTTTTTTTTTTAAATTTTGAAAGCTTTTTTGTGATTTTAGTTTTAAATTTGCACTGTGTTTCCCCCCTATTTTTAAAGCTTGACTGAAATAAAATTGGAAAAATTACTATGCATGTTCAGTTGCCATTTATAGTACAAATAATATACAAGAACTCACGCATGATACTTCTCATAATTTATATATATATGATGAGATTGGAAACTTATATATTACAATTAAATATAATTAAATTGATTTTTTGTAAATATTATTTATACACGATAGATGCATCAAATATAAATTAATTTATTAAAAATGAGTGTTTACTAATTTTTACTGCCAAAAGCAAAAAGTTGAGATCTATGAAAAAGTTTTCCCACTTCAGATTATAAAATCGACTAAAAGCACTCACAGAATCTTCAGTGTATTCATCACTTTGTCATATTAGTAGAAAGGGAATAATCAACTTTACTCTTTTACAAATAAATAAACCTGCTACTCACTATTGCGTTTTAATTAATATCTGAATTTTTCTAAAAAAAGAAATACTTGGATCACATCATTACATAAATGTAATAAGACATGGAAGACAGGTGTTAAATTCTGAGATCTAAATTTCAATGTGATACGGAAATTTAAGTTTATTTATTTTCTAATAATTTTTCTCTGTGACATGGAAATTTAAGTTTATTTATTTTATATATACATTGAATAGTTATTTTATGAGATAAAATTAATGTTTTTTGGGTAATGAATAGTTGCGGTGTGTAGAATAATAATCTTATTTTTATTTTTTGCGTGTGAACTCCATCTTTTTGAATACGTGACAATGATGTTGCTTTTTGGTGTCATTTATGATTTGAGTTTAGATAGGGTCAGGCTTCAATAAAAATATGTTTTTAATTGATTTATGTTTGTTTCCCATTAAATTAGATACAAATCATTATATAAATATACGAATGTCTCAAAAAAAAAATTAATATAATTTTAAATTTATAAATATGTTAATTGAATCTTAATCCGATTGACATCGATATTGACGTGGATTAAAATAAACGAGACAGTATTGAAGGGGAGGGGGGGTTGAATAATTGAGAGCATAGGATACTTTAGGAAAATTGGTAGGCCTAAGAATCTGGCCACTTCCATTCAATTAAAAGGTCTTCTTGCGCCATGCACCATGTTTTTAATTTATAGTACATCTACTATTCTTCGGATGTGGTCTTTTATTTATTTTATCAAATATTTTTTAGGGTGAAGCTAAAAATACTTAAATTATATTATTTATTTTAAAAGAATCAAATTTTATCTTTTTCATTTAAATAGATATCATTATATAACTATATAATTAATTGTTTGTGTTAAATCTTTGCTTTGTTGGCGATGATTTTGACCTCAGGTTGATTACTGGTAATGGTTTCTTATTTTTTTTATTTTTTTTTTGTAGTTTTATTTTGTTTTTAGTTTTAGTTCACATCATCATTATTTTATTTTATTCACGGTTTTATGGTTTTATTTTGTTCATATTTTTTCGTGGTTTTAATTTTGTTCACTCTATTATTTTTTTAAAGTAAAAGTGGTTTTATTTTTACTTTAAATTTTTAGTCATGTTTTGATGTATAAGTGATATTTGCCAATACAAGAGTATCGCTAGATCTATTAGGAATCGTTCTCAAAAGGCTTTATCATGATATATCATAGTGATGGTGATAGATTCGAGTTGGCAAGGAGAATGATAAAGCCGTCTAAGACTTAGCCTTTTGAGCATCACTGATACAGTGGGTTTGTTGAGGCTTTTAGCAGTTTTTTCTTAGTTGATTGGTATTCATCGCCTGGTTTATTCTTGAATTATTCCAGTGTTGTTGTTGTTGTCAATTTGCCCCTTTTTTTGTTTTTTTTTTGTTTTGATATTACTTTACAGGCATGATATTTGTGCATTAGTTTGTAATGATTTATTTATTATTTGTACGATGTGTCATGTCTTTGTATTATTATTGTTCATGATTCCAATTAATAATAATATTTTCTTAAAAAAAAGTTTAAATTGTTTGTGTTGGTGTACAATACACCAGTAATATTTTTATTAGGTTAAAGTTTACTCCAAATTTGTGTGTTGTTCATACATTTTGAATTTAATCCACTTTTTTAGTACAATTGCAAAGTAAGAGCCATGGTCAAGTTGTTGGTGTTATGAACAAAGAAAGAAAGCAAAACAAAGAATATTAGCAGTCCATTTTCACTTGCTATGTTTCATCATCATTTTCAAATACAAATTATAAAATATATATCAGTTGATTCATGTTAGAACTCAACTAGTCTCACTAATATAATATAATCTTGAAAGTTTAAAAAACTTTAACTTGTAAATAAGTTTATTTGTGTCAATCAACACCTAAACACATAAAAAAATCATACCAACTAAGATTGATTTTATCAGACACGCGTAACATAACTTGTGCAACATGCACCAAAATATTTTAATGCAATTGACGGATACAATATGCATGTCTTCAATTTGCCAAATAGTCAATAGCTTCATAGTTCGCCATACAATGTGCAGCTCGAGCATTGACGAGTTTGTTCTTACTTGTCGTGTATAGAGAGTTCGTCAACATTCTTGCACTTTCAAACTGTCCGCCAGATGGCTTATAGCCTGAACTATCCGTCATATGTTGTCTTGGCCATCTCGCAACACAAGTGAGTTAATAATAGATTTTGAGGCAGTGATGGCCCATTGTTTAGTCTCCTTCTTGTTAGATTCTCGTACGATGAGTAAAACTCATTTCATTAACTTGCTAGACTTATACAATAAGCCATGTCTTATACAAGTGAGAGAGAGAGTAACTGCTGTTAACCAACCATAGCTGCTAACAACTTAACTGTTAATAACAACTATACAACTGCATCAGTTAAGCATTAACTACATTAACTCTAATACTTCTTGAGGTGTCGGTTGACATATTTGCATCGTTGGATAAAGACTTTCTGGATTGCATAGGCTGGTTGGAATTTTCATCCCAATAATGATGTCATGCCATTTTTTTTATCAAAATTAAGTAGGTTGCAACAGGTGGCGTTATCTTTCAGGATAAGCAGGATGGAACGAAGGGTTAGTAACCCAGTTTGGAGAAGGCTGGTCTGCAAGCCACTGATGAGGCCAGATTCGTTAGACTTAAAGACATCAAAACTGAGAATCTGGGGAGGGTCCCATTGATCAATGGTGGGTGCTCTTTGGGGGAGAGGGTAAAAGGAGCTAGAAATCGACAGAACGAAATTGTTGATGAAAAGGAAGGCACTCAAGGGCTTAGGGATGATTTTTTTTTTTTTTTGAAAATGAGATCATTTCTGGTTTTCCAAATGATCCAAGAGTGAACAAGTAGTGAGGGTAATGAAAAAATTGGATTCCTGTGAATTGACACTGTTTGTGTTGAGCCATTAAAGAAGCCATTCAGAAACATGCAAGGAATTAAAAGATTCAGATTGAATCGTGAGGGGGGAACCAAACCAAATCCCTCTTGCAAAATGACAATGGACATCATTATTTTATAAAATGTACAAAAACTTATGACATATTTTTAACTTTTTATTAAGCTTGTTTGATAAATAGTTGAAATAATACTTTCGCCCTTTAAAATTTGGGTTCCTTTTGATTCCTCGATATGTCAACCTCACAAGGCTTTTGAATTGGTCATTATTTTGGCCCAACAACCACTGAAGTGAAATTGAATCTGAATCAAGGCCTCACATTACTCTTTCCTCAACCCTTTTTTATTTACAGTTGAATCCATAATATTCCATTGCAAAGTACTTTGTTTCAAAGCAATAAACTTCAGTTTTATGATGTATTTTTCCTGATTGAAGATGTTGTTTTAGTGCAATTTAAATAAATTGCATGGGCTCGCTTAAGAGAAAGGCAATAAAACTGATCCTATTAATACTTCACTTTGTGTCTTTTTAAAAGTATCATTGATTAATTTACTGTATAGCTTAAAATTATTATACGATATTTTTTATTCTTTTATAACAGTTTAACTGCTTTCTTGAATTAATAAATTTTATTATTTATAAAAAAAAAAAAAAAAAAAAAAAAACACTTTCCGCACCTGCAATACCCTCTAAAGTTCCATTGGTCGGTTGGTTTAAAATTTGAAGGTTTAGGTTTTCTTTTTCTTTTTATTATTGTTTACATCATTCCTAAATTACTTATGTATTCCTTTAATTCTTAAATTAAAAGATATTATATTATATCTTTAAATAATAAAAATAATACTTAATTACTCCTTTTATTTCTTTAATATTTTAGAAGGTTTGGAGAAAAAAAACATTTTGATACATGAGTTTGGATTAATAAAAACATTTTCATAAAATTGTTTCGAATTTTAGTTCGTTTATGTTTCGAGCTCATAATTATTATTTTTAATAATTTTATATTTAAAATTTGAACATATTTCTCTGTACGATGTGTTTTATCATTTCATTCAATACTTATTAATAATATAGAAAAAACTTTACTCATACTTAATTATTTGAATATGAATTTAATCTAGATATAATATGAATATTTGAGAATAATTTTTTTTAAAAAAAACATGGAATGATACAAAAGGCTAAAAAGAAAAAAAAGGAAGAAAGTGCCACAAAATTCACAATTACAGTTGAGAAATAAGAGATAACAATGAAAATTTAAAGACAAAAATAAATGAAATCAACAACTCAAACTCAAAATTCAATCTTCATACAGAGCATAAATTTTTTTAAATGATAATTATTGAAAAAAAATAAAAGACACTCACCATCTTGATCACCACGATCAAAAATCACTGTCTTCTTCTTTTCTCCATTTTCATGCTCACAAAGAAAGGGCAATAACTAGAGCAGCAACTCCAAACAAACCAACATTTTGCAAGGTGGCCGCTTTGGAGTTATCAGCAGGGGTAACATCGGGGCTATCAGCAACGGCGGTAGCCTTCTTCTTCTTCGACTTTGCCGGTGCTGGTGCAGGAGCTGGAGGCCTAGGTGCAAATATTTGCAAAGGTTGAAGAACTTGATCGATTTGATAAACTGCAAGCTGACCATCGGTGTAAATAGTGCCGGAAATACTGGTGTTTGTCAACCCTGATGTTATATTCACAGAGTTCCCCGAAGTGGTGATATTGAGAGGGAACTTGCCATCGCCACTATCACCAGCTTGGGTTCTCAAAGGGTTGCTAACAGTTTGGAACTGAGACGAGGTGAGGTATGTTGGGACGATGTGGAATTGCACCAGCTCCACTTTTTGTTCATCGGTGAGTGAATTCAGTGTGCCCGATTTAAGGCTGGAGAAAGCATTGTCGGTTGGTGCAAAAATGGTCAAACCATTGTTGGAATTATTGAGCTGACCGAACAGCTGGTTGGCCACTTGAGTGGACTTTAGAAGACGAATGAAGAGGGTGAATTGACCAGCTTTTTCGAGGATCTTGGTGACGTTTGTCGGACCGGAAGGCGCCGGGGCCAGTGCGGGAGCTTGGGCTAACGTTGTTGAACAGTTGAGGGAAAACAGGATGAGCAAGGTGAGGGTAGTGAAGACATATTGTTGCCTCATTGTGGGATGTATTGGAAGGTGACGTTATGGCAACTAAAACAAAGTAAAACGGAAGGGAAGGGAAGAAGTGGTCCTCGAACCAAAAATGTTATGGATGTTGTGATTGGATGAGAAATGGGAGCTTTTTATTCAGGATATGGGAGGATGAAGTTAGGTAAAATATGCTAGTTTAGTTAACAAAAATACATACTTATCAACTTTAGCAAACTCCATTGGGATGTTTATTTGAAAGGAAAGAAATTGATGAGCAACTACATTGCTTGGAAAGGCAGGAAAAACAGAGTCGATTTTGGACTGGATATGTCACCAAATAAACATACATATATGGATCGAGTGATAAAAATTTCGATGATTCTTAAGTAAGATATCGGATTCAAAAAGATCATAAATAAATAGAAAGATAAGTTATTTTTTATTTAGATATTCGATTTTACTTGTTTTTTTAAATATAATCGAGATCTGATATAACTATCCAACACCCGAGAGTAATAGATTAAAAACAAATGAATCATTGCCTTGGCTTGTGATTGCCAATCCTTGGCTGACTTAGGAAATAAGTTTCCTTGGCGGTTAAATTGGGGCCTATTTCCAGCTAATGTCAAGGAGGGTGATGGCTCCCTGTGGGGCTTTAATTTCCATGAGCAGATGGATTCAAGCCGATGATCCCTGCTGTTCATTAAATTTTTTTTTAGTAGATTCAACAAAGGCAAAAACACTTTTTTTTTTTTTTTTTTTTCCTTCTGTCCCATGTTATTAACGGTAAGGCAATCAAGTGATGAATTCCACCAACTACTTCATTTTTAAAAGCAATTATTATGTCACTGTAATCTACAAAATATGTACAACAAAAACATGAAAATTTATTTTTCAAGTGTATCAAAGGTGGGATTATAAAAACTTTAATCTTGAAATACCTAAACACCTCCCTGCTTCACCTTCTATAACAAAACTCTGAAAATTTCTTAATTGGTTGAATGGGAAATTATCCTAGAGTTCTAAATTCCACCAAACAGAAATATATTTCTATAAATTATATTAAAAGAAAAAGGTTAATTTCACTGCATATCCTCAAACATTTTAAATTGACCCCAAAACCTAAAACATTTTATTTGCATTCTAACCAATAATTCCTAGAAATAAAAGTATAGGGACTAAATTTTAAATTTAGAAAAAGTAGAGGGACTTTATTGAACCCAAATAGGGGATAGTAGAGAGGTGTAAAGTTGCTTGTTTCTGAATTTGAGAGTTGGTGGTAAGTAGAGTAGAGCATTGATGTTGGCTGCCACTTGGTCGGACCAAAAATACAAATATTGTTGTTGGTTGAGCTCAATATACGCAAAACACCCATTTTTCTTCTATGAATCCACAATTTTTTTTTTTTTTCTTGAAGCTTTCTTGTGCTGCTCCATCTTATCTCATCATTGCATTCTAATTAGAAAGGTAATTTAAGTTCAAAAGATTGTGCTCATAAAGATTTTATAAGATTTGGATAGGCATTAATATTACAAGATGATAAAATTATTTATTGTAACAATAAAATTTGACACTGTAATGAGATTTAAATAAAAAATATTATTATTAAAGTGATTAGATTAAAATAAATGCTTATATAATAACAAATATACAGATAAACACCATATCTATATTCAATTATAAAATTAAAATTATATAAATATTAAATAATAAATAAGTTGAAGGAGTAAAAATGAAAATTACCCTCTTCATTAGAGATCTAGGGATTGGACTGGAGCCTTGAATCCTAGTTGCAAAAGGATCAATCCCATGGTGCCACAGGCACTTTAGGATCCAAGAGAGAACCTTAGGGACCATCGGACCTAAAAGTAAAAGGAATTCCTTCAGATTTAGATATTTTAGATCTTTTCGTATATGTACATAAATTTCTTTTTTTTTTTTTTTTAATTACAATAATAGAACAAAACCTAAATAACAAACGTAATTAGTGCGATTCAAATCCAGGTCACATCTAAAACGGTGAATATCTTTGATCATCAAGTCATCTCATGAGATTCATTTGTACATAAATCTTTAAATATCCTTTATTTGAATTAATTTGGTTTTAGTTTAATTAATGTCAAATATTCAAATATTATATTTAAAGATATTCAAATTCAATATCAACTTCTATATTTATTTCTTTAAAAAAATCAATGTAACAAGTTTAGATGATGTCATTTTACTCTTCAAATGAAATGTAAGTTCGATGATAATATCAAGTAGCATTTATTTTGGTAATAAAATAACCTTAAATTTAAGGATAGAAGACTAGATAGACCCCTTCGAGAGCTTAATACATATTGAAGATCATTGTACAGCAACAGCTTTACATTCCACGGATGATCCGCATGTAATAGCAATTGTTGAAAATCACCCCACGCTTCTTTTGCAAGGCGGTCAGTCATTGTGTTACTCTCTTATGGAATATGATGAAATTTCATCTCTCATTTTTTTAGACATCAATCTCGTAGATATCAAGTAATATTTAAATAATGAATGGATTGATATATGAATTTAAAAATTTGAGCATAAACATTCAATCAAATGTCATCACTGAACTATATATATTAAAATTTAAATCTGAAATAAGTGTATTATTTTGAAAAATAGATGCTTTACACTAATAGAATTTAATTTACGGGGTCCGGGAAGCTTGAAAAAATGATCACGATGATCCATTTCTTCCTTTGCTTGCATTGAGGGAAATTGAGAGTAGGGCCTATAAAGATGCGGGGCGGGGGGAGTCAGGCATGGCTTCAGTTCTACCCTCACACACTATTCCCCGCCTTCATTGTGTTGGCCAAATATTTAACAACCGACAACTTCATCCTTTCCTTTGCTTGGTAAACAAGCTATCATCCTACTCCTACCTCTAACACTTCTCTTCCATCATCATTTTTCTAAGAATGAGAGATGGATTGTACCATTCAAATCATAAATGTATTACGCATATGAACTCTAAATTTATTGAGAGTGAATTTAGATGAACGGTGTATTTACCTGCAATTAGTGTAAAAATAATGATGATTGTGATATTAAATACTTTAAATTAAAGCAAAAAATAAGTTAAATACACTGCACTATACCGCCCATCTAAATCTACCTAAGTATTGATGCACTAATACCCAAATCATTTTAACTTTATAACAGATAATCATGTTTCATAATTCCTAAAACTAACTCTCCATGCTGCTCTCATCGCCTCCACCCATACCCATACCCACATCAAATTCATCCTCCAATCACTAAGAAGGAATAGACTCCAAGTTATAGACCGAAACTTTGTCCAACTATTAGAAGAACTTCTCTAATGCATGTTACTAGTGGCTCTTAACACTACAAACTTGTGAACCACTCACTTAGGGATAAGAGTGTTTAATCGGTCGATTCGATTAATACTCAAATAAAATTATTATTAATTGAAATATTTGAAATGTAAAATTTTTTAACAGTTAATAGAATAAAAAATTTCAAATATATTAACCGAATCGAAATATTTCGATTAATTCGGCCGATTAATCGAATTAACAGAAGTTTATATCTTTTGGTTAAAATAAGTATAAAACCTATAAAAATTACATTGTTAATGTTCATTTTCTTTTATTTAATAGTTCAAAAAAACTTTAAATGAAGATGAAAGCAACAAATAAGATATTGGAAACACTACATTTATTAATTATTTATATATAATTTGGAGGTGAGCTATATATATTATATAATATTTATTTTGGTTAATTCGATTAATTACCTGGTTTCGAATTGAACTAATCGATAATTGAAATTCTAAAAAATCATTAACTCACCTCCGACCAAATTAAATTCGACTATCGATCTATTAATCAAATTAGATCGATTCTGTTGATTAATTCGATTTTAACTGAACTGTAAACATCCCTGGTTATGGGTGTGCATTTGGTTGGTTCTTTTTTTTATACCAAAAATCAAATAAATTAAACTATTCATGTAAATTGAATAAACTGAATAAACTTAAGAAGCTTAACCGAATCGAAAATTTTCAATTCGGCTCAATTTTTCGATTTTTTTAAATTAGAAATTTTTTTTCTAATTGAGTTACTTATAATTTTTTTCACATAATTATCTTCTTCTTCTTTTTTTCAATTTAATATAACACATCACTTTTAATTTCATTTTTATTTCAAATTCATTATAAAAAATATTAAAATTTAAATTAAAAAAAATTAATTAACTCAGATTCAGTTATGGTTTTCCTCTTGGATTTCTTGCCTTTTATTCCAATGTTCCATGTTTGTTTGTTTTTTTTTAATATATTGGTGTGATTATATGGTAGTATCTGTTCATACTTTCTTAATCCTTTGATAACACACACACTGTTCACACACGGATGCTCAAACCCGGATCTCTTAGGATGAACATCATTCTCTTATCCACCATGCTAATGATATGTCACTAGTTACAAAACACTAATTTATGCATATGTCATATTATACTAGAATGAAAATCATATATTAACTCAATGAATTGTATGATCTTGGAACTTTAATTTCACCTAACCCAGTTAATTAATTATTCCTCACGCAATCATTCAGATTATGTAATTACTAATTCAAGATTCAATGGATTAACTAAACCATTCTAGTATCTAGTTAATCCTCTTTCTCCACTAGCTATATTCCAATGCTAGGCAAGATGTCATAAAGAACAATGTTATTGTGTTGATTAAGATATCATGTATATTCCTGTTATAACTGCAAATTAACTCGTTCGTCGCTACTAGAGTTAATCTTAATCTATTCAATCTGGATCTCAATCTTACTTTTCTCTCTCAAGACAAATTAAAGTTATCAAATTAATACAACATGATAACAAGACAAACAAATTAAATAACCACAAGACTGAATAATTAACAATTAACATAGATCAAAATTAATAACTAATTAACTAATATGAAGAATCATCACCATTCCAGAAAAGTAAAATTTAGTTCAATCATGACATGAGAATATCACAAAAAGGTATTCAAAACAATATGTACATTGTTTTATTCAAGTAAACACTCTCATCGGTAGCTTCCCCGAGCATCTGAATCGCATCTTCAGCTCTACCTTTTCTGTATAAAAAAAAATTGTATGAAAGAGTGACTTCAAATCATTTATATCCCTTTTCCCAATAGTTTTATCTTCAACCTCTTTTTTTTATTGATTAGTATATCAACATGCAACGATTTTATTACTAAGAAAAACAATCAAGAATTTATTACACAACAACCCAAACTAAGTAAGTTTACATCCATCTATGTTGTATACAAGTAATGATATGTGATGGGCAAAAATCTGGCCCTTATTAGCATTACAATTCTAATCACAAAAACAAAGAGGCAAAACACATACATGACATGTATGTTATTCATTTTCAATCTGTCCTTAGATTGAACCTATACCGGCTTTTCCTTTAAACCTGCAATAATTGCAGAGAGGCGAATATAGGGATGGCGTTTGGTATTTGTTTTCCCCGCCCATCATCGGCATCGGCACACCTCGTTTCACGGGGCTGACGTAGTCCGCCCGGTAAGTCTTTCCCAACACCCCTTCCACTTGGTTGGTTAGTCCGGTGAACTTGAACTGTGTCTCCAAATGTGCAAAGGCGTCGTCAGCAGGCAACTGGTAATTGTGAACCTTGTTTTCATGTTCCCCGATGGCTCTAACTTTTACATTCAACTCCACCAGTCCTGCAACTGTGACCTTAACACCATTGGTTTCCTCAGTTCTTTCAACTATCACTTCCCTTTCTTCCGAATTAGTCCTCCACTCGGCTTCTCCGTCGGTCGGGATGTTTACGATTTCGCCGTCCCATCTTACGATGAGAGCGTCGAAGCTGTCGTCCCATTGAGAAACTCTCTTTGCCGCGAGGACGACAGTGTGAGTATCGAACATGACGGCCAAAGCTTGCACCCATGTGTAGTCTCGTGTACGTCCTTGGGGTCGTGTCCCGATGAAGTGTGCATTGATTTGGAGGTTATCATCTGATACAATGGCGAAATTTCCATCCTTGGCTCCATGGAAGTAAAACATAACTCCATCACCACCAACAAACCTTGGATCGTAGCATAGAGATCCATATCCGTTACAGTTTGGCTTTCTCCCTGTCAAAGAACTTCAAATCATCAGCAAGCATACATACATACATTACGCATAGATACACCCATACATACATATAAATACATATACTTACATTTGCATGTGACTTCACATTTGCTACTGCAGTCAAAGAAGCATCCTTTGACCTTCTTATTCTTTTTGGGCTTCCTTTGAGCGCATTGACTCGGACATGTGAGTACCTTTCCATTACAAGCTCCTCTTGCTAGGCAGTAAACTCTTTCTTGTCCAGAACTGGTGGGTGCCAAAACAGTATAATGTGTTGAAGCAGCATCATAGGGTGCCTTCTTGCTGTTGCTACCTTGGGCATTACTAGCTTCCATGGAAATGAAAACTAAGGCAAGTGCCACCAAAAAGAAAGAGTATCTTCTATCCATGTCTCTCTGTGTTCTAAAAGTTACTTCTCCTTCTATTGATCTTTAAATGTTGCAGTTTGAAGAAGAGATAGGCGGTGATATAGTGTGAGGGAAAACCCGATATAAAGGCCAGTTCCGCATGCGGTTTGCCTCCAAATCCGGCTAAAGCCATGTGAAGTTTCTTCTTTCTATAAACAAGTAGTTGACAGAGAAATAGCTCCTCTGGATCTGCAATTTGTTTATATTTACAATTTTACATTACTCGGTGTAAGGGGTAGATATAGATATATGTCAGATGATGAATTTTTTTTTGAAGATTTTCATGTATTTGGAGTCCTGAACAATTATATCCTAGTAGTAATTTGATTACATGAAAATTATATATTTAACTAATAATAATATATATGAGTATGTGCAATTCGTATGAAATTAATTTTTTTTTTTAAATTGTGAGTAAAAATAAATTTAAATAAGCAAATATATGTGATTAAAAATATTAAATGTATTATAATTTTTTTTTTACTTAATATTGGTCTCGTAATAAAATGTCTTGCATAATTTGAGGCAATTGTGTGAAGACGTGAAATTTGATTGCGCAATCTCTAACCCATTTGGATATCGCATTTGTCGTCATGTTTGTCATTTTTGGCACATGTCTAATTTGAATTTACCAACCACTCTTCATCCAATTACAAGTCTTCAAAAATCACCTTATAAGCCCTCATCCTCTCTGTTCCAGGTATCGAATCTGCAATTTTAAAATGTTATCATGTTAGATAGAATTACTTGACATCTATTATAACTTATTTTAATTATGAAAATGTATTGTTGTAATTTCTCCAACCGAAATGATGACGTGCACCAAGTCAATCAAAGGTTTAAAGTTAGTAGAGATACAAATGAAAAAAAAATTGTATAATGATAGTAAAATGTAAAAAAAAAAAATCAAAATAAAACTTTGTTTGGGATGGTAAAGTACTGTTTTTATAATTATTATCGAAATGAATTTGAATCTTTCAATATGTAATTTTTTATTGGTTTTATTAAAATATAAATAGATGAAAATATTATCACAATAATTTTTAAATATGAAAAGATATTTTTATAATTCTATCAATTAAATCAGTGTTCCATTAATTAATATTTATATATCAAATATGCAAAGTCGTATTTACGGGGCTGCAAGGGGCCAGCCCCTCTAAAATGGTTATTTTATTATTTTGGCCCTTCAAATTTTTTAAATTAATGAAGAGAAAATTGTACCTAAATTTTTTTTCTAGTTTCACCCATGGAAATATGGACATCAAACACGAGAAAGGAAGAAAAACGAAGAATAAAAAATAACATATTACTATATCAAGAAATTTAGGCATAGGCGTGGCTTGAGATTGGAGATGGAGAGTTTGTGATGAAAATAGTAATAAATTTGATGCTTCCAGTTGAAGCACTAATCTAGTTGTTATCACACTTTATCATGTGACTAAAGCCTCTAATAATGGCGGATCCCATATGACTCTCCGAGGTGGTTTCTGCACACCCCCTCCACCCGGCTAGGCCGCCCAAATCTTTATAATATTTTGGAACTTGAGAAAATTAAGCTTTTAACAACTTCAAGTTGCATTAACATTTTAAAAGAGAAAATAGCTCAAGTCAGACCCATTAAATAAACAACAAATTCATCTTCCACCTACTGATATATATATACGGCTTGTTGTAAAAGAGAATGTAATAGCTACATGGGGAACAAGAAAAAAAAAATTAAGCATTGAAAAATAAGACTAGTGTTTGTATTCCAACTATACTTATAGACAAGAGTGTATTAGATACTAACAGTATATATATATATAATATAACACTGGTGTTCTGATTTATGAACCCTTGGTGCCAATCTGAATTAGCATTTCCATTGCTTCTTAACCTTTTTCTTTAATGAAATGATATATGTATATGAAGATAATCAAAGAAAAGCGAGTATTTCGGTATTATTTATTATGAAAAAAGCTACTAATTAACGTGAAATGTATAATGGGCAATTTTCATTTGGCCCTTTTTATTTTACAACAGAAAAAATTATAAGGTAAAAACATGTAAAACGACATAATTGACACATAGTGGTTTATTTTAGAGAACAAATTTGTTGTGTGTGTGTCGATTATTATGAGCTTGGAGATGGAGAATATCAAACTCTGTTCAGATGGTGGCAACTGATCCGGTTGGTCTCTTAAACCTGCAAGCCCTGCAGAAAGGTGAAAAGAGTGATGGGGTTTGGTACTTGTCTTCCCCACCCATCATTGGCATAGCCACCCCTCTCTTCACTGGACTGACATAATCTGGCTGGTATGTTTTTCCCAATACTCCTTCAACTTCATCACTTAAGTTGGTGAACTTGAACTGTGTTTCCAAGTGAGCAAACGCATCATCATCTGGTAACTGATAGTTATGAACCTTGTTTTCTTCTTTGCCAATGGGTCTCACCCTTATGTCCATCTCCACCAATCCAGATATTTTGACATGAAGGATGTTTTTGTCATCGGTTCTTTCCACCAACACTTGTCTTTCATCGCCGTTACCCTTCCTCCATTCACCTTCTCCGTCGTAAGGGATGGTAATCACCTCGTCGTCCCATCCTGCACTGATAGCATCGACATCGTCATCCCAGCGAGAAACTCTATTTGCTGCAATGACAAGTGTGTGGGTATCGAACATGACAGCCAAGGCTTGCACCCATGTGAAATCACGAGTCCTTCCTTGTGGTCTAGTGCCGATGAAATGAGCATTGATTTGAAACTGATCATCTGAGACAATGGCGAAGTTCCCACCCTTTGCCCCATGGAAGTAGAACATAACTCCATCACCACCAACAAAACGAGGGTCGTAGCAAAGAGAGCCATAGCCATCACATTTTGGTTTCCTCCCTGAAAACATACCAAAAAGTAAAATAAAATAAAAATCTGAGAGAAGTTGGAATTAGGGTGAATCGTATTATAAGTATATATGCTTACACTTGCAAGTGGCTTCGCACTTGCTGCCGCAGTTAACATGGCAAGCCTTCTTCTTTTGGTTCTTCTTAGGCTTCCTGTGAGGGCATTCAGATGGACAAACAAGGGTCTTCTGGTAACAAGCACTTTTCCCTTTGCAGTGGGCTCGTTCTTGCCCAGTCTCCGATGGTGACATGTTGTCATAATTCACTTCATCATCGTGTTTCTTATCCTTCTTCTTATCTCCATTGCCCTTGTTTTTGCCTTTGCTGTCGCCCTTGCCATTTCCATTGCCCTTGTTTTTGCCTTCGCCATTGCCTTCGTCGCTGTGGCCCTTGCCATTTCCATTGCCCTGATCATTGTTGTCATTGCCCTGACCATTACTGTTGCCATTCCCATTGTTACCCTTACCTGCACCATGCACAATGGCGGCTTCAGTGGATAGCAGTATGATAAGGAGAACCACCAGAAAACTATACGACTTCATCTCGTAATCGAATTGACACACTAATTATATGTTTGTTTCTCCTCTTTATTGCTTATGATTACTATTAGAAGATCAATGGAGGAGAGCTGATGACAATGTTGCACAAAATCAACCTATTTATAGGGTTTGTCAGCATGAACCTCGCCTTGGACTTTGGACCTTTAATCTTTTTTTATGATTCCTTGCTTTGTTAAAAAAAATGCAAATCGGATTCGGTTTTTGGAGGAACAAATGAGTATAATGTCCTGTCGAGTAAAATCCAAAAAGGAATCTTAAAATTTTAAATTAATAGTATTATATTAAACTCAATTCAATACAATATTTTAAAATCATAAATTATAAGCATTGTTTTTTTTCTCACCAAATAGCTGTAAAGTATTTCTTTCGGTCTAAGCCCACGTAATGTTTCACTTTCCTTGAGTTCAATGCAAGGTCGTAAGCTTATCAAATGTTCAATTAATCATCTATAATTAAATTGGTCTTTGCTTTAGGTGTTTGAAAGTGTCCCCCTCTTTGGTTACATATAGGATTCATATTTGTGAATTCAAAAAAAAATTATATTTATGTGATTAATAATTGTTATACTTACTTTACGTGTCATCAACAATCAAGTATAAGTTAACGTGTTCATATCAGACGAATCTCTAATCAGACGAATGTCACACCTCAATAGATTGACGAACCTTCACAAGATCGCTCTCGTTAAGTATGCATGAGACTCACATGGGACTTACACTTATTGATTACCTAATTGTCCTAAAAAATCATATTATAAAACGTCATTTCATCGTCACTATAAGAGAACAAGGTACAACTCTATTGCCAGTAAGTTCAGGACACGTGAGCCTCTCTGTCTCCCATATTTATGTTCACCATAACATATGAGAAGAGGCCAAGACACAAAAATCACCTCCCATCTTTCCTTGTTCTATTCCTACCAAAGAACAATCTCCCCAGGCCATTCTATCACCATCCAGTGGTTGTCCACCCAACTGTGGATGAATATAGGGGTATAATCGAGTCAAGTCAAGTCCAAATATTGTTAAACTTGAACTCGACTCAAAATTCAAAGCTCGACACTCAGTTCGAACTCGATCGAATATTTATTTTTAAGCTCATTTACCAATTTTTACTCAAGTTCGAACTTGAGCTTAAGCTTGACTTAATTATTAAACTTAGTGTAATATATATTAAAGAAAATAACATAATTTAATAATATAAAAATATAAAAAATTCGATAAGACGTGCGAGCCGTTTGAGTCAAGCATTAATAAGCTTGAATTTGGCTCGATCAATAGCTCGAGTTGCTCGAGCTGGGCTCGATAATTAACAAATTTAATTTAATTTTTTTAGTCGGGCTCGAGTAACTTGTGAACACCAATATCTCATTTACACCCTTAGGTGAACCACCAGCACATCATTCATCTCCTCCTCCTTGTTAATCCCACCGGTTAAGAAAGTAGAATATAACAGATAAACAATAACTGTATTTTATACCGAACCTAAGAGGCTAAATGTCGTTTACCCCTATTATCAATACTTCTTTAATCTGATCGTAAAATAAACAAAAGTTGATTGTGATGTTAATATTTGGTACACTAACGCTATATAATTCTATGCACGATCTATTAATCAAATGATGTCACATTACTAGAAATAAAGTGAATTTCGTTTTAAAACTTTTTCATGATGTGTAACCATCTATTCCACTAATAGTCCATAGAATTATATACTAGATTACAACACATCCAGATGTGGGTAAAAAAATTATATAAAAAATATATATTTTAAAGACTTTATGTAAAATTTAAATAAAGCTTCTGGAGAAATTAAAGGTCCGAAAAATCATAAAGTTTTAGGTTTAAATCTAATAAATTGAATTTTTTTATTTAATTATTGTCTAATTAATTTAGTGTCCAATTAATCTGTAACATCAACTCGATCAAATATTTAATATATTTTTTTGTTGAAATTTATCAATTCAAAGAACTTAATGGAGTACAACATACTTTTTAAAATTTTGAATTAAATATCCAGGAGATACATGTACTATAGGTTGAAAATTAATTTACTCTATAAGAAAGTTCCAATAATATTTGAAAATTAGCAAATCAACACAATTTTTTGAATTTTTTTAAAAAGTAATAATATTTTAAAATTTTATATAATATTCATAAAAATTAAAACTCAAAATTTGATAATTATTTCCAAAACTAAAAAATCTAAAAGAGTTCTTTAAAACATTAAAAAAATTGAGAAAAAAAATTATTAAAATTCAGAAAAAAGTTGTTCAAAATAATTTTTTTAAAATTTTTCTAAGTTTTTCAATACTTTATAAGCAGTTATTAATTTTCAATTTTAAAATTTTTATAATATTGTATAATGTTTTTGAATTTTTTTTAGAAGAGGATTAGCGGTGGATTCATCTTGTCTTATTTGCGGCCATCATTCTAAAGACAGCTTACATATAGCTTACATATCCTCAGGGATTGCTCTTTTGCTAAGGAAGTTTGGTTACAAGTTGTCTCAGGTAATCATCTCTCGAATTTTTTCTCTTCTAATTTACAGAATTGGCTTCTTGTTAATGTGTAGGATCATAGTAAGATTTAAGAAGGTGGTCACAGTTGGGCATGCCTTTTTGGTTTGCTCATTTAACGTTTCTAGAAAAATCGTAACCTTTTCATTTTTCATAACAAATCCTGGACTTCGAGGGAGATAATTCAAGCATAAAAAAGTTGGGCGTTTCATTACTTCTCATCAGATCACGAGGTACAGATTGAGATCCTTGAAGACTCTTTTGATAATCAGATCAGTGATGATCAGTTACTTCTTAACACTGATGGAGCCGTTCAACTGGATTTTGGATTTGTTGCTGCTGGAGGAGTTGTTCGAGATAAACATGGGAATTGGGTTGTTGGCTATCATCGACACCTTGGTAAATGCTCAGTTTTTAATGCTGAACTATGGGGCATTTTGGAAGGCCTCAGGATCCTTCAGCATAGAGGTCATGACCAAATCATTATTCAGTCGGATAGCAAGGAAGTCATTAAGGCGATTCTTGGAGCTTCTCCCAATGCTTCTAATTCAGCTTTGATTCGACGAATTCAAAGTATCTTAACTCATGAAAATCAGTGGTCTCTAAAATATATCCCAAAGACCTAAATCAAGTTATGAATTGCCTAGCTAAACAGGCCTTATTTGGAAACAATGATTTGCAAGTTCCTGAAGCCCCTAATCCAGAGGTTCAAGTTGTGCTAGATTTGTATAGAGATAGGAATATTTCCCCTTCCAGATTAATACTATGTAATCTCTATTTTTATCACCAAAAAGAAAATAAAAATAAATTTTCATGTGATGGTTTGATGGTTAAAGATGTTCACAATTTCAAGTGTAGCTTAAATTCGCATTAATCGCATTTGTTGTTCGGACTATAAAAAAACATTTATAAAATTCTAAAACAAAAAATAAAAATATTAAAGATTAAATTTTTAGTTAATAATCATTTGATGTTTTGTGATGAGACATGAATTTCCACATTTTAAGCAAAGCATCTTATAAGTTATACCAATTTGCTTTTTGGAAAATGGAAGCAATACATGATAAACAATAAATGTGGTTGCCACTCCCACCCTTTTGCTACCTTCTCTGCTTTTGTAAACAATAATTCATTTAGCCAGATTTTATTTAATATTTTAGCCTTCTTTTCTCTTTTTTACTTTACATCGAATTATTGAACTTTAAATAATAATCATAATAAAGCTATATTTAAACTATTTGTATAATTTTTTTCCCACATTATTTCCAATTAAAATATAAAAATAAAATATATATAATTAATTATATATATTATTATTCAAGTATGTGATTAAATTGGTATTTCGAGTTATACTAATTCAATTAAAAAAATCAAATTTTGAACAGTTTTTATATTTTCATATATTTATATTAATTTTATAAAAAAATATACAAATGACAAAATATTAACTTAAAATATCTCTCGATATTATAAAATGGTATGCGTGTGTTTTAAGATGGATTTAGATGGACAATACGTTTACATGCGATTAATTTAAAAACAACGGTGATGATGATATTAGATACTGTAGCGATAATTTAACATAAGATAAAAAATAAACTAAACGAACCGTATCGCAGTACATTGCCCATTCAAATCCATACTTAGTTATTAGTATATAGTAAAATTAACTTATGACATCCTTCTCTAAATGTTAAGTGGGATCAAAGACACAAAATCAAAGGATGAATATAAATATTTTTACTTTTACTCTTTTTTTTTTAAATTTAAATAACATGATTGTTTTTTTTGTATATAACTATTTGTTTTATAAAATATGATTTAAAAAAAAATTTTGGTGCCCTTAACTTATTCATTTATATTTATATTTTTTTAAACGAATGAGTATAAGTATAAATGGTTTTAATAAAAAAAAATTGCATGTGAAATTGAAAAAAAAGATATGAATAATTAATAATGAGAGGAAAATGAAATTAACAATTAATTAAGTCTAGAAATATAATTTTTCATGGAAGTTTTTGAGGGGTCATTAAATTTTGATGTGGCTATTAAAGTGACGATTGACGTGAAAACAATAATAACGTGATGGGTGATATTGTGTTTGACTTGAAAAAGTATTGACGTGAAAACAATATTGTAATGTGATTTGTCGCTTACAAAATTATATTATCGTCAACTATTGAAATATTGAAAACCTATATGATCATGGATTAAAAATAAATTCATTCATTTTTTTTATATATCGATGGTAATATAATTTTGTAAGAAGCAGAATACGATAGAGTATTTAGTAATTTCATTAGTATTAATATCGGAAGCTTATATGGTTATGGATTAAAAAGAAAAGAAAAATGGGATTTGCAAATACAAAATTTAGATTTTTGGTATGAACAAACAATTGTATCATGTAGTGTTAGGATGAATTGTTATTTTGGGTTTTTTTTTAAATCAATAACATGAATTATTTCCTTTTCATAATATCAAAGTAAAAGAAGAGAGAATGATTGGGAATCGTGCTTTTTTATTTTAGTGGGATAGATTAAATTATAAATTTAACGTTTAAAAAAATAAGGTAAATAAAACTTGATTCAATTAAAAAAATTCGAATTTCGAGTTATTCGATTATTCGAGTCAACTCGAATAACATGATTTGAGTTTCGAGTTTGAGTCGAGTTGAATTTCACAATTCGAATAACAGATTGGTGTAAATACCCCTTGGTCCTTGTCAACTTTGAAAATAAGCGAAATGGTCTCTCTTTCAACAAAAATTACAAAAAAATCAAAATAATTTTCAAAAATTCAAAATAATTTTTAAAATTCAAAATATTTATAAACTTTTCAAAATTTATATTTTAAAAAAAAATCTAATACATATATATAAAGTTAAAATTTTAAAAATTTTCTAAAATAATAATTTTGGGACCTAATTAATAATTCAAATTTATCATAATTTTTTTTTTGCTCTAACATGAAATTAAATATACTGTAACAATATTTTTATTTGACATGTTTAATTTTTTTAATTTAACTCGAATAATTTATTCGATTCGAGTTGACTAAAATTTTATTTCACTCGACTCGATTCGAGTTGACTAAAATTTTATTTCACTCAACTCGATTCGAAAACTTTCAAATTGATTAAGATGCTAAAATAGGACTCGTGAACTCGAAATTTTTTCACTCGATTCACCATGTTGATCAACAATACTCTTTTAACATTTTGGTTAAAACAGATCAACAATACTTTTTAACCATCAAGAAAAACAGATGGTTTAATGTACATAAAGATTTTGGTGTTAAAAATTTATTTATTTATTTATTCACCATGTTCATCAACAATACCCTTCTAACACTCTTTTCCATTCCGTTTCCTTGTATACATTACAAGGCCTCAACCAATAATTCCACAAAATTCTCGCTTACCATAAACGAAATTGCATTAACAAAACAACATTTTTTACAGTGAATTTGTAGTTGGAATTCTTGCCTTGTGAGGGCTATTCACATGCTTAATCCCATGGTGATCAAGCTTTGTTTGTAGCTGTTGGGGTCTCCTTGCCGATGAGTCCTTTGTTTCATGGAGTCGTTCCAATGATGCTAGAACATCAGTCATGCACGGCCTGTTCTTCGGATCCTTATGCAAGCACTGCAATGCGAGTGCAGCCGCAGCTTGTGCTCCTTTCTTCGAGTACTGGCCTCCTAACCTCGTGTCCATTATCCGTAGTACTTTCCTGTTGTCACTTAGGAATGGTTTTGCCCATTCTACTAGTGTTTCTTCCGAAAACCCAAAATTCTCATCATCCATTGCTCGCCGTCCTGAAAGTAGCTCTAATAGTACAACACCGAAGCTATACACATCACTCTTTGGGGTCAAATGACCTGCATTCAAGGTTTAAACTATTTCGTTAGTAGGATCAATAACCCTTTATTGAAATCCACTTAAAGCAAAAAAAAAAAATGCAGTGACAAGATCATTACATATCAATATACCAAAGGTGTTCTTCCCAATATCAGCTGCTCTTTTAAGAGCACTAATTTCAAACCTGAACACTCCTGAGAAAACTAAAATTACAAACCTAGTTTGTCTTCACTATCAAAGGAGTCTTGCGTCTTAACCATTCTACGTTATCCCAACCCTTCTTTATTTGTGTGCGCAACTGGATGAACTGCTAAGGCACTTACAATCTACAGGTCCTTGGTCTAGGAACTCCAAAGAAATATTCCTGTAAAAGAATTCCGAAAGCATGGTGGAGGTTCGAGAACCACAGCATTGCTTGTACCACCATTGAAAGCCTAACTTACTAAGATATCTACAGAGCAATGTCCAAGCCGTTAACAATGCGACAAACTAATTGCTGGTATGATCATGCTAAGCTTATTATGTTCGATTCTAGGACTCTTGTACATGTCATATACAGGGGAAGTAGTGGAGAGAGACCTAATGGCTCGGCACAAAAATGTTGTTTTCCGGAATTTGCCAAAAGATCCTCAGGAATGCAGGAGATTGTATCGGAGGCAAAATGTGTGTAGGCTTGACAATTTCAAGATTTTGGTTTGAAACCTAAGTTCATTTACTATAATCAAAGCCAAACGATACAACTTCAGTTGATTCATTAGCATTTTATGGCTATAGGCAAATGGAGAAGAATCTCAAGCTCGAACGAACATTGAACATGCTCCGACATTCATGCTCAGCATAGACTAATAGCAGCCTCTCAAGATTAGTATGCTGAAGTTGTGGTTGTAATTTATGATAACCGGACTCACCATTTCTGGCCACCATACCGGTGCCAACATGACATTGCTAAAGAAAATTCAACTACAACTGCATTTGGAAGAAGGGATGGAATTTGAGAAAGAAAGAAAAAGAATCGGCTTAGTTGGAAAACAAAACAACTTCCATCCTTAGGCTGTTGCACATGCATCGAAACAACTAGTGTATATGTAATGTAACATAAGTTAACTGTAGTGCAAAATCTCATCTATCTCTGTTTCTTTTTCTTTCCTTGACTTCATTTATTATTATTATTTTTTTGAATCTCATGAATAAGAAGAAAGGTATAAGATACCAAAATAATCCCTCTATGTTACTCCCATTTTTCATTTTCTTGAACCATCCGTGAGCAACACGTATTTAGACATGAGTTTGGGGATTTAACTCTCCAAAAATCCTCCAAATACATGGAAAACTTAAATTTTTTTTAATATACCCATGCCAAACATATACTCTTACCAACATACACCAGAATCTGAGTTTCGTAATTTTCTCTACTCATTATCATACTCAGTTTTAACTATACTATTTGAAGGAAAGGTGATGAACACACCTGTGGCAACATATTCCGGGGCTGCATAACCTTGAGTTCCAACAACTCTGGTCGAAACATGGGTGTTATCACCAGTTGGACCATCTCTTGCCAACCCAAAATCTGAAAGCTTTGCATTGTAATCCTACAAACGTTTATAGGCAACAGCATCAGTCAATAAATCAAATGAGGATGTTCAATAGAACATCTCTGTCGTACAACTCAATCAAAAGTTACAATGTATGATATGTCATCATTACCGAATCTAGAAGAATGTTGGAAGCCTTTAAATCACGGAAGATTACATTAGCATCTAGACTATGTAAAAAGGTCAATCCCTGTGCAACCTGTCTGGCAATATGCATCCGTGTAGCCCAAGAAATTGGTTGAACACCTTCTGAAAGAAGAAAACAATAATGGTTTTAGTGTTAGTACATCATACCGGATCCCTATGTTTCTCTGACTCTTCATTTTTCTATAAGTACCTATCTCCGATATATATTTTTCGGACATGAGTAAAAGGATTGACCCCAAGAAATATATGGAAAAACTTAAAATGGAAAAAAAAACTTGAAAGCATTCGAACCCAAGTTCGAGAAATATAGCCAGATCCTATCTTGATTAACCAATCAGACTAATGAAACAGAAACATTAAGAATGACTCGTCTATGAAATAATTGCCACCATCCTAAGAGTCATATAACTCCAGCTGCCCTGCATGCCAATAGGAGACAACTAGGTTCATACAATATGGTTTAAACTCACACAGTGACAAGCCATTGATACATGGTATATGCTTTAACATAATGAGAAGAAGATCAATGTAAAAAAGAGTGAGACAGAAGCTTACTTTTAAATAAATGATTCTCCAAACTTCCCTTTGGCATAAACTCGTAAACCAAAAGTCTATTCTCAGACTCCACGCAATAACCAATGAGTTTCACAAGATTTACATGGTGAAGCTGACCCAAATAATTAACTTCCGCCTACAAAATGTTGATCGGCATAGAATCAGGCTACAAATATGAGCTGGCAAAATTTGAAAAAAGAAAAACAAAACTTATAAACAAAAGCTTACGTACAAGCCATTCCTTGTGCCCTTGGAAGCTTTCTAACTTGAGTTTCTTGATAGCTACAACAATTCCGGTTCCTGGCTTTGTAGGCGCAAAGGTGTTCTCATCAATCCAACCTTTAAAAACACATCCAAACCCTCCCTCTCCAAGAAGTGTTTCGGACCGGAAGTTTTTGGTGGCATTTTTAAGATCACTAAAACTGAAAGACTTGAGACTGCTGGAAACAGATGTATCAGCTTTGAGGTTGCTGGAAACAGGCGTGTGAGGTTTAGATGCTACAAATGGTTTGCTCAAAATTTCCTTAGGCGATTTCTGGGTTGAAGAAGTTGATTCCTGCTTTGTGTTACTATGAGTCTTTGCACTACCTTAAACAACAAAAAGCAGAATCTATTTACTGACTTCTAAACCATATCAAAATAATACAAATTCATCTTGCCACTGGTCTAATAACCCATACACACACATATCCAAGGAAAAAGAAAGCCAGAAACTGACTGTTACTATTATTCTGTTTGTGATCAATATGAAGTTCAAAACATGCATTTAATTACTAATGCATATTTCTGTGTTTAATACTAATTTCACCAAAAGGAGAAGAAGATAGATGATTAGAGCATACAGGGGAACCCCTTTACATTCATATCAGATACAGAAATTGATTTATTATTAAATGAACGCCCATTCGTTTTCTCATAGCCAAACTTCAAAATACCTGAGCTAAACCAAATTATTCTTTTGATTCCTTCCATAAGTTGTATTTGATTAATCCATTACATAGCAATACAAGAACTCAAACCCATACAATATATATGTGTGTGCGTGCGTGTGTGAAAAGCTTATATTTAGACCCAAAAAAAAAAAAATCAAATGAAGCAAAAAGAAAAGTGAGACTGGCCTGAGAAATTCAAGGAAGAAGCATGAGCACACTTTGCAGGTTTAGGCCAGCAAATACCCATGACGAAAGATCAAACAGTAAGGCTGAAATGGTCAAAGCTATGGAGGAAGAAGAAGAATAGTAATTCTTGACGAAACGATAACCCATTTAAGGGGACGTAGAAGAAATATAGTAAAAGAAGAAAACAATCCAAAGTCCATTCCATTTAAAGAGGCGTTGAAAACCCGAAGAAAGAAACAAAAGCGGGAGGCGGGAGGGGGGTTGAAGAAGTAGGCAGCAAAACATGAGGAAAACAAGCAAGAGAGGCGCATAACTAGTCAATGGCAGGTGCCTGCCTAGATTCAACATGGAAATGTCTTCGTCTCTTCTAAATAGATCAATTACTTTGAAAATTCTTAATCAAATTCTATGTTTCCTGGCCCCCGCATTACGAATTTGCAGTCCCCACAAAGGAAGAAATTGTAGTTGAATATTGCCATTTACATCATCATGCCTATGCTCTGAAACTCTGACTGTTGAATGCCGTACTCTTCAATTTCTTGGCGCCTTCCTTTGTTTGCATTGCATTAGTACGGGTCAAATATTTTAGTGTATTATAATATATTCATTTTAGCCCTCTATTTTTTCAAAAGGTGCGCTCTCAATTCTGAAGCTAATTTCGTTCGGTTAATTCTATCAATAATTTGACTTTTTTTACATTTAAAAAATATAAAAATTTTCAACCATACAAAAGTGTACAAACTTCGATTAAAATCGAATTAATCAATCGAATCGATCTAATTCAATTAATCAGTCGATTAATCAATCTAGTTCGATCTGGAGTCGATTAAAGGTTTTTTAAAATTTCGATTAACGGTTAATTCGATTTGAAATCAAGTAATTAACTGAATTAATTGAATTTAATAAATAATATTATATATTATATGTATTAGGCTATTACTAATTCGGCCAAATAAATATTATCAATTTTTTTATATGTTTTATACTTGTTTTAACAAAAACAAAACATATAAATTTCGGTTAATTCAGTTAACCGACCGAAATAATTGAAATATTTCAGTTAATGATTAAAGGATTAAAAAATTCTATTAATTCGATTAATACTAGTTCAGTTTGATTAATTGATCGGTTAACCGTTTGAACACTCTTACATATCATTACATATTTTAAAATATTAAATATTTATGGACTCGATGTACGAAAATAAGATTCCGAAACCGTTATTTTCGACACACATTAAAAATATAACTGTTATAATTATTTCTAAATTCATTAATAATTTTTTTAAGAAATTCATTAAAAAAAACTAATATTATAAAAAATATATATTTAATATAAAAGTAAATAGACTAATTTATGTCAAAAATTAAAGTATATAGATTAAATCTCAAATTTCAACGTAATATAAATGTCAAAATTGAAAAATTACAATTGTCTTATAATGTCAACAAAAAATGCAAACCTAGAAAAATGTGAAGCCATGTTTAAGTCTATAAAACTCTTGGAGTATTTAAATTATATATAACACGTAATATTTTAGTCGGAAAGTTAACATTATTAACTATTTGGACTAATTATTAATATTATAAAAATATAAGATTAAATCATATTAGAAATTAAGGTATATAGATTAAATTTTACATTTAGACATATTAAAAAGACCAAAACTGATATTTAATTATTTTTGTAAAATGCAAGAAAATAAAGAAAGGGAAAATGGTTGGTCTGCCATGAGTTAGCAAAAAGGAAGGTCCTTTATTATTATGTTTTAAAAATTTTTTGATGAATTATAATAATACGGTAAAATTTGAATAATAAATATAATTAACGCGATTTGAATTCAATCACATGGAACGATAAACACTCTTAACCATCATGCTTATTAGTTTTAGAATTAATATATGTTGAATATGAATATTTGACTATTTAATGAATATATTAATTACTACTTTGAATTTGATAAAATAATTATATCTAATTAGGCATATTTGGGAAGATAAATTTAAAAAGTTAGTTATGAATTTGAATGAATTTTAATGGAATTGCTATTTAATGAAAACTATTAAATACAAAATTAGTCAAAAGTTTTAATTATCATCATTGATTTTAATTTTAATTGACATTAATAAAGTTTTAAGGTTTAATTTACAAATTGGTATTTAAATTATATTTTTTTAATTTTGGTGTTTAAATATTTTTTTGTCACAAGTAGTATTTAATTTTTTTTTTTAAAGTTAGTACCTCCTTTAGTTAAAGTCAATTTAAAAAAAAAAAAAGATTTATCCATAAATTGGTGCGTAAACTATGTCATTTTTTTCATTTTGGTACCTAATATTTTTTAGTCACAAATGATATCTATTATCTAAACTATTTTTTTCCCAAGTTAGTACCTTTATTAGTTCAATCGATAATCAAACTCTTAAAAAGGATTAACCCATAAATGGTACCTAAATTATGTCATTTTTCCCATTTTTGTACCTAACATTTTTTTGGTCACAAATGGTATCTAAACTATTTTTTTCCCAAATTAGTATCTTTGCTAGTTCAATCGTTAATCAAACTCTTAAGTTTATTTTAAAAAATAACCAAATTTATCACCAAAACAAAAACCAATTAAAACTTACCATGTAGCAAGAAAAGACAAGTATTATTTTCGTTATATATATTTAAAAATATTAAAATTCATTAAAAATAAAAATATTTAAACATTACAGAAAATCTATTCAACTGTTTGTATTGGTTTACGAGTTAATTAGTTCAATCCTATCTTTAGATCGATTTTTTATCTAACCAGTTAGTTCGGTTATGAAAACACTGATTTTAATCGATAAAAGAATGCTTTCAATCCTGTCAAGTTAAGCAAATAGGTAATGAAGTTCGAAAAATAGAAATAATCGCCAACATCTCAACCTTGAGAATTTCAATTTCGAGCATTGTTGGCATTGCCATAAATTATAAAGGAAAAAGAAAAAGAAAACAAATAGAAATAAAATAAAGAAAGAGAAATAATGTATAAGAAAATAAATTAATTAAAAAATAATTTTTAAAGTTTATATGGCATGACAATCTATTATTGGTTGAAAATTTTTTTAACAAATATAACATATTGATGTAAAATGGATAAAGAAATAATAGTTTTACCTTGTAGAAATCATAATTAAACAGGGGATAAATCTCAAAATTATACATGAACTTTGATTTAATATGCAATTGTATACATAAATTTTACTTTAGTGCAATTATACACATGAAACTCTGATTGTGGTTTAAATGTATACTTGAAACTTTGATTTTGATTTAATCATACAAATTTAAAGAAATAAATGCATCAATTTATTTTTATATTGGATAAATATAATTATTTATGTATGCAATATATAAACATAAAATGATGTTATATCAATAATTATGTTAATAATTTACAAGAATTAAATTAAATCAAAATTTCATGTATACAATTGCACAAAATCAAAGTTCATGTATACAATTGCATACTAAACTATAGTTCATGTATAGTTTTGATATTTATCCCTAATAACTTATTTTATTGTTATAACATTATAGAAATCATAGTTAAATATTAAAAAGGAATGAAGGGTAAATTAGATACTTCTCCATGCTATTTAACATCCCATTTAATTTAGTATGTAAAATTAGCTCAGACAAATGATAATATTTTGTACATAAGTGATTGAATTTAACCCTTTAATTTGTCAATGTCGTAACTCATTTCAATTGTATCATATAATTCATTATTTTTTTGGTTAATTACAATAAAGAGAGGGTAAAGCCCTAAGAACAATGCGACTCGAATCCAGACCACACTTAAGACAATAAACATTTTTTATCATCAGACCAACACACGAGATTTTCAAATAATTCATTATTAATTCCATCCTATACCTCTTTTTCAAAAATAGATGATTGTATTGTATAAAAATTAAATAATTTTAAATTTTCTTCACAATGAAATTAATTGAATCTCATGATTTATTTATTAGGTGTTCATCTACTCAAAGAATCACCTGGTCTCAAATTATTATTATACAAAAAAAAAAAATTAATTAAAATATACATAATTCAATTCAAGTAATAAAAGATTGCAAAATAACAAACTACTCAAATCATAGTTTTTTCTTAGAAAAAAAAAAGTTAAAAGATAAACTCAACAAGTGATTTCAGTGGAAAAGATGATGATGTTCATCTTAAGAGACTCAGGTTCGAGCACCTATGTGTGCAAGGTGTGTGCTTTATCAAAGGGTTAAGAAAGTATGAACAAATACTACCATGTAATCTAATTTTTGTCAAAATATCAAACTTATAAGTTGACAAATTTTGATAAAAAAAAACTTATGAGACTAGATTGAGATTTTAAATAAAAAAATTAGAACTTAACTTTTAACTTTTTTAAGTATAGTGACTAAATCTAAAATTTTATTAAAGTATAGAGACTAACAACATATTTTAACCTTGAAAAAAATATCCAAAATGATATTTTTTTAGGGAGAATTAATTTAGAGAAGAAAACTCCAACACAATAACAAAAGAGAACAAGCCACTAATTAAAATGATAGATTTAAACCCAAACTAGCAAGCTTACTTCATACACCCAATCCTAACATTCAACTTTATTGAGTAAATTTTTTTATGTTACATTCGAGTATTTATACATATTATTACTATTCATGAAATGATCTCATTGTTCATGACTTGATCTCATTATTCCTAATATTGAGACTCTAAACAAGCTTCAAGCATACCAAACACGTGTTTTATTTTGGATCGTCTGCTAGACCACGCGATCTCCCATTTATTCATGTTCAAGTTAAAAATCACGAGACAAAAATAAATCTCAGTTTTTTATTATTAATAAAATGGGTAAGGGCCTGCAGTAGTGATTGGATATTGGGCTGATAAGGGGAAGCAATGAAAATGGAGTCCAAAGTTGAATGGGTGAAGAAGGCCCATTAGTATCAAAGTCTTGAGAAGAAAGAAAACTGAAAACACGATCAATAATAGAACCCAATTTCCAAGAAGAAGAAGAAGACCAAACACACCGAAAGAACCAAAGATGAGCAGCATAGGTACTGGCTACGATCTATCCGTCACCACTTTCTCTCCCGACGGCCGCGTTTTCCAGATCGAGTATGCCGCCAAAGCCGTCGATAACAGCGGGTTCGCCCTCCTCCTCCTTTCTTATATATATATTTTTAGTACGTCTGAAATCTAATTTTGTTTTTTAAAAAACAAATTTTCTTTTTTGCAGAACTGTGATTGGAATTAAATGCAAAGATGGGATCGTTATGGTAAGTATTTTCTTCTTTTTCCTTCATTGCTTACTGTGACAGACAAATACACGAACAGCAGCAAATGTTTGGGTGTGGATTAAAATGGGTATTATTTACTTTAGGGAGTGGAGAAGCTAATAGCATCAAAGATGATGTTGCCTGGTTCTAATCGAAGAATCCACTCAGTCCATCGTCATTCTGGCATGGTATTCAGTATTCTTTCAGCTTTAGTTTTAAATCAATGGCATCTTTACCTACATTTTTTTCAATGTTAAAATTTGGGGTTCTTACACTCTTTTTTCTCTTGATATTGAATGCTGTAATTCAGGCTGTTGCTGGATTAGCAGCTGACGGTAGACAAATTGTGGCTCGTGCTAAATCTGAAGCTACCAATTACCAAAGGTTTTTTTTTTTTCTTTAGTTTCAATTCCCAAACTCCAGTTTTAACTACATCTAATTATAAGTTTCATTTCTTTCTGGTGTTGAAGTGTGTATGGGGAACCCATCCCTGTTAAAGAACTTGCTGACCGTGTAGCAAGTTATGTGCATTTATGTACCCTTTACTGGTGGCTCCGGCCCTTTGGCTGTGGCATAATTCTCGGTGGTTATGATAGAGATGGTCCTCAATTATACATGGTTGAACCATCTGGCATCTCTTATGTAAGTTTGTATCTCCTGATTATTGCTTCAGTTTGTTGTTCTTTGTTTGTTGATACTATTACTAGATAGATTGGTATTATTTCTATTTGCTGCTAGTCAATGATTTATGTCTTCTTGTTTGCGTCTCTGCTTGTTATAATTGATATAGAGATACTTTGGTGCTGCAATTGGGAAGGGAAAACAAGCTGCCAAAACGTAAGTAACTTAACTATCTCTTTCGTTCTATGGAACTTTAGAGGCTGACATTTGATAAAATTATTTTGTTATGCTAGCTAGTTAAATTAGATGAATGACTGGCGCATTATATGTTCTCTATTTCACTTTTGCCATCTTAACAGGTGAAAGTTAATGTTATATTTTGATGGAAGGCTCATCCGGTTGTAAAGCATTTTGATGTTTTTTTTTTTTTCTCTCACTCTCTCTTTTGTGAAAACTAATCAGCAACGAAGATACTCATGGCATTCTCTTGAATTATTTAGATTCTCCCTCCATCTTTGTGTATCCTCAATGTTGTGATCTGCCTTCTCTTTCTATGAAGTGAAAGAAATGGATGCATCATAGAAATTGAAATCTTACATATTAAATTTGAAAACAAATAACCCTCAATGGAGCATTAATTTGAGCTTGTATTTTAATAAAAAGAAAGTACAAAGAGTAGATTAAAAGGTAATGGATTATGATTCCACCTCTGCCTGCAGTTTCACTACTTGTCATTTGCATATGAGTCATCAAATCAAGTCATTAGTCTTAACATGAAACTATCTAAATGAAATGATTCTCTGTTCTGCGAAACATAAATAATTAAAGCCTCTCTTATGATCTACCCAAAACCTTTCTTACGATCTCAACCTTTTAAATCTTTGATTACCTCTTTCTTTCTGTATTCATCGTACAAATAGCTAATAAGTTTGTGGTTCAATGAAATTCGTGGACAGAGAAATCGAAAAGTTGAATCTGTCCGAAATGACATGCAGAGAAGGGGTTATTGAAGTAGCCAAAATGTGAGTGTTGCCTATCATAATTTCCTCCTGTTTCTGTTCTAATGTACTTATTTGGGATCTGGGCACAGTAATTGGCGCTTTTAAAATTGTTTGTTTATTTATTTTTCAGTTTACTCTTTCCATTTTTTCCCTTCGAATGCAAGTTTTTTGCTACTACTAGATTTAACCATGTTAGTTATTCTCTTAAGCAGCATCTACAAGGTACATGACGAAGCAAAGGATAAGGCCTTTGAACTTGAGATGAGTTGGGTCTGCGATGAATCAAAGCAACAACATCAAAAGGTAATTTCTTCAAAATTCTGTATTTTATTTCAACAACCAGCAATGACAAAATTCCCGGCCTTTTCCTCTACTCATGGTTGGTTACATGAATTAAAATATGCCATTTTACTTTTTCAAGACTATATACCAAGTAAGTTTAGTAAAAGTAGGGTCTTTGCTTTGCTTTTACCCATGTATGTTCTTCCTTTCTTGGCACAGGAATCTTCCATTGAATCACATGTAATAGACGCATATAAGGTCTTTAATTGCATATATCTAGAACAGCCTTAAAGTCTTTATTGTGCTTTATTTCAGTTGGCTCTATCTCATTGTTCTAAAAGGCTTTTATGTTTTATGCTATACTTTCTTGTATGCTCAAACAATTATAATAGCAAGCTAGACCTTTTGGGTGTATGTCGTCACATAAACGGCTTAACGATTAGGACCATAGGGCTGGTGCTTGCAAGAATAATTCATTATTTTCCTTGTAATGTGACATTAATGATTAATAGCTCTTTGGTCCCATGTAATTTAAACTTCTTATGGAAATCACTTGTTGCAAGTAGATGTTTATATGTTTGTATTCTTAGAAATACATCATCTGAACTGTTCCGCGTTTTCTTTAAGGTTCCTGATGACCTGTTAGAGGAAGCCAAGGTTGCTGCTAGGACTGCACTAGAAGAGATGGATGCTGATTAAATTGTTAGTGAAGCTAGAATAGTCTTTGTTATTGATATTTCATCTTCATGAATCTCCATTGTTATGGTTTAAACTCTGTCCTCTTATCATTTTTCATATAAGATCCCTGCTGAAAATTTTTATTAGGAACATGGATTTCAAACAGAATAACTATAAACTATGCCTTTGGCACTGTTTTTATTTAGGCTTCAAGAGTGCAAACTAAGAATTTACAAATATCGTCTCGGTTCCAAGAATCTTGGAATTTATTTTGTTCGAATTTCATATGAAGAATTGGGATGTTTGATAAAGTTATAGAAGGTGTAGGTTTAACAAATTTGGACATAAGGTCTAAATGTAATATGGCAAATAAGGTAATTGATTTAGCTTTAGTTCAGGTATTATTGTTGTTGCTGCAACATACAGGAAGATGTTCACATATTATCTTTAAATTCAATTTAAAGGTTTGAATTGTATTATTTTGAGAGAAAAATTAAAATTTTTATATACTTTTAAGATACATTTGTCATTTGTCATAATTTTAAATTTCTTAATTGATAGTGTATCTAATAATAACCAACAACCAACAGCATATTTAATAATAATCTTTAAATAGAAGGATATATGCGTTTCAACATGTTTGAATTCATGTCTTCATTCATCAACAGTAAAATCAATTTCGATTGAGTTAATATTCAGTTGGTTAATCTATTGATCCATAAATGGTAGCTTTTTACCTATCATATTTGTGTATATAAAATGTTTTTGGTGTAAAAAAATGACAATGAAATATCTCACTAAATTGAATTGGATTCATGAAGGAATAGTGAGAAATCTTGATTTTTTCAATTCGAAAGTCAGGATTTGAATTGATGTATTTCCATTGATTTATTCTAAAAATTTCATTTCAATTGGAATTTAGTTATTTATCATGTATGAGGATTCCTGTTAAACATTCATAATTAAATGATTGAAGCGCCCAACTCATAATTGATGAATTCGTAGGTTCAATTTTTATTAGAGCCAATGAGATCCTCCGATAAATCTATTGGAATTGGTTTTTGTATAAAAGGAATCTCACCATCTATATAAGAATAATATTTGGTACATTGTCCCTGAATATGATATTATTTAAAGTACAATCTTAAATGGAGAAGTTTATAATGTGACACATAGCAAATCTTATTTATCATATATCAACACTTATAATATTAAAATAATATTAATACCCACTATTAATTAGAATAAATAATATTTTCATATGTTTTTAGAATTAATTTAAATTTGGAATAATTCTATTAAGTTTTTTTTCTTTTAGATTATTATAAATGGATGTCTCATTTTTAGTGACTATTTTATAATTTACAGGTTTTTAATATTTAGTGTATCATTTTATTTTATTTTATCTGTTTTTGTTACTTTTGTAAAAATTTAAATTCAAATTAAATATATACTTTATTGTGTTTTATTTTCCTAATCATATTATTTGTGTAATGTTATAATTTATTTTAAAAAAGAAATAATTAAAAGCAATTTAATTAATACACACCATTAACACGTGCATTGAATGGATAAAAAAATTAGAATTAGATTGTGACTCACCCATGATGTCGTTGAAAGAATTTAGGTAATAAATTTATTAAAATAATAAAAAATTAAAATGAAGTTTTGGTTGAAATAATAAAGTTGTGATAATAAAAATTATGATATTTTGGATTCAATGCCAATCATGTGTATGTATTTCTATAGATTTTATACAAAATATTAAAGACAAAAATATTTTCAAAATAATATTATTTTTTAAAAAAATATATTGAATTTTTAATAATTTTACAACTAACTTATAATATCATTGATAAGTAACACAAATTAGATTAAATTATTAAATAATAGTATATATGAACGTACATCTATATTAATCACGTTCAACTATTTAATGAGAAGAGTAGTCTTGTTGGTAAACTATACAGATTATCATTTAACTATAAAAAAATTTCATTTTAAGCACTGAAAAAAGTTTACAATTTAAGTACCCACGTTCTATACTTTGATAATTCAATCGTTTAAAATCACAAACAAAAATTAGACATGCATTTTGCTTTTAAATTTTTATTTCCCACATAATTAAAGTAAAATCCATGCGATTATTATTCACTAAAAAATTATTTCAATCACCTAAACTTTTAATTTAATTTAGATGAGGTATAGCCCTAAAAAATTTAAGATATTTGCATTTGCGAGCCTTTGATGTAAGAGAAACGCAACAATGAAGAGAGGAATTGGAAAAGGAGGAAGGAAATCAAGAAAGTATTGAAAGAGCTATATAAGGTTTCGTTTGTTTATTGAAAATGATTTTTGAAAAAATATTTTTAAAAAAAATTTAATATTTTTTGGTATTTGGATGAATCTGTGTATAATATTTTTTGTTTGATAGATTTATTGAAAAAATATTTAATAAAAGTTGTTTTCAATGAACAAACATACATTTTTGAGATTTATGATAAAGAATTTAAATGAAGTAGTAAATTGATTACGATGTGATGTTAAAGTGAAACAATAGTAAATAATGAATCTTCATGATGTTAAGGATTAAATTGTAATTTTTTTAAAAATTTATAATTGAAACAAGAAAAATGATATGCATGAAAAATGGTTATGTGAAATAAGATACTGCAATCAATTATTTGATTAAAGTACTTATATTATGAAAAATAAATTACATGGCAATAAGGACTAAATTTAAAAATATACAAAAGTTTAAGTGTGAAACAATTTAATATGTGAAAAAGGAAATTGTGATAAAACAAATGAACACTTTTTTGTTTGTCTCCATAAAAATGTAGTAACTAACAAAGCAGCCCAAACTATTGGTATCCGATAAAAACGACAATGACATTCGTCTCGTAACATTATGAACAAATCTTTTAACTTAAATTTGGCAATTTTTTGCTGTATAAATCCATCAATAATCTCTCTTTATTCTCCCACATCTTCCACTTAAGGAAAAAAAGTACAACAATGGCTACAACATTATCATGGTGCTTCACATTGACCCCATGCTCATTCTAATGGCAAGTCTTAGTTCGAGTTTGGCTAATATGAATGTAATCGATAAATGCTGGAGAGGGAACCCTCTTTGGCGGAGTCAACGACAATAATTGGCCAAATGCTCTGTCGGTTTTGCCGGTAAAATGATCACAATATTGGTAAAGACATCGTGAAGTACAAGTTTACTGATCCTTTCGATGACCCTTTGAGTCCTAAACCGGGGACCTTTTGTTACGGAACCACAATGATCAAAGGAAAAGTATGGATCACATTTAAAATCAGCATGACCATCACACTCCAAAGACCACTTCTCTTAAGTAGTTTCACCTCCATCGATGGTCGTGGCGTCAACGTCCACATAACTGGCGTCGGGTGCCTGTTGGTGTACCAAGCGACCGATATAATCATCCACGGGCTTCGCATCCACCATTGCAAGGCCCAGCCACCTAGCACCGTGATGGGTCCAAATGCGAAGGTGATCCCTTTAGGCCAAATGGACGGAGACGCTATAAGATTGGTCACCGTAAGGAAAGTGTGGATCGATCATAATACGTTATATGAGTGCCAGGATAGCCTCCTAGATGTCACTCGCGGTTCCACCGACGTCATCGTGTCGAACAACTGGTTCAGGAACCAAGACAAAGTTATGCTCCTCGGACATGACGATGGTCATTTGAGAGACAAACACATGAAGGTCACTGTCATTTTCAACCATTTTGGACCTAAGTGCAACCAAAGAATGCCAAGGTAAATAATGATGATGGATAGATGAGTTTGGCTAACATGCTAAAAGTTGTTGTCTGTATTGGCATTTTAAGATCCAAGATTTGAGTCTTGATGTTAATACCCTCTTTAAATTGTAATGTAAACTTTGATTAAACAAATTGTTAAAAAGCCTATTTGAGAAGGAAAACGATTAATAACTACTTCGTACGGATTATTTGACTCAAATAAAAAAAGAGATGCTTCGCTTATAATTTATTTTATGTAAAAACAAGATAAATATTTATACAAGGGAAGGGGGAAATTAATTTTTCTAGATATCAACTTTTATTGTACAATAGAAAATGTACCAAAAAAAAGTTGGTAGAAAATTGGGTTTGGGGGGGCTTGAATCTAGTTATTTTGAATTTGGATATTTTATATTTTGATTCATAGATTTGCAATGTTCAAAGTTATACAACAATGATTTTAACAACCAGATGACTTAAAATGAAAATTTTCAAATAGTTTAGTAACAATTTTGTAACATTTTTAAGTTGAGTGACCAAAACATAAACTTACTAATAGTTTAGTGACCTCGAGTGTAATTCATCCTGTAGAAACCATACATTTTTTTTTTTCAAAACGACGAGTTTCGAAAATTATTTTAATGTTGGAAAATGGGAGTCGCCACCTATCCTTTATTCAGTGTGATTGGATCACCACAAAACGTTTTAAAAATCGTTTTGAAAACATGTAGGTCTTCGAAATCCAGAAAAACAGGTTCGGGAGTCGGTTACGCATGAGGAAGGATTAGCACCCTCATATGCCCAAAATTGGTACCGTATTGATTATTTTCTGGTCTTAATTTGTAACATTTAAAAGCTCGAATAAAGTTTAAAATATGATCCTTGAATGCATGGGTTAAGTTTAAAAGAAATCGGGTTTGTTTGGAAATCCCGCTATTTCAAAGTGATCGAGGAAGAAAGTTACATCCAGTGAGTTAGGACATGACATTTCAAAATCCAGAAATAACGAGCTTTCCTTCGTAAAACTTTTTTAATTTTGGGAAAAGGATGTTCGATTATCTCGATTAGATGAAAGGTTGCACCTAGTAAGTTAATGCGCAAATTTTCAGAATCGAAGATAAGGAAACATTGCCTCGATTAAGGGTATTCAATTATTTCGATTTGAAGAAAAATTGCACCTAGTAAATTAAGGCGCAAATTTTCGAAACTCGAAATAAAAGAATATTACCTCGATTTTAAAGTTTTTATGAAAACAATTTTGAAAACAAACATGCGAGTTTAATATGAATAAGCAGTTAATAATGAATAATGAATATTAAATAACGCGAAGTAAGATAAATAAGAAGATAAAATGGTAAAAAATCAAAAACGTAAAAAACGAGTGCATAATAGTTAAAATTAAATGCAAATATTGATGAGAAAGAAGAATGATGCAATCGGAGTTGAAAATGAGACTTTTTGGATACCCGGGGGCAAAATGGTAATTTTAGGAAAATTATCGAGGGGAAAAATGGTAATTTTAGGAAAATTCAAGGTTAAAAATGGAATTTTTAGATATTCAGGGGTAAAAGGGTAATTTCGAGAGTTTCGAGGTCAAAATGAAGTTTTTGGACATTCGGGGGTAAAATGGTAATTTTTAAAAGTTTCAGGGTCAAAAATGGAAATTTTAGAGGTTCGGGGGTAAAAATGGAATTTTTGGAAGTTTCGAGGTCGAAAATTGATTTTTTGGAAGTTCGGGGGTAAGAATGGAATTTTTGGAAGTTTTGGGGTTAAAAATAAAATTTTTGGAAGTTTTAGGGTCAAAAATGGAATTTTAGAAGTTTCGGCATCAAAAATGGAATTTATGGAAGTTTAGGGGTAAAAATGTAATTTTGAACAGTTTAGGGACCTTTAAGGCAATAAAACCAAAAATAGGTGACATGTGGCAGCCCCTTAGGTATCCTGGAGTCAGTGGACTAGTTTGAAAATCATGGAAAAATTTTGGGTCAATTTTGTAATTAAACAGAACTTGATTTAAGGATTAAATTAAAACAAATCAGAAATAAAAGGGACCATCTGCATGAATAAACCAAAATAATGACACGTGGCAGCCCCTGATGCTTTCAAAAGGTCAAAGGATTAAATTGAAAAGCATTGAAAATTATTGGGCCAATTTAAAATTAATTAAAAGTACAAAAGGGACCTGATTGAAAATTTGGGAAAAAGTGGAAGGATCGAATGCATAAATAATCCCTTTTTTAAAAACACGCATATCCTAATTTAGGTCGGGTCGGACATGGGTAATAGCTCAAAACGACGCCGTTTTAGGGCTGAAACTCAACCCCCAAGACGACGCCGTTTTGAGAGCTTATAAAAAGCACACAATGATTTTTTTTTATCATTTCTTTCTTTCCTTTTTTACAAAAAACACCCAAAAACGCCTTTTTTTTTCTCTCAAAAGGTTTAAAGGCCGGTCGTGGTTCCGGTTGGTGCTCCGTCGGTAATCGGTTGCCACGCACACCACGCGCTGCCGTCTCGCAATCCTTTGGTGCATGCGTTGTCGTCCCGTAATCCTCCGATCCACGCGTTACCGTCCTGCAATCCTCCGGCGCACGCGCCACTGCTTCCACGTCCACGAGCCGTCCGATAAGGTAGAAAATCTTTTCTTTTTCACTTATTAAAAACTAGATCTGGTGAATTTAAAACTTTTCCTTCTTAAAGGGCCTTATTTTTGTTTAAAAAATCTGAAGAGATTTAGTTTCTTAGTGTAAAACTGTTTCGGTGGCTTCACGCTTTTGTTTTTCTTACTTGTTTTTATTTTTTTAAAGCATTTGAAATCCATGTTCATCCCAGATTTTAACCTTCATTTTGTGTCTCTGTGCAGATCTGTTCCCATTGAGACGAGAGCGATGTTTGATGTGGATCCCGGCTAGACTCCAGCGACGGCAGTGGCAGTCAGGGAGTTACACAATCCTTTCATTTACCTCTTTTTTTATTTATTAAAAATATTATTATTATTATTATTATTATTATTATTATTATTATTATTATTATTATTATTATTATTAATAGTACATTTATTATTAATATTAACAAACATTTAATACTTAAAATGACCAAAAAAAAAATAATGCATGAAAACAGCTAAGAAATTAATGCATTTAATATATATTACAGATATGAAGAGTTTTAGGAAACTTAACCATAACAAATAATAATAAATGTATATGTTTGGGATACCTAAATGCCTTAGTGCCTGAGTCTTTGAATCGGGCTTGGATTTGCTTTTGTTGCCTTTGTGGCTATTCGAGTGTCTTTGCTCTATATTGATCTCTGGAAAGTATTAGTGTATACTGTATATTGATTTTTTTGAGTGTTTAAAACAAAGATTCGTATTTTGATTTTTTTTTTTAAAAAAAGCCCCCGTAAATTGATTTCAGTTCTGGCTTTATAGCCAAGTTTACAATGATTATATTTTGTTGTTTTCCAACTAAATGCCGGTCTTGTTCTTTCTTTTTGCAGGTCGGCTTGGTAGTGGCACTGGCGCAGGGGTGGCAGCAGCAAGTTGCTGGTGGTGCAACATGGTAATGATGTGACGATCTCCGGTTGGCTGTGGTGGAGGCAACAGCAGCAACAATAACAGATTAGGTCTTTTGTTTAGAGTTTGGGTCACTTGAGCCCGTCTGTACTTGGGTCATTTGGGCTTAGGTTTTCGATCTGTTAGGATCAGGCCCAGTTTGGGCTTTGTAAAAATAGACACTTTGTTTGTAATGAGATTTTTTAAATTTAAAATAATTTTAATTTTAAAAGTAAATTTAAACTTAATTTAAATTTAAATTTAAAACAAATTTAAATTTAAAATAAATTAAATCTTATAATAAATTTAAAAAGGATTTTAGTTCAAGCCCAGTCAAAATTGGGCTTCGACACATCCAAAAGCAATTTGTCAAAAAAATCCAATTATGTTACTACTCCTTAAACTATGCATAAATTACAAATCTAGTCATTAAATTTTAATTTGGTCAATTTTAATTCTCTACTTTTTTGAATTTCGAAATTTTAGTAGTGACACAAACGGTAACATTTAAGGAAAAAAGTATCATGGTGCTTCACATCTTCCACATCTTATAATAATCTCTCTTTATTCTCCCACATCTTCCACTTAAGGAAAAAAAGTACAACAATGGCTACAACATTATCATGGTGCTTCACATTGACCCTTTTCATGGTCGTTCTAATGGCAAGTCTTAGTTCGAGCTTGGCTAATATGAATGTAATCGATAAATGCTGGAGAGGGAACCCTCTTTGGCGGAGTCAACGACAACAATTGGCCAAATGCTCCGTCGGTTTTGCCGGCAAAATGATCAACAATATTGGTAAAGACGTCGTGAAGTACAAGGTTACTGATCCTTCCGATGACCCTTTGAGTCTTAAACCGGGGACCCTTCGTTACGGAACCACAATGATCAAAGGAAAAGTATGGATCACATTTAAAATCAGCATGACCACCACACTCCAAAGACCACTTCTCTTAAGTAGTTTCACCTCCATCGATGGTCGTGGCGTCAACGTCCACATAACTGGCGTCGGGTGCCTGTTGGTGTACCAAGCGATCGATATAATCATCCACGGGCTTCGCATCCACCATTGCAAGGCCCAGCCACCTAGCACCGTGATGGGTCCAAATGCGAAGGTGATCCCTTTAGGCCAAATGGACGGAGACGCTATAAGATTGGTCACCGCAAGGAAAGTGTGGATCGATCATAATACGTTGTATGAGTGCCAAGATGGCCTCCTAGATGTCACTCGCGGTTCCACCGACGTCACCGTGTCGAACAACTGGTTCAGGAACCAAGACAAAGTTATGCTCCTCGGACATGACGATGGTCATTTGAGAGACAAACACATGAAGGTCACTGTCATTTTCAACCATTTTGGACCTAAGTGCAACCAAAGAATGCCAAGGTAAATAATGATGACGGATAGATGAGCTTCGTGTATTTTAATGCATATTTACATTAGTTATCTGGAACTGTTATATATTAAATTACATTGCAGAGTCCGCCATGGATATGCACACGTAGCGAACAATTTCTACCAAGGGTGGGAGCAATACGCCATCGGTGGTAGCATGAGCCCCAGCATCAAGAGCGAAGCAAATTTTTTCATCGCTCCGAATGATGCTGGAAACAAAGAGGTAACATGGAGAAAAGGGGAGAAAGGTTTATGGAAATTTTATTCGGTTGGGGATGTTTTAAAAAATGGAGCATCTTTCAATAAGCAGACTGGAGTAGGTGGGGCGAAGCCTAATTATAATCAGGAACAGGATTTTAAGGTTGAAATTGCTGGGTCTGTTAAAGAATTGACAAGTGCATCTGGTGTTTTACGATGCTCCAGGAGTTTAACATGCTAAAAGTTGTTGTCTGTATTGGCATTTTAAGATCCAAGATTTGAGTCTTGATGTTAATACCCTCTTTAAATTGTAATGTAAACTTTGATTAAACAAATTGTTAAAAAGCCTATTTGAGAAGGAAAACGATTAATAACTACTTCGTACGGATTATTTGACTCAAATAAAAAAAGAGATGCTTCGCTTATAATTTGTTTTACGTAAAAACAAGATGGATATTTATACAAGGGACGGGGGAAATTTATTATTCTAGATATCAACTTTTATTGTGCAATAGAAAATGTACCAAAAAAAAGTTGGTAGAAGATTGGGTTTGGGGGGGCTTGAATCTAGTTATTTTGAATTTGGATATTTTAGATTTTGATTCGTAGATTTATAATGTTCAAAGTCATACAATAATGATTTTAGCAACCCGATTACTTAAATGAAAACTTTCAAATAGTTTAGTGACAATTTTGTAATATTGTGAAGTTGAGTGACTAAGACAAAAACTTATTAATAGTTTAGTGACCTCGAGTGTAATTCATCCAAAAACAATTTGTCAAAAAAAAATCCAATGATGTTACTACTCCTTATGCTATGCGTAAATTACAAATCTAGTCCTTAAATTGTAATTTGGTCAATTTTAACTCTCTACTATTTTGAATTTTGAAATTTTAGTCGTGACACAAACGGTAACATTTAAATCCATTAGGTCTAATTTTGCTATTAGTCTCATACTATGTGTAAGTTATATATTTAGAATTTATTATCCAATTTAATTGTTTTTAGACTCTATAAGTTTTGAATTTTTAAATTTCAATTTTTTCTTTCAAATGGCAGTTGTTAAATCCATTAACTAAAATAATGTGTCATTTTTGTGAATATTATGTGAAAATAGCAAGTTGACATTACATTACACATGTGATAATATGTTTATCGCGTAAGATTTTAAAATAGCAAAATATAACATAATAAATTTAACATCTGACGTTCGGTTCATGATTGAATCTAAGGCCCTATTTGATAAAATGTTGAAAAAAAAATCTATGAACTGAAAAGGAATTTGTTTCAGCGACTTAATGTTGTCTAATAACCCATAATAAAATCTATTTGATAAATTGAATGATTTTTTTTTATTTTATATTATTATTTATCAAATAATTTAATTATATAAAATATTTAACTTCAAATAAAATACTGAACATATTTTATAATTTAAATTCAAGATTTAATGTTTTAGCACTAATTTTTACAACATTTATTTTTTTAGCACTTAATTTTTCAGTATATCAAGCATAGCTTAAAGGTATGTTTGATGAAACATCGAAAATGAAAATTTTCAAATTTTAATATTTTTAATGTGTTTGAATTTTTTTTTTTAATTTTTTAATTAATATAAAAGTTTCAACAAAAAAGTGTTGAATTAGGTATGTAGGTTGGTACCTATCACTTAATATAAAAAATATTAAGTTGATTTTAGTTTATTAAAAAATGAAATATATTATTCTTTTAAAAAATATATTTAAATTATTATATTTATATTTTATCTAAAAATATATAAAATATTACATTAATAATATTAAAATTAAAAAATCAATATTTACTTTTATCAAACAACATAATTATATTCAGTATTTATATTTACTAATTTACCATACAATTTTCTAATATAAATTAAAGAACTTATAAAATTTAGCCATAAATATTCAACACTTAATTTTTTAACACTTGAAATTTCATTTTATTAAACACACCCTAGATTAGAATACACTCAGTACAGGATTAAATATGCAATTTATGCAAAATAAAAGGTCTAAAAGCAACATTTTACCAAAAATAAACAAATGAACACTTTTTTATCTCCATAAAAATGAAGTTAGTTCCTAACAATGCAGCCCAAACTATTGGTATCCGATAAAAACGACAATGACATTCGTCTCGTAACATTATGAACAAATCTTTTAACTTAAATTCGGCAATTTTTTGCTGTATAAATCCATCAATAATCTCTCTTTATTCTCCCACATCTTCCACTTAAGCGAAAAAAGTACAACAATGGCTACAACATTATCATGGTGCTTCACATTGACCCTTTTCATGGACCTTCTAATGGCAAGTCTTAGTTCCAGCTTGGCTAATATGAATGTAATCGATAAATGCTGGAGAGGGAACCCTCTTTGGCGGAGTCAACGACAACAGTTGGCCAAATGCTCCGTCGGTTTTGCCGGCAAAATGATCAACAATATTGGTAAAGACGTCGTGAAGTACAGGGTTACTGATCCTTCCGATGACCCTTTGAGTCCTAAACCGGGGACCCTTCGTTACGGAACCACAATGATCAAAGGAAAAGTATGGATCACATTTAAAATCAGCATGACCATCACACTCCAAAGACCACTTCTCTTAAGTAGTTTCACCTCCATCGATGGTCGTGGCGTCAACGTCCACATAACTGGCGTCGGGTGCCTGTTGGTGTACCAAGCGACCGATATAATCATCCACGGGCTTCGCATCCACCATTGCAAGGCCCAGCCACCTAGCACCGTGATGGGTCCAAATGCGAAGGTGATCCCTTTAGGCCAAATGGACGGAGACGCTATAAGATTGGTCACCGCAAGGAAAGTGTGGATCGATCATAATACGTTGTATGAGTGCCAAGATGGCCTCCTAGATGTCACTCGCGGTTCCACCGACGTCACCGTGTCGAACAACTGGTTCAGGAACCAAGACAAAGTTATGCTCCTCGGACATGACGATGGTCATTTGAGAGACAAACACATGAAGGTCACTGTCATTTTCAACCATTTTGGACCTAAGTGCAACCAAAGAATGCCAAGGTAAATAATGATGATGGATAGATGAGCTTCGTGTATTTTAATGCATATTTACATTAGTTATCTGGAACTGTTATATATTAAATTACATTGCAGAGTCCGCCATGGATATGCACACGTAGCGAACAATTTCTACCAAGGGTGGGAGCAATACGCCATCGGTGGTAGCATGAGCCCCAGCATCAAGAGCGAAGCAAATTTTTTCATCGCTCCGAATGATGCTGGAAACAAAGAGGTAACATGGAGAAAAGGGGAGAAAGGTTTATGGAAATTTTATTCGGTTGGGGATGTTTTAAAAAATGGAGCATCTTTCAATAAGCAAACTGGAGTAGGTGGGGCGAAGCCTAATTATAATCAGGAACAGGATTTTAAGGTTGAAATTGCTGGGTCTGTTAAAGAATTGACAAGTGCATCTGGTGTTTTACGATGCTCCAGGAGTTTAACATGCTAAAAGTTGTTGTCTGTATTGGCATTTTAAGATCCAAGATTTGAGTCTTGATGTTAATACCCTCTTTAAATTGTAATGTAAACTTTGATTAAACAAATTGTTAAAAAGCCTATTTGAGAAGGAAAACGATTAATAACTACTTCGTACGGATTATTTGACTCAAATAAAAAAAGAGATGCTTCGCTTATAATTTGTTTTACGTAAAAACAAGATGGATATTTATACAAGGGACGGGGGAAATTTATTATTCTAGATATCAACTTTTATTGTGCAATAGAAAATGTACCAAAAAAAAGTTGGTAGAAGATTGGGTTTGGGGGGGCTTGAATCTAGTTATTTTGAATTTGGATATTTTAGATTTTGATTCGTAGATTTATAGTGTTCAAAGTCATACAATAATGATTTTAGCAACCCGATTACTTAAATGAAAACTTTCAAATAGTTTAGTGACAATTTTGTAATATTGTGAAGTTGAGTGACTAAGACAAAAACTTATTAATAGTTTAGTGACCTCGAGTGTAATTCATCCAAAAACAATTTGTCAAAAAAAAATCCAATGATGTTACTACTCCTTATGCTATGCGTAAATTACAAATCTAGTCCTTAAATTGTAATTTGGTCAATTTTAACTCTCTACTATTTTGAATTTTGAAATTTTAGTCGTGACACAAACGGTAACATTTAAATCCATTAGGTCTAATTTTGCTATTAGTCTCATACTATGTGTAAGTTATATATTTAGAATTTATTATCCAATTTAATTGTTTTTAGACTCTATAAGTTTTGAATTTTTAAATTTCAATTTTTTCTTTCAAATGGCAGTTGTTAAATCCATTAACTAAAATAATGTGTCATTTTTGTGAATATTATGTGAAAATAGCAAGTTGACATTACATTACACATGTGATAATATGTTTATCGCGTAAGATTTTAAAATAGCAAAATATAACATAATAAATTTAACATCTGACGTTCGGTTCATGATTGAATCTAAGGCCCTATTTGATAAAATGTTGAAAAAAAAATCTATGAACTGAAAAGGAATTTGTTTCAGCGACTTAATGTTGTCTAATAACCCATAATAAAATCTATTTGATAAATTGAATGATTTTTTTTTATTTTATATTATTATTTATCAAATAATTTAATTATATAAAATATTTAACTTCAAATAAAATACTGAACATATTTTATAATTTAAATTCAAGATTTAATGTTTTAGCACTAATTTTTACAACATTTATTTTTTTAGCACTTAATTTTTCAGTATATCAAGCATAGCTTAAAGGTATGTTTGATGAAACATCGAAAATGAAAATTTTCAAATTTTAATATTTTTAATGTGTTTGAATTTTTTTTTTTAATTTTTTAATTAATATAAAAGTTTCAACAAAAAAGTGTTGAATTAGGTATGTAGGTTGGTACCTATCACTTAATATAAAAAATATTAAGTTGATTTTAGTTTATTAAAAAATGAAATATATTATTCTTTTAAAAAATATATTTAAATTATTATATTTATATTTTATCTAAAAATATATAAAATATTACATTAATAATATTAAAATTAAAAAATCAATATTTACTTTTATCAAACAACATAATTATATTCAGTATTTATATTTACTAATTTACCATACAATTTTCTAATATAAATTAAAGAACTTATAAAATTTAGCCATAAATATTCAACACTTAATTTTTTAACACTTGAAATTTCATTTTATTAAACACACCCTAGATTAGAATACACTCAGTACAGGATTAAATATGCAATTTATGCAAAATAAAAGGTCTAAAAGCAACATTTTACCAAAAATAAACAAATGAACACTTTTTTATCTCCATAAAAATGAAGTTAGTTCCTAACAATGCAGCCCAAACTATTGGTATCCGATAAAAACGACAATGACATTCGTCTCGTAACATTATGAACAAATCTTTTAACTTAAATTCGGCAATTTTTTGCTGTATAAATCCATCAATAATCTCTCTTTATTCTCCCACATCTTCCACTTAAGCGAAAAAAGTACAACAATGGCTACAACATTATCATGGTGCTTCACATTGACCCTTTTCATGGACCTTCTAATGGCAAGTCTTAGTTCCAGCTTGGCTAATATGAATGTAATCGATAAATGCTGGAGAGGGAACCCTCTTTGGCGGAGTCAACGACAACAGTTGGCCAAATGCTCCGTCGGTTTTGCCGGCAAAATGATCAACAATATTGGTAAAGACGTCGTGAAGTACAGGGTTACTGATCCTTCCGATGACCCTTTGAGTCCTAAACCGGGGACCCTTCGTTACGGAACCACAATGATCAAAGGAAAAGTATGGATCACATTTAAAATCAGCATGACCATCACACTCCAAAGACCACTTCTCTTAAGTAGTTTCACCTCCATCGATGGTCGTGGCGTCAACGTCCACATAACTGGCGTCGGGTGCCTGTTGGTGTACCAAGCGACCGATATAATCATCCACGGGCTTCGCATCCACCATTGCAAGGCCCAGCCACCTAGCACCGTGATGGGTCCAAATGCGAAGGTGATCCCTTTAGGCCAAATGGACGGAGACGCTATAAGATTGGTCACCGCAAGGAAAGTGTGGATCGATCATAATACGTTGTATGAGTGCCAAGATGGCCTCCTAGATGTCACTCGCGGTTCCACCGACGTCACCGTGTCGAACAACTGGTTCAGGAACCAAGACAAAGTTATGCTCCTCGGACATGACGATGGTCATTTGAGAGACAAACACATGAAGGTCACTGTCATTTTCAACCATTTTGGACCTAAGTGCAACCAAAGAATGCCAAGGTAAATAATGATGACGGATAGATGAGCTTCGTGTATTTTAATGCATATTTACATTAGTTATCTGGAACTGTTATATATTAAATTACATTGCAGAGTCCGCCATGGATATGCACACGTAGCGAACAATTTCTACCAAGGGTGGGAGCAATACGCCATCGGTGGTAGCATGAGCCCCAGCATCAAGAGCGAAGCAAATTTTTTCATCGCTCCGAATGATGCTGGAAACAAAGAGGTAACATGGAGAAAAGGGGAGAAAGGTTTATGGAAATTTTATTCGGTTGGGGATGTTTTAAAAAATGGAGCATCTTTCAATAAGCAGACTGGAGTAGGTGGGGCGAAGCCTAATTATAATCAGGAACAGGATTTTAAGGTTGAAATTGCTGGGTCTGTTAAAGAATTGACAAGTGCATCTGGTGTTTTACGATGCTCCAGGAGTTTAACATGCTAAAAGTTGTTGTCTGTATTGGCATTTTAAGATCCAAGATTTGAGTCTTGATGTTAATACCCTCTTTAAATTGTAATGTAAACTTTGATTAAACAAATTGTTAAAAAGCCTATTTGAGAAGGAAAACGATTAATAACTACTTCGTACGGATTATTTGACTCAAATAAAAAAAGAGATGCTTCGCTTATAATTTGTTTTACGTAAAAACAAGATGGATATTTATACAAGGGACGGGGGAAATTTATTATTCTAGATATCAACTTTTATTGTGCAATAGAAAATGTACCAAAAAAAAGTTGGTAGAAGATTGGGTTTGGGGGGGCTTGAATCTAGTTATTTTGAATTTGGATATTTTAGATTTTGATTCGTAGATTTATAATGTTCAAAGTCATACAATAATGATTTTAGCAACCCGATTACTTAAATGAAAACTTTCAAATAGTTTAGTGACAATTTTGTAATATTGTGAAGTTGAGTGACTAAGACAAAAACTTATTAATAGTTTAGTGACCTCGAGTGTAATTCATCCAAAAACAATTTGTCAAAAAAAAATCCAATGATGTTACTACTCCTTATGCTATGCGTAAATTACAAATCTAGTCCTTAAATTGTAATTTGGTCAATTTTAACTCTCTACTATTTTGAATTTTGAAATTTTAGTCGTGACACAAACGGTAACATTTAAATCCATTAGGTCTAATTTTGCTATTAGTCTCATACTATGTGTAAGTTATATATTTAGAATTTATTATCCAATTTAATTGTTTTTAGACTCTATAAGTTTTGAATTTTTAAATTTCAATTTTTTCTTTCAAATGGCAGTTGTTAAATCCATTAACTAAAATAATGTGTCATTTTTGTGAATATTATGTGAAAATAGCAAGTTGACATTACATTACACATGTGATAATATGTTTATCGCGTAAGATTTTAAAATAGCAAAATATAACATAATAAATTTAACATCTGACGTTCGGTTCATGATTGAATCTAAGGCCCTATTTGATAAAATGTTGAAAAAAAAATCTATGAACTGAAAAGGAATTTGTTTCAGCGACTTAATGTTGTCTAATAACCCATAATAAAATCTATTTGATAAATTGAATGATTTTTTTTTATTTTATATTATTATTTATCAAATAATTTAATTATATAAAATATTTAACTTCAAATAAAATACTGAACATATTTTATAATTTAAATTCAAGATTTAATGTTTTAGCACTAATTTTTACAACATTTATTTTTTTAGCACTTAATTTTTCAGTATATCAAGCATAGCTTAAAGGTATGTTTGATGAAACATCGAAAATGAAAATTTTCAAATTTTAATATTTTTAATGTGTTTGAATTTTTTTTTTTAATTTTTTAATTAATATAAAAGTTTCAACAAAAAAGTGTTGAATTAGGTATGTAGGTTGGTACCTATCACTTAATATAAAAAATATTAAGTTGATTTTAGTTTATTAAAAAATGAAATATATTATTCTTTTAAAAAATATATTTAAATTATTATATTTATATTTTATCTAAAAATATATAAAATATTACATTAATAATATTAAAATTAAAAAATCAATATTTACTTTTATCAAACAACATAATTATATTCAGTATTTATATTTACTAATTTACCATACAATTTTCTAATATAAATTAAAGAACTTATAAAATTTAGCCATAAATATTCAACACTTAATTTTTTAACACTTGAAATTTCATTTTATTAAACACACCCTAGATTAGAATACACTCAGTACAGGATTAAATATGCAATTTATGCAAAATAAAAGGTCTAAAAGCAACATTTTACCAAAAATAAACAAATGAACACTTTTTTATCTCCATAAAAATGAAGTTAGTTCCTAACAATGCAGCCCAAACTATTGGTATCCGATAAAAACGACAATGACATTCGTCTCGTAACATTATGAACAAATCTTTTAACTTAAATTCGGCAATTTTTTGCTGTATAAATCCATCAATAATCTCTCTTTATTCTCCCACATCTTCCACTTAAGCGAAAAAAGTACAACAATGGCTACAACATTATCATGGTGCTTCACATTGACCCTTTTCATGGACCTTCTAATGGCAAGTCTTAGTTCCAGCTTGGCTAATATGAATGTAATCGATAAATGCTGGAGAGGGAACCCTCTTTGGCGGAGTCAACGACAACAGTTGGCCAAATGCTCCGTCGGTTTTGCCGGCAAAATGATCAACAATATTGGTAAAGACGTCGTGAAGTACAGGGTTACTGATCCTTCCGATGACCCTTTGAGTCCTAAACCGGGGACCCTTCGTTACGGAACCACAATGATCAAAGGAAAAGTATGGATCACATTTAAAATCAGCATGACCATCACACTCCAAAGACCACTTCTCTTAAGTAGTTTCACCTCCATCGATGGTCGTGGCGTCAACGTCCACATAACTGGCGTCGGGTGCCTGTTGGTGTACCAAGCGACCGATATAATCATCCACGGGCTTCGCATCCACCATTGCAAGGCCCAGCCACCTAGCACCGTGATGGGTCCAAATGCGAAGGTGATCCCTTTAGGCCAAATGGACGGAGACGCTATAAGATTGGTCACCGCAAGGAAAGTGTGGATCGATCATAATACGTTGTATGAGTGCCAAGATGGCCTCCTAGATGTCACTCGCGGTTCCACCGACGTCACCGTGTCGAACAACTGGTTCAGGAACCAAGACAAAGTTATGCTCCTCGGACATGACGATGGTCATTTGAGAGACAAACACATGAAGGTCACTGTCATTTTCAACCATTTTGGACCTAAGTGCAACCAAAGAATGCCAAGGTAAATAATGATGACGGATAGATGAGCTTCGTGTATTTTAATGCATATTTACATTAGTTATCTGGAACTGTTATATATTAAATTACATTGCAGAGTCCGCCATGGATATGCACACGTAGCGAACAATTTCTACCAAGGGTGGGAGCAATACGCCATCGGTGGTAGCATGAGCCCCAGCATCAAGAGCGAAGCAAATTTTTTCATCGCTCCGAATGATGCTGGAAACAAAGAGGTAACATGGAGAAAAGGGGAGAAAGGTTTATGGAAATTTTATTCGGTTGGGGATGTTTTAAAAAATGGAGCATCTTTCAATAAGCAGACTGGAGTAGGTGGGGCGAAGCCTAATTATAATCAGGAACAGGATTTTAAGGTTGAAATTGCTGGGTCTGTTAAAGAATTGACAAGTGCATCTGGTGTTTTACGATGCTCCAGGAGTTTAACATGCTAAAAGTTGTTGTCTGTATTGGCATTTTAAGATCCAAGATTTGAGTCTTGATGTTAATACCCTCTTTAAATTGTAATGTAAACTTTGATTAAACAAATTGTTAAAAAGCCTATTTGAGAAGGAAAACGATTAATAACTACTTCGTACGGATTATTTGACTCAAATAAAAAAAGAGATGCTTCGCTTATAATTTGTTTTACGTAAAAACAAGATGGATATTTATACAAGGGACGGGGGAAATTTATTATTCTAGATATCAACTTTTATTGTGCAATAGAAAATGTACCAAAAAAAAGTTGGTAGAAGATTGGGTTTGGGGGGGCTTGAATCTAGTTATTTTGAATTTGGATATTTTAGATTTTGATTCGTAGATTTATAATGTTCAAAGTCATACAATAATGATTTTAGCAACCCGATTACTTAAATGAAAACTTTCAAATAGTTTAGTGACAATTTTGTAATATTGTGAAGTTGAGTGACTAAGACAAAAACTTATTAATAGTTTAGTGACCTCGAGTGTAATTCATCCAAAAACAATTTGTCAAAAAAAAATCCAATGATGTTACTACTCCTTATGCTATGCGTAAATTACAAATCTAGTCCTTAAATTGTAATTTGGTCAATTTTAACTCTCTACTATTTTGAATTTTGAAATTTTAGTCGTGACACAAACGGTAACATTTAAATCCATTAGGTCTAATTTTGCTATTAGTCTCATACTATGTGTAAGTTATATATTTAGAATTTATTATCCAATTTAATTGTTTTTAGACTCTATAAGTTTTGAATTTTTAAATTTCAATTTTTTCTTTCAAATGGCAGTTGTTAAATCCATTAACTAAAATAATGTGTCATTTTTGTGAATATTATGTGAAAATAGCAAGTTGACATTACATTACACATGTGATAATATGTTTATCGCGTAAGATTTTAAAATAGCAAAATATAACATAATAAATTTAACATCTGACGTTCGGTTCATGATTGAATCTAAGGCCCTATTTGATAAAATGTTGAAAAAAAAATCTATGAACTGAAAAGGAATTTGTTTCAGCGACTTAATGTTGTCTAATAACCCATAATAAAATCTATTTGATAAATTGAATGATTTTTTTTTATTTTATATTATTATTTATCAAATAATTTAATTATATAAAATATTTAACTTCAAATAAAATACTGAACATATTTTATAATTTAAATTCAAGATTTAATGTTTTAGCACTAATTTTTACAACATTTATTTTTTTAGCACTTAATTTTTCAGTATATCAAGCATAGCTTAAAGGTATGTTTGATGAAACATCGAAAATGAAAATTTTCAAATTTTAATATTTTTAATGTGTTTGAATTTTTTTTTTTAATTTTTTAATTAATATAAAAGTTTCAACAAAAAAGTGTTGAATTAGGTATGTAGGTTGGTACCTATCACTTAATATAAAAAATATTAAGTTGATTTTAGTTTATTAAAAAATGAAATATATTATTCTTTTAAAAAATATATTTAAATTATTATATTTATATTTTATCTAAAAATATATAAAATATTACATTAATAATATTAAAATTAAAAAATCAATATTTACTTTTATCAAACAACATAATTATATTCAGTATTTATATTTACTAATTTACCATACAATTTTCTAATATAAATTAAAGAACTTATAAAATTTAGCCATAAATATTCAACACTTAATTTTTTAACACTTGAAATTTCATTTTATTAAACACACCCTAGATTAGAATACACTCAGTACAGGATTAAATATGCAATTTATGCAAAATAAAAGGTCTAAAAGCAACATTTTACCAAAAATAAACAAATGAACACTTTTTTATCTCCATAAAAATGAAGTTAGTTCCTAACAATGCAGCCCAAACTATTGGTATCCGATAAAAACGACAATGACATTCGTCTCGTAACATTATGAACAAATCTTTTAACTTAAATTCGGCAATTTTTTGCTGTATAAATCCATCAATAATCTCTCTTTATTCTCCCACATCTTCCACTTAAGCGAAAAAAGTACAACAATGGCTACAACATTATCATGGTGCTTCACATTGACCCTTTTCATGGACCTTCTAATGGCAAGTCTTAGTTCCAGCTTGGCTAATATGAATGTAATCGATAAATGCTGGAGAGGGAACCCTCTTTGGCGGAGTCAACGACAACAGTTGGCCAAATGCTCCGTCGGTTTTGCCGGCAAAATGATCAACAATATTGGTAAAGACGTCGTGAAGTACAGGGTTACTGATCCTTCCGATGACCCTTTGAGTCCTAAACCGGGGACCCTTCGTTACGGAACCACAATGATCAAAGGAAAAGTATGGATCACATTTAAAATCAGCATGACCATCACACTCCAAAGACCACTTCTCTTAAGTAGTTTCACCTCCATCGATGGTCGTGGCGTCAACGTCCACATAACTGGCGTCGGGTGCCTGTTGGTGTACCAAGCGACCGATATAATCATCCACGGGCTTCGCATCCACCATTGCAAGGCCCAGCCACCTAGCACCGTGATGGGTCCAAATGCGAAGGTGATCCCTTTAGGCCAAATGGACGGAGACGCTATAAGATTGGTCACCGCAAGGAAAGTGTGGATCGATCATAATACGTTGTATGAGTGCCAAGATGGCCTCCTAGATGTCACTCGCGGTTCCACCGACGTCACCGTGTCGAACAACTGGTTCAGGAACCAAGACAAAGTTATGCTCCTCGGACATGACGATGGTCATTTGAGAGACAAACACATGAAGGTCACTGTCATTTTCAACCATTTTGGACCTAAGTGCAACCAAAGAATGCCAAGGTAAATAATGATGACGGATAGATGAGCTTCGTGTATTTTAATGCATATTTACATTAGTTATCTGGAACTGTTATATATTAAATTACATTGCAGAGTCCGCCATGGATATGCACACGTAGCGAACAATTTCTACCAAGGGTGGGAGCAATACGCCATCGGTGGTAGCATGAGCCCCAGCATCAAGAGCGAAGCAAATTTTTTCATCGCTCCGAATGATGCTGGAAACAAAGAGGTAACATGGAGAAAAGGGGAGAAAGGTTTATGGAAATTTTATTCGGTTGGGGATGTTTTAAAAAATGGAGCATCTTTCAATAAGCAGACTGGAGTAGGTGGGGCGAAGCCTAATTATAATCAGGAACAGGATTTTAAGGTTGAAATTGCTGGGTCTGTTAAAGAATTGACAAGTGCATCTGGTGTTTTACGATGCTCCAGGAGTTTAACATGCTAAAAGTTGTTGTCTGTATTGGCATTTTAAGATCCAAGATTTGAGTCTTGATGTTAATACCCTCTTTAAATTGTAATGTAAACTTTGATTAAACAAATTGTTAAAAAGCCTATTTGAGAAGGAAAACGATTAATAACTACTTCGTACGGATTATTTGACTCAAATAAACAAAGAGATGCTTCGCTTATAATTTGTTTTACGTAAAAACAAGATGGATATTTATACAAGGGACGGGGGAAATTTATTATTCTAGATATCAACTTTTATTGTGCAATAGAAAATGTACCAAAAAAAAGTTGGTAGAAGATTGGGTTTGGGGGGGCTTGAATCTAGTTATTTTGAATTTGGATATTTTAGATTTTGATTCGTAGATTTATAATGTTCAAAGTCATACAATAATGATTTTAGCAACCCGATTACTTAAATGAAAACTTTCAAATAGTTTAGTGACAATTTTGTAATATTGTGAAGTTGAGTGACTAAGACAAAAACTTATTAATAGTTTAGTGACCTCGAGTGTAATTCATCCAAAAACAATTTGTCAAAAAAAAATCCAATGATGTTACTACTCCTTATGCTATGCGTAAATTACAAATCTAGTCCTTAAATTGTAATTTGGTCAATTTTAACTCTCTACTATTTTGAATTTTGAAATTTTAGTCGTGACACAAACGGTAACATTTAAATCCATTAGGTCTAATTTTGCTATTAGTCTCATACTATGTGTAAGTTATATATTTAGAATTTATTATCCAATTTAATTGTTTTTAGACTCTATAAGTTTTGAATTTTTAAATTTCAATTTTTTCTTTCAAATGGCAGTTGTTAAATCCATTAACTAAAATAATGTGTCATTTTTGTGAATATTATGTGAAAATAGCAAGTTGACATTACATTACACATGTGATAATATGTTTATCGCGTAAGATTTTAAAATAGCAAAATATAACATAATAAATTTAACATCTGACGTTCGGTTCATGATTGAATCTAAGGCCCTATTTGATAAAATGTTGAAAAAAAAATCTATGAACTGAAAAGGAATTTGTTTCAGCGACTTAATGTTGTCTAATAACCCATAATAAAATCTATTTGATAAATTGAATGATTTTTTTTTATTTTATATTATTATTTATCAAATAATTTAATTATATAAAATATTTAACTTCAAATAAAATACTGAACATATTTTATAATTTAAATTCAAGATTTAATGTTTTAGCACTAATTTTTACAACATTTATTTTTTTAGCACTTAATTTTTCAGTATATCAAGCATAGCTTAAAGGTATGTTTGATGAAACATCGAAAATGAAAATTTTCAAATTTTAATATTTTTAATGTGTTTGAATTTTTTTTTTTAATTTTTTAATTAATATAAAAGTTTCAACAAAAAAGTGTTGAATTAGGTATGTAGGTTGGTACCTATCACTTAATATAAAAAATATTAAGTTGATTTTAGTTTATTAAAAAATGAAATATATTATTCTTTTAAAAAATATATTTAAATTATTATATTTATATTTTATCTAAAAATATATAAAATATTACATTAATAATATTAAAATTAAAAAATCAATATTTACTTTTATCAAACAATATAATTATATTCAGTATTTATATTTACTAATTTACCATACAATTTTCTAATATAAATTAAAGAACTTATAAAATTTAGCCATAAATATTCAACACTTAATTTTTTAACACTTGAAATTTCATTTTATTAAACACACCCTAGATTAGAATACACTCAGTACAGGATTAAATATGCAATTTATGCAAAATAAAAGGTCTAAAAGCAACATTTTACCAAAAATAAACAAATGAACACTTTTTTATCTCCATAAAAATGAAGTTAGTTCCTAACAATGCAGCCCAAACTATTGGTATCCGATAAAAACGACAATGACATTCGTCTCGTAACATTATGAACAAATCTTTTAACTTAAAGTCGGTAATTTTTTGCTGTATAAATCCATCAATAATCTCTCTTTATTCTCCCACATCTTCCACTTAAGCGAAAAAAGTACAACAATGGCTACAACATTATCATGGTGCTTCACATTGACCCTTTTCATGGACCTTCTAATGGCAAGTCTTAGTTCCAGCTTGGCTAATATGAATGTAATCGATAAATGCTGGAGAGGGAACCCTCTTTGGCGGAGTCAACGACAACAGTTGGCCAAATGCTCCGTCGGTTTTGCCGGCAAAATGATCAACAATATTGGTAAAGACGTCGTGAAGTACAGGGTTACTGATCCTTCCGATGACCCTTTGAGTCCTAAACCGGGGACCCTTCGTTACGGAACCACAATGATCAAAGGAAAAGTATGGATCACATTTAAAATCAGCATGACCATCACACTCCAAAGACCACTTCTCTTAAGTAGTTTCACCTCCATCGATGGTCGTGGCGTCAACGTCCACATAACTGGCGTCGGGTGCCTGTTGGTGTACCAAGCGACCGATATAATCATCCACGGGCTTCGCATCCACCATTGCAAGGCCCAACCACCTAGCACCGTGATGGGTCCAAATGCGAAGGTGATCCCTTTAGGCCAAATGGACGGAGACGCTATAAGATTGGTCACCGCAAGGAAAGTGTGGATCGATCATAATACGTTGTATGAGTGCCAAGATGGCCTCCTAGATGTCACTCGCGGTTCCACCGACGTCACCGTGTCGAACAACTGGTTCAGGAACCAAGACAAAGTTATGCTCCTCGGACATGACGATGGTCATTTGAGAGACAAACACATGAAGGTCACTGTCATTTTCAACCATTTTGGACCTAAGTGCAACCAAAGAATGCCAAGGTAAATAATGATGATGGATAGATGAGCTTCGTGTATTTTAATGCATATTTACATTAGTTATCTGGAACTGTTATATATTAAATTACATTGCAGAGTCCGCCATGGATATGCACACGTAGCGAACAATTTCTACCAAGGGTGGGAGCAATACGCCATCGGTGGTAGCATGAGCCCCAGCATCAAGAGCGAAGCAAATTTTTTCATCGCTCCGAATGATGCTGGAAACAAAGAGGTAACATGGAGAAAAGGGGAGAAAGGTTTATGGAAATTTTATCGGTTGGGGATGTTTTAAAAAATGGAGCATCTTTCAATAAGCAAACTGGAGTAGGTGGGGCGAAGCCTAATTATAATCAGGAACAGGATTTTAAGGTTGAAATTGCTGGGTCTGTTAAAGAATTGACAAGTGCATCTGGTGTTTTACGATGCTCCAGGAGTTTAACATGCTAAAAGTTGTTGTCTGTATTGGCATTTTAAGATCCAAGATTTGAGTCTTGATGTTAATACCCTCTTTAAATTGTAATGTAAACTTTGATTAAACAAATTGTTAAAAAGCCTATTTGAGAAGGAAAACGATTAATAACTACTTCGTACGGATTATTTGACTCAAATAAAAAAAGAGATGCTTCGCTTATAATTTGTTTTACGTAAAAACAAGATGGATATTTATACAAGGGACGGGGGAAATTTATTATTCTAGATATCAACTTTTATTGTGCAATAGAAAATGTACCAAAAAAAAGTTGGTAGAAGATTGGGTTTGGGGGGGCTTGAATCTAGTTATTTTGAATTTGGATATTTTAGATTTTGATTCGTAAATTTATAATGTTCAAAGTCATACAATAATGATTTTAGCAACCCGATTACTTAAATGAAAACTTTCAAATAGTTTAGTGACAATTTTGTAATATTGTGAAGTTGAGTGATCAAAACAAAAACTTATTAATAGTTTAGTGACGTCGAGTGTAATTCATCCAAAAACAATTTGTCAAAAAAAAATCCAATGATGTTACTACTCCTTATGCTATGCGTAAATTACAAATCTAGTCCTTAAATTGTAATTTGGTCAATTTTAACTCTCTACTATTTTGAATTTTGAAATTTTAGTCGTGACACAAACGGTAACATTTAAATCCATTAGGTCTAATTTTGCTATTAGTCTCATACTATGTGTAAGTTATATATTTAGAATTTATTATCCAATTTAATTGTTTTTAGACTCTATAAGTTTTGAATTTTTAAATTTCAATTTTTTCTTTCAAATGGTAGTTGTTAAAACCATTAACCAAAATAATGTGTCATTTTTGTGAATATTATGTGAAAATAGCAAGTTGACATTACATTACACATGTGATAATATGTTTATCGCGTAAGATTTTAAAATAGCAAAATATAACATAATAAATTTAACATCTGACGTTCGGTTCATGATTGAAACTAAAATCCAATTTGATAAAATATTGAAAAAATAATATATGAACTTAAAATTAATTTTTTCAGCGACTTAATTTTTTTTGAATAGATTGGTTTGATTATATTGTAGTATCTGTTCATATTTTCTTAACCTTTTGACAAGGCACACACATATTGCACACACAGGCGCTCGAACCTGGAACCTCCTAAAATTAACAATATCCTCTTTTTTACTGGAACCACTTGTTAATAGATTAAATTTTTAAATAGATGCAAAAACTCATAATAAAGTTAATAGATTAATTTTTTTCTACAAAAAAGAATATAGAAAATGTAAAGTGGATAAAAATCTACTTATCACTTAATAGAGAATAAATTAAATGATTTTTATTTTATTTTATATTATCATTTATAAAATAATTTAATTATATAAAATATTTAACTTTAAATAAAATACTAAAATATTTTATAACTTCAATTCAAGAATCAATTTTTCAACACTTATTTTTTCAATATTTTTTTTTTTAAACACTTAATTTTTCAGTCTAAGGAACAATTTTGACATTTTGAAAATGTTATTATGTTGACATTTTGAAAATGTTATTATGTTAACATTTTCTTATATTAAAAGAAAGGAACAATTTTTTATATTTGCCGAACGTAGCAAGTAGCAAGGCTGTTTTTGTAGTTTAGTTTAATTTCTGCAACTCGACACCGACACCGACACCGACACCGACACCGTCACCGTCACCGTCACCGTCGCCTCTCTATATTCCGGAAAGTTTCTACTTTAACTGATCTTTTTTCCCAGTAACTATGGCTTCAGGTCTCTTCTTTTCTCTGTGATTTTCTTTGATTCTAATTTAAATTCTGTAAAAAAAAAATAATTTCAGTTTCGCTATTAGCGCTTGACAAAATTGATTTCTTTCTTGGATTGGACAGATGCAGATATGGAGGATTATGGATTCGAATACTCCGATGAGGAACCTGAGGAACAAGACGTTGATATCGAGAATCAATATTACAATTCGAAAGGTTTTTTTTCTTTATATATATATATATATATTCTCTCATCTTAATTTTGATATGGATTCGATTATGCTTTGTTTCAGCTTTACCTAAAAATGTATAATAACTGTTTCTTCGTATTTTTATATGCTTCAAAATATTACTTTTAGATTAGTGATAGAGCTCACTTTTCGAGTATGGTTGTGAAGGGCTGTTAGGGTTTATCCCTGTCAAATTGGGAAATTATGTAGTTATAATTTGTGTAGTGGCTGAATAACAACATAAACTTTTAGGCTCATTATGAGTATAGCCATTAATGTCATTTCCACAATTTCCTCTTGGTTACATGATAATTGGTTCTTGAATAGCATATTCTGCACCATAGAGAAGCAGTGGAGGTGACCTCAAGGGTCCTATTCTTTCTGCAGAAATGCTTAAATCCTCGTTGTTGGTTGACAATTTAATGGTTTCCTACTTATTGTTGCTAATAATTTGTTTTCTTTTGTCGTAAAAGGTTTGGTAGAAACAGACCCTGAAGGAGCGCTTGCTGGTTTTGCTGAAGTGGTCAGCATGGAACCGGAAAAGGCTGAGTGGTGAGTTCTTCAGAAATAATATTTTTATTTATTACTTTTTGGTATCATGGTTATTATCTTGCCTTTTTACAATTTATGCCAACGAATGCTTTTTTTACTTTCCTCGTGCTAAGTCTTTTTATGATTTAGCACATTGTAGGTATATAGGGATGAATTCCTCTATGATTTTACCAAATAGTTCCCTTATATAAATAAAAGTTCTTGGGCTTCTTGCAACCTTTACAGAGTCTTTTCTTCGTTTTATCTATCCATTAAAAGCAATTATGCCATTCAGCAAAAAATATGTATTTTATTTGAGCTGTATTCATCAATATTAAATAGTGTACTTGTACTTTCTGTGCAAGGGGATTCAAAGCTCTTAAGCAGACTGTAAAGCTCTATTACCGATTAGGGAGGTATACAGAAATGATGGAGGCTTACAGGGAGATGCTAACATACATCAAATCAGCAGTGACACGGAATTACAGTGAGAAATGTATAAATAATATTATGGACTTTGTGTCTGGGTCAGCTAGTCAAAATTTTGGGCTCCTGCAAGAATTCTATCAGACCACTCTAAAGGCCCTTGAAGAGGCAAAGAATGAGGTTAGAAAACTATCAAATGTACAATACCATCACTTCAGCATTTGCATAAACATGTGATTTATTACTCTTTGTCATGCAGAGACTTTGGTTTAAGACAAATCTTAAGCTATGCAAGATCTGGTTTGATATGGGTGAGTATGGCCGAATGAGCAAGGTATCTTTTCCAAACCTTGTTATTTCATTTATACAGGATATAGAACCACAGAAATAATCATGTAATGTTTTGCACTATCAGATTTTGAAGGAACTTCATAAATCTTGTCAAAAGGAAGATGGAACAGACGATCAAAAGAAGGGAAGTCAGCTTCTGGAAGTATATGCAATTGAAATTCAAATGTATACCGAGACAAAGAACAACAAAAAGCTCAAGGTAATTTAACTTCCTTTTTAAGATACAATGTATACAATCTACAATCGGCCAAGCAGTTGTTACCTCTCTTTTTGAGAGGATTGAGGTATAAGGTCTTCTCTGCTAGGTTTTCTTTATATGTACCTAAAAAGTCAAAATCTGACATTAAGTATTTTAAATCCAGCTGGTAAGATAAAGAACTCTTTATTGATGAGGAAGGAATGATTCTATGATTCTATTACGTGCCAAATATGATTACTTACAAGTGGTAATTCAGTAGTGGAACATAAGTGGCCGTAATTCTCTTGTAAAGGTCTATTACTGAAAGCTAGTTTATATTGTTTCTGCTGTCATCATTTATCTACCATTTAATAAAAATACATGGTAGAATATGTACACAATTTTCTGCTTTGCGGATATCAAGTATGCTTCCTTCTGGAATTCAAGTGAAGCAATGTTAAACTAAGATATGAAATATGTAGAACTTTAGGCGTGAAAGTTCGCCTGTGTCTTGATTTTGCTATTCTTTAGAATTCTAGCAACTCTCAGATTTAAAACTACTAAAGTATATTCACTTGTAGTCTGGAATGGTTATCTGGATCCTGGTCAATGTCATTGTTTACATTAGCATGAAGCACTATTAGTTAATCCTTAATACTGAAATTGAGAAGTTTTCACTGTTGTTTAGTCTCAATTGCATGTGATCACTACTCTTCCTGACTGATACTTGTAACTTTGTTCTATTTTATATTATAGCTGAAAAACCAACCTTGGTTCTGTCTGATAATTGTTTTACAAAGTTATACAGTTATGTCCTGGTTTGGTCTTTATATAATGGTTTAGTTGTGACTGAGATATTGGTTTTAATGCAGCAATTATACCAGAAAGCACTTGCTGTCAAGTCTGCAATACCACATCCTAGGATCATGGGAATAATTCGTGAATGTGGTGGCAAGATGCATATGGCTGAGCGTCAATGGGCTGAGGCAGCCACAGATTTCTTTGAAGCTTTCAAGAACTACGATGAAGCTGGAAATCAGAGACGTATACAATGCCTAAAGTATGATTATTGTCTAATGTAGTTTTTCACATTTTCTGTTTGATGCATGATCCTCGTTTCTCTTTCATTGGTAGTATAATATTTGACATGAGAGCTGAATCTCTTTTATCATACTGGTTTAATCCCATTATAGCACTAGGGTGACCACCTGTAACAAATGTATAAAATGGATTGCATTTCTCTGAACATGTTTGAGGGGGTACTTTGAGGCAAAAGGTTCTTTTTATCAAAAGAGACATAACAAATAAATAATTGCTACTAAAGGCATAAAGTTTGAGGACAGATTGTAATATGGAGGAAAATGAAGAAAATCCCAGTCAGTGAGATCTAGGGGAGAAAAAAAAAAAGAGAGACGAAGTAGGGATAAATTTGGTTGGAAAAGAAGAACACTATCCTAGAGTAGAGATGTTGCAAATATTTTTAGTATCTTATCGAATAAATAAGTCCTCATATGCCTTTCATTAATTCCACTTGGTCCACTTGGTCCTGTCTTTTATCCAATTAGATAAAGTTTCAAATTTATCCTTTCATTTTGTGGGTTCATTTCCAGATACCTTGTTCTAGCTAACATGCTGATGGAATCTGAAGTTAATCCTTTTGATGGCCAGGAGGCAAAGCCGTAAGATCCTTTTTATATTGCTACCTTCTAAATGTAGCTTCTCTTTCTCTCTCTCTCACAGCATTCCCTTACTGCAGGTACAAAAATGACCCTGAGATTTTGGCGATGACAAATCTTATAGCAGCCTATCAACGAAATGAGATAATAGAGTTTGAAAAAATCCTTAAGGTTTGTGCAATGCTTTCAGATGTTCTGATATATATTGCTGTTTGCATTTGTTTGCTTTCCTTTTTGTTAAGCTTGGATCTCTTCTTTTATTTTATTTTATTTTCTTTTCCTCTCAGAGTAACCGAAGGACAATCATGGATGATCCATTCATCCGAAATTATATCGAAGATCTTTTGAAGAATGTCAGAACTCAAGTGCTACTTAAGCTTATAAAACCATATACGAGAATCCGGATCCCTTTCATATCAAAGGTGAAAGCTGCAGCTTTTCCTTTCTAGTCGGTTACTTTGAGTGTTTCATTTTATTTATTTCCCTTTCGTTATCATTGCAGCTAGCATTTCTTGTTTGAACTCTCATTTTTATAATAAACTCAATATATATGCTTGTATATTTCTCAAATAAATATATATACATATAATTTGAACTCCTCCATGAACTTTCAACATTCAGGAACTCAATGTGCCAGAAAAAGATGTAGAGCAGTTGTTGGTTTCCTTGATCTTGGATAATCGTATCGACTGGCATATTGATCAAGTGAACCGGCTGTTGGAGCGTGGTAACAGGTCAGCCACTTATTATTCACTACTATACAAGGTTGAGTTAAAGTTGAAGCAACATCACCGTGATTCAACTTTTACTTGTGCAGGTCGAAGGGTATGAAGAAGTACACTGCTATCGATAAATGGAACACACAACTCAGGTCCCTTTATCAAACCGTTAACAACAGGGTTTATTGAGAATGCAAATATGCTATATGATATAATCCCTTTGGCTAAGGTACTCCCCTTTCTTTTTGAGGCTACAAGAATATGCTTGCTTTCTTGTGTTAGGTGACTTTAGATAATCTAGACTCGAAAGTTATATGTTTTGTTTTGGTTAGTCAAAGTTTTATTCTTATTCAATGATAGAAAAAGGAGAACCCCATATATTTGCCTGTTTGCAAGAATTTTGATTCCGAGTTGACGCTGTTATATGAAGTGATGATGTCGTGTAGATCTGACATGAAAAAAAGTGATACTAGCACTATAACTATGTGATCGAATCAAAATCTACGTTAACATTAGTAGAAATAACACAAATAAGATAGAATACACTGATTTTCAGGAGTTTCAAGTAAGGTAGTCAATTTCATATTGGTATTGGATGTTACCGGTAAAAATTGAGGTCACATGCCGGTAACATCGGATTGTTTTGTCTGATTTTGGTCGTACTGGTCGAATAATGTGTATTGTCTGGTATATGGATAAGGCTGGAAAAATGTAAAATTATAATTTGGTGCTGTTTAAATTCTTCAGAACAGTTGATTATATCCCGGCTTAGATCGGTAATAATAAATTGGTATGATAAATTTAATCATATTGAATAGAAGATGAATATGAAATAAGATTTTTATAGAGTTAAAAGTATTATTTATATACATACCAAAAATGGAATTTCTTTGATGTCTAATTTTATAATTAAAACAAAGGTCGTCCCTGTTATTTTGATATTGCAGCTTATACATGACCTTATGAGGAGCAAGACCAGCATATATGTATGTATATAAACTGAAATAGTCAATTCTCTCCAGTTTATATACATAAATAATTTATGCATAATCAAATAACTATACATATTATCCTAGCTAAATATTTTTAATATATATTGATGAACTTGAAATGATACTTAAAAATATAATTGTATGTATTAATGTCAGATTCAAAGGTATAGTGCTGATTACTTCGATAATTTAGTTCGCTTTCTTTGTCTTCTGCCTAATTTTTTCTCTATGTTCAACCTCTATCTCAAAATAGTTACCATAAATTATTTGGTTTTGCATATAAAATATTTTTAATACATCGTAAGTAAATTATCTTCTAAATACAAATCTGATATAGGGTGTCATTGTTTTTCTCACTCGGTAAGATTTTGGGTCCATTTGTTTACATACGGTAAGAACTCTTCTATAGTTAATTTTATTTTTATATAAAAATTAACTTAAATCAAATTTAATATTATTATATTGATAATAATCATTTTTCGAAAACCATTTTCAATGAAATAAACGGATCTTTTATTTGTTTTGGAAATTTACACACATTTGGATTTTTAGAATTCATTCACTGAAATTGAGTTTTATTTATTTTTTAAACTTTTTAGGGAAGGAAGAGAAATATTGTTATCATCTATTAGATTAAATCTCATCGTGAGAACTGGGAAGGTAAAAGGAAAAGGAAAACAGTTATAAAAGTGGAAATTTTAGCTGCTGTCTGTTTTCATTTTGTCACGATAATATGTATATAATATGACTATGACAATGCTCAAGGTTTTCAAAATTAGATCTGAGAATCACTTAAACTATTTATTCCCAATTTTTAATCAAACTGACCTATCAATTCAATTAATTATTCTGGACACTGGTAGGGATATTTTGGACTGTCCAATACCAGCTCTGGTTTCCCAAGAGATGGAAGAAAATTGCAGGGCTGTCTTCCAAATGGGGTCCAATATTTATATGGTTCATAGTTTTTGGGAGACGTGATTGAAGGTACAAAATGCTTAATGGGATAAATGCTACAAAGGTTGTGCTTAGTCTAGATATCAAGGCTTTTTAAAAAGGAAAAATTAAAAAAATGTGTTTTTATAATCTTAAGTAATACTATATATAAATAACTTTTAAAGTCAAAATGTTTTTAAATTTACATAAGATACATAATTTAAAAATATCATATTTTAGTGTTTGGTTAGATGTTATATCAATCGAGTTATTAATTCAATAATAAATTTATAAAAAAAAAAAATCTTTATTTTTAAAGTAATAAATATTATTTTGACGATAATTTTTTTTATATAAAATTTAAAGAGATATTTGCATATAATAAAATTCAAACTCAAGATATTATATTTTTAAACTTTTAGCTTTACCCCATCAACTTAAATAAATTTTTGGCTGTTACATCAATTTTCTTATGTTTAAAATTTTGTTATATACGTTTTTATGTGACAATATCTAAGTATAAAATTATAGATTTGAATTTGTAATGATTATTTTTTAATATTAAAATATAGCTTATTTATTTACATTAAATTTTACGAAAACTTCATATTAATTACTTTAAAGTATTTAAATTTTATATTTCATACACCCAAATATTAATAATATTATTTGCTCATATTTTTATTGAATTTTCATAATATTAAAATAATTTAAAATTTAAATCCATATATATATATATATTACTTTATAATATCATGTCTAAAATAGATATTTTATTTCTCAAAAATATTTTTTAACAGTAATATTAAATACTTAAATTTTAAATCAAAATTTTCGAAAGGTTAAAAGTACCTAGGAGAACCCTATATCATAAGAATTATGTCAAATTAATCCCTCTATTATTAAATGGATAACTTTAGTCTTTGTACTATTAAAATGAATCAAATAAGTCTAAATTGCAATAGAGTTAACATTTACTGTATTAAAAATATCTTGAAAATTATTTTTTTCAATTGCAGTTCAATTCCAAACAAAATATTTCATTTATAAAATTATAAAAACATTAAAAATATTAACTCAGCTAAAGAGTAAATGATATTAAAAAAAAAAAAACAATAAATATTAACTCTAATCCAATTTGACTTTATTTGATTTTTTTTAATAGTAAATAGACTAAATTTATTTATTTATAACAGAGAGACTAATTTAATACAGTATCTATAACGCATAGATCTCTCAAATACTTTCACCTTTTTCAAAAACATTTTTTCTCAATTATTTTCGAAAGTAATGAGCTAACCCTAAGTTTATTAAAATAACTAACTCTAACAATAAATTAACAACTAACCTCCTTTCATTACTAGTGTAATAACGATGGAAAAATGCTTATTTATTTTATGTACCACAATGGTTAGATATCAAATAAAGAATAATTTTATATATATATATATAAAAAAAAAAGAATAGTTCGTATAAATTTAAACTTAAATTAAAAAAATAAGTAAAATTTTTACAAAAATAATTTCTTTTGGAATAACTGAAAATTTCCCTTTTTGTTAAAAATAAATCACGAAAGTAACTAAATATTATCACTTAAATTAATTTATTGCTAACACGTGTATTAAAACATATATTAAAAAAATATTATCAAACGTAAGGCTATTTAACAATAATAACAACTGTGAATTACCTTAATTATCACTAAAAGTCATTTACTTCAACACTTATCACAATGTAAAAATATGTATTATTATTATAATTTGAAATAATAAATCGAGCTTTCAAGTCCTTTTAATCACAAGATCTAAAATCTCCAGTATTGACATTCAATTATTTTAAGATTATATGTTTCTTTAAAACATTCATTTCGATTGAATGAAAAACAAACTTGTAACGATTAGAAAGTCAACCATACTTTTTTATTTAATTTATTGAATGAAATTTATTAATAACCTTGTTTACCACATGCGGAACCAATCAAATACTTTTTTATTTAATTTATTAAATGAAATTTATTAATTACCTTGTTTACCACATGTGGAACCTATCAAATACTTTTTTATTTAATTTATTAAATGAAATTTATTAGTAACCTTGTTTGCCACATGCGGAACCAATCAAATACTTTTTTATTTAATTCATTAAATGAAATTTATTAATTACCTTGTTTACCACATGTGGAACCTATCAAATACTTCATGACGCTGATTTCTCAATAAATTTGTTTTTTAGGATAAATTATATAGATAGTTATTCAATTATAATTTTTTATTGTTTTACGCATAAAAGACAATAAGTTTTCAATGTAATCATTTACTTTCCATAGTTCAATTATTTTAATCACTTTTTTTAAAATCACAAACCGCAAATTGACATGACAATTAAAAAAAACATATATAATAATAAATATAGCTTTCAATTTTTACATATTATATCAATTTAATCATAATTTTTTAAAAATAACCGTCAAAATTTATAAATAATCTCAATTTGATCTTAATTTAAAAATATATATATTTAAATTTTATATTAATTAATATTAAATAAATATAATTATATTATATTAAATAATCCAACCCTTTTAGAGGAGGAAATGGGGGCCATTGCTAAAAAATTTAAATTTATTATTATATTTTTTGAAAATATTTATATTTTTTTATTTTTTTATTTTTTTGAATTAGAATCAAATTGAGACTATTTGTAAATTTAAAGGATTAATTTTAAAAAAAAAATTATGATTAAATTGATATAATATGTAACAATTGAAAGCTAAATTCGTTATTATATTATTTTTTAACTATCACATCAACTTATCAATTGTTATTTTAATGAAAGTGATCAAAATGATTAAACAATGTAACGTAAATACTTAAATCGTAAGTACTTTTTATTTTGAATACCTAAAATAAAAAAAAATTATAGTTGAGGGACAATTTATTCATTTTATTAAAAATTATTTATTTGATTTTGATTGCAACAACATATGACAAACTAACCAAATTATTTATTTAATTTTTTATATCATATGGAGGTTGTACGTTGAGTTTTTTTTTTTTTATTTTTTGGTGAAATTGTACGTTGAGTTTTGACTAGCTTTAAAAATAGGGTTAGGTTTGTTTGTAGTCCTTCGGGTTGGATTGCTGCAGAATCTGTAGTAACTTAAACGGTATTTATTATATACTAATTTAAAAAAATTGAAATTCAGTGGATTTTTTCCATTTCATGAACAAATTGTGAATTCAAAAAGAAAACTACTTTTTATATAAAAAAAAGTCTTAGTAAACAAAATTATTTACGCATGTCAAAATTAATAAATATATATATAAATATTGCATGAATCACGTTATTTTCTGTTGTCATATTCTTGTAATTTATTTTAAAGGAAAAAAGCAAGCAGGCAGGCAGGCAAGGCAGTGACAGTAATAGTAATGCCATAAAAGTAAAAAGAAGAGTGGTAATGTCTGTCAGTCTGTCTGAAGAAACAAATGTATTGAAAATGTAAACAATGTGGATTCTTCTTAGGTTTTGGGTAGCTTTTGAGGGTCCCTTTTCAGACATAAATGCGCTGTAAGAATTAATGGTTTTTTAAATTTTGATTTCTGTTACAATCATTTATGTTTGCAGTTAGTTGCCTTTCACCCCCAACACCAAACAAACGTTTTCATCAATGCTTCAAAGGTTACTTCTCTTTCTTTTCTTTTAATGAAGAAATTCAGAGTTTAGTTAACCCATTTTACTACTGTAAACAGAAATTCAGTAACAGTGGACAAAAGTTTGTCTGGTTATAGCAGCATAGTTAATGATGATGATCAAGGCTCATATTTGATATTCGACTCTTGAATGAACTCAAAAGCCGTTTTTTCCTTTATTATTTCGACTGACACAATTTTTTCTCCATTCTTTAATAAATTTAGTAGCTGTGAAATTTTATTTGAGTTTGAGGAGATTAAAGTATGGCTTTAATCTATAATTTTATAATTTTTAGAGGGACCAAACTAAAATTTTATTAATTTTAAGACAAGTACGCTGCCTTGTGTATACGTTGATATACATATATAATTGAAGTGCCGTTATGGAATTAGGTATGAATTTCGTACCTTTACGTACACAAAATATTAAAATTTGACTGTTGGTTGATGTTTTCTTGACCCTTTTGTCCTCAGCTCAGCTCTTATTGAAACTAAATCAAGCTCTTTTCTAGGTAATTCTTGAATTTGTAGGATCGGCAAAACTTGATGAAAGCTTGTACTTAATTCATATAATTACAAAAATGTTATGGTTTTCAGCAATAGGAAAGGATCCTGGTGGGGGGATTATATTATAATTTATATGCACTAATTCATTTGTTTATTCCAATCTACTTGCTGTTAGGTTTTCTATATAAAGTTGGAAGAAAATATAGGTTTTATTCTTCTTCTTTGGGAAATAAGGTAGGTAGTCAATGTACCCTTTTTTCTCCTGTTTCTGTATTGTATCGTGTTGTGTTGATGTTTGACAGCATTTCAATGGCGATTTTGGATATTAGTGTGAGGAAGAGAATTTGAAAGGTTGGTAAAAGAAAGTTGGGAGAGGGATGAATCAACCCAAAATGAAAGGAAGAGTGGGCAAATACCAAGTGGGAAGGACCATTGGAGAGGGAACCTTTGCTAAAGTGAGGTTTGCCAGAAATTCTGAGACTGGGGAACCAGTGGCACTTAAGATCATTGATAAAGGCAAGGTTCTCAAGCACAAAATGGCTGAACAGGTTTCCTTTTCTAACTCCTTTCTTTCCATTGTTGAAGGGGAATCATCCCACCCAAAGATTGTTAGCAAAATTCTATCTATATTTCGTTCTTTTCTGCTTGTTTCTGCAGATTAAGCGGGAAATAGCAACAATGAAGCTGATACAGCACCCAAATGTCATCCGTTTACACGAGGTTAGAAATTAAGATTTCTAGATTTTATATAATTAAGTTCTCAAAGGTCCAAAATGAAAATTGCCCATTTGACTAAGAGCTAAATAAAGGAACGATTGAACTTTTGGGAGGGCTAAAATACAATTTTCCCGTTTTCTGTTTTGGCTGTAATATTTCGGCATCTTCTCTAAGGTGATGCCTCGTGATGTTTTTGGTGTCACTTGTATTAGTGTATTGTAGAACAGCATACAAGCAACAAGCTTCGAGATAATTTCTCAATTTTTTGTTTATATATAAATATGTATGTATAGGTGATGGCAAGCAAGACAAAGATATTTTTAGTTTTGGAGTTCGTCACCGGGGGAGAGCTCTTTGATAAAATTGTGAGTTGCTGAAGTTTTGTTTATTTGCATCATAGGTCACTTAATTTAGCTCTAATTTTCATGTAAGTCACAATTCTTTAATTTCATCCAATTACATCATTGGACTTCTATTATTAACAAATTAGGTGGGTTATGTCAACTCCATTCACTAATTCTAAAGAAAAAAATTGACTCAAAAATGGCTTCCGTAACTTAACATGGTATTTCAAATTCGATTATGTTCAAAAAATAATTAATATATGCATGTTCAGACAACTTTTGCATTAAAATTATTCAATGAAACTAAATATTTTTTATTTACATGAAAATTGATGTGAAGGAGCTAGTAGCCATATAATTCATAAATTTAACCATTTCTTAAATGAAGGTAAATCACGGTCGGATGATAGAAAACGAGGCAAGAAGATACTTTCAGCAACTCATCAATGCTGTTGATTACTGCCATAGCAGGGGCGTCTACCATAGGGACCTCAAGGTATTTTTTTTAAATTTGGAACCCTTCCATGTTGAATATGTTCATACATGTACTATATACAGATTCTCCTGATATTGTTGCAGCCTGAAAATCTGCTGTTGGATGCGTATGGTAATCTCAAAGTTTCGGATTTCGGATTAAGTGCACTGTCCCAGCAAGTCAGGGTAATTATGATATCCATAATATGACAGAATTCTATGCTACCCATGCTTGGGTGTGAGTGTTTTATGAGAATGTTTACTTGGACTAGGTTATTCTGTAAATGCATAATACTTATTCCATCTCTATTCGTGATTGATCGAGAAATGTTGTGTTGAATATTACAGGATGATGGTCTCTTTCACACTACCTGTGGAACACCGAATTATGTCGCTCCCGAGGTTTGGAACCTTGTTTTTATTCCGGCATTTTGTTACACCTTCCGAAACCAATGGTATTTTTAACCATTTCGTTCCTATATAGGTCCTTGATGATCAAGGCTATGATGGGGCAATGGCGGATCTCTGGTCGTGTGGCGTCATTCTCTTTGTATTGCTCGCTGGATACTTGCCTTTTGATGATTCTAATCTTATCAACCTATACAGAAAGGTATGCCCTTTTGTATATGTTACAGTTATCCATTGTCATTTTTGCCTGCTTTTTCACTCTCATCTTTCTGAAACCTGCAGATTTCAGTAGCTGAATTCACTTGCGCCCCTTGGCTATCTTTGAGTGCAATGAAATTGATAACTCAAATCTTGGACCCGAACCCCACGACTGTAAGTTACAGCTAGTAAAAGTATAACAAAGTAACAGCACTGAATTAGATATACTCTTTAATCTTTGAGTAGCATGTTGGGCCTGCATGATTACTTGGAAAATTTTCATCTTCTGTAATTATCGAGCTGCACGAGGTTGATGCATACATCGCTCTTTCATGTGTTGCAGCGCATTACCATTCCGGAAATTTTGCAGAATGAATGGTTTAAGAAAGGTTATAAACCCCCGGTGTTCAAGGAGAAAGACGATACGAACTTAGATGATGTCGAAGCTGTTTTCAAGGATTCTGAAGTAAGTGGTACCAAACAAGTGCTATAATATACGGTGTTTATTAACTTCACTTGTTGTAATAAGTTGGCACTGTTGGTTCCTGTAATAGGAGCACCATGTAATGGAAAAGAGAAAAGAAGAAGAACAACCAACAACCATGAATGCTTTTGAGTTAATTTCCATGTCGAAAGGGTTAAACCTCGCGAATCTGTTTGATGCAGAACAGGTTTGTATTTATAAGTTTCAAAGAATATAAACTGAATATATTTCCTTTGCATGAGTTTATCAGCATTAGAAGCTGTATGCACCAGTTGTCCAATGCTAGTTCAATTTTCTGTAGGGATTCAAGCGAGAAACCAGATTTACGTCTAAATGTCCGGCTAATGAGATTATCCATAAGATCGAAGCCGCTGCAAAGCCTCTCGGCTTCGATGTCCACAAGAAAAACTACAAGGTGATCGAATCTGAAACATGTTATGAAGGCAATTATCAAATTCTCTATACCGAATTTACTAATTTCTTATGATTTTATGATAGATGAGACTCGAGAGTTCAAAAGCTGGGAGGAAAGGAAACCTTAACGTGGCGACGGAGGTAAATTACACCAACATTTTTGTTCAAATGTAGGCTTACATTTTTGCAGATATGAAACTTGTTATTATTATGTCAATCAGATATTTCAAATGGCACCTTCTTTACATATGGTCGAGCTTCGGAAAGCAAAGGGGGACACATTGGAATTCCATAAGGTACCACACAATTCTCTCGATATGCTTTCGTCGCATTTTATATGCAGTCGGATGAACTACTGATGAGAGTAACATAGCATATGGTCTAATCTGCTTGAGGTTCAGTGTCTGTTTCGGATATTTATGAGTGTCCAACACATGATATACTTGAATTCTGTCAAGTTCTTTCATATATATGGAAAATCATTTTCTCATTGGAAAATCCCCGGGTAGCAGATGACAAGTTTTGGAAAACTGGATTTATGCATTGATTTAACTGTGGATTCAGACAGTGTTTCCATGAACGTACAAGGAAACATGTCTGGTGGTGATGTTTAAGTTTCTTCAGTTATATTATTTCTGTTTTAAAGTTGCTTGTTCTTCATTACAGAGATTATATTTTCGTAGCCATTGAAACATTCAGTTGTTTTTTGGTTGCTCTGCAGTTCTACAAGAACCTTTCAACATGTCTTGAAGATGTTGTGTGGAAAAATGAGGAAGACAAGAAAGAAGTGAAGTAAACAACTTGTTCAATCTTGCCCATGTTTCTTAACTGTAATATGATTTTGATATTTTGTTCATACTGTTCTTTGATGTTCCTCAATGGCTCTCCCCCTACCATCCTTCTTTTGAATTTAAAAGTAACCCCCCCCCCCCTTTTTTTTTTGGTTGCGGGGTGGGAATTGGGACTGTTTTATTTTTCTTTTTGCTTTTTTAGGACAATTGAACATCCATAGATTTTCCAAAAGTTCTCTTTGATTTTAGTGTTGGAACTTGAACTTGGAAAGCTTGGAAAGCTTGGAGGATTCCCACGGATATGGAAAGCAGTGTTTTGGTTTATCCTTCTACACTAAATTGTCAATTACAAATGATTATCCAGCCATAACTGCACAATATAAAGCATCATAGTTAAATTTCCAGACTATTACTATCATATTAATCAAATCTTCCCATCAATGTAATTATAAAATAATTTAATGTTAAATAATAGCTCAAATCTAATTACTATGTTTTTTAAAAACACATAAATCAAATTGTAAACGTATTAAATTTTCTAGTTTGAATAAGAAATCTTAAAAAAAAAAAAAAATTAAACATTTCAAAAGTTTAATGAAACTAATTTTTTTAACACCTCAAATCCAAATTTTTATTCATACTAAAAATGTGTAAAAATTGCGAGTTAATTACTCCAAACACCCCTAGATTATTCTAGATTATGACCTTTCAAAACGTTTTAATTACATCCCCAAATTATTAATGTTATATCAATCAGATTATTTCGTTATTAAAACTGTTAGTTTAATACATTACCAGTGAAATTTCTTAAACTCCACAAACGTTAATTAAAACTGTTAATTTAAAAACAAAAAATTTAACGAAAAATAAAATGCGTTCACGTAACTTTTAAAAGTAAAAACTAAAAACAAAGAAAAAAGATTTATTTGATACATTGCCAATAAAATTTTTTAGACTCCACAAATAAATTTAAAGTTTGACAAGTCTGAGTTTGATAAAAATAATAATTACATAAATAATTATCCAAAGTAAAATTGAAAAAAAAAAGTGATTCATCTTTTGTAAAAACTTTGAAAATTTGAAAATAAATAATTTTTTAAATGTTTATTTTTACAATATTTATTTTTCTTAACTTTTTATTTTAAATTATATCACGTAAGATTTTATGTGTAATTTAAAAATTAAATTAACAATGACTTAATTGATTTAACCTCAATAATTTGAAAATATAATTAAAATAATTTGAAGGTTAAATATCAATTTAAAATGAGAATCGTAATTTTAAAATATTTGAAGCAATTGAATAAAAAATTATTTAAAATAAATGTATATATGTTAATAAATTTCTTAAACTATGCTTAAATCTACCAAACTAGGAAAGTATCATATTTGAAATAAATAAATAAAATAAAAAATTTAGAAAAAAAAAAAAGATGGAATAAAGCCAATGGTAGAAAATCTGATGCACAAAACAACATAAATAGAAATTAAAGAACCAACGAAATGAAAAAAGAAAAAAGGCTCCATGCAAGCCAACTTTCAGTACAACTGAACATGCCTACAGCCAACAATGGAACCTGGATTTTTTATTCTTTTCTGTTGTTTGGTTCATCGATCGGAAAATACACAACTGATAAACAAGACTGAGATACGAGTACCGTGCCATCACCTGAAACCAGTGCAGCTATTTGTACAAAACAGCCGAAGAACTTCACTGACAAGCTCGAAGAACACCAGAAAGAGTTCCATAAAATGTTCCCATAAACTACTCTGATCTTCTTGAGTTCTTTCCCACATTCATGTCTGAACATATCTAGATTTGAAAGAAGAATTATGATGCTTCAAGATTCCGGTACAAAGTGATTTCTTGCTGTTTGAAGTACCGGCGATCCTCTTCGTCCACTAGCACAAGATTCAAATAGTATTTCACGCTGAATTTGTTATTGATGTTGCGATATGTTGGTGTCAGTTCGTACGGGCTTAAGAATAATCTGATTGGGATCGATTCTCCTGTAAAAGCACCAATAATAGCTCAAGTTAGATATGCCTCATGACCTTAGGTGACAGACGTGACTCCATAAAAAAGATCAGACCAAACCAAAATCCAGCATAATCTTATTAAAGACTAGATACGAGCTCATTGATTATAGATCTCGGAATAATTAAGACAGACAATATTACTAGTAATATTTTGAGCAGAAACATGTAAATACCACAATCGACTTCTCAATTTCATATTGAACTTACAAGTGAAACCCTAGTCTAAAATGATAGTATTGCAACTTAAGTAGTTATCTTGACCAGCAACCACAGCATTTAGCATGCAAGACAGTACTGCTGTCCTATGTTACTTGGATTTGAGTGTAAGTGTTGGATGACATGGGATATAATTCAAATTTTACTAAGTTTTTTCATGTATTTGGAGGATTCTTAGAGAGTCGTATACTCATACCCATGACTAAATATAAGTAGCACATTGATATTTCAAAAATGAAGTTGTAGCAACGTAGCTGCTGTCATGCTAGAATGAAGGTTTTAGAAAATATATTGTTCCACCGATTCATCAATACAGAAAACTCAAGGCAAATACTAACACAAGCACGAATTCTATAAAAGCATGGCTGTAAAAGTTCTGTGCTAAAGAATATCCAAGATATCTCAGAGAAGTCTAAATCTGTGATATTAAAAATATAAGTTAGAAAATATGGTGTGAGATATATAAAGTTTGCTACGGTACCTCTCACAGGAGCACCATCCATCAACTCGAATTTAGCAAGGGTTTCTGTCTCAACATATGTATTTGGCCCTGATCCAGTTGATTCTCGGCGCCTGATTTCAAGCTCCATGTTTTTTAGCTTAATTCTAACAAGAAGAAAATATATCTTGCCAATAATGATATCCTTCAAATGATACCTGAATATTTGAAATCCATATAAACACATTAGTATCCTTCCAAGCTGGTAAAATAGTTGGCATCAGATTTTATACAAACTCTTCTTTAGAAATGCATTTTTGAGTGACATACTTGCTTTTACTGTATTCAAATTCAATGTGAAGACAATCCTCAATCCCAACTTCCATCTAGATGAACAAGCAATACGAGCAAATAAAGTCAATATGAAATTCCAAAACATCAAAATCTGTATGCAGTAGTACATCGTATCAACTAGCAAATTACCAACGAACAATTGAAGAAACAGTTTTAAGGTCATTGCAATTACTATCATGGAAACTTTGGGAATATCAGGCATTAGTGTGAGAGAGTTTATAGCACCATGTAACTGGTAAAGGTACTAAATGATCATCTCTTTCAGAAGAACCATGATAAGAGTGACTCAAATTTAGGCATGGAACATCCTGATATGATAGTATTTTAATTTAAACCTCATCAGTTTACCTGAAACAAATAAGCATCAGGAGATAAAGGGAAATTTCCTTACCTTAATACTGTTATTGATTGATGGAGGAGGAGTATAATTGCGGACCTGATGCAAAAATATAAAAGAAAAAAAAAAGGAAAGAAAAATCAAAATTAATCTGCTATGCTATATTCTTAATCCAGGTAATCTAACTAACTGAACAAACAAATAAATACAAGATAGGAAAAAAATATAAAATCAATACAAAGTAAAAGAAACCCCTTACACCTTGACATGTTGGTGAATTAAGAGGATGAAATGGCCAAATAAAACAACAATTGACATCTGAGTATCCTCAAGATGCTATATATAAGGGGAGGGATCATCAAATACTAATATCTGTAGTGAACACCATATGGGTGAAACAATATTAAATACCAAACAGCTAATCCTTCTCAAAAGGTCCTGAGGTCCAAGATTGAACACATGAAAATTAATAAATTAGTGAAGTAGCTTTATCATTAAAGTCCTAATTTTTCTAAATTCAAAATTCATATACTTTTAGCATTCTGATTATCTATTTACATTTTATCTATCACATGCAAGGCAAATGATGCTTAACAATTCTAACATATTCTATGCAAGGATCCAATGTTGTATTTCCTTTGACAATGATTATCAAAGAGAATATGTGTAAGTAACTTACAATCATGGATAGGAATAAATTCTTTAGATAAATGATATTACTTCAGAGAAACCAGTCTTATTGGACTCAAAGGATATATAGTAAGAGGTCAAGGCTCAAGATCTTAAGGACAACCATTTCACAATTTGATTCCTTATTCTCTCTCAAACCAAAGAATATGCAAATTATACTTTTGTCAAATCTGCCCTTAGTTTGATCAGTTAAGACGCATGAAGATGGCTTCCAACAAAAAAAAGGTTACTTCCTAACAATCAATGTTTCACCTCATACCAATCCTTCAAGTGAGAGCAAATCTTGAAGAATGTTAAGATGGTTCCATATTGACCTAGAAGTCATGGGTGCAGAAAAAGCCTCTTTTCAAAACAATAAGGTTGTATATCTATGAAACTCCCTAGACCTAGCAATGACCAACTCAGAAATGTTGAGCCACTCTTTGGATTGTCTAGAAAAGAAAAACTTCCTCATTCTCTCACTTTCAACTCATCCACACCTCATACATTCCTTTTACATAACAAAGTCTTCTTATCAGGAACGGCTAGGTATAAGACCCTTATGCCTCATCAGGGCAGTTGAATTAAAAAACTGAACAGTAATGTGACATCATTCTCACATAATCTGAGTCAAATCATAAATAAATATTCAGAAGTTAAAAGGTGATAGATAAATCATGATATCACAATAATGTAAAAGCAATTCAAGTTGCTGTTTCAAGTAGAATAGCATAATAATTCCATAAAGTGCTTATGGAGAACACATTACCACAAAATCTTGGTACTCCACAATGTTGCTGACATAGTTTCTACTGATTGTCACTTTCAGTACATACCTATACATGCAATAATGTTTAGATAGATAAGTTTTGTGTTATATCCTATATTAAAGGATCCTTGGTCACGAGTAAACATCAACAAAGTTAAAATAAGCAAATATATTCTGTCCTTCACACTCTAGCATGACAGGGATACCACCAATAAGCACAGTAACTTAGAAAAGAGGATATTGCTCACAAAAAAAAAAAAAAAGAACTTGTAGAGGCACAGAAAGTTTATCACAAAAGTCAACTAATAAAATAAATGGATAACCTACCGAAGTCTAACATTCACTCCGTTATATGACTCATATGGCATCTCCACCGTAGAGAATTCAAATGGATATGTTTTTCTTTCATATAATTCACCAGGAACATCAAGTTCACGTACTGCAGAAAAAAGATTGAAAATTAGGGAAAACTTAGAAGCAATTTACCATAATAAATGAACCGATATTTAATGTCTCATACAATGCCACCACAAACCAGGAAGGAAAAGGGAGAGGGGGGAGAAGAGAAAAATCATGTTGAAAACAAATAGTATAACTTGTAAGGACCCTTACAACTGTTAGTTAAACTAAATGCTTCTTAAGCCTTTTCTTATATGGTCAAATACACTCACCAAGAGAGGTGAAATCATAGAAGTTGCCTCTGTCAAAATACAATTCTGCAAAGAAGAGAAAAAAAATGTCATGATCCAGGTATAGGGGCAGCATTCACATGGAGATGTTGTTTTTGAACATTACACATTTATTCAAAATATTTGGAAATAAAAATCACTACAGAAAACTTAAAGTAGAGAACAAACTCAACGATAACAAAGAGAAAAACAACATAATAGTATGCAGGACTCAATATCTACTCAGGCTAAATTATAAATACATATAATATTTGCTTCTTAGGAAGTATAAAAATTTATAGATTAAAAGAGGCAAATAATGGCAACTATATACATATGCTCAGGAAACAGTCAAATGCGGACCTAAAATGAAAGGCATGAAGCAAATGAAGCACACCTATCTGACCAAGGAGCTCGATTTTAACACCATTATGTTCAACCTTCTTCCCATGTATTGGCTCTATAACAACCTGAAGTATCAGTAATTAAAGTAGAATCATGGATACAGTTTTGACTGAAAATTAGAACAAAACAGGTTGGATATAACAAGCAGATAAGCTAAGTCATGAGTTCTAAAATGGCAACATAAAAAACACTACCTCTCCTACAATATTTTCTTGGCTCTGGAAGAGAGCAACCATAACTGTTTTCCCATTTTCCTTCTTTAGCGGAACCTACAAAGTAACATTGATCTATGAAGAGAATATTTGAATACAAAATACCAAAGAAAACATTCAGTAATAAATGTACAATCTCATCTAGAACTCAAGAGCACAACCGTTTAACAATGTTGACCGCATTAGAAAAGAGAAAAACAGGAGGGAAGATAACTAAATGAGTTCAAAAGCAGCAAAATTTACGCACTTATATGTAACCTTTTGCATGCCAGAAATACAGTGAAACAAATTTGTAATGAACAATTACTTAAATCTCAACTTTATTCTTTAATTGCCTCGAAACAGTATAAAGGAAAATCATGTGAAAACACCTACTAAATCATAACATTACTTGTAACATAATTGTGTTTACAATTGTAAAATCATGCATTTTGCTTTGTATCTAAATGCATACTTTTCCTTTTTACCTAAAATTTGAGAAGCAAGATATACCTGCTTGCGGCTTCTTCCATCAGTGAATGAAATGAAAATATTACACGGCGGCTTGAAAGCTCCAACTAGATAATTCTGCAAGAAAACGAATTACAAAAACAAGTTTTTTCAGAAATAAAGATTCTTTGAGAAGGTAAAAGAAAAGAAGAAGAAGCAATTTCCTGAGAAATTAAAAGTTTATTACCATGATGTTTTAGTTGAGTCCTGGATCAAGACTTTTGCTTACCATGAAGAACCTGTACACAGTAACATAAATTATAGGAAATCTGAAATCAATTTATCAAAAAGTAGTAAGAAAAAAAATGGACTAAAATCAAAATTTCACCATTTCTTACTTTTCCTGGAAAAGCCTTAGCACTGGAATCAGATCAAAGGAACAACGAGGAAAAGGGGAGAAAATACCTTAACTAGGGTTCTGAGATACGAGGATGGGGTTGACTGATGAATTGAGAGCAGATCAGAGGTAACAAAAATTTTAAAATATGTATATATGATTAGCGTTTTCTTGGATTCAGCTGCCAGCCAGTCTTCTTTCGAGTCTTCGATGATTTTCACAGTTCAAAATTTTCCATTTTACTTATGACTTAATAGATCAATAAATAAAAGGAGTAAACTACAAGAACGGTCACTAACTATGCTTTCAGTTTTATTATAGTCATCTTTTAATTATGGAAAGCTAACCTCAACATTTTTTATTAGCCTAATGACAAATTTAGCCTTATAATGTTTATATATTTTATCTATTTAATTTCAAGTCTAAAAAATTCAATAAAATTAGGCATCAATGTTTACAAAAATTATCATTTTAGTTCTAATTCTAAAAAAAAAAAAACTCAATAAATTTAACCCTCAACATTTACAAAATTTGTGAATTTAGTTCTAATTCTAAAAGTTTAAAAAATAATGTTCAACAATTTATCTAGTACAACTCTCGACTAGAGCTCAATCTACCCTCTCACTCAAACTTGTTGCATATCCCTCTCCCCAATTATCTAATATTATCGATAATATCTCTCCATAAAAATCTCTATACGCCTCAAATGGCTCAATGAGGAAGTCGATCAACAACTTTTTTACATGTTAGTACATGAGCCTCTTCTTAATAGATCTTGTGGAGATAAAATCACTAATTTATTGCATAATAATCCTAGATAATATCCTCGAATATTTATCCCAAATTATAGTCTTATTATCCAAGTAAATTCATCAACATAATCTACAATATAAGGCTTAAACGATAAGGGTGAAGATAAGCCTTAATCAACAAGGCATTTCGATTCCATAGTTCCCTTAATCATCTAAATTCAACCACGATTGTTTGGGATGAAATGAAAAACTATCTGAAACTTATTTGCTTATAAGAAAATAATTATGGAGGTTTGAGTTAAAATGCTAACACATAGCTCCATTTAAGTTGCCTTCAAGTCCTATCCAGACTGTCATTTAAAGGTCTGTTTAGACAGTTGTCTAAACATGGGAAGGAACAAACAGTGAAAGAGTTGTTTAAACAAAGATCGAAGCATCATTGAACAACTATAGTCTCAACACAACTTATTAAAATTTTCCCCATGCTGTAAAATCTCACTCCTTTCATCATCACTTCCATCACCATTGGAATTATTATCACTAGTATTCATACTCATTACGTGTGAAAATACATTCACCATTGTCACATGTAAAAAGGAGATAAAAAAAGCATTCACCATTATACAAAAGTAAACAACGTAAACATACATACACAAACTGTCAAACATCATCAAACATAGGTGGCACTTATAAATGTCCAATGCAGACTAATATCCAAACATAAAGCTAGAGCAATTTGATAATGCATATCTTATGTCCCAATAAGGCTAGCAAATTTAGAACTCTCCTCCATTTCCATAAGTCACCAAACTCTAAAAAATGATTAAAAACACAATTTGTTTATTCTTATAGACCAATCACTTCCGCGAGAAAAAGTACAGTGTGCTAGCTTTTAGAACTTCCTCCAACAAGCTATTAAACACTTTGATAACTTGTAGAATGCCATATGAATCCTTAATAGGAGTCGAGCTATATGTAGCTTGGCTCGTATTGTTAGCAACATTGTATAGTTTATTAATTTAGTTAGATAGCTTTGCAGCCCCTCTTGGCTTTGAGGTTTTTTTTTACTAGTCTTCACATGAGAAGATCCTACCTCCATGGATTTTCTTTTTTTGATGTAGCTCTAGAACATATTGTTCAAGCTCAAGTGGCTTATTAGGAGTTTGGTTGTCTCCATCTGTCAAATCCTACTTGAGTTGACATTTGAACATCATCTATTAAATTTTTTTATTTGTTTTCTTCATATGTCTCATTATCTTTATCTTTGAATAATTTATTGAGGAGCATACTTAAAGGTGTTCATATTTTATCACTGATTGCAACTATCCATATAAACATTTGGTCCAGCAATCCTTCTAATTCAAGATTAATGATTGTAACTCTAAATCTTTGAGCTTCAAGGACAACTTACATATAAAAAAATAGTTTAGTACAAATTAAGGACCTTATAAATAAGAGAAATACTACTTACAGGAAAAAAATAATGTACCTTTAGCCTACTCTTTCACCAAAGACATCAATTGTTCTTTTTATAGGATTTCACCCTAAGCCATCGTCTTTCCCTTCAGGTTTTTACATGCCTTCCATCGTTTTTTCAATAAGTCTCTTCTATTTTTAATTGTTTTTTACATAAATCTTGCAAGTTTCATTTTCAAATTTGACAACAATTTTTAACTTTTTTTTTTTTTTTTAAATGAGTATCGAGTCTACTGTTATTACTTATCTTTTTAATACAAAGATTACAAAATATTATTGTCAACCTCCTACCCCATATTGTTTTTCCCTTTTCACCTTTGGATATTCCACTCACTTCAACAAGTATAACACTTTTCATCTATCACAATAAAATAAATTTGTGAAACTATAAGGAAAAAAGGCAAAATAAATAAATAAATTTGTATATATAAATAATTTTTTTTCCCCTCAAAAATATACATTACTTTATCTACTTTTTGTGATTTGGTTTTTTAATTTATTTATTTTTTATCTTAATTTATTGAAGTGCATTTACTCAAAATATGTTGGGACGAAATCGAACCCGATAAAATATCGCAGAAGCACAATCGGTATTTTTTCGTTTTCAAAATATTAATTTGATAATTACGACAAACTCAATGCAAACCTAATAACACAATATATGAATAATTGATGTAAATAAATCACAACATTACAAGAAAAAAATAATAAATCGAGACACATAATTTTTATATGAAAAACCCTTTAAAGCAAAGGGTAAAAATCGAGACACATATATGAATAATTAAAGCCTAGCCACAATTCACCGAAAAGAAAAAAAGAAAAAAAGCTAAGCCACACTCATGCAGGTTCCATAATAGGAGGATTTCAGGTTAAGCCCAATGCCATTTTGGTTTTACACTACTAAGCCATCAACAAATGTTGTTGATGCCAAACTATTAACAATACCCAAATTTATCAATAAACAAATTATAGAGTGCTACTATTCATGCCTTACATGTTATAGCTAATTTAAGAAACAAAATTATATACTGCTCTGCAATTTTAACAAAATTTCAAATTTGTTTGATAGGTTCGGATTTGATTCAAAAAAAGATTTAAAATTTTATTTAAGTTTAATTTGGATAAAAAGTTAAAATCTGGGCTCCAATCGATTCGCTTGTATTAATTTTTTTATATAATTTTTAAAAAAATATAATACATCAAAAATACTAAAAGTTTTAAAATAAATTTTAAAATTTTTTTACATTTGAATAGCATTAAAATAGGTGCAACTTAACGAGCAAATGTTTTAAAATAGTAATAAAATTAACAGTTATACAATATTTAAACAATAACAACAAAATAGCAACAATATAATAGCGAAATTACGGTAAAACAGTAAAAAAAATCAAGAAAATAGCAAGAAAACAACATTTTTTTTTTTGCAAATTCAGGCTAAACCGAGTTCGTGTAAACAAATATTTACCCGAGGCTTGATCATTTTCTAAACGGGCCTTTTTTTTCTCAAATTCATTTTGCAAGTCAATATTTTTGTTCAAATCCTCTCACATTTTAAACAGATTTTTAGACTAAATCTGATGGCTTGACCCATGAATAAGTCTAGTCAACACCAACTTTCAAAACATTATAACTCAATAATAATAATAATTGAATAAGAAACTGGACATATCTTAAAAAATTACTCTTCAACTTTTTATTTTTATGTAGTCATAAATATTCTCATCCATTTTATAATTTGAATATAATCCTATTCGAACTAAAGAATGGCAGTAACTAACAGCTTGAATATAAAGTTGCATTACTTCACTTTGTACTTGGTAGAGAAAAATGAATTAATAAAAGTAAAATTGTATTTCCTCACCTTAAAAACCAAAGTCAAAATCAACTACTCACTAGCTTTCTCGTTTGGTTGGATAAGCACTTCGTGAAAGTGCGTTTGGTTGCAAAGGCAACCTGTTTGGGATTTACTTTTGCGGTCCAGAAGTCAGTAGCGAAGCTCCGCTCTTAAAATGAAAATTCTTTTATTTAAGATCCTTAAATTTTTAAAATTTTAATAATAAAATTATATTTTTATTTTTTTTAAAAAGATAAAAATTTAATTTAATCCTTTAAAAATTATAAAAATATATACTATTAAAATGATAAATTTATATTTCTACTACCGTAAAAATATACAATTTAATTTCGATCTCCTAAAATTTTTTTTGAATTCACTCCTACTAGAAATGTTTTTAGCACCCTAACTGTAATATCGAACGATCCCCTATAACATTTACATCTGTTTGGTTGACATGAATAGCGAATCAATTCAAGACTGATTCAATGAATTATACCAACTCATGTGTTTGGTTCACTTGTATATCATTCAACTGAATAATCTATTACAGTCAAACCATGAATAAAGTTGTAATAATCATTCAGAGCTCAACCTTAAGAATAATCTATTCAATACCACAAGGAATAGCCTCAGAAAATTTATTCTCAAAATACCCACGATACCAACATTTACAAAACTCAAATTTTAACAAAATACTAAACCAAAAATAATCCATAATTAAAAAAATATGACAAACCAAAAAATTTCATGTAAATCAAAATACCAAATAAAAAACTAATCAATAATTTCTCTTTCCCAAGATTTTGGTTATGCATGTAAAAAAAAGTTTTGGATGCTCCAAATTTACAAAAGTGAAATAGGAGAAGAGGAAATATCTTACTTACTAATATGCTGACGCATGCATATCTTACTGATTATTAAGTTGAACTCGTCATATGCTGTGGAAATATGTTAATGTGTTTATTGTATGTCAACTATAGCAGTATATTATTATTTTAAAATGCAATAAATAAAAGATTTTAAATATTTTAATATAAAAGTAAAAAATCTTTTAATATTATTTAATATAAAAAAATTATATTAAGAATGTTATTAAATTATATATTATTTTATTAAATTATATTTAATAATAATCTTATTAAAATTTAATAACAATAATTATCTACCTAAAAAATTTCTACTAAGGGTATTCTAATCATTTTAACTTTTTTTTCTTTATGCTATCTATTCCATTCAACTAAACACAAAAATACTATTACAGTTCTATTTTATTACATTCAACTAAACAATTGAATTACTGATTACAACTCTATTTCATTACAAATTTATTCCATTACAGTCCTATTCCATTCCAGTGAACCAAATGTTCCGTTATATTTACACAACTTTGATAATTTATATTTTGATAGCCTGATAATTCGGATTATGATATATTTTATATCTTGTTTTAATATTTTTTTTGTTATACTTATACTATATAAAAAAGTCTTTCTTGACACGTGGCTTTTTATCTTTTTTTAATTTTTACTTTTATATTATGTTGAAATCAGGGGCGAAGTAAGAAAAATTTATTAGGGGGTCGAAGTTAAATTGTAATTTTTACGATAGAAAAAGTGTAATTTTTAAAAGATTAAATTAAAATTTTATCATTTTTAAGGGGGGTTAAAGTGTAATTTTACCTTTATTAATTTAAAAATTTAAAAAAATTTAAGGACCTAAATAAAAAAAAAATCATTCTAAGAGAGGCCAGGGCCCTGCTAACCCCCTAGCTTCGCCCCTGGTTGAGATTCGAATTTTTATCTTTATACTTTAATTTTTGACATAAATCGATGTCTCGATTTTCATGACGTCATTACTTAGTCAAAACAATTATTTTTGTTAACTATTAAGATTAAAATGCTAACGTAATTTTCTTAAGAACATTATTCCAAAAAAAAAAATATTTTATCATTATTAATTTGAACTAGTGCTTTTAAGAAAAAAATCTACAACAACATTTTAACCAAAATAATTAAAGATGCTATTTATTTGGATTAGTTAACGTCGCTATAATAATACAAAGACTGGAATTTACCTAAAAGAGGATAGAATTAAATCTCAAATTTAACCATAGTAAAGTAATCAAAACCATAAAAAGACAAGAGATAATCTATTCCTAATACAAATTATACCAAATAAAAGTATAACAATTAAATCTCAAATTTAAACATGATAAAAGGATCAAAGTCATAATATGAATGAAGACAAATTATACCTAACAATAATCCCTAATATATATATGGTATAATAAAAAATTTAATATTTGATAGTACTCGAGCAATATTTTTATAGATATATATTGAATATTCGACTATTAAATTTATTATTCAATATTGATTCATAGTGTATATAAATACGAGTCAAATAAAATTCATTACCAAAGACATTCTTTTATTATAGGTATCACAATCTTTTTTTTTTAATGATAAATTTGGTCATTAACATTTGCATATTTTGTCAAAATGATCTTAATTATATTTTTGAGTTTTTTTTTGTATTAACCTTTGTTTTTTCTCAATCTACTTTTTCTAATAGATTTAATGAATAAATTCAAGGTTTCAATATTTTATGTGCTTGTTTATTGAAAATTTTTTCTACTGAGTTCTTTTTAGATAATTACATTTATTTTTTTAAATTAGGAGTTTTTTTTTAAATTTAATGTATTGTTTATTTATTATTTTCTACATGTAATTATTTTATTAGGTTATCTAAGTAATAAATTACATTTCATTAACAATATTCCATAGATGAAATTCCACATCATTCTCGTTAACTTTTTTAACCATACTTTCATTAAATCTGTTAGAAAAAAAAAACATATTTAAAAAAAAAAAAAACAAAGGTTGATGACAAAAAAGACTCAAAAATACAATTAGAGCCATTTTGACAAAACATGCAAACGTTAGTGACCACTTTTGTTATTAAGCCTTTTCTTGAGATTATATAACAATGGTCAAATTTTAGCTTTAGACCTTGTACTATGCTCAAATTTAAAATTTAATATATATATATATATACACACTTTAATTTTAATTATTTTGGTTAAGATGCTTATATGAATTTTTAAAAATTATTAACACCGTTAAATTTTTCTATCAAATCTAAGTCTATTACAATGTCATTTTTTTATTACATGATTACCAAGTGAGAGATTTTTTTTAATTTTAAAATATAACATCAAGGAACTTAATAAAATTTTAATGGTGTTAACTAGAGCTGTTCATGGATCCGGCCTGGATAAAAATGCTAAAACCCAAACTCGACCAAACTCGATTGTATTAACATTTTTTATTTTATGTTTTTTTTTAAATAAAAAAAAATATAATACATTAAAAACATTAAAATAGACGTTTCTCAAAAAATTGAAAATAAAATTTTAAAAAAAATCTTTATACTTAAATAATAGTAAAGATAGGTGCAATTTAACAATCAACTGCATCTAAAATATTAGCAAAATTAATAATAAAATAAGAGTTATACAATATTCAAACAATAACAACAAAATAGTAACAATATAATAATGAAACAACAATAAAATAGTGAAAAAACAACAGTAAAACATTAGTTTTTTTCTGCAAATTCGGGTTGGGCCGAGCTTTGGCCAAAAACTTTACTTGAGGCCCAGTTTATTTTTTAAGTGGACCTTATTTTTTTGCCCAATAACATTTTTTTGAACTTATATTTTTATCAAAACCCTCTTATTTTTCGAACGAGCCTCGGAGACAAATCTAATATTAATAATTGGATTTGAATTTTTAAATCTGGAAAATGAATAGATAAAATTCCGCAGGAATTGTTTTCACTTCTATGTTTCACTTGTTTGGAAGGATTTACGGGAGCGATTTGATAAGGTTGATGGCTCTCGGATTTATTTTCTTCACCGAGAAATTGCCACGTTGGTTCAAGGAGATGCTGCGGTGTCAGGATATTACACTCGACTCAAGCTCATTTGGGATGAGTATGGATCACTTGTTCCTTTCTCATCTTGTCAGTATGAAGCTTTGCAACAGAATCTTGAACATCTGGTTCAACAAAAACTTTTCCAATTTTTGATAGGGTTGAATAAAACTTACTCTGCCATTAGGAGCCAAATTTTGTTGATGCAGTCGTTTCCTTCAGTTAATAAAGCGTATTCCATGATTCTTCAAGAAAAATCACAGAGGATACATCTTTCTGGTTTTACACCTTATTCAGAATCAACGGTGCTATATTCACAGGCTGCTGATCGTCGTCGTTTCAATGAAGTATGTGATTACTATAAAATCAAGGGACACAAGCGAGAGAGTTGTTACCGTCTCATAGGATTTCCTCCAGATTATAAGTTCACCAAGAAGAAAGGAACCTAGGCAACAATAATGGTTACTGGTCTTGAATGGGTCGCAGATTCTGAAAATTCTAAGAGTCCTTTAAAAGATTCCTTTGCTAGTTCTCAGTCATCAATTCATGAAGGGGCTCCTGTTTTCACTCGTGAGCAATATAACCAAATACTGAAATTGCTTCAAAAGGCTCCTGCAACTGATACAGTTGTGAACATGGCAGGTATAAATGCTAGTGATACAAATTTTACTAATGGATCTATTTCCTGGGTTATAGACACAGGTGCAACAGATCATATTGTGTCTGATTTCAAAAGTTTGCATTCTCCAAAATCATGTGCTACACATTCACGTTTTGTCCATCTACCAAATGGTAAAAATGTTCCTATAACTCATATTGGTTATTGTCCTTTAAGTCCTTCTATTTCACTTCACAATGTGTTGTTTGTACCCCATTTTAGTCAAAGTTTGTTGTCTGTTTCCAAACTCACCCGTGATCATAACTGTTTTATCACCTTCTATCCTGATTTTTGCATTCTACAGGATCTTGCAATTGGAAGGATGAAGGGGATTGGTAAAGAGCGCAAGGGATTATACATTTTTGGATCCACTGGTTTACACTCTGGTATTTCTGTAGTTTCTTGTAATTCTGTTTTACCTTCTAATCTGTCATATGTTGAAAATTTTGTTTCATGTATGACATCTACTGCTAATAAAGATATCCATATTTGGCATGCACGTCTTGGACATGCTTCTACTTCTACTATGCATAAACTTTCTTTTCTGACTGGTGTTGATATTGATTGCAAGACAAATATTCATGATTGCTCCATATGCCCTTTAGCCAAGCAAACTAAACAACCATTCACTGTTAGCTTATCTCAGTCTAGTAAACCCTTTGAGTTGCTTCATTTAGACCTGTGGGGACCTTACCGAGTGTCCACTCATATAGGTTGTAGATTCTTCCCTACCATAGTTGATGGCCATACTCGTATGACTTGGATTTTTTGTTAAAACTCAAGAGTGATACTGTTCTAGTTCTCAAAAAATTATTTACCTATGTTAGGACACAGTTTGATTCTAAAATTAGGATTGTTAGGACAGATAATGGGACTGAGTTTTTCAACAATGAGTGCACTGCCTTCTTTTCTTCTTCAGGGGTTTTGCACCAAAGTACATGTCCTTACACTCCTCAACAAAATGGGGTAGTTGAACGTAAGCATAGGCATATTTTAGAGATGGCTAGAGCCTTTAAGTTTCAATCTAAAGTGCCTTTGAAATTTTGGGGGGAATGTGTCTCTATAGCTTGTTACATTATCAACAGGTTACCAACTTCCTTATTAAACTGGAAATCACCCTTTGAGGCACTCTATAAAAAGGCTCCTAATCTTTCTCATTTGAGAGTGTTTGGCTGTCTAGGGTATGCTACCAATATCGTCCATCCTGATAAATTTGCAGCTAGGGCTATTCCATCAGTATTTCTAGGATACTCTAGCACCCAAAAAGGTTACATTATGTTCAATCTTGATTCTAAAACCTTTTTTGTCAGTAGACGTAGTTTTTCATGAGTCCATTTTTCCTTTCTCTTTTCCACAGCCTACAAATACACGTTCTTTTTTCCCTGACCAACCTCATATTTTGGATTCTGATTTTTTAGTTCTTGTTCCCAATACAGTAAATGCACCAATTATACCCATTGAGTCAAATACAAATACTGAAACACATGGTTCAGATACACTTATTTTTCCAACAATATTGACAGATTCTTCAACTGAACCATTATCTCATCCTATTCCATCACCTTTTGTTCCTCCTGTTCCATTAAGACAATCTACACGTGTTACTAAACCACCTAATTGGTTGAAGGATTTTGTCTGCTCTTGCCAATCCACTTCTCCTCCAGAGCCATTTCATTCTTCTGGTCAGTATCCCATTTCCAATTCCATTTTCTATTCCCATTTGCCTTTACATACTCAAGTGTTTATTTCTGCTTCTTCTAAGTTTCTTGAACCCATAACTTACCATGAAGCTGTCAAAAATCCACTTTGGGTCCAAGCCATGAATGAGGAGATTCAGGCTCTTGAGGCAAACAGAACTTGGTCCGTTGTACCTTTGCCTCTAGGAAAAGTTCCAATTGGTTGCAAATGGGTCTTTAAAATAAAGTATAAGACGTCGGGTGAAGTGGAAAGATGCAAAGCCCGTCTTGTAGCCAAAGGCTACAATAAAAAAAAAGGAGTACATTTTGTGGATACCTTCTCGTCTGTAGCAAAAATCACTACTGTTCGGTTCATTCTTTCTTTAGCCTCTATCTTTGCTTGGCCTTTGTGTCAAATGGATGTGTATAATATTTTTCTACAAGGTGACCTCCATGAAGAGGTGTATATGGAGCTTTTAGCAGGTTTTTGCAGCCAGGGGGAGATGGTTTGTAGGCTGCAGAAGTCATTGTATGGGTTGAGACAAGCCTCTAGGCAATGGAATGCTAAGCTGATAGAGGCTTTATTATCTGCTGGGTATAGCCAGAGCAAGTATGATTACTCTCTCTTCATAAAGAAACAAGGTTCCAAGTTAGTCATTTTGTTAGCATATGTGGATGATTTGCTGATTACAGGGAGTGATTGTGGAATGATAGAGGAATTAAAAGAGATTCTTCACAAGAACTTCAAAATGAAGGACTTGGGAGAATTAAAGTATTTTTGGGGGTTTGAAGTCTTGAGATCAGCAAAGGGAATAATATTAAATCAGCAAAAATATGCTTTAGAACTCATTGAAAGCACTGGTTTAGGGGGAGCCAAACCAGCATCCACACCTTTGGAACCAAACTGCAAGCTCACCACAGTGATGTATGATGAAGCAGTAGGACAGAACAACTGTGAAGAAGTCTTGACAGATAAAACTCAGTATCAAAGATTGATTGGTAAATTGATTTATCTGACAAATACTAGGCCTGATATCACTTTTACAGTACACCACTTGAGTCAGTTCATGCATCAACCCACCAAAGTGCATTTAGAGGCTGCTCTTAGAGTGGTAAGGTACATAAAGAAGGCTCCTAGTTTGGGAATTTTGTTAGATGCCAACAGTACTTGTCAACTTGAAGCATTTTGTGACTCTGATTGGGCAACTTGTCCAATGACCAGAAGATCAGTGATAGGTTTTTGCATAAAGCTTGGAAAATCCTTAGTTTCTTGGAAATCAAAGAAGCAAACAACAGTGGCACGTTCTTCAGCTGAGGCTGAGTATAAAAGCATGGCAGTTACATCAGTAGAAGTTGTGTGGCTGAAAGGTTTGATGAAAGAACTTTCCTTGGATGTAACACAACCTGCTAAACTCTATTGTGACAACAAAGCAGCATTACAGGTTGTGGCTAATCCTGTATTTCATGAGAGAACTAAACATATAGAGATAGATTGTCATTTTGTTAGGGAAAAAAATCAAGAAGGTTTGTTGGAGACTAAGTATGTATCTTCCAATAACCAGCTGGCAGATATCATGACAAAGGGACTGGGTATTCAGCAACATGGATTACTCTTATCCAAGTTGGGGGTTAAAGATGTTTTTCACCCACCAACTTGAGGGGGAGTGTTAGAAGTTAATTATTTGATTAGTTGTAAATGTTAGTTAGACTTCAGTTAGATTAGTTAGCAGAGTAGTTAGATTGTTATAGTGTACATAATTACTTTGCTTGTAATCCTTTTTTGAGATATACGGATCAATAGAAGCATAAAATTTTTTCAGATTTTTCTTTCAATTTTCTATTTTCAATAATATATCCGCCTATATCATATATTACCTTCTTTTATATATCCTCCTATATCCCTAGATTAGCCCCCTGTTACTACTCTAATAACCAAAGATTAAACCTTAAATTGAATTTAAATTTATTCGAACTTTTTATTATTACAATATTAAAATCCATTGAGCAGAATAGCACAAATATTGTTGCATCACTATAGAACATGGGATTAGAAATAGCATGAAGATAATTTACTTTTTGAGTTAATCTGATATCAATAATGATAGGTTTGACATTCAGCAAATCATTTATAGAGAACGCGTTTAAAGCATTCTTGATATCCCACATCATCGACTCCCGGGAGAACTTATCTATTGGGGGAGCTATAGCCTTTACAGCCGCTATGGAGGGCCTACTACAATTTCTGGGCATTCTCATTCACCACCTTGCAGTTGATCGTCTCGGTCATTTCCGAGTCATTATCCTCACCTTGCCATGTTTGATCTTCGTAAGTAATTACTACTTTTTATTAACTTAAATCTTCACGTCTATCTCTCAAGTGGACGGGCTCAATGTCATCTCTGGTTTGCTCAGTTTTGGGTGTCTGCCAACTAGACGAAGCCTCAACTCTTTTTATTTAATTTTTCATTTTTTTTTAACTTTTAAATTTGTAATGATTATCAAATCACTAAAAAGTAGATGAAAAAGTCAGGTCAACAGTTAATTATTTTTATAATTTAAAAAGGTATGAAAATATAAAAAAAAAAATTATTTTTAGATTTTTAAATTTTTAAACTAATTAATTGCTTTCATGCACACAAAGTTAAAAAGAAAATTAAATGAAAACTAAAACCACGTAACTAAATAAATAACTATATCTATAATATGCTATGAGTACATTGGAATATGTACATTAAAATGCTCTGTCATATTTAAATCAAAATAATTGACTTTGCTGATGTTAAAAAGAGGAGGAAAACTAAGATGATTGTTTATAGTGAGATGCGAAAAGCCACAAATGAGATGTAAAGGTTTTCAAAGCGTGACTTTAAAAAGGAGGGAGAAGTTACCTTAAAAATTATTACATCTCATTTAAAGCTCTCCACATATCATCATATGCAGTGTCATCTTAACGGCCTCCTTCCTCTTTTTATCATCTCAAAAATCCAACTCAATTAAATTTTATCAAATTCAATTTGATTAAGATCATTAATTTTTAAAATTTTAAATTATTTTTATACTTTAGAGTTCGTTTCACTGATTTAACTATAAAATTTTCATCATAATAAGAAACTAAATAAAAATAGATTTCAATTTTTGTCACAATATATAAAAATAAAAAATAAAATGGCTTTATTTTTGCGGGGATTTCTGATATTATGGCTTTCTGGTTTGCCTCTATCCCAACAAACGAGAAATCAAATCCTTTACATAGCTCTACCGGTATTATCGGTTGGCTTAGCCGGGAACGGCGTTTCTCTAGAAGTATTTTTACGTCGCCATTTTGAAGAAGATACTATTGTTGTTGATGAGACAAAGTCGGAAAGACAACAGAAGGAAGAGTACATGGATATTGTAGAGGGTCGTGCTAGTTTATGGTCCAATGGTGCCGTCTTTCTTGGACAGTTCATAAGTTGGACGTTCGCATCAAGCCTTAAGTGGAAGCAAACGCTCATGGTTTCATTCATCGAGGTGGCGGCGGCTTACGCACTTTTCATCTGTGGCAAACGATATTACCTACGCATACCTCCAACAAGACGAACCGCTGTTTCTCGATTGAAGGAAGTGAGGGGGCTTGTGAAATTGATCCCTCTTTGGCTTTTATTCATCCCTTATATTCTAGCGGAAGTTGCGAGATTCTCCATTTCCGTACTTCAAGGGTATAGATTGGATACCAGAATTAATCCCAGGATTTCTCTAAATACATTTAATAAAGTGTCCGTGAACTCACTCTACGTGTTTGAACAATTCATAAGCTTTTTAGTATCCATGTCGACCAAGTATCTAATAAGGAAGCTTTGGAGCAGTGAAGAAGCCATGCAACGTGGTGCTAGATATTGGAGAATGGGTGTTGGGATGGCGATTGGTTTTGGTTCCTTGTTAAGTGCTTGGTTAGTGAAGCGCCGGAGATTGGATCTAGTCAAGAAAAACCCTAATGACGACAAAGATATTCCCATGTCAATACTATGGCTTGCTCCTCAGTTCGGCTTGTTAGGAATTGCCAATGGGCTTGTTTTTGAGGGGCTAACAGATTTCTTTTCTGATCGTGTGCCCGAATCCAAACGGTATTTTGACTTCATATTCCAATCAAGTTTGATTGGAATTGGGAGTTTCTTAGGTGCGATTGCTACTTTGCTTGCACCAGACTGGTTCGGCGACACCTTTGACAAGTGTCGTTTGAACAACTACTTACTCATGTTGGCCATTTTGAATGTTGCTGTCCTGCCCCTTTACATCTTTCTTTCCTTCAGGTTTGATTGGAGCATACCAGATGAGGTTGAGGGAAGAGATATTGAGGTAGAGGAGGTCGATGGAAGCAATGTTGAGATATTAATGGAGGAGGTGGATGGAAGAGATGTTGAGATATTATAGTTACTTATCCTAAAAGTTTTGGTTACTTGATTTTTATGAGTTTTCATTTTAGGCATAAAATATAAAATAAATTGTAAATTAGGCAATATTGTTAACAATCATTTTTTTTTAATTTCTTAATTTTAATAAATTTTCATTTTGGTCACTCAACTTTATTTTTTTTTAATTTTTATTTTACTTCTTTAGAATTAAATTTAGTTTTTTCTTTTTTTGTTAAAGGGGAAAACTGAGGGTTTTATAAGGAATTACCTAAGTTTTTATAGGAAAAACTTGAATTTTGACAAGGAAAACTATTTTATCTTTTCAATTCTTTATTTTTTTCATTTTTAGGATTCGTTGCCCAACTTTAAAAAGTATTTATAGGGAATTACCTAAGTTTGTTCACAAAAAAACTTGGGTTTCTTAAGAAGAAACTTACACTCTGTTTGGTTAGCTGTAATAGTCATTCCATTACACCACAATTCAATGGGCTCACCACTAATCCTTTGATTGGTTGAATGGAATACCCATTACGGGTGTATTCTATTACAATCTTATGCAAAAAAAACCCGTTTCTATTCCCTTTCCTCCCCTACAGAATCCTCATTTGTTGTTTAGCCTCTCCAATTTTACCATCACTCTCTCTTTTAGACTTCTCAATGTTTTTCTTTCATTTTCATCGACAGAAGCTTGCAAAATTTACACTCCTTCTGCTTTCATTTTCAAGCTCTGCTCTCTTTGCTTTTCCATTTTGCTCAGTTTCAAGGTATGGGTAAGCTTCCTTCTTCTTTTATTCTTGGTTCACTTGTTAATGCTGGAAGTCATCTTTCTAATTTCCACTCTTTTTCTTTTTCTTCTTCTTCTAACACCATTTCTACCCACATCGAAGCCTTAAGTAAGAAACCCATGCCCATGTCTATTAGAGGAAAGGGCAAAATAGATTATCGCTTCGATAATGTTGATCATGCTCTGGTTTTGTTCAATAAGATGATAGGCAAGTATCCAAAGCCTTCAATTGTGGAATTTAATAAACTATTAGGAGCCGTTGTTAGGATGAAACATTGTGCCATTGTTGTTTCTAAGTATAGACAGATCGAATTATTGGGAGTTTCCTATAATGTTTATTCTTTGAACATCTTGATTAATTGCTTTTGTCAATTAGGTCGAATTGATTTTGGGTTTTCTATTTTGGGGAAAATGCTGAAGTTAGGTGTTGAACTTGATGTTATAACTTTGATTCAAATCATTTTCTTTCCTCTTTTCACCTTCTCCTGTTCTGCTGTAACACCTCTATACCCAGTTTATACGTATAAATCTGATACAAAAGTATTTCATTAATATACGATATATCAGGACCTTAGCTTCAAAATCAGCCATTAAGGTTGGAAAATTTAGTAAAATCCCCTGAAACATGTGAAAACTTAACCAACAATTCAATTTAGTCCGAAAACACAATTTCATCCAAAATACCTCATTTTATTTCGTCACACAAAACATTTCAAAACAACATTTTTGTCTTCTAAGAAGTACACATTTAAGTTCCATATTACATGTCATTTTACATCAAAAGTAATATACCTAAATTTGAGCTCCAAGTGATGTGATGTGATGAGAGGTCCCGATTTAGATTCTAGTGTTCCTTGTACCTACGTGTTAAAATAAACGCGTTAAGTTTGTAAAGGCTTAGTAAGTACTACAAAAGCAAAGTATAAACTTTTAAATTTTCTCATGTAATTTACTCTTTCGCCTTACCAGTATATAGCTTGTAACGTACCACATTGACATTCATTTCACTTTGGTCCACATTTTTTTCCCACATTTTAGCCCAATATAGACTTCTATAGAACCCATCGGATAAACGGAACAGAAAGTATTGAAGTACACATAGTGCAATCAGTAGGCGCACATGGCACAAATCTGTAGGCACACGAGGTGTGAAACAATAAGCACACGAAGTGCGAAATAGTAAGCACACGAAGTGCGAAACAGTAAGCGCGCTAGCGTTCCTTAATGGCATGCCACTACTATCTCAATGGTTCTAACTTGTCTACATGGGCATAACACTTCATATTCATCATTTCTCATTATTTCACGCATCACATTTACATTTCTATTCACATATACATAATCATCATATACCTCTTTACTCTTAATTTTACATTAATTTTCAAAGCTGTCCCCATGCGTCACAGTCACTAAAATATTTATATCTTGAGCTACAGAATTCAAAATTATAATCCACTTGATGTTTCTGAAATTAGACTCAATCATATTTTTACCATAAAATTTCCAGAATTTTTAATTTATCCAATTTGTACAGTAAATTCTTTCAATTTACCCCTTCTCTGCTGCCTGACAGTTTCGACCTTTCTTCACTAAAAATTATCTATCTTTTAGTACAGGAATCCAATAATGTTCTCGTATGTTTATTTTTAAAATAGACTCATTAAGGATTCAACCATATAAATTTCAGTCTCTAATATTTTTTAAATTTTTCTATGATTTTTCAAAGTCAGAACAGGGGAACTCGAACCTACTCTGACCTTGTTACACAAAAACTAGTATATCTCAAAATATACAGTTCCTTTTAATTCACTGTTTCTTCCATATGAAACTACACTCAATAAGATTTAATTACATATATAATTTGACCCTTAACTCATTATATACAATTTTTTGTGAATTTTCGAAGTTAATCCTCTGTTCTATCCAAACTGTTTTACTCAATCACATATTAATCCCTTCATTTTATCATTATAAACATTCAAACTATGTACCAATATAACAATTTCTATACTAAAAATTCATAAACCATTAGAGAAAGTAAACTAAAAATCAAAACTTTTGTAGTACTTAAAACAAAAAGGTTGAATTTCCTCTCTTTTACCCCTTGCTTTATTCTTTTCCTTTGTCTTCAATTTGATCCTTGTCTCTCTTCTCTTTCTCTTCAATTTCACATAAACACATATAAGCTATAAGCTATAATTCAATAATTTTCATGCTAAATAACAGTAAAATACATGTATATCATGAGAATTTAACCATTTCTTACCTTAACCCTTAAATTTAAATTTTCTCAATTTAGTTCTTTATCTCTCTAACACCCCAAAAGTAACTCTATATGAGATTTGAGGTGTCTACTAACTCTCTTTTATGACTTTCTTTCAGAAATTTCAAAGAAAATGGAAGGTTTTGGAGTTTGGAAAGCTTAAAAATGATGGAAGGACCTATTTGAAATAAAAGCAAAAGTTGGAAATGGAAGAAAAGGGCATGGACGGCTAACATATGAAAAAGATGATATTTTCATCTTTTTAATCACTTTTTATTCTCTCAAATTTTCTAGACTTTTCACTTAAAATATCTCACTTAAAAAAATGGCAAAATTGCAATTTTAGTCCTTGGGCCTTTTAACCTTACACTTTAGCCCAAAACTTTGCCTCCAAAAATATCTTCCACCAAATTACTCTTTTGCCTCTCCTAAATCAATCTAATTCCCATGATGACTCAAAATTTAATTTGGATAATTCGCTATTTAGTCCCCCATATTTTCTCTCATTTACTATTTAATCCTTAAATTTTTCTAACCTTCCTTACTTGAACTAAACATTTCTAATTCTCAATTCTATTTTATCAACGTTCCAAATCCGGTTCAAACACACGGATGTTACATCTGCCTAGCAAACTCTTTAATGATACCAACGAATGATGATATTTGTTTGGTTATGTTTATTGTACATGATCTTTATGGTTAGTACATGATGGATTAGGAAATTATTCATTTGTCAAATGCTCAAATTGTACTTTGCTTACATCTATGGAAAAGTGGTTTTTAAATTGATTTAGTCATTGGTCATTCTTAAATTGAAACAAAATACTTAAAATTATGGTCACAGTAAGAGAAACTTCATTATCCTTTTGCTTACAGTTTTACTGCTGGATTATTGTGTATATCCTTGAGTACTACACTTTAAGCAAATGTTATGCTATGCAGAAACTTCCATAGTCAAAACCATACTTGTAGAACCTTTTCCCTTTCCCCTTATTTTTTCTTGCCTTTGCTTCGATAGGAATTGAATTAACAATCGCTAGAACTTGATCATAAGAATTGAAGTAGCAAGTGGTCCAATCTTTGTTGCCTTGGTTTTAGATCATATTATTGTTGTAGCTGAAAATAGGTATGTTAAATGTTCTTTTGCCTAAGTTAAGAAAATAGGTATATAATGTTCTTGTGTTTTTAGAGAATCCTTGGACGAGCGAGGCGTTTCAGCTCTTGCAGCATTTCTGGAATGCAAAAAGGTAGGTTGTTGTTTTCTGCTCGCAATTTTGAGTTAGTGCATTTTTGTAGGAGTAGGATTAATGGCTTTGATCCATGTAGCCAATCCCATGTAGTGTAAAACTAAAAAGTCTTATTGTTATATTACAAATGAAACTTTTTAAGCCAGTAGAAAAATGCTTTGCTATTATTGCAAATCATTTCTAAGTGATTAACTTTTGTTGCATTTGCCTAATTTCTCTATTGCATATTTATATTTTCAGAGTCTGGATGCTGCAGCAGAGTCAAAAATGTTTTGGATTTAATCAAGACAATGCTTTCCTTGAGCGCTTTAAGACAAGTAATTGTAAAGGGACTCGAAAGTGGTATTAAAAATGATGCGTCTAATACAGCCATAGCAATGCATCAACAGGTAAGTCCAATTGTTATAATGTTTAAGCATAAGCTTCATAGAAACATAAATTTGACTCGAAATTTTCTCTATTTGCTCTCGTCTTATTTTGCTGGTCACTGTTGTTTGCAATTAATAGTGGCGGCTTTGTGAGATTGGCCTCGAGGACTATACCTTTTTCCTCTTAAATAGGTATACAACTAAACCTTTTTTTGATTGCTTCGATAATTGTGCTTGGACTTGTAAAATTTTCAGCTATTATTATACCTCTACCAATTATGAAGAATAATTTAGTAGCAGTTTATGAGTTTACACCAAAAATCCTAATCAGCTTATGGGTTCATTTTACTCACCAAATTCTTGTTAAATTGAATTAATGCCCTTGATGTCTGATGTCACTTATCTATATTCTTTTGTTTGTAGAATTTGTGCTAACATCCTCGTAATGCTTCAAATCGGGAAGTTCTATAGAATATTATGATATCAAGATTTGATATTAATAGGATGTAATGATGTCATATTTTTGGTTATCTTAAAGGGCAACAAAGTGAGCTAGAAGAAAGGAACTATGTCATGTTTTTCTAGGGCAGCTTGAGCCAATTGCTTCTTCCCAAAATTCTCGTGGAGCCAAAAAGAAACGAGTTCCATAAGAAGATGTTGCGTTGGTTGCTTGTATGGTTGACTTGCACAATGTTGGAACCCTTTTTATGTTATAAAATTTAACATATAAATTATGACATATAAGCTAATAGCATCATGTAACTTTTTGTTAATGTATGAACATTATGTTTGAATGTAAAATATAATTCTCAAGCTATTTATTACTTCTAATCTTTTACTTTTTTGTTTAGAAGATAATTAAATTATTTGTTTCGCCAATAATATTTAAGTACATTATATATGCATTGTAGCTTAAAACTAATAAATTAGTTTATATATTAATTTTCTAATATTATATATTATGATTTTTATTAATTCATATTTTAATAATAATTATATTAAAAATTTTATTAAATTGTATTTAATAATAATTATGTTAAAATATAATTAAATTATTTATTATTTTTATTAAATTATATTTAATAATAATCTTATTAAAATATAATAATAATAATCATCTACTTAAAAAAATTCTGCTAAGGGTATTTTAGTTATTTAAGCCTTTTTTCTTATGCTATTACAGCACCATTCCATTCAACCAAACACAAGAATATTGTTATAGCTTTATTCTATTCCATTCAACCAAACAACTGAATTACTGATTACAGCCCTATTCCATTACAGCTATATTCTATTACAACAAACCAAACGTGGTGTTAGAGTTTTACAGATAATTGAGCTGCAGGAAAAAAACTTAGATTTCATCTCCACAATTGAATAACTCAATTTCATCTAAAAAAGCTAGGTTTCTTTTTGGAAAAAATAAAATAATTTTAAAAGGTAAATGGGTGACCAAAATGAAAAATTATTAAAGTTGAGAGATTAAAATGAGTGTATAATAATATTGAATTAACGAGGCTGACCAAAATGAAAATTTATTAAAGTTAGGTAACTAAAATGAAAATGGGTGTTAAATGGCAACGCTCAATTTGCATTTTTTTTTGCCCAAAATGAAAACTTATGAAAGTTGGTGACCAATTTGTAATTTACCCTTATTTATTAGATGATTATTAAATTTTCAATATATGATTATCAAACTAATTATAATCATTGAACTTGTTTTTATTAATAAAAAACTCAATTAAAAACATTTACTTTGAAAAAAATCATTAAACTTTTTATAATAAAAACAAATGGCAAATGACAATGGGTTGTTTTAGGTCAAATATGGTTGTGGTCCTATACTATGTTTAATTTAGGATTTATTAACTACAATTTAATTTGATACAATTTAGTTCCTATATTTTTATAATATCATTAATAGTTTAAGTGTCTAGACAAAAATATTTTCTTAAAAATATCCATTCTAACTTATCATTTCCCAAATTTTTGTGTGTTAGAAATATATATTTTCTATTCTCTCCCTATTTTTCATTTTTTCTTTGCAAAATATTTTCTCTTTATTGTTGAATTTATTATTTTATCCAGGATCAAAATCTATTATCGATTCAAGTCGTTTTTCAACCGGTTTCATAATCGTCATTAGAAACGTTCGTTTTTCAACTAGTTTCATAATTGCCATTAGAAACGTTCTTAATCATTGCCAAGAATCAGTAAGTACAATTCAATCCTGATTAATCTCAAATTGTCGTAATATTTACATTTGATGCTATTCTTTCATTCAAATTAGCGAATCTTTTATGTATCTTGCCAAAGTTATTGGTAATCTTGATAGATCTTGAAAATAAAAGTTAACTTGTGTATAAATATCGTTTGAAGGACTTGTTTTAGGTGCATCGGATCAGATTTGAACATGAGGGTTGACGTTTGTGCTTCCGATGAAAGGTGTGTTCTTTTACAAGTGAATTTGGGCAAAACTATGCCTAAGATAGGGCCACACGAACATGTGGACTACTCAATCCCTCACACGACCATGTCGCCCTGGAACCTTAGGATAGTTTGAATCTCACACGGCTTAGAACCCTCCACATGGCCCTCCACACGACCGTGTCTCCCCTGTACCTTGATTTTGCAATTTCCATACGATCACAGTTTGTTACACGACCTATTCACACAGTCATGTAACCCCTCCATATGGTTTATAGCATCCCACACGACCGTGTGCTCTTGTTTTTTAAATTTTACAATTTTACCTAAAATTTTATATTTTATTCAATTTAGTCCCTGAATGATTCTTGAACTATTTTAGTGTTTTATTTTATTAAATTAATTATCTAATAATATGAATCTTATTAGAATTCATGACCTGATCGACTAAATTGATAATATATATGCATGAATTGTGAATAGTACATATGACTATTGTATCTATATTTGGGATCGTACGTACAACATGTCTTATGTTACTGTTAATCCGAATACATGAATAACACGACTTTTGCTACCGAATTTCTATGTTATAAGTATATTAATTACTACCGTATTGATTTGTATTAAGTATGCCACATAGCATTGTATGGGGTGGAATAATGTAAACGGAGGAAGTTTGACAGTGTATCTGCAAAATTTGTTATGTATCCACAGCTAGAGGCAGATTCCATCTGCGAGTATTCGTTGTGTATCCACAGCCAAAGGCAGATTCCATCTGCAGGTTATTTGTTGTGTAATCCATAGTCAAAGGCAAATTTCATCTGCAAGATTTTCGTTGTGTACCCACAGCCAGAAGCAAATTCCATCTACTGGGATTTTTGCTATGTGGCCATAGCCATTGACAGTTTATCAACGAATCAGTAGTGGTTAAACCACAATCTGGTGTGTTGGTGGTTGGAGTTCAGGGGAACTTCTAATGTGGTGTGTACCAGTGTGGTAAGATCTATCCTATTAAAACCAAAATTGTATGGCATCCACAAAAACATGTGCATACAATTTGGGATTTCTGGTATATATATAATGTGAGTGATATGAAATATCGATATTTTAAAAGTGCTACTGTGAATTATTTATATGTGACATATTTTCTTATGCTTAATCGTTTGCTCTGTTTTTCTTGTGATTTAACTCACACTGAGCGTCATAGTTCATTCTCCCTTTTCTTTTCACGATTACAGATAACCCACTAAGTTAGGACGCGCACGCGTCATCCGGAGGGTCTCAACGCGGTTTTAGCTAATAATATATTTTAGATTTAATATTATATTGATCTTTTGAAGTATTCAAAAATTGTATTATTTTATTTTGAATTGTGGCATGGGACATAGATTTGGGTTTTTTATATATATCTTGCATGACATTTAATTTGATTTTAGGATATTGAATTATGAATAAGTAATTAGTTATGCATGAACCCCTACATTTTTAATAACATATGTAAATATCACTTTTTTGTTGCTAAAGTTATAACTGAATTTTGAATAATAAATAAATCGATAATTAACTAAGTTTTCTTTTAAAATAATCAAATGTTTTAAAAAGATTATTTTCAAAATTCTGATAGTTTACTGGATCATTTCGGTGGCTAATATAATTTTTCGAAAGTTTAACATCTAAGTCGGATTAAGAATATTGCAATAGATTTAATTAAAAAAACTAGAAAATAGGGAAAAGTATTAATAAAAAATAGCATAGGGTTATTTTCTTTATTTTTCTTGTTTTCTAAAATCTGTTTATTTTTTCCTTTTCAAATCAAATTTAAATCTTTCTTTCTCGAGCTGAACAATTTAAATACAATAGTCTTCCAGTTTTTTACCCTTCCTTTATCATGAATTATATCATATATAAATTTAAGAAAGAATGTATATATGATTTAGTGCTTTTAATAGATAAATTAATTTCCATTTTATGGAATTATATCATAAGTATTAAATTTAATTTATTAATGTGTAATAAATGCATTTAATGTAATTATATTTCTCACCATAAATGATATGAAAATTTTTAAACAATACACGTGTATTCCAAATTGGAATGGTTCATAGAGATGTGGAAAAAATTATATTATATTTGTTTAATAAAAGTATGAATTTTATTTTCTAACGTTTCACAAATGTTTAAAAAAATATAATATAGGGCTATTTTTTTTTTTTAATTCTAGATGTTAACTTGTTTAATAAACGCTTAATAGTATTATCAGTCCTCAAACTTTTTCAAAACTAATTAATTAAGCATTCTAAACTTTTTACATTCAATTGAATCATTGAACTAATAAAATTGATTAAATAAACCTTTTGACTAACATTAACTATGTATATTTTAACGGTAATGTTGACATGATTGTTAACAAAGGTCATGTCAACAAAAATAAAAATTTTAGAAGAATAAAATATATTTTTAAAATAAATATATAATAAATTTGGACAAAAAGTTATTTAAGTTCATTTGAATCTCGACACTCATTTATTCAGATACATTTTAGAATTATAATAAAAAATAAAAAAATCATTAAAATTATAAAAAATTAACATTTAACAAAATTATTAGAAATTAAATAAAAATCATAAAATTTCTAATAATAATTATTTACTAATATTTTATTTTATTCATATATGCTTGTAAAATTATTTATTTTTAAATTTTTTTTTATCTATTTAACTTTTTTTATTTACAAGTGATAATAACAATAGTTTAAAAATTTATAGATTTTTTACCTTTCAACAAAAAAAAAAAACACCATTAGAGTTTTTTAAAGGATATTGTAATTTTAGTGTATATACCTTGTCATATATATATGATTCCATCAAAATAATATTTTCAATATAAAATTTTTGAGAAAGGACCAAAATGTCATTTATGGAAAAATTGCAGTTTAGCTATTTTTACATCTTATTACACTTTCTTCACAACAAATTTAACACTTATCAAATTCCACATTTGTAAATCATATTTACTCTCTATCATATGTTCATGGTTGATGAAAATTAAACTTCTGCCCCTTTCATTGTGAAAATGAAAAAATTACAATTTTATCTTTATATTTTTTAATATTTTCCAATTTAATCTAAAAGAGATTTTCATCATACTAATTCATATTCCGATTTATTCTCGTGCCAAAATAATCATTAATAACTTTTTTTTTTCAATTTGATCAAATTACATTTTAGTTCCTATACTTTTAAAACTTTACAGTATGATATTTTTTTCCATATTTCACCAATTATTTACATTGATTTTCATCTTCAATATCAATTAAATCCATTATCAACTCTCTTTATCTAACTCATTTCCATATTTACTCAAAATTTACTAAACATGATCACAAATTAATACCAGATAATGTATTGGAAATTTTAGGGCGTTCGTAGTCCCTTTAATATGTAAAAATTGTGGATTTAAACATTATACTTTAATTTAGTCAACTCTAGTCATTGTACTTTCTAATTAACCAATAAAATTCTACTATTACCCTTGGACTCTGTCTAAAGTTGTAGATTTGGTCTATATTTTTCATTTTGATAATTTTTAGTCCTTACGCTTTTTAGATTTTTAAATTTCAATCTTAAAGCAAATAATAACTGTTAAATTCATAAATTGACTTGTTTTTGCAAGTAATATGGTGAATAATATGTCGGTATGACATTACACTTATGATAATATGTTTGCTATATAAAATTATGAAAATAACATAATTAACTTAATGAATTTAATAGCTACCATTTGATCAAATTAGGATCGAAATTTCGAAATTCAAAAATATGAGAATTAAAAATGATCAAATAAATGTATAGGAATTAAAACCATAATTTATGTATACTACAAGGATTAATAATAGAAGTTAACATAAAATAAAAACATGGTTGGCATACACTACTGTTGTTTATTTTGATAAAAAAACTATAAATAAGAAAAAAAAATATATATCCTTTTTTGATAATAGAAATAAAAAAAAAATACTCTGGTTACTGGTTCGTGATTATTTTAATAAGTTTTCGTTTTTCTATAAATTAAAAGGATAAATGTATTTTTTTTAAAAATTAAAAGGCAATAAAATTTCAAAAAAGGAGAGAGGTGAGGTGTGGTGAGCTGACTCAGGTGAGTGAGCCTCTTCTCTCTCCTATTTTCCCTCTCTTTTTGCCATCTCTACTTCACTTGCTACCTTAGGTTTCTCACTTTTTCATTTTCCTTTTTATTATTGTAATTTTTAAGAAAAAAGAAAAATTCAGAGCTTCTTCGCTCAATTTAAATCAGCTCTCTCTAAGCTATATTCTTACAATCTCTTTTAGAAAATTTCAAAGGAAATGTGGCTTTCTGGAGTTGATTTATTCATGGTTTCCTTTTCCCGATTTTGATATTTATATTTTTGAGCAATTTATATATTTTTTCTTTTACTTTTTTAAATAAATTTCTTTTGCTTTTGGTTCTGGAAATCCGTAATAACTAATTAGGTATTTAGGGTTTTGGATGAGCTCTGCAAACTCCCATGATCTTCAGCTCATTCTGGTAAGAACAACTTTTATTTTGCATTTCGATAGTTATATTTTGATCAAGTTGATGGCTCAGTTTGTTGATTAATCTACTAAAAAAAAAATGAAATGTAAATAAAATTTTGAGCTTATTTGTAGAAATGATTTCCCATATCAATTCGTAGAAAATAAAAATAAAAGAAGAAAGGGCAGTGAAAAATGTGATTTTCGGAACATATTGCCAGTTCTTATGATCAAATTTCTAAGAATTACCCAGAACCTTTCTATGGAATGCTCTGCGTATCGAAAATAAATAAATAACAAAATAAATTCATCCTATTTTGTTTCAATATATTGTTTATCAAATTTGATTGATAAAAATAATATAGTTGAAATGATGCTACTCTAATGGAGTATTTTTATCACCACTATGGTTCACATTAATAAGGGCAAATAACTATTAGAAAGTAGGGTTGAGAAAAAGAATCGAGAAAACCAAAAATCAATTGAACTTTGGTGTTTGGTTTGGTTTTTACTAGATTCAGTTTGGGTAATTATAAGCCTATTTGGTTTGGTATTCTGTTCATAAATTAAAACCACAATCCTTCTAATTGAAATTTATTTTTCATTATATTAAACAAATATTTTATTTCTAAAATACTGGAAAAAGTAATGGACAATAATATGATTTTAGAATTAAAAAATGAAGTAAATTGATCTCAACCAGTGGGACTTTCGTTGTGTCCATTAGAGATTCTATTAGCTTAATGTTACATATTAACCGTCATTTTTGTGTAAAACAAATCGAACAATAATCATCTCTACTAGAAAAACAATAATATTAAACTAAAATAGATTCATTTAAGTATCATCCTAGGTATTTTGTTTTTGGTGCTGAAGAAATCTTTATTTTTTGGTTTTTGTAATATGAAAGTAGAGGCAACGGAGTAATGCGGAAAGGTCAGTCTGATTTGTCATTAGTTGAAGAAGTTGGTAGGAGAGGTATGAGAGAAAGCTGTCATTTGAAGAAAGGGCCTTGGACTTCAGCAGAAGATGCAATTCTGGTGGACTATGTAAAGAAGCATGGTGAGGGAAATTGGAATGCTGTCCAGAAACACTCTGGACTTTCACGATGTGGGAAAAGCTGTCGGCTGCGTTGGGCAAACCACCTAAGGCCAGATTTGAAGAAGGGCATGTTTACTCCAGAGGAAGAGCGTCGTATAGTTGAGCTACACGCTAAGTTGGGAAACAAATGGGCACGAATGGCTGCAGAGGTTGGTATTGCTTTTGACGTATTCAATTTAATAACATATCACTTTTAGCTTTCAAAGTTGGTTTGGTAGAATACAACACTTGCACTAATCAACAAATATATGCAGTCTCTGATGTTGATGTTTATTTCGAGAGATGATGATTCTTCCTTTCTCATGAAATGTTCTAATTGATGCTTGTGAATGGTCAACTTTTTGCAATGTGCAAGTCATTTTTCCTTCACGCTCCTTATTCTATCCTGATATGTGAAGACTCAAAATTTATGGCTTAGACAATGATTAGCATGCTTCCATGGAGTGTTAAGTGCATGGGATTTATTGATGCATAGTGCACACAATAAACTTGCTTAAGAGCTAGTTCTTCTAAGTTTTGATAACTTCATTTTAGGTGAATGAACATCCTGTTCTTTGGCTTGGTCCAACCAAGGGCTATGATGGTCATACATCTTCCTTTGTTGCAAAAGAAATTTTATGAAGCCGGAAATTATTAGGTCAAGTGGAAAATCACATGACATAGTTAATATTTAGTACAATAATTTTAAACACAAATAGGCTCCAATGGCTAAGGTAAAATAGAAACTTTAAATAATTAAGAAAAATTAGATGCTCCTGCATCAGTCTCCCTTGGTTGAGAAAAAGTTGTTTTAGATGCAAAAACTTTGACCGCTTCCACATGAACTTTAGGATCAAGTTTCCTCAACTCATCTTCTGCAATCGAAATACTTTTGCAAGTTGGTTTTCTCACACACTTTAATAGGAATCACCTGTAGGCATCAAGAACTTCTTGGACAACCTTACTTTGCCTTGTTGCCTCCAACTCTTTAGTTGTTACGAACCCATTCAACTTGTTGATTTTGGATGTTGTCATCTCCCTTTAAGGGTGTAAAGTGTACCTTTTAACCCCTTTATGAAAATAGTATGTATTTTCTTTAGTGAAATGTTGCATATCATGATCAAATAACCAAGGTTGAAAAAGGATAGCATGCATTCATCGGCACAAGATAACACAAAGCCTCGTCACTTACATCATTACCGATAACAAATTTGATGAAACATTGAAATTTGATAGATATCTCAAGTCTCTTCTCAACCTATTGAATTTTGTGTGGACAGGGGTGTTCCTCATTAGGTAACTTTAAAGCGTTCATTGTTCTTTTAAGATATGAGTTTTTGAATGCCCACTATCAATAATTGTATCACATACTTCAAACTGCAAAGATTACGATTTTGTGGGATGTTGTCATTAACCTTCTGACCATAAATGATTCCCTGTGTATTGTCATCATCAATATTATTATAATGGTTGGATCGGATAGTTCTTGGCCTTTTTCATCATGTTCAATTAGGTTCACCCTCCTTTTTAAGACAATCAAAATATGCATGTCCCTTGTCAACACAACTAAAACATTTGATTTGAGTGTCACTGTTTGCCCTACTAAAGTTGGACTGTGTTCCACCTCGTAACTAGCTCTTCCTTATATCACCTTAGTTTGTTTTTATTGCACTTCCTTCATGGACCTTATTTGAAGGAGTTTCCTTATCATTGTAATTGTTTTGGAAGACACCATTTGCCCTACTAGATAAAGTTTTCCTTGCACTTTAGTGTAAAACTCTTTTCTTAGCTTGTAAGGCATATTGTTAATCATCTTCTAAATTACATGAACTATATTTTTAAAGGGGTTATCAACTTCTCCCTCATCGAGTTCACTTTCAAGACCACCTTTTGGCATGTCCAAAGGATTGTAGGCTTCTTTTAGAACCTCCGTTTGGGTTTCCACATGTTCATATTGTTGCAAAGCTAATATAGCTTGCGACAATTCTTCAATCATACGCCTTATCTCTGACAATTCTATTTCTTGGATTTGATTTTCTTCTTGACCTCTTATATGTGAATTCATGGCTTAAAAGTGATTTCTAATATAAGTCTTAGGATCTAATTAAGCTTTGATACTAAAACCGATTTGGTAAATTATTAGGTTGAGTGAAAAATCTAAATAGTTAAAAAATTAATGTGACAATTCTTCTATCATAGTCTCATCTCTGACAACTCTATTTGTTGGCTTTTATTTTTCTTCCTTGACCTCTTGCATGTCCAGTCATGCATCATGCTTTAAAAGTGATTTTTAATATAAGTCTTAAGATCTAATTAGACTTTAATACCAAAATTGATGTGGTAAATTATTAGGTTGAGTGAAAAATCTAAATAGCTAAAAAAATTAAAATGCGACAATTCTTCTATCACAAGCCTAATCTCAAACAATTTTATTTGTTGGCTTTGATTTTCTCTTACTTGACCTCTTATATGTCCAGCTATGACTTAAAAGTGACTTCCAATATAAGTCCTAAGAATACCAAAAATGATGTGGTAAATTATTAGGTTGAGTGAAAAATCTAAATAGCTAAAAAAACTTAAATGTGACAATTCTTTTATCATAGTCTCATCTCTAACAACTCTATTTGTTGGCTTTGATTTTCTCTTCCTTGACCTCTTGTATGTCTAGTCATGGCTTAAAAGCGATTTCCAATATAAATCCTAAGATCTAATTAAGCTTTGATAACAAAATTGATGTGGTAAATTATTAGGTTTGAGTGGAAAATCTAAATAGCTAAAAAAAAAAAAATGTGACAATTTTCTATCTTACGCCTCATCTCTAACAACTTTATTTGTTGGCTTTGATTTTCTTTCCTTGACCTCTTGTATGTCCAGTCATAGCTTAAAAGTGATTTTCAATATAAGTCCTTAGATCTAATTAGACTCTAATACCAAAAATAATGTGATAAATTATTAAGTTGAGTGGAAAATCTAAATAGCTAAAAAAAATTAAGAGATACGTTAACATAATTGAAAGAATGGGGTCTTGGGTTTTTTCAACAACCTACGGTTAATAATTTGATGAAACTTTAACATTGAAATTTGATAGGTATCTCAAATCCCTTCTTAACTCATTGAATTTTGTATGGACATGGGTGTTCCTCATTAGGTAACTTTAACATGTTCATTGTTTTTTTTATAATAATTTTTTGAACTCCCACTATCAATAATTGAATCACATACTTAAAAAACCCCAAGTACACAAGTTCTAAAAATATTGTCTCCTCCGATCTTCATTCTCTCTTTTGTGGGATGTTGTCATTAACCTTCCAACCATCAATGATATTGTCTCTTCCGATCTTCATTCTCTCTTTTGTGGGATGTTGTCATTAACCTTCCAACCATCAATGATTCCCCTTTAGTATGATCATCATAGATGTATCAGACAGTTGACCTTCTTCATTATGTTCAATTAGGTTCACCCTCTTCTTTAGGACAAGCAAAAGATGAATGTCCCTTATCAGCACAACTAAAACATTTGATTTTATTTTCTTGTTAATGTTTGCCCTACTAAAGTTGGATTGTGTTCCACCCCGCAACTCACTCTTATATCACCTTTGTTGGTTCTTGTTGCACTGCCTTCATAGACCCTGAAGAAGCAGTTTCCTTACCATTGTGGCTGTTTTGGGAGACGTCATTTGCCCAACTAGATAAAGGTCTCCTTGCACCATAGTGTAAAACCCTATTCTCAGCGTGTAAGGCATATTGTCAAGGATATTCTAAATTACATTAACCATATTTTGAAAGGGGTTATCAACCTCTCCCTCGTTGGATTCACCTTCAAGACTGCCTTTTGACATGTCCAAAGGATTGTGGGCACCTTTCAGAATCTTCATTCAAGTTTCCACATGTCAATGTCTTTGCAAAGCTTGTACAACTTGCGACGACTCTTTAGTCATACGTCTCATCTCTTACAAATCTATTTGTTGGCTTTGATTTTCTCTTGACCTCTTGTATGTCTACTCATGGCTTAAACGTAATTTTTAATATGAAGTCTTAGGATCTAAATAGGCCCTGATACTAAAATTGATGTGGTAAATTATTAGGTTGAGTGGAAAATCTAAATAGCTAAAAAAAATTAAAAGGAGATGATTAATGTAATTGAAAGAATGGAGTTTTGGGTTTTTCCAATAACCTACTGCTAATAAAATTCTCTTACTGAAAACCCTAATCCTATCTCTTATTGAAAAAAAGAATTAATCCTATTAACCATTTAGAATATTTATACTAAAACCTTTTACAAATAGTCCTATTAACCTTCTAGTAGAATATTTATACTATGACTCTTACTAAGAATCCTATCTAATCACACAACACATTAAATATTTAATAAAAAACTTTTAAACATAAATAAACTCCAATAACTATAGTAGGATAGAAAATTTAAATAATTAAACGAAAAAGATGCTCATGTATAATTTTAATCCTTGTTATGGAAATTTAAAACAAGAATAACAATAGTTAATACTGGTAAGGAGGACAATATATGAGCAGCAGACGAAAAGGTTGGTAGCTATGTATATCTGCATATATGTACCTAGCCAATATCCCATTTCTTATTTTTTCCCTTACGTATGTTGTACTGCTTATTCCGAGCTTGTAAGTTTTATTCAAGCATCTTTTTGGGGCATGATAAGCAAGCTCTTCTCATACGCATGTTCTGTTTAGTTTCTTTCTAATAGTAAATTTTCTTTGAAACAAAATTCCTTCATGTGCTATTTTCTTATTATTTAGTTCACTTTTATAATCATTCCATCCCTTTATTTTCTCCAGTTGCCTGGACGAACTGATAATGAGATAAAGAACTTCTGGAATACAAGAATTAAGAGACTGCAACGTGCTGGCTTGCCAATTTACCCTCCTGATGTGTGCTTGCAAGTAAATTTAAGTCAAGAAGAGAGTCATAACGTGGCTTCAATGCCAAATCGGGACTCCTTTGGTTCCAATCTCGTGCAGTCAGATGCTTTTGAGATTCCACATGTGGAATTTGAGAATTTAGAGCTCAACCAACAATTTTTGTCTTATTCAACCGAACTTCTCAACATTCCTCCTAAAACTATTGGTTTGTCCCATGGTTATGGCCATATGTTCCCAATGGCATGCCCTCCGAAGCATTTTCAGGAAAGTGTCAGCAATTATATATCATTGCCCAACCAAATGACTGATTTTGCTTGCAAGGAAAATTTTGATGAGCCCTACAAGTCATCTTCTCCATATGATTCTGATTTCAGTACCAATGACCAATCATCATTTGGTATACCTCCTGGCAGTGATGCCCTTCTAAATAGTAATTTCTCTCCTTCTGAGCCCTTGTCCGGGGCTATGAACTTGGAGCTCCCTTCATACCAATATTCAGATAATCAACAAGATAGCTGGGTCAATTCTTCAGTCCCACTACCTTTGGTTGAGTCTGTTGATACTCTGATCCAGTCCCCTCCAATGAAGCGGGCTAAGTCAGAATGTTTTGCACTACAAAACAGTGGTCTCCTTGAAGCGGTACTTTACGAGTCAAAGAAGCTTAATAGCTCAAAGGATGATTCTCGTCAGCAGTCTTCAAATTTGATGCTTGACGAGGTTGCTGATTTTCGCCTCAAGGATTGTGAATTAGAATTTGAAGCACACTGCGACCCTAATTCTCCTTCGGCTCTTTCTGCTGCATCCGTTCTTAGTGAGCACACTCCTGTTAGTGGAAGCTCATTGGATGATGAATCACAGTTTGTTGAGAGCATTCTGGGTGAGAAATGTTCTGCAACCGATGAATTCTGTGGCATGAATTAATAACATTTTATGTTAATACTATTCGTCATGATTCATGCAGGAGGCAACGGCAAGAATGAAACTCCGAATCAGATGGCTATTTCTGAACTAGATGATTTTCTGGGACATGGTCAGTTTGGTCATGACAATGTGTGTGTGAACGATAAACCCATTGTAACAGATGTTATAGCGGCCCTTCTCGGTGAAGATACTTGCTGTGGCTACTAGCAAACTCGTCTTGTATTCGAGGTGCTTGCATTTTTTGTCAACCTTCTGAAAATCATTGAAATTGCTTGGAACTTGAATTGCCATTATGATATTTTCCCTTGCTGTTGGTGGAAGTTTTTAAGATTTTTGTCAATTTGTGAATTGTTGGAGGAGGTGTTGGATAAGTTTTTATGGAACTACAATTGTTTTGTCATTGAACTTTTGATTGACATTTGAAGCAGATGAAAGTGGTGGTGCTAAGTGCGTTTATGGCACTCTGAACAAATTGGCTGATGTTGGATGTAGCACTTGAAGTAACAGATTGTGCGGGTTTGATTTTCGATGTGCTCAGTTCACGAGAGAGCATGATGCTCTAACACCAAATTGATTGCAAACATTCATATCAATTGTTTTGGTGACATCAATTGCACCTCAACTCGACAATCACATTCATATCTCAGTTTTTGCGTTTGGCTGGAAAAGCATTTTTTATTGTTGAAGTCAAGTGTTCTTCATTGGTACACAAGCTGTTTTTGAAACCAAATCATTATTTTAAATTTAAAAGTCAAATATTTTAGCTTTTGGTTTTTGAAAAATTACTTTTTGAAGTTATTTTTTTTCATCTCTCATTAAATCTTTTATTTTAGAACATAATGTCTAGAACTCAATAAGTTATTCCAATGAAAAAAAAAATGTTTATCTTAGGAGTTTTGAGTTTGAGCACCTGTATATGTAAGATGTGTGTGCGTTGTCATAGGGTTAAGAAAGTATGAATAAATATTATCATGTAATCACACCAGTATATTAAAAAAAATTAATGTCTAAAATTATCATTTTATTTTTTCAAAAATAATTTTTGATAGCAATTGTAAATATTATCAACTTTTTTAAAAGTATTTTTTTTTTAAATTCACAATTTTTATTGTATTTTTGAAAAGTGTTTTCAATTTGAATGATAAATCAAACAACTCAATACTAGTCAAATTTGTTGGTAAGATTGTCTAGACTCTTGGAATGAAAAGAAGTGAAAATAAAAAATTTATTACTCTAAAAGTATTCAAGAGTTTTAATTAATAATAATAATAATAATACTTAAATCTATTTAATAAATAAAACAACACTCAAGATGTCATAAGTAGAATTGTTCACGAGTCGAGTCATTCGCTTTTGGAAAAAAATATTAAGTTTGAAAATAAGTTTAAACAAAAAAATTAGACCCGTTTAAAATATGAATCGGGTTCAAAATTGATTTTAGTTTTTAACTTTCTTTTTTTTTTTTTGGGACTTCATCTTTAAACAAAATCCTAATTTCCTTTCTTCAAATAGATACCAAACACGATCACTGCTCCTTTCTTGTCGCCCAATGCTGTCCCTAACCTATCTCACTACGAAAATGCGCTTTGTCGTTTTTGTAGAGCATAAACTATCGATCATGTAATTTTTTAGCTGGTACAATCCACCTATCGATCATTCTGCAAGTGTTATTCTACTTTGGCTATTAAGAAAATAAAAAAATTGGAGGAGGACAAAAGGAAAGAGCGAATGCTATAGATTTTTTGTTTGCCCTACCTGTGTCTTGTTGGAATGTATTATGAAGGAATTAGAAAATTTTTGGAAAGAATTTAATGTTTTCAAGTTACAAAATATTTCTAAATAAATAGGAGTTAGATTTTTGTACGATTAAATCATTCCTACTCTTGGATGGGCTCTGATTTTGAGTTTTCTTGCTGCTTTTAGGGAAAATTTGGAGCGCTTCTAACTTCGAATCATTGTTTAACCATTTGATTTCAATATTTTTAAATCCATATTTGAGTTCTTGAAAGTTGATTAAATTTAAGAATGAAATAGAGAGTTGATATGTAATTTTCTTAACAGAATTAGATGAGAGATATAATACAAACTCATACTATTTGAGTCATTCATGAAGAAAACTCAACTCAAATCTTGAGTTCAATAAAACAAAGTACACTATTAGTACGTGACATGGCACTATAAAATAATCTATAATATATTTTCTCATGTTAAAAAGTGTTAGATGTTTGTAATGATAAAAGGAAGGATGAGCATTATACTTTTAATAAACTCATAACATAAATATGTTGGAGTGTTATAATTATGAGAACACTCTTAATGGGATTTGTTTATATGAATGTGAAGTACAGTTGCTTCTCATAGCTCAAGGGCTCGACTCTAACAACACTCATGAAAGAGGTTACAGACACATGATCATAATAATGTCCTTGGATACTATGCATTGACTGGTGTTGAAATTTTTGTGTGAAATGTATTTGGTTAATCAAATGGAATAGTTGGTTCAAAGTATAGTCTACTATACAATTTTGATTAACTTTAACATGTTGAAAAAACGGGTTTGAAAAATGCAATGGAAAATAAGTTTAAGGGAGAAATAAGAGTTTTAAAATTAAAAAAAAAAAAAAACAAGAATGTGGTTGTGATATTAAAATAATCAATACTTAATCAAAATTGTACCTTTTCGATTCGTTTAGGATGGACGTTTCAACCGAGTAATCTTTTCTGCTATCCTCAAGCTCACGTATGTCGAGTGTGAATTTGCTCCGAATCAAAAAATTTTCCAAAAAATTACCAGTGGAATAATTTCACAATTTCATTAAACTTTAGGTCAAGTTGTAAATAAAAAGTATCTTTCAAAAAAAAATTTCTCTACATTTTTCTCATGAATTCAAGTTTGTGAAAAAATAATAATTCAATGCTCTCTTTATATAAGAAGAGTTTAGAGAGTTCAATTAAGATAAACTTAATCACTTTAATATTAAATTAATATACTACTCATCAAGATAAGTACTCGATTAAATTTAATATTAAATCTATTAAATTAGTAGAATATTTATCTACAATATAAATATTAAATTAAATTTGATATTAAAATAATTAATTTAATATTAAATTAATAAAATATTATCAAGATAAATATAATTTAATTAAATTTATTAAAATAATATTATTTTTGAAATACTTAATCTAAAATAAAATTATACATTAAAGTCCTAGTAGGAGTGTAATTTTTCCACTACTCAATCACCGAAGAATCATCATCGCCTACTATCCTATAGCCAACTGAATACCGTCGACACCACTGTGCTCGGTGGTGTCATCGCAGGCATGATACCCGCACGACACCTCGAGCTAGTTCGATCCGAGCCAGTGAAGGCCCGATCGGTCCGGTCAAGCCACATGCTGGACCATCGACCTAATTTCACATATTGGGTTCGATTCAACCACTTTTGACCTAATTTCACATATTGGGTTCGATTCAACCACTTTTGGATCTTGATCTCGATTTCAGCTTTCAATCTCAAGTTCAATTACCCATCGGGTACTTGAAAATTAATTTCCAAAAATATCATATTTATTTTAATTAATTTGATTAATTTAATTGTACTTGATCAAAATTAATTTTCTCAAAAATCATTGAGATTTTTTTAAATGAATTTTTTAAGAAAAATTTTTAATCAAATTATCTAGTTGAACAATTCTTTTAATCGTCCAATTTAATACCACATCGAATAGATCGACTCGATTAAATTATTTTTAAAATCGTAAAATTTTCTTCTAATTTAAATGCAATCCAATCGAGCTTTTGTTAAACTAGCGAAGGGCCCAATCAGACATATACAATTAAACTCTAATAATTGTAATTATGTTCAAAAATATCGTTCCGATAATTCACAATTTACTTAATCATGAAGTCAATCTACAAAAAATACCATGATTAAAAACTCCTTATTATAGTGTATTCTATCATCTTTGTTCTTACAATTCGCTTATCTTTATTATTACTACAATCTCTCTCTTTTTTTCTTTTTTTCTGTATTATGTAAATATAAAACATTAAGTGGAAATGAGTCATATCATGTGAGTTAAATACATATCCTGGATCATGAATTAATAGCCATATCATTTTTCGATTACTCATTAACGGTTGATTGAAAAAAAATTGTAGATTTACCAATAATTAACTATCAATATACCTATTTAAAAAAAAAAAAAAAAAACTATCAATATACCTAAGACCAGAATAATCAAATTCAATTCGATTCCCACCTGATCATTGATCAGATTTCGGTCTCAAATGGTTCGAGATGTTCCATTTTCTAGTTCATATTTCAGTTGGCTCAAGTTCGTAAAATTTGTTCAATTTTCAAAACTGAATGAATCGAAGGGTCATTCGTAAGTCTTAGTACCACACCATTCAAATTGACTTCGAAAATACAGCCCCTGTAAAAGCAATATATAGTTTAGCGTTATACACACCAAACCTAGAAAGATGTTTCTCAACAACCTTCACAGTAGTTGCCACTGACAAAGTCTACGTGATGCCTACAAACTCTACAGTACAGTTCCAAGGTTTTCTGAATCCATGATCTCATCCAAAAGCCTGCTGCTCATGTGATCTTAGAAAGACCTTGTTTAATCAGGCACTCACTCCTTTCTTAATTTTGACGGTCCATAACATTGGGAACTTGGTGAAGATCGAAATACATAAGATAACAAGATGATTCTATCTCCTGTAATCATTAGTCAGCATCCATTTCTTCCAATGCAGTCCTAGCTGCAACCTTGGCTTCCTCTAAAAGGTCATCAGGAACCTGAAATTTCGTGAAGTGCCGAAAGTTATCAGATGGAAAGCTATAAAAAGAAAACTGATCAAGGACTTGCAATAAAATTTCCAAACGACAACTAAATTCTGCAGAAAAGAAAGAAGTTATTCATTTATCCATGCCGTTTTAAAAATGGTTCTAATCACCATTTATAGCTGATAAATTTAAGATTCCAGCGCATGAAACAAGCATAACAAATCAAATTATGCATAAGATATAGAAGTGGAGAAGATCATAGCTCCAACACTGTTTATTTCCTTCAACATAGTAACTTTATAGTTTGTCAGGCTATGAAGAGAGAACAAAAAGTGGAAAGTGGCAAACTATGATTAGAATCAAAAGCCTCGTGCAATAGATTAAGTAAAAAATGAAAAAAAAAAAATCGTCGCTTTTGGCATATCAGACAAGTTTATAAATGTCCATGAAAGATGTTACCAAATAGAAAGATGACTATGTATGAAAGTATTTGCTCCAAGGAATAAGTAACCCTAATTTTCTGAGTTTGGAAAAGTGTGGAATTTCAAGAACAAGAATCTTATGAGATGCAGGGAATCTCTTATGAGAACCATCCATGAGTGAAAAAAAGGTGGCATTTACATAAGGATTACATGTCCCCAACTTCTATGAAATACAAGATGCTAATTGAAGGATAAGAAACTGAATAAAACACAAGCATAATTCAATTCGTATAGCCGACAGTATGTAATTGCTGCTAGCCGATGAAGCTAGCAAAAAGGCAGAAAGTAATGTATGTCCAAAATGGGTATCAGGAATTACCTTTTGATGTTGTTGCTTTGACTCATCACAGACCCAACTCATCTCCAGTTCAAAGGCCTTGTCCTTTGCTTCATCATGTACTTTGTAGATGCTGCTCAATGATAACTCAAACTATGAAATCTTATACATGCATTCTCAGAGAAAGGAAAATGATATTGTGCATATGCATTGTAAATGTAAACAAATACAATTCCAGCATTATGCTTGACACCGCAGATATTTTGTTTATTAGTCATGGTAGTTGGTTATTTTGCCAGCAGAGTATTCAATCTACATTCTTATAAATATGTTCGATATAGTGCACAAGCACCAGGCTTGTCATGGTACTAGACCAACAATACAGAAAATAAATAAATAAAATAATGGAAAAGGAACATCAGCATGTTCTCTAGATTGCCACTTAATGCAGGAAAAGAAAGAAGAATCATTAACATTCAGAAAAGAAGATATAAGCAATCATTTTGAAAGGTAAGAAAGGAAACTGAAAAAAATATACATAACTTCAATGAACCACCAATAACACAGCAGATTCCTAACAAGTTCATTAAAACAGAAACTGCAAGGAATTAAGATAGACAAACTCACATTTTGGCTACTTCAATAACCCCTTCCCTGCAGGTCATTTCTGACAGCTTCAACTTTTCAATTTCCCTGTCCAAGTAGACCATAAATTTGTAACCTTATTAGTTGTTTAGTATTAGAATTTATATTACTGAGGGAAATGATTTATGAAGCCAACAAAATAGTTTAGAATCAAGGTTGTGTTGACTAGATTTTGAGTACTCGTGGACCAATGACAACTTGGCAAGTAATGAAACAATATGCAAAGGATATGTTTCATTTTTCATACATCCACTTCAACATTTCATCTTTCCTTTTTCTCTCTCTATTTTCTAATGCAAGTTTGGAATAAAGGCCACTAAAATGGATCAATTAGGGAAACCATGTGTGATTAAAGGATGCCAGAAATATTTTGCAGATTAGGCTTCAGAGAAAAAATGAATAAAGCCCACCAAAGGCTTTTCAGCTGGATGTAAAACATCCGGCAAAAAAAGTTTGGGCATAAAAATCATGAAAGAACTCCGCTAGCTTAAAATAGTTGGCAAAAGCAAATGTTTCACAACATTCAATGCTCCAATTATTTCATTTAATAGCTAGCATGGACAGATGATTTTATCAATCTTCCTCCAAGTTTTACAGCATAAAAGAAATAAGCTTATAACTACAACTTACGTTTTGGCAGCTTGCTTTCCCTTCCCGATTGCAGCACCAAAATATCTCTACATATATTTTAACAAGCAAATCGGAAAACATGAAGAACATTATTGAATAGTGAAAAATAGCATACAGATAACATAGTAATGCCACGGAAAGAAACAAAAGAAACTCTAATTGGGACTTACATAGGAGATGCCAGATGGTTCAACCATATATAATTGGGGACCATCTCTATCATAACCACCGAGAATTATCCCACAACCAAAGGGCCTGAGCCACCAGTAAAGGGTGCATAAATGGACATAACTTGCAAGGCGTTCAGCAAGTTCTTTGACAGGAATTGGTTCACCATACACACTTCACAAACACCAACAAATGAAACTTATAATTAGATGGACACAACAGGTAAAGTTAAAGCTGAACTTATGGAACTGAAACTTAATAAATTAAAAAAGAGAGACAAAAACCTTTGGTAATTAGTAGCTTCAGATTTAGCACGGGCCACAATTTGTCTCCCGTCAGCTGCTAATCCAGCCACTGCCTGAATTACAGCATTGAACATCAACGAGAAAGAGGGTGGTAAGAGCCCCAAACGTTAACATTGAAAAATGTGGGTAAAGATCTCATTGATTTAAAGCTAAAGCTGAAAGAATAGTGAATACCACGCCGGAATGACGATGAACCGAGTGGATTCTACGATTAGAACCAGGTAACATCATCTTTGATGCTATCAGCTTCTCCACTCCCTAAGATAATAATAGCCATTTTAGTCTACACCCAAATATTTGGTGCTGCTAGTTTCTTTGTTCGTCATTAAGCAATTGTGGAAAAAAGGAAAAGAAAACATTTACCATAACGATCCCATCTTTGCATTTAATTCCAATCACAGTTCTGCAAAAAAAAAAAGGGAGAAAAATATGTTTTTGAAAATAAAATTAGAATTTTGACACCCTAAAAGAGATATATAAGATAGAAGAACGAGAAGAAGGGCAGACCCGCTGTTATCGACGGCTTTGGCGGCGTACTCGATCTGGAAAACGCGTCCGTCGGGAGAGAAAGTGGTGACAGAGAGATCGTAACCAGTTCCAATGCTGCTCATCTTTGTTTCTTCTTCTCCGCTTTTTTTCCCACACTTTAATACTTTGCTTTTTTTGTTGCTTTTGTTTTTTATATAAATAGGTTGGAGCTTTTCTTTCTTCTCAAGACATCATACCGATGGGACTGGGCCTAATCCACCCACTGAACCTCTTCCTATCGCCACAGAAAAGCCCTAAGTATTGGGTCGGGCTCGAACCTTCACCTCCCCCATCCCCCACCGTTAAATTAAGAAAAGGGTAAACTATACGTAATGTCACTAAATTATTAGTAAAGTTATAATTTGGTCACTTAAGTTTAAAAAGTTACATAATAGTCAATGATCTATTTGAAAGTTTTCATTTAAGTCATTAGTTTATTAAGTTTTTTTTTTAGTTTGGGTAGCAAGCTCCAAGTGATGATTTGATAATTGGTACAGTTGATCAGTACCCATCAATGAGTTGAAAAACATACTTTACATCCAAGTTGATCTAGTAGGAGACAAAAGAAGAAATTTTTTTGGATTTTGATTCGTGTAAAGTTTTTTTGGATTTTGATTCGTGTATTCGTGAAATTCAAATTTGTTTCATGAAATAAAAAATTGAACTATGGAAAAGAAAGGAAATGAGAACTTTCAATTGGTGTAAGCAATGCAAACAGAGAATGCTATACAATAACAATTTTAACAGTACAGTGAATTAAATGAAATTTTCGAATAATTTAGTGACCATTTTATAATTTTTTAAAGTTAAGTGACCAAAACATAAACTTACTAATAATTTAACGACCTTAAATACAATCTTTTAGATAATAATAATAATAATAATAATAATAATAATAATAAACTCTTGTGAGTGTTGCAAAGTCTTGTTTTTTATATACTAAATTTAAAAAAAAAAAAAAGGAATAATGAATTCTTCAACCTACTTTGAAAGTAAATCTTAAGCAATCTATCGATTGAGTCTTAATTCGATTGATATGAGAATTGTTAACAATGTAAAAGGACATAAGTTAAACATATATAGGTACTCGAATCCAAGTCTACTAAGATGAAGAATTTTTTTTTTTCACTAAAATCACTCGTGAGTTTCATTGACCCAATAATTTAAAGAATAGGTTTTTACATAGATCATAAAATGTATTCTCCAAAATAAAGACAAAATTTATAACCACTAAATATGTTAAGATAAAATTAATACATCACAGTATAAAACGATAAAAAATAAAAATACTTTTCATAAAATGTCATGAACTTAAAAATGTTATTTTTTAGACATAACGATAAATTTAACCTCTAATATTTACTCATTTTGTTATCTTGACCCTCAACCTTTAGAATTTAATCAAATTGTTTGTTTTTGGACGAAAAATTAACTGAACAATTAAATTTTAACAGTATTGATGTGATCACTTGCGTGGTAGTCCACGTATAATTCATCAAATATTCAAAAAATTAATACAAAATATTTAAAAAATCAACAAATTTTAAAAGAAAGTTCATAAAAACTTTTAGAAAATTTATCCATGCTATACATAAAATGCCACATGAGCTATCACATTAATGCTATTAAAATTTTAACTGTTGAGTCAATTTTTTTGTCAAAAAGAAGCAATTTAACTCAATTTTAAAGGTCGAGGACCAAAATAACCTAAAAAAAAAATTTGACCGAAATGACAAAATAAATAAATGTTAGAGATTAAATTTAACTTTATGCCTACTTTTTAAAATCTTCCCCTACAAATATTGTGATAGAATAATTATTTGTTTATCAAGATAAACGATTAATATAAAAAAATGTTACTGTTTAAATAAATGTCAAAATTATTTCCTCTATAGCTTTGGGAGGAAAACAGAAAATCTTTTAAAAATATATTTCATAGAAACTTGACAATTGACTAGCAGTTAGTGTAACTCAGACATATAAATATCATATTTCAAAGTTGAGTAAATCATAAGAGACATAAAACATGAAATCCAACAAAAATATTATTGAAAACTAACAATAAATGATTAAATGAATCATTAAAAATTCACTAAAAACAAATAAATCATTAAAAATATTTCAAAAGAAAAAAAATACAATTAAACTATTAGTAAGTAAGCAAAGAAATAGGTAATATAGAAATGATTATTCTAAGTACATCAAGAAATAAAGAACTCAGTAAAATCAATCTTTAATTAACATTTCACAATTTATAACAAATCTTGATAATTTTTAGTTGTAAAATAACGAATGATGTTTAAATAAATTCTAATTAAATATTTTTAAGTGTTGGGGATCTACCCGTATAAATAACGAAATAATAAAAGTGGATAAGAACGAATATAAATATTTTACGTGGAAAACCCTCAAAGAGGGAAAAACACACAAAAATGAGACTTTGACTTTTCACTAAATAAGTAAATAAACAAGAGTATAATATGCAGAAAATTAACCTAAATATACTAAATATACATCACCAAAACCTTGATTACAAAGCTCAAAATATCAAAGAACAAACTCGTAAACAAAAGCCTAACACTCATAGAGTTCTCTCACAAAAGGGGTATAAAATACTCTCCATAATTACTATGAAACTCTCATTAAAACTCGTATGCGACTACATCTTGTCGCCTTCAAGAAAAGCCCTTGCTATTGGCATATCAAAATAAGGACATAAGGTCCCTTTAAATAGACTAAAATTAGAGTTATAATTATACTAAAATATCCTTAAAATAATCAGAGTTGAAGAATACGAAACACACCCTTCACAAAGGAATAAATATTTTAAAACACATATAAGTAACTTAGATATAAGGATGAAGAATAGTGAAAAGAGATCGCATAATTTTTTTTTATAAAATCGAAGCTTCATTAAAAGAGGAAAAGGGGAATATCCAAAAGATCGGTGGAAAACAAATAGCCCTAACAAAAGAAGAGAGAATAGTGAATAAATAAAGGGTAAACTATCAAAATACTCACTTTTATTTGTCTTAGGTTACATTGTAGTCACTTACGTTATCGTGTTATAATATTTTAGTCAATGAGCCATCGGTGTAACGATAAGCTGACGTGACACATTAAATTATCATTTAAAATGAAAATTTTAGGTTAAAGTATACAATTTCTCCCTATATTTTTTTCATTTTGAGCTTTTCCGTTCATTTTAGGATTCAAATTTGGTAACAGTTCCAGTCCGTTGAGCCTTACAATTACTTTTGGTGACCGTCGTTGTTTATCATTATCATCCACCTCATCTTTGCATTGGTTCACAGATAATATAGAGGCATTCGTATAGATCTTTCAGGGCTTAAGGCTTCATTTGGCATCAACGACAGCTTTGCTATCCAAAGAAGGCCTTAGAGCTTCCTTGAAGAATTTCCATGGCGACCTCGCGCTACCTCTTTTGTACTAAAAAACGGGTAAGGGGAGAGGTGACTTGCTCTGATTACTAGTAAGCATGGAGAGTTCTGATGTCGAAGATCAGAGCTTCGATGCAACCTAAGATTACTTCAAACGGTCCAATGATGCTACTATTTGGCCTTGTGGTTGCTTCTCCAATTCTCTCGATAGTGTTGGTGTCTCAACGGTCTTCACTTGCTCCATTTTCTTTTCATTCGCCTGAAACAAATAAAAAAAAGTTGATAAAAATAATACAAGCCAACATTAAAAAAAAAAAGATGGAGATCAAAAAATAAAAATCAATTGACGTTTCCACGAGAGGGAGGCACTTAGAAGAGTAAAGGCATTTGCTAAAAAGAAGTTGGTGACGATCAAAGATCTGAAGGAAGCTAACCATGCATCCTATTTGTTTCCCTATTTGCTTCTCAAGATTTTGCTCTACCACTACACTCCTCGTCTTTCTTTTCTTTTCTTTTTTAAGAAAAAAACTATTCATCCTCATATTTAACTCAATAATCATCTTCTTACTGACAAGTTAATCTTTTTGTTTAGATTTCTTGATAAAAGAATGAAAAAATTAAAAGAACATAAAAAAAATAATTGCTCAAAATAAAAAAATAATAATAGGGATCAATTATATAATTTAACTTAAAATTTTCGTTTAAAATGACGATTTAATGTGTCACTTCAACTTACTGTTACATTGTTACGATAATTAACGGTTCAATGATTAAAATGTTAAAATATGATAGCATAAATTATTAAAACCTAACATTTAAAATATAAATAACTAAAATATAACTTGAGACAAATAAAATAACTATTTTAATATTTTATAATAATAATAATAATAATAATAATAGGAACAAAAGTGACAAGTAGTAAAGCACGAATGAATCTTAAACCCTAGAAGTCTAGAGTCTTCTAATTTTGTTGCTGGGTCTAGAGTCTTCCACAGGTTAAGGTAAGGGGGTATTTTCGTAATTCAACAGAAACCCTGAATCCATCTTAAACCCTAAGAGCTCCCCATTCTTCAAATCATCTCCTGTCACAGCCAATTTCATCGCACAAAGACCCTCTGTTTCGGCCCCTTCTCTAACAACATTATGGCAAAGCGATTGATTCCTTCATTTAATCGCATTTTGGTTGAGAAACTAATCCCTCCTTCTAAAACCAACTCTGGGATCTTGCTTCCTGAGAAGACCCCCAAGGTTTTAATTTTATCTATCAATTTACTCACTTTGTGTTGATGTTTTTTTCCTCTAATTTTGTGTTTCCCTCATTTGTTATAGTTTAACTCTGGGAAAGTGGTAGCAGTTGGACCAGGAGCTCGAGACAGAGATGGGAAGCATATCCCGGTTAATCTGAAGGAAGGAGATACAGTTCTTTTGCCTGAATACGGTGGCACTGAAGTCAAGCTTGGTGAAAAAGAGTTAGTTCTTTGTTTTACATCTATATTTCATGCTATTATTTCATACTGTTTTGTATGGATGTGTTTTTTTACTACACTAAGCTTCTGATTGGTTGATGCTCCTCGTTTTCTGAGGGATTATTTAACGCTTATAATTGTTTAACTCTCATTTGCTGTTCAGCAAGTTGAGGTGCATTGGGTGCAATGCAGTAATTCCTCTAAAAGGTTCACCACATCATTATTGTGGACATGTGTATATATATTTGCAATATTGGAATGGGGGGGATACAGTAGAAGAAAAAATCTTTGATTAAGTACCAGCTTCTGGTGAAGTCTTTAGAAGTGTGTTCAAGGTTATAAAGCCTCTAGGATAGTCAAGTTACATCTCCACCAATGGTAAACCTGGGGTTAATGAAAAAAGGTCAATTGGTAATGTATGACCTTGGTTTTTTCCATATTTTACTACCCTTTTTTTTACAATTAGTTATCAGTTTTTTGTGGTTTATAGTCTTCGGTTGAACTTTTGATTCTTGAATCCTTTGAAACATCACAAGTTGTTGGTGGATTCAATTCCGAAATCTAGATGCCGGAGGTGAATGAGAGCAAACCACATTCTTTGCTTGCTGATTGGCATATAATAAAAGCAATTATCCATGCTTGTATCATCATTTGACCTTGTTTTTAACTCAAGTGCTGCTTGGCGTCGGTGGATCATAGGTTTCTGCAAACATGATAACAGCTTGTTAACTATGTTATCTGTTCTTCATTTTCTAATATTAATCTACCCATTCATTGGCAGTTCTTTTCAGTTTTAACATATTATCTTCTTAACCCATTGTTCAGGTATCACCTATACAGAGATGATGATATCTTGGGAACCCTTCATGACTGATTTGCTGCTGTGGGACTGGAGAATTTGATTCACATTGAAATGTCTCTGTTCTTGAAGGAAACAAATATTTATCTCAGACTTGTGACTCTATCAGTAATTTTACATGTTTAAGACTTTTTATTCGTTTTAAGGCGTTTTGGATGAGGAATGTTTTCAAGAATTTTACTAGCAATGGGGAAAAAATGTTGCTAAAATCTCCAATCAATAATCTCTTCCATTTTGGTTTCATACTGCTTTATCTTATACATAAGCATTTTCATATGGACAAAATTTTGAGTTCAACGATGCATAAACATGCATGGAAATTAATACAGAAAGAGGAATGATATTCTCTTTAAGGAGTACATATCTGGGATTTAATAGTTTAAGTTTAATGTCAATGGTTGCTCTCTCTTTTTCCTTAACAATCACTAAAATCATTACCTATACATATAAAGGATCTTAAAAGGAAATTACCAATGTGAGAATTATGTAAAATGTTTAATCAGTTCTTGAGCCGATGCTAGGGCTGGCAAGAATGTCTGACTTGACCTAATAACGTCAGGTTTCTTTTAGAAATCAAATATGGGGATAGATTAGAATTGGAGTGTATTAATTTTAAAAAATTAGTCAGGTCAGAGTCAAGGTTTACTCTAAGCCTGCTGAGATTAAAAACTGTTTCATTCCATCGTAAAATATATACCTGCGCTCTCATCTTTCCTGATACAGCATACAGAGATGTTGAGTTCTCAAAGGAACAGGAATGATGTCACCTTGTGAGAGAGATGCAATCAAAATTTTTTAAGTTAAAATGTAACATTAACTAGTTAAAGGTGAAGTCGAGACATACTTTCAACCGCAATAGTGACAGGGAACTCATATATATGTTTATGTTTGCTACATTAACTACATTTGATTTGCTTGCATCCTATATTCCTTTATAAAATCCATCCCACCTTGCCCCATTGCCATCACTAGCTGTTGCTCCAATTTCCGCAACTACAGGAGACAGCAAGGATTTAAAATATCTTCAATGAGCTGAGAAATTTCCATGCATTATTAAGGAACCTATGGATCTAAGCAAACTACCATAAGGTCCAGCTTTATTATTTTTTTGGTCTTCACAATTACAGAAGAAAAAGACAAGAATTATGCTATTCAAAAAACAAAGGATGAATACTTTCAATATGGTAAAGGGTAAAATCAGAAATGTCTGATGAGTTAACGATAGAGACCTTAAATAGAAATGGGCTAAAGCCAAAAATAAGCTCTTCCTCATTTTCCCATGAGTAGAGATTATGAGACAAGCTGGGAATAAAATTGAAAGTCTAGGACTGTCTTAATCTTTTGAATGTAGGTTACATTGAGAATGACTGTCAAATTCGATGAAACTCATTTAACAATGCACAACAAGAATGGTTTTTTTATCATAAACTCATCCCAAAACAGGTTCTGCAACTTCTTCATAACCAAGAAAGAGAAAAAAAAAAACAGACGAAGAAAAGAACCTAACAATATAAAACAGGTATTAGCCATGAAGGGACTATCTCTTCAGCAGTTTCATGAGTTTAGGAACTTCTGAGCAGCTTCAAAACTCAGCCCCTCGTACACCTGCAAATGATTAAAGATTTTGAAGTTTTGTCCAATCAAATATCAGAAATTGGAAATTAATCATAAAAAATATTCAATGGTTATGTGGGATTAACTAAAATAGACATACAAGTTTCCTGTGAACGTGTTGAAAAGCCTTGCAAAATTTGTCTGCCTCTGCTGCACCAACCTATGTCAGTCAACAAGTAGCAATTACTAACATGTTTAAAATGCTTCCAACACCATATTGTCATTAACTATTATTAAGCATTAGAACAGTATCAACAGTAAACGAAAAACTTACATGACAGTAATTTACAATCAACTCAACAAAAATATCCCATAAGAACCCCAAAACCAAGAAAAAGATGATAACATTTGGGGTTACAGGGAAGGACCATTTCAGTAGCCAAAGCTCTTTTATGGTTGATTTGGCATGCAACTGCAACATGCATAACTGCTGGCTACTGCAGTCTGCTAATTTCTACTCTTATCACTCTGGGTTCCAATCTATATGACCTCTGGGTAGTTCAAAGTAAACCTCTTCAGCAAAGGCAGGTAGTAACCTAACCTTTAAGAGCCTGTACAAGGGAGGAGCCCTCTCTCTCTTATTTAGCATTGTATGGTTATTATGCACCAATGGTAACTAAAACTGCAATTTTCTGTTAATCATTCCCAAAGAGAGCACATAGAGCTTAAAAGGCCTCATTACTGCTATGCATTATGAAGAGTAGGACAATAAAGGTTCTATGTCATAAGAAATGCTGACTCTAATAAACAATATAAAGCATCAAATTCAATTAATTACTAAGAAAAATACTTTAAAATTTATCTTCTTTGAAGCAGAATACTTTCAGTAATTTAAAAAGAAAAAATTCAAAGGCACAAGCCAAACTTGCCCAATGAGAATAGCTGAAAAGATGGAACTCTTGGTGTGAGTCATCTAGGACCACATATGCTTTTCACCATGTTTATTGTTAAAGCACATAAATAATCAAAATTTTAGCAATTACTATGTATTCACTCTATGGCCTATATCATCACAAAATGATTCATGTAGCTCTAGAACTATAAAAAAACGGTTATAATGTTTCCCATGACACTAGTGGATAGCTGGATCTCTTGATGCAGCACCATTGAAGACAATATTAGGTGCTTTGCACCCTCAGTTATTATCAGAGTTCATAACCAACCAAAACTTTTAATGCAATAATTATCATCACAAGAGGTTTGAGAATTGTCAATTGTATAACTAATAGAAAAGATCTTCAACTATGGCATAATAGAAAAAAGGCTGAAAGAGAAAAAGAAATGGTGTCAGAATAATGGTTGAAAGAATGTAAAGGCCCCTCAAGAATCAGATTATCTGTGTTGTAGAAGCAATCTCACTACGATGGCTTATTACAATTACACAAACTTCGTTGAAGTTTCAAGGAACACAAAAAAGGAAAGATCATGGAAACTAAAGACTTTAGGAAGATTTCAGGGAGCTATGAATGGGAATTAAGGACCATGAGAGGATCATTAAGTCCTGAGAAAATCAGATGGCAGGAAACATCTACAAATTTTAGTTACATGTCGGTAAGTAACACATTCTGTTTAAAATTTTGGATCTGAATACAAAAACCGCGTTGGCACTACTTTTACTTCTTTTATTAATTTCATTAATCAGAAAAAGTATGAGGTTTGTTTTCAGTGGAAGAAAAGAAACGTTTTGATTCCAACGATACCTTGCCTCATCCAATCCACAGTAAATCATTCAAGTTGCCAGTTGAATTTTATAGTCCAGTAGTAAGTAATTTCATAAGAATCATACTAATTTCTACATATATTGCAACAAATATGCCTGTTCAGAAGAGAATAAATTCAAGAAAGCCTAAAGAATTTAGAACACTGAAAATTTAGTTAACTTGGAGTCATTATATTTTAGGCATACCTTCTTCTCAGCTGTCAACTTTAGCTTCTGCCAGAACTTATCTGTCAAAAAGAATACATGCAAGTAAGCAAAAAAGTTGTAAGACTATATTTCAAAAAAAGAAAATGTAAGCCGTCCATTATTTCCCCAAGGTTTGACATATAAATGGATCAATTGACAACAGATCAAAATTCTTATCCATACAGTTTCATGGAGATATTTTATTCTATGGACTGTGTGTAATAACTTACCATGCAGATCAGTTCCTTGATTCTCTGTTTCATTTCTTTCATCATGCCATGCATCTTGCCAGTCCTTAATCTGTTTAGCAAATGACAAACATGACAAGCTAGCATATAACAGATACATTTTAACGGAATACTACAAACATTGATAATTTATAGAAAGAGGAGTAGGGGGGGGGGGGTGAATCAGTTTTAGTAAATACCGCCTCATTTGATGCTGAACAAGAAGCTGCTTGTCTAGATGAAGCTGACTCGGCCTGAAACATTTGAAGATAATTTCAAGCAAAATGAATCTAAAAATTTAGTATCAGAATGACTGCTGTCATAACCGTAAACATTATTGCATGCATCAACAGCTCTCAGTTATAAAAATCGGAAATTAGATAATTAAACTAGAAAACTGCCACCCGTCAAACAATTTGTGAATGCAACTAAAGCCAAGTAAGAATCTTAGATGTTTCTATTCAATAGTGAGACAATTAAATCCTTAAACAACTTAAAAAAGCATCATTTTGACAACATCGAGCAAAAACATTAGCACTAAAATAATTGGTTTCATGCTCAAGTCCCGTAAAAACCCTTACAATACTCTCTTTCCTAATACAGAGGCATGAAACACATAGTAAACACACACACAGATCATCAATCAAATCAAAGAAAAAGTCGTCACAATCACAAAAAACACCGATTTAAAATATGGTAAGACATAAGATTATTATAGCACTGAAACAAAACGAGGATCTTTCAGAACGTTTTGCATTGTGGAACTAACGCAATTCACAAACCTTAAACCTATCAATTCAGGGCGGAAAAAGAAGAAGAAAAAGTGAAATTGAGGGAAAATATCGATGAGAAAGCCAGAGATAAATGAACAACAAAAGAACGATTAGAATTAGAAAATGGTGTAGAAAAAATAAAGAGGGGTTTTGAAATTTACATGGTAATCACGAGATCGAACAACAGGGAAGAGATCAAGAAGGCGCCGAAATTCTTGTTCATCCATGTCTCCCAGTTGTTTGAGAATAATCCTAAAAAATTTGTATCTCCTTTTGACTGAAGGTTTACAAGCATGATTCTAACCATCTTATTATGACCAAACTGCCCCGGGAACAACAATGACTAGGAAAAAAGACAAATTTTATATTATTTAAAAAAACATTTCTTTTATAAAAAAGAACAAATATTAGAGTAATTGAAATCTATATAGTATATAAAATCAGTAGTCTTTAGAAGTTAATAGGGGTATTTTAAGAGTATAAAAAAATAATAGGATTATTTTAAATATTTTAGGAGTATAAAAAAATTAATAGGAGTATTTTAGGTAGAATAAAAAATCAATAGATAATAATAAGGATAATTTAGGGATTTGCAAACAAAGTTAATTTATTTATTTATGAACTTTAATTCTTATTATTAATTTTTTATTTAATATAAATAAAGGTGGTTGAAGAGTAAAAAATTAATAGGGATATTTTAGGTAGAAGAGAAAATCAATAGAGAAAATTTAAGCATTACAAATTAATAAGAAAAATTTAGGTATTTTGTAAACAAAGTTAATTTATTTATTTATAAATTTTAAATTCTTATTATTAATTATTTTTTATTTAATATAAATAAGGGTACTTTAACAATGTAAAAAATTAATAGGGGTATTTTAGGTAGAATAAAAAGGCAATAGGAATAATTTAGGCATTAGAAGGCATTTTAGTTAATTTATTTTGTAAACAAACTTAATTTTTTATTTATAAATTTTAAACTTTATTATGATTAGTTATTTTTATTTAATCTATATCTATATTTATCTATCTACATTTATATCTATAAAATATATTTTCACGATAGTACAAATATAATTTTATTATTTTAATAGTTTATATCTTTATTATTTTTAAAGTGTTAAATTAAATTTTTATCATTTTTGAGGAGACTAAAGTGTAATTTTATCATTACTAATCTAAAATTTTATAAATTATAAAAGACCTAAATTAAAATTTTACCATTTTAAAGAGCTATAATACATATACAAATGGGAAAATTACAAAAATCTTAAACCTTGAGAGGGCTACTTATATTTTTGGGAGGGTCATGATGTAAATTTACAAAAGATTAAATTGAAAAAAAATAAATTTGACCCCCTGAACCTTAACATGACTCTATCACTGCACACAATTACTATTCGCAGCTTTGAACGCACATGTAATATCAATTTAAGAACCTGAATTTATGAAGTCTATCATGAAACAAAAAATAACTTCACACATTCAAGGCATGCATTTATTTCCATTAAAGGGATCGAGTTCCGCAAAATATAACAGGAAAGTTAAATAGATTAAGCATCAAACATACAACTCAATTCAACTCACCTCGGAGGTTTTTTAAACGTTGAAGGGTCGTAACACTAAACCCTAAACCAATCATAAATCATAAATTATAAACATCCTAAACCGAAAACCTTACATCGTAAAACATCCTAAACCTTAAAATACCTTTAAAACCTAAACCTTAAAACAGACCTTAAACCATAAAATAGTTTTCTTAACATTCGTAGCTCCTTTCAATTACTATTATGTGATTTATAATTAGTTTTATTTTTCTATTTGTATAAAAATATATCTTATAAATTTAATATGTATAATCATAATCAAAATTTTGAATTTCAATAAATAACATTAATAACTAAAATTGAATTTGTTAGATCTTGATTGAATCTCAACTCAATTAATATCATTATTACTACAACTACTAAAAGACAGTGAATTTAAACGAATTTAAATATGTATTATCTTCTATATTTAAGATTGAAAGTTTATAAGTAATTTAAGCATTATATCAAATAAAATTCAATTCTTCAATAATTTTCATATTTTTTCAACATTTTAAGCAACGTAACATTTATTTTCATTTTAATCAATAATTCGAAAATTAATTCAGAATTATTTTTTTACCTTCATCAACTTTCAAAATATGATAGTATTTAGCTTTAGAAAGGAACACGTATTGTTAACTAGAATGATAATAACTACTAAAAGTTTAGATGAATGATAATAATTACTTTCTAGCATTTTTTTTCATTTTTATAATCATTTAATTAAAATACTTAGACCACGACAGCCTATGATTGCGAAGTTTTAAAAGTAGAGCATTTTCTTTGCCTGTAAATGCTTCTACAAACAATATGATGAAAACAAATATGGGAGAGAATGAACAAATTATGCAAACAAAATCACAAAGACTACCAGTCTCCCCCATCAAAATCAATAAAATACTGCATCTTCCTACATTTCTCAATCTTCTCTGCATACTTGTCGGCTTTGACACTGAAATAAGCTTTAGTATACAATAACAGATGAAGATCATACACCAACTGTGATATAAGGGTTATTTTCATCAGTTTTTAAGATCCAAAACTGGCATTGACTAACGGCTTGTACCTTTACTAGTTTAGATGTTTCATTCAATGGCGCTTCTTGCCACCACGACCACCACCTTTCTTCTTCCCTCTGCTCTTTTTACCACTTCCCTTTTTCTTTTTCCCTTTATTAACAGGGTGACCGTCAAAGTCATTGTCTTTGGCGGGAGACTTGTGAAATAAATGCTTCACATCGAGTACACCATTTTTAAAATGACCTTCACTTGACTTCAAAACCCTGTCCTCGGGCCTCCGCTTGTCTGTGGATCCTTTAGTGCCAGTATCACCACCAAGCTTTCCTCTAAATCGACCAAGAATCATATTCTGAAGTTCAAAAACAAAACGATTAATGATCCACAAAAGGTTTTGTATCAGCTTAAAGAATCATGATCTATATTATCAGGACTCTATGTTTTCTTAGGTAATCATGCCCAGACCTGTATACTAAACATGCATGCATAGGTATGAGAACGACCTTCCAAATATATGAGAAAACTTTTAAAAAATCAAGTACATTCCAAGCCCAGATAACATAAATTATGGCCAAAAAGCAATGAAAGTAAACCACCTCTTGAAGCATTTTCTCTTCTCTTTTCTTTTGATTCTTCATGACCGCCTTAGCAACACTCAGAGGTAATCTCTGCCTCTTAGGGGGCTGCTTTCAGGAAACCAAAAGCTAACGTTAAAAATAATTTAAAATAGCAATCACCCTGCAGTTTTCACAGTTTTTTATTTCTGAAGACGAAAGTACTTACCTTTCCACCCAAAGAAACCACCTTCCTATTCTCCATCTCTTTCCTCTCCTTCCATGTCATGTGGGAGGAACCTAAAATGTAAAAAACAGAAGTACTCAAAACCACTATATAACTACATAGCAAATTATAATCCATAACTGGAAGGGGTGAAAGTTTCAAAACAAAGCTTCGATCATATCGCATATTGGAGTCTATGTTATCCGGACTCCCCATTTTCTCTAAAACACCAGTGTCTTGACATATATTTGGATATGGAGTATGAAAGTATAATATTTTAAACATATGAAAAAATAAAAACCTTAAAAGAGATTGAGCATACTGTGTAATATACGTACACCTGGATCTCACACTTACTCCAATTCCGGATAACATAGCATAGAGGTAAGCATATTTGATCTATTCTCAAAGTAAGTCGAGACATATATGTTTTGAGATCAATATAATTCCCAATAAGCATTCCAAAATCTTAACATTCGAACTATTTCAAAAAATCTTCCAAGAACTCAAAGCTTTTCATCAAAATTTGAGGCATAACAGTCCACACCCTAAAACTCTCAGCCAGATACATAGAAGCGCAAAAATTATTTACAGCATTATATTAAGCCCAAGTAAGCTTTAAGTCCTAAAAATCTATATTTCACCTTCATTGCAGCATATTATAAGCAGCAAGAATGGAATTTCAATTGTTCTTGCTGGAACCAACACGTTAGAAAGCTTTCGAAAAAAGCATGTAATTCAAGGCAGATCAATCAAACACAAATCTTAACCGAATTTAATACTAATATCACCCAACCGTAAACAAAGGCAACACCCTAAATCTTAACCGGCATTGTTTATATGACTATTTAACTACTTTCTCAGCCAATTGAGGTTGCTTGGATGACAAAAACATAAATTACAGAAAATAAAAACAAAGATTAAAAAAACAGGGGAGAAAATACCAAGAAACTGGATATCTTTCATAATGTTCTTAATGTTGAAGCGGTGGTCATTGTCGGCGTCCATCTGATTCCCCGGCTCTTGCTTCTTCTTCGTCATTTTGGCCACTGCCAGATTTATACAGATATAAAAGGAATAACTTAAATATGAAAGTAATGGTGTGGGAATGGAAATCCTGGATTTGAAAGGGGGAACAGTGAGTTGGGGTTTCAGAGTCGGCTTTTGCTTTCGCGCTCTCGCTCGCTCGCTCGCTTACTGTATGTATCAGCAATTCAATGTTCAGTAGGGCGAACAACTGGGGCTGGGTCTGATAGGCTTTTATGCTAATTGGCCCAACTCATTTGAAGCATATTTATACTTTAAAGACTTTAGGGTTAACTACACCATGTAATTCTAAACCTCAAATCTTATACCACATAATTTTTTTTAAAAATTAATGGATGTTGTAAAGATTTTGTTTCTTATCATTCACTCTATTTTTTTTTCATTTCTTTTACTTGTTGTAGTATTTTTTTAAAATCTCATTTTAAATTTGACTTGTTATTTAATAATTTTAATAAGTAAAAAAATGATTGATTCTTTTTTAAATTAAGGTAAGAATGAAGGTCATGCGGTTTGAATCCATCCGTTTGACAAAAACTTTAATCACCATCTTATACTCTCATTTCTTTTTGGTGAATACCATACTCTTATTTTTATACTTTCCTTTTTCTTATTTTACATGATTCCTTTAATTTTTTATTAAATAAAGAGAAAAAAAATAAATAATAATTTATATTATAATTAGAATGAATTTTGAATTTATACTTAATTATAACATTATTTAATTGCATTATTTTATAAAAAAATGTAATTTCTAATTTCCATTTAATATTTTATATAATTATAAATATAAAGTATTTTATATTGTAATTAAAATTTAAAATTTTATATTTCATAAGAATTATTTTTAAAAAATATTTTATTTATAAAATAAAAAACGAAAATTAATATATTTTAATAAATTAATTATAAATTCAAGTGGTGACGCATGTGATTGCAACACGTGACTTCCCACATCTAACAAAAAAAAAAACCAATTTAAAATAATATTAGTGGTTTCATTTCGAAAATTTTGAAGTCTTAAAATCATTGTTGATGGACATTTAGTGCAACTCACTTTTATTATAATCAATAAAGCAACCTATTCTTTTTCTTTTTCTTTTTCTTTTTTTTTTTACGATAAAAAGCAACCTACTTTTAACTATATTAATATTGGATATTAATTTTTAGATATTTATGTTCAACAATTGTCTCTTAACTGTCTACGTACATTACATACCTACATATTATAGGAAGATATTTTGAAATCTTCATCCAAAAGAGACTAAAAATAAATCCCAAACACGACCCAATAGCAATACCAACCATGTGAAGGACAATATCAATCGTTGAAGGATCCATCAACTTATAAAGACAAAACTTCAAAAACTTCCCCAAAAATTTCAACCTTCCCTCAGCAATAACATAACCGACTGTCGCGATGTAATTAGGAAATCAGATTACACATTCACCCAGAAATAAAAGTGGCTATATATATTTGAAATATTAAAAGATGGTAAAAATCCTAATATAATGAATTAATCTCCATGCTAGAACTCATGACTCGTGAAGAATACTTCGATATTTTAATGTTTAAAAATGAAACAAATATATGTTATAGACCCCTACACCCACTTGACTCAATATCTCCAACTCACCCCAATCAGACCTTGAACAGAGAATCTCTTACTATTTAATAATAAAATATATTAATCATTATATTAATTATAAATACTAACATAAAAAATTATGTTAAAATGATATTATATTAATTATTTTAATTTTTTGTAATTTTCTAATTTCCAGTATGAAGAGAGTAGTAAATTTTCCGTTAGAATTTTTGTTTCTGTAGTTTCTTTTCTTGGTCTACATTGTAGAATTACAGTCACTTCTGGGCATGACCCCGTAACATCCTATTGATGAAATTCATGGACAGTTCCACTTCCATTCCCATATTCAGTTTGATTCAGCATTTGCTTGCTCGAAATTTTGGAGGTTGTCGATGCATTTTTTCAACGTTGATCTTGCCTGCTCGCTCGTTTCCTTCTCAATTAGCTGCACAACTTCATCCTTCAGTCCAATATCTCTCCAATTTGTTGCTGAAATATATCTGCCCAACTGGGTGATTTCTAGGAGGCACTCCGAGGCACCAATGTGAGCCTAGTATTCCACAATACATGGTATCAATAAGAAACAATATTGTATTATATAATCTCTGCTACTCAGTCTCGAGGTGAGTGTCGTATACCCGTATACGTATATTTGAATGATCATACCCACATGCTTGGGTCAAACATGGATATATAAAGAAAAAAAAGGGAAGAATTTGCATAGCATAAAGTATAACAATTCATAAAAAAGTAATCCAGGTAAATTTGTTAAGGAAATGATTCCAAGGGCATTCTCAAAAGAAAACAATAAAATTGAAGTGAAAAATAAGATGAACCCATATTAGAAAATATGGCTTCTAGGGGCACTTTCCTTCTACTCAGTTTTCGTAAAAGAAGCAAATTTAAAATTTTCAACAATTAAATAATCGAGTATAACTGATAATCAAATAAAGGGACTTAAATTCTATCAACAAAGCAAAACCCTTTGACGGAAACTAATTCGACATCATAAAAATGTCATCGATGATATAAGCCAGGACCAACGTAAGTTGCATAAAGTTGACAAAAGATGAGAAACCTACAAGGCTGCTCCTTGGATGAACTTTTTAGAAGAATAGTAATCATAAGGATACAAAACGAGAAAAACAAAGATTATATACCTGAGAAATTTTTATTGTGCTTATACACTCCACTAGTTTAGGTGACACAGAAGAGAACAACTGAAAAAAAAGAGTCAAAAGTCAGAGGACAACTACTTAAATTAGATAAACAAATGAAATTGACTCTTGGTTATCAGTACCTCGTGAATAAAAGCAGTCGTGTAAGCATGTAAAGATGTGCCTTGAAAGTCATTCAAATTGGACTCGAGCCTTGAGCAAAGTTCTTTTACGGAGGAAAAGGCCGACATTTTGACTGCTCATACTAGCTCAAATCAGTAAAAGCAAAAATTCTGCGAAACTAACACACAAAATTTTGAGAGAAGAAGATACCAGTCCACTGAAAACCAGGTGAAAGGGAAATAGAGAATACATCCATCAACTTCTTTTTATTTTCAACAAGGTCAGTTACTGATGCCACCCGGATGCAAGATGTAATGCAGTTCATCAGTTTGTCAACTGGAATAGAAACATCTTCAGCATCATCAGATTCTGCACATAAGTAGAAAGCCTTTACTTAGTTTTGCTTTTAACAATTGGTCCAACTCATTTAAGCGGGAGAAACATGAATGTAAGCAACTTCAACCTAACAATATATTTATAAACCTGAAAAAATTAATAAAAATACGCATTTTACTTAATGGATTGGTGTTACATTAAAGGTCTAAAATTCAAATCTCATCCATTATAAACAAAATTTTGAATAGCAAATTAAATATATATATATATATATATAACCAGTTTCATCCAACGGAAATCATTATCATTTCAACATATTACAGGTTTCATAAACCAAACTTGACCAAAAGCCTGGCAGTTCCTTATTGGACCAGTCCAACCCGGCCAATACAGCTCAGTTTTTTCATCAGTTCTTAGGGGTCAGTTCATCACCAGAAGCATTCTACTTTTAAGTAATGCTAATTAACACTTGAGCAAAAGTGCTATGCTTGATGTGCACTTCAAAGGGAACCTACACAATGCAGTCCCCTTAGACTCAAGCACAAGCAGAAATATCTGAAAGGTAAAGGTTCCACCATTTGCTCCAAAAATGATATCAAGATGAGAGAACCCAGAACTCTCTATAAGTTAAAAGAAAAAAACTGCTTAGCAAAATCTGTATATGATTTGATGGTATTTTCTACATGCAATGCACAACTACTTCCTATTCTTTTTTTTCTTAAGCCAAAATTGTTAATAGGACACCCTCTTGAGGAAAATTCAGGGTAGAAAGAAAAAATGAATCCTGCGGAAACAAGAAAATTGAAAAAGAAAGAACAAACAGGTATTTGACGATAGTAAATGTCTAACCAACAATTGAAGGGTAAATCAACTGGTTTTCATCAATAAGAGTTGATTTACCCTTCAATTGTATAAGAAGTAAAAGAACTGCAAGCTGAATTCACGTGGTTCCACAAATTTTAAGAAGTAAAAATTGTATAAAATTATAATGAATAAGAAGTAAAAGAACTGCAAACTGAACTCACGTGGTTCCACAAATCTTAAGAACTGCATACATATATAATCTAGCAAACAAAGTAAAAGTAAGAATTTGAAGAAACCTGCTTTAGTGGTGTCACTTGCCAAAGGAGCTCGTCCGGTTTTATTGGGAGAAGTCAAGTTACACATATCAAATAGCATAGGAAAAACAAGACAAAAGAACTCCGGATTGCCAAAGGATTTTATAACCTAAGCATATGTTCAAAGAACTAATTTTAGATATCATCATTGGAATAACCAGAAACAAACTGAATGAGATGCAAGCAACGTCAGAGATCAAGTAATTATTAGAAAAGAAAACAATCAGCATAGATCAGAAGAAATGCTTGGAGTTATGTATAGGTATTTCTCACCAATGAGAAAGATCAATTAGAAGATCTCCTGAGAGTTAATAATCATGGAAAAACCACCCTCAACAACAGAGTTTTTCCTCTGATAAATAATATTCCTACAGATCTTTCCACCGGCAAAACATTATAATTTCAGAATTACTAGATGTTCATATAAAACTTACATTAGAAGCACATTACAACTCCACATTGCTCCCAAACCAGTCTGGATCATTTACATTTATCCTTTTTCCCTATACAACTTGCCTAAGGGTTATTTATTTATTACAAACAAGTCACTGCTTGTCACCAAAAAAAATGCCAAGAAGAGACTATTTTCTTTTTAACTTTTGTTTTTCAACTACTATTCAAAGAAAGTGAAGAACAAAGTCTTGGGAAAAACATGGAAATATTGGTTTTACCTAATAATTCATTCATATAACACAAAAATAACACAGTAATGGGCTAAACCATTCCAACAAACACAATCCATCTTTCAGATGAGCAGGTAATATAAAAGTGGAGAAAAAAAAAGTCATAAGTTCAGCCCTCAAGTTTTGACAGTGATCCCCTAAACAATTTAGGTGCATTTTAAAAAAAAGTGCAAGGATAGAATGACAGGTTGTACTACAGCTAGCATTAAACAAAACAATTTTAAAATAAATAATAAAAGAAAAAGGATTCGAACAAAGTTTTGAATAGGTTGAAAATGAAATAATGAAATCATAAATAATCATTAACAGATGTTTACCTGTTCAAGACAAGAAAAAGCAGATTCACGGTATTTCTTGACTTTCTTTGTGCACGCTGAAGAAACCAGACTCAAAATGGTACCAGGAAGAGCAGGATCCTCCATGGAAATTGCTTTATGGTTGGATGCAGAAAGAGCACTTATTGCATCTAATAATATTTCCTTCCCCTGTTATATTGAAAATTGAAAATTGTTGACATGTAAACTAAAATTACAACAGCAAGTTCTACAAGTGATCCTAACACATTTCACATAATAATAAAGTTTAAGTATTCCAACCTCCCATAAACGACCAGGAATTTCCTTCATAAGAGATGTTAGAAGAACATGATAAGAAGACAAGGAATCACCCAGAACCTCACTGAGCTTGCAGATTGCCTTAGCTGACTGCAGGTGCAAAATACAAAAAAGCATCTTTGATCAGCACTAAAAGAAGCAGAGTTAGACAAAATATGACTAGAAAGAAAAGGAGAACTTACTTTTCGTTTACTTGCCCATGAAGATGATGCAATGCTGTCACAAATAAGGGAGACGATTTCCCCCATATACAACTGTAGTGTTATTCGGTCGCCACTTGTGCTTTCTTCCCAGAGCTCCTCAAAAAGGCCAGAAACATGTTTGTCATCCTCAAATCTGCAGAAGAATTAACAAAGGAATTTAAGAATCAGCAGTTTCCATTTAGAAGAGCTGTTCTCATAATGCTTGAGAATGACAGTGCATAAACATTGTCCATAGACATTAACTCAGCTACTAAAGATACCTTATATTTGAATGAGGGAAACAAGGAAAAGAAAGCAAATTCAAAGAATTACACAAAACAATTGCATATTACTGCAAATCTATTGGCGGGAATGCTTAAATAAAAAAGATTATTAGATGCAAAACTTCAATATCTAGTAATTGGAAAATCTGAAATTCCATATTGCAAAAATTTTGTGGACAGTGAGGGCTATAATTATCAAGTTTATATGTTGCTAAACCAAGAGGCTGTTATTTAGTTACTCTTTAAGGGTATCTTTTTCTTACCTACAACTCCAATTTTACTTTCAGATATTGCCTAAAGTGCTAAATTTCAGCTGTTCTTTTAGGGGGTGGGGCTGTTGTTTTAGGTTGATTTCTGATTGGCAGTGAGTAATATGTAGCACCCAATTGCCATTTACAAAAGCCATTTATTGTGTATAAGGTCCTGGACTAAATAACCATTCTATTGGATGATTAAGGGACACAACTCATGAAAAACAGCTTAGATGAAAATGTATCCGCACCTTGAAGTAAAAATCACAGGGATGATCACTGTATTATATCCACTTAAAACATCTGAAGCAATGGATGAATAGCTTTTCAACAAATATACACATGATATTTGTGCATTTCTGTCACCAGTGTGCAAAGCTGCAGTGTCTTCTATCAACTTCTGGGCTTGAGAAGGAGTTGAATGCTTCAAAACAATAGCCAAAGCACCTGCAAATGCACGTTTTGCTGCGGTACTTTTCTCCTCCTTTACAACAGGAAACAATGACCTCAATAGCATGTTGCTATAGGGTCTGAAATCCACACCAACTTTCTGAACTAATAAGTTGATAAAGGTGGCAACACCAACCCTATGCAAGATAGAGATTAAGAGAATAAAGAATCAGAATTATAGACACCATCATTAATATCATTTGCGCTTGTTTTTACCAAGTGAGAGCTTTCAGCAATCAGTTGTGCTAACCAGAAAACATAAATCTTTTAGTTTAGAGACGCATTTCTCATTATTATGTATTTATATCACCAACTAAAATTATTTCAGCTCACAAGCATTATATTACATAGAACTGTAAGGAGCAGCATTCTTTCATTCAGGCAAGTTGTAAATAAGAGAAATACCCTTTTTTTTTTTTTTTGACGACTTTGTTTAAATGACATCATCTAATGGATAAAGCTAATCAAAGTAAAAATAACTGTTTTAGATGGAGACAGATATAATACATAGGGACTGACAAGGAAAATGAGACCAAAGAATAACTATCTTGAAAGTCTTAACAGATGTAGCATGTGAATTGCACTATTCATCACACATCACCTTTTATTTAAATCTCTAAGCAAATGATTATACTGATTACTTTGCAAGAGTAAAATGGAAATGGAACTCTGGTAGTTATGCCAGTGAATCATGAGACTGGCTAGTTTTGGAACCAATGTTTCAAAATGGAAATCCAATTCAGCGTCATCTCAAATTTTAAGGAAAAGAAAAAAACAATAACAATAACAATAACAATAATAATAATGAGCTGTCTGATACAGGAATAAAGCATCATAAATAAAAATGTCAATAGCAAAAAAGGCAAAATACATATTAATATTTGGAAGCTACAAGTTGCACGCTCAGGTGAATGAAAGAATGTTCTCACAATGTAAGACATACTTGTAAATGAGCAAAAAAATATGATAATTTTATGAAACAAAAGAAGATCAATCCATGTCATACCTCATATGATACTCATGTGATGATACTAAACTATATTGTTAAAACAATAAGGGATGAGACATTAAACTTAGAATGCAACCTTAAAAATTTCTATAAAAGTGCAAACAGACCCATATTTTCAAATAAAAATACAGGAATTTCGGAATGAAAGTTTGGACATTGCTGGTACGAAGTAGAAGCCTTGCCAATAATTGCAATTACACTGATTTGGTTCTTTAGAGTAGCCAATAGGTTACAAAGAACAGCAACCATGTCACTCTTCTTAGACTTCTTATTGTGAACCCAGTAGCAGGACATGTTGACAAAACTTTATAAATTAACGAGGTTTCTACCAGAACACAAAATCTCATTGTTTTAATACACGTTTAACCTTTAAATAGTTCTTTAAAAGAGAGACAAGTGGTTTTTGTAATACTAAAATCTGCTCATTCAAGTATCAACTAGAGAGGACTTTTTCGACTCAAATATGCAGAAAAGGGCAAGAAAAAGTTCTCTAAAAGTGTACTGAGATTTCAGTTCATGTGATTAACATTAAATTTAGAATTGCAATTTGTACCAACCTAGTATTGAGGCCAACTCCAGATCGAACCAAGTTAGCAAGACGTGGAACCAACAGCTCCAATGATTTGCTATCTACAATATTTATGCACAAGTCAAGAGTCTCCCACATTGGAGATCCTTTTGCAATTGAAAGTCGCAGATTTTCTAGCTTCTCTGTTTGAATTCCAACATTAGCTGCATGCAACTAAAAGAACGAAAAGGGAATACAGATCAATATTAAAAGAACATAGTGCAAGGAATAGTTTGAAATAATGAACTTCCTTCAAACCTCAACATAATTAAGTCCTTGGTCTTCTAGGCTTGATAAGCTTTCCAGCATGCAACAAACTAAATCAGATAAATGTGGGCGAAGTGCAATTCCAGCACCCTGTAAATAAAACCCAATTCACTAAATGGCAAATTAAGTATAAGAATAAAAAAAGACATTAAACTTAAATAAGGTCAAGTAATGAACATGGTGCAAAGAGGTGGCAATCGCCTACATTAATTTAAGAGTGGATACAAATGTCAATGGAAGGAGAGGATGACCAATGATGAAAGTTATAAAGGAGAACATCACTTATACTAAAGATATGTTCTGTTTTATTAAGTCATGGAAATTGTATGTCATAGTGCTGAAAACACTGTTTGAGCCTTTGAGGAGCATGACTAACTTTTGTAAGTCGTTCTTTATTGATGGGGCAACAGTAAAAATAACCATCAATACTCATCTACTTTCCAGAGGGACAAATTTTTGGTGTGTCAAAATAAAAAAATATATTTTTTAAACAAAGGCAGATTAAGCACTCACAGAATTAGTAAAGCCAGTTCACAGCAAAACTAAAAACTGGGAGACAAAATGACAAAATTATAACTTGATCTGTGCTGTACTCATCAAGGCAAAATAATCTCAAAATATTGCAAACCTTGGCAAGCTTCATAACAACTCCAATTGATGCCTTCCGTATACTGTCAACTTTACTAAATATGCCTTCTGCAAGTAGAAAGGGAAGAACAATATCCATCGATCGGCTTGCATCTGATGCTTCAGTAAGAGAAACATCACAGAGCCTTATTGTTAGTGACGTTATAGCACGACATAGTTTGTCACCAGCATTCCGCACTGTCTCCTTGATGTCATCCATGGCACGAAACGCAACAAGCCAGATTTTCTTCAAATGCTTCCCAACCTACTTGACAAATAAGTAGATGGATTTTACAGAACAGACATTGTTAGACATCAAAACATAACAGAATACCAAAAAAATAAACTGGGAAATTTCAATATTGCATCAAAGCTGCACCATGCTGAAAATGCATAAGAAATATATCTTCACTTTGAATGGTATCATTGGGGTTAATGTGTGGTAGGAATATGAAACTTCAGAGGTATTGAAAGCAATTGTACCATGCTAATAAACAATATGTGCAAAATTAGGAAATACAACACAGCTTGGGTTTTTTGAGAACCAAGCAGTAAAACTATAACCCATGCAAAGAAAACATTACAGGGTATTCCAGGTTACTAAATCCATGTTTATGGCATGTCATTTGTTAACTAGGATTCATTTAGACAAAAAATCTTTAACAACTCATGAGCAACTACAGAGTTTAGACAGTAGATTGTAAATAATTTATTAAGTTCTAAACATCCTTCATTTCCCTCTCTCCCTCTAAGTAATCAATTCAGTTGATGATAACACTAAAGATTTTATACCAAACATTTACACCACAGTCCACAGAAATGTTTGCAATAATATTTATGATTAAGTATTTGATTTAAATATGATGACAAACTTAAGCAAAACAAGTACAAGACCAGAAAAGGAACCAAACGCTAATAAAATCTTATGCTTTAATTTATATGTCAAGGTCAAACAATTTTGGAACACTTCAATTTTTAAACTAGTGTGAGAATTTGGTCAAAGGATTCTACTGGTTAAGATACAAATCACTTGTGAAGGCAAGATAAACTAACAGCAAGCTCATCACCTGATCAAATTTTCGACCTTGGATAATATCTACAAGGGCAAGACAAGCTGCCTCACGAGAACGCCAAAGCCTAGATCCACATTGTACTAGAAGATCATCGAAGATATAGTCCAGGTTTTCATCAATGGTCCTCTTGGGGTCAGACACCAGTGATTTCCATATATGTGCCATAGCATCCTGCAAATGTCACAATTACTTAGGAGTACTGAACAAAGAAGGTAAGAAAATTTGGCAGTCAGTAAAAGCAGGTAATTTCAAGAATTTGCCAAAATTTGAAGGAAAACATTTTTAGAGCATTGGTGTTAGCTAATCAACTTCAGTTAAGAATAAAGGCAACTTGAAGCAATGAAGAACTGTTCTGGTCTCAAGGACTCTTACCTGCACATTTTTATCAGGATCATATTGGTAGCGAATGAGCCTCGGAATCAATAATCTTAAGTGTGGTTGAAGAGCATCACCTGCTTGCTTGGCTATCTTAGAAAATCCAAAAGCAGCACCTCTCTTGGAATTTAGTGAGGCTTGATAATTAGCCAAATCCATAAATTTATAAATTAAATCTGGTTGTCCCATCTCATTTGCGAGATTGCAGAGCTCCTTGTAAGTGCTAAGTTTCCCCCCACTAAGACTTTCACCAATAGTCCCTTCTTGAAATACTTCCGAGTCTTCTACCAACTGAAAAGGAATTTTACACCCATAAACAAGGAGCATAAATCAAAAATAAAAATCCAGGGAAAAAAGAATAAAGAATAAAATTAAGGATTTAACAAAAGCTTTTCTAATATGTTTCTATCTAATTTAGGTAATGATGTTTGCTAAACCTGATTTTTAACCTTATCTATGCTTTCTAAGCTTTAGGCTGAGTGGACAAATTAGCACAACAAGATGCAATTAGTAGCTTGTGATCTCTGGCGTCAATGATAGATAGTTTGATTACAAATTCGATAACTCATCCCCTAAATTACAAAACCCTAGCATTTATATGGCGATAGTGCTGACACTAAAATCATGCATCAGTATAGCCTTCTTTCTAAGCCAAAATATGACATCGTAACTTTACCTTGATCGCTCTTTTCCTCTTTCCTGAACCAATCAAAGTGGTGACAAGTGCGTCAACCAGGTTTTTCTTCATTGATGTGTCACCAAGTTCATAAACAATGCTCATGCCTTGGGATGCAAGCTCCTGCGTAAGCTCATTCTGCTCACCTAGTAGGAGCGAAAACGCCTCCTGCATTCAATTGAAAACTTTTCAAAGCAACACCCAAAGCTAATTATGAAATGTTAAGCATCCAACCTAAAACCAGCTAGCAATAGGTGGAGGGACCCAACTTGAATATAAGAACACAGGAAACCTATGACTGACACCAGTTAGTACTCCCCCCCACAAGTCACATGTAGCTCAACAAGGGCTTACACATGGACAACCATATACAGGATTAGGCAAGAAAAGCAACACGACAAAACTTGAACCCTCATACGGTGTTAAGCATCCAACCCATTATTAATTGAATTTAGGCAGATGTTTAACATGAAGACACTAAATAAAATAACCATCAGGAAGGGGGGCAATTCAATTAATAAAGAGGAACCTCCACAGAATACAAGTCAGCATGAAATATCTGATATGATAGACAGATTCTTTCCTGACTATGGTCTCTCAATGAACAAAATTTTAACACTAATAAATTGGAACACGAAAAAGTCAACCCAAGGTGGAACAATCTGACTTTCTAATGATGATATATTCACCTCTGATTATATGTCTTTTAACAGGTGATAACAATGATCATTTTAAGAAGTAGACAGCCAAAAATGATAGGCAGTAGATTTGATTGCCTTGAAAACCACATCAAGACTATGCCTTTGACTCAATTTCTATCCTAGACTTTAGCTAGCACGTTTGCCCTCGCATATTCATCCTTAACAAATATAAATCAATTTATTCATCATTTTGAGATGCAACTTGAGATCAAGAAGCCAGACAGTTACTCATTTTGCTTGAAAGCTTGCCATAAAATTCACCAGGAAAAATCATCTTAAAGCATGTAGTTTGCACTGGGATTGTATGTGTAAGAATAAAGCTGACATAGAAGACCATCCTTTTTGTTTTTGCCCGGAAGATAGGTAGCTGAATCTTTCTTTTGGATTGGTCAAGTAATGCCAGAAACAGTAGCCATTTTGTCCTATGTTTGAAAAAAGTGGTGGAAAGAAAACATATGAAGATTGAAGTATTATTATGTTTGATGTGGTGTTCATGGAGAGAAGTACTCAAACCTATGAATAGATAGAGGTTGACATTTAAAGGACAACACTGTTTTTAAAAGTCACATGTCTCATTTCCTTCATATTGCTATATTCAATAGGTAGATGGTTTCAGCTAGTGCAAATCTCTAGAATTTTCTAACCTGCTTGAGTTGCTCTGCATTTTTCATACTTGAAACAAAACTTTACTTATATTAGAAAAAGAAAAGGAAAAATTATAAAACTATTAATCAAAGTAGTATTCCAGGTACATAGCTCCCACTGAATCCAGCTCTCTGGGAAAGATAGAACAAAGATTAAGAGGGTTCATGCACAGAAAAAGAAAGCATGATTAGTAGTTTTCAGAGTGTCAATGTGACTTTGTGGCTAGCATGAAGAGTTTCCTCATGGCTAGAATTAAATAGTTCCTCACACATCATGAATCTAGGGTAACCAGAAAGAGAAAAATTATATTAAGTTATAACAAAATAATAACAATGCAATCTCTAATATCATAACACATCATTCCTGAAGTGTCAAAAAGTGTTTCTTTTATTTTCCCCTTCTAGTAAATAATATTAAATAAAGTAGATGGTGAATTCTGAAGTTGTGGCTAACCTGAATTTCTGGAAGCATTTGTTGGATGGTAGGATGATGACCACAATACATTGTCAGTGATAGAAGCCAGACAGTTCCAGCACAACGCTCTTCTTTTCTATTACTATACAAAAGAGCATCAAATAATTTTTTACTGATAGTATCTCTAACCACAATATGGCAATCTTCACTGACCACATTTTTTTCATCAAAACTATATTTGGACAAAGATAACTTCATATCACCCATAAGAAAATTTGAACTCATGGAAAGTGAAGTATAGTTGGTCTTGAGAATCACATCAGCAGTTACAGGAACACCACCCCAGATAAATGACAGAGCTTCTCCAGCAGCAAATAAAATATCCTCAACCTGTACAAATAATAATTATAAAAAATCACTAAACTGAGTGCGTTTCCTAATTACATGCACAACAAAAACCAGATAAAACTCTCCCAAAGATTTATTTTAACGATACAAGCAATCTGCTAAAAGAAACTACTTGTATATTGTAACAAAACTACTAGCATTCAATACCAACCTTTGATCGGCAAAGACTAAAAATCAAATCAAGCGCAATCTTCATGTTAGAAGCAGAAGTTTCTTTCACACACATATGCCCGATGGAGATAACAATTTTCTGCACGGCCTTATTGTCGTCACCAGAGAGTAACTTGCTCAACTTTTCATTCAAAAGCTCCAGAATGCTAACTGCAGTTTCAATTTTATTTGCAAGGTCATAAAGCATTCTGAACAAACATAGCAGTATAAAATCAGTGTAGGTTAACTTCACCTGAACTAGAACCACAGACAAGTGAAGGTAATGATCCAGAGAGCCCAATGTGACCCAGTGCTTGCATAGAAATTGAGGCCAATGTTGCACTCTCAGAATTAACAACATCAACAAGGCATTTAAGTGTACTTTGCAATTGTTCCTCTTGGATCTGTATAATGATGAATGTCAAATATGCATGCATCTCAAAAAGTGACCGAACTAAAATAATTTAACGTAATAAATTAAACACACAGTTTTGGAAGAAAAGCAAAAAATTTTAAAGAAGCAGCATTAAAAAGAAAATTGAAAAAGAAAACAAATATTTGGTTCCCCGTAGAGATAAGATTATGCTCCTTTTGCCTCTACATAGCTATACTGATTTAACAAACTGCATGATTTGCCAGGTTATTAACCTTTAGACAAGCTTTGATTAAGGAAACAGGATAAATGAAAGGGATTCAAGCCTAAAATCTTCAAATAGTGGTTTGGCGCCAAACCTCAAAATAACCACGCTAAAATCAGAATACAAGGAATGCATGCAACAGCCACCTCAGAAAACAGATAATTTTCCTAGTCAGCACTTCAGAACTATAGTGTAGCTCATAGCACCAACGAATTGGTAAAGAACTTGCATGAAAATTATGAGTATGCTGCCTAATTTTAAAAAGTCATAAGTCAATTTTTATATTATAAAACTTACAGAAGGTGATCTAGAAACACAATCAGCAGTGACAAATCCGGTAGCACATAGTGCTCCATGTTGCACTTCAAACCTGAAGAATATTTAATTCAGTTGTAAAATAAAAGAAAACATCAAAATACAAGTAATTATTCCAGATATCTGACTTATCATACACAGTATACCCACAAACCTTTTGTTTGTTCCACTGAACAAGGAGACCAGTTCACGTATAAGGTCAGATGATGCAGTAACCGGAAGAGAAGAGGAAGCAATTCCAAGCAAACGTGCCACAGATTCACGGGTATCCATGTCCACATGACTTAATAATTGCTTTAACCATGACATTCTTGAAGTAAAGTGTGATGATACCATCTTAAAAACAATAATATTAATGATAAAAGAGAATGTCAGCAAAGAATATAAAACTAGCGGCAAGATAGAAACAAAACAAGACCAGCAACCAAGCCTGGAAAGATGCAGCAGTAACAGGAGTACACCAAAGTTCAGAAAACATGCAGCACTAACCTCTGGAAGATAAGATCCGATTGTGACCAATGCCTTGGAAGTAGTAGAATGCAACTCGACAGAGCCTTCAAATGCCATAGCATGCTCTAGTAGCAAGCACATTCTTTCCACTGAAGACAGAAATTCAGATGATCTTCCTAAGGAGTTGTTTTGCACCAACTCAGACTCAAAGCACTTCAACAAAAATTTAATCATTGCCACATACATTTTTGACGGAAAAAGAAGCTTTTGTTCCCTCATTTCATATGAATCTAACAACTTTGGCTGCTGCTTAAGAATGTAGTCAAGCATCTCTCCAAGTTTGGGATATCTATGATCCAAATTTTGACTGATTATTTTCCCTGCATCCTTACCAAGAAATAACCCTTCAAGTGCAATTTCCCTGTTTAAAAGAAAAGGGGGGAAGAATGGGAGGGGGGTTTATAAGTACCAATGTCAGTTCAATCACGTTAAGAATGAAAATGTAAATCGAGAGTAAAGAAGACAAGCTCAAAACAATGAGAAAGATTAAAATTTGAGCACAATACTACAGCACCTCAATAATGTCTAAAATTCACATCTCCCTTTTGTATGGATTAGGAGCAATTGAAGTACCAATATGTCCTTTCCATTAAGGCTTAGGAGCAATTTTGTCAACATAATGCATTGAGAACACTTTTAATTGCAATATTATTTAAATAATTCATTGGCTACAAAATCACATGATATAAGTGGTCATTCCAGTTTCCAAAACATTTTAAGTATTGCCAAAATTCCCTAAACCATCAAAATGCATACAAGTCAATGCCGATTTTTCCTTTTTTTTCTTTAACAAATATATAAGATAAAGTGCATGTAAGATTCTGATTATTATAAAAACCAAAAGTTTTCAATTTCTTGAAGAGTGCAGCCTGTAGCAGCAATACCTGCATTAGTCCATAAAGCTCCTATTTCTTTATAACCAATTGGCTCAACACCCAAGTTAGCACAGATGCTATCATACAACAACATCATGCACCTATCAAGTTATTGTTTTCTGCTTTAACAAACAAGAAAACATTTTTCTCATATTTTCAATCATATTCTCTCTTATTTAGTAGAATGACGCATCTTAACACTGCAAATAGATATCCTTTCGCATCATTAGTACCAAAATCCCAAGAACTTAACTGATTACTTTTTAGATTTCCACCAAGAAACCTGAAATCTTGTTTTCTTTCCTTTCTTTCACTTATTCGGTTCTTCCCATTCATTCGTTATCTGTATCACTAATTTTAGATTTCTTGATATTTAAATCATTACCTCCCCACTTAACATTGTAAATTTTTTGTTCTGTACCCTAGACATCATCTCAGGTACCTAGATATGGTAACCTCTTCCTGCTAGTCCCTAGCTTTCCCCATTATAATCTCATTGTCTGCTTGCACAGTATCTCGTTCCAATCAAACCACACAAAACAGTTAAACACCATAAGCAACAATAATGGTAATTGCACATTCATCATGGACAACAGAATGGACAGGACCACTGCTAGAAGGCACTATTAGAATTACAAAGTAATTGAAGTATGTGATGATGTAATAGCATAGACTGGCTGCTGTATGATAAATAGATGGTGGAAGTACCCAAGGAAGGTATGTTCTATAAAAATAAGCATGAAGGTTGACCAATGAACTCACACATTATCCACATTCTAACATTGACATCATTACCCACACTAAGCAACAATGAACAAGTACAAAAAGAGTCCACATGTCGCATTGCACACAGAATACAGATGCAAAAGCCAAAAGGAGTTCTTTATTCCACTATAAGCATAAAGACAATGTCAGCTACCTTATATCCAACCTAGAGTCAGCTGCTCCAAGCATACAAATAAATTGACTGGGACAATGTTGTGAATCAAACACAGATGTTGCCCACTTTAAAGCACAAAATCGGACTTCACTTTCTTCCTGTTAGTCAAAATAAAGTTTAGATGCCCTCGGTTGGGCAAATTAAAGCCAAACCAGCATCATGGACCAAAAAATTCGAATTTTTGAGTAGAATAGAGATAAGTCAACAAACAGGAATTAGAGTTGTAGAAGACTAGTACCACTTGACAATTATTCAGCAACAGTGTCTCCAATTCTGTTAGGACAGCAGCTGAAGCTCCCTGATGCTCATAAAAACAGTATAAAGGCCTCAACTCAATATCAAAGGTTGGAAGGATTGGACATCTACAAATATTAAAGCATGAAAGCCTTGCATATTGACTCAACAGTCAAAAAGCATTATTTTGTACAAGAAATTATTTATAGGAAATTGCATTGTGTCAAGCAAACTATCAATTTAGCATCATAGATCATAACATCTTATAAAAGGAGGTCCAGAAATACATACTGCATAAACAAGAGTCTCTTGGTCATCAAAGACAGATCAATGAAGAGATTATAGTTGGTATAGACACATAAGAGTACCATTTCTAAAAAGTATTCAGGGGACTGTTTAAACTTTGATACAATATATCTTTCTCTAAGAAGAAGACAACAGAAATGAAAGTGAAATACGATTCCAAACCCAGTGTAGTTCTTAAGCAAATAAATTAAACCTCTCCATGGGGGAAAAAGCAGATTTATTTATCATTTTTTAATAAAAGAAGCCAATTTTAAATTAGAATAGTTTGCTGCTTAATTATAGTTGAGCATAGAACTGAACATGGCAAAACAATAATAACTATAGCAAAATAATAATATATCCACACTAATTATAAAAAGAGTAGAACTTCTCCCTCATATATGGACTTTCTCCTAACACGTCCAAAAATAAAAGTAAATAAGAAGTGCAATACAATATAGCAAAAGTACGAAGGCATATATGCTTTTGAAAATTGTAGGGAAACACTGCACATACGCCCAGGGGTATTTTTGCAATTAACCAACAGATATTCCATCCTCCAGTGTGATTAGCTTTATATTTCTCTATAACTATGCAATTAAACCAAATGGCTTTCAACAAATAACTAGAGAATCTGATTGAAGTTTGTATACCATGTAGGCAGCAGCAAGCGAATTTGTTGCTTCCTGGATGATAAAACGAAGAGATTGGGACTCTACTTTCAATGCATGAAATAGACGAGAAGCCATTTCAATTTTGTCCCTGAAATGAGAACAAAAAGCAATCAGCGCATGAGAATGGAACCACCAGTTATGATAATAGACAGATAGAAGACCTGAAAAGTTGTGGCAGACGCTGAGCAAGCAAGCCTATTGCTTGAAAAGAGAAGGTTCTGGTGCTTCTTGCAACTGAATCTGGGTGAATGAAACATATTAAAGTAAATTTAGAGGATTCTATAGCTCATAATCGAAATAATTGTGTCAAAATGAAGTTCGGGAAACTATTCAAACAGATAACCTGATTCTGAATTTGAGTAACCATCAAGCAACTTCACAATCCCATTCAGAATGAGAGGGCCCATAAGTTTCAGTTGATCAAGTTTTGACTACATAAACGGAAAAGAAAATGACAAAAGGAAACAATATAAATGAAAATAAAGCTTTTCTTAGGGAAAAGAGAAAACCAAACATAGAGTGAGAATGATAATTGAGACAAATATATAGAAAAAGACTGACAATATTTAAGAAGCTACTAAGCAACTTTTTATTTTCTCTCAAGCAGATTTTCCTAGCAATCACAGCAGGCCTTTGCCACAAAACAAGTAGGGACAGCCCTGTCACCAGATAAAAGAAACTTGTTCAACCCAACTCAGGGTGGACTAGCTAGAGATAAACCAGACAAAACCTTTTGTATCTAGAAACTTGTTATTTTAACATGTTCTGAATTCCTCCTGGTAATACACATGCATTTTGCATACAGGAACTACAAGATTCCTCCCGCACCCCCTCACCCACCCAGTATCTATGCCTAGAACCTTTGTCAATATAAGACTAAATGAATCAAGCAAAGTTTCTTAGGAGCTAAGTTGCTACTTTAGAAAGTGACTTGTAGTGAAAAGAAAACCAAAATCCAGTTATTTCGATTGCTATTCAGGATTTCAGCAAGTTTTCTCTTATACTCTTACTTGCATCATGATTTTTTTCCTGTTAATGTTAACCATATCAACTTGTTTCATCTCTTAAGCCTAAAACTAAGCCTTAAAAGACAAGCCCACAATGAAACTCCCTTTCGCAGATTTTGAATTTCTTTTCCGTGATCATACTCTTTCATTACCTTATAGAGTGCACAAATTAAAAAGTTCTTAATAATTGAAAATTAAAAAGAAATCAAATAAAAAGGTGCTCACATGTTTGAAGACCCAGACAGTAAATTCCATCCCCAATTGCTTCAGCCTTGAAGTTGTAGTACTTCCTATAAGATTAATATTTTTCAAAATGCAAAAGAAACAAAAATCAGCATATGGAATATAAATCCACCAGCTCAATATGCAGTAGGTGAATAATAAGTATCGAGAGAACTCATTTGCAATGAGAAGCAAAAGACAACTAGCAAATATAATTTTACCACAGAAAACCCATCACTTTTGTCTATGAAAAGTGTGCTCCACATATGATCTCCAAATTTGGTTACAATAATTTTCAGCATCTACCAAAAAAAACCATAACTCATGCAATTAGGTTTAAATTTTATCATGTCAATGGACCTTATTTGAAGTTCAAGTAAACTAGGATGAGTACTATTGTGAACTATGGAAACAGACGTGTAACAATTTTTTTTTTTACACTTTTTTAGGATGTTCAGTTAAATTTTATGTTAGTCTGGATCTCCTTTGAAGTGTTACAATGGTTCTCAAACAAGACCTTATACTTTAAGGATTTCTGTCCATTTCTTATTTGTCTCTATAGTCTTTATCATTGTATCCCCACAGTATTAGCAGAAATCTCTAAGATGCTGCTATTAAAATGTTGGCTTTGTTCTTCAAAATTCAAATTCAAGGGGCATGCAAAATCCATAAACTTCCCATAACTTCCCCCCCTAAAGTAATTTAGTGGCTAAAAGTATAAACCTACTATGATATGATTGCACACTATCTTGAGCTAGATTTCAATTCCAGTAAAATATTGGTGGTACTTTATTGCTTGCAAACCTTAAACCAAAGGAAACAATTGCTAGTCAGGTTCATTTAGGCACAAGTGAATCAGGAATAACATTTGGACATGCAATAAACTATGTGCTTAAGGTCCCAATTCTCCAATATATAGAACTTATCAGGTTTTCTTGGTTATATGGAATTCATTTCAGTATTAGGACCAAAGTGAAAGAATACTTTTATGTATTTTATTGCATTGAAAAGGTGATGATAAAAACTTGTCCAGAGCCATTCTATATCCCGTTAAGAGGAAGTCTGATCCAAGTAACAATAAAAATAGCACAATCATTGATCCACTGACAAGATTAAATTCCCTGAAAAGTTAAAACGGCATTTATGGCAGCAAATTATCAGTACTATTTTGCAATTTTATAACTTATTATTTGATAGACTGAAGAGAATTGGTAACAGGTTTAGACTATGAAGAGGTCGCCTGAGGAAGCAAGATTACACTATTATTACTACTAAGTTTACAGCCTAAGAACTATATCCTTTAGCAGCCCTTTTTAAGCTTGCTATTTTAGATCTTTTCCTGTTCTATGATGGACAGCTTCATGGTTAGGATAGATAAGGCTTTGGGTTTAATCTTCTCAGTATAGAGCTTGCTCTTATTAAACCCAAACTTTCATCTAGTATGCAAAGTAACTTCTTCCTTGTTCCCTTTAAAAAGCTGGAATATTATTTTTCAGTCATAGCATCTTATAATTCATTTTAACTTTCTGCTATTCGCATAACAGGATAAAAAGAATATGCCATGTACCATATATGCAGTCAAAAATGCACTGCAAGGTTGCTGGGAAACTATTTGCTGCTGTGATGGACCGACAAAATACGGCCATCAGTTTCACTTTCAAGGTAGCATTTCCAGGATTGACTTTTGAATCCGCAGCAGTATTTTCTGCACCTGTAGTGCCTTGAAAAATAGTGAATAAGTTGTGTTACCAAAATATCCCACAAGCATACATAAAAAGAAAAAAGAAAGAAAGGTAGTGACTGTAACCTAAAAAGCAATAATTACTAACCAAAATTTCCCTTAGATTCAGCAATGCAAGCATAAATGCTCAATAATTGATTAAATAAGTTACTCTCAGAAGATAATGATTGTAACCACAAACTCAATAAATACTAAAAAATTACTTCAAATCTTAGCAAATCAAATAATAATTTGCTCTTCAATCTGAATTCTGGCAGACTCAAAGTTCGGTCTGACAAACTTCAGATTCATAGAAGAAATTCTTATAACAGATTATATTCAGATTGACTCGTTCCAACAGATTGGCATCTCCTATCAAATCTTTATAATAAAAAAAATTTAATATTTCAAACAATGTATTTTAGCACGTCAACATCTCTCCGCATATAACTTGAACCTTTATTTATTGAAGCACATGATACAAGTGAACTAGCATTCTTACACATATATCATGAAAAAGTCGACCCCAGCTTTTTTGAAAGAACACATTTGAATATTTAAAAAGTGAACCAACTATAGGAAACAATCACCTAAAAGAAACTTCCAAATGTTGTTACTGTAATGGAGTTGTCATTTGTGATTACAACAAACTATGGCACTAGGAGATTGAACGAGTATCACGTTTCAATAAAATATAAAGTGAGGAATACAGCAAAAAGGCTACTGTGTAGAAGCTGGGTTTTGCGAAATCTGTGGAAGCAGTGAATACTGCTGTAAAAGTTGCCTTATAAAGTTAGGAAGACATTTGTTAAGAATTAAAGAGGTCTCTCATCAAATAAGTCCTAATTTTGGGAATATGGACGAGATTTACTATGATGAAAGAGTTTTGGCTGAAGTTGAAATATTCTGACAGAAAAGTTCAAACTGTTAACGAGGTGCTAATGTTCAAACCGGGTTCCAATCATTTTTGGATATTTCTGTCATTATGAGTTCTGAGATCTCAACCATTGATTTTCCTAGCACATTAAAAACTGCGAATGTATCAAAAGTCAAAACAGACATAACTGAGTGATCAGCAATAAGGTTATTGCTTTAATATAGAAAACAATCAAACAGATTTCAACCAATATAAAACGCGTTAAAGCAAAAGCTTTATCACAACATAAATGAGTCATCAGCAAAAAGGCAGCCATTCTTTTATTTTCTCTCGATAGAGCTCAAAACCCAGAAAATGGAATACATATGAAACAAAGACAGCCAGTATGATGACACAAAAAATATTTAAGCCAACAAATTTACCAAAGATTTTATTTGATCAGAGAGAAAAAGAATAACTTCATACCAGTAAAAAGTAGAAACAATCTGTTAATCAACCTCGGATCATCTAAATTAGCACCAGAAGCCTTTCTTTTTATGAGCTCCTCTCCTCTCTTGACAACAGGCTCTTGACTTAACAAGCCAACCATAAATAAATCATTGTAGTAAGGAAAAGCAGTAAATTGAAATTGGGATAATGTCAAGAATAGTGCATATACTATGCACTTTCGTTCAAAGTGGTACCTTTATGCTTTACTTTTAAAATGTCCAGTATGGTATTCTCAAAAAAAGAATGTCCAATATGGCACTAGTATTATCAAATAGTGTGCTAATGTGATAAATGGGCTTAATCGACCAGAGAGGGAAACATGAGATGAAGGGGTGAAGGGGAAAAGTGAGCTCCCAGCAGCAGTAGTCAGTCAGGGTCGGACTGCCTCAGACTGGCTGACAAGCACTGCCTAAACCCCCCCCCCCTTTTTTTTTATCTGCTTCCTTTGGCCTTTTCCCTCCCTTCCATCTTTCCCCCTTTCTCCCCCAATTCTCTTTTCTTTCCTTTTTGAACTTTTTCCATTCCATTTTATTTTTTTTTAAACAAATCCATATTAAAGTTCAACTTTTTATGTTCTTCAAAAATTTTATTTAAGTTTCCAGATTTTAATTTTTCAGATATTTCTAATTTTAGAGTTTGTATTTTTGTTTTTAAGAAAAGGGGGGGGGGGATCAGTTCTTACAAGGAAAATTAATTTTTAAAAGTAAAATATAGATTATGATACAGACCCAAATGACACATGTCATCGGAATGCCAGGTGTCATCTTTTTACTGGAAAACAGCCATATCAAACATGTCATTAACAGTATTAAACTCAGATACTAGATTCACATAGAATGATAGTACCTCCAACATTGTTTTAAAATACAGATACCACAATGAAAAAATGTGATACAAAAGGCTATTCTTGACATTAAACGTACAAATTTAATTTAAACAGGCAACTTGTATACCTATCTGCACTAGCAGCCAAATATAGAGGATAAACAAGTTCAGGAGACAGCTCCATAGCTTCAACAAGATTCAAGATCCCCAACTGTTTTCAGAGAACCAAACAAACTTATACGAATTATATCATATTCTCAGGTCACTTTAGGTCAAGTGACCTATAGGAAAAATGTAATCAGTGAACTTATGAATACATGTATATTCACAACTAACTTATAATAGAAGCCATATATCAGCGTCGAGAAACAAGAAATTTTCAACTCACCTTTCTTGTTAAAAGCATATCACCTTTCAATGGAACCTTCCCTGCAATACGGATAGCTTGAGCAATGGAGAGCCCTGGTGAGCTCCCTCCTCTACAGAGAAAGAAATAAAAAAAAGTTTAGAAACCTTAGAAATGAAAATGAAAGATAGATGATTGTAGTATCCCATTGTTAGACAGAGTTCCAAACCCTTGAGCTGGTGGTTGGTACAAAATTGTGTGAAGGCAAAATTCAAGAAATAAATCCCTGTCGTGAGAATCATTCATTAATTTATACTTCGCAGCAATCTCATTGTCAACACGGCTTGCATGACATTCACCAATTACCTGAAACCATCGAAATGCAAAATGCATCAGCATTGTCTCGAAATATTTTATTTCCTTATAAAATACAGTGTTAATCTATATGGGTATAACGTTGTGTGAGCATTTGCGAGCATACATTCCACAACTACTGAGATTTTGAGGTAACAGGTGATTGGCCAGAAAGAGAGAATTATGTGGGCATGATTAACTTTTTGGACCTTGACTGCATCAATGAAGTTAACTAATTCCATTATACATTTCTTTCATTTGAAATTGCTAACATTAGCCATCTTCTTGATTAGACATGATTGAACATTAGGCTTTACTTGTACATTGGAGTAAAGATCGGGTTCTAACTTCTAATTTGTTTGTTCAGCCACTCAAATGTTAAAAGATGCAAGAAGAAGACGAATTACCAAATGATTTGCACATATACCTTAGTAGCAATTCTCATGAGAATCTCTTGGTGTTGTTGAGGAAGTTTTGAAATATTTACCACAAGCATAGGAGACAAATTTTCTTTTTCCTGTTTCAAAAGCAAAGATTGATAATGAATTGCTACAACAAACTGAAAATATACTATTAATTCCGAAAAATGAGATTTTGGACTGGAAACAACATGGACACACCTTCAAAGGTGCACGATCAAATGCCATTTCAATATAAACAATGCAAAAATTCTTAACCATTGGAGTAGCATCAGCTCCTGTATACATTGACCATAATTCTGTCAATGGTAAGCCAATCTCAGGCTGGTGTTTCACTCTCTTGTTGACATGACTCAATATCTCAAGAACCTAAAATGACAGAGCAAAGGTCAGAGTGATGCACCTTTTACACCATGAATTTAACAAGTACGGCAGCAGAATATGAAACTTGAAATATTAGGCAAGGTACATAAGGCAAACAGTAACAAAGAATGCACATCAAACAGTAGATGGCTGTCAGATATAGATATATGTCAAACATCGGTATAATCATTTTTTTCAGTTCTTTTCATATATTTGGAGGATCATACCTGCATACTTATGTCTGAATGTATGTTCAACACATTTTAGATACAAGTATAGAGATGGGAATAATCGAAGCACATACTCTTTCCAGTGAAATATATACAATCAATTGATACTAAATCAGAAAAAAAAAGGGAGCGGGAGAAGAGGTCATAACACTTGATAAAGAACCCTTCAAAAATGTTTAGGAGGCATGATAAGGTTGGTTCTAGTACACAAGCCTTAATTTGGCACATGTACACTGATCGGTACATGATGGGAAGCATGAAGCTTTACTGTTGAAGAAAGTAAATAATAATAATAATAAAGAAAAGGAGAAAAATAGAGCCAATGGGTCTGTCTAGAAGCAAAATGAGAGAAATGGAACAGTACAAAATTGCACAACACTTTCAGTCTCCAAAATAACATCCTAGCATTTGGAGCTTTTGAATGTCTCTAATTCAAACCATAGGATTTGTAGGGTGGAATTTATAGAATAGAAGAGGACCGCATATGTCTAGCTCAATATCAAAAGTACAAAGAGAGATAAAAACAAAAATAAACAAGCAAGCCTTTTGAATATATATCTGCAAGAATTGTTAGCAAATGTCTATGAAATCAAATGAACTAAAGTTATTGATTTGTTCTTCATGAAAAAGAGGAACTCAGACAATTCAATTCCAATACTATTTCTTAATGGATCATTCCGAGCTCCTTGAATCCTAAATCTCCTAAATTTAGCAGTGCCCTACACCATTGTCTACTTTGATTCCACAAGCCTTGAACAAGTCTTGGGCAATGTGTCAACCAAGATATTTGGCGGGTTAATCATTTTATTACCACATTAGACTCACAAAATAACCAGCAGTGATCATATCTACATAATAAATTTCTCAAAACCGCTTTTTCTTGGCAGAGAAGAAGCCAAGCGAGTGTGCTAACAGAAACATTTATCGATCAAGCAATGGCTTCACACTGCACCTTATAAATAAATTTATGCAACAAATTAAAAGACTTAGAGTACTTCAAACTAGATTCAGATTAAGTACCCACTCATCCGCATTGCATCCGGTTAAACAAATATCTTGAACAACATTATCTAAGCATTGAATCTAGACCTGGAAAAAGTAGACATACGCAAAAAAATGGCAGGCCTAAATGAATCAAAAGAATGTTATTGCAAACAAGAAAAAAAAAAATTATCCGGCGAAGACATGTATCTAATTATCAGCTGGACTCGCCACCGATATTTATTAATCTCTCCCATGCTTAATACTGATCAATTTCACAACAAATGACTTAAATTTTCATATACTTCAAGTATCAAATTACACAAAACAAAAACTTCATAAGAACCGTCAACAGCGAAAAACAAAAACGAAAAATTAAAGATAAGAAACAGAAAATATTAAGAAAGGGAGGATAATCGAACCTTGTTGCGGACAAGTTGAGATGAAGAGGAAAGAGAGGAAATGGTGAGAGGGAGAAGCTTGGAAAGCAAGGCTTGAAGTTTGGAGTCATCGCAAAGAGCTAACCTAGTCAACATTCGATCCAGCAATTCTTCGGTCTCCGCATCCGATTTTGCTACTGCCGCTGGCACCGACGATGATTCCGCCATTTCTTTTTCTTTCACAACAAGATAGTTACAAAAACCACAAAAGGACTAGGAAGAGAAATATCACCGAGTCCGCTTTTGCCTTTGCCTTTTAAATAGCATGGACCTTTTTTTCTAAATAGTTTAAATGATATTTTCAATGTTAAATGGGTTAAATTTTACTATTATTATTTTTTTTAATATATAGTATATGTTGATTTTTTTTTAATTATTTGATAATTATAGTATCTTACGTATAAGTGCTCGAATTCGAATTTTTTAATTTGAACATCGTTATTTTAATCATTAAAATCAATCGTTGGGTTCAATTTTATTATTAGTCATGTTCTTTATAAAAAAATTATATTTAATTTTTGTATTTTAATTTGATCATTTACTCATTTTGATCTCTTTACCTTTCAATTCTTAAAATTTTAGTCATCATCAAACAATAACTATTAAATTCATTAAGTTCCATTGTTTTCAAAATTTAGTGCGATAAATATATTAACATATGAGTAATATTGTCTCAGCATATTATTTTCACATATTATTCACTGAAAAAATTTTAATAGATTAAACGGTCGTTTCTATCAATATGAAACAAATATTATCATGTAATCACACCAGTATATTAAAAAAATTAATAATAATAATACGTAAAGTTTAAAAATATCTAAAATTAATTTAATAATTTCATTAATTTGTTGATGTTTAATTGATTCGTAACATAAATTTAACCGTGCACTTAAAATAATAATAATAACAATGTGGGTAGAAAATTTTGTGTGATAATATCAAAATGTAAAAAAAAAAAATCAAAGTGAAGTATTGATTAGAATGATAAAATTAAAGTTTTATGGAGGTTGACATATCACTTTAAATATTATTATTTATAATTTTTATTAGTTTTATTTAAAATGTAGAAAGAGTAAAAGTACTTAAACTTATTTTAAATATGTAAGGCAATTTAATAATTTTCTTAACAAAGTAAGTGTCTGAATCATGTACATCAACTCAATTAGATGTTAAATAATAGTATAGATTTTCACTATAAAATCTTAAAATTATTTAATGTTAAATTTATTTTAAATAGTATCAAATTAAAATTTAACTTACATACTAAATATTTTAAATTCAATCATACATTAATACGAAGATTAATTTATTTAAAACAAATAGATTAAATTATATGTTAATATTAAACTATTTTTTGTTAAATATCCTTGAAACTGTTTTTTTTTTTTTAATTTATTTGATAGGAATAGTTTTGAATTTTACCATTATATTTAAGATAAAACATACAATGAAACAAATATATCAATGTAACTTTTTTTATAAATTTTAAATAATATTTTATTATGAATATCAAATGTTGCAATGTTTTTATTTATATTGTGTTGATTTTTTTTTTGGTTACTCCATATTTGTTTTATGATTCATATTTAAAATTCGTGATTGTCCATTCCAATAATATCATCTCTAATATTCGAATTTATTATTGCACACAACAATAATTAATTTTACTTATTATTATAATTATCAATCTATAATATTGTTGGGCAATAGTTCATCTATAATTTATTTTAAATTTACCTAGTTTTCTACCATTAAAAAAATTATTTACAAGTAAAAACTTATAATTATATTTAACGATTACAAATAACACCGATCGGATCCGTGGCGCAATGGTAGCGCGTCTGACTCCAGATCAGAAGGTTGCGTGTTCGATTCACGTCGGGTTCAAAATCCCGAAACGGTCGGATCTCTTTTTGCCTCTTCGGATATGGCCCATCTGGGCTAAACTCGGAGCTGCAAAGAGGAAGAAAGTCGAGAATCGCAAGCTCATTTACTCAAGAGCTATGCAGTTTGCAAAAGAGTATGAGGCTCAGGTCTATTTGCTGGTCTTTCTGGATTTATGTTACTTCGTTCTTGACAAATCTTGAAAGCTTATCACTCATGTTGTCTGTGATCGGTGATGTTAGGAAAAAGAGCTGATTGAGTTGAAGCAGGAGGCAAAGTTGAAAGGAAGGTTCTATGTGACTCCTGAATCTAAGCTTTTGTTTATCATTCGAATCCATGGCTATGCTTGATTATTGTGACATTACATTGGCATGTGAATCCAAATTCTAAATGGTAATATGTTGTGAATGCTTGTTTTTCAGTATCAATGCCATGCATCCAAGGACAAGAAAGATCTTGCAGCTCTTGCGTTTGAGACAGGTAGCTTATTACATCATTTTTTCACAAAACTAAGTGAACTATAGGTTATGACTTACGAGAATCCATTTCCCATTTCCCATTTCACCTTGCGTTTGACTGTGCTAGTCTTTAAGACTTTCTGTCCAATTAAAATTATTATTTAAATTGTTTCTTTATACTGTGAAGTTGTTGAAACATCAGATTGTTTGATTTCAGTAGTATGCTCAAAATTAGAAGTTAATGTTGTAGCTTCTTAGTGACTACCATCTTATTGTCAAATGTGCATGTTTTTGTATGATGCTGCATCGACCTGGTAAAACTGGGGTGAATGGTAGTTGTTGTATCCAAAACTTTTTTATAGTTATTATAAATAAACAAAGTCTAAAGCTAAACTGATGTGTTTGCATCTTATTCAATGCAGATTTTCGGTGGCGTTTTACTTAAAGTGAACAAGGCAACAATGAACGTGCTTCACCTTGTTGAACCTTATGTGACTTATGGGTATCTTTTACCTTTCCTGCTTCCTCGTTTTTTCTTTCACCCGTTCTATATAGTTGCCATGGCTTATTTCTTCTTAATGAATGTATGCATCTAGATACCCTAATCCCAAGATTGTCCGGGAACTGATTTACAAAAGATGTTATGGGAAGTTGAACAAGCAGAGAGTTGCTTTGACCGACAATGCAATCGTGGAACAGGTCTGTAGTTTCATGTTGGTGACAAGCATTTAATAAGCATGCTTGTTGCTTTTACTGGTGACAGGCTTTGGGTAAATTCGGCATCATCTGTGTAGAAGACCTTATCCATGAGATCATGACTGTGGGACCTCATTTTAAGGAGGCCAACAACTTCCCGTTGCCCTTTAACCTCAAGGCACCATTGGGTGGTTTGAAGAAGAGAAACCATTATGTCGAAGGAGGAGATGCCGGCAACCGTGAGAATTACATCAATGAAGTCATTAGGAGAATGGATTAATAAACTTGGCCTTATTAGGAGGTATTTTGGGTTTTATTTGGAGAGATCTTTAATTCCATTTAGAAAATAGAAACAGTATTAATAAAAGCGTCAAATTTGCATGGCATTACCATTATTCTACAACGTACTTGAGTTGAGCTTGAGCTTTAATACGAATGATGGGCTTAGCTCGAATACAAAAATTGATAAACAAGCTTAAAAATAGATATTTGATTGAGCTCAAGCTTATCAGTATTTACGCGTGGCTTGACTCAATTAACACCCCTAGTTAGCAATAGGCCCGAGTTGCATTTCACGTTTTTTAAACTGCACTTGCTGCTTCTGTCATAGACCACCTGGGAGAGTTACCAGAGCATGTGTTTGAGGAGCTAAGTCCGATACAGTAGCAGAGCTCAAGTCTCGGCACTTGTTTGGGCTATGTTTATCATTATCATAGATGTTACCAATATTCGAATTAGTCGGGTTTGAATAATAACGTTTCTTTTTGAAACTGGAACCCCTAATCCGCATGTTGCCAGACCTAAGAACATGAGAAAATTAAAGTGAAATAAAACTGGTTTGAAATCTCATTCACCATATATTTCCCAGGCTGGACATGGACATGAGCGGTTCAATGCCTGTTAGGAAGCGGATGAGGAGTAACGAATCAGATTCAACTTCGATGTTAGGCGGCTACAGCTCTACTAATAATTTCAGACCACAAATGATAGCAAAGCCAGAAGGCTTCCATATTATGAGACCCAAGTCTCGTACAGCATTTAGCAACCACAATTTTTAAAATTATCACTTGAATCACACAACACAGCTGCAGTGCAAACCCCACAATATTTACTATTTTCTTGGCTCCTGCTTTGCATCGACATTGAACTTTAAACAATCCTCGTCTAGTTTGTTCTATTTGCTGAGATTGGAGAATTACCAAAGCTCCTGCGCAGACAATAGTTTGTCCTATCTACTTGGTCTATGAAATTAAGCCCCAATCTAAATTACAGGAGTAACTAAGTTTATTTATTATTCAACCAATCTAGTATTCTTTTAGAATATGTACATTTTTTTTTTAGTGGAATTTAGAATATGTATTTTTTTGCCCTCAAATTACACTTACAAAGGAAAGGTAGGAGAGAGTGGTTTATAATTTTTTACAAGTAATATAATCTAGTTGAATAGTTGGCACCGCCAGGATCCGTGGCGCAATGGTAGCGCGTCTGACTCCAGATCAAAAGGTTGCGTGTTCGATTCACGTCGGGTTCAAAACCCCGAATCCTTTCGGATCAATTTTTTCTTTCTTTGCCTCTTCGGATATGGGCCCATCTGGGCTAAGCCCGGTCTAAGTTGTTCCTGTAAGGTCAAAGCAAAATAGGTGATGTAATAGAAAGCCTCCTGGATCCGTGGCGCAAGGGTAGCGCGTCTGACTCCAGATCAGAAGGTTGCGTGTTCGATTCACGTCGGGTTCAAAATCCGGAAAGATTTCGGATCTTTTCTTTCCTTTTCTGCCTCTTCGGATATGGGCCCATCTCGGCAAAGCCCAATCTGAGTTGTTCCTGTATAGGTGAAAACTTTAAAAATACAATGGAAACCTTGCATCACCTGGATCCGTGGCGCAAGGGTAGCGCGTCTGACTCCAGATCATAAGGTTGCGTGTTCGATTCACGTCGGGTTCAAATCCCTTATATATATCGTATCACTTTTTCTTGTTTTTCCTGTTCGGATATGGGCCCATCTGAACTTAGCCCGATCCGAGTTGTTCCTATAAAGGGAGAAACAGGATCCCAGCCGTCCGTTGAATCATCAAAACCCTATTTAACATTTTCAAAGTCTCTTCTCTTCACCCTTTTACTCTTTATTTTTGTACAAGTCCTTGATTACTCTCCAGCAGCCGCATCCAATTAAGGTTAGAAATTTGTATTTCATTGATTTTTTTTCTGTTTTGCTTCAATTTTATTAAATATTAACTACTCATTTGTACAGGCATTGTTTTTGTTTTACCAAATTGCTTATTTTAAAAAAATGGGTCTTCCTTCTTCCTTCAGACTGTGCAAGGTTTAGTCTGTAAAAGGTTTTATTAACTCGACATAAACACAAAAGAATGGAATGGGTTTTATTCTAGTTAGATATCTGGAATTTGTTACCTGATTGGTTTTGGTTTGGTATAATTTTGATTAGAGATGGGTGAGGAAGCTAAGGCTGTGGTTCCCGATTCAATATTGAAGAAGAATAAGAGGAATGAAGAATGGGAACTTGCTAAAAAGCAGGAGCTTGAAGTTGCAAAGAAGAAGAAAGTTGAGAACCGCAAGTTGATTTACTCTAGAGCTAAGCAGTATGCAAAGGAGTATGAGGCTCAGGTAAATTTGCTTTTTTTTTTCTTTTTGGACTTACGTGGTCTGTAATCCTGAAAGCGTCTAAATTGTGTTATGTTGTCTGTAATCCTCAGGAAAAGGAGTTGATTCAATTGAAGCGCGAGGCCAAGTTTAAAGGAGGGTTTTATGTTGATCCGGAAGCTAAGCTTTTGTTCATTGTTCGAATTCGAGGGTATGTGAATGTTTTGACATTTCATTGATTTTTGAATGTAAATTCTAAACTGTAACATTTTGGGAATGCCTGTTTTCAGTATTAATGCCATGCACCCAAGGACAAGAAAGATCTTGCAGCTCTTGCGTCTGAGACAGGTAACTTGCTTTAACTTTCCAAAACTAAAATTCTGTGTTATGAGAATCAATTATCCTATTTTCACTGAATTTGTTCTGTGCATGAAGTTAATTTCCCTTTGTGAGCTAATCTGTGTTAAGATAACTGGTTGAAATAACCTTACTTTTCTGGTATGTTGGTATTAATGTGCTTTTGTTTGAGATGTTTTGCCCAAATTGAAGGCAAGTGTGGATTTGTTGAAACTTTGGGTATCATGGTAAAAGTGAGCCTTTCTAACACTGTAGGGGGACTGTCATTAATTTAGTGGAAACTATTTAATGTTTTTATGTAATAAATAAATGAAATCTGAATCTAAATTATGGCGCTTGCTTCAATGGAATGCAGATTTTCAATGGTGTTTTTCTTAAAGTGAACAAGGCAACAATGAACATGCTTCACCTTGTTGAACCTTATGTGACTTACGGGTATTTTTTTAAACTCTTCTGCTTCCTCGCATTCTCTTTTGTTAGTTTTATATGCTTGCCGTGGCTTATTTCTTAGTAATGTATTCATCTAGATACCCTAATCTCAAGAGTGTGAGGGAATTGATTTACAAAAGAGGTTTTGGGAAGTTGAACAAGCAGAGAATTGCTTTGACTGACAATGCCATTGTTGAGCAGGTTTGTAACTTTTCACTTATGGTGGTTCATGTTGATGTCGGACATTTTCTAAGTACAATTGTTTTTGTACTGTTGCAGGCTTTGGGCAAGTTTGGCATCATCTGTGTGGAAGATCTCATCCATGAGATCATGACTGTGGGGCCTCATTTTAAGGAGGTTAACAACTTCCTTTGGCCATTTAAGCTAAAGGCACCATTGGGAGGTCTGAAGAAGAAGAGAAACCACTATGTTGAAGGAGGAGATGCTGGCAACCGTGAAAATTACGTCAACGAGCTAATTAGGAGAATGAACTAGACAGATATTTGTTAATTTAGCGGTTTGAGATTTTAGTTTATTTGCAATGATCCTTGATCTATTTTGGAGGTTGAGAGAAGTTTTCATAAAAAGTATGAAATTTGCAGTTATCTCCTATTCGACTGTAGTTCCTAAAAGTTTTGTGATATTTAAAGATTTTATTTCTAATGCATTAGATAGTGTTTATTTGATTCTTGTCACCTTAAATGCTTAAAATGTTTGCAGATTCATAAAGTTGGGGCATTGTGAAGGTAAATGACTGGTTTGGATACCATAAGGATTAAAATGCATTTGGTCTCTTGTTCAAGTTGAAAGTATTATGGAAATTGGAACTTCCATGTAAAATTGATAATGTCGTTGTGGAAAGCATGCAATAATCTAGTGCCAGCCAGGAATGAGCTAAAAGGAAACAAATTTGGGGGCTTTTTTACAAATTTGATATAAAAATAATAATTAATTATCAAAATAATATCTCATCTCATTAATTACCAAAATAATATGTTTAGTTAGGTGGAGGGTTTTCAAAATGGTGATATCAATGAGTATTTTTTACACGAATCTTTTTATTTTTTAATTAAATTTATATATTAAAAAATAAAAAATAATATTATATTAATAGAGGGTTATAAAGTGATGACACCAAAGAGATAAATTATACATGCAAAATATACTAAAAAAAAATACTTGACACAAGTGGAGGGATATCAAGTGACGACAAGGGGTGTTTTGCCACTTGTCAATCCCCCATTTAACAATGTGTATGTGTGAGTTTTTTTGGGTATTGGGGTTTAATAAAATAGGTAAAATTTTTGTTATAAAATTTATCAAATAATTCGATACATAAGTAATTAAGTTTTATGATTTTTATGATTTTTTATCAATATAATATAAAAATAATAATTAAATATCAAAATGATACAAAAAAATATTTATATACTAAAATGAGTTATTTACCAAAATGGTGCAAAATAAATATTTATATACCAAAATGGTATCCACACCCCTTTAATTACGAAAATATAGTGGAGATACCAATTTAGTATATAAATATTTATTTTGTATCATTTTGATAAATAACCCATTTTGGTAAATAAATATTTTTTATATTAAATTAGTAAAAAACTCATTTATATTACTTATTTACTACTACTAAAAAATTAAACTTACTTACTAACTACTACTAACAAAATAAAATTACTTTAATAACCTCCCAATCTCCAAAATTAATTTTAAATCCAAAAACCCACAAAAACACACACACAGGGTTAAATGGGAGATTGACAAGTGGCAAAATACCCATTGGTGCCGCCACTTGATATCCCTCCAAGGGTGCCGCCACTTGATATCCCTCCACCTATGTCAAAATTTTTTTTTCTCATATATTTTGCATGTATAATTTATCCTCTTGATACCGACTTGATAACCCTCTACTAATATAATATTATTTTTTATTTTTAATACATAAATTTAATTAAAAATAAAAAAAATCGTGTTAAAAATACTCATTAGTTTCACCATTTGAAAGCTCTTCACCTAACTAAACATACTATTATGATAAATAATAGGATGAGGTCTCGTTTTAGTAATTAATTTTTTTTTATATTAAATTTGTTAAAAAACCCAAATTTGGGTTAATGATGCATGTTTGTTCTGTCATGATGAGGAGACAATAATCCACCTTTTCAGAGCATGTTCCTCTACGAAAGCGATATGGTTCGGTACTTACATGAGCAATAGGATTGATAGTAATCAAAATTATACCTGACAATGGTTCCAACAGTGTTTGAGTTCCACACAACGGAGGTAATGATTAGAGTAGGATTATTTACCCAAATAGCATGAATGCTACTGTGAAAATGGAGGCTGAAACGAGGGCTGATACCAAATCGACATAGGAGCCAATCCCTCACAATTTGTCTCATCAATCGCATCCAAAATATTAAATCGCGATGAATTGGTCTTGCGGTATCTATAATTGTTTCATTCAATGTGTGCTTGCATCCTTCCTCTGCCGCCGCTATTGAAGCCCTGCAGCGACCATTCATGAGCCGTACAACTCCACTGCATCGCGATTATCGTTATCCCCCGTTGAAATATTTTCAGTCAGTTTATCCCTAGACCTATTGTGTGACAACTTATACCTAACTTAACTGTTGGATTCAAATATAAAATATCATATTTTATTATTGAAGTAATTTATTTTTCTATTATTATTATTATTTTTAAAATGAATATGTAATGGTAAAATTATTTTATAAAAAATTTGGTAGCATTTTTGCCTATTTACGTAAATCTCCTTGTAAATTTACATCTCACAATATAATCACATTCAAATAATCTCCCAAATCAATTCCCAACACTTGAATTTCTCAAAACATTTCAATAAATTTGATATCTACGTTTAAACATTTCATTAAAACATTAGTTATAAAGTACTAGCAAAAAGAACATAATAAACGTATTTAAATTTAATATATAACACAATATTATATATATAAGCCTAGGTACATGCCATAAATATTAACCAAAATGTAAACTTTTCACCAACTTTGTTTGAGCCGATTTTCGGTTCTTCGGATGTTGTTGGAACGATCTACTGAATCTAACTACCTACGTACGAAAAAATAGACAAATAGTACGCTGAGCAATTTTTATGCTTAGTGGTGCTAATATCATATAAATCATTACATAAATATTAAATATAGATTAATTGATAAAAGTAAATAAATAAATAATAATAAGCTTTTTAATCAAATTTAAAATCATATAATCAATTTAATTCATACAATAAGGAAATTCAAATATATTCAACTTTTGTTTTTACTTTTCTTTCAATCTAAACCCCGTACTAAAATTTAAACTCATAACCAGATACACGAATCTGTCACCTCAAGTTATTCGGCAACGATGGTTATCAGAGTAATCCACGAACCTCAGGGAATTGGGATTGCCCACGACCCTTTAGGAATTGGGGCTAACAATAATATAAACTGACCAATTTAGCCTTTTCTCCCTAGATCCTCTGGCAATTGGGAGATCTAAATCCTCTGATATAAAGACTCTATGGCATACCAACTATATTTGATCTAGTCTAACTTAGTGTACCAGGGTAAAAATCAAGTTTCATAATCCGTTTCATCTCAATTCTATTTTCATATCATGATCAAATCATATATTACCTAATGTAAAATTAGGCTTCCAATTAAAAAAAATATTAAATAGTTTCTTACTCAAGCATCTAAAATCATAATACTCAAGCTCAAAACATAATCATGAATTTGCTAATTTAATCATTTGAAAAACATATTTCATCTCAATACATAATTTTATGAATATTAATTAAATTATTCAAACTCATTCAAAATTCATAAAAATAAAATTAATATAATTATTCATAATAATCTAAATATTCTAAAGCTTTATGTAATAAAAATAAGATATTAGCGCAAACCGAAATTTTAATCGCTTTACTTCTTCTCTTCGCCTTTTTCCTTCAAGATGCTCGTTTCATTTTTAGCTACAATATGAACAATTCAATACAAAATAATGTAATTTACCCATTTTAATACTAAAACTAATAAAAACAAACGTAAATATGCACGTTTAATCAAATTAACATATTAAGCTTCCAAATTCAAAATTCTCATATCTTTCGACTCGATTATCCGTTTTCAATTCCGTCTTCACCGAAGTACTCATTATTTCACAAGCTATCATTTAACACCAATATTACTCAAAATAGTCAATTTTCTCTACTACCCCTTCATCATAGCCAAATAAACCAAATAAACTTTCCATCCAATTTCATTTCTTTTTCACACTTCTAATAAGCTAGAATTATTATTCTAATAATTTTCTATCAAGAAAATATACCTACTTCACTTAAATTTCCTAGGCTTCCATCAATGTTCTTCAATGGCAACTTTCAAAATACTTGACGAAATAAAAAATTATTAGTATATATATGTAAAACAAGCTTCAATTATTCAAAATCTTTTAAAAATTTGAAAAAAAAAAAACATACCTTATACTTGAATTTGAAGGAAAATGGTGAAATAATTTTTTTTTTCTTTCCCTCTGTTTCGTGAGACAGAAAGCATAAGAAAGAAGTTTCGAAACAGAGCACAAAAGAAAGATGAGAACAAAATGTTCTCTTTCTTTCTTTTCTTTATATTTTATAATATAAATAATAAAATATTTTTATTTATTATAATATTATTATTAATTAATATATCATTTGAAAACATAAAAAAAAAATCATTGATTTTTTTAAGTAATGGTAAAATTGCCATTAGATCCTTTCCATTAAAATAAAAATAAAATATTTGCACTTTTATTCTTATACTTTTCCAACTTATTCAATTTATTTCCTAAACTTAATAACGAGTTTTTTTTAACTAATCACATGCTCCTAATAATAATTCTCTATATTTTCATGCCTAACAGTTTCCTCTAAAAATGATCATAACTTCTGATATTACTATTTATTTATAAATATTTTCTTCAAAGATTTCTACCATAAATATATATATTTTTAAAGTGGGGATGTTACAATTCTCCACCCCTTTAAAAAAATTTCGTCTTCGAAATTTACATGAAGAGTTGTGGATATTGAGATCACATTGTATCCTCAAGTTCCAAAGTAGCTTCTTCTATATTATGATTCCTTTTTACAATACTTACCAGAGGAATTCGCTTGTTTCTCAACTCTTTTATCTCTCTTGCTAAAATTTGCACTGGTTCTTCTTCATACGATAAATCAGGTCGTACCTCAATGTTTTTCATTGACACAACATGTGATAGATTCGACCTATATCTTCGAAGCATTGATACATGAAACACATTATGGATTCGATCTAATTTTGGTGGCAAAGCTAGCCGATAAGAAATAGGTCCAACCCTTTCTATAATCTCGTAATGAACCTTGGGCTTAATTTTCCTTTTCGACCAAAGCTCATAATTTTTTTCCACGGAGAGACTTTTAGAAATACTTTATCTCCCACTTCATACTCAATTTCTCTTCTTTTTAAATCAGCATAAGACTTCTGCTGATCCGAAGCTGCTTTTAATTTTTCTTTAATCAGTCGAACCTTTTCTTTTGTTTTTTGTATTAATTCTGGGCCAACCATCATCCTTTCACCAAGTTCAGTCCAACACAAAGGTTTACGACATTTACGTCTATATAGAGCTTCATACGGTGCCATCCGAATACTTAATTGGAAACTATTATTATATGCAAATTCCGCAAGTGGTAGGTATCGTTCCCAATCAGTATCAAAGTCAATGACACAAGCTGGTAACATATCTTCTAACAATTGAATCATGTGTTCTGATTGATCATCTGTCTGAAGATGAAAGGCTGTGCTGAAATTCAATCTGGTGCCTAGTGATTCATGTAACTTCTTCCAAAATCCTGCAGTAAATCGAGGATCACGATCAGAAATAATAGACTTTGACACACCATGCAATCTTACTATCTCAGCTATGTACAATTCTGCTAACTTATCTAATGACAAATCCATCCTTACTGGTAGAAAATGAGCTGATTTCATCAATCGATCCACTATAACTCAATGGCGTTATGCTTCTTTCGAGTGAGAGGTAAACCACTGACGAAATCCATAGTTATTCTGTCCCATTTCCACTCAGGAATCGATATAGGCTGAAGTAGCCCTGTCGGAACTTGATGTTCAGCTTTCACCTTTTGACAAGTTAGACACTTTGTAGCATATTCTGTAATCTCTTTCTTCATACTTGGCTACCAATACAATTCTCGCAAATCTTGATACACTTTGGTACTTCTTGGATGCATAACATAAGGACTATTATGCGCCTCTTGAAGTATCTCATTCTTCAATTCAACCTTGTTTGGTACATAAATCCTTCCATGAAATCTTACACAACCATTATCCCCAATATCAAAATCTCCCGTGTTATTGTGCTCAATTGTTCTTTGTTTTTCCATCACCTTTTCATCATTTTGCTGAGCATCTTTAATCTGCTCAATTAACTGCGGCTTCACTTTTAATTCAACTAATAATGCACCATCATCACAAATACTCAACGGTGCAAACATTGATCTCAAATCAATAAGGGATTTTCGACTCAAAGCATCAACAACATACCTGGATGATAATCAATCACATAATCGTAATCTTTTAACAACTCTATCCAACGACGTTGTCTCAAGTTCAATTCTTTCTAGGTGAGAAGATATTTTAAGCTTTTGTGATCTGTATAGATGTAGCACTTTTCACCATATAAATAGTGTCTCCAGATCTTTAATGCAAAAACCACTGCTGCCAGTTCTAAATCATGCGTCTGATAGTTACGTTCATATGGTCTTAGTTGTCGTGAAGCATATGCAATCACTTTTCTATCTTGCATCAAAACACAACAAAGACCATTAGGTGAAGCATTACTATATACCACAAACTTCTTTCCCGATTCTAGAAGCGTTAACACTGGAGCCTCTGTCAACAATTTTTTAAGCATATCAAAGCTTTCCTGGCATCGCTCATCCCATTTGAATGGTACATTCTTCTGAAGTAGTCGGGTTAGGGACAAAGCTATCTTTGAAAATCCTTCAACGAATCTCCTGTAATATTCCGCTAATCCTAAAAAGCTACGAATTTCTGAAACATTCTTCGGTTGTTTCCATTCCAGAATGGCTTCAACTTTCTTTGGATCTACACGGATACCTTCGGTTGAGACTATATGTCTAAGGAACACTACTTCAGATAACCAAAACTCACATTTGCGAAGTTTCCCATAAAGCTGCTTTTCTCGTAATTTCTGCAACACAATCCTTAAATGTCGATCATGCTCTTCCTCGGTCTTTGAATAAATTAAAATATCATCAATAAACACCACTGCAAACTGATCTAAATATGGTTGAAAAGCACGATTCATGAGATATATAAATGCTACAGGAGCATTAGTCAACCCAAAATACATCACCAGAAATTCATAATGTCTATATCTAGTTCGAAAAGCAGTCTTCGGTATATCACTTTCTTTTACCTTCAATTGGTAATAACCAGATCTCAGATCAATCTTAAAGAACACTGTTGCACCTTTCAATTGATAAAAAAAAACATCAATGCGAGGCAAAGGATATTTATTCTTTATTGTCACCTTGTTTAATAGACGATAATCGATACACAACCGCAATGAACCATCTTTCTTCTTTACAAATAACACTGATGCGCCCCAAGGTGATATGCTAGGTCGTATAAAGCCTCTATCTAATAAATCTTGCAACTGTACTTTCAATTCCTTCAACTATTTTGGTGACATGCGATAAGGGGCAATAGATACTGGAGTAGTTCTCGGATATACTTCAATTGCAAACTCTACCTCTCGATTAGGTGGAAGTCCTGATAATTCTTCAGGAAACACATCTGGAAATTCACACACCGTACGAATTTCCTCCAATTTCGGACTTTTAGTAGTTGAATTCATAACATAAGCAAGAAACGCTTCACAACCCTGATTAATCAACTTATCTTGTAACACCCTTACACCTGGTTCACACGTATAAACCCGATATAAGAGTATTACATATAGTGTCAGAGAATTAAAAATGAGTATAACAAAATTTTCTTTCAAATACTGTGTAATTGAATCGTTTTACTCAAAATATCACAAAATAATCAAGTATAATCAAAATCGAGACTTAAAACCAGTTTGAAAATAATGAAAATGAAATTTTTACTCAAAACAGGGCAAATATCGATACCACCGTAAAAATATTGATACCTCTTTTCTAAAATTAAGAAATATAGCTAGAAACTTCAAACTAACCCCTTGAAATTATATAAAAACTTTACAATAAATCGAATTCAGTCTAAAGCACAATTCCATTCAAAATTCATCATCTCATTTCATAAGTTCATAGTATTCCAAAATAACATTTATAACCCATTCATTGAGGACATATAAGTACCATTTGTACATGCCATTTCATATAAAATAAATACACCTTGTCTTGCAATCTTCCAATGTTGATGTGATTTGATGAGAGGCACCTAATCCAACCTTAGCTTCTCGGAGGTCTTATACCTACGCGTTGAAATAAACGTGTTAAGTCGATGAAGGCTTAGTAAGTACTACAAGTGTCATTAATCATTCATCTTTTAATCAATCATTTCAAACTCATTCATATAATTGTTTATTCATGTAAAATACATACCTTTTATGTATATAACATTTAACTTACAGTAGTGTTATGAAATTCACATATTCTTCCTCATTTCACATTTTAGCCATTCCGATCTCTTAGCTTACTTAGTTTTATCATTCTTCGATTTTTTATACATATATTGTACTTACCTTTCATGTGATTATCATTTCACTTACCTCAATGTCACAATTTGCATATTCTTTCTTTTTCACATTGTTTACCCTATTAACAAGACTCGGACCTTGGTTGATACACGAATCCAACCAAACACACCAGAATGGCACTCAGTGCCTCATCGTATAGTTTGAAGCAATAAAGTGACACCCAGTGTCTCATCGGCTTAGCCGAAGTAAAGTGGTACCCAGTACCTCATTGAATCTATTTGAAGTAAAATAATGACACCCAGTGTCTCATCGACTTAAGGTCGAAGTATCCCTGAACTCTTCCAATCTTATGGCATGCCAACTATATCCGACTCAACCCGACTAGTTAATAGGGATTTTCAATTTACAATTCATATCACTTTCAATTCCAATTTCACTTTCACTTCCAATTTTGATCACAAATCATTCAAATTCAATTCAAATATACTATTAATTCAATATAAATTTTCATTCATCTTAATATTAACGCTTACTTTATATTCACTTATTAAATAAAAATATCGAAATAAACATTAAATAATGAATAATTCAGATTATAGTAATACAAATCAATAACAAATCAATTTAACCAAATAACAACCAAATATCATAAATAATTAGGTACTAATAACTTTGAAAACCTTTGATTTATCCATTTCATTTTAATTTCTCAATTTCATCACATATTACTTTATATGCATCAATTTTTCATTTCTATTCAATTTTTCTTCCTTTTTTTTTACATTAATTTTCAAAACTGTACATTTGAGTCACAGTCACTAAACTATTTATATCTTGAGCTACAGAATTCGAAATTATAATCCGTTTGATGATTCTGAAATTAGACTCAAATATACTTTTACCATAAAAATTTCAGAATTTTTACTTTAGCCAATTTGTACAGTAAATTCTTTCAATTTTCCCCTTCTCTGCTGCCTAATAGTTTTGACCTTTATTTACTATTTATCTTTTAGTCCAGGAATCAAATAATGTTCCCGTCTGTTTCTTTTGAAAATTGACTCATTAAGTAATTAACCTTATAAATTTCAATCTCTAATAATTTTTCTATATTTTTCTATGATTTTTCAAAGTCAAAACAGGGGAACTCGAACCTACTCTGACCTTGTTACACCAAATCAAATATATCTCAGAATTTACAATTCCTTTTCTTTCACTGTTTCTTCCATATGAAATTACACTTGATAAGATTTAATTACATATTTAATTAAACCTCTAACTCTTTTTATACAATTTTTGGTGAATTTTCGAAGTTAATCTTCTGTTCTATCCAAACTGTTTTAATGGAATTGCTTCCTTTTTCATGTCTATTTACACTAAATTTCATTTTATCACGCATAATCAACACTTATAATTAAACATATCATTTTTATCATAATTAATCATATATGTTAAAATTATAAACACTTTAATTTAATTAATTCTAAACCTTTTAATACTTGTAGTACTTACAACTCTTGTAGAAAGCTTCATTTCGCTATTTGATCTTCTCTTTTCCTTTCTCTTCAATTGAGTCCTTCTCCTTCTTTTCTTTCTCTTCAATTTCATACAAAACACATATATTCATATTAAAATCATTCTAACATATCATAATCTATGTTTCTAAACCAAAACTAACATGTATTTAAAGAGTTTAGCTTTCTTACCTTAATCACTTGTATTCAACACTAATTCCCATTTTCTTTCTCCTCCAAGACAAGTATGGATGCATTTCTTTTAACAATTGGATAGCTACTACACTTCTCTGTTAATTTTATTCACTAATCTTGAAGAATTTTGGAAGAAACTAGCTTAATTTGTTTGTATTTGGTGAAAAAGGACTAATTTGTAATAAAAGCAAAAGTTGAAATGGTGGCTAATGTGAAGCACAATGGCTGATGGCTTTTATAGCTTTTCCATCATTTCTTTTCTTCATTTCTCTAGATTTTTCTATCAATTTCTCTTTATGAAAATATCTTTCTTAAATAATGGTAAAATTGCACTTTTAGTCCTTGGGCCTTCCAACTTTACACTTTGGCCCAAAACATTACCTCCAAAAATACCTTCCACCAAATTACTATTTTGCCCCTCCTTAATCACTATAATTCCCACAATGACTTATATTTTATTTTGGCTAAATTACTATGCAGTCCCTCATGCTTTCTCACAATTTATAATTAATCCTTAATTTTTCCTAATCTTCTTATTTTAACCACATATTCTAACTTTTAACTCGATACTATTACTGTTCCAACTCTGGTTCAAAAACGCGGATGTTACATATCTGCCTTTATTGTTGAGATAATTCGGGCAAAACCAACTAGTTTCATACCTTTCACTTACATCTCTTCACCATTTGAATCTTGTATCATAAACTTTTTCTTTCGACAATCAAGAATTACACCATACTTCAAACAAAGCAATTTCAGCATCCAATTTCAACTCAAACTAAAAATTTAATGATGACATGTACACTAGACTTAACTATACACAATACATCAAATTTTTACTCATCCGGTATCAAATTCGAATGGCTCTGATACCACACAAATGTGACACCTTATGCCTGACCCAATTGTTGGGTCCGAATATAAAATGTCACATTTCGTTACCGAAGCAACTTAGTTTTCTATTATTATAATTTTAAAAAAATGAATATGTAATGGCAAAATTATTTTATAAAAATTTTAGCAACATTTCTGCCTATTTACGTAAAATCCCATTGTAAATTTACATTTCACAATATAGTCACATTCAAATAATCTCCAAAATAAATTCTCAACACTTCAATTTCTCAAAACATTTCAATAAATTTGATCTCTACGTTTAACCATTTCATCAAAGCATTAGTTATAAAGCACTAACAAAAGAGACATAATAAATATATTTAAATTTAATTTATAACACATAATTATATATATAGGCCTAGATACATGCCATAAATATTAACGAAAAATTATACTTTCCACCAACTTTGTTTGAGTTGATTTTCAGTTCTTTGGATGTTGTTGGAACGATCTACCGAATCTAACTACCTGCGCACGGAAAAATAGACAACCGTACGTTGAGCAATTTTTATGCTCAGTGGTGCTAATATCATATAAATCATTACATAAGTATTAAATATAGATTAGTTGATAAAAGTAAATAAATAAATAATAATAAATTTTTTAATCAAATTTAAAAAATCACATAATCAATTTAATTTACATAATAAGGAAATTCAAATATATTCAACTTTTGTTTTTACTTTTCTTTCAATCTAAACCTCATACTAAAATTTAGACTCATAACCAGATACACGAATTCGTCACCCCGAATTATTCAGCAACGATGGCTATCAGAGTAGTCCACGACCCTCAAGGAATTGGGACTGCCCACGACCCTTTAGGAATTGGGGCTAACAATAATATAAACTGACCAATTTGGTCTTTTCTCCCTCGACCCTCTGGGAATTGGGGAGATCTAAATTATCTGATATAAAGACTCTATGGCATGCCAATTATATCTGATCTAGTCGAACTTAATGTATCTAGGTAAAAATCAAGTTTCATAATCCGTTTCATCTTAATTCTATTTTCATATCATGATCAAATCATATATTGCCTAATGTAAAATTAGGCTTCCATTTAAAAAAAACATATTTAATATTTTTTTGCTAAAGCATCTAAAATCATAATACTCAAGCTCAAAACATAACGATGAATTTGCTAATTTAATCATTTGAAAAACATATTTCATCTCAATACATAATTTTATAAATATTAACTAAATTATTCAAACTCATTCAAAATTCATAAAAATAAAATTAATATAATTAATCATAATAATCTAAATATTCTAAAGCTTTATGTAATGAAAATAAGATATTAACACAAACCAAAATTTTAATCGCTTTACTTCTTCTTTTCGCCTTTTTCCTTCAAGATTCTCGCTTCGTTTTTAGTTACAATATGAGTAATTCAATACGAAATAATGTAATTTACCTATTTTAATACTAAAACTAATAAAAACAAACATAAATATGCACGGTTAATCAAGTTAACATATTAATCTTCCAAATCCAAAATTCTCATATCTTTCGACTCGATTATCCGTTTTCAATTCCGTCTTCACCGGAATACTCACTATTTCACAAGCTATCATTTAGCACCAATATTACTAAAAATATTCAATTTTCTCCACTACCCTTTCAACATAGCCAAATAAACCAAATAAACTTTCCATTCAATTTCATTTATTTTTCACACTTCTAATAAGCTAGAATTATTCTTCTAATCATTTTCTATCAATAAAATATACATGCTTCACTTAAATTTTATAAGTTTCCATCAATGTTCTTTAATGGTAACTTTCAAAATACTTGACAAAATAAAAAATTATTGGTATATATATGTAGAACAAGCTTCAATTATTCAAAATCTATGAAAAATTTGAAGAAAAACCATACTTTATGCTTGAATTTGAAAGAAAGTGGTGAAAGAATTTTTTTTCTTTCACTTTGTTTCGTGAGACAGAAAGCAAAAGAAAGATGAGAACAAAATGTTCTCTTTCTTTCTTTTCTTTATATTTTATAATATAAATAATAAAATATTATTATTTATTATAATAATATTTTTAATTAATATATCATTTGAAAATAAAATTGTCATTAGATCCTTTCCATCAAAATAAAAATAGAATATTTACACTTTTGTTTCTATATTTTTCCAACTTATTCAATATAGTCTCTAAACTTTATATATATAAAGTGGGGATGTTACATATTGCCCTTATTAGCATCCTTATGAACATAAGACTCCGTCGTATGACCATAATGACCACATATGTAACGAATGAGCAGTAACCCTTCATACTTAATCCGTTGAGAAAAACCATCGATACCAAGTGAAGGCAACAATGGCCTACTCAGCTAAATTATTACAGCAAGGTGAGAAAAACGACCCCTCTTCCCCTCAGTTGTATTATAGTCGATTTTGATCACCTTGTCAATAACATTCACAATTGCTTGAAAGATACTCTTGGTATAATATCAGTAAGGGAACCTGGTAAACATACCCATACAACAACGTGAGAAGGATATAGTTCCTTGGTGCCTACTCCAAGGCTGGGTTGTCATTCAACGTCCATGGTCCCTCCGTGAGTATTTTATTGCGATCTTTTTTATTGAAAAATTTTACTAAGAAATATTCATTATCCAAATCAACAACTTGTAATCTACCTGTTAGTTGTCAGAGTAATTGAATTCGCCCCATCAAAGCTTTAAACTCAATTGATCTTCCAAGTTAAGTATTTTTTTTGAACAATTTCTTTATAGGTTTTAATCATATTAATTTTTTTTATACAATGCCTAAAATTACTCATAATCCCATTGTAACTCATAAATAAGAGAGACAATAATGCGCTTTAACGTACTCGAGCCCACGTCCTATTACATTGATAATAATATCTATTACAATTATTTGAGTCTATATTGATTGCACAAGCAACTTCAATGTTGGAGGAGAACTTTGACCTATATATATATATATAAGAGCTCACTTTGTTCTCTAAAAATTTGGGCCGGATGATATTTTTGGTGGGGATCGGTATTATGGTAGATGAAGTCTGCCATGAAACCTTGGAATGCAATCAAAAGTGGTTTATCACTTTATTGGGCATGCAAAGCTGTCATTTCTCACAAATTTTCCACTTATTATTCTTTTATATATTTTAAAATATTTCCATTTTTTACTTATGCATCTTCTTTTATTTAAAAAAAAAAGGACCAATAATAAATAAAAAGAAATACAATAATTGATGGGTCATTCCCTCTATTATTATACTCCACGGGCATAATAAATATTTTGCAATTTAAAAGGAGTTTTAAATTTTGAGCAAAAACTTAGAACACACTTATCCTCCCTAGTGTCCGTACCCATTAATAAATATTTTAGCAAATTAAAAAATCGAATGGGCATTTTGTCCATAATCATCAAAATATAATTATTTTATTATTTATGTGTGAGTTTGCCAATAGATTAATTTTGATTTAATTCTAATGTACGATTTTATTTTACATGTTTTGGTTATTAATTTATTTATAATTATACCTTCGTATATATTATTTGTAGTTAAAAAGCAAAAGTTTTAATAAAAATATTGTATCGTAAACACGAAAATTTGAATAAACAATCTCCACTCTTAATTATAAAAAAGAATACTGGAAAATTTGAAGATAAATAAATAAATTATAATAAAAGGGGAAGGACGGGTTTGTCCTTTCGCTCCTACGTTCTTCTTGTTTTTGCCTTTTCCTTTTGAAAAAAAAAAGCAGAACATCAACCAGTATAATATAATAAAAAGAAAAAAAAAAAAAGCTTCACTCTCCCAATCTCCCTGCATATTCTCTTTATTTTTCTTTTCCTGCGTAACGATTTATATTAATTTCTGTAGGCATTTCTAAATTTTTTCTTCCATTTCATGCAAGCTGATCCAGCAATCTATTTCCTCTGTTTTTCTTTTCCCTTTTTCCATGATCTGTAAGTTCCAATTTTCTTTTTCTTTTTTCCTTTGTCGTTGAACTTATTTTTCTTCTTAAATTTAGGGTTTCAGTATCTAGACATTATCTTTTTATTTTGGTTCTTCTCCCCCTGCTTTGAGCTTGTTTAATGTAGTGGTTTGTTCTGGTTAGAGTTTAGATAAATTCTGTTCTTTTTTTTTGTTCTATACTTTTTATATATATTACGTTAGGAAGCTTAATGGAAATGTCAATGTATAATATCTATGCTTAGTTACCAAACTTTAGATCATCCGAGTGATATCGGTTTGTTTAGTTAGATGTTTGGCACTTAATTGAATCAGTATAGGTTGGTTAGCAATGACCGGCATTTTAGTTTAAGCTGTTAACAAGCCTTTATTTTTCATTATGAATTTTCCATTCTTAACTCTCTTGTTACTAAATTAATATCCCTTTTTTCAGAACCGAAAGTTCTTAAAACACTTGTTCTTTCTTTGGTGATCTAACAGAGTGCAGATTCAGAACAATGACAAGGGTAAGTCGGAATTTTAGCGATACTGTGCAAAAGGAAGCACTTCCAGCTGTATCAGCTGATGTAATATTTGCTTCAAGTCGTTTTCCCAATTACAAAATCGGGGCAAATAATCATATTGTGAATGTCAAAGGAGATCCTAAAGTTTTGTCAATGAAGGAGATTGTTGCACGTGAGACTGCATTGTTGTTGGAGCAGCAGAATCGCCTCTCTGTTCGTGACCTTGCTAATAAATTCGAGAAGGGGTTAGCTGCTGCTGCTAAGTTGTCTGAAGAGGTCAAATCCTTTCGAAGTTAATTTAGTTGTAGCAGTTTTCTTAGATAGATTGCTAAAGACATTTGTATAAATTTTCTACCTTTAAATTGACTTATTTGTGCGTTATGAAGAATCCAAGGAATTGAAGATAGGTTGTTCGAGACTACTTATAAGTTGGTTTGTGTTTATATCTAATTCTAAAAGGTTAGCTCAATGTTCTGCTTGAGTGGTATTAAGCGATCAGTTGGTTGATAAGTTTTGGTTTATAGGTTCTTATGATTTGTTTATGCTCCTTGGAGTACCACTGGCTTGAAGAACTAGGTTGGCTCTCTGTGAAGTCTGATCATGCGAGTCATTCTTCTCTTTTTGTCTGCTGTTTCTGTTAACAATTGAGAAGTATTGGGACTATTATTAATTTTTAATCCCGACAGATTGTCATGTGAACAAACTATAGTCATTTATTGGATTCAGGCTAGACTCAGAGAGGCAGCATCACTGGAGAAACATGTCCTTTTGAAGAAACTTAGAGATGCGCTCGAATCTTTAAAAGGATGCGTGGCTGGAAGAAACAAGGATGATGTAGAGGAAGCTATTGCCATGGTTAGTGTTTTATGTTTTGCAGTTTTATCATTGATTATGATCTATCAGTGATATGCCAGTCCTATTTCTTATAATTTGGAAAGTTAAATGCTAATATTTAAAATGCATTACTACTTTTAGTTTAATAAAACTTCGCTATTAGTCTTGGTTCGTAGGAAATAATGTTCATGGTGAAATATTAGGGAAAAAAATGCTGTAACTTTAAGGGTGTGATTGCTGATTTGTTGCTTCAGTTGAAATTGCTAGGTTCAACGATGCTAATATCATTCATCTCAACATTTTCCAAATGTTTTGCCACTTTGTAATTATCGGGAAAGTGCTAGGTCTGGAGTTTAATTAGCAGTTAAACATGAAATGCCGTACCCATTGATGTCTTCTATTAAAGAAGGGTTTGGGTTTAGAAATAGCATGGAAAGTGTTTTAAGTTTTGCAGTCATCATCTATAGTATAGTTAGATATGAAGCCAACTTCTTTTCTAGGAGAAAACCGGTCACCTTGTTTAAATATATAACCTTTTAGAATGCATGTTTTTTCTCAACATCTTGGGTGGGATAAATGGATATAAATAAAAAGTAAATTAAAAAAAATCCTTCAATGCTTGAGATGTTCTCTTTTCATCCCTGATTATCACTATTCACTTTGTGTGATTCATCTAATACTAAAACAATCTATTTGGTTTCTTAGTTAATGTATATCGCCTGAAAATTTTCCAGTAAGGCTATAATAACCTTTGAAATATGGTTGCTTCTCCAGGTCGAAGCTCTGGCAGTTCAACTTACTCAAAGAGAAGGAGAGTTGATTCAAGAAAAGACAGAAGTGAAGAAACTAGCAACTTTCCTGAAGCAGGTAATATAACTTATGATAAGTGGTGGATGCTTTTCCATCCTTTTTCTTTATTTCATATTAAATTAGTTTAGAATGTATAATTGGAGCATCATTATGTCTGAAAATGCTTAACAATTTACATATTCATGCTGTACTTCATTAGTGTGTTTTTGGTACGAGAGATACTGAATTTTGATCAACATTTAGAAAATATAAATGTATCGTCTAACAAAGACAGTGATTTACGACAGTCTTTCTCTTAAGCTTTCAGTATTTCATGTTAAAGTACCCTTGTTGAGAAATTTAGCTGAATAGCGAATAAGTATGGCACCTTTTGCTTAGTTATTATAGTTTAGTGGAAGAATGCCTTTTTCTTTGTTGAAATACTGGTCTTTTTGGCTGGAATGATGTCAATTAAATTATGGTTCTCTCAAGTTCACGAATTTATATCTTGGAAATGGAGTGTGTGGCTATCCTATTGAAATTTTGAATAAAAATAATAGTTTAGAAAATGCTTTGCTTGCTATTTTTTTTAAATGTGCACCTTAACTTATTATTGTAACTATTCTTTATGATCCTCACCTTAACTTTAATATTTTCTCTCCTTTTAAATTTGTCTATTTGGTTTCACCTTGTTCTGATTGTTGTCATAAACATTTATTGATACAATAGTGGTAGAATGCTTAATTTGTTGCTTTCTGATTAGACTGGCAAGCTTTATTTTTCTTTGCCACCTTTTCCTATTTATTAACCCTCATCTAAGAAAGGAATGAAAAGACCTTTCTTCCTAATTCTGAAATGTTTATACTTCTATCAAGGTTTTCTGGAGGACTGGTTTTAGTTCTTGTCTCTGGAAATTATCTTTTGTTCTCAAAACCATAAGTTTTTTCAATGTAACAATTTCAAGAGAACTGTTCTCAGGACACCCGATTTTCTCAAAAACATATCTATTTATTTGTTTTTATCTGTATTCAGATTGTTTCATTTTTGTTTTTAAGTTTAAGTTATTCAAATGTAGTTTTGTATTAGAATTAATGCACTAACTTCTTTGCTTTCTAAGAAATGTGTTTTGAGAATTAAAGAAAGAAAAGAACCTTGAACCTGAACTACCTATATTGTTTTAGAAGAATGCTACTCTGATAACATCTGAGATTATCTAACCATGCATTGCCTGTGTCCTTGAGTTATTTGCTTAATTCCCTTTTTATACTTCGGTGCATATAACATGCTAATTCTTCTGTTACTGCTTTGCTTTGCATACTTGTGTCTTGAAATAGGCTTCAGAAGATGCTAAAAAACTTGTCGATGAGGAAAGAGCTTTTGCTCGTGCTGAAATTGAGAATGCTAGAGCAGCAGTTCAGAGAGTGGAAGAGGCCCTTCAGGAGAAAGAACAAATGTCTCGAGCTTCAGGCAAACAGGTTTTTGTTTTAATATTCAGTTTATTGAAATTAAAGTCTATCTGCTAAATGAATCTAGTTTTATACTTACACTCCTCTCTTTCCCCATTGCATTAACTGTGAAAATATGTTTTGCTATCACTTAATATAAATTTCATATTATTTTATTCTCTTGTGAACCTATTTCCTTCATCATATCAGTTTCTGCTATGTGTTTTTAAATGTGGCAATTCTTTTCTATGTTTTTGTCTTATGTTTGTGAACAAATATTTTCCATGGATTTCAGGACCTGGAAGAACTAATGAAGGAGGTTCAAGAGGCTAGACGGATCAAAATGCTGCACCAACCAAGCAAGGTTTATCTTAGATACTTATTATTATTATTTTTTTGAAAACTTCTAACCTATTCCAAGTCACTTTGGGTTTATAGCATGCTGCTGCCTCAGTTTTTTAAACCATGAAAATTGTTTACTTTTGTGCATGATGCAAGTTATATGTGTCTGCTGTAGTAATTCACAATCTTTTAGTCTTACAAACTCATAATCTTATATAACGTGCAAGGATATTAGAAAATATATGCTCTGATGTATTTTAAAGATGGAGAACATTATTATAGTACTTTTATCATCTCTTTTGAGGTCAGGATAGCTTGTGGGGGTCAATGAGTTTTCTTGTTTACCTGTTTCACAGCCCTAATCATGTTAATGGCTTAAGTCTGTTAAGTCTTCTTTTGGATTTTGTTAAGGTAAAAAATCCATCTTTAAAGATAGAAGTATACTATATTAGGGGTGAAAAAAGCAACAAATGTAATAAGTCTTTTGCCACCATGTGCATGGTTTATGCTAATATCTTTTTATCTTTTAAGTATAATTTAAATCTAGAGCCTTAGGCTAAGGTAAAATGCCCTATTATTTGAGTAGTTTTGTTGCCGCTTCTGTTGTCATTTAAAAACATGATTTCCAAAGGCAAGTATTAATATGACCATTGTCCTCTACTGCTCTTGAATTGAAGAAATAAAAGAAAAAGGAAATTTTCTTGTGTGACTGTTAAGCATCCAACCTAAAACCAATTGCCAATAGGTGATGGGCTCAACTTGGATATAAGGTCACAAGAAACCCGAGATTTATTAGATGTGATATAATACCGAATAACACCCCCCTTTAGGTGTTGCTCAACAAGGGCCTATAAGTGGACAACCTCACAAGGGGTGTTTGACCCCACATGGGGTTAGGCAGGAAGAATAGATCACGCCTGGGGTCTAATACCATGTTAAAAAAGGTGATGATAGTCCTAAAAGCTTAAGCATATAGGAAATGGTCCAACCATTATATTTAAGTTTCAACAATGATGAACATAATTCTTAAAAAAAATGAAGCAAGTATAGTTTTTATAGAAATGATTACCGAATGGCAAGTCTTATTATTGCCATTGCTCTATCTTCTTCATCCCTGAACAGAAAAGGATTGGACCTGCTAGTGATGAACATTGTTCTTCTAAGCATGAAAATAATTATTATGACATCCACTTGGTTATTTTTCCTTTGGCATTCCTCTAGACATAGGGTGAAGAAATCATGGAGTGGGATGCAGTATGTTAAACAATTCAATTATAAATTGACATATGTTTTGAAGTCTGACTTATGGGGACAGAGCAGATTCTTAGAGTAACCTTTGGGTATATGCTCATGAGGATTTGTGTTGAAATGTTGCATTCTTAAGTTTTTTGTTTTGTTTCTCCCATAGAGCTCTCTAATTGAATGATAGCTTGTCTTTGGCTGCAAAATTAATCAAGCTATGGATAGGCACGTTTAATATTAAGGAGGTTTGCACAAAAAGCAAATCTTATCAAGTCTATTATATTGATGCATATAAAATGCTCCTCTGAAGTATGTCTGCTTTGCAGCATGACAAATCAAATTGACACTATTTCTGCTAGATGTACTTGTTTCAAATCATTTTTAGTTAAAATACTAAATGAGTTAAACCAATAACAATTTTCAGGTAATGGATATGGAACATGAGCTTCGTGCATTAAGGGTTCAACTTGCAGAGAAGTCTAAGCATTCTCTACTGCTTCAGAAAGAGGTTAGTCTTTTTACCTTTTATCATGTGGATCTTGTTGATCAGCTTGTTTCAGCCATTCTATTTGCGGTAGTTGAATGAATGTTCATAGGTTTTTAGATTATTCTTGGTTCTTCCAAAGAAAGGTATATATATTTTCTATGGTACCATGTTGAGCCACAAAATTTCAATTCCTTCTCACTTTCTATTCCTTTACTGTGATGGTATTTGCTTTGTTGAAGGAACTTCTTCTGAAACTGAAAAGTTAGGGAGGTCAATGATCTTTGGGATAATACATTGACATGTAATTCTCTGGTTTCAGCCTATTGAGGCCCTCACATGTTTGGGTTCTGATGTATATTTCAAATGTATGGACAAACTTAGATGTCTATACCTCTATTCCTAAAAAACGTAAAATAAGACTGAATGAGTGAATAGTATGCTGTCTACAGCTTAAATAAGACCCTCAATTAGCTTAACAGCAAAGAAAGACTACATAATTTTCTTTTTGAAACAATCTGTTTCAAATTGCCATACACATGATAGTAAGGTTTTGTGCTATCTAAATGGACATCATCCTTAGTAGGCTTTCCCCCAAATAATCAGCTTCTAAGTTAATGAGATTGTTATTCCATTTCAAATACCAATTAAGTAGAAAAAGGGTGGTAATTATCGTTTCATTTTCCCACTTTGCAGTGCTATACTGGTATTCTTTCTGAAGGATTTTATTAACTCCTGTTACATTTATTTTCTAATTTCTTTTAGGCATTTATGTGGAACTGACTGGTGCATATAACTGTGTTCCATTCTTTCTTTGATCATTAATTTCTTTAACCTTCTGCTTTCCTTAACTAATTTTTGCAGCTAGCAAGAAGCAAGAGAGTCAAGGAAAATTTATCTCATTTGTATGAATTGGTTGGTGCTGAAGTTTTAGGTTCATATTTGCGGATTAAACCTTGTTCTGATATTGCTCCAGAACTTTCCAAATGTGCAATTCAATGGTATCGTATCTCATCTGAAGGTGGCAAAAAGGAGCTTATATCAGGTAATGATGGCCATTGATTATATCGGTTGGTTCGGTCAGTTAAGTCGGTTAACTAACTTATTTAAAATATTATAAAATATATATTTAAAATAATGAAAAATAAATATATTTAAGTGACTTAACCAACTTAACTTATATATTGTAAAATATAAATATAATTAAAAATATTAAATTTTAAGTTAGTCGATTCGGTTATGAAATTTTGGTAATCAATGATTGGCCGACATAGCCAAATAAATCGACCCTACAACTGATTTAACTGCCAAAACCGCCTAAATCAAATTGGTCGTTTAACTTATGCTTTCCCCTAGTTACCATAACAAAATAGTTTTAGTAAGCTACACAGAAAACATTAACAAAATAAGCATTATTGAGATCAAGATGCTAATCCTGACTCTTATGGTCAATAGAACGGTGTTTTTTCCTTTTTGGATCTGATATATTTGTCTATCTTGCTTTACCCAGGTGCCCGTAAATCAGTTTATGCTCCAGAGCCTTTTGATGTTGGTCGAATCCTGCAGGTTGAGATTATTTATGATGGTCAGCTAATCATGTTAACAACTACTGGTGCTATTGATCCAGGTTTACTGCGCGTGTGTGTGTGTGATTTTAAATCCTTATACCTACTTTTATTTATTTATACATTTTTGAAGTTTTTATCTCATTATTTCTTGAGATGTGTAACTTGTGTTCTTTGTTTGTGAGAACAGCTGCTGGTTTGGGGAACTATGTGGAGGCCCTTGTGCGGAAACATGATGTTGAATTCAATGTATGTTGTCCTGCTTCAAAACAGTATCCTTACTTGGTTATATGAATAGTCTTAGCCTTTATTTGTTTTTGGTACTTCAAATAAGATTTTATCGTTTCATATTTCTATTGATTTATAAATTTATTTAGCTAGTCTTATTTTTAGTGAACTTTTTATTTATTCTCCAGAGCAGAATGAGTTTCCACCTTAAACTTGAGTTTGAAGCTTAGGAAAATGACCTCTTATCTGTTTATTTGTTCTTCGTATATCACATGTTCTGTGAATAATCTCTCCTGTCGCTGCAGCTCATTAGAGCATTGAAGATCTAAATGCTGTTATCCTTGCGAGAAATTTAAACAATCCCTCAAGACCTTAAAGCCTTAAACTTGTAGAGAAGTAGTGTTGAATTTAGAGCTCCTGCCCCAAACAGAACTTCCCGTCCAACATCATTCTCAGATGCAAGTGTTGGTTGCTTGGTTACCAATAAACCCAAACTTGCTTGTTGTTGACCCTACTACTTAATGACCATGTAGTCTCTACAATTCTACTAGCTCCTGTTATATCAGCATCTCTCTGCATCTGTTTTGGGAAATTGACATGCTGAAAAGGTTTTAAAGCTTTTCACATCATTAATTGACTTATTTTCATCTCATCAGTTTTTCACTGGTTTGGGGTGCAGTTGCATACATGCAAATATGTTACTTGTATTAGCTGAAAATTTAGCCATTTATTCCATTTTTTTTGCTTCTAATATTTGTTCATTATATAGGTAGTTGTTCCTGGAATGAATGGATAATGAATATGTTTATTATATCTTTTATATAGATATTAACCACTTATTCCTTTATATTGGCTTCAAATATATCACAATATTTTTATATTTTATAGGTAGTTGTTACCCAAATGAATGGTGTAGATCAACCATCAGAATCTATTCATGTACTACATGTGGGAAAGATGAGGATGAAGCTATGTAAAGGAAAGGCGACAATTGCTAAAGAATATTATTCCGGCTCAATGCAGGTACTAAGGCTTGTAAATTTTATCAGCAGTGAAAAGATGTTTTGATGTTTTCTCTAACAGTAAAGGGGAAAAAAGAAGAGAAGTTTTGTAGTTTGGGAACAGTTCTGCATATAACCTTCAAATTGTTCCTTGCTTTTGAGTATTATATTTTTAGAATAAATTGTTATCAGGCACTGAAAGGAGGAGTACAAAAGAACCTATGTTGCCGGACTCGGGAGTGAGTGTCAAATATGGATATGTGTCTGACATGGTTATGCTCAATTCTTCTAAGTTTTCCATATATTTGGAAGAACATATCTCATATGTATGCTCGAATGTTCTGGACAAGAATATCGGACAGAAAATGAAGAGTCTTGAGTAACATAGCTAAAAACCACATTTGGTACAAATAATTAACAAACTGATGGGAAACATGATATTTCTGATATTCATATATTATACATACATATCCCATGTGCGAACAATGTTTTGTTTCATAACACGTTTTGCTTATATATGGTTTAGCTATGTGGAGTTAGAGGGGGTGGAAATGCAGCCGCACAGGCATTGTTTTGGCAAGCAAAGAAAGAGTTTTCGGTCGTATTAGCATTTGAATCAGAGAGAGACAGGAATGCATCCATAATGCTGGCCAGGAGATTTGCTTTTGACTGCAATGTAAGTTTTAAGTGGTTTTCCAAATTCTGATTAAATGATTTATTTTTTCATATTTATATTTTTGAAAATGCCAGATCATGCTCACCGGCCCTGACGACAGAGCTTCTTTAGGAACCTAAATAGACTTGCTTGGGGTTCCGTTTTGGTAATTCATTGTAATTATGTTGAGTGAGTTTGTTTGTTCATTATGTATCATTAAGTTTGTATGTAATGGTAGGTCATGACATCATTGTTTTATTCTGTATTTGGTTTTCACCATTCTTTTGTCCTTGGGTCTTTACCATTGTCCTGTCCCAACACTGAGGTATTGCTTGGTGTTTGTTTCTGTTGATTTTTTCATTTTTAAATCATTATTGTACTAATGTAACATATCCATACCTACATTTGGAAGATTTCATTGTGGTGGTATATCTATTTATGGAACGGTTTATGCAAAAGGAGCGGTCATGGGTTTTTGGTAATTCGATCCAAACCACAAAGTTTGTTCTATTAATATTTGGGTAAAATGCACTTCAAGTTCAAGTCCTTGTATTTGTGCATTTGGAAGTTAGTCCTATTTTTTTTTGGTGAATTAGTCCACCTATTTTTTTTTTCAAGGAACTTTGTCTAATTACTTTTTATATTTTTAAGATGTAAGCCAATCGTTAATGCTGGTAAAACTCTTATATTAAATTTAAGTTTATTATGTCTTTCTTTCTTGTTACGTATGGTTATTAAGTGAGTATCTTGTCATTTCAAAATATTATACGTGTGAATTTAACAGGAAAATTTTATGGAGCTAATAGTTAATTGGATTTGAATTTTGAAAAGTAGAGATGCAATTTTTGGAAATAAAATTAGATGTATTAAATTCCAAAGGTAAAGAAAAGTATAGGAATTAGGCTAACGAAAATTCAAGCCTCAAAATTATCAGTTATGGAATGGTTATTTTATGAGAAACTTCTAGTTACCTTAAACCTATGTAGAGTCAAGCATCAGCCCGTAAGGACCAAAATGCAGGCTAGGGCTCCGTATGTTGAGTTGTATGCAATGTTACATGAATTCAGGTGTGCATATTTTATTATACGAGTATTTTGTCACAGGTTTATTTAATTATTTAAAATATTGGCACCTGAAGTACAAAGTGCTGGAGCAGCATAATAAACCAGAAGACACGATGGTGAAGGGCTGAACCCACCCGGAGTTGAAACACCATATTTTTATTACCCAGGAGAGGGGAGGATTATTTAAAACAAAATGTTAAAAATCAAACTGACGGAAGAAGTCATAAATGAGGTTGTTAATCTCGTCGGGTTTTTCCATGTGGATGAAATGCCCAACTCCTTCCATTACCACTACTTCCTCCAACATTGGCACGTCTTTCTTGAATCCACCATTGTGAATGTATTCTTTCATGCCAGGCATATGGTAAACCAGGTCCAAATCACCCACTACGAACTTAGCCGCTACTTTTACCTCACAACCAGTCCATGGTGCCATCAGTTCCCAATTTCTGTCATTATAACCAAACACACATATATTTTGGATTAATTTTCTTTGCCTTAAATTACTATTTCGGGCTTGAACATAATAATTATTCTCATATTTAGGTCTAATTTTTTTCTCGATTCAAGTTAGATCCTGAACTTGACAAATTTTCTCACATTAAGGTTTGAACTAGGCAGTTGTCTTCACATTAGGGGTTGAAATTTTTTTTTTGTGTCCAAATTAATTCTTGAGCTTGACAATTGTTATCATATTGAGACTAACTTTAAGATTTTCAAGGAAATGGCATGGACTAATTTGGGCAAAAACAAGCTCAACTTCCAACTTGGAAAAAAAATTCAAGTCCCAATTCAAGGCTTAACTTGAACCAACAAAAGTTCAAACTATGAGAAAAATTACCAAGTTCAAACTCCAAAAAGTGATTTAACTCATTATCTTTCGGTCCGCCAAAAAATATAGAATATTTTAGACTAATATGATATAAATATAAGATCAGTTTGAAAATTTACATGCATGACAAGTACAATTACATTAATAACTTCAATAGTTGAACCATTGAAATATTAATCACATAAATAATTACGGAAGTGTAGATCTATTTTAATTTTTTACACAGATTCGCGTTTGTGTGTGTGTGTATATATATATATATATATATAGTTAGATACCTGTGAAGGTTTCGGTAATAGTTGATTCCACCAGTGAAGCCGCTTTTGTTGTCAAATTTAGAGACGTAGTAATGAACCTCTTCCTGTGATAACCAAGAAGGCAACGCAATTGGGGTATCCGCTGAATGTCCGAATGGTTTCCCTTTGGGTAACATTATTGGACCAGGAACTCTGTATGTCAGAAATGCCTTCACTACTGTCTCTGTACCCATCTCCGCAAACTCAGCTTCTATTTCTCCAGCTTCCTGTACTTTTATTGTAGTATGAAACTGGTTAATTTGTTTCTCAATCGTAATACAACCTACAAATTATGCTTGAAAAGACATAACCAAACGATATACCTGGAATCTACACATGTAATAATCATTCCCATAGATAGCTCTCCACCCATCAATGGGGTTCATTTGTGGATTATGTGGAATTAAGGGCACACTAAGGTTAAATACAGCTTTCACTTTGTCTGGCCTAAACAAACACAAATACCAAGCTATGGCAGCTCCCCAGTCATGCCCTACTACCAACACTTTCTGTTCGTTAGGGGCAATAATACTTAAAAGCTGAACCAAATCCCCCACTATATGGAAGCAGGTATAACTGGTGATTGAATCTGGCGCATCCGTGTCACCGTAGCCTCTCAGGTCGGGTGCCACAGCTCGGTAACCTTTGGAAGACAAAGCAGCAATCTGGTGACGCCAAGAGTACCATAGCTCGGGGAAGCCGTGGATGAAAAGAATGGGCGGGCCTTCCCCTTTCTCAGCTACGTGCATGTTTATGCCATTCACCTTAATTACTCTATGCTCCACCCCTTCCATCTTTCAAAATCCACAACCTTAATTTCTGTTTCTTTTGTGGAGCTTTTTCGCTGTTCACACAATCATCATAAATGGATTTATAAAGAAAAAAGGCCATTTGAATGAAACATAAATGTTTTCGCCTCCCTGCCGGCCCTGATTTTGTGTGCTTGTTTTCTCTATTTGTATCATTATATTTCATATCTTCTATATTTCAAGTTTTGGCTTGCATCTATCCAACTAGTCATCGTCAATGAGCTTTGATTGGTGAAGATTGTTTTCTTGTCTTCAAACCCTTTTGGACGTACTACGCAATGGTGAGAGGGTAATATCCCCAAGCATATCTTGACTGATTGGATGAGAATCCTAAATAAGGATGGCCGGAATCTTAGCTTGCCATCTACCTATTGCAAATCGCATATGTTTCTTTGTAAGCGGGCTGATGAAGATAGACATCGACTTTTCTTTTGTTGCCCCTCTCTCTCTCTCTCTTTAGACTTTGTTCGTATGTATATTTACGTGTTGATTATTCACATTTACGGTTTGATATTGTACTCATTATTTCATATTGTATCATGTTCCGACATTTACGAATAAAGTCTGTTGCACTGTTCTAGAATATAAAGGAATGGCGGGATGAATGTGGATGCATAAAATCCGTCGGAGGCAAATGGCTTGCGGAAATTTATAGCTACATGACTCAGGTTACTATAGAAAATTGAAAGCTCCATTATTAGAGTTTAAAATATTAAGAGATTTGTGTAAATTACTGCTCAAGTATCAATCTACCAAAGATTGTACTTTAATGTACTGATAAAAATTGTACTTTAATCCTACCAAATATTTATAATTCATCTTTCCTTCTCTAGAAATAGTTTCATCTAACTATATGCTCTAACTATCTTATTAACTTTTTCTAATGAAAAAAATCTTATTATCTCAGTTGTGATACATCGATAACAGCAAATTGATCGTATATCTAAAAAAAAAAAAATTTGTGCATCCTTTTCTAGAAAGTTATACTCAATACTATCACTGTAAGTCTCAAGAAAAGAAGCTATAAATCTCGTATACAAATATTTGCTAAACACAAATATTTCAGTATTATATAAAAACATTCGGGCAAGGATGTTGGGGGCATGGAAAGATCAAATATCAGTTCCCCAAATCAGCTGAATACATGCACAGATGATTAAGGTCCTTAAGCTACCCAAATTTTATTACACGGAAGCTGAAATATAGATGGAGCAGAGATGGATTTAAAACAAACTGTTAGTCGAACTGACGGAAGAAGTCATAAATGAGGTTGCTAATCTCGTCGGGTTTTTCCATGTGGATGAAGTGCCCAACTCCTTCCATTACCACTACTTCCTCCAACATTGGCACGTCTTTCTTGAACCCACCATTGTGAATGTATTCTTTCATGCCGGGCATATGGTAAACCAGGTCCACATCACCCACTGCGAACTTGGCAGCTACCTTTACCTCACAACCACCCCATGGTGCCATCAGTTCCCAATTTCTGCGCGCGCACACACACATGTAAGGTTAAATAACGAGACAGAAGGTGAAAAGCACCACTACGGGAATGTTTAAAGTCGGAAAAATAATTAAATACCGATCAAAGTTACGGTAATAGTTGATTACACCAGTGAAGCCGCTTTTGTGAAACTTAGTGACATAGTAATTAACTTCGTCCTCTGATAACCAAGAAGGCAATGTAATTGGGGTATTTGCTGAATGGCCGAATAGTTTCCCTTTGGGTAACATTAATGGATCTGGAACTCTGTATGTTAGAGATGCCCTCATTACTGTCTCTGTACCCATCTCTGCAAACTCAGCTTCTATTTCTCCAGGTTCCTGTAATGTGTTTCAGTTGTATTTCATAGGATACTGTGAAAGAAATGAATAGAAAGCCTTGCTGGGAACTACAAATTATGGTTTAAAAGACATTAAAAGAAGGTGATTTACCTGGAATCTACATATGTAATAATCATTCCCATAGATAGCTCTCCACCCATCAGTGGGCTTCACTTGTGGATTACGTGGAATAAAGGGCACACTGAGGTTGAACACAGCTTTCACTTTGTCTGGCCTGAACAAGCACAAATACCAAGCAATGATAGCTCCCCAATCATGGCCAACCACGAACACCTGTTGGTCAGGGGCGATGGTGTTTAAAAGCTCAACCAAGTCCCCCACTATATGGAAACAGGTGTAGCAGGTGACTGAATCTGGAGAATCCGTGTCACCGTAGCCCCTCAGGTCAGGGGCCACCGCTCGGTAGCCTTTGGAAGACAAAGCAGCAATCTGGTGACGCCAAGAGTACCATATCTCGGGGAAGCCATGGACGAAAAGAATGACCGGGCCTTGCCCCTTCTGCGCAACGTGCATGTTTATGCCATTCACCTTAACCATTCTGTGTTCAACCCCTTCCATCTTTGGCCTGTTTTGCTGGCTGTTTTGTTAATTACAATGGTACTTAACTAGTTCTTTCTCACTTCGGCTAACTAATTGGAACCCTGGATTCAACTGTGGACAATTTCAGTCAAATCAACTACCTTTCTATGAGAGAAGTGGACAACAAAGAAAAAATGCAAGCAAACTCGCAGAATAGTTGGTGGTGGTTGGGGGATATCTCTGTGAATTTGTTTTGATTCTTCAACCAATTATCTAAAGACACGTGTATTTAGTTTGGTTGGATTTTCTCCTAAATGAGGTAGATAATATAGATAGGGGTGTCAAAATATATTCAACCGAAAAATTGAAGTGAACGGAATTGATTTTTTGAGTTTTTCGGTTTAATTGTTTTATGCTCAATTTAATTGATTTATTTGTTCAGTTTTTTTATTTTGATATATATTTCTTGAAAGGGCTATAGCCGGCTTTCAATTTCATAAAAGAAGGGAACCCAAATTTAAATTTAAACATTGAACTTGGAATAGCCATTAAACAATATTTTTAAAGCACAAACCCATTACTATTTAAAACCCAAGTTGATAATTTATTTTATGATGTTTATTTTTATTTTAATTTTTTTATCAATTAATGTATATATTTATAACAAGAGTAAAGATATGTTCATCATGTGAGAAAATAAATATTTTTTGAGTTTATTAAAAAGTGTTTGATTTAATTTTTAATATTTTTATAATAAATTTAAAATAAAAATAAAAATGATACGATATAATAAATTGAATAAAGAAGATAATTATATTGAAAAATTAAAGCAATTAAAATTATAATTATCTCAATTAAATAATATAAAAAAATTGAAAATCGAACCGAAATGCACACCTGTAAAACTGAAGGTGAATAGATCTTTTTCTAATAAAAGAGAAAGCTAAGTGGTGGATAGATTTTTTCTTTAGCGGATAATATAATGGTATAGTATCAAATTTAACTCTTAACGTTTGGATTTTTTGTCAATTTAACGTTTATTTTTTTAGTTAAATTTGGCCTTGATCTTTAAAAAAAAAAAAATCAAATTTGACCATTAATCTTTCAAAAATATTCAAATTATTAACTAAAACATTAAAATTTTAAATATGATAACAATTCGCATGTAGTTCAAGCTAATTTTTCAAATTTTTATTTATTTTTTTATTTTTTTTTTGAAATTTTGGAATTATTATATTTTTTGAATATTTTTATTATTTTTAAATTATCTGTTGACGTGACGTATAAAATAATAATTTCATATCAACATGAAGTATGCGTGAACTGCCACATAAATATTGTTAAAAATTAATGTTTTAGTCAATATTTTCATTAAAAAACTATTATCATTTTTAAAATGTTAGGAGTCAAATTTAGATAAAAAAAAATAATGATGAAATTGATAAAATGCAAATAATTAAATGAAATGTGTATTTAAATTTAGTAAATGTTTTATGCATTTTAATTGAAGAGTGGTAACTAGTTTTTAGTATGAAGCGATCCTTGTTTTATGAATTTTTTCTCCAGAGCTCTATTATTGTACTTCCTATATGTCTTGAATATTTGAAGTATGGCAGCCGTAACGCGGGGCCAAAGATATATCAGATTCTAGCCCATGTAGTGTAAAATATAAATACGAAGTTAGAATTAATTGAGACAAAAATACAATGAAATTATTGATGAGAAGAAATAAATAAAGAAATAAAATGTAATAATCTAATTCGAGTATAGTTAGAGTAGATCGCATAAAGTTTATCAAGGAAAATTTAAATATAATTTCTATATTGTTGTTGTTGAAGCCTTTCGAGCAAGAATGATCCAACAAAGCAGACGGTAGAAGAGAAAAAAACCAAACATGATACCAACATTGATCCACCTTGTGTCCTTCTCAAGTCCTCTACTCTTTAGAACATCATTTCCCGACAGCATACAATATTGGGAAGACATGTCCCCCGGTCGCCATGAAAAGCACTCCTTTCTCAAGCTCCAATACTCATTCGTAAGCAATGTGTCCAATGGATACCTGTAAAGGGACACATAGTACATGAAGAGCCAGTACTTTGGGATGTTATCTTTGGGGATGAAATATCCGGAGAAGAGAAAAAAGGATCCTAGAACCGTGCAGATGAGCGAATTCCCGGATATGAAATCGGGCGAGATCGCACTAAGAAAGAGTACGAGGGAGCTCGCCATTAGGAGTATGAGCCAAACCACGAATGTGAAAAACGCGAATGCTGAGATGGAAGGGTTGAGGCCTACGATCCAATAAACCGGGACGGCGAAAAGGATGGAAACGGCGAATAGGAAGGGCATGAAGACGATAGTGTTGGCGATCATGTAAGATGAAATTTTGTAAGCTCCCCTTGAGGCTTCTTTCATTAGAACTCGACGTTCTTGGAGGTATATTGGGAGTGCTTCGACCGTGGATGAAAGGAGGAAACTTAGACTAAATGCAAATAAGCCTAATCTTTCAGCCACTCCTTCTTCGTCTTTCCTTACTTTTACATAAACGCTTGCCAATCCTAATCCGCCCACAATTGCTTGCATGGTTCTCGCTAAGAACAGCTGCTTGGTTCTGTAAATTATCTTCCAGAATCTGGAGCATAGAAACATGATTTCAAGCAAATTTGAAAAGAACCAAAAGTTTCCCATCCGTTTGTCGTCGTCGTCGTAGCCGCGTTGTTGGATTCTATTGCATTCTTCGTCGGACCATACCCGCGGATACGAAACATACGAGTCCTTGTCTTCCACAACAACCAATTTGGGGGTTGAAGCTTCCAGTGCAGGCATAATTTCCATTGCAAACTCGAGAGCGTTCAATTGAGTTGGGATTTGAAATCCTAATCTCTGTATATTTTCCACAAGCAACTCGAGACTACCATTATGAACAACAGAACCATGAGAAAGAAGCAAGAATTTAGAAATGTATCTGAGAATTCTATAGCTTGGTTGATGGATAGAAAGCAAAACTGTTCTTCCCCTAGCTTTAGCCATTGAAGCAAGAAGTTCAATCACTTGAAGAGCTGAAGAACTATCGAGGCCTGAAGTAGGTTCATCCAGGAGTAAAATTGGAGGATCATGAATCATATCAACACCAATTGAAACCCTTTTTCTTTCTCCACCAGAAATCCCTCTATTCTCTTCATCACCGACGAAGCTGTCTGCAACATGTAAAAGGCCAAGCTCTTGCATCAAGCTCTCAACCCTTTCTTCCTTCTCATTTGAGCTCATTTCTTTGAGCCTGAACTTGGCACTGAATATCAGCGTTTCTCTTACAGTGAGTAGAGGAAGCAAATTATCCTCTTGTGCCACAAATCCACATATCTTCCTCAACTGAGCTGGACTCCTCATCATCAAATGATCGTCAATGGAGATGCTACATGGATCAAAATCTTTATCATTCACCCTTCCTGATATTATCCTAAGAAGACTGGATTTGCCAGTGCCACTTGGACCCAGGATGGCAACGATTTCGGAGCTTCTAGCAACAAAGCTGACCGATTTAAGTACCTCAACAGGCTTAGGCTTTTGCGCCAAGTGAAAGAAAGAATCAGGGATCGTTCCTTTCAAGTGAATTGTGTAGGAAAGGTTTCTCACTGTTAATTTGTGAGAAGTTGTAGAATGATGATGTGATGAGAGGGATGGTGGGGGTGAGTGGTAGGAAGAAGAGGAAGGGCTGGTGGATCCTTGAGGGGAACTGGTAGTTGAGAAGAGAACAACAGAGTCATCTTCGCCATTGATGGTGGGTTTGGGGTGGAAGCAAGCTGCCATTGTTAGAGCTAGAGCTAAAACTTGAGCGTGGACTGCATTTTGTTGAAGGTGGCTGAGGGGGTAAATTAGTGTAGAAATGGAGGTTGGAACAACCAAGTTTAATTGTGGAACAAGTTTCTTGGTTTAATGGTGATGGTGAAATATTTGGCAGGGGTTGGTGAACTGAGCAGCTGACCATTAACACACACATGTATATAAATTTATTATTTCTTTCTATAATTCACTAATTCCATTCCACAACTCAAGTTGTTCAATAAATGGATTGCCAAACTTCAGCTAAGTTTTAACCAAACTCAAGCTTGCAAGCGTTTCAAAGGCAGGCTTGAATCTTTATGCTGCCAGGAAATATAGCTCATTTTTGGAATTTCTCTGGACCCTCAAAAATTAAATTTGTGGTATTAAAGCTTTTGATAAACTAATAAAAAACAAATACCAAATATAATTAAGCTTTTGATAAAATTGAATGTCTATTTTTGAAAATTTATTTTTTTCTTAATTTAATCTAACTTATCTAATATTTTATATCATTTTTATAAAATTTAAATATAGTAATTTGAATATATTTTTTTTTAAAATAATATTTTTTCCTTAGTACCTCCTGATATTTACACCGAGGAAGAGTTTTTTTTCTTTGGAATATTACGAGATAACTCCTTTTAGTTTTACCGTATTTATAATTTAGTCCCTGTTTTAATTTAATTTAACGTATAAAGAAACTGAATCTAATTTAATATTTAGATCATTTTAGTAATATTATGTTATCTATTCTTATACTATAAAATGTTTTTAACAATGAGTTTTTTTTCTATAACATTCATATTAATTTTTAATGTTCTGAATTTTTTAAATTTAAATAAATATTATTCTGTGCCAACGCGTGTGATCAATTACAACTAATACAAAATTCAACTCTTATTTTTACTTATAATAATTTTTATATTAATACATTACATATTTTTACTTATTATAATATGTATTTAATACACTATCTATTCTCTTGCATATCCAACCAGATTAAATAGAATTTTACTAGATTTAAATTTTCATTTTTTAACATACTTATATGCCCATTTTATTTGTAATGTTGACTTAATTTTTAGTTTTGAACTAATAATCACATTTTAAATCAAATATAAATTTTAATTATATTTTTATTTATTGAATTTTAATTCAATTGAAATTAATATTATTATCGATTGAATCTTAATTCAATTAAAATAAAAATTATTCTTTTGGTAAATTTGAATAAACTAAAATATATTATTCTTTTTATTTATTGATTAAGAAAATACTATGATAGTCACATAATTTATACATGTTTCTTTTTCGTAACTTATTTTTCCTTTTACTTCAATCTTCTTTTGTTTCTTTTTTCTCTAATGCAAATCGTTCTCACCCCTCTCGGATCTTCAGCCACCAATCCCAACTTCTATCAACATAAAGGATGAAGTCCGATCGAATCGAATGAAAAAAATTCGAAATAATCAAGTAAATAAATCATATCTTATCATCTTAACTCGATTCATTTAACTCAAAATTTATTTATTTTTTTCGATTTTTTTTTGAGAAAGACCCAAATTTTACTCACCCTAAACACCCTCTCAATTCTCCCTCACAGCAAAGCCTCCAACGACACCAACCCTACCTATCATCTTCATCTCATTCACTAGCACCTTTACCACTACCCAACCCTAACCTCATTCCATCACCAAATAAATCCATATTCAAATCAACCATGAATCCAAGCAAACAACAATCAATCACAGAGAACCAATAACAAAACTTGTAACAAAGAAAAAAATGTGTAGAAAAAGAATAGAAAATTGGGGGAAAAAAAGAGGGGTCAGATTCAGGTCAAGAAGTTGGAGGTACTCCGGCAACTTGCTCGCCGATCCTAACGGTTAAGAAGGAGGTATTAGTGAGGAGGATATCATAAAATCAGGCCGATCTAACGGCTGGTGATGGAGATCTGGGCTTTGGGTAGTCCGAAAGCTAGGGATTTTTTTTAGATTTTTTTGGAAGCTCCAAGCCAAGTAATGGGTAGAGGAGAAAGAGAGATTCATTTTTGTAGACTGCGATTGGAGCTCTAGTGGCAGGTTTGACGACAACGGTTAGGGTTGTAAAGGAAGGAGAAGAGAAGCAATATCAGAAAGATAAAAAGAAAAAGGGAGACACGTGAGAAGTAAGAAGAAATAAGAAAATAGAAAAGGAATAAAGAAAGTTAAAAATCAAAATACAATACTAATTTCACTATTATTTCAATTAAAGAATCAAAATATAATTCTAATTTAACTATTATTTCAAAAAAAAAAATCAAAATACAATACTTTTTTGATATTGGATTATTCAAAATCCTAATCCAATTAAAATAACAAATCCTAATTATAATATTTCTCCAACTCCAATCTATATATATTTGATAGACACATTGAAAATTTAACATTTAACATTCTTTTCTTGTAGATGGCATATTATAAAGAATACATCTCTTCATCACAACCTCATACCTCCGATTATTCAATTGATTGCAAACCTCCTCCAAACGTCCAAACATGCGGAGAAAGCTCAAATGTAATACAAGAAAATACTGTAAGGAAGCTCAGAGGTAGGCCTCCAGGCTCTAAAAATAAACCCAAAATTCCCACTGTTATAACCAGAGACAATGATTCAACTATGAAGCTCGCAATTCTCCAAATCTCAGCTGGTTCTGATATTATTGAAAATATCATTAACTTCGCCAATAAAAATCATGTCGGTGTTAGTATAATCAGCGCTAACGGCTTTGTTTCAGACATCATTCTTCAATATCCTTCTTCTCAAGGGGCATCATATTGTTTTGTTGGAACCTTTGGGATACTCTCCTTGTCCGGCTCATTTTTTGCAAATCATAGTACTACATCAACGCCATGCTCTTCTTTTAGTATAATTCTTTCGGGGGAACAAACCCCACTCTTAGGAGGGATAGTAACCGGGAGAGTAATGGCAGTAACGCCAGTGATAGTGGTGGTGGCTACTTTTGCAAGCCCTTCGTTTCATAAGCTTCCGTGTGAAGGAGATAACGAAAATCTTCATCATAAAACAATGCATAAATCTTCATCACAAAACAATGCATTGTAACATTGATGATTCCACCAAGAGTTTTGACACTCCATACATTCCTTGGGCTTCTTCCTAGAAGACAAATGATATACTTGAGAAACTTTACTACTTCATGGTTTTACATCATCATCGTTATTATTTAAAGTTAATTTCCATTGTTTTGGATGTTCCAACAAATTTTGAATCCTATTTTTTTTATTGTCTATTGTTGTTACTTTATTATCTTATAATATTTTATTTATTTTGAGAAAATTTAACGTTGATTAATATTCAATTTTTTCTACATATATGCTCTTCTTTTTCATGAAGCGGGACATGGATATAACAATACGACTCTAGATTTTTACATTTTATATCTTCTCAATATATATTTATTTATATGATAAATGCAATACACTCAAATGCTTGATGTATGCGTTTTTACTATAGCTATCTGCAAAATTATATGATCATTTGTTTGATATTGATCCAAGTTGTAATTATAAAAAAAAATCCAATTAAACAACTAGTTTGGATTTTGGTAGTAATTGGGGTTTAAGTTAATTAATAAGTAGATTATGGTAGAATTGTATTAGTCAAAGATCGTTTTATGTTTGAATTTGTAAGAGTAAAGAGGTGTTTGGGTGAAAGGATACCTTGATTAACATTTAGAATTATGAAAGAGATGATAGACTACAAGTAACCTACCTTTTCTATTAAACTTTCACAAGGGCAGTACGACAGCAATGAAATTTTCAATTAACTCCCACTTTGATCATTTTTTTTACTAAAATAGTGCGTTGATTCTCAATTCCCACAATTTTTCATCACCTGTATTTTTGAAAAAATAAATAAAATTGTACATCATAAATCCAAATTTCGTGGTTTAAAAAATAATAATTTGATTATTGATATATAGAAATAATACTAAATTTAATCAAACCCTATCAAAGAAGAAATGCAGCTCCACCCATCTCTGTCAAGCTCTCTCATCAGAAATTAAGCTTCCCATTACAGCAAAATTTCGAGTCCCCATCAAAAAGTTGAAATCGAATTATCAGAAACACTGGACAATATGAAAACATGTTTCTGTCATCACTTGGGCGTGGTAAGAGTAAATGTACAACTTAATGACCCAGATTTCAGAAGGAGTGGCCCCATTTCCACCCATGATTTTTTTTCTTTGGAAGATGTTGCACAGGCTGATGAGGGGTATAAAATTAAATAAATAAACTAATATATCATCAACACTTTATCTTCAAAAAAGAACCTATTAAATCCCTAATAAAATTATATTTATATTTTTATCTCCATCCGGGCTTGAATTCAGACCACTAAAAAGAAATGGATATCTGATATCGAAATATTCGAATTCATGTCCTTCTTTAATATCCATTGTTCATCCGACGGAATTTTTTTGTTCCACAGACAAGGAAAGAAAGGGAAATACCGTACAAAGCCAGGATATGATACAGAGATTCTGGGTTATCAAACCACCCTAATTTCGCTGCTACAATGTTCTATAAAAAGACACTGCATCAAAGATATCACTTCCGCCCCAGCCTCATCAAATGCGCTTGATGTTTTGCAGCAGCTGCCTTATCAGCAGCCTCACGCTTCAGTGCCCTCTTCGCCCGTCGCTCCATTATACTTTTCGAAACTTCTTTCTTCTCGTGCTCACTTGAAGATGAAGCAACAGAGTTCTGGGAACTGCTGGATGATCGTTGAACAGGCCTGGCTTCTCGGCGCCCTGATCTTACATACCCATTGTCACCCCATCTCCGATTGCCGATGCGAAGACTCAGTGAACTTCTGTAGTAAACTTCATCTTCTTCCTCATCATCATCAGCTTCACAAGGATAAGGATAATAATGGTAATAATCTTCCAAATCATCGTACACCTCACGTTCCTCCACATTCAAAGGTTTGAACCATGAGGCTCTAAGAAGCAGGCACACACTTTCCTCAAACATGTAGTCGTTGATCCTGATAAAGCCATAGGCAAATGGCAACCAGAAAAGAATCTCATTAGGCAAAAGTCAAGACAGACAATATGTCAATCACTGCAACAAGGGATAATGACACTGAATTTCCTCCCTTGCAAAGGCCTACATGACAAAGTACATATATTCAATAATTGAGAATGGAGTATTAAATATTACCCGCCATCAAGTGAACGATGAACGTTGAGGGACTCAAATGGATGTTTACACTGAGGACATCTAGGTGATTTACTGTATGTGGCCCACCGAAGGATGCATGTCACACTGCAAGAACAAAAAAACAGAACACCCATAACAAATAGAACCTCCTTGCCCATCCAAATGCACTGAAATATAGAATTTGTAAGACATGTCAAATGTAAAGCAAATAAAACTCATAACCAAAAGAAAAAACAAATTCCCAAATCAGTCCTGCACCCAAAGAATAAACAAGTGAAGCAGTGAGTCTATAAATCCATGATATATAACCTGAGTTCCAAAACATTAACCCTCAAGAGTAATTGATAAGCATAGCTCCAGAATAAAGAAAACCCTAACGACTATAGTTTACATGACAATTCTAAGAGAAAGTTGGTTTGAATATTAATAAAAAAGTAACTGCTTTCTATTTATTTTCTAAGTAGTCACAATTAGAAGGAAAAAACCCTAAACCCTCCTACACCCAAAGAAAAACAAGTGAAGCAGTGAGTCTATAAATCCATGATATATAACCTGAGTTCCTAAACATTAACCCTCAAGAGTAATTGATAAGCATAGCACTAGAATAAAGAAAACCCTAACGACTATCGTTTATATGACAATTCTAACAGAAAGTTGGCTTGAATATTAATAAAAGAGTAACTGCTTTCCATTTATTTTCTAAGTAGTCACAATTAGAATGAAAAAAACCCCAAACCCTGAACCCTGAACCCATAATTTCATAAAAAAATTGAACATGACAAACTTGCCTGTTAATTTTAGTACTTTAAGTGTTTAAATCTAATTTAGAATTAAGACCACTGCAATGACAGTGCAGTTTGACAGATTAAGCTAACTGAACTAACAGCCAATCCTGTGTTTTAATCATTCTTCTCAACACATAATGAATGTCCCAGCAGCTTATTCTAGAGTCTTAATTCCAAAATAAACCACTAGTTCAACATAACATCCAACTTTTACCAGTTCACAGAAACCTAGACAGCAAAACATACATTTAGGCTTTGTTTGGTATGGACAGAAAGCAGTGAGAACGGAAAATTTGTTAATCTAATGGTTAAGCTATAAAGTAGGAAAGTGGTTACGAATTTTAACCATTCCATTAACAAATTTTCCTTCCTTCATACAAAGGAAAGCCTTAGAGATGTAATAAGCAAAACCTCAAAACATGCAACAACGTACCTAGTGGTCTAGCACAAACATGCAAATGATGATAGACTACAAGTAACGTACCTTTTCTATTAAATTTTGGCAATTTAAACCAAGACTTCAGAAGGCAGTATGACAGCATTGAAATTTTCAATTAACTCCCACTTTGAGGCACAAAGTATAGCATGCAAAGCCATCATAAAATATTGAAACAAAAGAAAATAAGAACTGTAAGAAAGGATAAGAAAAAGAACAGTTGCTAAAAAACATGAAATCACAAACATACACTCTTGCAAACCTCTACTACAAAGTTAAAACCTTTTAACTTGTAGTAACATTTACAGACTACATAAATAGAACGTAATAAAACAAATCATGAAAGATAATGCCATGCATCTCGAGAGTGTGGATTGAAGTGTGGTACACATATATTCAAGCTTTCAATGTCCAGGATTTCTAACATGCATCAAACTACTGCTTTAAATATTAGAAAGGCCCCAAAATTGGAATTAACAAATCTTTAGTCCAACATTTTTGCCACATCATATACATGAGTGTCTCACAAAAGAAGAGGCTGCTGGCTTATCGCACTATATGCGATCAAATTAACATGACAGTTTCCAGAAGCACAGAACAAGAAATCCACACCCATTCCCAGTTGGTGAGATCAACATGAGCATTGGAAAGCATGCCCCACTTCCAAATTTTCACCCAAGTCCAGGGGCGAGGGACCTCGGCACCTTGATTAAATGTAAAAAACTATAGTTGGCCCCTCCAAAAATTAATAATTCAATTTAAGCCCATCTTGGACAAATTTTTAGCTTTGGTCGTCCTAATTTTATAATTTTATCTTGGCCCCCTATGACAAAATTCAAGACTTCGCCCCTGCCCAAGTCTTCTCTTTCTCACAAAATGACAACACCATAGAACCCAACTCCTCCTGTGAACCTAAAGTCGCTTAAAATCAGTGCACCACTTAGAACGATACCGAACCGAGCAGTCACCAAAACTATAGGGAACCAAATTACAATAAATAAGATTCAGGACTAGCCTATAATCAAACTACTAAAAAATTTAACTTAAAACTGAATCCTAAAAGTTAACATCACTAAAGAAAAAGTTGAAAGAGAGACAAGTAGAATGAGAACAACAAAAGAAATCATCCAAGTATCCAGCAAAAACAAGAATGATTAAAATTTTAAAGCATGGCAAAAACAGGAACAGAACAGAAGACATAACCAAGGCAAACCATAAAGCAATAATTATAAATATTGGTTAAGAGAAGGTTAGACAAACCAGTAAGCATGCTCGCAACCTTTTATGAGGGCAGTTTCCTGTAGAACTATCTTATCTAAACAGATCGCACATATTCCATCATGACTTTCGCAACCCTCCTCGCCAACAGCTCCTTTATTCTTCATCTCCTTCTAAACAAAATTTCAAACATTCCTTCAATAAAATATTTCAAATAATTGACAAAAAGAACACTAACAAATTTCTGTTACACAGTGCATAACCATTAACAAACAAAATCTCCATTTCTTTTCCTTTTCTTTCTTTGAGTTCTCTCAACAACCAAACCACACCAGAAAAATAAACATCCCAGCACAAAAATCAAATAGATCTGATTCCAAAAAACTGAAAAAAAAAAAGTACCTGATCTTGAAGGGAGAGATTGGGGAAAGCGGTAGCGAGTTGTTCACCGACGATGTTGGTTGCTGAAGTCATGGTTCTGAACTAAAATCTAAAATTTTGTTTCTGATGTACAGTCCTAAGCTAATCTAACAAACAAATTCCTTTAATTTAATGAAGGAAAAAGAAAACAGTGGAGATGCCAAAGAATTATTCTTATGATTCCAGAGAAAAAGAGAAAGATGGATTCATAGCTAAGAGAGGGGTCGAAACCGAAAATTGATGACAAAAAGATGTGGTATTTATATTTTTTAATTTTCAATTATTATATTTTCCATCTTTTGGTAACATAGGTAGCTGACACTAGTCATTCGCTTGGAAGGTGGCAAGTATCTGTTTAGAACACGTATGTTTTCCATTTCACCGCTTCCTCAATAGTCGGAAAAATATAAAATTAAAAATAAATCAGGTTAAAGTGAATTTTTGCTTGAATTCTCGAAAAAAAATTAGCAAATATCAATATTCAAGCAAAATTTCATCGAGGTTTGTAAAATTGTAATTATATTTTAAAAATTATTTAACTTTTATGTAATTAATTTTATTACTAAATTTTAAATTTTATTAGTCAATATTAATGTGTTTATAAGTCGAATCGGATTGAGTTCATGTTAAGTCTATACATCTATACATAATATTAATACATTTTATGATTACATAAGCTCGATCCGATTAGAAATATGGATTTAAATTTTTATTCAAATTTATCCATATTTGTAAATGGTTAATTCAACTTCATTTTAAATCCATTCATATTATTTTTTTTAAATTTTAAAAATATTCATTTATATTATTTTTTAATATTTAATATTTTTATATATTTTTATTTATTAAAATTTTATATATAGTCCCCTTAATATTTTTTAATGTTTACATTATAATAGCGTCATATACTACTATAGATTTAATTTTTATGTGTTATTAATTACATAATATATAAAAATAACCTAAAACAATACTAATTTTAAAATGGGTAAGGTCGGCCCACACTTAAGCCTTGAATGTTCAAGCGCAAGATCGATCCGTATTTTAAACAGGTTTAAATTTTTTATCAAAACTCATTTTTCAGTTTAATATTTTTTCTTAAATCCTCTCAAACTCTAGGCAGGCCTTTGGACTTGTGCAGTTAACTTGACATATTAACAAGTTTACTCGATATTACTTATGATGATTTGAAAACATAATTTAATAAAAAAAATTCTTTCAAATATTTTATTTTAATAATTAACAATAATTTAATTTTTAAATGTTAATAATTAACAAATTAACTTAGATCTTTTATTTTAAGTAAAGAAATACTTGATAAATAAAATTACATATAAAAAAGTTTATTTTATATAAAACTAGTTTTCCTACTCGACGATGCACAAATTTAATTGTATATATCAATTACATGTATTAAAATTATTTTTATGATTGATGTTATAAATAAATTTAAATTATTTTATAATTATTTTATATTTTGTAATTAATATTTATTTGATAAAAATAATGTTTAAATTGTTGTTGTTATATGCTATATACAACTTCCTATATTAAACACAGATGAAATGTGTTTGTGGAATAAATTAAATTTTTATTTATGAATTTTATTTATATTAAATATTTTAAATTTGCTTCATTTAGCATGAATAATAATAAAATTAACTTTTTATTTATTAGTAAATTTAAAAAAAAAAAAATTGTGAAAGAATTTCAAAAAGTAAAACCGATTTCAAAATCTATTAAAAATAAAAATTTTACGGTATTTAATACAAATCATAGACAATTAATAAAGGTATCTTCATTAAAAAGAAGAACGTAGAATACGTATTTTTATTCCTTTTAATTTTTACGATAATCATGCATGTGTGTACGTATTAATGCTTAAATTTTTTTAAAACATTTTTAATTTTAATCACAATAAAATTTCAAAAACCCGTGAATCGCATAAATTCTTTGTGCGTATTTATTAAAATGTGTTATTTTTTTGAATATATTGGTGTGATTATATGATAGTATTTGTTAATATTTTTTTAATTCTTTAACAACAGATACATATAGGTAAAATGTGTTATTTTTGTTTGTTAATTTTTTGTACAAATTTTTCAATGTTTCACGAATAAAATGACTTTTAAAAATGAAAAAAAAAAAATCTAATGAGAGGTTTATATTTAAAAAATTAATTTATTTTATAAATATTTGATAAATAGACATGTCCATGGATCAAATCGAAGCTTGAATTTAAAAAAAAAAATTCCAAGTTCGAGCTTGGGTTTGACTAGGTCGAACCCATCCAAATAATCCATATCACTATTTTAAGTTATTCTTAAACCAATAAAAATAGGGTGAATCCATAATTTTTTTAGTTGGGGCCAAAATTCAATTATAATTTTTCATAGATCAAAATATAAATTTATTATGTATTAATTTATAATTTCTTCATTTTTAAGGTATTAAACATATTTTTTTTTCCATTTTAGAGGGTTAAAACGCAATTTTATTATATATTAATTTATAATTTCTTTATTTATAAGAGTATTGAATTACAAATTTTTCAATTTGAGGGGAAGAAAGTTTAATTTCACTATATAGTAATTTATACTCTTTATTGATAAGGGGATTGAACTGAAATTTTTTCATTTTTGAAGCCTAAATAGAAATATTATTATTTTTCTCCTTCATATAATATATTATTATATATAAATAATTTTAAATTATAAGTTCTTTCTCATAGATTTCTTCTAAGAGAGAAAATTTAGAAAACTTATGAAAATAGCGAAAAAATTTACACTTATTTATAAAGTAAATGTGAGATATGGAAGTGTTTTCTAATTGATATGAAATTAAAAATTGATTGTATAAAAAAATATCACATGTCGACAAAATGAGTATGCCATGTGTCAAAAATTTGCATTGTCCACGTGAATTGTGGAACTAAGACCTTGTAATATAATATATTTATATGATACTATATATGATAACCATTTTCATTAATTTTAATATTATATTAATTAATTTATCATTGTTAAATATTAATATAAAATATTTTTATTTTTAATTATTTGAAATTAAAATTGAATAGCAATATTTAATAAAAAATCCAAATTTAGTGAAAAAATCAGTTAAATAAAAGTAAAAATGACAAAATTCAAATTGGAGATTAATAGATGAACATGATAAGATGTGGGCTAGGGTTTTACTTACACTATTTTTATGTAAATAATTGTAAAGGAAAAGAAGGGAATAAAAGGGAAGGAAATTGTTTATATAGTTATAATTAATAAAGAAAAGGAAAGTTAATGATCTTTTAATAATTTTATTTGGTTAATTCATGAAATTAGAAAATGATTATTTATAATAAATTCTTTCAATTATATTTTTTTATCAAATAATTTAGGTTTAATAATAAATTTGATCATTAACGTTTATATGTTTTGTCAAAATGACTCTAAAAGTATTTTTGAACGTTTTATTATTATTATTAACCTTTGATTTTTTTCATACTGCATTTTTTAACATATTTATTGAATAAATTCGAAGTTTCTGTCTTTATTTTCTTTCAAAAAATTTCAATCTTTTATACGTTTGTTTACTCAAAAAAATTTCTGTTGAATTAATTTTTTTAGATAATTAAGTTTATTTCTTTAAATTAAGAGTTATTTTTTAAATTTAATTTATTTATTTTTTGTTATTTTCCGCATGTAATTATTTTATTGAGTTATTTAAGTAATAAATTACCATCTCATTAAAAATATTTCACATCATCCCGTTAACTTTTTTAATAATATTTTTATTAAATATGTTAAGAAAACATATTAAAAAAACAAAGGTTGATGATAAAAAAAAAATTAAAAATACAATTAAAATCATTGTGACAAAACATACAAATGTTAGTGACTAAATTTACCTTAAAACCTTATTATTTTTTGTTCAACATGCTAGCATTCATTACGAATGAGCAAATTATAAGAGAGCTTGTACTTCATTCGAAGGGTTGAGCACCTAGTCCGATGGACAAGCCTCATATAAAGGGAGCTTGCCATTGATGATCGACCACTAGCTTGGAGCCAAACCTCAATGCATAACCTTCAGCTGCCAATACCGAAGAGGAAGGCATTAGTGCGTTGGCTCTAGCAATTACACTTCTGAGATGGTTGTGTACAAAGGCCACTATTCCAACTTTGGATGAATCAAAAGGAATAATCACATCACAGTTGATCTTAAATGGTTTTTTTACATGGGTTTTTTTATATAATAATATAAAATAAATAAATAAATACCAAAATAAGATAAGAGGATTATTATGACCGAAAATAAGTAAATACAACAGTGATTAATTGGTACCGCCTGACTAATCAATGGCACCATTTTCCTATAGTGCAGTTTGATCAATTGGTGGTCCTTGTATTTTAAATCCAAAATATGAGTTTTTTAATAGTATATGTATAAAAAAAAAATTATTGGTACCGTCGATGTGTCAGGCGATATCCAATTATTTTTAATAAAATGTATATTATTTTATGTTGAAAAGAAAAAAACACTAATATTTTAATTTTTGAATATTAAAACTCAAATCCATGATCGATAAATCACATCCGTGGCAGACCATCAATTGACGAAACACCTAAACACCTTACCAGAATAAGATTTATTATATATATTTTTTACTTTCTTTTCAGCTTTAAAAAGATATAATAAAAATATTATTTTTTTATTATTATAAAAGGATTGGTTTGGTCCCCCAACCTCCACACAAAATTTTATGCTTTTGAAGATCCCTACCCCACCACCAAAGGAATATTCTAAAAAAGTAATTATTTTATATAGAAAATTGGTATCGTCGATTAGTCAAACGACATCAATTAATCACGGTTGCATTTATCTATTTTTTTATATTATTTAGTAAAAAAAAAACTCATTTTTAATGTCCTTTTGGAGGGATTTAGACAGAATATTGAGAGGATCAAATTGTAGTAAAAGGAGGGTTTGCCTACAGAAAAGAGGAGTAACTTTGTAATGCTTCATCCCACACTTGGACCGGATCTTTAATTTTCCCTTTGAAGATGATGGCGATACTGTGAGCTTTCCAAAGCTCCCAACAAATAAATGCAATAAGATCAATGACAAGGAGAGAATCTTATCTTGAATTGAAATCCATCATTGGGCAAATAATAGAAACCTTACTGGATTAGAATCATAATGAAAGTGTGAAGCTTGGCAAGTTGTTCTAGTCAGAGGACAAAAGAAGAGAATGTGCTCTAACGATTCCAAGTGATCATTGTATCTTGGGCAAGTGGCCAAGAAACTTCGTTGTCTTCGTACAATAATTTCATTGTAAACAACTACATTAAGACAAGCTTGCTACATAGTGTTTGATTTCGTGGGGTGCTTTTAGGCTCTAAATTGTTTCCCACTCTTTTTTTCTTCCAAGTGTGGTTCAAGCAAGAGCCATTTTTCATGGAGTTGTCATGAGATTGACGAAGAAAGTGATAACTCAATTGAATTGTAAAATAACAATGTTTCATGTGATGGCAAATAAGAGAACGAGGTTGACGGAAAAAAGGAACTCAATTGACGCCAAATAAGAGAATCCTCCAAAGTAGATCCTATCGAGACTTGTTTCTTAACTTCGACTTCAAGGGCATTGAAAAGGGAAGAGAGAGTGTCACGACATCCTTCCGTCTCATCATTGTTAATGAGATGTTTAACCAAATGAATATCATTATCCAGGGAGGACGGGAAGAGACCCAAAAGAAAGAAAAAGGATCCATCTATCCTCCCAAATGAAGATGAGGTTTCCATTTCCAACACTCCATCTAGAACCCATTTTAATAAGAAAGATCTCTTTTGAGACTTCCAAACCCAAGAAACAGATCGATATAGCAAGGCATTAAAAGAGGAAGTAGAGTGAAAATAGATTCCTTTCATAAATCTAGCCCAAGGTGCCTCTAGATTCTTGATGAGTCCCCAAACTTGTTTTACAATAAAAGCCGTATTGAAGCCTTGAAAGTCTTTGAGGCCTATGCCCCCATCACTCTTTTTCTTTTAGTTTGTCAAGTTTAGCCAACTTAACCAATGGGGTTTGCCATAATCTTCGTCCCTATCCTACTAAGCTTGTTGCAAATGGAAGCGGGAAGCTTGAAGCAATGCATTGCAAAAACCGGGATAGGAGCCACGACAATTAAAATTTACATCCGAACCAAGTAAATTCACCACAGTAAACAAGTCTTAGAAGCTTTTCCAGCTGCATATTATAAATTTTATACATGCCACGTTATTTACAACAATAACTTATCGATCGAATCTTAAGTCGATTGTTATAAGAAACTAAACCACGTGGATTCAAACAGAACTTTGAGTAGTTGAGGCAGTATATAAAAAAATGAGTAAAAAGGGACGTCTAAGACAATCTAACAATACCTACTTACAACACATAAAATCCTGCAGTAGCATGCAACAAAAAATGGACACCTACATAGACATGAAGTCCGAGAGTTCCAATAATGTAAGTTCCTTCTCAATGTAAAGATCATGTCAGAAATATTTTCCTAAATCTAATTTCGGAAAGCATCATTTACACATAAACCTGTAACCATACAAGTAAACTTGCTTTATAGACTAATGGTACCAGTAAAATACAGAAATACTGCATGAAACATGCAGCATCTTTGGGGCCAAAATGACATCTCCAACTTTGTATAATACCAAAGGAATAATGCATGGATTCCTATACATTGTATAATGCTAATTTGCAACAAAAGCAGATATTGCATTAGACCTATAATGCATGCAAGTTCAGAATTGGTGTCTCCTGGGACTGGTGGGGCAATGGGGATAGAACTAAAAGGCTTGTTATATTATTATGATAACAAAAGAAGCAAGTTCATGAAGGCATGTCCACATTGCAGGAATCCCACACCAGCAAAGTGGACCAACCACAGACACCGACATCAATGTTATGCACTTTTGTCATTGGCTATGAATGATGGGGACACAACAACTACTTCTCAAACTAAAGTCTCATTGATTCCACATCAACTTTGTGGTTCAATCCAAACCAAAAACCCAACCAGTACAACAAAAGCTAGCATAACTGTGTTAGATCTCATAATAATTGCTATTTGATCAAAATGATGCAAGAAAAAAAAAGGGTTAGAAGAGTCAAAAGAAATTATTTTCATGGAGAAATTTTCCAGGAAAAAATTGTCCTTCAATACAAAACGACCGTCATCAACGGAGATCCATGGCACAAATGTCTTTTAATGGTGAAAACCACTTCTACACTATAGATTTCACCTTTGCAAATCACAACTTAATGCAAAAAGAACAAGAAAACAAAACAAAGGCAACAGCTTCAAGAATCCAAATGTTGAGTGTAGGATTTCTTGTTCTTACCTTTTATTTTATATGATTTGTAATTTCCGAACAAAACATATCCGAGTTAGTGTATGGAATTGTAGACTCGTGGACAAATGAAGTATCTGATCCTTTCAGTTCAATTTCAAAGGCAAATAGGCAAAGGAAAACAATAAAAATCGAAGGTCGAAAACAGTTGAAAAGAAGGAAAAAAAGGCATATGTTTAGTAAGGATACAAGTCTCCAAAAGAAGAATTAGGCTACACTGATAAGTTGATCAATACACTATGATATCAATTTATTGGATTACCATAACTTGAACCAAGCAAACAACCTCCGGTGGCTGCATAAACTTCAGAAGGATCAAGAACCGGAGATGACGATGATCCACCATTTCTCCCACCACCCCCATTGCCACCGCCGCCTGCGCCACCACCTAAATGCAATTCAGATATATTAGGGAATCCATCTCTTCCTTCGACTCCTTGATCATAAAGAAACCCTTTGAACACATGTCCACCAATCTTAACAATTGCTTGATATGCAAACTCATCGTCACCGTCCTCCACCGCTGTCACTCTTACGCACTTGAATACCGCCGGTGCACGTACTTGCCCCGGCAGTGTTTCTTTAAAACCTGCGTCTGTAAATAGAAACTTCAGCAAAACCCTACTATTTCCAGTCTCCATGAAGAAACAAAATAAAACTAAAATGAACCTTGGTTACTTGAGCTAGTGTCAAAGCTTCTAGGAGTAGTGTTTGAAGTTGATGTATGAGAAGTAGTTGTGTTCTGCGAAGTTATGAGTCTCGGTTTCTTAGCTCCGGAAGTCGACCCAGACGAGCCAGCACCAGCAGGGGTGGCTGCAGCCGCCATGAGCTGACGTTCTCGTCTCCTAGCAGCGGGTACCCACGTGCTCTTCACGTGAGTAGGGCAATCAAAACCTCGGCTTTTACAACATGTTCTACATCTCCTATGGGAACAGTCTTTCTTAGCTTGGTTCCCGCAATCTTGACACGTGGCCGTTGAGCTTGAACCCGAACCACCACTCTCTCCATCTCCCATCGCACCCCCGCCACTGCTTTGTATCAAATTCATAGAAGATGAATTATTGCTATCAGGGAAAGAGGATGGTTTTTTAAGATAATTGTGAGGGGAAGAATTTTGATCCTGCCATAACTGCATCCCGCTGAGCTTGGTACGACCATTGTTATTGAACAAATCAGGGTCTTCCACATTCAGTGGAGCTAAACATGGAGCTGCTGAAAGAAGCGGGAAAACGCCAACGCCAACACCAAGTGCGGTGGAAGCACTTGGACCACTGATTTGATCATTTGACATGATGGGATCTTGAGTATGGTGGTGATGATGATGGTGGTGGTGGTGATTAAACGATGCAGGAGCAACAACGACGAAATCTCGGAGACCAACCATCCCCATTTCAGGGGGAAGCCCGTAGTTGATTGGACGAGCTGAGGGTGGCCATTGAGTGTTGGTAGATCCAGGGGGAACAGCAGCGGCGGCGGTAACATTAGCATTGAAGCCAAGGGAAAGGTCATCGGGGCCAGTTCGGATTGCTGTGGACGAGGAAGTCGCCCAATCTGCAAAGGCTCCTCCAGAGTCCGACGGTAGTTGCCTTCTTGTGGTCGCCACAATGACGATGATAGTAACAAATTTATTACATATATATAGATTTCTCCTTTGGTTGCTAAAAACTCAATCTTTACAAACATAAAACATATATACACAATCAAAACTCAAGCTTCTTTACGAAATAGGAAACAACAAAACGATATAGAAGATATGCGGGTGTTATATATTATATATATATATGAGCTAGTGAGAACTGAGAAGAGTGGGGTCTGTCAAGATCTCTGAAATTATAGCAGCAGGAGATAGAAGAAAAGGTTTTAACATGGAAAGAGAGACGTTGGTTGGGTGGCTTTCCAGTTAGTGCAGCTTTAGATCTCTTCTTTTTATTTTTTCCTTCTGGCTTCTGCAATCCTCTGTTGTGAGAGAGTTTCTTTGGGTTTTGTTGGGTCTAAAGATTTTGGGACTGTTGAAGAGAAATAAAAAGAGAGGAAATTTGAGCTGCAAGCTGAAGCTGATACACTATACTGACCTTCTGCTGGCTACTACAGCAGTCCTACTGTTTACTGTAAATAAAGAGGAAACTAAAACAACTTTAATAGAAATTAATTATTTGATAGAAATTGCTTTATTTTAGGTCAAAATCTGAGAATAATTATTTTAAGGGAGAGACTTCCCTAACTGTCCATACAATTTAATGAATTTTACTTTTTTAGTTATTTAAAATTTTGTATTTAATTCATATTTATTATTTGATTTTTTCCACTTATAATATATATTTTATTATTATCATTCTAAAAATGAATTAAATATTTTTATAAAATTCTAAACCCCTAAATCTTACACCTTAAAATTTTAAATATTAAAAAATTATAAAACACAAAAAATTAAAGAAATAAAAAAATAAAACCTTAATCTTAATTCTAAACAATAAATATTAAACCCTAATTAAATATTAAAATTTTAATCTTAAATCTTAAAATTATTTTTAAGAGAAATAAAAGCTATTTTGTTTAAGCTTGAAAATAATGAATTAATTGTATTATGGCTGTTTCAGTGGATGGGCATGTGAATATCATCCATCATCTCCGCTCCTCGAGCACCGAGCCCCGTCCTCCTTGCCGTGGTCTTTACTCTCTTTCTTTTAAATTTATAGAAGAAAATCAATTTATTATTTTTCTATAACAACAATTACTAAGATTTTACAAAAACGAATACTAAACACTGTTCCTTAATTTTATTGTATAAAATATTTTCGATATCTCCAAAATCTCATTATTATTTGTTAATTATCATTTATAAAATATTTGATTCAATTACAAGTCAAAGTCATATGGTGAAAGAATTGTAGTAAGAAACAAACAGAAATCTAGATTTAAAAAGATCGTCGAAATCTGAATTTTTTTTTCTCAAAATTCGAGTTTGAATAAATTATTCAATGAATTTTTAAAATTTTCATTTCCAAAATTCTTAAATAAAAAACAAAAAAATAAATATGATTATAATTTTTTCTAAAAAAAATGTGACAAAAAGTATCAAATATTTTGGATTTTTTAGTTTTAAATCGACACATGTGACAAAATAATTAACTAAAAGATTTTTTAACGAGAGCAAAAAGAATGATAGCAACTTGAAAAATATATAATTTTTTCAATATATGTGTAAAAATAATATTTATTTATATTTTTTTAATCTTTTAACAATATATATATAAATAATTGAACTCAAATATCTTAAAATAAGTACTATTTTTTTTTTTCAATAAGACCGTTCGTTACATTAACTTAGGATTTAAAGTTTTTATGAATAGTTGAAAATTAGCAATGTTGATACGGGCAGTAAATAAAAAAATCCCAAATAAATAGTTTTGGCAAGATGCGTGAGGCATACAATTAAAGAAAGCGGCGGTATAGAAAGTGGGATGAAAAGTAAAAGGTAATGGTGATATTGTATTACAGCACAGATCTACTAATACAGCTTGAAAATGGCAATGGTAGTGGGCGGCAGAGCAGAGAGAGTAGGCCGTCGGGCGTAGGCGTAGGCGTAGGTATAGCCGCATTGGGATAGGTACAGGCATAGGCATAGGCATAGGGATTCAATGTATAGGTTATTAGGGTTCACATGCCCACATCACTGTTTCCCCCTTTTGCTTTATTTCTTCTTCTTACTTTTTGTTTATGTTTAATGAAACCAAATGTAAAGAGTGATTTTCAAAAAGACAAAAAATTATATATAAAAAAGTAGTGGGTATTGCCTCGAGCCCTGCGCCTCATTTTCAATTTTTTATGTAATATTAATTTGTGAAAATAATTTGTAAAAAGGGAAACACAGAGCCGCGTGGGAATAGGGTGAGTTTCCCAATAATAATTTGATTTTGGAGCAAAACTATAAAAGGGGAGGCCTAGGAGAATGGCAAGTGAGAGTAGGGTTATCGAATGTTACGTGTCAGTTTTTTATACTGACTCTATTTTTAGGTTGGAGAATTTTATACACAAAATATCACCTACAACTTTATCATAATTTTCTAACTTAGTACAGCAAATGGGTTCATGACACGTGTTCGCAGAGGGTTACTGAAAGGCATCTAATTTTGTGAAGCTTCTAGTTTTTTCTGTTAGTATTGGGAAAAAGCCTAAGAGAAGGTATAGCTTACTTTCCATGGCCTCTTAAATAAGCTAATGGAGTTAACACAAGATTTGTAAGGAAAATAGAATGGTCCCTTCCTTCCTTCCTTCCCCTAAACCCTAATAACAAAGATATAGAATTGCTTAGGCTTTTAGAGGTGAGGTGATAGTGATTGGCCCCTTCTCTGAAATAAAAATAGAGCACTTTTTGGTTAGTTATGGGCCCTTTATTCCCTGCTTTAAGGGATGGGATGGGTGCCCTATCTACTACTACTACTACTTTACTATTACTATTGTATCACCCACCTCTGAAATTTCAATTGGATCCTGTGATTGTTCCCCATATAAGCAACATGTTGAAGTAAATTATTAATTACTATTTAGAATTTTAGTTCTAATCTCAAAATTTAAAGTCTGAATTAGATTATTACAATTTATTTATTTAAGCTCGAAAGTTGGTTCGAAATTTGAGAGAATTTATGTAAAAATATTAAATCAAAAAAATGAGTTTGAATAAAAAAATTATATCCATTTAAACTGTGAGTCAGACCTGAGCTTAAATATTTAATGTTGAAGCCAATTTTTTTAAATATATTGGTGTGATTACATGGTAGTGTCTATTCATATTTTCTTAACCCTTTGACAACGCACACACACAGGTCCTTGAACCCGGATCTCCTAAGATGGACAACATCCTCTTTACTACTGAAGTCACTCGTTGAGTTCAAGTTGGAACCATTTTTAAATTTATAATACTTTATACTGTTATTTTCATATGTTATGTATTTTAAGGCGCATTAAAAAAAATAAACCGATACAAATTATATAATATTACTATATTGTGAACATTAAAATAATGTTGAAATGACTATATAAAAAATTTAATAAATAAAAAATATATGAAATTATTAAATATTAATGTAATATAATATAAATATTTTTTTAAAAATTTAAAAATAATATAGACAAACCTAAAATGAGCTTGAATTAGTCTTTTGCAAATATGGGTGAGTTTAGGCAAAATTTTAAGCCGATATTTTGGATCGGGCCAAACTTGGACAAACATAAAATATGTTAATATCATGCTTAAGTTCGACCTGATCCAGCCCATGAACATCTCTAATTACAACATTATATTTGTAGTTACATTGCTATCAAATGAGTAACTATTTTTTTTAATAACAAAATGTCATACCATAAAGTTTAACGATAATAATTTAATAATCTTTACAATTGAACTTAAATTTTAAAATTTAAAAAATAAAAGGATTAAATTCTAAATTTTTTTCATAATTTTTTATCGTATAATTTAGATTTGCAGAAATTTGATATCAATATAGATCTTAATTTTTATTCTTGATATTTGGTTTTATGAATACGAGCAAAGTTTAAATTTAGTAAAGAGTTTCAATATATTAGACAAATCTTTTAATTGAAATACGATTTTAGCTCTTTCATAGAATGTAATGTTTTCTTTTTTATGACGCTAACATAGTTTTGATTTTGATTATTGTTGAAATTTCAACTCCAATAAAAGAGAGATTTACTCACATTGATGTAAAATTAAAGTAATTTTACATCATTTTGTATCTTTTCGTATAATTAAATATTTTAACGATCAAACAGTCATATTTTATATTTTATCCATATAAATCATACATATTAAATTTGATGTAAATTAAAAATTTATAACCATTTGTTTTATGTAAAAAAAAACTTTTAACTGTTTAATAAATATTAATATATAATATTTTAAATCAATATTATATAAATATCATATTCTTTTGAAAATTTATATACATCGCATGTACAATTTTATCAATAAATTCAACTGTTAAATTTTAATAAAAGTAATCGTATAGAAAGATAAGAAATAGTATCGATATAAGTGAATCCCTTCCCTTTTAACGATGGTTGATATCAAAAGGGTTAAATGTTTTGCTTAGAAAACTTATTCATTACTACTTTAAAATGGTGCTTTGTATGTTTCTATAGTACTTTTTCCATGTCCTAGTCGTTTAAGCTTTAATCATGGGTAAATTATATTCAATGTTATTAAATTATTATTAAGTTTATGGTTTGCTCACTCAACTTAAAAAGTATAAAATGATCATTGAACTATTCAAAGGTTTTTATTTAAGTCAATGGACTATTAAAATCGTTGTTGTATGACCTTCTCTGTTCGCATCGCTTGCACCAATCCAAAACTCCCATCCCATTCAACGTGGGATTCTCATGAGTCACTACTAACAAACCTATAGTGTAAACCAAAATAATAAAACTCACATACTTTTTCCTTTAAGATTTCATTAATTCTCACAATTGTGTTCATTTTGGTAATCACTCCTTCCAAATATCAACATTTTCTTACATAGTCACACTCATCAAACTCGTTAATCTTAAAACCAATTGATAATGAACTCCGTATGATGGCCTGATGGTCAGTGTGTTCATCCCTTCAGGTATAGCCTAAGTTCAAGTCGTATTAGTCGTGTTACTGTTAAAACTTTATCCTTTTACTATAATTCACTAAAAAAAATCTTGATAACATAATTTTATGGTGTCACACTCATCAAACTCCTAATTTTTACTTTAGTTTTGTTTAAACTTAAGTCAGAAAACCAGTTTTAGTATTTAAAGCCAATGGTGCAGTCTCTCTGAAGACCACGTGAGGGTCTGCTATCAATGCTCGTTGTGCTATCCATTTCAGCCAGCATATTGGTATATTAATCGGCTATTACTGGGTTCTTGGCTGCTATCAAGGTGTAGGGAATTGAGACACAAATACACGACTTGTGGGGTCTAATTTTGGGTTGTCATTTGGTTAATATGATCTAACGTCATGTGCAGATATTAGTTTGATGATAAAGGAACTAGTGTTTTAATTTATGATCAATCTATTCTTGGTCAACCAGTATTTAATGAATAAAAATTCTCGATTTCAACTTGCATGATCGGATGGATAAGCAAGCTTCATGGAAAATGTGCCCACTCAACTTTACTTTGTCAAATTCTTTTCGTATATACTTAGTATTTCTTTATCTCTAACATAGAAGTCGAGGTCACTACAGCAAAAGAGATTATTAGCGGCACTTTTAGCCTTTTAAAGAAAACGCCGCAAAAGGTAAAGTACTAGCGACGCTTATGGAAAGCGCCGCAAAAGTAAAACATTAACGGCGTATGAGCAAGCGTCGAAGATTGAACATTAGCTGCGCTGATCTGTAAAAAACGCCGTTAAAGGTCGTAGCATAGCATCAGCGACGCTTTCTAATAAACGTCGTGAAGTCATAAATATCTTAAATTATGTATCTTAAAATTAAATTAACTTATAATATTAACCATTAATTTAACTATATATAAACTAAAAAATTAAATTATTTTGTTTTTCTATGTTTTTCCCCCCACCCGAAATCAAAAACTCATTCCTATTCTTGCTCATTCTTTGCTCACCGTCACAAGCGAACAAAGAGATCAAAAGCCAGCAGCTCAGCAGCCAAAGAGCAGTCTTTTGACAATTATTCGCCATGGGTAAGGTTCACGGGATCTCTAGCTGTTGGCAAGCGAGAGGCCAAGCTCTTAAGGGTGAAGCAATACAAGAGGAAGAGCTCTGTGGCCAAATTATACAAAATGTACAACACCGCTTATTTTACTATCTGAAATGGTTGGATTTGGAAAAAGAGGGACCTCACTCATTCTGAGAAGAGTAAATATTTTATGTAAGTGAAAATGTAGTACTCTTGCCTTTAAAGCTTTGACCAATTTCAGCTTTTGTTTTCTTTTGATAATGTTTTTATGATATTGGTTTCGAAGGATTGGATTGAACTACCATTTTGTTTGCTAGATATTATGTGATATTGTTATTAATTATAACACTACCCACTCTGTTTTTGGCTTTTATTTTTTCTTCTTTTTTCTGCACCCTAACACTTGAGAGTCTTACAAAAATGGCTCAAATCGACGGTGGTAGTAGCGGTGGAAGAAATCCAGTCGATAACCGTGCTGGTCGACTTGAGAGGAAAAGAATAACCGTTCACATACAGAGTCAGGTAGGGTAAGTTGGTATTTTTCATTTGGGAATCTTGGTTGAAACCATATATGTAAATGTTGTCATTAGGTATTGTCCTCTTGGCTGCATTTTAACTGTTTGTGTTTATGTTTGTTTAGGACGAGAATACGTCGGCGTTTGAAATTATGTCCAATCTCAAACTAAGCAAACTGTTTCATGAATACTGCCAAATGAAGCAGTATGATCTCAGAACCGTTCAGTTTTTTCATGAAGGTCATCGTCTATCAGGCAAATATACCGCTGCTAAGGTACCTTTTTTTGGCTTCTTTTCCAAGCTCCCCGATCTGTTACGAGGACTTTTTCCTTCAATGAAACTGTTATCCGTATATTCAAAGTTATATTATGCAGAATATTATGTGTTTGGAGTTCGTATTTTTGCACCATGTATCGTATATGAGTGTTGGATACGAGTATTTCAAGATAGGATTGAAGCTAGCTTTATCTAAATTACAATAAAATGTGTAGAATACTAAGATTTTAGTGGTTAAAGGAATATCGACATCATCGAGAGAGAGCAGTAGCAATTCATGGCTATACACTCTTACCATGCTAACATGGAGGAAGATTTGACCTCAAGAGGTTATAAATGCACTTAGCTCTTTATCTATTATTCTACCATGAAGCAGAGTTTGAAGATTACTATCAATACACATTTGGTTGGCATGAATAGCCAAGTGATTCCTTCCTTATTCAATGTGCTACACTAATTCATCCATTTGGTTCATGTAATTGCTATTCTGAATTTCTTGTATGTGGAATTTTATCAAATACGTTGCGCTCACAATGTTAGATGCCAACGTTTGATTTGAACGGGTTTATAAATTTATATGATTCTTCGCTAAAGCCGTGGACTTCAATCATAGGTAAACTTCATAAACTAGATGAAGTTTGGGCTATAGATAAGCAAGTGACTTTGTCTTGATGCTATTGAACTAGTTATTCTTGGTTATTGGATAATAGCTTTGTCGATCTCTAGAAGGATTGTACATTCTTTTGGTTCATTGTTTGCCTTGGGCTTCCGCAGATATCCAACTGTCGCAGGTTGATCATTTCAAGCTTCTGGTAATTACAATATACTAAGTTACTAATATTTCAACATTTTTTGTTTGCTGTTTATTTGTGTTTGGTATACTTGACCTGGTAACTTCTTTTTTTTTTTCTAATTAGATTTGAGTGGTCGAATTGTTGGGGATAACTTGCTTCATGCAGAATGTTTTAGCTTTTCCAAGGTATGTTCTCATTTTGTTTTTTTTATAAATATCCTTTCTGTAGAATCTATCCAATAGGATGGGTGAATCAATTCAAGGAAAGGGGATTTGGAGGTGGGGGATCTAGTTTACTAGTTAATGAATTTGCTATTATTATTATCCTTATTTTTAGTTTAGAAGGTTCCAACAAGAATACTTATAACAGGCTTTTTGTTTTTGCATCTAGTGGAGGTGTCCTTGCTACAATACCGATTATGGAATTCTGTATTATTTGTTTCTATCTTTAACACCCCTTCTAACCCCTTGGTGTTTTTGTTCTAGTTATTTTGCATGTTTATGCACCTAGCCTCTTGTTATCTTCTCTATCTTGGCGTCTCTTTGTATTTTATCCATCTATGCTACATTTAATTGATGTAGGGTGGTCCATCTTTCCTTGGTTTTCGGAGGTTTTCAACCACAATTTTGACTCCTGATTCAAATGGAGGTGATTTTCCATCCGGTTTACTGTCTCCAAAGACTGTGCTAACACCAGAGCGTATTATAGGTATGGAAACATTAAACCACATTCCTTACATAGCTGCTTGCCTTTAAAAATTTTAATAGTCATAAAATTGAGGCGTATTAGTGTTTGAACTTTGAAGACAGTATGCATTTGTAGGAATCTCTGGGATGTTCTTTGGCTTTCTAAAAGATATAATTGTGATAATTATAATTATAACTTTGGATTATATTTGAACAACAATGGCATCAGCGAGAAATGAAATATTATTTTAATTGATAATGAGGTAATATAATATTATGATTTTTAAAACTTTTTTTTTATGTTGTTTATACTTTGTGAAGCAACCTTTCTTAAAATTGTTTCTTTTTTTTATTCGCTATTTTTTGGTGCATGTAAAAACATTCGATGAGTTTGTATTGAAATAAAGTAGAATTTCAACAATTATTTTTTAATCATTGTTATTAATATAATTGAGATTGACATGCAACGCATGTAACATTAGAAACTAGTACCTCTAAATATCTGATCGTTGATTGGGTTGATTTCTTTATCCAGCAGTCTGCATACTTATTTCCATTTCATTACATTTTTAAGATTAGCATTGACTTCAGCTGATCAAGGTCAGATCGTTGTTAGTTGTTACTAGCAAGTGGCCAAACATTTTACCTACCAAATGTTAGTCCATACTATATAGGATGTTGATCAGCTTCTTGAAAAAAGAGTGAGGTCTTGTTTTTTTCAGGCTATGTTTGGGTTGAGAATGACGTATTTTCATAATATTGTATGAATCAAATTGAACCAAATCAAGTTTGAAAATGATTATATTGTTTATGTTGTTGTAGGAACTTGTGGAGATGATCTTCAATTCTGTGCTATAAGAAGGACCTTGCAATTAAGCATTAGGAATAATTGATGATGGTTTTTATTTTTCTTTTTGTTTCAATTTTGTTAAGAATATTTGTTTTTTTTTTTGGTAATTCGAGTGTAATTGAATTATTAGATTTTTGGATATTTAGTTGCTTGTGAAATGCAATTTTAGCCTGTCACATGTTTCAAGTTATCTATATGTATTTACATGCTTTGTAAGACTTCATCACTAACACTTAAAAAGACTCTATATATCTTTTAAGAAATTTATGAAGGTTTGAATAAAAATTTAATAAAAAATGAATATGAATTTACAGAAAAAATATTGAAAATTTGAGTTTTAGTGGCATTTGTAGGAAAAACATCGCTAAAAATCATGTTCTTTTGTGACGTTTGTGGGATAAGCGCCGTTAAAGACCATGTTCTTTAGCGGGGTTTGTGGGAAAAGCGCTGCTAAAGACCTGTTCTTTAGCGGTGTTTGTGGGATAAGCGTCGCTAAAGACCATGTTCTTTAGCGACGTTTGTGGGAAAAGCGCCGCTAAAAATCATGTTCTTTAGCAACGTTTGTGAGGTAAGCGCCGCTAAAGATCATGGCTAAAGACCATGTTCTTTAGCGGTGTTTGTGGGATAAACGCCGCTAAAGACCATGTTCTTTAGCGCGTTTGTGGGAAAAGCGCCGCTAAAGACCATGTTTTATAGCGGCGTTTTCCCTCATAAATGCCGTGATTTTTAGCGGCGTTATCTTTAGCAGCATTTTTTGAGCTCCGCTAAATGTTTTAGAGGCATTTATAAACGCCGCTAAAAACTTGTTTTCCTGTAATGGGTGTTGTAGGCTACCCCAGCCTGTCTACTTGACCCATGATGATGATGGACGAGGTTTTAATCTTTACTTCTAATTTGGGTGATGATCGATGAGGTTTCATTTGGCGATTTCAGTAATTTTATCTTTATTTATTATATACAACTGCTACTATTATAATTTGCCTTTTTCTTGGAAGAATATAGAGACCAAAAGTTGGGTTTTCTTCAGTAAACCAAAACCAAAACTATTTGTTTTACTAAATTAAGTAGAAAACGTGGGGTGTGTTTTGTATTTTCGACTGAATAGAAGACGATGTCACGATGATAAGTTTTTTGACGTTGTGATAACAAACGACATCATGATGATGCGAATGAAGATGTTGTGACGCGGCGATGTATTCCTCACATAAATCGAGTTTCTTCTTCCAATTAAATTTTACTATTTTTTTCCAGTTAAACTTTAATTACTCAAGAGATATTTTAGTATGATTGTATTTCTAATCTTAGCCTAGGGATCTTGTATCCCTGTTTTGAGAGGTCAATTAGAAGACAATTAACGATGTAGTACTACAAGACTCTTCTTTTGGGCCTTTTATCTGAGCTAAGACTTTGTTTTCGAGGTTTTGGTTTATACATTTAGTATACTTAGGGTTATATTTTTCATATTGTATTTTTATTTATTTACTCATTTAGTGAAAAATCGAAACCTTCTTACCGTTACACCCAACACTTGTTGGTTATGCAAATAAAGATATGATAACATCTTTATACTTTCAAAAACGTACAAGTGATCCTAGAATTAGTTCATTTGGTTCACTTGATAATGGGATCAAAGGATTTTAAAGTTTAATTTTTCTTGGAATGTTGAAAAAAAAGAAACAGATATGCAACATGTAGAATTAGCACACCATGTTTGTAAGATAAGTTTCGAAGGTAAAAGTTGTTTTTTATATAAATGTAAATTTATAATTAGTAGTTTTTTTAAAAATATGTTTGAAATCAAAATCATATTTTTAATTATGTCATAACTCTCATAGCAACATCATGTAGCCGCAAAGCATTTATGCGAACAAATGGTATAAGTTTTGTTATTTTTTTGGTTGAAATATAATAACATGATAAAGTCCAAACAATAAACACGATTAGCACAACTCGAACCCTGATCACATCTGGGACGGTGAACACTCTTGACCATCAGGCCATCACATGGGGATTCAGTCTTGTGATTTTTAAAGTCCAGTTAAGCATCATTTGTAATTAATAGAGCCGTGTAAATCATCTAAGAAACAAACATGAAGTTCTTTCTCTTGCCATTGTATTATCAACTTAGTGAAGGGTTAAGATACGATTAACATGCCAATAATATTTTGTGCGTGCTTATACGAAATTTATTACAGATGTTAACGCGATCTAACATTTATTGCGAATTTTCAGTATTTATGTGATCCAGGTTTAGTTTGGACGAGTAATCTGAAGTGTTGTGATAATGGTTTAGCCCAAACGGGTAACCAAGTATAATAAATGTACTAAGCTTGGACGAGCAATTGGTGTGGTGTAGTTAAATGTGTATCTGAGTCTGTTTATTAGGGATTATCGGGCGAAATAGTTTATATAAATTTGGGAAATTGAAATAGAATGAAATAATCTTGATATCTAAATTGAAATTCATTGAATGAATTGATCATGAGAAATTGATTGAAACAATGCCTTTGATATGTAAGTAAATGTACTATTCCTTGATTAAATATGTTTATGAGACAAGTTATATAAAGTGACATGAATTGGCAAGTTAAATGATTATGTTAATGCTCAACTTGTTGGTGTTTTGATTTTGCCATGTCTAGCCAAAGTTATGCCAAGCTAAAGTAGCTTATTATGTTTAGGTAAAAAAAAAGATAAATCTTATACTATACATATGAACTTATTAAGCATCATATATGCTTACATTGTTTGTTTTTCTTTCTTTGTAGATCATCACCTTCCAGAATTCATTAAATTGGATTGTCTCAAAGCTCACGCTATCACTGAATCGATAGTTATGCAATCAATTTAAGTCTAGGGTTGTGTCATGTATATAAGTGTCTTGGTGTGTACCTTAGCATGTGAAAGTTTTTTCTGCTTGGCATGCATGACGTAGCCATTTTAAGTAATTTGTTGTCGTTTTCTACTTGGTTATAGTTATCTATAATTATATGTTTGACATGTGGAATGACATAGATTGAGGTAGAAATGGTAGCTTGGTTAATGAATAAATGAGATAAAGATGTATTTGGAAATTGTTACCTAGAAGTATACTTGTAATATGTGACTTATTCTTGGTTGCTTATGTACATGCTTAAGGCCTATCAGCCATTCATATGTAATATGTGCAAACTTCAAACTTGTATGTATTGAAGTGGAATGACATGCTTTGGTAGATTTGGAATAGGTGAAATTGGTATTTGAATGTGTGAGATGTCATGAATTGGTTTTGATTAGATTGAGTTCATGTTTGGAGTTGGCAAAGTTGAATGTGAAGCTTGGATGTATGTTTAATGCATGTTTTATATTGTTTCATTATAAGGTCGTTTAGGTTCATAAGCTATAAAGGATATGTATAGGTAAATTGGTGTAAACTTGAATGGATTGGTTGTTATGTTTTAATAACATTTGAATTGTTTAAGTCTAATTGATGAATATGTATTGAATGTCTTGATAAGAGGTTGAATTTGAATGTTTGAACTTGCTTGACATGTTTTGATATGTTTGAAACAAGTAGAAGTGGTAATTGGGTGAACATGTTGAAAGGTTTTGGTTAGAAGCTATGGAATAAATACCAAAATGTGCATTTTACCAAAAACAGGGGTCACGCTCGACGACCAACATCCCTCGTCATAGCATCAGTAGACAGTAAGTGACATCGAGAGGTCGAATTGCATGAAGTCGTGACGTGATTTACAGTGTTGGCGACATCACGACATGGAAGTGATGAAGTTGTGACGTTAGTCCTGAATTTTTAAACTTTACAATTTGGTTCTATTTCATACTCGGGTTAACAAAAGAGCGTTCATAAACTTGTATAAAACCTGGAAATGATTGTTTAGCATAAATTGAATGTGATGATGCTTAATTACATGTGTGAATAATTAAACACTATCTAATTGTTTGCTGTTGTTATGGTAACGAATGTAGCATTTTGTAAATCGGACCTAGCGATCGGGTCGATTGAAGAGGTGATGAGGAGAACTGGAGTGGATTGAAATTGAACTTACTTTAAGATGTGTTAAGATGGTTTCTTACTCAATTATCATCAACGAGGAAGTTATGGAGGAATTCACACCATCCAGGGGAATCCGTCAAGGAAACCCATTAGCACCTTCTCTTTTTGTTTTCTGTGCTAAAGGACTTTTCACATTGTTGAAAAAAGAAATGATCATGAGAAACAAGTTGGGTGTTGGAGCTTGCCGAAATGGATTGACTATTTGTCACTTCTTCTTTGCCGATGATAACACAACGTTCCCCAAAACCAATAAGGAAATTGGGGAGACTCCTTAGTATGCTCAAATTGTATGAAAGTCAATCGGGACAAAAGATTTCTTTGGCCCGAACACAAGGGAGGATATTAAAGATGAAATAAGGGAAGAAAAGGGATTTTATTGCTTTGGTTGATAAAGCCAGATCAAGGATAAAAGGATAGTCCAAAAAGTTTCTCTCATTTGGGGGATGAAAGGTGTTTATAAAAGTTGTCCTTCAAGCTATACTGTTGTATGCCATGCAGTGTTTCCTCCTACTGAACACTCTTTGTGATGATATTAGAAAGGTAATTCGTAGATTTTGGTGACATAACAGAGAAGTTGGGACAGGTATTGTTTGGCTTAAATGGAGTAAAGTATGTCAACGGAAGAATGAAGGGATATGGGATTTCAAGACTTCCACTTGTTTAATCTTACTGCTCTAGCTAAACAAGGCTAACGCCTTATCCATAACCACTATTCGCTTTGCTACAAGGTCATGAAGGCTAAATATTTCCTGAATTGCGCCTTATTGGATGCGACGATTGGGAATAATCTATCCTTTATCTGGAGGTCTTTGAGAGGTACAAGATGGAGAAGTGGGACGGGAATTTCAACCTGTATTAAAGAAGATGCCTGGGTCCCTATGCAACGAAGCTGCTTGGTCCAATCTCCTTACAACAACATACCTCATGATAGTAAAGTGTAAGCTCTCATTGATGCAAACCGAATGCAATGGAAGGAGAATGTTATCAGGGAGGAATTTTCAAATGATGAAGGGCTGGACATTGAAGATAAAGCTGGTTTGGAACGGGAACAATAATGGAATCTGTTCGGGTTGGAAGTGGTTATCGATCTCTAATCCAAGAGGAAAATAAATTAGGGCCACACAGATTTATATGGAAATCAAATTGGAAAGCCAATGTTAGCAACAAGATCAAAGTTTTTGCTTGGCGGATTTGCAATAACGTTCTGCCTTCTGGTTGTGCATTGAATACGCGGTTCCAAGGTATGAACGTGACTGCTGCAAAGGTGGGGCAGCCGGCAGGAATTGTTTTGCGAGACTTGGATGGATTCGTTGTGGGTGCTGCAGCTATTAAGCTGTCTAATGTTGCTAATCCAACTGTTACAGAAGCTGTAAAAGCCATTGAGACGACCCTAGATATGCAGAAGCTGTAAAAGCCACTGAGACGACCCTAGATATGGGATGCTTTCTTGAGGGTGATGCACTTGTTGTGATGAAAGGCCTAGCAACCTATTCTCCTTACTGCTAAAGCTTTACTCCAAAGATATTCCATGGTGCAATCAGCTGCACACGTAGAGATGGGAACAGAGCAACCCATGATCTTGCTAAATTCAGTCGCAATGTGTATCCCCCTTGTTTCTCCAAGCCATTATGGCTGGTGCTGTTAACATGCAAGGAATTGTGTTTTATCTTTCAAAAAAAAAAAAAAAAAAACTATGGATCCTACTATTCCTCCCCTAAAGCAGAAGTAATTGTAGTCATTCATTTCAAGCCAATGGAACAATTGAAGGGGAAGAGCTTTTCCCTACCATGCCTTTTGATCCATTCAAAACTTTCCTGCCAAGAGCTAAGCACTGCACCCAGATTACTGGTTTGAAGAATAAGCCTTCATAGCTGCTTTGAGCATGAGAATTATTATTTATAAAAGCAATGAATTATTTTATCAAATAAATTTATTTAAATAAATAGTTTAATAAAACTATAATGTTATTTATGAACATGATAAATATTTATAAATAATAAAATACATATTTAAAATTGTAAAATTAATAATATAATAAATAACAAATGGTATATTAATTAATTTACAAGTTTTTCTAAACTCGTAATTTTATGTCATTTTAAAAATAAAAAATTCTTATATATAAATCTTTATCGAATAAATTTAGCTAATTAATTATTTTATTAAAATTAGAATTTTTATTAATAAATATGATAAATATTTATAAACAATAAAAAATATATTAAAAAAAGCAAAATAAAAAATATAATAAAACAACAATGCGTGTATTAGTAATATAATAAATGTTTGAACAGTTACGTTTTAATCACTTACATTAACGTGTTGTAATATTTTAGTTATTGAGCCGTCAAACACCGTTAACGGTGTAATGATAAACTGAATTTTTAATCCCAATTTGGGAGTTTGATTTCAACGTTCAATTTGGTACTCAAAATTTTCTTTATCTCAATTAAGTGCCTATATTTTTATTAGGGCACATATATCAAATTCATTAGATCATATACTATCATTTAATCTAAATACCAAATTAAACATTAAATCTAAACTCAAATATTAAATTAAAAAACATAAATACTAAATTAAATATTAAAAACAAACTCGGAAATAGTAAATTAATCCTTAAAAGAAATAATTTTACTAATTTTCAAGTGATTTTTACTTTTATAGTAACAAATTGTGAAATTTTTTCCAAAATGATGTGAAAATATTTCTTTTGCATAGTAAAGAAAAGAAAAATGAGTAAGATCAATTTTTTTTGTCCTCGTTTTGACTATTGATAATAAAATGAAAAAGAAAGAAGAACTCATTTGACTAAGATTTGACTGAAGATTTTACTATTTACTGTTTCAGTAATCATTTCACTGTATTTTCTTTCCACAACTTTCTCGGCGTCCAAACAGAAAAAAGAACCCGAAAAATAATAGAAAATGAAGAAAAAGTAATTTACTGGAAAACAAAAGTAAGAAAGCAAATATTATTTAATCAAAGTAACAAATTAAGATTAAAAATATTTGTGGGAATTTATATTTAGCAATTAGCATTATCCCCTCTGTTATTTTCTTTCACTTTTTTTTTTCTTTCTTTTTTGTTTCTCTCTCATTTCTGTATTCCGTCTCCTTTCTTTCTCTCTCTTCTGCGACTCGTAATCAGATCATAGTTTACAGTTTTCCTAAATCTTTCCCATTTTTATATTTCTTTTCCACTTTCCTCCCAGATTTTCTCTCCTTGCAAACACTTCTCAGCCTTCCCTTCCCCCATTCTCAATTGATTCTTTTTTTCTCTCACCTCTTCTTCTTATTTTGACTACTTTCACTACTTCAAAGTTTGTTGTCTCCGTATTTGCTTTAAAGTACTATTATTGAAATTTCGAAAGAGATGTAATAGAGTGAAGATTGGAGTTAGTGAGATTCTCGTGATGATAGAGTCCCAACTTTTCGGAGATTGGGTGGATTTCGAGAGGTTAAAGTTAGGGTTCAGCTGTGGAGAGGAGCAACACGAGTTATTTGGATGGAAGGGTTTGGTTTTGAAAATGGATGAGTTTATTTTGAACATTTCTTAGGTGGGTTAGTTTTAATTTCTTTTTTGGATCCTTAACTTTTTGAGGGGCTTTAGGTGCTTCTTTTTTTTTTTTTTTTGGTTCAGTGAAGTGTAATTTCGCTTATGTCAAGAACGGATAGGATGGCTTCCGATCTTAGCAGAACCGGCACTGTCGAAAGAGATGTCGAGCAGGTTATTTTATTTTATTGCTGATTTTCTTTGTAGTTCAATTATTGAATTTGGTTTTTGTTTGTTGGATTGAATTTTTTCTTTTTGGTTTCCTGTTTCCTTCTGATTCTTGTTTGAAATTGCTAATCTGATGCGTTATATATGGGGAGGTCTTTTGGAGTAATTCAGCTGTTTAATGATTGTCCAGTGATGTGTACGAGTATAGTTGTAGGATCAAGTAGAAAAAATGGCGGCATTCTTCTTGTAGCTTTCTAGGGTGAAGTCCCATTAGCGATATTCAGCTTATTTTAACTGTAAGTTGCTCTTGCAAAGCTTTTCATAGTGCGAGTAAAGAGAGGAAGCCAGCTGATCTTGTTATTGCATTGTTTGAACGATCTTAGAATTTGCTATTTGAATCACCATGTGACTAAAACCAGCATTGTGACCAAGGAATGGAATACATTTGCCCGATGTTCTAGGAGTGATGAAATTTTTAGTCATTTTACTATGCTGCTACCTTACTTGCTAGACTCAAATAAACTTGAGTGATGATAATTCTCGGCTGATTACTGTTCTCTGTTTCACCATCAATGATCTTTCACATATTGAATATTGTTATGTCACTGCATCTAAGGTATACTAACAACTCATTACATTGTCTTGTTTTTGGAAGCCAGTGATAACTACAATCTCATATCCAAGATATGCTATTTTAGATGGAGGAAGAGTTTAACAGACCAGAAATAATTTTGTCTGCTACGAGTAGTTTAATACTTCTGCAGATTACTTCTTATTCTTGGGCAGTTGAAATTTAAGTACTAAGTACATTGATAGCTAGCAACAGATAAATAAATGGGACTTGCATATTTTCTATGTCACATCTATAGACGTAAATTTTCCCCCTTGAGGATCTTTCATTTGTCTTTGGATCCTTGGAGATTGATCCAGGGAAAAATCTAATGTATGTATCTCTTGTTCAAAATAAGTTGGAAAAATGTATGGCTTAGATGCTGAGTGTTAGTGTGCTTGTACTACAGTCAAGGTGGGAATTAATCTGAATTTGGCTTTGCTCAAAGTGAATTGCCTTTCACTTTCTCAGAATTCAGCTTCTTTGTGTGCCCAAATATTTATTTATTGTTGTATATTACTATTTCAGCCTTTTTCTCTTTCTGAATTTTGAAGAATTTTTTCCATAATTCTTTTCCCCTTTCTATTGTAATGAATATCTATATTTCTAAATAATATTATGATGCAGTGGATGTTTTTCCTTATTTGTCATTCTGCTACATGTAAGCTCATTTGGAGCTATAATTATGTCAAGTGTGCTAAAACTACCCAAGTTAGCTTATTGGATGCTCTTTGCAACAGGCCATTACTGCTCTGAAGAAAGGGGCATACCTGCTGAAGTACGGAAGAAGAGGAAAACCAAAATTTTGCCCCTTCCGCCTTTCAAATGTAAGTTTGGCTCAGTTTTTAGTCGCATGCTGGAACATTTTAACATGATTCTTTAGAATGTGTAGCTATTCTGGGGCATAATTTTCCTTGTATTTAATCAGCTTCAATTGAAGATGTGAATAACGTTTTACACAACTTTTAAGCCAAGAACAAGCATGTGGAAAAGTAGTTTTTGCCATTTTAGTTAATGAAATGTGGAATGACTAGTATTATATAGAGGAAAAACGGGTGGTGTCAATTTGGATAGTTAAAGCTAATTTTATTTGAATAGAAATGAGTCTTATTCTGCATGATAATCCTTTACTTTGTTTACAACTATTTGGTGCTATTTGTTTCTCTTTTGTAACTCTTGCTCAAATACTACTATAAAATTCAGGTTAAAACTGCTGGTAAGAAGACTTATTTCTGATTGCCAACTTCGGATACGAACTATCTATACTTGAACAAGAATCAACCTATTCTGGATGATAACACATCATATTTATTTATAACCATGTGCTGTCACCTCTATGCTATCACAATTCACGCTCAAATGGATTTGGTGAGACTACAGTCTGATTGCCATCAGTAGAACTCGTCATCACTTGATTTAGTACATAATAATAGTGGTTCCTTCATGACCCTTCAGTTTAAGATAATAAAAGAAAATTGAAGCTTACACACGCCATCACTTGTATATGGAAATCTATGGGATCATGTATTTTGTCAATATACCCTTTGTTGAAAATCTTGGTCTATAACTGCCTGAAATAGCATATGTTTCATTGAAGAAGCTTGAGACGAAAGCTTAGATTGCAAATGCTTTTCCACTTTATCCTTTTTTCTTGTGCTAGAAGCCTAATTCTTGATTGTTATTCCACTTTCAGGATGAGTCTGTTTTAATATGGTTCTCGGGGAAAGAGGAGAAACATCTTAAACTAAGTCATGTCTCTAGAATTATATCTGGGCAGCGCACTGTAAGTGGTTTTCCATAGAGATAGTGTATTATCTGTGCCTACTTTTGCCCTGATTCTGTCGATATTTAGAGAGTTGGTACATGACTGATTAAAATGTAAAAGAGAAGTCTGTTTTGTCTGATATTGTTAACCAGTATCCTTATCTCTTCTATGACAGTATTCCTTATTCATCTTTTATATATTAACGGTTATTTCCTTAAAGAAACTTGAAAAACAATTGTGAAAAGTTTATCCAAACTGCTAAAGAATATACCACAATTGCATGAAGTAGTGGGTAACGAGTTTTTGTAGGTCTCTTCTGTGTGTATTATTTTTACTAGTGGTGTTTGTATACTCTTTTGTGGTAGTCCTGTTTTCACCATTTATGTCTTGTCTTCAGGATACAGACTTTATTATTAATTTTTATTTTCTGTTTGTACTGATAATAAATGGTCTGTGTGATCTCCCAGCCTATCTTTCAAAGATATCCTCGGCCTGAGAAAGAGTATCAGTCTTTTTCACTTATATATAATGAGAGATCGCTGGATTTGGTAAGAATATGCGTCTTTGTAAGCATGGTTTCTTGTTTGTCTGATTATTGTTGTATGCCTCCTCTCCTGTGCGATATACAAGCAACTAGAAGGTGCTCTTATTAGTATTTGTTGTTTTCGGAATAAAATCATATACTAGATTTGCAAGGATAAAGATGAAGCTGAAGTCTGGTTTAGTGGTTTAAAAGCATTAATCTCCCGTAGCCACCAAAGAAAATGGAGGACAGAATCAAGAAGTGATGGCATTCCTTCTGAAGCAAATAGTCCAAGAACATACACTCGAAGAAGTTCACCTTTGCATTCTCCATTTAGTAGTAATGATAGCTTGCAGAAGGTATAGTTTCAACCTCTTCCGCAGAATCTGCTTTATAATACTGAAAGCTTGCAGATTTAAGATGTGTTTTCTACTTAAATTCAGGATGTTAGGGATCATCTTGGCCTTCATAGTCCGTATGAAAGTCCTCCAAAGAATGGTCTGGATAAGGCATTTTCAGATGTATTATATACTGTTCCTCCCAAGGGTTTCTTTCCTCCTGATTCTGCTAGTGGTTCGGTTCATTCTTTGTCTTCCGCTGGATCAGATAGTGTACACGGGCACATGAAGACAATGGCTATGGACGCTTTTAGGGTTAGTCTCTCAAGTGCAGTTAGTTCATCAAGCCAAGGGTCTGGTCATGATGATGGTGATGCCTTAGGTGATGTTTTCATTTGGGGTGAAGGCACTGGGGATGGTGTTTTGGGTGGTGGACTTCATAAAGTTGACAGTTGTGGTATTAAAATGGATTCCTTTTTGCCTAAGGCTTTAGAATCTGCAGTTGTACTCGATGTCCAGAATATTGCCTGTGGTGGTCGACATGCTGCCTTGGTAACCAAGCAGGGGGAAGTTTTCTCCTGGGGAGAGGAATCTGGAGGTCAGCTTGGGCATGGTGTAGACACTGATGTTTTGCATCCAAAGCTTATTGATGCCCTTAGTAATACCAATATTGAGCTTGTAGCGTGCGGTGAGTACCATACTTGTGCTGTAACACTTTCGGGTGATTTGTACACATGGGGTGATGGCATGTATAATTTTGGTCTTCTTGGTCATGGAAATGAAGTAAGTCATTGGGTGCCAAAACGAGTGAATGGACCCTTGGAGGGCATACATGTCTCATCCATCTCTTGTGGCCCCTGGCATACAGCTGTAGTAACCTCTGCTGGTCAATTGTTTACTTTTGGTGATGGCACATTTGGCGTTTTGGGTCATGGAGATCGTAATAGTGTCTCAATACCGAGGGAAGTGGAATCCCTAAAGGGGCTCCGCACTGTGAGAGCAGCTTGTGGAGTGTGGCATACTGCTGCAATTGTTGAAGTCATGGCTGGAAATTCAAGTTCTAGCAACTGTTCCTCTGGGAAGCTATTTACGTGGGGAGACGGGGATAAAGGTCGTCTTGGGCATGGTGATAAAGAAACAAAATTTGTTCCTACTTGTGTTGCTGCTCTTGTTGAACCAAATTTTTGTCAAGTTGCTTGTGGACACAGTCTGACAGTTGTCCTTACAACATCAGGGCATGTCTACACTATGGGAAGTTCTGTTTATGGTCAACTGGGAAATCCCCTGGCTGATGGAAAGGTTCCTACCCGTGTTGAAGGAAAGCTTTCCAAGAGTTTTGTTGAGGAAATTTCTTGTGGTGCTTATCATGTTGCAGCTTTGACTTCCAGGACTGAAGTCTATACTTGGGGGAAGGGAGCAAATGGTCGATTAGGTCATGGGGATGCTGATGATAGAAACACCCCAACTTTGTTAGAAGCTCTGAAAGACAAGCAAGTCAAAAGTATCGCTTGTGGCACCAACTTCACTGCAGCAATCTGTCTCCATAAATGGGTTTCCGGCATTGATCAGTCCATGTGTTCTGGTTGTCGCCTCCCGTTTAACTTCAAACGAAAACGTCACAATTGTTATAATTGTGGACTGGCCTTTTGTCATGCATGTAGCTGTAAGAAATGTCTCAAGGCTTCAATGGCTCCTAATCCCAACAAACCCTATCGAGTATGTGACCATTGTTTTAATAAGCTGAGGAAAGTCATTGAAACTGAGGCGTCATCACAATCTTCTGTAAGCAGAAGAGGAAGCATAAATCATGGGACTAGTGAATTTGTCGATAATGATGATAAGGTGGAATTCAAAACTCGTGCACAACTTGCTAGATTTTCGTCAATGGAATCGTTAAAGCAAGGAGAAAGCCGATCAAAGAGGAACAAGAAGCTAGAATTTAATAGTAGTCGAGTTTCGCCAGTTCCAAATGGAGGCTCCCAGTGGGGAGCACTTAATATTTCTAAATCTTTTAATCCAGTATTTGGATCATCCAAGAAATTTTTCTCAGCTTCTGTTCCTGGATCAAGAATTGTTTCTCGTGCAACATCACCAATATCAAGACGTCCTAGCCCTCCTCGTTCAACTACACCAACTCCAACTCTTGGAGGCCTCACCTCTCCAAAAATAGTTGTTGATGATGCTAAGAGGGCCAATGATAACCTTAGTCAAGAGGTTGTTCGATTAAGATCTCAGGTATTATGCCTTTTGCAATTCTCATTGCTCTTGTGAAGATTTATTTTCTATGTTTTATTTTTTAACTAATGTTCCCTTTGATTGTTGTCTGGGCTCCTTGTATTTTCCTATTTAAATTTTGTCTGCAAATTGCTAAATGGTAAAAAAGGAAAAAAAAATCATAATTGATTAAAAATGAACAAGTGATTTGAAAGCAACATAAATCCTAACGTAATCATTCTTAATAATGGTAATAATTTATTTCATAGAATTTTTTGTCCAAAAAGTTAAATATTTTTAATTTTTAACTTTTCAAGAAATCAAACCTATTATATTCAGACACGTTAACTTTTTTATTTTTTCGAGCAGAAAGCAAAGTTGCAAAATATAGTGCCAAATGATACCTAAATAAATTGCAGTGCCTTACAGGGTTTAAATTTTACAGTTTGATGTGTCTTTAGCTAAGGTGAAGTAAGCTTGATAAAGAATTTGAAAACATTCTATTTTGTGATTGAACTGAGAGAGTGGTTAGATCATGAGAACCCATCTCGCTTAGTGTTTTGCATGTTTCAATTGATATTTGTTGGACCTAGATAACAAATGAGCATGGATTATATATTTCTGTTCAAAGCAACTGCGTGAATGCATCAAAACAGGTGCCTCTGCTATGCACTGTAATAAAGTCTTATTTTCAGAATAATGGTCAAGATATGACTTTCTATTTTACAATAAATTCTGCAAGCTGTAAGATTTCTCTCACAGATAATATGTCAACAAACGAGGAAGGAGAAAAATCTAAGAGCTAAAAATGGGCTGGAAAAGTAGATGCTATTCTCTAATTTTTTCAGGACATTTTACTGTATAGAAGATCTACTCTTGTTTTCTTTATTCTGCAAGATTGTTTAACTTGCTTCACAGGTTATTCAGTGTTTATGCTTTTATGTCTTACCATTCTTTTATCTCAGGTGGAGAATCTTACACGTAAAGCACAACTTCAAGAAGTTGAGCTGGAGAAAACAACGAAGCAGCTGAAGGAGGCTATAGCAATTGCAGAGGAGGAGACTGCTAAATGCAAAGCAGCAAAGGAAGTAATCAAGTCACTTACTGCCCAAGTAAGATGGATTTATGTTTGTTTGTTATCCATGGATATTTATATTCATAAAACTTTATCCGTTCTCTCTGAATTGCAATGTCTTAGGAGTGATTATTGCTTTGAACTATATTTTTTGTCCTCTGTTCTTTTCTTAGCTTTATCAAGTCATTTTCCCCAGCTTTTATACTGTGGTTTCCTCTTATTTATATCTGAATCTCTCTGCTTACTATAATGCAACAAACTTAGTGTCATGGTCCCAAAAGGAAGCCTTGAATTTCTGATTGGCTGTGTTACACTATCTTCAGACAGTAAGGCACATTTTGTAGGACTAACAGCGGTGCCAAATAGGCAAAATGGGTAAAATACCTTGTAAGTTGGTCTGGACAGTGACATTTGATACCAAGCTGGCTTTGTGGGATTCTAGCAATGTGCCACGAGGATAGTGGGCACCTGTTGGACTGGATAGGATGTCATGTCTTGATAGAGAGCCTTGAATCCCTCATTGGCTGTGTATAGAGTTCAATTGAACAATTCACATCATTTTCACTTATGGGGTTCATTATCTGGAATTTAATCATGAGGCCCGATGGGTCCGAAGTAGAAATATTTTGCAGGTTGTGGTGGACTGTGACTCTGAGCATGTCACAAGATCACAAGCATGCCCAAGTTCGATTATACTATACTTTTAGTGGATTATTTTTCCTTGTTTTCTGGTTTAACAGATGGCTCCTGTTCTGCTGTTTTAAATCAAGACAATTAATTTTGAATAATTGGCTTGTGAAATATGAATCCTTCTTTTCTGAGCATTTCACAATATCAGAAGCATGCCCAAGTTCAATTATACTACACTTTTAGTGGATTATTTTTCCCTGTTTTCTGGTTTAACAGATGGATGGCCTGTTCTGCTATTGTAAATCAAGACAAAATTAATTTTGAATAATTGGCTTCTGAAATCTGAATCTTTCTTCTACACTGCCACTAATATAGATAATTTTCTCAATTGTATATTCAATGCTTTTGTATTAAATGTATTAGCCATGATGCATGGTGTTACCAGTGCATTGCATATTCTTTATTCTGCTCTATTGTTGTTTTCTGGTTTAACAGATGGCTGACCTGTTCTGCTGTTGTAAATCAAGACAAAATTAATTTTGAACAATTGGCTTCTGAAATCTGAATCTTTCTTCTAGACTGCTACTAATATGGATAAATTTTTCAATTGCATATTCAATGCTTTTGTATTAAATGTATTAGCCATGATGCATGGTGTTACCGGTGCAGTACATATTCTTTATTCTGCTCTATTGTTTATATACTTTCTCAGTGTATCACTAGAGTTAGTTAAGTGATTAGTTGGACTTTCAATATTTTAATCGTGTCTTTTGACTGATGTGGGTGATAATTTATGTGAACAGTTAAAGGATATGGCTGAAAGATTGCCTATGGGGGCTGCACGGAGCATCAAATCACCTTCATTTACTTCGTTTGGCTCTAACCCTGCTTCTGGTGATGTCTCTAGTGTTTCAATTGACAGATTGAATGGCCAACTAGTGTGCCAAGAACAATATTCAAATGTATTGAACAGCCAGTTGCTTTCTAATGGATCTAGCATTGCTAGTACTCGTAGTTCTGGCCATAACAAACAAAGCCATATTGAACCAGCAACAAAAAGTGGAGGTAGAACAAAAGAGAGTGAATCTAGAAATGAGAATGAATGGGTTGAGCAAGATGAACCTGGTGTGTATATAACACTTACCTCGCTACCAGGAGGTGCCAAGGATCTCAAGCGAGTTCGTTTCAGGTATGTGTTTTTATTACTCTCTTTGGCAGTTCTAGATTTTGTAGAAAATCTTTCTGAAATAATGGGGAATTGGGAGTGGTTTGATGGGGAGGACATTTCTGCTTGTAGTAAGCAAATTCAAGTAGGATGAGATTAAGTGTTCATAAACTAGCTTGATGTCAGATGTTTGGGATTATCTAAGCATGTGAAAATCAACTGACATTCATGCTTGGCTTTGACAAACGAGTAAGTGAACATAAATCTTTGAATTGCACTCCTAAATGCATCCCTTAGTGCTAAGCTTGTAACCCGTGTTTTTGCCTCTGAACTAAGTGAAAAGGGACTAAATTGAGTGAAAAGCTTGTTGATATGATTTAGTTTAAACTACAATGCTAACACTCCAATTTCCTCACCCACACCCAGACACATTTAATGGCCTTGAAATAACCATGTCTGTTTTGACTACCCTTGATTTGTGTAACCATCCAAGGTTGAAGAGAAATAAATGGTTTATGAAACTTTAAATGCAGTAAGAAGCGGTTTAGCGAGAAACAAGCAGAACAATGGTGGGCAGAGAACAGAGCAAGGGTATATGAGCAATACAATGTGCGCATGATAGACAAGTCTAGTGTTGGTGTTGGGAGTGAGGACCTGGCTCATTAACACGGTGAAATAACCATATGTACATGTAAGTCTTTGGCAAGGTTGCAGTCCCGATTATTGGGATGATCTCAGTGGATCATATTATATTCGGCTTTCCATTGTTCATCAAGAGTTGAGGGAAGCAGAAATGGCATAAGTAGAGAGTTCGGAATGGGTTTTCTTTTATTTTTCCCTCCTTTATTATATATATTTCAGTTGATTTTACTTCAATTTTTTTTTGTGCTTATAACGTGCCATTTGTGGTGTGTGGGAGGGATTGAGGGTGGCAAATGTAAATTCTTAGTAGTTTGTTGGCTCTGTTTGAAAGCAGCTGCCATGTAATGTAAATTCATAAGCAAATGAAATCTGCAGGAAAGAAAAAGATATACCAATTTTCTTTTGATTTATATAATAATAATATGAGTCCTGGCTTGTTAAGAAGATGGTAAACCATAGTACTTCTTTTGTGGGCTGAAGTGTACAAATTTGTTGCCTTAACAACTTAACCGTCTTGTTGTGGAATTTTATCTGTGAAAGGTATGGGAACTTGCAGCTGAGTAGTTGGTACTGGTTTTTAGATAAAAACAAAATTATTGATGATAATCCATATCAGTAGGCAGACATAGTATTGACCAATCTCCCCTATTTCAATTATTGATGGTAATTTGGAGTGAGCTACTAAGGTAGTGTTTGAAAAGTGAAAAGCTTTTTTCAAGTTATTAAACAATGCTAAGGAAGGCAACCGACTAAAGGAAACCGGAATGAGCGGATGTGGATTTAATTCAGTTAATCAGTCGGTTAGTCAATCTAATTCGATCAGAGGTTGGTTAATATTTTTTTGAAAGTTCAGTTATCGGTTTAAGAATCGAGTAATTAATCGAATTTAATAATTAATAGTATAAATTATAGGTAGTTTTAATTCGGTTAATTTGTTAAATTAACATTATCAATTTATTTTTTTATTGCTTTTTACTTGTTTTAAAAAAAAAAACATATAAATTTCGGTTCAGTTAATTTTTTTAAAAAAAATTTCAGTTCAATTAACGGTTAAAAAATTAAAATATTTAATTATTTCGATTAATATGAATTCGATTCGGTTAACTATTTGAACATTCTTAGATGCTAATCGTAAGCTTAAAGAAAACACCAATGAATGCCAGTGGAAAAAGGGATGTATCAGCGTCTCATAGGAGGGCATGACATTGCCTTTGCAATTTGTGTTGTAAGTCAAATTTTTGGTAGGAATATTATTTTTATACATGTTTTAGTACATTAGTTAGTAATAAATTAATTCAGATGGTAATATTTAGTCACTCCCATTATTTATTTTGAAAAAAAAATCATTTATTTTGAATATGTTTTATCTTTAACAAGAGTTATTATTTATCTTTCTAATTTCAAGTCTATTCTTTTATTTCATGTCTAGCACTTGAAATACATAAGTCATAAATAAATAAAAAATTTCTGTTTTATTACACCACTAACCATGGAGGTTTTCACAGGAGCGTCTTGGGTAGGGTCTATTTGCAGCAATTGTATATTTCTATGGGAAAATTTAGTAACACGGAAAATGTGGAGATATTGAGACGATGGGTAATGGAGTGTGGAATAATGTGGCTGAAGAGAGTAGTTGAAGAACATCCTATAGAATTATTTAGTGATAATAAAAGCAGCCAATAATCCAGTTCAACATGATCGCATAAGGGATATCGAGATAAACATGGATTTCGTAAGGAAAAACTAGAAATAGAAGATTGTGTATGCTTCTTATAGCCACAAACAATCGTTGGCTGATGCTATGAAGTTCCAACGCGCCCACAAGTGCAGTATTGAATAGCTTGCTGCTGCCCGCTCCACTCTAATGCTGTTATAACCTAGACAGGGTTACTGGTCATAGGTTCTGGCTAAAGCGTTTAGGTTGTTTTATTCCTTCACAAGCATTTATTCTCATTCGTTGTTGAAGTAGATATTGATGGCTACAAACCAATGGAGAGTGGGCGGAGCAATGGTGAACTGATTGGTGGCTTGGCCTGCAAAGGTTACTGATTATTTTCGGATGGCCAAGGTCGATATATAGAACTCGGAATATACACGTCTTTGCTCATCTTCCCATGGATATATGCTCATGTTTGTATATATACAGCAAAATGGGAGTTTGAATTGGTGCAACTCTTTTGGAAATGCTCTTCAAATATATGATGCTACATTTACTTTAGGATTATCATGGGTGGCCTAAGCTCTCGAGTATTTCAGTAACAATGACTCCTCCTGAACATAGCATTACCAGAGTAAGGGTAAGCCTTCCTCCGGGGACGAGCTCCGGCAGTTTAACAGATGTTGATGGAGTGGAGTACCGATCTGACCAAGACATAGCTGCAGGAAGTATTCCAAATAATACCAAGACTGGCCAAAGACATGCAACATTTTATCACTTTACAAGGCAAAGGAATTTAGGCTTTTAATGAAAACTAGAGAAAAAGGTGCAGAAGTGCTTTAAACTAGAGAGTTACCTCCATATGTTCCAGCAAAATCCAAGGCTTTAAAAAATATCTCTGGGTCTAGCAAAGCAAGACCTAGTGGTGGAATCAGCGTAAGGAGATACGGCTGAGGCCTATTCTCACCGGCCGGAAGTTTCAGCACTGAAATCATTGGAAAATAAAAGTAGCAAAAATGGGTAGGTTATGCATTATAACAATGACATATGGTGCATTGAAATTAAGCAGGATATGACATTTGAAACTTACACCTAATTTCAAGAAACATAAGCTTCAAATTGAAGCCAATGTGGGACAAGCAGTAAGATATTGATGCATGAGAAATCACTGACAATATCCAAGGAAAACTTACAGTCAGCCAGGAAATCAGAAAGTCCCAATACAAATCCAATATATGATGTTGCAATTGCAAGAAGTGAGAACACCTCAATTATTGGCTGCAAATTCGTTTCGAACATCCCCAAAAATGGTGTCAATTACAAACCCCTTTGAACCTTAAATTTTTTTGGCTGAAATCCATTAAAGTACAAGGAGCTTACTCCAACAACTCCACTATTAGTAGCTCGCAACTGTTGCAATGGATCTACCATCTGATCGGAGCCCGTGCCAAGACTTGAAATAGATCCTAAAGTAACAGCATTCCACACAAGAAATAGACCAAGTGGTATTGCTGTACCTACAACAATAGCAGTCCTGCATTAAACAATAGATTTTATCATAAGGACACATACAGAGAGATCCGTTGACAAACAAAATATTGAGAAGAAATGACACAAATGTTGTGCCCCAATTTGGCAACAAATTCAGAATGGAGGGGGAATAAAAAGAATCTTAATGATAAGATCTGTCACCTTACTTTTGACATGTTTCCTTCAAGATTTGTGCAGAGAACCGGCACAACATTCTGAATCACGTAAACAACTTTGTTATATATTGGATTTTACTCGGATGGAGACCCTTGCTGAACTTGTAAGGTATGGTTCGTGTCCGTACCTTGCAAGTTAGGTACGGATTTCTGCAACTATACGAGTATATGTTAATGATTTTACCTGGTAAACAAATGATAGTGCAATTATTGGTATACTCATAGGAACAGCTTCAAAGTTAGCTTTCAGAAGAGCATCCCACTCTAGGCCTCCACTTGCAACAGCCTAAGTCAAAAACAAACACAAATACATCAGATATATATAAGAGCAAACTCAGTGAGAGAGAGGATCTAATTAAGCTATAAATAATGAAAGTTAAGCCATATCAGGGAAATACCACAAGTGCAGTGAAAGAAGCGATGATTCCGAATACAAGAACTCCATTAACAGCACCAATAAAGCGCTGGCTACAGTTGAAACACAAGTCTAAGTTAATCTTAATCTGTTCATACATCAATGAGTGATGACAATTTCAACTTATGTTACTTGGATACAGATGTGAGTGTCAGACACAGGTATATGTTCAATTTTTTAAGAGCTTTTCATGTTTTTGAAGGGTTCTTGAAGGATCATACGCCCATACTCATGTCAGAAAATATGAAACAACACCAACCTTCCAAAGTAGCAAATGCCACCAAAGACCAAAGAGAACAATGTCGCACTCTCCCATCTGCAAATCGAAGGCTGTCATCAAAACCTAAAACCACATAAAAACAACTGTTTGATACATTAATCATAGAAGAAGCGTGGTATCATGATCAGTTGGTTAGAAGATTAGAACTCGTACAAGGGAATGCCAAGATTGTTTGTCAAAATATCTGAAGAACGAGCCAGATAGGCAACAAGAAGGGCATAATGTATAAATATGAATGACCAACTGCAAGACAAGCAGACAAAACAAAGCAAAAAATGACTTCAGACAACTTATAAAGCTTCAAAATTTTATAAGGTGTTTGACAAACAATTTCAAACCAGATAAGATCAATCAACACAAAGTTAAATTAAGTTGACTTTTCCATTATTCACTTATAGACATAAAGCATGCATTTGATATTGTAAAAAGTACTTGGTAATATCAAATTTATGACTTCTCAGCCTACCAAGCAATTTGAACTCCAACTGGTCCAAGAGTTCTCCTGGCCATAGATACCTGAAATATGCCATATGGAAATAGGAGTTAATTGAATTTAATTAAACTAATGGTAGACTTACAAAAGATACAACCAAAATATGATCTAAGCAGACTTGGTTTCAAGGAATGACAGAGTGGCATATAGTTTACATACATACCAGTGAAACCCCACCGGAACCCAGTTCACACATTGTGTTGACATTTACTTCAGCAATGAGCAGCCCAGTGGCAACCTGGAATAAATGATTGCCTTAATAAACAAGTATAGAGATGAAGAACAGAAAAGAAAAATGCAAAGAAAGAATGCTGTATATCACCATGAAAACCCAACAAAGGATACAAGCAACTGCAGAGGCCAGAAACCCAGAATCTTGTGTCACTGATGGAATGGCCAGGATCCCTGCACCCACCTATAGATTGAACCAACATCAGACAAACAAATCAATAATTATATCTACATACACATATATGTTTGTCTACGTAAAAAGTCGAACAATGGCAGGAGAGCTGAGACAATGAAGGCAGAAGGGTATACCGTGGTACCCGCCACCAGGAATATTGCACTGGATAAACTTCCTAGAGTGGATCATAGAAACCAAAAGTCAAAACATATCAAAAAAAAATTTAAAGGGTAATTAAAAGAACTATATATATATACCAGGTTCTCTCTTGAGAGTGGCTTGATTGAGGTTTGAAAAAAGCCTTTCAAATTCGTATACTTGAGGCTGATTATCAGAAGACTGTCTCTGGGAGGAGCACTTAAAGGTTTTGAAAGGAGTAGGAAGCTGGTGATGAGAGTGGTGATGGAGTCTGTTACTGAGCAGTGATTTTGGGCACAAGAAGTTGTGGGTGTGCAAGAGTAGTCTAGGCCTTGCGCGAGAGATAAGAGAAGTGGGCGTTTGCAGTGGAATAGTCATAGAGATGGACATAGTTTATGTTTCCCTTTCAGAGCTTAGAGTCAGCTGATTGAGCTTAGTTACTGGGCAGTGTCTTTGTCACTCCAACAATATATGAAGAGACATGGTTTAACTGATGAAAGCAAAGGACGACGCTTGTTCGCTCTGGATAACGTGGGCCATCGTATTCCATTTCCCATGCCATAGTATAGGTAAGATCATTTAAAAAAATAATAATAATTACTTAATTTTTTTTTTCAATTTAGCTTTTTTTTTTTAAGTTAGATTTGGTACGATTTGACACTCCTTTTCCAATTCATGTATAGATCGTATTATCATAATTTTATTCGTTTTATATCTCACGTTAATAAATAATTTAAATATTATAAAATTAAAAATAAAAATATGAAATACATTTGAATTATCACGCAAGTTGACATATTTAAAAATTTAATATTCTTATTAATATTTATTTTGATTTTTTTTAAAAAGTTGATGATCAAAATTTTTTTAAAAAATTAACAGTCGAATTTAACTAAAAAATAAAGATTATATTAACAAAAGATGTAAACATTAAAGATTAAATATGATATTATGCTCAAAAATTTTAACTAACTTATCTTTAAATTATGTTTTTTGTTTGAATTAAATATTATTATTTTTTGTCAAATTAATGGGATAAGAGAAAATAATATATGTTTGAGTGAAGAAAGGGGAAGAGGACGGGAGGGAGGAGATGGGAAGAGGGAGGGGGATATTTTTTTATTTTATTTAATATTAATATATATTTTTATTTAATTAGATTTTAATGTGATGCTTTTTGATTGACTGCAATAAATTCTTTTAATGGATGTAATGGTAGGGGTTAATTTTGGTTATCAAAATAAAATTTAGGCATTTAATTAGCGGGGCTTGTTTAATTAAACAAAACAAAAATCATAATAAGAGATTTGAAATAAATTGTAGTAGTTATTTGGGCATTTGTAATCCTTTGGGAGTAGAACTATGGGGTATCGTGGATGAGGTATTGATCATGCTTAAGAATGAGTTCACTAAAACTACTATTCAGACAGATAATTTAAAAGTGATTCATTTCTTGATTGAAAACAAGGAGGATGATCTTGGCATCACTATCCTCCAAAGAGTTCAATGATTACTCAATTGTCATGACCAATGGCAAGTTCGACATGTTCCAAAAGGAGGAAACTTAGTGGCAAATAAATTGGCTAAATTGGGACTCTCTTGGAAGTCGAGTCCACACATTTTGGAGAAACCTCCCAACGAATTGCTTGGAACAATCCAACAAGATATGGACCGCTTTTTGATTTGATGTAACCGTTTGTTTTTTTACACAAAAAAATTGTAGTAGGCTCTTAAAGACACATATTCCGTAAGAGTTTTGGGATTGTTTATAATTGACGATAAACAAAAATATCAATAGACTTGAAATTGAAGTAATGCTTCGACAGTTGAGTTGGTTGGCTTACCCTATTTAAAATACGGTGAAGAGCTGATATGAATAGTCAAGTGAATTTTAGCGAGCAATATCCTCAAAAGGTGTGTGCTTAAATAATTTGCTAAATGTCGTAGGAGGTCGGTTGTGGATCTGCTATTAACTTAGCGAGTAATACCCTCGAACGGTGTATGTTCAAATAAGTTGGTTAAGCACCTTACGAGACTAGCAGCGAGTTTGTTGTTACCTTAGCGAGCAGTAACTTTGTAGGGTTTGTGCCTAAAATGATTAGTTAAGTGCCTTGAGAGGGTAATAGTGGTAGGCAGTACCCTCGTAAGATGTGTGTCTTAAATAATTGGCTAAGCACCATAAAAAATTAGCATCGGTTCTACTATTAATTTAATAGGCAATAATCTCGTACTGGGTATGTTTTAAATAAATTTTTTTTCAAGGGCGGTGAATTCTAAATTGGCAACGGATTGTCAAACGACAGCCAAAATTTATCATGGGTCGCAAAGTGTTGTGTAGAAAAACTAAATATATATAGATAGCTCGCAAGATGAGCCAGTAGAAATTTCGGGAAAAGCCAGCCCCTAAATTTGGGGAGGTCGCAGCAGGATATGGTGCAACACTCTTTATTATGTACACAAACATAGCCGGGAAATGGAGCCAATTTATAAGGGCGCGTACCTTGAGGGAGATCTCAAGCCAGAGCTTAGCTCTATAGGTAGCTTAAAATCAGAGTGTTGATGCTCTGGTTGCTTTAGCGAGTAATTTTGATTGTATAACTTAGATTATGATCTATAAAAACTCTCTCTTCTAAAACTCTCTCCCTACGTTTCTCCGGAAAGATGAACACAATGAAAAAAGAGCTAATAAAAATAGTAAAAAGAGTTGAGAAAAATAGTAGATCATGTCATTAACATTAGCAATTTTCATTTGGATACAAAAATTGCATTATATATGAATTTAGATTATATTTTTATCTTCTTTTTCATTTTTCCATGTTTTTCATGGTACAGGAATACTTCCAACCTTCGGGTTAAGACCTGTCTTTTATCATTTTGCCAAAGAATGGCTTGGTAACTTCTTTTGCCTAGCAATAACCCTGGAGATCAAGTACTAAATTATGTTTTATAATTCATCACCAAAATAAATCCAGAAGAAAAACTTTTGACACTATTTGATGGAACTTCAACACAAAGCCGAAAGCAGTTGGAGTCAGGGAGGTAATTAATATGAAAATGGGGCCTTTGGCAGCCGAATGCCATCGACACCAGTTTGCCCTTGGAAACTGAAGGAATCAGCATCAACTGGCCCTCCATCTCCAAGCACCCTCAGCACCAGCTGGGAGTTGATGCCTACTCCATGGATGGAACAGCCATGGAGATGTGCAGGCAAGATAGCCCTGGAAGCATGGAAGGCGGCCTTGGAACAGGTGGGTGATACAACATGTAAATAACACACTTTAAACATGATTATGATATGAGAAGAGGTAGAGTTCTGCCTTTATGCATAGACCATGGAAGCCAGAAAATTAATTTTATGCATATAGAAAGACAGTCATGGAGATAAAATTTCCAAAGATGAGATTTTCCACAATGTGGATTTACTTCAGATAATGGTATCATACTAAAATTACAGAAGAAATAGGGTACAAGGGACGCAGGTAAATTATGTACTTTGCATCAATAGACGTTATTCATTCATTATTCTAGATAAGCTTAAGTTCAATACCACTGAATTTAGTACAGTCTAAATCCAAATTAAATAAGACAGTTACATTTATTTAAAACCCGCCTCCGATATCCTGATATCCTTTCCTCTACAATCTCCAGTCACCTGAATAAAAAAAAAACAAAAGATAATATTACTACTACTAAAACTAAACCACCACCAGGCCTATAGAATAGGAAGATCGGAAAAGAGCATAATGGAATTCCCAAGTACGAATCGAAAACAGAGGAACAGAACAAGAAGCAATGTAACTTTGTATAAACAAAAACACGAATTTCCCCAAAAGCAAGGGCCTTCGGTTAAAATTTGTGGTAATAAGGTTTTTGAGATTCAGATGAAGAGTTACTCCTTCTGTAAGAGGGATAGAGGCTATTAAGCTCTAATGCTACATATAGATGAGGCAAAACTATAATACTAAAATGATTTTGAAAATCAAATCATCCAGAGTTATCGGGACAGCACCCGATGTAGTAGAATTTAATCAAATTTATAACCAAACTATTCATTTCCTTGGTTTAGTTTTAGGGTTTTGGGTTTAAGGTAAGAACCATGGAAAGATTATTCAATTTTTTATATACCCAAGCCTATAAAATAGAGCAACCCAGAACCTAATAACATATGCCATTACCATGCCTCAATTTACTAATTTCCTTCACATCATCTCTTCAGGTTTTAAACATGTAAATTCTATTTATTTGTCATCATTGCGCTCGAGTTCATTTATTTTCCAACCTTTTTGGCTCGGATTTATTTTCCAAACTGTTAAAATTCTCACTAAACCCTCAAGTTCATCCTTTTGCTCATTGCATACTTCATGCACTATCCGAATTCCCTAGGCCTCTATTTGTGCCCTTTCCCCCATGTCTCATCCTACCTTATCCATTACAATTGTCCACAAAAAGTCATCCCTATCAGATAAACATAGAATAAAGATGGATTTTGTGTTAAACAAGATCAAACATTTAAAAGAAATATGATCCTAAAAGCTCAATCTCCTTAGTTTATACTCTGGGAAAAACAATTGCCATACAAGCAAGCACATCGATGAAGCAACAACATGCACATGCAACCGCACATTGAAAGGAAGAAAAAAAATGGAGAACTGTTAAATCAAATCAATCCCAACAAAAAAAAAAAAAAAAACCTGGCAACTTAAGCATCAATCCACAGTTCAAAATTCAATTTTGTTGAAACAAAGACTACCCAAATAATCAATTTGCTTGCCAACTCTTCATAATTTGTGAAACGAGCTTCAATCCCCAACTATGAATTATGACAAAGTTCATTATCCGAAGATTTAAATGAACCCCACACCCGAGAACAAATGAGATTCCATGATCGAATACTACTTTTTAAGGTCCATAAAAGATCAATCCGTATTTTCATTTAATCACTTACAGTAAGAAAAGAAAACAAAATTAGGACTGGGATTAAGCTTTAACCTTAAGCGGTGGAAGTACAACCGGCGGGAGCGTCGCCAATAAGCTTGAAATCCTGTAACTCCTTGAAATTCATCCATGGCTTGTCCCACACCTTGGCTTCATAGACTTTCGTCTTGTCACCATCCATCGCCTCCAATGTTATGTAATACATAGTCCCAGAAACCACTTGTTGTTTTACATTCGTCACTTTCCTAAACTGCAGCATCGTATTCTACATTTTTTAACCCCCCCCCCCCACCCCCAAAAAACCCATTAATCGACAATAAATTTTATAGAATTGACATGTAAATTCAAATTTTAAAAAATAAGTACCCCTTTCTTGTTGTGTTCATCAACAGCAAAACGAGCGAGGTTTTCAATCTCCAGACTATTGGCGCTTCCATCGACCTGGCTAATTGCACCCAAAGTAGCCATTTTTCTCTTTTCTTCTGAGGATATAATTTCTATTATATGTAATTCACTAATTCCGATATCCAAGTGTCTGTTTTTGTAGGGAAAAAAAAGTCAGCGAAATGAAAAAAGATATCTTTTTGTTGGAGTATCCTTTGCGTCTAGTACTCGGTGGAGATCGACGCGTAACAACAATCCAGTACCAGTAGAGCCACATTTTCCACGGTTTTAAAATTGTTGGTAGAATTTTAGTTTTTGTCCCTCTTGAAATTTAAATTTAAATTTTAATCCTACTACTTTCTCAGTATTATCAGTCAGAACTTGCTAATAATATTTATAAAATTAGAAGGATCGAAATTATGCCAAAGTAAATTATACGTTTCAATCGAATTAAAACTCAATCGACATTACAATATCCAATTTTAAAAGTGAAGGTAATGTGATACGCATATATTACTTATTTTAACATCTCATTAGGATAATATCTTCAAATTTCTTTTTTGGGACAAAACCATTTTTTTAGAAAAAAAGGGCCCAAAATATCAACATAAATAGGTGAAGTAGATATGCTTACTGTTATTTAGTTTTGTCGGAATTTACTCAATTGAGTTATTATAAATGGGTTAATTTATTAATGATAGAAACTTAGAGGTATAATTTAATAAAATGTAAAAGTTGATACATAAAAATTGAAAATGAAAACTACCCTCTCCAAACATAAATTATTTATTTCTGATATTCCGTGGGTGGAAAATTACTTTTGAAATTCAAGTAACAATTCCTTAACACCTAAGCTATTTAAAAGTCAAAAACTCTAGAATGAATGAATGGATAAATTCAGTGTGCAATCCCAATGGTCTGTCTACTTAGCTTCAGGCTTAAGCTTCGTGACTCGTGAAGGAATTAATACCCTTCAGAATATATTCCGCCATAAACATTATTTTACGGTGAATTTACATCAGAAGTCCTTTTATTATAAGGATCTAATCAAATTAGTTTTTCTATTATTAAAAAATCAATTAAAAGATAAGTTGAAATAGAGTTAGTATTTGTTGTTTAAAAAAATATAACTTACAAAATATAAAATATACTTGATATGTTATTTAAAAATTAAATACGAAATATAATTAAATTGTTTAATGAATAGAAATTTTAAATCATGAAAAATTTCTTTAATTATTAAATATTTTATTTTATTCTCATAAAACAAAATTTAAAGATAAAAGTCTTTATAGAATAATATAATGTTAAATTAAATTAATTAAAAATATTAACTCTTATTTACTTACAATTTTTTACATTTTATACGAGAATTATATTCGTATCTAGGAGGGGGCAAACTCATTTGAATTGAAATGTTAGAATATCAACCAACTTGCGACGTATTTTTTGATCAGATCCAAGCATTTTGGGATTGAGTTATTTTCTTATAGATTAAAAATCTATCTCCTAAATTCACAACGCACTTTAAAATACGTCAATCCAAATTTAAGAGCTCAAGTAATGATCATTTTACTGAAGACTACACACGTACAAATTTCTATATAAGATAGTTTTTTTTAGTTAAAAACTTTGGCCATTTTCCATTTCTATTTTTTTAGCTCTATGCTTTATAGTTTTATATTAATTGGGCGTTTATTTAAGAGATTTAATATATGTTTATTCATTAAATAGAGTTTGATTATAGATTAAATTGTTATTATTGAATTTTATATTATTTTCATAGGATGTTGATGTGGTAATTTTTATTGGCATAATAAACATTTAACTTGTAATATTTACACATTTTATCAATTTGGTCTTGATTTTAAATAATCCAATATTCTATCAATTTTTATCTTTATTTTAGAAATTTAAAACATTATAATTACAAAATATACATAATGTTATGCATACTTTATTATTAAGTGTATATTCATCATGATTAAAATTAATATTGAAATTTTATTGATCATACTTCATTTAGTAATTTATTGATCTGAATAGTTACATATGATGTCTAAAATTTCTAATTATTCTATATTATTCTAATGTTATTTTATTTAATGTCCTTCATAGTAAGGGCTCTTAATGACATTGACATTATATTAATTTTTATTATTTTTAATTCAAACACAAATATAGAGTTTCTTTAAACAAAAAAATTTATTTACATGTATATATTGGAACAGTTAAAATAGAACAGAATGTAGTAAAGAAGAAAATAGAGAAATATGAAAAATATAAAAATTGGCACGTAGAAGTTTTAAGGAGCTTTAAAAATAACAAGACAATTCTTTTTAAATGGTTCTAAATTATTTTCCAAGAAAAAAAAAAAGTTTCAAGATTATTTCCACAATTATTAAATTTATTTTAAAAGAAAACTTAAAAAAAAATTCTTTTAAAAAAACTCGTAGTAAATTTATGCATATAGTTACTGAAATTTTTATAAATTTGCCTACAATTCAAATGCAATCTAAGAAAATAAAAAAACAATAATCAAATACTCATTTAAGCCTTAAAAAAAAAAAATTAAACATTCAGAAAATGAAATGAAATGAAACACAAATGTATGATATTGGCATTAGTCTGTCAACTTTCAAGTACGTAAGCAAACTGATACCCTTTACAGACCATGATATTTAGGTCTGTAAGCTTTCACTCACCATGAAGGAATACACTCTCAGTGCCAGCAACCACATAAGCTGGCTTTTAGTGCTAACAACAACAACACTATCTATCACATAAGTTAGTTTTTCATTTAAAAAACAACAACAATATTACAAATAACAGCACCAAACCCCATGTTTTTCTCTCATTCCTCTCTGCATTCTTCAATGTCCTCTCTTTTTTTTTTAGATGACCCAACAACACAATTCGTGAACAGAGCGTCAATGGTGAATCAAATCAAGCAAAAAAATAGCATGAATTTCGAAACCCGCTCTCATATTTCTTACACCCAAAAAAACCTCCTACTTGGGTTATCATTGGATCAAGACGTGTTTAAATTGACTGTGTTTTCACAATAGCAGACCGGAATCACGATTGGCATCTCTATTTTTTCTCTTTTTCTTCTACTGCCTAAGCCCTAAATTGGTGCTAAAAAAAGCTGTTTAAATTGGTGCTAATCGTTCAGTTGGTCGATTAATGACAACAAGGATTCCGTTAAATGTCATATCATTTTCCGTTACATCTATAACCAAAAATGGTTAAAATGACTATTTTGTTATTTTTTGAAAGTTTAGTGATTGAATTGAAACCAGACGATTATTTTGTCAACTACATTAAAATTGAGTGATTGTTGGTGTAATTTACTTTTAAAAAAACGTTGCTGCTTAAAAAAAAAAAAAAAAAAACTGATGTTCGGGGTGTCGCCTTCATATTTGCTACCTCTTTTGCTTTGTGCCTTTGCTTGCTGGCTGTTGCTTCAGCCTCCTTCAAGCCACCGTCCTCTTCAGCTTTTCACCTCCTTTAGGTCGCCGGCACCGATCACAAACTCCATAAGGTGAGCATGCAAGTGGAATATGCCAACATTTACTTTTCTTTTAGTTTGAAGTTTCACTGTTTGTCTTATTATTATTTGTTAGAATAGTACTTACTGAAAGGGAATTTTATTTTCTCTTTCATTTTGCTATTTCCAAGCATGGGAATCAAATTAGTCAATGCATTTATTATTTATTTGTTTTTTTTAATCGGGTGAGTTGTATTTGCCATTGTGTCTGACTATTTGATTATTTTCTTAATTTATGTTTGTATTATATTTTAGACAACTTTTCATTTCCAGACGAAAAAAATCCAATAAATTTGCTATTATTTGTTGGTACTTATTGGAAGGGAACTTTACTTTCTCCTTCATTTTGTAATTTCCAGGCATGGGAATCAAATTAATTAATGCATTATTTATTTATTTGTTTTTTTTTTTATCAGATGGGTTGTATTTGCTATTGTGTTTGACTAATTTATTATTTTTTAATGTATGCTTGTGTTATATTTTCAAAGCTGAGATGGCTTTTTCATTTTCAGGCAAAAAAGTCCAATCCACTTTCACTTATCAAAAATTTGCTCGCCTATTCATTTAAACTTACATATAACTACAAAAGGCAACGTAATTCAGACAAAACCATTTTACAGTCTCCCCTCTTTCTATCTCTAGCAATGCCACCAAGAAACCCAAACTCCGAGAAGATACTCGATTTTGTGGTAAACAAAGGTAATGGAATAAAGGGATTAGTGGATACAGGCGTTGAAACCGTTCCCGACCTTTACATCCTACCAATCGGGGAGAGATTGCTACCAAACAACATCTTACCTTACGACTCCATCCCACTAATCGACGTTTCCAATTGGGATGATCCCAAGGTTAAGGAATCGATCTGCGACGCTGCCGGCAAGTGGGGTTTCTTTCAGATAATTAACCATGGAGTGCCCTTGCATGTTCTCGACGCCGTCAAGGAAGCCGCTCATAGGTTCTTTGGGTTACCATACGAAGAGAGGAACAAGTACTGGGCTGGGAATTCGCCCACTGACACGGTGACTTTGAAAACAAGCTTTGTTCCGCAGGCAGAGTCTGTTCTTGAGTGGAAAGATTACCTCAGTTTTCGTTGCAGTCCTCGGGATCTGGAATCAGTCCCCCTATGGCCCCCTGTTTGCAGGTAATTTTATTTTCTTCAACCCTTCTGCATTAATTGTCGCCTATTAAGCATCTACACGTGTTCAATTCAAAGCTTTTGTAATGGTTATGGATCTGCTCTTTTGGTATAGCAATCTTCATCGAGGGTTAGGTTTCGAAGATGTTACTTTTTAGCAGTTTTTGACCAATTAAAAAATGGGTGCTTGAGAGGGTTGGAGATATTCTTATCGAGTCGGACGATAGGTAAGCTTGATTCATGCATTTGCGGACGTGCTGCAGATGTAATGGGTGAAACTAACACCTCGAACTGCAAAATAACACCCATATTTACAATTGCCTCATGACTGTTTACAGGGATGAAGTGGTGGAATACATGGAGAGTGCAAAGCCTGTGATAAGGAAGCTGCTGGAGGTTCTCTTGGAGGGCCTGAAGGTGAAACAAATAGATAAAGCTAGAGAATATACGTTAATGGCTTCACCGATACTTAACTTAGTGTACTATCCGCATTGCCCGAACCCAGATCTCACAGCAGGAGTACGGCCTCACTCCGATATATCAACGCTCACTGTTCTCCTCCAAGACAATAATGGCGGCCTTTATGTTCGAGCAACTGACAATGATAGCTGGATTCATGTTCTGCCAATCAATGGGGCTCTCGTAATCAACATTGGAGACATTCTACAGATAATGAGCAACAACAGATACAAAAGCATTGAACACCGGGTGGTTGCCAATGGAAGCAAGGACAGAGTTTCAGTGCCTATTTTTGTGAATCCAGGAGCAGATGCTGTTTTTGGTCCTCTGCCGGAAGTGCTAGAAAGTGGGGAGCAACCATTGTATAAGGAAGTTGTCTTCTCAGATTACTTCAAATATTTTTTCAGCAAGAAACATGACGGAAAGAAATCGATGGACTTTGCCAGGATATGAATCATATGATCGATCCCCCTCTATGCAATGTGAAGTAAAATGATTATGGAAAAATAAACATGCTATAAGCTGAAGAAAAACAATTATGGAAAAATAAACATGCTATAAGAACATCAATTTGATCTGGTTGTCTATGATCTTATATAATCTACTAATATGCTGAGCTTGATTGCTTATCATCTCAATGGAACCAGGGGGGACCAAGGTAACTCGTAATAACCAAGTTTGAAGTCTGGCATGAAAACTGAGCTTATCTTTTACTAGCTAACAGGCTTACTTGAGCCTCTAATTTAGCAAAGCTCAAATAACTCCATTTCTATCTCAAATAGAACTTGAACTTTAAAAATTAAACCTGATGAGGTCAAGCTTCATATAACTAGGACTCCTTTTAACTTAAACTCGATTTGGCTTTGATTGAACCTCTATAATCATTCAAGACTTGCAAAACTCTTTTGCAAGTAAATCCTTGCCCTCCAAAATATATGAAAATCTTTAAAAGAAAAAAAGATATGCCAGTATCAGACACCTATCCGTGTCCAATACTTAAACCCAAATCCAAGTGACAAATATTATGTTACTACATTCATGGTTAACAAGAAAACTATGCACCAGAAACTTTAATAGGACAAAAAAAAAGCATTAAATAGGATTATATAATCAAAGGCATTCCATTTTTAATACAGTAAAATTTGGACCACAAAAACATAAGCCAAAATTGGGCTTAGTCTATATATCCTTTGTAGTCTTCCAAAAAAAAAACACAGCAAGGTGACTCCATCAAACATTCGAAATGAAATAAAATGGTAAGCAGGAAAATAGCCTTGTTAACATTTGTCTTACCTTCACTTGCCAAGGATCACATTTTACCAACACCAGCAGTTCTGTAGAAGCATGTCCAAAAAGCAACATTAAAATGAGATGGGTCAAGCCTCACATTTTTCTTCTGGGGTACAATTGCCTTCACTCATTTCTCTTTTCTAGCTAAAGACTCTCCTTTATACTCACTTCCAGCGGTAACTACAAAGCCTGCCCCAACCTAAAAGAAGCAGAATGGAATAATTACTGTAATAAATACTAAAATGTAATAAAAATTAATGAAATTAGTTGATTCTTCACATTATGAAAAGTCAAAAGAGGAGAGTGTTGGAGAATTACTTGGCAATCCTTCAATACAACACGCTCTTGAAGTTGTACGTTACTGCAAATCACAGAACCTTGAATTATACAGCCATCGCCAATGGTAACATGATTCATTACAACTGAATTGACAACCTGCATATGCATGGAAAGCGATTTGTGTTGCAAAGTGAACAAAAATCTAAGCTTGAAACTTTTATTTACAAGTTCATAAATGAAAAAATCATATGGGACAAGCTTTACTGATAGATTTACTTTTTGCTTTATCTTATTTGCTTATTATGATTAAATAGATCATCATACCTTTACATGGGAGCCTATCCGACAGTGACGGCCAATTACGGATCGTTTTACTTGGCATTTATCACCCATTTCTGAACCTTCCCCCAGCATACAGTGTGGTCCGACCTAAAATCATAGGAAGAAAAGGCCTTACTTTAAGGTATAAAGCATACAAGTTAAAACCTGCATGTTTATTCTTTAGTATTCAAAATAAAAACCAGCAGTTATCCAAATTGGTTTTAATGATTCTAAAGTTTGTGCTAGTGATATAGGCTTACAGTAGTTTTGGTTCCAAGCTTAGGTGAAGGGCCTATAACATCATCACTTAGCAGATGATCTGCTTCACCAGTGACCTGAAATGTTCGAGATCGATATAAGCTATTTATGAAAAATACAAAGTGGATTAGAATACACAAAGTGCCAAACAAGAAAAGCAAAATGAAAAATAGATCTTACATCTCGATTGATATCCATGAATGCTTGAATGGAATTTAAGCGAACACAATAACTGCTGCTGCTTGCAATATAAGCACAACATTTATGGGTTTTCCGAGTTTGGGCAGAACCATCAGGATCCATAGAATAGAGTTCATGAAAGCTTGGGGTAGATGCATTAGCAAGGATTTGAGAGACCACTACTTGATTGTTTGGGAAACTAACCTTCTCATTACCATTTTCCTCTGCTTGTGGAGTTCCACTTAATACAGCCTCAGATTTCTGATAGTTTTAAAAGAACCAGGAACAAAATTAGATACCCAGTTATACAAGAGTGTCCTTTGAACATCCTGAAATGTAGTGGTACTAACCAACTGGTTCCGGACAAGATAAGGAACTACATCCTGTTTCAAGCTTTGAAAAGTATCCTTTCGGTCTAAAACTTCTTGCAGGACAGACCTGAGTGGAAATATAACAAATTATACGAAAATGGAGCACCCCAGATTTTAGAGCTGATTTCAAAGCAAGTAAGAGGTGACAGACAGGGAACCAACCTCTTGAATGCATACATGTGTGCATCCATCAGATCAGATCGAATTTCCATCTATTAAAATACAAAAAAGGAAAACAAGAACAACAGAATGTCTAACAAATATGAGCCATTTGCCGGATAATTAAAATGCAAAAGGAAAATTTTCTTTAGCAGTCTACTTTTCCATTTGACAAAGGAAAATAAATGCATATGCAAACATATGGATGGAGGGAGAGGGAGGATCCAAGCACAAGTGCATGGAAAAGATTAATATTACAGGAATAAAATAAAATAATAAGCCATGTTACCAATAAAAAGGCCATTTTATTGTAATAACACAAATGCTTCTCGGAAGCACTAGAGCCAAGAGCAGCTTTTGAATTATTGGCCATAAAGAATATTAGAAGCCTCTAAAGTTGTATGCGGGAGCAGGCAACTCTCTCATCAGTCAACCCCACCAAATAGGGCATTAATGTTGTAGAAGAAGGAGAAGAAGTAAATGGACTGATTGAAAGCAATACCTGACCTACTGCATGGAGAAGGTGCTTTTGAAGTCGTGTATCTTTCTCAATTTCTGCTCATAGAATGCATTAAAAGATTCTATGTAAGACTCCAGCCCAATGAAAATGCTAAATAAAACAGAACCTTAGAAGTCTAACCTGTTGCTATGTGTAATAAAAACTGTTTGCGAGGGTCCAGTCCAATGATGTTGTATTGGCCTGGTTTTTTGGTTTTGTCTTTCCCACCAGAGGACCCTGATTCTGAAGACCCACTAATGGGAACACAGCAAAGAGTTGCAGTCACTACAGCATCATGTCGCCTGTGGGTGGCAGCAACTGCACCAGGAGAAACATCAGAAACAAGATCACCACTCACAACCTGCAGGAACATGAAGAGGGTTGTAATGAAAGAAGCTAGTTTGTTTGGGAACTCAAACACAACTAGTGAAAAAAACTCTAACCAAAATGTCTTTTGCAGTGAGGTAGTGTGAGATTGCCCTAAGTGCCCCAGCCGTTCCAATATCCTCAGGGACTGCAGCAATCTGCAACATCAGATAAAAGGAAACCAGTTAGTTATTAAACTAGGAAAAGGAGAGTATCTCTTCACAAACAAATATGATTCATAGTCACAAGAATGGCATGCAACCTTACAACCTTAAAAAACATATTTATGAAAATAGAAATGAAGTGAAGCATGCATGCATGGTCATCTGAGATATAGATTTTTGGAACTGAAGAAAAAAAAAAGGAAAGTCTTACACTAATAGACTGAACATATGTGATTAAGGGATTTTGCATGTGCAAACAAGTGGAGTTTTGTAAAGTACATTTATTTGTTAACATCATCAACTATGTTCTTGGATAGACAATACACGACAGGGTGTCAACAGATTCTACAAAATAGAACATGCATAACCTGATTAGGAAGCTTCAGAATAATGATAATAACAAATTCTGACACTGAACAGTACTCATTGCAAAAACTGATAACAGAAATAGGTTTAACAACATTGAGAAAGAGAAAGTATAAAAGGGAAAATATTAAAGCATTTTCAAGTCTACTTATTGACCAAAGATATCTCTTGATGACAACAAATCATAACAGGACAGTTCACTTCGAAGCTGTTTAATGTGGTTCTCAAGATGCCAAAATAATGAACTTTACCTTGTTTTTTCAAGTACTAGATAACATAAGACTACAGTGTAAAGAGGAAAGACATGAAGCGCATAAGATTCTATCAAAATGAGCAAAGCCCTAATGGATGAAATTACCATCTTAAGCAGCCTCAACCATTCAAACTAAAATGCCACAACAGGAAAATTACTGCTTCCATTCCTGCACCGATTAGTTCTATATTCTAACAGTTCAAACATTACCATAATAGAAACCACAAAAAATTGTTTAATATGATAAGAAGAGCTTAACCTGATTATCCTATTATCCTTTAATCATATTGACAAATGTATTGACAAAGCATAATTCTTTTCTTCTTGATAACAGATTTACAATCTTGCAAAGCCCTCAATCATTTAACGCAATACCCAGCCTAGCTAAGACAAGGACTGAAAATTTTCAGGTCAGTGAAGCAATAAAGCAATAACTCTATAGACTCCACCGCATGCGTCCATTGTAGAATGCAGCCAACCACACCTCCATACAAAAGGGGGAACTATCATCTTGGTATTACACTCATTATAGGAATTCTGTCATGGTCCATTACAAGTCAATGCACAAGATCTGACGAAAGGGATTTATCTCACACTATTCCATTGCATTTGATATTTCTGTCACAAAGCTACAAAACTAGCTTGGTTGCTCCATGTAAATTCCTAAGGTTAATCTAATAGTACATGAAACTATAAAATGGTGTAAAACTAATTACATTTGTACAATTGTAACTTGATATCTTCTCATGAAATACGTACATATATATATGTATCATATATATAATGTCATAGTTTCAACATAAAAATATCAAAGCTAACTTGTAAAAAAAATAGAGTACAGTACCTCAACATGTAGACGATCAACGAATGTCCCAGAAATCCAAGCACCAACAAGAAGCCCAGCATCTTCTCCTTCAACCACCTATTTGCCACCCCAAACATTCACAAAAAAATAAAAAAAAACCCTAAAAACTATAAACAAATGATAATAACCATTTAGAACATCACAAGCCTTTATAAGAAATAAGGAAAAAAAAAAAAGGAATTCTCTTTTCTTACAACAATGAGATCTTTGAGGTTGCTGTGCTCCAATTGGTGGAGAACGTAGTAAAGAACAGGGCGGTTGGCTACCGGAAGCAGCGGTTTAGGCACGTCCTGCAAGCAAGCATTTCAAGAACCAAAAATAAGAAAAAATAAGGACTAATGAAATTAAGAAATGGGTTTTATCATAATCATTGTTTTATCCAAAAGAGTGGGAGGGGAGACCTTGGAAACAAGGGGAGTTAGATTCTTTGAATTGCCACCAGCTAAAACCACCACTTGGAAATCCATTTCCAACCGGAGAGAGCTTAGGAAATAAAAATAAAAAATACAAATAAACGAAGGGTTCTGCGGTGGGGTTTTGGTGAATCTAGGAATGAATAAAGATGCAACTAAATAGAATCTTTATATATTGGATTTTGATTATTCAGCAGTAAAAAGGAGCTTTAGGATTTTCAGGCTCTTGTGGCTTGGAGCCCTTTTGTATACATCTTGCTTATGGTGCCCAGTGCTTGTAAGCTTTCGGCTGGTACGCTGCGACCGAGCGCTCGCTCGCTTTCACTTGCTGAACTATGAGATTCTACTCCAGGTCATGTTTGGTATTATAATTATACTTCGGAATGCTTTAAGAAAAAGTTCCATAGAGGTCAAAATATGTTGTTAGTCCCTTACTTTGATAAATTTTGAAACTTAGTCCCTAATTAAAAGTTAAAAAATTAAGTCCTCTTACTTTTCTAATTTAAAAATCTCAATTCTATCATTAACATTGTAAATATTTTCCATCAACTTAACATTGTAAGTTCACAAATTTTGATGAAAATTAACAATAATAATAATTGGATTAGAATTTTTAAATTGAAAATATAGAAATATTATTTTTTAACTTTTAAAATATAAGGATTAAATCTCATATTTTGAAGAAGTTCAGGATTAATTACATGTTTTAACTTTTTTGAAAAGTGTTTTCCAAAAAGGTTATTTGAAAAAGTGTTATTTGTAATTTTAAGTGTGTAATATTGCTCTACAAAATTAGACTGAAAAATTAAAATATTAATCTTAGACATGAATTGGATACTAACAAATAAATTAATTTTAAATTTATAAAAAAACACGATTTAAAAAAAATTGAGTTAACGAGAGTATTTTTTTTACTTTTCATTATTAGTTAAAAAAAGTTAAAATAAAATATAAGTTTTGGTAATTACAATTATAATTTATAATTATTAGTTAAAATCATCTTAATGTAAACAAAAGGTATGCTAATGTTATTGTTATAAAATAGAGTTATTACTTTAATAGAATTTTAAGTATCTTAATTATCACTTAATTAATATTAGAATTTTATAAAAAAAATTAATATTAAATTTAATTATGTTAATTAATTATTATTTTGAATGATGTTACTTTGCAATAATTATATAAAATAAATATTGAATATATTAAAAATATTTAATTATTATTTGAAAATTTTATATTATAATATTTAAAAAAGTAATTAAATATTGTATGTGACATTAGAATTAGCAATATTTAAATAATTTAATATTACGATACATGAAAAATGAATTTTAAATATTTTTAAGTAATTAATATTTATGAAATATTTAAATAATTTGAGAGTATGTTATATTCTAGCAAATGCTGCGATACGCAATGTGGGCACAAGTTTTGGTACAAGTATTACTATAATAATGTGCATAAAGCAAAAAAAGGTTGGAATGATAAAAAAAAATTGTAACGCAATTTGATGCATCACATAATTTTATACAGCTTTGTCTAAAAAAGAAATCCACGATTAAATTCACAAAATAAGCAATGATTTAATCTTAATCTTAATTCTCGAATAATTATAAATTCATCCTATTACATTTTGTATGAATTCTCGTACTAAAAATTGTTCACTAATCACTCGAAGTTGAATAAACAATAAATTATCTCACTAAAAATTCTTTAGGCTAGGCCCGATTTTCTTGTAGTCTACAACTCAAAAGAAATTTTTGAAAGCGCGTTATTAAGAACTCTATTTAATAGATATACAATGGTTTTCAATGCATGCATCCACAATAATATAATTAATGAGGTATGCTTGACGTAATATACTGTGCACACGTACCATGACTTTCACGGAATTTTACAAATGGATTTGACCATTTTCTTGATTTAATAAATATTCATAAAATTCACTATCTCTGTCAAATATTACTATTTTCATTTTTCTATATAATTGTCTTTTAACGTTATTAATGCATTTATTGATTGAGATTTTTCGTCAAGCAAATAAATATAACAATACTATGAAAAATCATCAACTATGTTCTTGGATAGATAATACAGGACAGGGTGTTAACTGATTCTACAAAATAGAACATGCGTAACCTGTTTAGGAAGCTTCAGAATAACGATGATAACAAATTCTGACACTAAACATTATTAAAGCATTTTCGAGTCTACTTATTGACCAAAGATATCTCTTGATGACAACAAATCATAACAGGACAATTCACTTCGAAGCTGTATAATGTGGTTCTCAAGATGCCAAAATAATGAATTTTACCTTGATTTTTCAAGTACTAGATAACATAAGACTACAGTGTAAACAGGAAAGATATGAAGCGTATAAGATTCTATGAAAATGAGCAAATCTCTAATGGATGAAATTACCATCTTAAGCAACCTCAACTATTCAAACTAAAATGCCACAGCAAGAAAATTACTGCTTCCATTCCTGCATCGATTAGTTCTATATTCTAACAGTTTAAACATTTCCATAGTAGTACCCAAAAAATTTTGTTTAATATGATGGGAAGAGCTTAACCTGATTATCCTGATATCCTATAATCATATTGACTAATGTATTGACAAAGCCTAATTCTTTTCTTCTTGGCTGAGACAAGGACGGCACATTTTCAAGCCAGTGAAGCAATTAAGCAATAGCTCTAGACTCCACCGCATGCGCCCATTGTAGAATGCAGCCAACCACACCTCCATACAAAAGGGGTACCTATGTTCTTGATATTACACTCAATATAGGCATTCTGTCATGGTCCATTACAAGTCAATGCGCAAGATCTGACAAAAGGGATTTTTCTCACACTATTTCATTGCATTTGATATTTCTGTCAAAATGCTACACAACTTGCTTGGCTGCTTCGACAACCCAAAGTAACACAAAATGATATTTTCGCCAAAAAACAATGCTAACTAACTTCATAAGCATTTATATCCGAGGAAAGAACGTATAAGAATTCTTTTACAAGTTATCCACCATCTGCTGTTTTGTATGTTGGATTATTGGACTCGAACATTGTCATTGTGAACCAGGGTCTTACTTTATCTGTTAAGATGTGGTTGACAACCCAACTTCAGTCTGGTGGAAATTTCACCTTCTCGGGTTCTCAAGTTAGTTCTTAGTTATAAGTTTGTTTTTTTTTTTTTTTTTTAAATAGATCTTTTGGATGTCTTTCAAATTACCTTTGATGTATTTTTGTTGAAGTAACTTCTCAAAATCCGAAGGATACTTCCTTTAGCGTTGGTTCTGATATTATTTTCCTTTGTAAAATTTGGAGTCCTCTTGCAGAAAATGTTGAACTGGGAGTACAATACTTTGCGACAATGCAAACACCAGCTAAGAATTTTATGATATCACACAAAGTAGATAATCTGTCAAAGAGAGCCTAATGATTTACAAGTTTATACACCACAGCCTAGAAATGTGCATTCATCCACCAATAGGTCATCATGTAGATATACTTCTATGCTTAACTTCATTGAGTTAATGTCAAGAGTTAACAAGATACAAACTCACTTAATGAAACTACTTAACAACTTAAATATAGAGCATTGAAACCAAAATCAATTAAGGATAGCAAACTTATGTAACTCAATTTTCATATAAACTCTGAGAACATGGAAACAAAAAATTCTCATAGTTGCATTTAAAAGATCAAGCTTGAAACTAAAGAAATCCAGATTTGGGATAACCCAACCAGTTAGAACAAGCAACTTCAGTACTAACAGAAATGAATATGATACAATCAGGATATCAAGAGAAAACATGGGAAAGTCAAAATTAAATTGTTAATTGAAAATTTTGGTCAATCAAGACATGAACTTGAATGATGGATTCTGTATTAGAAAAGGTACAACCATAAAAGAAAGATGTCAGATGCATAGTACTCTAAGGAGAGAGAAAAAAACAGTAAAGTCATCTTGAATTCTTGATGATAGTGACTGTTGATTCTATTATTTAGAAAGAAATCTCCAATAACTTAATTCTAACCAAAATGAAAAACAACATAAATATAAGATAAACAAAGTGGTGCCTGACTAGATAATGCAAAGATTTGAACAAATTGATGGGAACTTTGAATTTTCTTACTATTAACGAATTTTCAACTTATAAATCACAGACTATTTCAATATACTAAAATAAACTTGCTTGAAGATTTGAAAAAAATAATATCAATGTGATAGTAATATGCAAACTATGTTGGAATTTATATTAAACAAATTATCAATATAATAATATGACGTAAGAAAATATTATAAACATAATACATATACACAAATTGAGGCTTGCCAATTACCATGTCATTCCTATTACTTGGCAAGTGAATGAGAAATGAAAAATGAAACGTAGGAAACAAGAGAGGGCAACAAAGAGAAGAAGATAAAAAATCCAAAAGCTTCGACTATGTAATTGCTTCATCTTAGACACGTATACGCTGCTATTTGGAGTGTATAATTTCTCATGAAAAAGAACACCATGAATTAATAAGTTACATTCTCATAATTCTAGCCAATCGCATGTAATCAAATACCCTGTCTAACAGGGATTGCACTTCATGGACCTTGAACTCCATGCAATAGATTACTTAGTTTTTGAATTTTCAATTTGTTAATTGTTGTGTGGTTGATAATTGATTTAAGGTACAATTAAAATTACATTTGTCTCACCTTAATATCATATAGCTATCTTGATGTACACTCCTGCCAAATTAAGAAAAGCAGTTCATTTTCTTTTCAATATTGAAAATATTTCTATGACAAAAAGGAAAAAGGTAGAAAATGGTAATTGATCAACCAAAATGAAGCATGAACACGGATATGTAATACGGATACGACACGATACGGACACTGCGAGAACACAGATATGGCAATAAAAATTATTTTTAATATTATTATTTTTTTTTATGTTAAAATACTTAATGTTAAAAATATTGATATTTTTTATTATTCCACAATAAAAATTAAACAAATTCTAAATATAAATTAAATAGAAAATAATAAAACCAAAGAGAGGAGAAAAATGAAAGCAAAATAAAAAGGAAAAGCTCTGTTCCTTACACCAAACGCATCTCCCATCGAGGTTGGGTTATTAGGTTCGGTTGTGAACTTTGTTACTGGTAGATAAGAACGACCTCTTCCCCTTCTCCATTTTTCAATTTCAATTTCTTTTTTCTTTTTTTATTTTCTCTCTCTCTCTGCAACGCGACCATTGGTTCCCTTTGTCTAAATAAAATCCCAAACAAACCAAAAAACAGCATATAGTTTTTTCTTTCAATTAAGAGTTCAAGCTGGCGATCGAAAATCGAGAACCCATTGTCCGTGAAATCAAGCCCAAGAGCAGAATAATCATGGAAATCCCAATATCTAACAAATAAAAACCAATTCCAGTTGAAATGACAATTAACCAAAAACAAGAAACCCAGAAACAGTTTATAAAAATAGATTATATGTAAAATCGATCAATACCAGCAACATGGAACAGCCAAAAACAATAACCAAAAAAAGACTCAAACCTTGAAAGTTTGAAACGATAACTCTTCACCAAATTTGTTGGAATTTCAGTAGATTTTTACGGAAATCCAAGGCCCCATGCTTTAGCAAGAGAGAAGGTTTATTGCTTTGATTGAGAAACTAATTTTGTTCTGCAAGATTGAGAGAAACAGAGAGAAGAACAAAAAGGTCTCTTACCAGCCAATTTCTCACCTATAACGGCTAGAAAGTTTCCAAAATAAGACGCTTGGTAGCCGTTAGATAGTCACTCAATCAAACGGTCGAAATTGGATTTTCAAAAATAATACCGTTGGGGAGACAGCGTCCTTTCCTAAACACTGCTTTAAAAGGGAACTCCACTAGCGGGGTAAAAAGAAATAGAAAAGTTAATTAACAACTCATTTCGGTTATCTAAAGGAAAGAAAATCCATTCGAAAACTGAAAACAACAAAGGGAAAGCGCCAAAAACCTTGTTTGGAAGTGACGAAAAGAGTTATAGGGTGGCGACTAGAAGAAAACCAGAAGAGGAGGAGGCGCGTGGAAGCCGTCTCCGGGTGTTCCTTTCATCTTTGTTGGCCACTATTGGTGGAGCTTTAGGCCAGGTTGTAGAACTAGAAGTAGAAGAAGAAGAACCGGAGATGGCGTCTAGAGCTATTGTTCCTCAGCATGAAAACATTGGTTTGTTTTTTAAAACTCGATCTTGATTCTTTCTGGGTTTTACTCTTTGTGTGCTTTTCTGTTGAATTTTTGAAATTTTTGCATTGATCTTGGGATTCTTTAAGGAAGTCTTTTGGTTTGATTTTTGATGATATTTCTTTTTGTTTCTGGTTATCTTTTGTTGAATCAGCTTCAGGATTTTGACTGGTTAAAATCTAGTATATGGAAGAGTTAAAGGGAAAGATGCATCTATAAAAATTAAGAAAAAAAAAGGTGTTTGATGATATGTTTGTTTCAGATAAAGAAAACTTGTACAAACATAGAATTAGCAATAAGATTTATTGGGAAAATTATTCTGTCCTTTAATTTGATAAGTTTTACATCACTGACTTTTGGGTATAATGCTGGTGACTTGACTTTATCTATTCCAAACTCAAGAGTTTCTTCCACTCTCAATACATGTATGTATGTAAGTATTTTTCCTGAAATCTAACACATTTTTATACCTTCTTTGTTTCCAGGAGAAGTGAAGCAGAAAAATGCAATAGCAGATGGAAGGAACCGAAGAGTTCTTCAAGACATTGGCAATTTTGCCAATGAACGAGCAGCAGCACAAGGAAAGGTGGTTTCAGTAAACACAAAAATGTTTCTTTTTCATTATAGTAGCAAATATTAGGCAATCTCTAATTGCTCTTGGTGTTTTTTGCTTGTAGAAACCAATCACCGAAGGGGCTGTTGTGGTTGCACAAGCTGTGAAAGGAGCCCAAAGGAAGCAAGTTGACAAACCAAAACCAGAGAACGTGATTGTGATAAGCTCTGATGAAAAATCTGAGAAAAGTAAGCATGTTACCAAAAGACAGGGATCTTCAAGGAAGGATGTCAAAACCCTCACTTCAATCCTCTCTGCTCGAAGCAAGGTAATATATCTATGTTGCTCCAACTCTTCATTTTTTTGTGTTATCCTTGTGTTGTTTACTGTTTGCGGGTTGATTTGGTTTTGATTTGATTTGATTTCAGGCTGCTTGTGGACTTATCAAGCTTAATGATTCAATTGAGAACATTGATGGGGCTGATGCTGGTAATGAGTTGGCTGTTACTGAATATGTTGATGATATCTACAAGTTCTACAAGCTCACAGAAGTAATAACCTTTCGCATTTCTAGTGTTGATCTTCTCTTCTGTACGTGAAATATGCATGACATGTCATTTGATGCAGGACGAGGGTCGAGTACGTGACTATATGGATTCGCAGCCGGATATCAATGCCAAGATGAGATCAATCCTTGTTGACTGGTTGATCGAAGTCCATCGCAAATTCGAGCTCATGCCAGAAACACTCTATCTTACCATGAATATTGTTGATCGATTTCTTTCGATGAAGATTGTAAGAAGAAAGGAACTGCAATTGGTAGGCATTAGTGCAATGCTCATAGCATGCAAATATGAAGAGATTTGGGCACCAGAGGTACTGTTTTTTGTGTGTGCGTTTCTATAATTTGGAGGTTGATATTGATGTTTCTCTTACATTGTTTTTTATTGTTTCAGGTCAATGACTTTGTTTTCATATCAGACAATGCTTATGCCAGAGAGCATATCTTGGTTATGGAGAAAACAATCTTGGATAAGTTAGAATGGTACCTAACGGTTCCTACAACGTATGTCTTCCTCGTTCGGTTTATCAAAGCATCTGTTCCATCTGATGATAAGGTAAAAATTTATCTAACAGCTCATTCCTTTAAGAAATTGGTTCAGTTGGTTCATTTTAGGGGTGATAATGGATGCAGATGGAGGATTTGGTGTTTTACCTTGCTGAGCTTGGTCTTATGCAATATCCGTCCGCAGTTTCATACTGTCCATCTATGTTAGCTGCTGCAGCCGTGTATGCTGCAAGATGCACCCTTGGGGAGAGCCCTCTGTGGAGTGAAACTCTGAAGCACCACACAGGCTACTCGGAAGAGCAGCTAATGTAATCTCTCCCATTCTTTTCCCATTAAGATCAATGTGTGGCATCTTCTGATAAAATAACAAAAAACTGATGTGTTCTTTTTCTGATGTGTGCAGTGAGTGTGCAAAAGTCTTGGTTAAATTCCACTCAACAGCTGCAGAAAGTAAGCTCAAAGCATTGTATAGGAAATTCTCAAGTCCAGATCGCAATGCTGTGGCCCTTCTTGCACCTGCAAAATGCCTTTTGCCGATGGAGAGTATTGAGCTGATGATTCTAGACAAATTATATATAAACTAGTGCTTTTTTGTTAGGGTTCCTTGATTAATTTGCTGCATATATAAGGTGGTTGATCATGTTTCCATTATGATCTTTGAAGTAGGATTTGACTATTACTAGGAATTTGATATATTTGACAGTGTGGTGTTTTGGTCACTGTCTCATTCTTAGTTCACATATACATTGGTGTTTTGTACCAATTGACATGAATTTTCAATGGAAAGTGTTGTTTGAAAAAATGGAGTTCTGCTAGTATCCGAGGAAACATTTCCTTTGAATTTTCCAGGAAAACGGATTTGTCAGAAAAAATTGCAGTAAAAAAGAATAACAAAGTGCTTTTGTTAGGGTTCCTTGATTAATTTGCTGCATATATAAGGCGGTTGATCATGTTTCCATTATGATCTTTGAAGTAGGATTTGACTATTACTAGGAATTTGATATATTTGACAGTGTGGTGTTTTGGTCACAGTCTCATTCTTAGTTCTCATATACATTGGTGTTCTGTATCAATTGACATGAATTTTCAATGGAAAGAGTTGTTTGAAAAATTGGAGTTTTTGCTAGTATCCGAGGAAACATTTCCTTTGAATTTTCCAGGAAAACGGATTTGTCAGAAAAAATTGCAGCAAAAAAGAATAACAAAAATTTATTGGCACAAATTTCAATTTTTCCAGAAATCAACCCCTTAAACCCTAAACCCTAGATTAGTGAATCAAGTATATGACATTCATTAGCGGCCATACCAAACCCCAACCTGGATTAACAGCGACTAAAATTTCCAAGCAAAATAGCCCAAATCCAACAAAGTAAAAAAAATGGAGGGCAAAGTGGAATCCCTATGGGAGGAAGTGAGGGAGATCAGCCTAGGAACCACCGTGGACCGCCTTCATTCGCCGCCCACACCTCTGCAGTTCCTCAGGGACTTCGTTTCCCAAAACAAGCCCTGCATAATCTCCAATGCCATCTCTCACTGGCCAGCCCTTTCTCTTTGGCCCACCCCTTCTTACCTCTCCACCGCCCTCTCCTCCTCTCTCGTCTCCCTCCACCTCACCCCCGACGGCCAGGCCGATGCCCTTGTCCCTCACCCTTCGCAGTCTTCCCTCTGTTTCGTCTCAGCCCACGTCCAACCCACCCTTTTCCCTCAAGCCCTCGACCTCATTCGCCGACCCCCCAACCATTTGGTGGCATATTTACAGCAGCAAAATGACTGCTTCAGGACCGAGTACAGTGAGCTCGAGTCTGATTGCGATGCCCATATTCCATGGGCTTCCGAAGCCTTAGGCTGCCAACCTGAAGCCGTCAATCTCTGGATCGGAAATCATCTCTCCCAGACTTCTTTCCACAAAGATCATTACGAGAACCTCTACGCCGTCGTTTCCGGCGAGAAGCATTTTTTGCTCCTCCCCCCAACCGACGTTCACCGCATGTATATTAAGGAATACCCAGCAGCTCGATACTCCTATTCCCAGGTTTTTACTTGAAGAAATTGGGTGTCTGAAATTACTATCAGCATGTGCAAATCCTGCTTCATTTCGAGTGTTGTATTGGATTTACAGGAGAATGGGGAGTTTCGTTTAGAAGTCGAAGAACCGGAGAGATATGTACCATGGTCTAGTGTGGATCCTTGTCCTGCAAGGGGGAGTTTGAAGCAGGAGAGCTTGAAATTCCCATTGTATTTTAACGGGCCTAAGCCATTTGAGGTTACTGTCAAAGCTGGAGAAGTTCTTTACTTGTAAGCCTCCCTTTTCCTCTTTTAACACTGATCATTGTAACAACGATTCCCATCTCTTTATCCATATGCATTTTTTTGCATTAAACTTTGTTTCCAATTTCCCAATTTCCGAAAACTGGGTTTCATTGTGTATATGCTATACATTTCTGCTGTCTATAGTACTATTACATTCTAAATGTTATGTGTATGGTTATTGAGTATTGTGGTTTAAATATTAAGGTCAGTGGCTTTATCTGGATCATAATTCTGATGTTTTTTTCTGGATGGCGCAGGCCGAGTATGTGGTTTCATCATGTTAGTCAGAGTCCTGGAGACGGAGGATGCACTATCGCTGTTAATTACTGTAAGGATGAAATGATTTTCTTTGTTGCCTTGGCAAGATCTTTCAGAAGCTAAAACCGTGCAAGTTTCGTTTGCAGGGTACGATATGCAGTTCGATATCAAGTATGCGTACTTCAACTTCTTGCAGTCGCTTCCTTGCCGATCAATCGATGATCAGACGATACTGGAGGGTGAATGTGAGGATGATTCAGGACCTCATGCTTCCTCCAACTATTTAAACACTATATTTTCTGGTGATGAATCTGCAACAAATAATGTGGATATCCATAAAGACCGTGAAAATGTATAAGTACATGAACGAACCTTCGTTCCTGATAGTTCTATGTTTGTGTGATTCTTTTGAGGCAGGGAACTCAAGAAAATGTCGATGACAGTGAGGGCTGCTGCCGGATGTCAATGTCACCGAAATTTCCATGGTCTAGAGAGAACTGTTGTCCTCCACCTGGAAATGAAAGCAACAGCCACGACCCTTTGAACATTTTTGGTGTGGTGTTGTGATCAATAGAAATATGGTTGAGGGCATTTTTACTTGGATTTTATTTGTGACATATCATTGAATGTTACTGCTCATGGTTATGTTTTCTTCTTTTTATTCCTCTTTACCTGGTGTTGGGAGTCAGCTTGGTAATACAAATCTCTTCTTATCTTGGGTTTAGTGATATAAAAAATTGAATTTTTTTTTTTTAAAAAACTACTTTTTTATTCTTACAAAAGAGGCCGTGATCTAATAGTAAGGAATGAGGCAGCAATTATTGGGATTTAAATTTCATATTTGTTGAATATGAGAGATGATAATATGAACCAGTTGGACTAATTCTAGAATGAGGCAGCAATCCTGACTACGTAGGAGAAGAAGGCAAGCTTAGTCAGATATAATCTCAAATTTATTTTGTTAAATTCAATCTCATTTGGTTACACCCCAAATGAATAGAAATGAATATAAATGGTGAGAATAGAGAAATCATTTGAAAATTATTTTAGTTTTCTTCAAAATAAAAATAAAAAATATTTGAAAATAAATTTATGTTTTTCAAAAGTTCGAAAATTGAAATAAATCATTTGATCATAGTGAATAGTTGAAGGTGAAAATAGTAAATATATTTTTTCATATCTTTTGTTGAAGTACTGGGTTAAAAAAATTCGAGAAATACTTGAAATTTAATCCAATATAAAAGAGATCTAAAAGCTCTCTACGTTAAAAAGGGTGGACAGCTAATCTTAGTAAAAATAGTTAGGGTAGCCGTCACGTACACTTCTAGTTAGATACTTTTTCTAATAATTAAATATATTTTTCGGCATAATGATTTTGTCGATTCCTATTTGAGAAGAATTTTTTGTTTTCACCCAAAAAAAAACAGAAAATTATTTTTGGTTATGAGTTTGATTCGATTTATTTGAACCCACACTTGAAGCAGTTCGTGGTACGAGAATAATAGAAAAAATCATTTGGTTAAAAGTCGGAAACTATAAAGATCCGTCTATCTGAAAAAGATGTATGAATTTGATCTAAGATGTATTGCTATAAATATCACAAATCGAATCGATTTTTAAATTTTTATTTTTTTCACTGTGCAATAAAACTGTTTTTTTATTCGAATTTTTTCCAACAATTTGAAGTAACGAAAAATGATGTAAAAGGAATATCTAAAAGTTTGGTTATTAATGAGGAAGCAAGCAAAGACAAAAAGAAGGTGATCCAGGGCCATTAGTGTCATGGCTAAGAAGAAGATATTCACTTCAATTTTAAGTTAATTGATTAAGGGAATAAAAGTTTTAAATTAATTCTTAATAATTTATTAAATCAAAGACTTTGTAAATCAAAGTTAACACAAATTTATGTTTTTTTTTTTCTTCTTGATGTACATTTTGAAAAAAATTAAAATAATTTATAATTTTTGAATAAAATTTAAACCAAATTGATAAAAAGTATAAAATATTGAAAACTATTTTTTTATGATTTTAATTAATAAAATGTTACGTTGTTATTCTAAAATTAATGTTTTCAACATTAATTACCATTTTATAATTTTTTGTAGTTGTGTGCGTTTTTTTTTTCAATAAAACTTACTGATAATTAAGTATGTATTTTAGTTATAAAAACGTCATGAAATCCTTTATACTAGGAATCATATTTTATCCTTTTCACTAAAAAAATGGATAATTTAGTTCCTATATATTAGATCAAAATGTAAATTGACCTTTTTTCTTTAAAATTCCACCCGTTTTTTATCCTTTTTACTAAAAAAGGGGCAAATTAGTCTTTGTACATTAGATCAAAGAGCAAATTGATCTTTTTATTAGAAAATCCATCCGTTTTTTCAATTGAAAACTAATCCATGTATGTTAGCATGAAGTACATGTCGCACACCACATGTCATTTGTTGGTTATTTTGTCAACCACGATAATTTTTAATAGTATAAATAGATGAACTTTCTAATAGAAAATGATCAATTTGCTTTTTAATTTTACATACAAAGACTAATTTATCTATTTTTTTTAATAAACGAGACAAAATACAATATTACTTTTAATATAGAGACTTCCATGATAATTTTCTCGTATTTCAGGTTAATTTAATTTATGAGGATTAATTAGATTTAAATGTAATTGTTTGTAATTATATAAAGGGGACATGTTTTGCTAACTATTGTAACAGATGAGTTTCACTGAATTGGTTGTAATTGGAACACCTCTATTACACTCATTCCAAGTATTAGGTAGTGTATGGAAAGCTACCTAATAATTGAATTCGGGTGTAATTGCTTGTAACTACACAATAGTAACATGTTTGGATAATCGTTGTAATTGATGGGTCCTGTCGACTTGAGTGTAATTGGAATACCCAATTATACTTTCCAATTCTTAGATGGGAGTGAGGATTGGAGTAATTACATAGGTAATTACACTGAAATCTAATTCTAAAAAAAATATTTTTATACAAGTTATAGATTTACATTATAAGCATGCCATGTACAATCGTTTGGGATGATTATGGTAAAAAAAAATTTTATATTATAAATCTTAAAAATTATGGTAACCTTGTTGAGATGATTCATCGACTCAACGATCTTATATCCTCAATCAATCTCTTTCAACTCATTGATAAATTATATCCATCCAGGCACAAAACGTCCTCCTTTATCTTGATTATCTCTTCTTCTCCTCCTTGAGCACCAAATTAGTAGCTATAAGTTGATTAACAAAGAGAAACATTGAGCTAATATCTTATCAGGGAAGTTTAAGAGTCTTTATTAGATGGATAGTGCGTTTATCTACGATTAATGTGAAAACAATGATGAGGATCAGATTAAGTACTGTAACAATATTATAATGTGATATAAAAATAAAATTAAACACACTAAAAAAAATAAAATCCCATCTAAAAGGGACCCTAATTTGGATTGGGATATCCAAATCTACTTCCAAAACAATGGCAGCAACTGCAGCATAAAGAACGGAAGCAAGACGCTATGCTGCTGAAAATTTACCTCCCTTTTAGTCGGGTATGTATCTGCTCCTCCCAATAATATTGTTTTCCTATGTTGAGTTTAAAAATCGAATAAAGAAGCAAAGAAGTGAGCTCTGAAATCCAATAAAAAACATGTCGCTACATATGGAAAAAAAACAGTGGAAACCAAACCAAATTCTGACAACTGACAAGCCTAAAGCAGAGATCTTATCATCTTATAACATAAACCACATCAGTTGTCCACCTAGTAGGCCCCCGTTTTTTAATTATACTTTTACCTTGAAGCATTCCACCCTTTCCATCTTGCCAAAACTTCCGCCTTTTCCACCATTGGCGTTGAATAGAAGAAACTAAACCCCAAATCTCTCCTATGCCTTCAGGTACTTCTACTTCATTCATCTCTCATTTTCTCTTTTCATTTTTTTTTAATTTCTTGGATTTTTACTGCTGTTTCGTTTAAAAAAGAAAAAAAGAGAGAAAAACTCAGAATCTCAGATCTGATCTTTGCCAATTGTGAATTCTGAGTGATACCCAGATTTGCCTTCTTCTGTTTCTAGATTGAACTATCATGGTTTTGCGTTCTTCTGCTTTTAACACTGCCCTTTAGATGCAGCATTGACTCATATTTTATTGTCATGTTGCTTGCGATGGATTGATGCAGATTCTTTCTTTGGATTTCTGAGGGATTTATGATCAATTGTCTGGGATTTTGCAGCAAAGAGTATTCTTACTTGCTGCTATTCTGTACTGTCTAGCGTCCAATTTGCACAGTTTGGTAGATTATTGTGAATTTTCTCTCCAGATTTTGTTCTAAATAGCATAAATTGAATTAGGCGTTGCGGCTGTGGGAAGGGCTGGGTTTTGTATTGTGTAGTGAAAGATGAAGCGCGTTTCACCGCTCTTTTTGGTACTTTTAGTCCTAGGATTCTTCTTTGCAACATATAATTTGTTGACTATGATAATACACTATAAGACATCTACTTCAGAACAATGGGATTTGTCCGATCCTTTTGTACAAATGCCTGGGAATTTGATAGAAGGTGGGGGTTCTAACTCAAAGTACCACGTTGCTCTCACGGCAACGGATGCTCCGTATAGCCAATGGCAGTGTCGGATTATGTATTATTGGTATAAGAAGGTAAAAGAGATGCCTGGATCAGATATGGGAAAGTTCACTCGAATTTTGCATTCAGGGAAGCCCGACAATTTGATGGAGGAGATTCCAACTTTTGTTGTTGTTCCTCTTCCAGAGGGTTTAGATCGGGTCAGTCTTGGGTTTATTTTTTCAGTTCTTCATTTCCCCTTTGTATATTTGAACATCTAATTCTGTGAACAAACAACTAAACTGATAGATATGCCATATATATTATCAAATCTATAGATATAGCTTATTCAAAAAGGCTCATTAGGGGTTTTAGGTGTTCATATTGTTTTTCACTTGAATCATACTTTTACAGTGAATGCTCTAGCAACACAAACTGAACTAAAATCGCCTCCTTGCTTTGACTAAATTATTCTTGTTGTGTCTCAATGTCGTCTTCAGGGTTATATTGTCTTAAATAGACCATGGGCTTTTGTGCAATGGCTGGAAAAAGCAACGATTGACGAAGAGTGAGTTTTCATTTAACCGATAAGACCATTCTTGTTTTATGTTCTTCCTTTTCATTATCTGAAAAGTTGCTGCATTTTATGACCGATGCAGATACATTCTAATGGCCGAACCTGACCATGTATTTGTAAATCCTTTGCCTAACTTGGCTCGTGGAAAACATCCAGCAGGGTTTCCTTTCTTTTACATTAAGCCATCTGACCATGAGCATGTTATTAGGAAGTATTATCCTGCGAAGAAGGGTCCTGTGACCAATATTGATCCAATTGGCAATTCTCCAGTGATTATTAGAAAGGTATACCATTACAATTGTCATATAGCTTGTGTGGCATATTTTTTGGAGCACGAATCACCTTCAGATATTTTTTTTGCATTAATATTTATACAAATTTAAAGCATAATTTATTGGTTTATAATAGTTTGTGCTGGATAAAATTGCACCTACATGGATGAATATTTCTTTGAGGATGAAAGATGACCCAGCGACTGATAAGGCATTTGGATGGGTGCTAGAAATGTAAGGAACTCTTCTCTTTTTTTTATTACATTTTGTTTCAATTTTGTTCTCTTGGCTGATGTAGCATTTTGACACGGGTGATCATTCAATTGAAATTTAGGTATGCATATGCTGTGGCATCTGCACTGCATGACGTGCGCCATATACTTCGTAAAGACTTCATGCTCCAGGTTTTAATGATACCCTATGAACCTTTTCTTTTCTCTCTCAATGACCTTTAGCTCCCAATTTGAAGGTCAACTGCCATCTCTGTTTGTTTTCAGCCACCATGGGATACAGAAGTAGGGAAGAAGTTTATAATCCATTATACATACGGATGTGACTACAATTTGAAGGTACAACCATACAGGAAAAGCTGTCTCTCTTTATTGTTTCTGAATTCTATATATAATCTTCGAGTTGTTTACCACTTTAAGATGAAGTTTTGCCTACAAGTTCTTCACTCTGAGTTGGCATTACAGGGAGAATTAACGTATGGAACGATTGGAGAATGGCGTTTCGATAAGAGATCGTACCTTAGTGGGCCTCCTCCAAGGAACCTCTCTCTGCCCCCTCCAGGTGTTCCTGAAAGTGTGGTAAGTTCATCCATTTGGGAAAATATAAATACGGGTCATGTGGTAAATATATAAGTTGATAGATTAATCATTGACTAAAACAGCTCAAACCATACCCTAGAGCAAATTTTTCATTTTTTACCATGCTCATTAGCCAGAGCTAGCTAATGGCTGTAATCATTGTCTCACTCATTTCTAGTTAATCAAACTGCCATTGTAGTTTTGTACTTCATTCAAATTATGTTGCAGATGGAAAATATGGTTTCTTATTTCAGTTTCGTTTTTTCATTATTAAATTTAGTTATCAACTCAATGTTATTGCTGATTGGTGACATAAAGTTGGTGATATTCGACGCTGGAAGTACTACTGAGTAGTGGCTTGGCACTAATATTCTGCTATTGCCTCAAGCCATAATAGAAAAATCAGTCAATCATCCTATCCAGACTGTTTCCCCAAATCTTGATGCCTATCTAAATAAACTCAGCAAATTAAATAGTTTCTCAACATAAACATTTCAAGTTGCAAACAGTTTCGAATGTGATCTTTGCAATATCTGCAGGTGAGACTTGTGAAGATGGTGAACGAAGCTACAGAGAATATTCCCAATTGGGATACACTAAATCGTGGCTGAGATCTAATCTTATTAATCCGCGCATCCATTTTGACGCTGGTATCAATCTGCTTTCCAACAAGAGTTATGGACATGAAATACAGAGGTAGCTGAGACAGCAGTATACATAGAGAAAAGGGTATGTTTACAAGTTAAAGGAGGGATATATAAATTTTTTACACTTATATTTATAATCATGAAATGCATTTGGTTTCCTTAATTCGTGTTAAGTATGATGTCGATTTATCGAATTTTTTCTTGTGAAGTTTTTGGGACTGTAAATCAATCATTGGCTAAACAAATCGGTTAGTGTTGAAAACCTTTTTGGCAATGCTTCTCTGATTTTTAGCCTTTGCCACTTTGGAGTGTTGGGATGAATCTAAGTTGCAGTATCTATGGGCTTAGCTTATCTATTTCAATAGTCTAAATTGATAGTCTTCGTGGACGCAGGAAATATGACATCACTTTGAGCAAGAAGAATCTCCATTTTCTTTTAATCCAATCCATGCTACTTCATCTTTTCTTTCACAAAATTTTTATTTTTTTTTAGTAAATCGCCAGTTCTAAAGCTGATGCAAGTAAAGTAGAAGCCTTTGCATAAAAGACAAGCATTGCTGTATTAATATTATTGGTGAAAATACATAGGTAGTCCCTCTATTATTAACAACTCTATTAAAAATGAAACAATTAAATCTTTGTAATTTTAAAATGGAATCAGGTTGGTAAAATCAATAAAGGTGTTGATAGAAATCATTCAAAATGCTGATGCATCGTTAGAAAGAATTGTATGAACGAAGAATGTCACGTTATTCTATATATATTTCTAATTATTTAATGATATTTGAGTAATTTTTTTCATGTCATTAATATATAATTTTGATAATTTTTTTAACGTGAATCTCGAATTTGGAACTCAGAACCCTAAACTTTTAACTTGAACTCAAACCCTTAACCTTGGATCAAAAAGTTAAGTTTAAAGTTTAGGGTTTGAGAATCGAGTTCGAGTTTAGGATTCAAGTTTTGATTTAAGATAAAAAAAATTATCAAAATTATGTATCAGTAATACGAAAAAAATTACCGAAATACCATTAAATAATTATCAATGCCCATTGATGATTATGAATTGAAAATATAATAAAATATTAATATTTTAAAATGATGTGGATTTTAATTAAAAATTGCACACGGGACAAATAATAGTTTTTTTTTTTTACTTTTATTAATTAATTAATTTAATATGTTTTAATTATAAAATTGAAAAAATTAAAAACAATCTATTTTGGTTTTTTAATTAAAAATAAAATTGTTCTTTTTTAAACTTTTCAATTTTTTTTAATTTTACTAAGTAAAATCAATTATATTTTAACTTGGTAAGCCTATGCGAAAGTGTATTGCTGAATTTGGATATATCTATGACACGTTGTCTAGCTGTGAGCAAGTAATTTCAGACGATGAACAACAGTCGGCCATTCTATATGGCTTACCACTAGAACATGAGAATCAACAATCAGATGATTTACGTAGGGTAGTGTCAACTTCGTTAAATGTAAAAGCTCGATTGAAGTCCTTGAATTCTCAAGTATCAACCACTGCAAACGTGGCTATGCAGCAGCACCCACCTTGAATTCTTCTGAGCCAATATTTCCTTCTTATGTTGGCCCTCCAAACTCAAACTCTTTCGTTACACCTTATAGACCACCAACACCATCACAATATTTTAGAGGGAGAAGTCGAGGTCGATTCAGTAGTGGTGGTTTCCAAATGTTTTCACTGTTTTGACTTCACAGGTTTTAATACTCGACCTACTTACCCTCAAAAGCTAATGCTGGTGAATATCAGCCTAAACTTGCTGGCCAACCTCAACACCCTTCATATCAAGCTCATGCAAACACATGTGCCTATCAAGCTAACCCCACCACCACTTACTCCCACTCTTCCCGTTTCCATCATCTTTTTCTAACTGTTGAAGTGTGGCAACCATGCAGCAGCACAACCAGCTGCAACAGCATGCATCGAGGATCATCAGGAAGCATCGAGTAATACCAGACATGGTTCAGGCAGCAGACAGATTGCAGCAGGCAGATTTGGTCCAGTTTGTTTTTAGTTTGTCTAGTTGTAATTTTAGTCTTGTTCCATTAGTTTGTAACAAGTCAACTCTTGTCAAGTCTATTTTGCTGTTCTTAAGGTTAAGTCAGCTATGATAGCTGTAATTAGCAGATGTTTAGGAATGATGATTGTGATGTTACTGCTTGTCCACTAGAACAAGTAATGTCCATTTTTTCTCATGTAACTTTAGCTACTTATGTAATGTTGTTTTTATATCATATTTTTATCAATGAAAATTTGAGATCATCTTCTTAACATTTTTAGAGAGTTTTGGCTCTGTTTTTAAACTCTCATTTGCTGAATTGTTTGTTTGTTTTTATTTGAGAGCTGTTAAAACTCAACAAATGGTATCAAGAGCCTAATTCTTTGAGGGCCTCTTTTTTTGTTGTTATCTGTTTTTTGCTGAGCTTTTGAAAGGAAAAGCACAGAAGCCACTTAAGGATCTCTTGTTGTTGAAATCATGAGTTTTTCACCTCCACCACCACCTACTTTTACTGGCGAAAACTACAACATTTGGTCAGTGAAGATGAGGACCTACTTGCAGGCACATGATCTCTGGAGTGTAGTCTAAGCTAACACTGAACCACCTCCCTTAAGAGCCAATCCGACTTGGCTCAAATCAGGCAACATAATGAGGACTGTGCCAAGAAGTATAGGGCCATGTCTTGCCTGCAAAATGGAGTCTCGGATGCAATTTTTAAAAGGATAATGGCATGCAACTCTCCTAAGCAAGCATGGGACAAGCTGAAGGAGTTTCAAGGGTTAAAGAAGACTAGGCAGCAACAATTGATTAATTTGAGAAGAGACTTTGAGAACCTGAAAATGAAGGAGTCTGAGTCCATCAAGGTGTATGCTGACAGGATAATGTCCACAGTCAACAACATAAGGCTGGTGGGAGATAAATTTAGTGACATGTGAGTTGTTGAGAAAGTAATCACAACACTACTTGAGAAGAATGAGTCCAAAATCTCCTCTTTGGAAGATTCAAAGGACTTAGCAACCATTTCCTTGATAGAGCTGATTAATTCTCTCTATGTTCAGGAGCAAAGGAGGGCCAACAGGATTGAAGAGCACTTAGACTCAGCTTTTCAAGTCAAAACAAGGGACAATTCAAGCACAAGTTCAGGTTTCAAAGGTAAGAAGCCCTTGACAGAAACGAAAGAAAAATCAAAGAGAGATGCAGGCAGAAAGAAGTTTCCAACATGCACTCACTATAAAAGAACCTCTCACTTGGACAAGTACTGTTGGTACAAGCCAGACATTCAGTACAAGGCCTGTAAACAGTTTGGACACATTGAAAAGGTTTGCAAGAACAGAGGCAAAGCACCTGTGCAGCAACAAAATCAAGCACAAGCTGCTGAGGATGTGCAAGCTCAAGAGGAGCATGTCTTCACAGCCTCTTGCTTTACAAGCTCAGAGAAAGTAAGGAAAAATTAGTTGATTGACAATAGATGTACACACCACATGGCTTCAGATCAAAAGTTGTTCAAAGAGTTGGATACCAGCTGCAAGACTCAAGTCATAATAGGTAATGGAGAGTTCATTGAAGCCAAGGACAAAAGGAAGGCAGTGATTCACACCTTGTCAGGTAACAAAGTGATTTTAGATGTTCTTTTTGTGCCAGACTTAGATCAAAATCTATTAAGTGTTGGTAAACTACTTGAGAAGGGCTACTCCCTTATGTTTGAAAAAGATGCATGTGTGATCAAAGATCAAAATGGTCTGGAGTTAGTCACTATCTCAATGGTTGAGATCATTTATCCTGGATGTGAACAAGCTGGATGCTTGTGCTTATACCTGCTCAGCTGATGTTTCTAGTATGTGGCATAAAAGGCTAGGACATGTAAACTACAAGTCATTTAGCTTGCTACATAAAATAAGTTTGGTTGAAGATATGACCAATGTTGAAGTTAAGAAGTAAGTTTGTGAAGTCTGCTAGCTTGGGAAGCAGACCGGGTTGCCCTTTCTTATGAACCAAGCTTAGAAAGCATAAGGCAAACAAAAACTGGTTCACACTGACATCTATGGACTTATGAAGACTCCTTCTTTAAGTGGAAGCAGGTACTTTGCTTTGTTCATTGATGACCTTTCAAGATTTTATTGGGTAAGTTTTCTGAAATAGAAGTCAGATGTTGCTGAAGAATTTGCCAAGCTGAAGGCTTTGATTGAGAGTCAGGCATATTGCAAGATGAAGGCACTCATATCAGATAATGGGACATAATATGTATCTCAAAGGTTTCAAGCAATTTGTGAAGCTGAAGTTCAGCATTAACTCACCACCATTTACAAACCACAATAAAATGGTGTGTGTGAGAGAAAGAACAGAATTGTGCTAGATATGGCTAGATGTTTGCTATTTGAGAGTAAACTTCCCAACTTTTTTTGGGCTGAGGCAGTCAACACTTAAGTGTACCTGCTCAATAAACTGCCAACCAATGCAGTCAAGGGAAAAACTCCCTTTGAGGCTTGGTATGGACACAAGCCATTTATGTCTCACTTGAAGATTTTTGGATGCACCTGCTATGTGCTGATTCTTGCTAAGAAGAGAACCAAACTTGAAAGGAGATCCATGCCAAGGATTTTCATTGGTTACAACAGCACCAAGAAGGGTTATAGGGTATATGATCCAGCTACAAAGAAGATAGTAGTAAGGATGTGAACTTCAATGAAGATAACTTTTGAAATGGAATGGGACAGATGCAAGAATGGTTGAGCAAGATCAAGTTGATACTGAGCTGTATCAGTTTGAAGTTGAATCAGAAAATGAGAATTTTGATGATGTACCTATTAGATGCACAAAGTCTATCACTGACATCTACCAAAGGTGTGATGTGACTATTGTGGAACCCTCTACATTTGAAGAAGCTAAAAATGAAGATTGTTGGTTAGAAGCAATGAAGGTAAAGATGGAAATTATTCAGAAAAATTATACTTGGGAGCTGGTGGATAGACTAGAGCAAAGAAAGGTGATAAGGGTGAAGTGGGTGTTCAGAACCGAGCATAATGCTGATGGTTCCTTGAACAAACACAAGGCCAGGTTAGTTGTAAAGGGGTGCAACCAGCAGTATGGGATAGACTTCACTGAAACCTTTGCACCAATTGCAAGGTTAGACACCATGAGGCTCTTATTTACCTTAACTACTCAAAATCAATGGAAGGTGCACCAGCTAGATGTCAAGTCTGCTTTCTTGAATGGTTATCTCAATGAGGAGATTTTCATTAAGCAACCTGAAGGATTCAAAGTTGCTGGTAAAGAGCACAAAGTGTACAGGATTAAGAAGGCCTTGTATAGCCTTAAACAAGCTCCAAGAGCTTGATATGACAGGATTGACTCCTACATGTCAAAATTAGGGTTTGACAAAAGCATAAGTGAGCCAACACTTTATGTGAAGAAGGTTGAAAAAGAGACACTACTGATTGTATCCTTATATGTGGATGACTTGCTAATCACATTGGGTAGAAATAAGCTAATTGATGAATTCAAGATGCAAATGCAAGATGTTTTTGAGATGACAGACTTAGGCTTGATGACTTACTTCCTTGGTATGGAAGTGAACCAGAATGAAGGAGGGATCTTCATAAGTTAAAATGCATTTGCTAAAAAGGCTTTGAGCAAGTTTTGCATGGCTAACTACAAGCTTGCAAACACTCCAGTGGCACAAGGTGAGAAGCTGTTAAGCAAAGATGAGCATGAGAGGGTTGATGAGAGGAGCTATAGAAGACTGGTGGGTTGCTTGTTATATATGACAGCAGCAAGACCAGATTTGATGTTTACTGTAGGTCTCTTATCCAAATTCATGCATTGAGCAATGTGGTTCATCTTAAGGCTGCAAAAAGAGTGCTTAGATATGTGAAATGAAGTCTTGGTCTTAGGGTAAAATTTGAAAGAGTTGAAGATTGGAAACTGCTTGGATTTTCAGACAATGACTGGGCAGAGTGTGTAGATGACATGAAGAGCACCTCAGGCTACTTATTCACCTTAGGCTCAGATGTTTTTTGCTGGAGCTCAAAGAAGTAACAAACAGTGGCACAATCAACCGCAGAAGCTGAATACATTGCAGCTGCCACTGCTGTGAGTCAAGCCATATGGCTTAGGAAGCTGCGGAGCGATCTGAATGCAGTTTAGTTAGAAGTAACAGAGATAAGGGTTGATAACCAATTAGCAGTTGCTATAGCCAAGAACCCTATGTTCCATGGCAAGACTAAGCATTTCAAGATCAAGTACCATTTTATTCGAGAAGCTGAACTTACTAAGGAAATTGAATAGAAGCATTGTAGCTTAGAAGTTCAGTTAGCTGACATTTTGACCAAACCACTTTCTAATGCAAAGTTTGATTTTTTGAAGAAAAAGACTGGTGTTAGGTGCATAGTAGACAAGGAGGAGTGTTGAAGTGTGGCAACCATGCAGTAGCACATCCAGCTACAACAACATACATCAAGCATCATTAGGAAGCATTTAGCAATACCAAACATAGTTCAAGAAGCAGACAGATTGCAGTAGGCAAATTTGGTCCAGTTTGTTTTTAGTTTATTTAGTTGTAACTTTAGTCTTGTTCCATTAGTTTGTAACAAGTCAACTCTTATCAAGTCTATTTTGTTGTTTTTAAGGTTAAGTCAGCTATGATAGCTGTAATTAGCAGATGTTTAGGAATGATGATTGTAATGTTACTGCTTGTCCACTAGAACAAGTAATGTCCATTTTTTCTCATGTAACTTTAGCTACTTATGTAATGTTGTTTTTATCATATTTTTATCAATGAAAATTTGAGATCATCTTCTCAACATTTTTGGAGAGTTTTGGTTCTGTTTTTAAACTTTCATTTGCTGAATTATTTGTTTATTTTTATTTGAGAGCTGTTAAAACTCAACACTAACCCTTCTTTTTGAGATAATTTACCAGCTCCCTATCTATCCTGAAACTCGACAAAACCTTTACTATTCTTCTTCATCTAGTCAACCTTCTTTGGGTGTTTATGCTCACACTGCTACCATGGTAGCCACGCCTGTTGTTATTCAAGATCCAAACTAGTATCCGGACAAAGGTGCAACCAACCATATCACAAATGATAACCAACCATATCACAAATGATAATTAAAAATTGACTACCAAGGTACCTTATAATGGTTCAGGTATAATTCAAGTTGGAAATAAAGTTTGTTGGGGTTTTGATAGCAGCAAAAGAAAGAAGAAAAATGCAGAGCAAGGCAAGAAGAAACAAAACACAATATACTTGCTCACAAACGTGTAGTAAGGAAGCAATCAGCTTTACAAAATTGATATGCTTATTCATTCAATATGTAAACATTAAATTTATAGCCAAATACATCACCAAAAGAGGTTATAGGAACAATAGGGTATGGGACTGATTTATATTACATAAGCAAATTTCCTACAGTACAAAGTATGGGCAAATTACATTGAAAAATGCTCCTAAGTCTAGCTAACTCTAAACACAAAGTCAGCCTACATTGCAGACTGCCCTTACTCTGTTCTGCTACTCTATGTTACATGTAATACAACTTCAACACTCCTCCTTGGGTTGCATGCCACAAACACCAAGTTTAGTTCTCAAATATTCAAACCTTGCTATTACAGCAAGCATATGTGCTGCAACATTTTTACAATCTGCATGCACTTTAACAAAAGCATAACAGCAGCATGGTAAGCCATTTTCAATACTCCTCTTTGGCCTCCATACTTCAAATATCAATCATTCATCAAGTTTTTTTGAGCTTGACAGTCTTTTAATGCTTTATTTCAAGCTGACTCTGCTCAAGCAATTCATTTTCAACCTTGGCCTCAACTAAATTTGACTCACACACTTGACTATCCCAGTCTTTTGTGCCAAAGATTTGTTCATCAAATGGAGTATTTTCCTCCTTCAAAGCCTTGGTTGACAGCACATCTTGTCTTGTTCTTTGCAGTCTTGTTTCTTCTTTCACATACTCCCTCCTGCTGTGGAGTGTCTTCAAGCACATGCTCCATCAACTCCTCCTTCAGCTTATCCAAGCTTGTTTAGGAGTCTTACAGGGGTGATTTGCTGCTGCCTTACCTTGAAACTCCTCCTTTAGCTTATAGCTTATTTGAGAGTCTCATAGAGTTGAATTGTTGCTACCTTCTCAACAAGCAGTTTCTTGTCTTTCTTAACAAGCAACAGAAGCAAAAACAAGCCCTCAAATACTTAGACTCTAATACCAATTGTTGGGATTTTGATAGCAGCAAAAAAAGAAAAAGAAAAATGCAAGACAAGAAGAAACAAAATACAATATACTTGCTCACAAACGTGTAGCAAGGAAGTAATTAGCTTTACAAAACTGATATGCTTACTCATTCAATATAAAAACATTACATTTATAGCCAAATACATCACCAAGGGAGGCTACAGGAATAATAGGGTATGAGACTGATCTGCATTACATAAGCAGATTTCTTACAGTACAAAGTAAGAGCAAATTACATTGAAAAATGCTCCTAAGTCTAACTAACTCTAAACACAAAGTCAGGCCACATTGCAAACTGCCCTTCCTCTATTCTGCTACTCAATGTTGCATGTAATCCAACTTCAACAAAGCTTCTACTCCTATTATGCATCTAGGCCAGTCTGCATTTTTTACTGGTTCTAGATTTTTACATCTTCCTCATCTTCCTCATGCACCCTGCATTACCAAAAACTTATTATTTGTATCTTAGTTTAAAATGACAATAATGTGTGTTTTGAGTTTTACCCAACTCATTGTCTTGTTAAGTACAATCTAACGCAGTGAATTTTGCTCAGTGGAGTTGAGAAAAATGGTTTGTATGAGTTGCAGCATTTTCATTTTTCTCTTGGTGTTCTTTGCGGTTCTTTTACAGCAGCTTTTTCTTCCGTTGTACATATTACTCCTTGTAATAATTACTAGCCAATCCTCAACCTATGAGCTATGACATCGTAGTAATGTTGTGAGCAAAATTCTTCAAAATTGTAATGTTTCTGTTACTATGAACGAAAGGTCACATTTCTGTGTTGCTTGTCAGCTTGGAAAAACACAGATTCCATTTTTTTTCTTCTACAACCAAGCATGAAGCTCCTCTCGAGTTAGTTGAGCCCGATCTTTTGGGACTAACAACGTGTTATCCATATGGTTATCAATATTATATTGCCTTCATTGATGCATACTTAAGGCATACCTAGGTATATTTCTTGAATAAGTCCGATGCTTTGTCTGCTTTTCTTATTTTTCAAAAGCAAAGCTGAGCTAAGTCTAGGGTCTCGTAGCAAGGTGTTGCAGACTGACGGGGATGATGATTCTGCTCGTTTGGTTCTCTTCTCAGAGCTTGTGGGATCCAACATCGTATCACTTGTCCTCTTACCTCTCAACAAAATGGAATTGTTGCGTAGACATATTGTAGAAATTGGTGTCACTTGTTTGCTCAAGCATCTCTCCCTTTCTCTCACTGGTATAATGTGTTCTACACTGTTATTCATCTCATCAATAAACTTCCTACAAAGGTACTCTCTAATGTCTCGCCATTTGAGATGTTATACAAGAAATCCCCTAATTATCGTTTTCTCTGAGTGTTTTATTGCCTTTGTTATCCTCTATTAACTCGTAATAATAGGAATAAACTTGCTTTTCATTCCACCCATTGTACCTTTATTGGTGGTTACAGTGATCAAAATCGAGGCTATAGGTGCATGGACTCCCATGGGAGAATCTATATTACAAGACTCATGAATTTTGGTGAAAGTGTATTTCTTTTTCAGCAACTTACTCAAGGTCATCAAAAATCAATCTCCACAAATTCAGTAATCTCTACACAGCTTCCACCGGTCACATCTCTCAAGGAGTCCTCTAAATATTTCTCACCAGAAATGCCACCTACTAATATTCCCTTGAGCAGTGTTCTATAGTGCCCTTTCAGCAGTCTTGCACACAAGTACATGTACGTGAAGTGCTAATCCCTCAGCTCATGTTTCACTTGATGTTTGCAATGTCCATTCTATGGTCACAAGGAGCAAAGTTGGTACATTTAAGCCTCAAGTTCGAGCTCATGCTTGATCCAAAGTGGAGATAGACTGTGCCTGAAAATCAAACCTGGCCTCTTAATAGGAAGCTAGTAGGATGAAATGGATTTCCAAAGAGAAGGAAGGACCTGGCGGATCAGTGGCTCACTATAGAGCACAGTTTTTGCCTGAAGGATATTCTTAAGAAGCTGGCGTTGGCTTTCAAGAGACCTTCGGCCTAGTGGTCAAAGCTAACACTATTCGATTGCTCTAGCAGTTCATCACAAATGCTTTAATTTAAATGGGGATTTGGCTGAAGTGTTTTTGATTCTGGCAACCTGGTTTTGAGACATTTGATTCCACTGGTCAACATTCGTATCGAGTTATAAGAAGGCTCTTTATTGCCTTAGACAAGCCTTTAGGACTTGGTTTAATAAGCTTTGAAACTATATGCTAATGTTCTCAATTTTGAAAGCTCTGTAGCAGAGCTGTCTCTGCTCGGGTTCAACAGGCTTGTGTTTTGCATCAATTATGTTATTTTTCCTGAAAGATATTGGAGATTTCAGTTATTTTTTGGGGCTGAAGTTCCCAGGAAAATGGGGACCTTCACAAAAAAGAAAATCATGCATTCTTTGTATATCATAACAGAAAACGTTTGGAGTGAACCCACCCCAACTTCAACAAAAGACACTTGACATCATCCATCCCAGATAACATAAACAAGTATTTGAATCCCCGTATCAAACAACAAACACATCACTGGATTCTCACCCACGCATTCTGCCACCACCATAATCCCGACCCAACTGCTCAAACCCACTGATATGCAGATCCTACATACCTAGCAGAGGATTGGCCAAGCTTCGCAGTGAATACACATATTACAACAGCCTGCTTGCTGTTGACTTTGAACCATTGGAAAGTTATTAGGATAGTTAACCAAGTTTATTCTATCAAATCAACAAGCAAGAGCCCCAAAACCAACAGATCGATCTCATTAACACGTTCTATCTCCATCCCAAAGTGACCACTTAAGACACTAGCTCCTTCAAAGCTCCACATCTTGAAGATGGTTTCCTCATTCTTTCTCCACACATAACGCAAAACCTGCAAGAATAACTGTAAGAGACAATTCTGTCAAAGTAAACAGAAAAATATGCATTGTGTGACACAACAAGAATCAACATGTGCACCAAATTCAAACCAACAGAATCAGACCTGTGACAACATTTTGTCTGGTACGAAGTACAGAATGAATTTTAAGCATTAGTGTTACCAAGAATTGATCACTAGGTGCATACGCACAAAACACAGAAAGAGGTGAAAGTAATTGGAAATTTCTAACAAATAATATCACCAAGTGCATACAAAATCAAACAAAAGCAAGCAACTGGGAAATGATCTACGAAAATTAATTGGGACAATCTCACCTGCTGAGCAGCAAGTGCCCGCTAGAAGTAGAAGCCAAGGACAGCTATGCAGCAACAAATAAGCCGACAATGCTTCAAAGTTGGAGTTGACTTTGACAGCAAATGTATGCAGTAAATTCATAGGAATCATTCCCAAAAACCTCAAGAAGAAAAAGCAAGTTGGTGAACAAGTTACGTAAAAAGAACTTCAACGACTATTATAATCAACTCCAAATTAAGAAACAAAGAACGAGCAATAAAGCAAAGCTACCATGTATACTTGCATATTGATCTCACACAAATTAACGTCCTGTCCAGATTGATTGTCCTTGAAACTGCTCAGGCAGTGGGGTAAACTGCTGCTGGTTTCCATTCATGAATTGATGTTGCTGCAGCTTCTGTTCATGTTGAAATTTTTTATGCTCAAGGGTATTGCAATCCTGCCAGCCATTCTGCTTTTCCGTTTGAAATTGCACCGGTGAGACCTGTTTTCCAGGGAAAGGAAAGCTTATTGTTCCAGTCAAGCCACTGCTGCCATTATTGACATACAGGGAATCCGCATGAGATGCATAATTGAGAGAACTATCAAGCCCAGAGCCTGTCGATGATGATGCCAACCGATATCCATCCAGCCAGCTATAATCATCCATCACAGGGGTTTCCAAATCTGAGACAGAAACAGATTCACTTGGTGGCTTTAGAGCAACAGGGCCAAAACCTGGTGGGGGGCCAAGATGCCTAACAGCACCATTAACTGAATTCCTATGCATCCCAACTTGTGAAGCTGAGGTACTTTTAGAAGCCAAACCATCAGCAGCAACTCTAGACGACACAATTGCATCAATTCCAGATGGGATCACAGTTTCTGGCACCTTTGTCTGACTGTAGCACATTCCACCAGCATTGATAGGTTGTTGGATAGCAAAAGTGTGAGCGGCAGGATGAGGAAGACCTAGATTATCTTGCATCTCACGTTTTGTCAAAGCTCTCAAACTATTAGACAGTGAAGTAACTTCCTTTACTGACCACCTAGATGCATGCATCTGAACAGGCTGCAACTGCTGAGGGTGACTGCTACCAACAGATGCAGGCAGTGGAGGATTAGCATCAGATGTATTATGCTGGCAAAGACTATCAATAGAAGCAGACATGGTACTGTCATAAAAATTGAGATCACCTCCACAACTACTTAGATCAAGCTTCAAAGTCACAGGAAGAGGCCTGTTAGGATTGATCACCTCAATTCTCTTTTCACTAACAGAAGGTTGGAAAACAATCACTTCATCATCACCATCATCATCTTCCGCAACAATTCCAGGTTGTGCGATTGGCAGCATATTTCCAATATTAATATTCTCAGAGGGGGTTTCACATTCCACACCATTTGCTACCAGCAGGGTAGAAGACCTGAATGCGACACCTTCACAAGGCTCAACACCAATAAGAAATTTCTTGGCTTTTGAATCAAAACAAACAGTTTTCTGATCAATCCTAATGACACTAGCAAGAGCCCTCCCAGCAGCTAAAATTCTCTTGACACGGGCTTTCTTTTCCTTATCGCCATCGCTTATAAAGGAACGTTTTCTTGAGAAGTCCAAAATGTTGTGTGCTGTAACAAGAGGCAAGAACCCTCGCAACTCAAAGTCCTCCCACAATGCAAGAAGGTTTTCAGTTTCTCCTTCTTCATACCTACTCATATTGAAAAAGGTCTCATCTGCATCATCATCGATGCACATTGGCCCAATTGTCAAGATCTTATTTAGAAATGATAAGTAATGTTTCCAGAAGAGTGATATAGTAATTGACTGTTTCTCATCAACATCACTGTCAGCTGTTGCAACATCCGGGCAGCAAGCCAACCACTCTACAAAAACCAGAATAGCCGGTAAGGTGTAGCTAGAAGAAACATCCTTGAGCTGCAAACATCTCTCTACCACATGTCCCATCAACTCAAAAATGGCAGTCAATGCATTCTGAAGCAGCGCAGCACGCTGTACAATTTCAGCATATGTTTGAGCTTCACTCTCCCTCTTCAGATTGTGAACCGTAAATATGAGAACTGAAACCAACCTAACAAGGAAAAGTGCATTCTCAGTAGCATCTGTGCCAAAACTCAATTTCTCTTCTGGCCCCGAAGACAGAAGTTCACATAAATCATGGCTAACCAATTTAAGAACATCTGCAAAAGTCTCCGGACTGCACAAAGGAAGCTTCAATAAGCACAAAACCCCAAAAAAAATACTTAGTCAATAACAAAAGTCAAATGCTTAAGAGAAAACATACCTTGTGCGTGTAAAAAGAATACCATTTAGACGCACAAATCGAATGCAGAAGGACTTCAAATGATCCTGGGCACCAGATTCTTTCTCCTTAGCAGGCCTTGATTCCATGTTGGCTTCTTTAGATGTAGGTTTTGCTTCCGCTTTCCGTCTACCTTTTCCCGATAATGGCACTGCAGGCTCCTTGAGCAAGGAAGTTTTAGCATCTCCAGTAAGCTGTGAGTAACTATGACGGTTCTGATAAACAAAAATGAATACATTCAATACCATTTCCACTTGCATGTAAAAGATAAAACCACCTAACATGTCAAAAACTGGATGCATGCTCCAAAAAAAAAATGGAAAATGACTTTTAAAACTGTCAAAAGCAACCCCAACTCCCACAACTACATAATGAAAAAAATCAGGTAGCAGTTTGACATAGTGTCATATTAGCTTCTGCTATACTTATTAGATAAGTTTAGCAAGAAAAAACACAATATCTTCTGTTAAAATATTTGAGAATATTATGTATGTGCAATCCACAGTACCCAATTTATGATCTAGAAGGGATGGATCAATATATATTCGATTCCCATTAGGCTGGAAAGTAGTACCACCTTTTATAGTAACAATCAGGAACTTTGCAAAAATAAAAAACACAAAGTTAATAGTTTGCAATTATCTACATTATCAAAAACCCATCAATCGCTGCTTCTTAAGACAGTGCAAACATAAAAATGTTCAACCAAGCATTCTTCATTAGCTAGTACAACACACACCACTTCATCGCACAGAATGAACGAACTTAAATGCCAAAATAAAATCTAAAATTTGCACTTATACCTTCTCAAAAGCCACGATCAAGTTATCCCTAGCAGTTGAAAAGGGGTTATCCAATGCCAGACTCCGGAAATATCGATAAACAGCCACCAGCTCGTCTCCTGAGTAGGATGCCAATATAGCTAGCTGAAATAAGGAGATAGTTTCCCACATAAAGAATCAGGATATTGTTGAACAGGAGAAATACAAGTTACTAAAAAGATTACTAAGGCATAAAAGTTAAGGATACTCAATCAACAGGGAAGGAAAATAAAGAAAAACCTGATGATGTGGATTCCCACTTAAGGGCCAAACTGACACAGCTTGCAAGTAGTAACTTGAAGCAGCAGCATACTCGCATGTTTTAGAGTTTCCATCTCCATATAATCCTTTGTACCGTGCTAGGTCTCCCAAGTATATCAAACAACGGTGACAAGACACCAAACCCTTTTTTATCTCAGCAGATTTCTTCCCATCTTTGTCCATAACAATTAGGCGTTCTGAATCATCAGAGAAATACCCAACTGGAAGTCCATACTTTGCTCTGATTTTCAAAATCAGTTCATGATAAAATCCTGTTGCCTCTGAAAGGAAAGTCTTAAACTGCAATCTTATTTTTGCAAGCCTGTCAGACCACGGAGGAACTTTCACGCCCTGTAATGTGTTTGACCTGGCAGAAGTTAGGGCAGCACTATAATGTGCTCGTAGTTCCTCAATCCGTTTGTAATGTAATTGCCACAAAGCATATTCAATATTGTGCTGCTCAGAAAATGCATGGTCCTCGAGAATTATTGCCTCATAGTTCTCACGCATCTGCTGCCAGGTATTTGGATCTCTGGGTACTTGGGCCTGAGCAGATTTCCTACGATTATTTTCCAGCTCCATATTCTGCATGGAGTACCAATTATTAACTTACATGGTAAGAAACTCAAATAGAACCTCTTTTTCTAAAGAAAAGAAGATACCTTCTTATAAAGACACTGTGCACGCTCCCTGGATGAAGGAGCTGTCAACATTTTATCCATCTGCACTATCATCATTCATTCAAAATACCCCGTCAAAATGAAATCTGCAGAATGCACACATCATTAGCTAAGAACCATTGGCTAATACAATTTGTTAAGAAAATAATTTCACACACAGAGAGAGAGAAATGAGAGTAGAGACTGAGAGGAAGAAGATTCCGAATTTGGTATCTATCATTTCATAACTGCCTCCCTCTGCCTGATTGTCCTTTTAAAAGCACAAAATAACGGATCAAATAACAATTTGGCAGCTGTCAAAACTGCTGTCATTGATCCGCACCGTTTCATTAAACGGATTTACTCAAAACGACTTGTACTACCTTATCCACTGCACATCGTTTAACCAAAGTAAAACGCTAAATTTTTACAACTCAAAATTAAAACAAAAAAAAATTAACAGAAACTAACAGACTTTTAAGGAAAATAGACTGTTGCCTCCTGCAACATTTTGTTCCATAACAACATTCAATAAACTACACTAAGTTGGGTTAAGGGATTGGACAAAAAGAATCTAAACATCCAAACAGTAAATCACTTTCTATATTACTATCAACAAACTTCTACAAATTAGGAGAAATTTTATGGCCAGATTACCAGATGATCATAGTTCAAATTACTAAGCAAGAAGACATTTACAGGGCGCCAGTGCCCATCTCAAATGAAAAAAAAAAAACTTGCTAAAAGAATAAACTAATTGAATACCAATGACCAAGATTGCCAAAATCATCAAAGACTATGGACCTGACTCTCGCAGAACATAACAATGCTCTAAAAAACACAGTTAATCCAAAACCATATGCTGCTTATCCTCTTGAGACAAATTAAACAATACTTGAAAACCCTTTCAAATTCTATGGAAAGATAAGAAAGAACTGGCAATCACTCCAGCCATAAAATCCTAAAACTAGTATTTCTCTTAGCCAAGAAAAATGCCAAATCCAGAATACCTTTTTCTTGCAAAAAATTAACAGCCCCAAACACTTTATAATCAATAAAGAACAATTATATAAAGGAAATATTTTTTTTCATTTAAAAAAACCCTCAAAAAGCATAGTCTCCAAATAATAAAATTCCCAATCGCTCATAGAGGAAGCAGAATAAAATTTCAATCCCTCTCTCTTACTAACTCAAATCAATTCCGGACGTATATTTATTATTTACCCTTTTTCTTTCTCTCTAAAATTTTGTAAAGAAAATCAGAGATAAGAAAGCAAAGAAACGAAAAGAAAAAGTTGCCTATATCGATTTACATTTACACTTCCAAATTTTCTTTCAATTATTTAATAGAAAACAATAAATACACATAAAAATATTGGAGTTCATAAATCATAACCAACAAAAATAAGAGAACAAAAAAAAAAAAAAAAAAAAAAAAAAACAGCACCAGATCCGAAGATAGCAAAAGATGATAACAATAATTACATCAATCAATCCATCTCTGTCACCGGAAAATAAAACAAAACCGAAAAATAAATCAAAATCAAAACGAATTTAAAAAAAAAAAAAAGAACTAACTTCAGCTGAGGAGGATAAGATCCGAGTAGAAGCCAAGAATTACAGCATGGGGAAACGAATTAAAGAGAAATAAAAGAAGAAGTGGTCGCAAAAGAGAGAGGGGAAGGTAGGATAGTCTGGTTTTTGGTCTAACTGGGGATGAATGAGGTTACAATTTCAATATTTCAACGTCTTTTCTTTTATTATTATTATTATTATTTATTGACCAAATCTTAAGACTGAGGCGGCGAACCAAACGCACCGTTTGAGTTCTAGTGTTATAATAAAGATTTTAATGAATTACTATAAAAGCTTGAATGATTTTTTCTATTGTTCTTTATATGCATTGTAATTGAATTCAAATTGTATTAGTATCACTAAACATTCAATGCTCAGTATGCGGATATGTTTGTTTCTGTGCACAGGTGTCAAGTGATGTTGGAATTGTTCGTGAAGTTCGATGGCATCAAAGGCATGTATTTCAACTCATCAAAATCCTTGTAATGTTCCCTTGATGTTTGATAAGCAACGGCATGTACTTAAAGTCTAGGTGTTCAGGAGATCTTTATATATGAAGTTTCGAGGACTGAAATAGTTATTTAAGATGATATCAACGATAACTTTGTGTGCTTTTATAAGTATTTGTAGAATATCTATCGAAAAGAATGGTGATGTAGTTTGCTTGTGCTTCATATAGGTACAAGTTTGAAATTGCTATTTTTGTGGCTTGTCAATGATCACATGTTTTGAAGGTGTTTGGATTGAATTTTTGATGAATTAAACTTGGTTTTTGAGTTTTTGAAGTTTCATTTTTTGCATCGAGATGTTAAAGGTCAAAGCAAGTGAATTTTAAGATGATTTTTAAATCATGACACAAAAATATAAATACTTAAATCTAGTGATATTACAAAAATAGATCCAACAATTTATTGATTAAAATTTAATCTACCTTTACAATACGAAGCGATTGTAACTTTAATAAATATCCCTCAAATGTTTTAATAGCTCACCTAATACACCTCACTTAAAAAAATATTCAACTCTCCAAGAAAATCTATATAAAGAGTGCAATACACAAAGCAAATACAAACAATGATAATAGGAATAGCTCGAGCAAAAGCACTCTCTTCAACACCTCCAACATGCAATGGTGTTAATTATTTATAGGCACACAAAAAAAATGGCATCTTCTCCAAGTAATTTTAGATGAGATAAAATAGTATTCTAAATTGTCGAAATATCTGTAAATTTTTCTTTAAATTCAAATAAGAATCTTTCATTATCAAGCAAAATCCAATCAATTTAGCCTAAAAAAATCAAGTCGAAGGGTTAAAAATAAAAATAATGTTTTAATAATAGTAATCTGATCCTCCTCCCTCTTCTCTTCAAGATAAGGCGATCAACTATGAGCAACAATAATAAATTCATTTTAAAGATTATTTGTTGACTGAGAAACGAATCACGATGAATCAAAACAAAAATACCAATAAATACATTATACTTTAATTGCCCTAACTTGCTGTTTCAAAAGTTATCTTATCTTATTTGTTCCAAGTAATGTTCTAAAAAAGATTGAAATCCCAGTGTAATTTACTCTTTCTTTTTGTTTATTTTTATATTGTATGAATAGAGGTTAATACTCACACAAACAAAGTAAGGCAATCACTATTTTTGTTCATTCCTATTTGAATTTGTTTAAATTTAAAGAAATTATGAGGATTGTGTTTGGAAGTGGTAGATTTTCATTAAATTCAAATGAAATTGATTAAAAAATAAATTAATATAGATAGTAGAGGTATTCATGGATTGGATGGGTTGGGCTTAAGCATAATATTAATCTACTTTATATTTGTTCAAGTTCGGCTTGATCGAAAATATGGGCTTAAAATTTTGTTCAAACCCGCTCATATTTACAAAAGACTAATCCAAATTTATTTTAGGCTCACCCAGATTATTTTTTAATTTAAAAAAATATATATTTATATTATATTATTTTAATATTTAATAATTTTATACATTTTTATTTATTAAAATTTTTTATATAGTTATTTTAATATTATTTTAATGTTTACGTTAGAGTGTATTATATATTTAATATATGTTTATTTTTTTAATGTATTATAAATTACATAATATATAAAAATAACATAATATAAAATAATAAAAACTAAAAACAGGCCAAGCCAGGTCAAACTTGAGCCTTAAATATTTAAGTCTGAACCCAATTTATAGTTTAAACAAATCTAATTTATTTGTCCAAGTCCATTTTAAAACGTAATATTTTTACTCAAACCTTCTAAATTTTAAATAAATATTTAAATTTGGATGAGTAATCTAACCCATGAACAATGTAATAGATAGTCCAAAAAAAATGACTTGAATGTACAAAATAAATGAATAAAGTGATTTGAATTTTAAATTTGGATTTAATTCTAATTTCCATTAAAGGTTATAAGGACATCTCTCTCGCAATCAAAGCTTAAGCTAGAATTTTTTTTATATAAAAAGCTTAAGCTAGACCTAATCCGTCTATTTAATTATTATTAAAATAGAAAATTAAATTAATAAGATAAAATCAAGTGGAGAGAAAACTCAAATAAATATAAAACAAATCCAAATCCAAAACTAACATGGATCATGTATGCATATGCACCTCATCTTACAATTTTAGATGTCTTATATAATTTTAGAGGAAATTTAAAATACAAATAATATAAATCAAATAACTTCTATCAAAATAAAATATTACAACATCATTTTACTAATAATCAGAATAAAATTAAACTTGAACTGGAATAAATATAAAAAATTTCTATATACAATAAATTTTGAATTAAAATTTCAAAATTCGAATTAAGATGTTATCAACTTTTGTAGTAGGCTTTTTCTTTTATAAAAAGTTGTTGAGTTAAGGGGAAGATTGTTTAAGATCTTTATATTTGATTTTTCTTGAGTGTTGATTACTTAAATTCGAAATTATATGTGTGGGTTAATTATTTTTGTTTGGATTTTTCGATTTTTAATTCGTTTGTATTGTAATAATTTAATTCTATGTGTTCGGACATATTTATATACTATTGTGTTGTAATTGTTCTATTTACTGGTTTAGGATTTGTCTGTATTTGTCTTCGTGTTTTAATTATACCATCAATGTAAACTTAAAATATATAATAAAGATTAAATTATAGAAATAGTCACTTTTGTTTGCCTCATTTTAGTCATTTATGTTTGAAATGTTACGTTTTAGTCACTTATGTTAGTATTTTGTTACGAAATGATCACTGTGCCGTTAAGTTTCGTTATCTCCTTAACGGTAATCTTACGTGGCAGTCCAACTAGATTTTAAGTATCAATTTGGATTTCTAAATGGAATGAGAATAAATCTTTAATTAAATAAATTTAATTAATTAAAATTTTTAAACCTTAAACTTTAATTGAAAAACCTAAACTCATTTCCACACACCTCTCATCTTCATCTTCATCTTCTTCCCTTTTGATTCTAATATCTTTAGTTACAAAATTGCCTCAAAGCTTGAATCTTTGAAACTCATTAACCCAAAAAAACTTAACAGGAAGAAGATATTGGAATCAATGATATCGAATCTTTGGGTTAATATGTTTTAAAGATTCAAGCTTTGAGACAGATTTGTAACTAAAGATATTGGAATCAAAAGAGAAGAAGATGAAGACGAAGATGAAGATGAAGAAGAGAGGTGCGTAGAAATGGGTTTAGGGTTTAAAATTTTTAATTAATTAAATATTTATTTTCATTCCATTTGAAAATCCAAGTTGACACTTAAAATCTAGTTAGACTACCATGTAGGATTACCGTTAGGGAGATAACGGAACTTAACGTTACAGTGTTACTTCGTAACAAAATACTACACAAGTGACTAAAACGTAACATTTCAAACATAAGTGACTAAAATGTAACTTGAAGCAAACAAAAATAACTATTTTTACAATTTACCCTATAATAAATTAATGTTTTTAACATTTACCCTATAATAAATTAATGTGTTTAACATTTACCCTCTCAATTTATGTAAAATATGTAACATATACCCTCTCAATTTATGTAAAATATGTTTACCTTTATGATTTTAAGAATATATCCATTTATCCCCTCAGATTCGAAGAAAATCTCATTGAATTGTATTTATTAATCAAATTTTAAATAAAAGAAATAATTATACTTTTGTTATTATTTTTCTATATATTTTTATTGAGTTTATTCGGTTGCTAATTGATAGTGCGTTTAATTGGTATATTTTAATATTTATTTTAATTAATTTTGGAGATGAGTTTTACTAGATTTGGCACTTAATTGTTATTTTCTATATTGATATGACAATTGTCTAATGTGTCAGAAAACGAGTTAATATGTGAATTGCATGGAAAATTTGACATGGCAGCTCAAGTTGACGCATAAGACATTTAGAATTATTTTGGCACAAGTTGTCGAAGAATTAAATCATGAAAGTTAATTTTAAGGTTGTTATTTGGTAAAAACTTGTTATCGTGTTATTTTCGTGGTTAATTTACATACGAAAAAATTACTAGTTATTATAGTTAATTTATGGATTGAAAGAAAAAAATTTAATTTTTTTAAAACAATTTGAAACTAAAGTTAAAATCGCGCGTGAGGCTAGAGGTTTTTATTTTGTTAATATTTAATTTTGATTTTTTTGTTTCGATTATGTTTTTTATTTTTTTATTTAATTTCTATTGTGTATTTATATCCCGATTTAATTTTTCATTCTATTTGTATAGGTTGGCACAAGTTGTAGGCACGATAATTGCCTACGACATGTTTTGGTTAATAACAAAATAAACATTCAAATATATCAACCCTACTCCCTATATAGCTAATATATATTCAGGTTAAGTGTAAGAAATTATTTTTAGTGGATTTGAAACTTATCAAATTTTGATGCTAATTAATTTTGTGTTTTGTTTATGACCAAATTTAGATGTGTAGATCGCTCTGAGCATGATTCAAATATAATATAGATATATAATTTATTAATATAATAAATTGTACATATTAAAATAAAAATATTAAAATAAAAATTACATAATCATTTAGAAAATTGAACCCAACGAGTAATTTCAGTGGAAAATATAATTTTGTTCATTCTAGAGGATTCGAGTTCGAGCACTTATGTGTGCCTTGTCAAAGGATTAAGAAAGTATGAATAGATACTACCATATAATCACACCAGTACATTAAAAAAAACTAAAAGTAAGGTAAAAAAATATCTTCATAATTATTCTTATTGAATTGACGTGCGATTAATTTTTACTAAAAGTAAACTATAAAAATACTCATTTTTATTTGTCTCAGATTATATTTTAGTCACTTATGTTTGAAATGTTACATTTTAGTCACTTATGTTATCGTTTTGTTAAAAAGTGGTTATTCTGTCATCAAGTTTTGTTACCTCCTTAATGATTATCTTACGTGATAGTCTAAATGAGTTTTAAATGTTAACTTAGATACCCAACTAGGATGAGAATAATATTTTAATGAATTAAAATTTAAATTAATTATACTTTGAACTGAAAAAGGAAAACCGTTCGTCTCTTTTTTCTTTTAATTTAATTTTTCATTTTGACTAAAAAAACTATTCTCATCTCAAATGAACATTCAAGTTAAAATTTAAAATCCATTTAGACTACCACCTAAGATTTCTGTTAGGGAGGTAACGGAGCTTAACGATAAAGTAACTACTTCGTAACAAAACGATAACATAAATGACTAAAACATAATATTTCAAACATAAAAAATTAAAATGTAATAAAATAAATAAAAATAACTATTTTTATATGATACCCTTTAATTAAAGTTTTAAGCTGAACTCATTAGTATCATAATTTTATAATAGAAAATTAATAAAAAAAAGTAAGAAGAAGAAAGTTTTAATTTGGACAACTAAATGTCCTTGTCATACCTGCTATAAATACTTTACATCACATTCCCCCTCTTTCTCTCTGTGTCAACGATAAAATATAGAGCTCCTCCAACAACCAAAAAAAAAAAAAAGAAAAAAAAAGAGCTCTCAAAATCTCACCAAACTAGAATTTCCAAATTTCACTAAAATCTTTATTGTATAGTAGAATTTTCCACATTAATTTTCTTGCTTTACTAAAAAATTAGTCGACATGACTTCCTGTGTTCGCCGTTTAACGGTCGGTTCAACGATACCGCACGTTCCGGTTCATCACCAGAAGTTTAAACCAACGATTGAGATTCCTGCCTTCCCTCTTTTGCCTCACAATAACCAACGGCCGTTAGGAATCGCTCTGAGATCGAGAAAGTATTGGAGAGTGGAGGCAGTGGGGCCGGTTGGAAGATCGGAGGGCGGAGATGGCGCGAAGAAGGCAGGAGGGGGACCAGGACCAGGCCCAGGTCCATGCTCGTATTCATTGGGGGATCGGACGACGGAGGTAGAGAGGAGAGAGAGAAATCGGACCATGGAGGTGGTGGTTGCAGCGGGAGTGACGGTGGTATTGGGAGTAGGGAATCGAGTGCTGTATAAGCTGGCTTTGGTTCCTCTCAAGCATTACCCTTTCTTTCTGGCTCAGCTCGCCACATTCGGGTACCCAAAAACATCTCATTATTTATTCGCTTTTTTTTTTTATAATTATTCTTCCTTGTTTATAATTTATTTTTAAAATTTTACTACTGTCAGAGCTTTTTTCGCTATTTCCAGTTTCCACCGTGATAAAAATTTTAACCTCATTTTTTTAGTACATATTTATAATTTTTAGCATCTATTTATATTTTTTCAGCCATTCTTTTTAGAATTGAATTTAATATAAATATTTTGTATCTTTCCTTTTTTTTTTTTTAAAGATAGTATCAATTTGTTTATTTATTTTGATTCCGATATAGGCGTCAGGAAGGAACCTAATAGAGACCTGAAAATAAAATATTATAGGCAAAACTAGGTTGCTTTTGGTTTATGCTCGATGAGAAGCGGCCGAAAGCCATAATGGAAATGCCGTCTAGTAAAGCGTGCCGTGCCCAAATCAATGTTCCCTATTCATCTACTTTCAACGTCCAATGTTTTCTCATTGGGAAATTCTCTTTGGTCCCAATGTCCATCTTAGTTTTTACCCCAAGCCAAAAAAGTTGGTCATCCCATCAAAAGATATATGATAGAGAATAAAAAGAGCAAGACACTACTCATGTTGGGTATATATTTATATAGGTGAAAGTAGTTGCAAAGTCTTTTTATTTGGATTGAATCGAATTAATTTTGATATTATTAAATTTATTGATTTAATTTTTGTACTAATAAAAGGAATTAAATAAGATTAAATCATAATAGAATTAACATTTTCGCAAATTATTATTATTTATTTGTATTTCAACTCTCAACAATATATTACTTCCTTAAATAGTAAATGATATTCCTCCGAAGAAAAAATAGTAAATGATATTAAATTTTAACTCTGTTAAAGTTTAGCTTTATTTGATTGTTTTTAATAGTATAAGGACTAATTTGATCTATTCTCTATAATTGAGGGACCTGCCAGGCACATTCAACTATAAATTCTACGCATTTGAATAGTTGTAACTAGCTGAAAATTAGGGATAAAAAAATAATAGATCAGGCCTCAACCCCTAACCCGCACTTTGATAAAAGAGAATAATTTGTACACTTTATTTTTTTGTGAGAAGACTTGAGGCATATTGTCAAATTATAATCTAGGGTGTTTTTTCATCGACCATCATTAGTGACTTACAGACTCTTGATAAATCATTGAGATGTGGCCTTTTATACCCACTTAAATTGATTAAGAAATATTCTTTTTAAGAACAATGATGGATTTAGCTTAGAATCTAAATTATATGCAGGACTATACAAGTTGCATGATTGACCTACTTGTGCACGGCTTTGGTTTTTTCGTAACGAAAATGTGGTAACTCTTACTACCTTTGGCTGGTTTCCTAAGCTCGAAAAGCTTCGGTCGTGTGAAATTAATACTATCTATATTTATATATGTGAATTTTATAAGACAACCAGTGAATTTTTAAGAATACTATTTTAGAATACTATTGTTATATATGCTCTTTGTATCATCTTTTGTGCATTATTCAAAGTTTCTTATTCTTAATCTCCTTGGTTATAAATATAGTTAAGGGGATAAAAATAATTAATAAAAATGAGAACAACAACAAAATAGATTTGGCAAGAAAATCAAGTGGTGGGTTTGAATGAAACAGAACCCATAGATCATAGAAGGTATCATAATTAATCAAAAACAAATATTGAGGAGGGAATAGAAAAACGGTTGTGCAACATCACTCTTTGATTTCCATTATAGAAAAAGGGTTGATATGATATCATCAGCGGGATTTATTGAAGTTGTGGTGGGTCAAGGTGGTGGCTTTAGCTTTATGTTTAGACACCCGGCCTCGTCTTGAGTACCTTTTTTCTTTGGCTTTTGGATTTCTGCATAGCATATTCTATTTTGTTACTTTTTAATAAATGTAGCCGTCACTCTTTGTTCATGTAGAACAATTGCCCTTTTCTTAACTTCTATAAAAAATTCCAAGTAATTCTTCTTTTTTTCAATGAAAACATATATTTATGTTAAAAGATATTGTTTCTAATTATTCATAAAATAACTTTTATGTATGTGTGGGAAAAAACAATTGGATGTAGATCTTATATCACTGGTTAAATTTCTTCAAGTTGATCTAGTGTTTCATGGGTCCCATTATCACCTTTTAGAAGGATGGTATCATTGTTCATACTCATTTAGATATTAAAATTTAAAAGAAAAAACATCTAAGATATTAAAACTGTACATAGTTTTATATCACTATTATATTATTCTTGTTTTTGGTATAAAATTTATAGACTTTAAATTTGAAGATTATAAATGCAACTATATTAGAATTTATAATCTATAACATACATAAAAACATTAGTTTGGATAAACTTTTGAACCAATATATCTTTTATTGCTTATTATATTACTAAATTTGTATTTTTAAATATATTTTTATTATTTCTAAAGATTTGTCACATTTATATATAAGAATTTTGATCTTATTAAATTTTTTGGTTAATAAAAATATTTATCATATTTATAAATAAGAATTCTAATTCTTTTAAAAGAATTATTTTCCCGGTTTTAAAGGACCTTTAATAAATAATTTATATAATTACACATAAAAGGTTAAATTTATATCAAATTATTTTATATTAAAAATATCACTTGTTCATTAAATAAAAAAGAAAAACAGAAAATAAATAATTTATTTTAGTTTTAAATATCAAAATTTAATTATAGTACATTTTTATTATTTATAAAGATTTCTTGCATTTATATATAAGAATTTTGATCTTATTAAAATTTTTGGTTAACTAAATTTAATTAATAAAAATATTTATCATACTTATAAATAAGAATTCTGACTCTGATAAAAGATTTTTTTAATTTTAAAGTCATTTATTTAATAATTTATATAGTAACACATAAGAATGTTAACATTTAGAAGTATTTTATATTTAAAATATTACTTTTTCTTTAAATAGAAAAGGAAAAAGAAAAAATATATATTTTAGTTTTAATATAAATAAATATTTTAGGCATTAAAGTAAGAAAAATAATCTATATAAAGAAATATTGCTACAAAACAGAAGGTACTACAGCAAAGTTTTTAAAATTTCAAATTATCTGTCAATATATCTTATTATTTATGAAGTCCTAAATTAAATATTAAATTGAAAATCTTGACATTCTTAACACAGTTTAGAATTTAATTAATTTGGTAAATAACTTTTGAATAATGAATTAAATAAATGCTTATTCTGAAAAGAATTCTAATGTTTTGGATAAAAATGTATTAGTACTAATGTGAAACACTTGTTCCTGGATTAACTGTCAAAGAACCTGATACCTTTCTAGACAAAAAGGCAGTCTGACTTTGAACGTATCGAGCTTTACTCGAACTCAGTTTCTCTGAATGTATGGACCTTGAATAGTTTTGAATCTATGTCTAAAACTTCTATTTTCTCAAAAACCTCTCCTTTTTAAGTTTGAAGGGTTTTATCTCCATGAAATTTTAACAGTTTCTTTGGGGCTATAAATGTACATTTCTCAAAAAGCTGCTGAATTTTGTTACTGGTTGATTCCATTAACTCAAGAGTGCACAGATACTTGTTAGTTTGGAATTTTGTCCCAGCCTAATACCTCTCTCACTCTTGGTTTGTTGTTTTCCAGGTATGTACTTGTATACTTTTCGGTATTGTATCTCCGGTATCATATTGGCATAGTTACAGATGAGATGCTTTCCATGCCAAAAGCTCCATTTCTTGCTGTCGGCCTTTTGGAGGCTCTTGGTGCTGCAACTGGAATGGCAGCTGGAGGTTAGCTCATCATACTCAGATGCCTTTGAATGTTGTCTCCTAACACACTGATATTTCTAGGGCATCTTTGCATGGTGATTTTGAAATATGTTTGTTCGAGTAAAATGAATTCTCTTTCCATTCAGAAAAATGAGCCTCCAACTGTGGGATCTTTTTACCTCTTGGCGGAGATGGCTCTGTACTAATGTAGGTGTTAGAAGCTATTAGAGTTTCAAAAATTCTAATTACTTGATGCTGATTTCTTAATATTGTATAAATGTTTCTGTTTCTTACTTCTAGTCAGTATATTTCAGTTTTTCATTGAATATTCACATATCTGTGAAATGCTTTCGGTTCAGTGGCCCTCAGATTCGTGCCACCCTGTATGCATGTAGTTTCCTATATTTATTATCTTCTTAGTTCATGTTGAATTATACATGAATTTGTTGGTGTAAATGATAGGAGTATTATATTGAACTTTTGTATACTATTTTTTTTCTTTGACATTTTTCTCCAACTTTGTACAGCAATTCTATCTGGGGCTTCTATTCCAGTTTTATCTCAGGTGAGAAACATTTATTGCTACTGCTCAACATTAAATATAACTGCCATAGTGTCTGTATCAGGCCATTTTCTTCTTTTTTCTCAAGTATAAATTGCTATAGCCAAAGTTCTTGATTTGAAGGCTGATTCTACCTCTCTGCCTTCATGCAAAACAAGGCAAGATAGTAAATGGAAAGCTTTTTCAGAGAAATAGTATTTGAAAACAACCAAATAGATTTACACGTGTAAAAAACACTGAATAATCTGCTGATTGCCTTTTCTATTAGGGTTGAGTTGTAATGGTTTTTTAGGCTCCAAATTTTACTTTGAGGATTTTATAAAGAACGCAACTGGATGAGTTCAATTATCACACAATTCAAAACCTGCTCAAAGTTGTTGGCCAGAAATGCTTTGAATGAATATAACATGTTTTCATTTTATGTTCAACTAAAACAATAGTTGATTTTGGTGTAATAAACTAATAATTTGATTATTTCATGTTAAAGTTTTTATTTAGTGATTCTTATATAGCTCAGTAGAGCTTGTGACACCAACCATTTTAATGTATAAGCTATGACTTCTACAGACATTTCTTGTGTGGCAAATTCTCCTCTCCATTATCTTTCTTGGAAGGAGATATAGAATAAACCAACTACTCGGATGCTTTCTTGTGGCTGTTGGTGTAATCATATCCGTAGCAAGGTAACTTACAATGATTGTGATTTCTATTTTATGATACATTACAAATTCTCTTGGTGCAACTTCTAGTTGCCTCCTAAGCTACCTGGTTTATAGAGGCCCTAAAACTGAATTAGAGCTAAAATCTCTAGGAAAGAGGATTTGATCGAGTTATTTAAACCTTACCAATAATGCTGTTTCTATTGGATTTTAATTACAGTTAATCTATAAAAAGTAGCATGGTCCTGGTCTAGCTTCATGGAGAGAGATTGGTTTTTGAAGACTTGGTCTTCAAAACTCTTGTAAGATGATTAAAATAGAACAATGAAAATGTTTTAGGAGTACGAGTGGTTGAGCCATAAATACTTTTTGTCTAGGCATACTTGAAGCAACGTGTTGTTAACATCTGGTTTGTGAATTTTCTAAATTTTTTTGAACAATAATGGTGAGACAATTTGTACTATGGTTGGTTTAATGAATGAGCTAAAGGTATCATGAAAATCTATGCCAGGGCGTTGGGTAAAGCTTTTGGCAACCAGTTGAGTCTTTTATTGATTAGTGTTTCCATCAGCTTTCTTCTTAATCCTGCAGAGCCATTTGGAATCAATTATGTCTCGGGGTACTAATTCCCAAGTTTGGTTCTGAATTAAAGCATCAAAATTTGATTTCATTGCATCTCTCCACTTTGGGTATTTATTTGCTTCTTGGAGGTGGTGGTTTGAAGAAAGTTGAGTTAGATAGTCAAAAGACTTACAGGGTTTGAAATTTGGTTTTGGGACCTGTCATACGTGTGAGGAAGGGAAAAAGGTTGAGAGGGTCAAGTGGTGGGGTAATAGGATTAAGGTGTGGCTCTGATGATGATGTTTTGGACGTGGGGTGGTTCACACCTAAAGGTAGAAAGAGTTTTGGTTGATATTGATGGGTAGTGAGTGGCAGTGGTTGGTGGTAAGTCTGTGATTTGGAAGTGTTGATATGTAAGAAGTGGGTGTGGGTTTGATGTAGTAGAGGTGAGGGATTTTGTTGGTAAAAAGGAGGAAGTTGTAGTGAATTGAAGAATACTTGATGGCTTATCTTGTGTTGGTGTATTGCGGGAATTGCCAAATGACCTTGCTGATTGTTGAGGTTGTGGATGCACTGGTATAGGGGACGGAGACTTGAGATGGTTGGTGGAGTAGACGAAAAATTGATAGAAGATTAGTGGCGAATTTCCCACGTGATATTTGTGAACTTTTTTTAATATTAGGAAAAAAAAAACGATTTTTGAATGGGAAAATATGATCAAAATTTAACATCTTTTGAAATATATAATTTGGATTGGACCAGATCAGAACTTAGATGAGAGTAGTGGGTTGTAGAGAAGCCTAAATAGACACATTTAGTGGGTTTGGACTTAAGTTTATGATTTGTGTAAGGCTTGAGCCAAGGATAACATAGACAACCGAATGTTTGAAGTGAGTGGTAATCGGACATTTCACCAAAATTGTTTTTGGAAAGATGATTTTTTAAAGTAGTTGTAAGACGATTAATGAGATATACAATATGGTGACTTGCAAATGACCAAAAGGATGATGGTAGCGATGCTTCATGTAAAAGAGTTTTAGCTGTTTCTATAATGTGCTTATGATGTCTTTTTTGTTAGGGCAACTTGTTAAGGGGTATATGGGGGAGATATCAGATGCTTGGTGCTGTTTGATTGAAGATATGACTCAAAGCTTTTATATTCACCCCTTCCATCACTGTAGATAGAAATTATGTGTTGATAACCTTTTCCACTGGTGGAGTGAATTTCTGAAAGATGGATTTGATTTCACTTTTATTTGAAGTGTAAACAACCAAATATATTTGATACATTGGTCTATAAAGTTCCAATAATATAGTTTTTTATCAATAAAAATGACAAATGAAGGTCCTCGTAAGTCACTAAACAATGTTTCTAGGGGAGCATCAATGGACCAAGTTAGTTTATAAGAAAGAAATCGATGAATTTTATTGGAACTGCTTGAATATAGAAAGTAAATTTGTGTTTGCGAACAAAAGGGAGAGAAATCTTCTTCAAAATAAAATTGAGAGCTTGGAAATGAGGATGTCCTAGAAGATGATGCCAAACATAAACATGTACTTTGATAGTGGTGAAATTGGCAGTATGCGAGGATGTGGAGACATCAGGTAATTAATAGGGTATTTTTTATTCCAATTGCACTCTAGTGGAATCCGCGTTCGTAGGTCCTTTCCATGAAAATGTAAAAGAAAGAATTCAATAGAAGTTGAGTTATCTTGGAAAAATCTAGAAACAAAATAAGATTTTGTTTTATAGCAGGCACAAGAAGATTGTTAAATAGCCTGAAAACATTATTTGATGCATTTAATTTAGTAGAATCTGTGTCAGTAATGAGAATTGTTTTACGATCTCCCATTGTTATTTTGTCATGGCTAGTATGCTCCTGAAGGTTGTGAGGTGTTATGGGGACTTAACGGTTGGTGCCCGAGCCCAAGTTCCATGTATTGTTAGCCGATTGAAGATCGGAGGCAAAATTGGCTTTTATTGCTAAATGGTTATGGATCCTGAGCGACCTAGCTTGCAATATGACCTTTCTGGTTGCAAAGTTGGCAGTGAAGGAGGTGTTGGGACAATAAGACTGCCAGTTTTGTTGGTTGTTGGAGTTGGTGGATCAAGGCATTGAGGAGCGTTGGTTTTGGTTAAGTGTGAGCTGTCGGTTGTTCTGATTGATTGGCTAGAAGAGGGGTGCTTTTTTTTTTTGTGCGGTGGCTGCAATAATGAGAGAAGATGGTTTGTGAAGATCTTGATGTCTGAGGAAAAGCTCGTGATTAGCGAGATCTCATGATATTCAGGGCCAAGATGCTTCTTTAGCTACAGGAGAACCAACAATTTTGAAAATATCAGCAAATGATTGAATCTTTTGTAGATGTTTTGCAGTTGACTTGACTCTGGAGAGGTTAAAACTGGCTTTGATAATCTGCAACGGTTGGGTCTACTGAAGCCATGATGGCTTGTTAAATCAACTGGTCTTGAAGAAACTTGACATGTTAGTTGGGGTTGTGAGTTTCAGTATTGATGAAGCTGGCCTTTTGCCGTCAAGATGACTGATTAGCACAACAAGCTGAGCTTTCTAGGTAGCGAAGATAATACTACCTTGCAAGTTTAATGGGTAGTTGGGTTAAATTCAATCACTTGGATGGTGGAAGAGGCAATGGCTGTGCCATCAAAGTTATCAACAGTGGTAAGGTTAGCAGCAGCCATGGTAGTAGGTTGAGGGATTGGTGATAACCAAGAAAATAGTAAAAAGGAAAACAGGGTCAGACTCACTAGAGTTCTAGCAATTTTCTGATACCATGTAGAGAAGTAGAAATGAATGAATAATGCAGTAGGAGAAAATCAGAAACTGTCTGCATTTATTGAATCATTAGCATCCTTTTAAAAACATAAATATAACAACTCTAACTGAATCTCCTAAACTTTGTAGGAGATTTAAAAAATGGAATCAACAGAAATAGAAAATCAGTAGGATATTTAAAAAATAATAACAGCAAAAATAGAAAAGGATCAGAGCCACGCAGTACAATGGAAATGTACATTAACAATTTTCCTGGTAGTGTCACTATTGATTGCCTCTTTCCCCATTCATAAGGCCATCTAAACTAGCTAATTGGTCTTTCTTTTATCATCTCAACTAATTTATATTAGTTTAGTGTCATCTTTCATATGAATCGGCTAATTTTGAGGGAAAAACTGTATTTTAGTTGCAGCATAATTTATATTAAGTTCAAATATTTCAAATATAACTTTTATTAGTTTCAGTCATGGTGATTTGAGACACAGTAGCTTCCTTTTTTATAATGTGCAACCTAACAATTTTCTCGTAATGGTTGTTCCTCTACCAGACATTGAGTACTTGATTTGTTGCATGTGTTTACTTCTGCAGTGGATCCAGCAGTGGTCATTCACTGAAGGAAGCTGGCATGTTTTGGAGTTTATTGATGATAGTGTCCTTTTTATTTCAAGCAGCTGATACTGTTCTGAAGGTTGTTGGCTTTCTTACTGAAATTGGAGTATCTAACCATTTCCAAGTTCTACTATAATTCATTCTTCTAAGAGGTGATATTTTAATCATTTGCAGGAAGTGATCTTTTTGGATGCTGCACAGCGGTTAAAAGTATGATGTTTACTGTTGGAAAGTTTCCCATCTCTTGTTGGTCAAAATGAACTTATAAAGTCAGAGAGGTATTTCTGTGAGTTTCTGCATTGTATTAAAGATCATTTTCTTCTATTTGTTGCAGGGTGGTTCAATAGATCTATTTGTTGTAAATTCCTATGGATCCGCATTTCAAGTAAGTACTGTGTTCTGTATAGTGTTAGGTTCTGTGGCAATTTTTATTTGCAGTCTCCTCTTTAATGTTCTTTTTTATTATGGATCTTGGCTGGATTTTGATGTGATTGTAACATGTTTAGTACAGGCATTGTTCATTTGCCTGCTTCTTCCCTTTTTATCAAAACTTTGGGGCATCCCATTTAGCCAGCTTCCAAACTATCTTAAAGATGGTGCAGCTTGCTTCTTGAACATTGGTGGCACTTTATCAAGCAGTAAGCATTAATTGTTTCATTATCTACTATCTGTTGTATCGGTTGACTGATTCTATTCTGAGCAGTGTCGGTGTTGATTTGCGTTTCAAATGTTAGAAGGAATAATTTCCCTTAATCTGCGAAGAAACTGCGCATCTAAAACGTCTTGCAAGAAATTTAGACATTTTTCGAAAATTTTACTAGATTCTTGCACTAGTAGAGGGCTTGGATTGCGCTTATAAGATCAAATTTCGAAAGGGGGATATTGTTGCTCATACATAAGAAAAAAAAGAATTGATGGAAGTTCTATTTGTTGCTTATATAGTTGGCTTGCTATTGAGATTAACCATTCAGTTTTTACATGAAGTCCTATGGTGTGACTGGATTCTGTATTGAATGGAGCAAGTGATTGATTTAGTTAGTTTGAAATTTCGGTGGCCACAGGATGTGATGGTGCACCACTACTGCCCTTGCTGTTTGTTATTGTGAACATGGGTTTTAACATATCATTGCTACATCTTCTCAAGATTTCTTCTGCTGTGGTTTCTTCACTTGCATCCACTTTTTCGGGTATGTCTTTGTTTTTTCTTCGTAATCTTCTCAACATAAAATGCATGAATGCACGCATACATACTGTCCTAATCGATTTGATAGTGTTGAAGTGCTAGAAGATAATTTCATAAAATCTGATTTGCCTAACAGTACACAAGTCCCAGCATGCCACTCCAAGAAGGAGCTTTTCTTTCCCAGGAAAACATGATTAATAATACGCTATTGGTTTATATAAATGCAGTGCCTATTTCAGTCTATGTGTTCACGTTGCCGCTGCCGTATCTTGGTGTTGCATCGTCACTTCCAACTGGTTTTGTAGCAGGAGCAATCATCCTTGTTACAGGGTTGCTTATTTATGCCTGGACACCATCTGGTTCAACCGCGGCCCTGCCCTCACCCTCCAACTAGAATGTGATAACCCATAGTTACCACCAATTGGCATTTATTCAAGAGCAAAATCAAATCAATAATATCATATCATATCAAGTAAAACAGGAGCACAGCCTGACCTTCCAAATGTCTGAATTACGGTAAGAGGAAATGTTGCATTTGTATTTGTAGGCTCATTTGTTGTAAAATGTTCAGTGTGTGTGCATACGATCCTTTGTATGCAAGTTGATTTGTGTTGAGTATTTTGTTGTGTCCTCTTACTAAGAAGAGTAGAGTATTTATAAGATACGGTTATTGTTCATCGAAATAACGTCTTAGGTTGGTTCCATGCATGTTAACACGTATATTGTCTTGACATAACACGTGTTCGTCGGTAAATTCGTTTGATTTCGTATCCTCTGCCTACAAACACCCAAGAACATACAAACTTGATATGCAAACCCTCCCTACGAGCCTTTAATATATCCACTTTGTAGAGCCCAAGCTCTAATCGTGGGTCGATAGTTCCGGTTATATCCAGGTTTCGGGTTGGAATGGGAAGTATCATAACAAGTTGAAACGAAAAAAAAAGAAAGAAAGAAAGAAGAATTAACAACAAAATTTTAGAATTATTATAATGTGAACCCATTAGGATTGTTTTGGTAAAATATCTTTTAAACATAGAAAATTTTCTTTATTTACTTCTTGAATGGTTTAGTTTTAGGATTCTTGTCGTTGATCTTTAGAATTCATTTTTTTTCTCATTTTTTTTAATGTTAATGACATTTTTGAGTATTTGAAAAAAAATATATATAGAAAAACAAATCAAATAGATGGACAAGCAATTGAGGCACGACACTGAAGCATCATGCAAGAATACGAACATTTAATGTTAACGCCTGGTTTGGACATGTTAGAATTTTGCGAATCTAAAAAAAGCCATAAGCTTTTTAATTTTATCGTTTTCTATTCAACCTTTTTATTTTGAAAATATTTAAACAGTTAATTTTGTCGCATTTTACTATTAAAAAAGTTGATTATGCTTGAAAGCAATTAAATAATTTTTATATATTTTAGAATCAAAATTATTGGAATCGGTTTGTATAAATAATGAGATAATAAAAATGGAAAAAAATGAATTACAAGAAAAAATTTTACATAGGGAAAGTTCATAAATAAAAGAGATTTCGATTTTTACTAAATGAGTAAATAAATTAAAATATAATATAAAAAAATTAATCTAAATGTATTAAATATACATTATTCAAAATTTTGAATATAAAACTCTAAATATCAAAGAATGAAATCCTAAATATTCACAAAAGAGATAAAATATTTTTTATATTTATCAAAAAATTCTTATCAAAATTTATATACAATTGCATTTGTCACTTTCAAATTTTTTGTTTTTGGCATCACAAAATCGAGATACAAATACTTTCAAATAAATTAAAATTAAAGTTTTAATCAAATTAAAATATATTTGAAATAATCAGAGTTTAACTGAAAAAAAAAATAATAAGATTTAACAAAAAAAAATTAGAGGCACATCGTACAAAAATTAAAATTAAACAACCAATACAAATTACAAAACATAATTCTAGTCTTCATTTAATTTGAGCTCAGCAATTGTTTCATTGTTTGATTTAAGAGGGCATACAAAATATTTTTATTTGTAAAAATTCAAATTATCAAGTGACTTGAAGTTAAATATCTTCGTACTTAAAATAAATACGATTTTTATTTTTTATTCATGATTAAAAATTCCAATATAAACTATATTCAAAAAAAAATTCCAATATAAACACTAGGTTGGTACATAAATAATAAAATATGAAAAGAGTACTATTTTTCATAAGTAAATAAACTGAAAATTAAAAAAGAAAAAAAATGGTAAGTTGAAGTCGAAGTTTTAGAACTTCGAATCTTGATACAAGTTGGGAGTTCTTACTTCTTTGTGGAGCTATAAAAATAAAGGTGGTCGAGCTCTCCCACTGAGAGCAAAATCCACCCAAAGAAAAAAGAACTTTCCCTTTTCTCTGTTTTTGAATATCTCATCTCATCTCATCACTTCACTTTATTTGTTTTTATTCGATATTTTCTCTCCAGATTTTGAGGATTCACTTTGGCTTTCTCTCGGGTTTATGCTTCTTTGATTCAGCTAATAGGTGCGTTACTATAAAACCCCCTCCTTTGTTTTCTCTAGCTATACCTGTTTATCTATCTGGTTTTTATCCAAGATTTTAATCTTTAACTAATTTTTTTTTTTAAATTGTTGATTAGATAAATTTAGGTTATCGGATCATTGAATCTCTATGTTGTTTGGCTGCCCAGAAAAAAAAGAAAAAAACCACTTGAAATAGGTTTACTTAGTACTTGTTAAATCGGGCTTGATTTTAGATAAATCTACTTATTATCTTTAAGCACTAAATGTTCTAATACTTTGATTTAACCTGTTGATGTATGTATTCTGACTATGGAATATCATGTTGAAATATTCTACAAAGAAGCTAATTAGGAGATTCAGCAATGATGGTAATTGGAATTTAAGAATATAGGCTTAAGGGTTTGGGGAGTTTTTCTAGTTGACCTTTAGAATCAAATAAACAGGTTACTATTAGTTTGTTAGGGTCTGTGATTCTTTTAGCAACACAATAGTAAATAATAAGGTTAAGGTTGTAGCATTTGGATGACAAGTCCATGTTTTTGTTCTTGTAACATTTAGCAGTGAACTTGAAAGAAAGAGAAAAGCAGTCCAATCAACATACATTAGTCAATGGTGCTGGATTTATCTACTTATTTAATTTTTTAACGAAGTATCATTTCTGTTTCTATTAATAGCTTTTTCTTTCTAATAATTTTTCAGGTGACAAAAAGAAAATAGTAAAAAAAGTTATAAAAACAATAGCAAATCAACAATAAGATTGAGCTTATTTGATAAATCTTTTCTGTTCATGTTGATTTGAGCAGAGTAATTGTTGCGATGGGCAAGAAAAAGCAAGAGGAGAGTGGTGCTACTGCAAAAGTTAAGGGAGGCAGCAAAGATGTGAAAAAAGAGAAACTCTCTGTTTCAGCTATGCTTGCTAGTATGGACCAGAAACCTGATAAACCAAAGAAGGGGGTTTCCTCTTCTGCAAAACCCAAGGCAAAAGGCCCAAAGGTTTCATCTTATACTGATGGGATTGATCTCCCACCCTCAGATGAGGAGGAGGAGGAGGAGGAGTATGCCTCTGAGGAAGAGCAAACACAGTCTAATAGACACCAAAGGCAGGGCTTGAGGCCTCTTGATACCTCTATAAGTGAAAAGGAACAGAAGAAGCGTGAAAAGAAGGAAATGCTTGCTGCACAAGCTGCTGAACAGGCAAAACTGGAGGCCCTTAGAGATGATCATGATGCTTTCACAGTGGTTATTGGTAGTCGAGCTTCTGTCCTTGATGGTGAGGATGAAGCAGATGCTAATGTCAAAGACATAACTATAGACAATTTTTCTGTATCAGCTCGTGGGAAAGAGCTTCTGAAGAATGCCTCAGTTAAGATATCACATGGTAAAAGATATGGTTTGGTTGGACCAAATGGGATGGGCAAGTCTACCTTGTTAAAGCTTATTGCATGGAGAAAGATTCCAGTTCCGAAAAATATTGATGTGCTTTTGGTTGAACAGGAGGTTGTTGGTGATGATAAAACTGCCCTTCAGGCTGTTGTTTCTGCTAATGAAGAGCTACTTAGGCTTCGAGAAGAAGTTACAGCCTTACAAAATTCATCTTCTGCTAATGGAGGAGAGGATGACGGTGATCTTAATGGGGATGATGCAGGAGAAAGGCTTGCAGAACTGTATGATAAGTTGCAGATCTTGGGTTCAGATGCCGCTGAAGCGCAGGCATCAAAGATTCTTGCAGGGTTGGGTTTCACCAAACAAATGCAAGGTCGTCCTACTCAGTCATTTAGCGGTGGCTGGAGGATGAGAATATCTCTAGCTAGGGCACTCTTTGTGCAACCAACACTTCTGTTACTGGATGAACCAACTAACCACCTTGACCTTAGAGCTGTTCTTTGGTTGGAGGAATATTTATTTCGCTGGAAGAAAACATTGGTGGTTGTTTCTCATGATCGAGATTTTCTTAATACTGTCTGCACTGATATTATTCATCTCCATGATTTCAAGCTCCAATTCTACCGTGGAAATTTTGATGATTTTGAATCAGGGTATGAACAGCGTCGTAAAGAGATGAATAAGAAGTTTGAAATTTATGAAAAGCAAGTAAAAGCTGCAAAAAGGTCAGGGAATCGAGTTCAACAGGAGAAGGTAAAAGATCGAGCAAAGTTTGCAGCAGCAAAAGAAGCAACAAAGAGCAAGGGAAAGGGCAAGGGCAAGATTGATGAGGATGAAACTCCAGCTGAGGCCCCGAAGAAGTGGAGAGATTACAGTGTGGAATTCCACTTCCCTGAGCCTACTGAACTGACTCCACCCCTTTTGCAGATAATAAATGTAAGCTTTAGTTACCCTAACCGGGAGGATTTCAGGCTCTCAGATGTTGATGTTGGTATTGATATGGGGACTCGGGTTGCCATTGTTGGGCCTAATGGAGCCGGTAAATCTACTCTCTTGAACCTGATTGCTGGTGATCTAGTTCCAACAGAAGGTGAAGTGCGGAGGAGTCAGAAATTGAGGATTGGGAGGTATTCGCAACATTTTGTTGATCTACTAATTATGGAGGAGACGCCGGTGCAGTATCTGCTTCGTCTTCACCCAGATCAAGAAGGACTTAGCAAGCAGGAGGCTGTTCGTGCAAAACTTGGGAAATTTGGACTTCCCAGCCATAATCACCTCACTCCAATTGCAAAATTATCTGGAGGACAGAAAGCTCGAGTTGTCTTTACTTCAATTTCCATGTCAAAACCTCACATATTGCTGTTGGATGAGCCCACAAACCATTTGGACATGCAAAGCATAGATGCACTGGCTGATGCACTTGATGAGTTTACTGGTGGAGTAGTCCTGGTAAGTCATGACTCAAGGCTCATATCACGTGTCTGTGAGGATGAAGAGAAGAGTCAAATTTGGGTAGTAGATAACGGGACTGTGAACACTTTCCCTGGTACTTTTGAAGACTACAAAGAAGAGCTGCAACGAGAGATTAGAGCAGAGGTTGATGATTGATGTGGTATTGAGTTTTCCCAACAAAAAATGAAAAATTATATGTTTAGCCATATAAATGCATCAAGACCTGCATATAGTATGATGGCCCACCTGTATCGAGGGCTTGTTTAAAAATTCAGAGACTAGGAATTTTGCGTTGTACACTAGGAATAATGCAAGTGTCATGTCGGTTATTAAGTTTTGTTGGAATTTGTATTTGTGTTGCTATGAAATTCTTTTTGAGGTTGTTATAACTGTAATATTTTTGTCAGATTATCTAAGAACAATTGCTGTGTCGGCTTTAATTCCCATTCCCTGTTTTATAAGTTTATAGATTAGAGTCAAGAATGTTCCATTATTTCTGTTACTTAATTTGCATTATTATTCATAAAAGAATGGACCAGCAAGGAATGTTGTATAGAATGCTTGAAATCTGCGTTTCCCAACCGTTACTTGGGATGCTATGAATCTCTAATATTAGCATTTCTACGAGGAAAACCTGGTCAAGAAGAAGCCCAGTAGCTTCTTGAGTTGGCTTTTGGCTGCAAAAGAATCTTTTATCGGAACCGGCCTTAGCTATGCTATTGATCCTTTCCATTTTCCTCGTGTTGATGGTTATGCTTATTCTTGTGTTTAACATTATCGGTCAACAATGGAATGCTTTGAATATTCTCGCAACTTAGAATGAAATCAAGCGACATACGGTCGTAATTATATACTTCATTCTATTAGATGCATGTATATGAACCTTTACATCATTTGGGCAGGCATCATTTTTTAGCCTTGCGCTCTGTACAACACTGCATGCTAAAGAAGACATATATGTACATGGAAAATCATGGTTAAAGAAGCCCTATATATGCTTTGTTCCCCACCAGAAGATGCCTATGAATGTACATATCGAGTGAGATTAGAGGGGCGGAGCCAAATCAAGGTTTGATACAGCAGTTAATGTAGGTCAAAATCTTCTTTTTCTTCTGCAATATGGAAAAAGAAAAATGAGAAAGAATGGAATGTGAAATGAGGGGGTAAAAGCAAAAGCAGGAATGGAGGGAGAGAATAGTACGGAGACAGGATCATGGTCGTCTGGGGGGCGCTTTGCAAAAGAAGAAACAACGAGGTCACGGTCATTGCCGAGGCTACGCCTAACATCAGACTTATGCTGCTTCCTGTTGGCACGAGCTTGATTGAATATCATTGAATAATCGGTGGCTCCTGCATTTTTCTGATCCCACGCTCCAAATTGAGGGACTGGCGTCCATCCTGCTACATTGTTCTGCCATTCCCCATTTTAAAGAATAAAATTAGTTGTCTCCATGTATGAAACTTACAATTGTTATATATATATATATATACATGTAGATTGAAACAAGCATCATATGCAAATTAAATGAAGATGATTAGGGAAAAAATTGCAACCAAGATGTTGGGAAGTTGAATAATTACCTGTGTCTGGTGAGCCATGGTGACCAGCAACAGAATTGGAGATGGTGGGGAGCATATCACAATACTAAATAATTTATGTTATGGGAATCAAAGGTTGCCTTAGCGGTTGGATTAAACCGAAAACGAAAACTAAATAAACCATTTTTCAGTTACAAACTGGTGGTAAGAATCATGCACTCAACTCCAATCAAGATATTGCCTAAATTAGACAAGCATTTTAGCAGCAACAACATAAAATAAACATGGTAATTTTAGACTTCTCTTTGCTGCTAATGTGGAATTATTTTATGGGAAGTTTATCGTTTTTATCGGTACATTCTTCATATTATATATAATTCTATATACGCTAGTTGGAAGAAGAAAATTTGAAATTCTGTTTTAAGATGACGTAATCACGTATGAAAATGGTGAGATTATAACTATTTTTTCTGAATCAATAAAAGTAGTCAATTTAATGTTATAGAGAGATTAAAGCCAACCTCATAGTTCTTTTGATGATTTGGAGGTTTATTCCAATGAAAAATGACATGGATTGATTTCATTGGTAGAGACTTTTATAGATGATTTAATTGGAATAATTCATAAAATAATTTCTCATTGTTAATATATACTATATATTGAATCAAACAAAATTCAAATTAATTACTTATTGTCGAAGCCCAATTCTGACCGGGCCTGAATGTTTGATCAAATCTTTACTTTTTGAGTTTAGATTAATTTCTAAATTTAAATTTGGTTTAAATTTTAAATAATTTTAAACTTAAAACTTTAAAATTAAACCCAAAATAAAATACAAAATCAAAAGTCCAATTGCACATTAATGTCCAATTACACAATCCAATTGGGCCCAAAGATCCTATGCAAGCCCAATCACAAATTTACAATCTCAAAATGGGGCCAATTACAAACCCATTTACACCCTAGCCCAATTATACAATATGACCCAAGCCAAATATGCTGGGCAACTTGCACCAGTCACCTCAACCCAACCAATCAGAGAGCGCCACGTCAGTGGTGTCACCTCCAAGCAACTTGCTTCTGTCACAGCCACCGTCCTCACCAGCTGCTCCAATCGCTACTGTGAACCTGCAAAAGAGAAGACGTTCATTTATTTGAGAAATACAAAACTGAATTATTGTAAAAATTTGGCTATAAAGCTAGAACTCAAAGAAATTGTAAAAGACTTTTTTTGACTTCGGTAAAAAAAAAACATTACAAAGCAATACAAATAGATTCTTGAAACATTGGCAGATCAAAACAAGAGATAGCAAGCAGAGGCATCCATCATTACTAGAACACAAAACATTGAACACTTGAAAGGTATATTAAATACATGCGTTGAATATTGTTATGTCTTTGTTTATTATTCAAACTCCAAGAGTCTTCATCATAAATATTATACATTAATATTTCTGTTAAGCAAACCTTCATTTGTCATTTATGGTTTTTTTAATTATTTCAAACGTTTAAACGTATATATATATTAAATTGCTACTTATTATTAATTTCATTTATCTCTTTTCCGAAAATGCATTAAATATATATCAAATACATTAAATAATGATATTAATAATATTAATTTAAAAAAAAAAAGAAAATGAAAAGTCAAAAGAAATTTACACCCATTTCTTCGAAGCTACCCTCGCCGGAGTCACGCCTAACCCGCCCTTGCTCGCTTTCCACGCTTCGTCGAAGTTGAAATTGCAAAGAATAATGCAAAATGACAAAACAGATTTGAAACGTTAATAGCCAGATCTGGATTTCAACATGTCGAACTAAATCTCTTTGAAGTTCTCAACAGGGTTAGAAAGAAAAAGAAAGAGAAATCAAAAAGGTAAAAATTGGTTTTAACAACGGGATTTCAAAATAATAAGATGTTTTTAAATATTTAAGAAATCAAAACCAGATCTAGAATTTTTATGAAATATTAACTAATAAGTTTAAAAAAAAAAAGGAAAAGAGAAGGTTTTTACCTTCGATTTGCGTCGGATGATGACCGAACGGCCCCAGGGATGACGCGTGGCAGGCGGAGTCGATGACGCGTACACCGACAAGGACGTGGTCGAGGCGCGTGTGGCGGGGTCTCAACGGAAGGACCGGCCGGCGCTTGGCCGGCCATGAGAGAAAAGGAGAGAGCTTTCAAGAGATTTTTTTGTTTTTTTGAAAAGAAATGAAAATTGAAAAAAAGTCTAAAACGGGGTTTTTAAAGACCCTCAAAACGAAATTTCAGTCCCAAAACGGCATCGTTTTGAGCTATTACCCATGGCCGACTTGAAATCCGACTCGACTCGACCCGACCTAGGATCCGCGTGTTTTTAAGAAAGGGGTTATTTGTACATTTGGTCCTTCCGCTTTTTCTGATATTTACAATTTAGTCCTTTTCATACTTTTAATTAATTTTAAATTGGCCCAATAATTTTCAATGCTTTTTAATTTAGTCCCTTGACCTTTTGAAAGTATTAAGAGATGCCACGTGTCATTGTTTTGGTTTATTTATTCAGATGGTCCCTCTTATTTTTAATTTATTTTAATTTAATCCTTAAATCATGTTCTGTTTAATTACAAAATTGACCCAGAAATTTTTCATGGTTTTCAATTAGTCTTTTGACTTCAGGACTCCTGAGGAACTGCTACGTGTCACTTGTTTTTGGTTTTATTGCCCTGAAGGTCCCTAAACTGTTCGAAAATCATATTTTTACCCTCGAACTTCCAATAATTCTATTTTTGACCTCGAAACTTCCAAAAATTCCATTTTACCCCCGAACTTCTAAAAATTCCATTTTTACCCTCGAACTTCCAAAAATTCCATTTTTACCCCTAAACTTCCAAAAATTCTATTTTCAACCTCAAAACTTCCAAAAATTCCATTTTTGACCCTGAATCTCCAAAATTTCCATTTTTGACCCTAAAACTTTAAAAAATTACCATTTTGCCCCTAGACGTCCAAAAACTCCATTTCGACCTCAAAACTCTCAAAATTACCCTTTTACCCCCGAATGTCTAAAAATTCCATTTTTAACCCCAAAATTTCCCAAAATTACCATTTTACCCCCTGAGAATTCAAAATTACCATTTTACCCTCGGGAATCCAAAAAGTCTCATTTTCAACTCCGATTGCATCATTCTTCTTTCTCATCAATATTTGCGTTTAATTTTAACCGTTATGCACTCGTATTTTGCATTTTTGATTTTTTTTTACCATTTATCTTCTTATTTACTTACTTCGCGTTATTTAACATTCATTATTAACTGCTTATTCATATTAAACTCGCATGTTTGTTTTCAAAATTGTTTTTCATAAAAACTTTAAAATAGAGGCAATATTCTTTTATTTCGAGTTTCGAAAATTTGTGCCTTAACTTACTAGGTGCAATTTTTCTTCAAATCGGAATAATCGAATACCCTTAATCGAGGCAATGTTTCCTTATCTTCGATTCTGAAATATTGCGCCTTAACTTACTAGGTCCAACCTTTCTTCAAATCGAGATAATCGAATATCTTTTTCCCAAAAATTTAAAAAAGTTTTACAAAGGAAAACTCGTTATTTCTAGATCTTGAAATGTCGTGTCCTAACTCACTGGACGTAACTTTCTTCCTTGATTACTTTGAAATAGCGAGATTTCCAAACAAACCCGATTTCTTTTAAACTTAACTCATGCATTCAAGGATCGTATTTTAAACTTTATTCGAACTTTTAAATTTTACAAATTAAGAGCCGAAAATAATCAATACAGTACCAATTTTGGGCGTATGAGGGTACTAATCTTTCCTCATGCGTAACCGACTCCCGAACCTGTTTTTTTGGATTTTAAAGACCTACATGTTTTCAAAACGGTTTTTTTAAAACGTTTTTTGGTGATCCAATCACACCAAATAAAAGATTGGTGGCGACTCCCATTTTCCAACATTAAAGTAATTTTCGAAACTCGTCGTTTTGCAATAAAAGATGGTTTCGACACTTATCTTTATCGAAGGGTTAAGATTCGATTCATTATTTTTTCATTCATTGATATTCGATACAATAATTATTACTATTTAAATGTAAGCTTAATGGTTTAAGAGGTCCTAAAACTTTTTCGAAAATATCAATTAAACCCTTGCGATTTTTTTTGCAGCCAATAAGCCTTTTGATTAACGTTGATTATTACAGCGGTAACGTAGCCATTAACAACACAGACGTGGTGCTCCATGTCAACGATAGTTGTTGACGTGACAATGTCATGTCAGCAGAAAATAAACAAAATATGTCCAACAAGGAGGCCCTTTGGGTTTATATTCTACGGAGAAAGTATAAGGTGAATGGGATCCTTCCGACATCGATTACACGAGCCAACTGCTCTCTTGTTTGGAGATCACTGATGAGACTGTTTGTTTTCAAGGACAGTATGAACGTTGCTTGTACCAAGATAGGGACAGGTACTTTTCATTTTCATCTCTCCTGAGGATTGATTGAAATGGAACTTGAAAATTGTTGATGTTAGCTCCGATGATCAGCTCACTTGAAATTCTCTTTTCCCTATTATTTGGCAAAGTCAACAAGTGACAAAATCTAACTTCGATATTAATTTACTATATTTTTCCATATTTAATTCATTCGATTTTGGTGTCATTCAATTTGGCACAATAATTTCATTCTTTCTCTGCTTAATACATTTTTAAGCTCTTTTCAATTCTAATCTTTTTGTTTATTTGTCTTAGATCCTAAGTTCTGCACTACATAATGAGGTTAGCGCTCATCCTTGAGTCGAGGGATAACTCTTTAAAATAAATTTTTTTATACAATATTAAAAATAGAGTATAAGATAATACTATTAAAAACCCAGATTACAGTTCTGCGTATCTATGCTTGAGCAAGGTACTATTAGCACAAACCCTCTGTTTACTCGCATGTTTATAAAAAATGGTTTTATTTGTCGAAAGCATCGGAAAGATACTATCTTCATCCCCTTGGGGTTCAGCTTTTTCATAATTGTTTTGTTGATGCAAGGCTCAACCAGAGAGGAGAGTAACAAAGAATAGGTGGTGGTTCTCCTTCACTTAGAGAAGCGAAGAGCTGGAAAGAAATCTGTGGACAAATTGACTATTGAGAGAGAGTATTTGGGAAGAGGTTGAAAAAATCGATCCTTTTTTTTTTTGCATATGGATAAGTATTGCGAGATATCATCAAAACATAGCAATTTAAAAAATTGCACATAAAATAATCGAGTTTTCAAATTAATTAGTAAGAAAAAAAATTGTAATCCATAGTCCTAAACATGACGAATTATATTCAATCTCCTAACTACTAGTAAGCAAGTTACAATGTTCATGAAAAGGACACATCTTTTGCTTCTTCTTTTTTCCCTAAAATAATTTTAGCCATCTCCTCATTTCATAATATTACCACCCCCGCATCTTGTCTAGATTTTGTACTAGCTTATACATCTTTACACGATGCGAGTTATCCTCTTCAGGGAATGTTCACAATGATTTTTATCTCAGATTTGATCGAGTTCGTTTAATCGTTGATAAGAATCAAAGGAAACGTCATCACGCCGCCTCTTTCGGTTTACTTCAGGGTTTCCTTTTCTCATCATTGCAACAAATTCATCATAATTGATCTTTCCATCCTGTAAAAATTATGTGTTTGGTAAAGAAAATGAAATTTGAAATCTTTTAATATTAGCGTTTCAGAATAGTTTGAGGTTAGTATTTGATATATCACTCTTAATCTTGTCTCAACCCATAAATAGTAGGATAATACGTTTCAGCACATTTGAACTTACATCTTAATGCTCATGCCGATCGAGATAAGATTCAATCATTAACATGAATTAGTTTTTAAATTTTATTTGTGGAGGCAAAAATTTTCGATGTTACTGTATTAAATAATTTTTGGAAAGGTTTTTTTTTAGTGAAAATTAAATATAATATATATAAAACTTCCTTACGTTATCAATATCAACTTCGGAAATGATTTCCCTTAGGTCTCTGCCATCATGCATGCCATATTCACGTAGAGCTTGCTCTAGTTCTTCAGTAGTGATGAACCTGATAAAACAAGTAGGCATATACATAGAGTTACCAGAAGTGGAAAAAAACAATTGCAGAAATAACGAAATTAGCTGCAATAAAACTATGATTACCCGCTATTGTCTTTATCAAAGTGTTGGAAGGCATGGTAGAGATGGTCTTCTCGATCCATTCGGTTCATATGCATTGTGGCCGTAATGAACTCATCGTAGTCTATAGTTCCATTTCCATCTGCATCAGCCTGTTTTCAAAAAGAAAAACAACAAATATTTTATCTTATTGACAAAAAAGGAAATGGAATTGATGTTTGGAAATGACTTACAGCTTCCATTAGTTGTTTAACTTCATATTCAGAGAGTTTTGTTCCTTGCTTAGCGAGACCTTGCCTCAATTCTTCTAGTGTAATTGTTCCACTATTGTCAGTATCCATGCCCTTGAACATCTCCTTCAATCCCATGATTTCTTCCTCTGATAAACAGCCCGCAATGACCTAATCATTTCACCAATATTTACATCACAAACTAGTGTTTCTGAGAGGGATAATTCAATGAGATGGGTCAAATACCCTTAAAGCAACTTTCTTGAACTGATTCATTGCTTTAAATTGTTTGAGCCTGCTTAGCACTGCGTTGTCAAGAGGTGTATCAGGTGCTTCACCATCCACTTTGATCCATGGATGTTCTGTTGATGGCCATACAATCAATCAGAATCATGCAAACAACATGGCCGCCATAGCTGAAAGCTTAGGCATATACTTACTTAGAACCTGGACTGCTGTTAACCTCTTCTTGGGATCCACAGTTAACATCTTCTTAACAAGATCCTTGGCTTGAATTGAAATTGAAGGCCATGGAGCAGTCGAGAAATCAACATGGCCACGTAGAATTGCATTGAATATTCCATTTTCCGACTCTATCAAGGGGAAAAAACTCATCTTAGTTTCGAGCTTCAAGATTGCAATTACCAGGAATGAGAAATCAAATGTACCTGCCCAGAAAGGAGGAACACCAGATAGAAGAATGTATAACATAACACCAATACTCCATATATCAGCTTCGGGTCCATATCTCCTCTTTAGGACTTCAGGTGCTATATAATATGCACTACCAACAATATCTCTAAATTCTTCACCTGTAAGAGATCCAAGGAATTAAGAACAATTCCTAGCAATGAAGATATCGTTGAGCCATATAAAAGCATCGAGTTTGAGGGAATTATCTCAACCTGGCTTGTAAAAGACTGATAGACCAAAATCTGTGGCCTTCAAGGGGGAATTTTCGTCTTTTTTCAACAATAGGAAATTCTCAGGCTTCAGATCCCTATGGATGACACCCATGGAATGGCATGTGTGCACAATTTGAACAATTGTTCGAAGCAAAGAAGCAGCTGCACGCTCGGTGTAATGGCCCTTAGCAATGATCCGATCGAATAGCTCGCCTCCGGCACATAACTCCATAACCAAATAAACCGAATGCTTATCCTCATAAGCTCCCTTGAGTTCGACAATGTTAGCCTGGCCTGTCAAATGGTGCATGATTTGTACTTCCCTTCTAACATCCTCGATGTCCTCTTTGTTAGCAAGTTTCCTCTTGGCAATGGTCTTGCAAGCGAATTGTTCCCCGGTTTGCTTGCAAGTACATAAAAGTGTGACCCCAAACTGTCCCCTACCCAATTCCTTCCCGATGTTGTAGGTGGCTTTAACGTCTTCCATTGGACGGCCTAAGACGGGTCCGATTGGGGTAGACTTGGATGGCTCGGAGTCTTCTTGGGGGGCTGTATTATTCCTTGGTGGTGAGTCCTGCATGGAACCGCTAGGACTCTTGGCTTCTTCCGCCGCGGTGGTGCCTCCCTTTTCATCGGCATTTTCGGCGGAGCCGCCACAAGAGCAACAATTCCCCATGATTGGGGTCAAGTGAAAGGGGGAGAGGGGATAGTAGCCTTAACCAGAAGGACAATATTTTCGTTCTGATTGGGGCTCAACAAAATCCTTTGTTACAAAGAAATGGAAAGAATGTGCAGAGAAAGGAAAAAGCTGTTGAAAGAAATGTACAGCAGCTTGGAATTGGGTGTAGAAATTAGAGAGGATTGATAGTGAGAGATTTTAGGATTAAAGATGTGAAAAATGTGTGGAAACCAGTCATTGGGGGTGTGTTTTGAAACTGTTGGAAATGAACATGTTTGTAAGACAAAGAGTCCAGAGGATTTGTCGGCCTCTACCAAAACCGTTTTATGTTTTTTGTGATCGCTGCCTCCTGTTCTTCTTTGCTAATAACTATGAACAAAGATTTCCCTTTCCACGACTTGGATTTTCAATTTGGACTCTCCACAAATAACCATATAATATTAGCAATATTCTACGAAATACAATTAAAAAATTAGGCATACAAATGTTGACTACACACTTTATAATCCCATATTTTTTTTAATCTAAAAGCCTTAAAATAATCTCTCTCATTCCTTTAAAAATCTACATAGAAATCCCATATTTTTTTTCAAGTAAAAGTCCCGTGTTCTTTAAAATTAAAAATTTCAAGTCCCTTTATTTAAGAAAAATGGTTATTAGCAAATATGTGCAACTTGGAATTGAATTGTAAAAATTATCTAGCAACATGTAACTTAATCAAAACTAACTACAGAAACAGAAAGAAGAAATACTCAAATATTTATGTCAAGCATTGATCATTTAAAGACTAAAAACCATTTGAGGTACATCAAACATCCATCATGAACTGAATCTAAATTCAGTTTGTTATAATTATTTTTGAAGATGTATTCATAGAGGAGGAGGAGAATGGGTGGAGCAGGCTTGAGTTATTGCTTGAGTAGCATGGTTGAAATCAACCCCAGCATTGCACATATTTGCAAAAGCTCTACTGTATTTCATTTCATACCTTGATGTGCTTCCACACTGTTTCTTAAAACTATTAACCTGCAACATTATCAAACAAGCCTCAGTATGGTTCCCAGCTGCATTATGAATTTTCACGATGGAGATACTTACCAGCATTTTTAAGCAATCCCAATCATGAACAAGAGGATTCCCAGCAGATTGAACAGTGTTGAGCATCTCTGCAACTTTTTCTTGCCCTAAAACAACTGATATTATCTGATGCATACTTTCATCAATGTGTTTCCTTAGGGAAATTTCATCCATCAATTGCTTGTGAGCCTCAGTCTTTTTGGGAGAGCCTTCAGGAGCGTTATTGAACTACGAGAATTGAATCTGAATATAAATTATATGATGTAAAATAGAGGTGAGAGGTTGAGAAAGCAAACCTTATGCCAGAAATGGAGGAGCGCAGCATCATGCTGGCTAAAAATACTGGGACTAGTTATTAAATTGGATTGGTGACGATGATCATCAAAAGAAGAAGGTGAATAATCATCATTCTTTGGATTTGTACCCATATAATTGAACACAAATTCCTTTGCAATCGTCTTATTCCCATATTGCATCACATGAGAAGCACCAACCATATCATCAACTGCCGTCCTCCTCCTAACCTGCAATCACAGAAACTAATGTCACATATTTGGTGAGTCTAAATACATGAATCCGGTGAGTTGGTTTACCAGCTGATATTGCTGGTCCAGAGTTTCCTTGCGCAAATCATGAATGTCACTGTCTTCCATCCAAGAAACACTGAACAAATCACCCAAGCAAGTGTCCAAATCAGAAGGGGGACTTGGAAAATTTCCGGGACAATAAGTCGCCCAGCTACTTTCCTTTGCATTTGCTGCTGTAATTGCATATATATTCATATTTTCTGGCAATAATCCTTCAAATATACTTCCGGATTCACATGCCTCAACATAGATAACCTGAAACATATTAAATAAATGAGTAAATTAGGGTATAATATTTGTCAAAATTAATAAAAATTTACCATGCTTTTGTAGCTTTTCGCTGCATGTTTTTTCTTCAACGTTTTCATTAAATCTTCGGCAGTAAGGTCTTCTCCGGTAGGCATTCCTATAATCATAAACAGAAATTTAGACTATGAAAATTAACAAATTTGATATTTAACTTTTGCAACATCATTAGTCAATCTAAACATTTTATCCGATTAAAATGTTGGCATGGTTTTTTAAGAATTGTTAACACTATTAAAATTCTTTGTTAAATTCAAGTCTATTACGATATTATTTTTTTTACATGGTTACCAATTGATTTTTTTTTTTTTTAAATTCAATGTGAATTTAACAAAAAACATTTCAATAGTGTTAATTGGACCTAAATTTTTAGATCCAGAAAATAAAGGGATTAAATTTCTAAAAATAAAATTATAAATGTACAGATAGTATAGAAACTTAGAGTATATTTTGACTTTCAAATTTTTACTCTGCAATTTGGTAAAAGAATAATTAAGTCAATGCAAAACATGGATCGAGAACCGTACTAATTTTATATTAAATCTAATCCATAGCAACCGGTATATATTGTTGGTTAAGGGTGAAACTAGAATATCGGGGGATTGAGTAATATATTTTTGGGAGGGTGAAAGTTATAATTTTATCATTAAATTAATTTATAATTTCATAAATTTAAAAAAAAAAACTAAAGAAACAAATTTACTATAAATTAAATTTCATGCCTAATATTTTTATCAAAACGGGGTAATGTTATTTTGAGAGCTACTAACCAAGTATGCCAGGGCCGCCATGATCAGCATAATATATGAAAATATGATCATTTGGACCGCTCTCCACAACTTTTCCACTTCCACCCCGAACTCCAGTTCTGTTCCCAAGTATTGCAGCAAATAAATTGTCCACATTTACATCTTCCCCTGTGTAGTCCTATCATATAAACTAATAAAAATATATTAAATGAATTTTGAAGGAAAAACAAAAAGGAAGGGAAAAAAAAATAAACCTTGGGAACTCCTTTATAAACATTGTCTCCATTTGGTTGATTGATAATGACACCAGGTCTCGAATTTTCCACGTCGAATGCGATATCATCGTACATAAAAACGATAATGTTATCATCTTCTAATCCACCATTTTTCAGAATTTGATATGCATGACATATATCCGCCTGCAACGTATATTTTCACGTATTATTACATACAAATTGTTGTGTTAATAAAGAATATAGATGGTAAATTGAAACTGTAAAAGTTTTTACCTGGTGCCTGTAATTTATAAAACTATTGGAGCCAGCAACTAAAACAGCCCATCGTTTGGGTTCAATGGTGGCATTGGTGCCGGAATGATGGAATTTGGATAATTCGTATGAATTTCCTTTGAGATGTCGACTTTCCACCACATAACTCGAGAGTGCAAGCAAAAGAAACAAGCGGTAGTAACACATCATTTTTCTCTGAAAATTTTAATGCCATTTAAAACCATATTAGTATTAGTGTTGACCAAAGCAAGAAAAAAAAAAAAGATAAATTTCTATTATTAATAATTAAACATGTGATATACTTTTTTATTTTACATTTTGGATACCTTTGAATGGATAGTGACTGTGGTGCGATGAAATATTTTACCTTAAGTTATAGTGATATACACCGTTACTGTTGTTTTTAACCTTATCAGAAAAAAACACACCGTCCATCTAAAGACGCCCCTCGTAATTGAAAGCAGTATGTTGCAATAAACAGTACTTTTGGATTATATTATAAATAATCAAAACAGAAGAAAAATAAAACAAAGTTGATAAGATATCATTTCTAATGAGAAATCATATTACAAAAGAAAGATAAATGTAAAGAAGTTAAAAAGAATACAAAGTGAATATTGAAAATCTAACCTCTTCAAGAAATGATTTTCTTTCTTCACAATGGTGCTCCATTCGTTCCAACCCAATTTATAGGTTGAAGTTTTTAGTGTTAGAAACGTATGGGTTCAGATGAACAAAAAGGGTTAATACCCTTTTTGGCCCTTTTACTCTAGTTAAATTATCACTTTGATACCTGTATTTTTAGTATCAGTTTAGCCCTTGTATTCTATTTTAGTTATCAGTTTCGTCTTTATACTTTCGTTATGTATACCCATTACCCATCTATATATTTCCATTAAAAAAAGTTAAATCAACCAATGACATGCTACCACGTGTCAATGAAAGTTTAAAAAAAATCAGAAAATCTTAAATATGAAAAAAAAAACCAAAACATTAGAAAAATATTATAAATTTTAAAAAAAATAATCTAATTTTGAAAATTATAAAAAATATTTCTAAAATTACAAGTATGCAAAACTTTAAAATTTTCATTTGTTTGGATTTCTAGATTTTTTTAGTAAAATTTAAAATTTTATGAAATCTTTAAATAATTTTATGATATATTTTTTTTAAAATATTAGGGGTTTTTTAAAAAATCAATGAATTTTTTATATTTTAAAGTAATTATGAGTTTTTTTAAATAAAAATATTATAAAATTATTTAAAAAGGGATTAGAGATCACTAAAAAAATATAAAAAGTTCAAAATCCTTTAAAATATAAAAAGTTCATTAAAATACAAAAAAAAAAATCATAAAATTAGTAAAATTTTTGAAGTTTAAAAATACTTTTTTATAATTTCCGTAAAATAGATTATGACTTTTCTAATTTGTTTAATATTTTTTGGGATTAATTTTTAAGATTTCTTGTTAAACTTTATTTTATTTTCACTTCAATTGATACGTGGCTGATCTAACTTTCATTAGCGGAAAATATAGAAGTGGGCACAGGCGTCAAATTGATGGAGAAAACAATACAAGTGGCAAAGTAATAATTTAAGTATAGTAAAAGGGGCTATTAAGGCAAAAGAAGAGATACACAAAGGCGCGGTGGAGGTGAGTGGATGGATGATTCATTGCCTCATTTGGGTGTTGTAGAATCCCGCAAGTATGGTTTTCAAACTTCGAAATTTCCGTCGTTTTGATGCTGTTTTGACGAAAGGCCCACTTAGAATGCCATGAATGTTAAGACTTTGACACGTGGCAATTTACTTTTTGTTCTTTATTTTCTTAATTATGAAGAATGAAACGGCTGCATTTATTGATTTCAGCTGTCAATTTAATAATATATTTTCTTATTTTAGATTTTTTTTTTATCCTTTTACAATTTAATGATACTTTTAAAGAGTGACCATTCACAAATTGGTTTAACATATCTATCAAACCTACTTACAAAAATATAAACTATTAATTATTTTTAGTTTTTATTTTTAAATTTATTATTTTACTTTTAAATCATTGATGTGCATGAGTCATTAATAAACCCAATGGAAAAAAAATTAAAAAATAATTTATTAATTAATTATTTTATTTGTAAGATATATATAATTCACAAAATGAAAATTCGTATACAACTTAATAGGGAAACAAAAGAGATAGTAGTGCAATGGCACTAAGAAGAATAGTGTATAAGTGGAATTCCTTTGAGTTTTTACAACACTTTGGTTGGAGATTCATTACGGATGAGATACATGATCTTTAGAATGATATTCAAGTTTATTTTAAAGTCTAAGAATGGTTGACGATGATTGAGAATGGTTAGAGTATGAATTGAAGTGTTTTTAAGTTTGATTTTGATTCTCCTGCATTGAGGTATTGAGACATGAAGGATTAATATCAGTACATCTCAAACAAAATGCAAAATGATCAATATCAGGATAAAATCTACCCTGTACACCCAAATTAAGTTGTTTTGATTCAACATGGGCTTCAAATTACCTCCATTTCCATCCATTTTGTAAAGGAGTTTAGAAATAGTCTGAAAAGTCTTAAATGATCTCAAATATATTCAAAAGATAAGTGGAAGATGAACAATGAGTTTGATCTTTTAATGTAGCATTCTTTACTCAAATCTTAGTTCGAGCTTAAGTCAGGGGTTTTATATAGAGAGTCCAATTATTTTCCTTATCCAGGTTTTGTCTCATCGAATTTCATCATTAAAGGTTTTTGACGAGACAAATTATAATGGGAGATTGCATTATCTTTTTCCTTCATTAATTAAGTTCCTATCCCACAGCGTTTCACTAATAAAGTTTTAATGTTGCACACTTTTTGTTGGTAAATATCCAAGGAGATTGTCATGAGTCCTATCATTTTGTGGATATCTTTTCAACTACAATAATCCCAAATAATAACGTTGATGACCTCCCAACTCTTAAAATTTTCATAGAATTTATAGGGAAATTTAGAATATGTTTGGAAAGTCATTTGGTAACTAAATTTTGTATTACACATTTATGGCATGTTTGGGCAACACTGTAATTAGAGAGTCTCTCACTCATCTAATTCTTAGGGGATGATAATTGGAGTAAATACGTAAGTAATTGCAATAATTATATTCAAATCCAATTACCCTATGAGCTTTCAAACATGCTCATAAATTATTTAAATTTTAAAAATTATTTTAATACAATAATAGTAATATTTTAAAATATAATTATATGCTGTTCTATTCTATCTTGTTTAAATAATTAGAATATTTTATTGAAGAGAGATTCTTTTTAATACATTTTAATCTGCTAAATAATTAATTAAATAATTAACTAAATTACATAGGATTTATTATTAATTATTTATACTTGATCAAAAACCAATCGATAATAACAAAGAATATATATGTTTAATGTGAGAGAGAGAATAACCCAACAAATATAAAATATTAGAGTAATAAAGTAAAATTGAATAGGATGTTTATTTTGTTTTGGTTAATTTTAGTAGTAGTCGCATTGTTCAATACTTTCTTAGGCTAAGATATTATATAAGATGATTTGATTTTAAATTTTGTTACTTATTTAAAGAAATTTTTCTCAAATTTTATTGATAAATTTATAAAAACTATATTTTTTAGAAATTAAAATCATGTAGCAGTGTAATTATAATTTATACGATCAAACAAGAAACAAAAAATAACAATATAATTATATTTTATTAATCAAACTCGTCTAAAATATTAGAATTTTTTGTAATTACAATAGAGTATAATTACTATTTTATTCATCTACTTTATGGTGTCGAAATGCACTCTTAATCAATTAATTGCATTTATAACCTATAATAATTAAAGCCTTATAAATAGGGGTCAGGTACAAGTTCTTGATTTATAGGAAAAGAAGCATTATATTCTTATGCCGTGTCTTATTTTCCTCTCATCTCTCTTGTTTTTACTACAATTTCAATTAGTCTTATAGCAAAAAGAAAATGGAATTTTTATAATTAAAATAGCTTTAAATATTCTTTTAAATTTTTTTTTTTTTTTGTAAAATTAGTACACGTGAATTCTCAAACAAGTAAAACTAAATGGTTTATCAGTCATTAGTAGCAACATCAATTGTTAAATCTAATGACGAAAAGGTTTAATTAATGATTTTTTATCTGTTGAAGGGTTCAATTAATGTAAAAAAATTTGGATAGGATTCAATTGATTTCTTTTAAATACTTGGAGTACGTTTCATTCTATTAAGTCAGTTGTATTATTATTTTTTATATTTTTAATGTTCGTTTTACAGGTAATTTATGTTCAGGACTTGTGACTGTCTCTCTTAATAATATCATCTCTAAGATTCGAATCTGAATCTTTCTCTTGAAAATACAATTTACCTTACCATTATATCAAACCATTTACAAGTAACTGTTGTCCCATATTATTCAATATTTTATGTATTTATTTATTTTGAAAAGATATATGGAGAAATGAATATAAGGTGAAAGAGAATATATTAATTAGAAGGACGCCAACTTGCAATACTGTTTAATTCCAATAAATCTAAGAGTTAGTGCTTTCTGAATGTTTATGAAACACTGTTTTATAAATCGAAATTTGTCAGTTTGTAAGATTTTTTTTTTCTTACACGTTAGTTATTAAGTAAATTAATCAATTTTCTTTAAAAAAAAAAAAACTTATTTTTCTATGGGGTGTGTGTGTCTGTAGACTGTAGCTAATGTTGTAGAGAAGAATATAATGTTGGTGGTATGGAGGACAGAACAACATTAAAACCATTTCATCACATCATTAATCTTGGAATCTGGAGTTTAATTTGGATCTTTATGTCTGAAATTAATTTATAATTTTATAAAAAATTTGCCTGCCGATCATCTGCCTTTTCAAACTATCAAGGGCACTCCATCCATTACCACATCACAGTACCATTACAAATGCAGTCTTGAAGAGCATTCGAGGGTGAAGAAAGTGTCCAAAAAAGCAGACTAAAGTCAAATTACAAACCCCTTTCCTTTTATTCCATATGTATACGGTCCAAAGTTGACAGTCTTCTTCGGAGTTTTGTCTACCACTAGATCAAGTGATATCATGTTTTTCTATTAAGCAACGATACTCACATTCTCTTGATAAATGATAATAAACTTTGCATGGTTCGATACAACGAGGTGTTTTCATTCTATTAAATTCATCGCTTTAAATACTTAGGCTCTTAGAAAAATCGAAAAAAAAATTGACCCATTGAAGAGTTGATCATATCTCATTGAAAACTTTTATAAAGAAAATGGAATTCCTCTCACCAACGAAATCCGTAGTTGATGAAAGTCGTAAGTTTGTCAAACAAAGTAACTTTATTAAGGGCTAAAAAAATTAAATTTTTAGAATGAATATATATTAAAATAGGAAACTGGGAGTGGCCTAATCAAAGAAAATGTTCCCAAAAGAGTTCCAGAAGCATCACTCCATTCAGATCACCACCACAATTTGGATAATCAATGGTCTTAATGGATCATATTATAGTAATTCTTGAAATTCTCATAATTTTTGGCTGAATTGTCATATGCTCCTTAAAGTTATAAATTTCAGGAATTTGAATACTCAGATGATGATATTTAATAAATTTAAAATGGTAAGATAGCAGTGAGAGGCAAGAAGGATAACAAGGTTATTATATTTTATTCACAAAGTCATATGTTTGTGTTTCATAAAGCTAGAGAGTGATAATGAGAGAGAGAAGAAGTGGGGGAAACTGCTTTAAACCCTCCTTGGTTACAGATTAACCAAAACTTGCTCATCTTTTACTGCTATTCGGTGTGAGTGTGAGTGTGAGTGTGAAGTGTGAACTAATGGAAAGGAGTGAAGAGTTGGTGCTGAGTGTGGAATCCCAAATCCCGGTTCCGGCTCCATTTCTAACAAAGACATACCAGCTTGTTGATGACCCTCTCACTGACCACATTGTGTCTTGGGGTGAGAATGAAACCTCCTTTGTGGTGTGGAGAATCACTGAGTTTGCCAAGAATCTTCTCCCTAACTATTTCAAGCACAACAATTTCTCCAGCTTTGTCAGGCAGCTTAATACCTATGTCTCTCTCTCTCTCTCTCTCTCTCTCTCCACTTGCTTTGAAATGGTTTTTCAAGCTTTGATTGCTTAAATAATCTGGTGTTTTCAGTGTTCATCCATCTTTTATCAACCTCTTTAAACATATGTTTACAGGGATTTAAGAAAGTAGTGGCAGACAGATGGGAGTTTGCAAATGAGAATTTCAGGAAAGGAGCAAAGCACTTGCTGTCAGAGATCCATAGAAGAAAAACCCATCGAAACCACCACGACCAACAACAAGAACAACCTCAACAGATGTTTCTGAAAGCAGAAGACAGCTATGGTTGGATGGAGTCTCCATCGCCATCTCCGAGAGGCAGCAGTACCGACATTCTAACAGCACTTACCCAAGATAATCAGAGACTCCGCAGAAAGAACTATATGCTAGTATCTGAACTCACTCACATGAAGACCCTTTACAATGACATTATTTATTTCATCCAAAATAATGTGAAACCAGTGCCTCATCAGCAAAAGGCCAATACAGTAGGATCCAACATCATACAATGGGGTCCTTCAATCCATGTTTCTGGCACTGAAACTGCTAAAACCGGCGTTTTGGACAACTCATCATCACTGACTGTGCCAAATAACAGTAATGTGAAGCTTTTCGGAGTCCCTCTCATTGACAACGAACGGTTTGCGCCCTGAAATGCTGGCTGTGCCTCCACTGATTAGCTTTTTTAATTGATTTAGACATATTTGATACCTTAGCTTAGCTTACCTAGAATTTGATGGTTGATCTAATCTGCAGTACAAGGCTTGAAAGAAATGGAAATTGGCAACGGTGAACTTCACCCGAGTTTATTCACTTTCCATACTTTCTCACTGATATTTTCGAAAAACAGTAACTATTTCTATAGTAGAAATTTGAAAAATAAAATAATATATTTTTTTTACATTTATATGGATTCGAACCAATATACATTTGATAAACTGTTTTAAAAAAAAAAAATCCCTCAACATTTATATTCTGTGTCCGATTGAGGGAATGCTAATGTCCCATTAATTCAGAGCCTTGATGTTTAGTGTTACTCCAGGGCTTGGTATCGATTGCCATTTCTTTCATCACGAACCGCAGCTGCACTTTAGAAGGTAATACCCGTATACCCTTTTAATAATCATTTGCAGTTTATTTGGATGCGATGTTCTTCAAATGAAATTGTAGTATGCCTACCTTTAGAAGCTTATGACCATTGCCACTTACGGAATGCAAATACAACATCGATATGCGTTGCAGTTGTGGTGTGGGACCAAACTGATAGAGTGATGTGACAATTTGGGATGCAACAATGAACCTTGATAAGCTTCGCAAGATTGATATGGGCGGGCACCATGATGAAGTTTGGCCTACTAGGCATAAAGAATGGGATTCTCGGTGATAACTTCAAACCATCTGATGATTACATAAGATGGTTTATGGATGAACGTAAGCCTTTGGTTTGTAAGATGTTAGAAGTAGATAATGGTGTGAATGTAGCCCTTCTTACACAAGAAATGAAAACGTGCTAGCTAACCTGCTTTGATCACATCTCCAGATATGTCTACGGAATGTATGTTTATCTTCTACCAGTCTATAACTATTTTGTCTGCAGTTCTGCAACTGTAGTAGGATTGAAATGTTAAATTGCGGACAGTCATATATAGGTAGATTATTGCATGATTTAGCCCAATCGTCTAACACTCGAATAATTTTGTTAGACATATCACTTTGTAGTCGACGAAGAACCATGGCTTCAATCAACTTTCTTTAGACTCTAATAACTAGAAAAAAAGAAAAACTAAATGCTTGGGTTACCTATCAAGAAGCGTCTTAATTATAATTATGCTGACGGTGTCCCCAACAATTCTCAAGTCTTTGCCAAAGAAGTTTTACTGTTTCATAAAGACATCTCTAAAACCCGAAACCGTTTTACTCGACAAATTAATTTCCACTTTTCAAGACTTAGCTTGAGTCGTGGTTTTAATAAAAACGTATACTGTCTTGGCTCAATTCGTTTTCGAGCCACCACTTCACCTTATAGCATTTTTGTAATGGCTCTTTAGTCAAGGACTTAAAATCCTTAAAAGATCCCAAGTCTAAACTCGATTATTCAAACTTTGAGATGGGTGTTGCATAGTTTGGAATGTAATCGAAAGTGCTCATAAATTCCATGAGCACACCCTATTTTCTTTGCATAGAATCAACCGGATAAAAGTTCTCAAATGAATCAAAATTAGCTTTGTCTATCACACTAATTGAGAAGCATTCTTCTTTATCATTTGAATGTTTCAAAGAAAGAGAATTTTAAGGGTTACTTGACCATTGACCCTCATGGTAAGTTTACCTTCTTGAACATCAGTCGGTGGGCTTCCAATTGTAAGGAATGGTCTGCCGAGAACAAATGGAACCTCTCTGTCTTCCTCCATATCTAAGATAATGAAATTTATCGGAAAAATAAACTTTCCACCTTGACTAGCACATCTTCAACCACACCTTTTGGGAAACAAAGATATAAGACGGGAGAGGAATGGGTTATTCAAGTATAACTCAAAATTATATAAAAAGATATTTGTTCGATTTTCTTTTTTATATTTGTAGAGAAAATAGAACACTGAATTCCGAGTTAAACGTTTTGTGTCACAGGTCATGGATCAAAACCTGTGATCATTGTGCATAAAACGTTTCTTAGAGGTCGCTTGATTAAATTGGACTCATTTAACTCATTTAAATTGGCTCAATTTATGGAACTCATAAAGAAGCTCATTTACTTGAAACTTCAGTAGCCCAACGAAACATTCCAGCAAAACTTAAGTTACCAGAGTAACTAATGTAAATACTAATGGATAAAATGTGTAAAGTTTAAAACTCTTAGCATTCTCATCTTGTTGATAGACACTAATTTCAGTTATTGATATAATTCAATAGAGAGCTCGACTATAAATAGAGGTATTCTCTCTCTTATTTGTAATCATCATTTCATTTTTGAGTTAAAGAATATATCGAGAGCATTTATTCAAACATTTGGTACGTGTGATATTTTTTATGCCTTGTCCATTCTTAAGTTGCTCTTTTCTCTTTCGAGTTTGCTTTTGTTTTGTTTCGGTATCTTAAAGAATTTCTGTGAGAATTTTTATTTTTCGAGAGTAAAATTGATTTTGGTAAATTTGAACTAAAAAAATAACCTAAAATCGCACGATCTATGAAACTAAAGTTATAACCCATGATATCTGCATAATCTACCAATAAGGCTGCCATAGTAAAAGAAACAACTAAACTTTAAAATAAGTTATCACTAATGCCATTCAATTAAGAAGGCCTAAAGAACGAGGAAGGACTATCATCAACCTTCAAACAAAAATTAATTAATGAGTTTGGATTACAGTGGAATAATGAAAGGTTGATATAAGTGAGGCAGAACTAAACCCCAATCCAGTTGCTTGGATTAGGTTTGTTTGGACGAATAAACAAAAGTTTAATGCTTCACCTTTATGAGACAATGAATCTAAAAGATTTGGGGTTTCTTATGAAAACCCTAAGCTAATCTATAACTTCTAAACAAACAATTTGCCTACCAACAATAAACTACACTTTTCTTTTTTTGGTTGAAAATTGTTGTGCTTTCATTATTCACTATACCCTCGGCCGCCCCATCAACTCCAACCGCCCATCCAAAGGCTCTTCTTTTCTTAATCATTTGGGGAACAGCAAACACAACTTAAGTTCATCTCATTTTCATATGAATCACTTCAAATAAGTTTGGAATTTTTTAAAATCTTAAAACTTAAGTCTCAAAGTAGAAATATTTACCAAGCTCAAGTTTCAATATGAGATCAATTATCAAGTTCAAAGGTTATCTTGGACAAAAGAAATCAAATTTTGACGTGGAAACAATTATTCAGTTCAAGCTAGATTTGATCATGATGAGTTAGTTCGGGTGTCTGCTCGAAAAATGAGAGAGTTTGGACAAAAATATAGACTCAAAAAAATGAGCTTAAACAAAAAAAACAATACCCATTTTCTAAATGGGTCGAGCCTTAGGTAAGCTTTTTTGTCTAGACCCATCTTGGCCCGACTCTAATTTGCAAAAAAAAAAAAAAAACTACTGTTGTTTCCATTATTTTGGTGTTGTTTTACCACTGTTTTGCTATTATTTTTCTATTACATTACTACCATTTTATTGTTATTATTTAGATATTGTATCACTATTATTTTATTATTAATTTTGCTACTATTTTAGAGGTAATTTATTTGTCAAGTTGCACCTATATTAGTGTTATTTAAGCATAAATATTAAATATTTTTAATTTATTTTCAATTTGTTGAGAAACATTAATTTTAATGTCTTTAGTGCATTTGATGAATTATATTTTTTAAAAATTATTTTTATATAAAAAATTTTAATACGTGCGGGCTTGATTGAGTTCGGGTTTTAACACTTTTATTTATGCCGGGTTTGAGCAAAATTTTAAGTCTAGTTTTCGAGTTGAGTTAAACTCGGACCTAAAAATTAACCTAAAATTATGCTGAGATCCGACCCGACCCATGATCACCTCTAATTAAAACCCCAATATAAAAATAATTACCAAATTCAAAACCTAACTTAAATAAATAAAAATCTCAATATAACCATTCAACCCAACTTAATTAAAACCATTATCCATAATCAATTATTCCTTAGCTCAAAAGATTGGGTATTTCCATTTTGTCCCTTTTTTTTCTCTTGAGAACTAAAAGAAAGAGCTTTGAGAATCAAACCAAAATGAATTTTAATTTTTTATAAAATTAAATAATAAAAAATGTCAACTTTCCTTATTTCTTAGTTTTGAGTTTTTTTTTCTTATATTGGAGTCAACTCTTTTAATGTTCAAGTTATATAAAATTAGATGAATGGTAAGGAGAAAAAGATTAGTAATTAAAAAGAAACAAAAGATTTGGTTGATTTAATGGGCAGCAACCTAAGGATTGTTAGGTCAAACCCCAAATTATTGTACAACAAATCGTTGCACTTTCTACTTTCTTATTTAAAAAGTGTGACAATTCTAAAATACTTTTCTAATGTTTTCTTCCTTTGAAAAATAAGTCATATATAGTTTGGATTTATTCATTTCGCAATTGAATTACACCCCTTTTCTCATTCTAATATTTTTTTTTTTCATTTTAGTACATAAATTTGTTTTATAACCCATTTTATTATTTGAAATTGATGATATTAAAATAAGCTAAACAATAAGATGACACATTATTTGATGATATGGCATGTTGATTGTTGACGTGACATATTAATAAATAATTATTTGGATTCATCTATATTGACAGGTTAAAATTTTAAAATATTGTAAAAATTATTTTAAAATGTAAAATTATTAAAAATTGTAAATTATTTAAAATATTAAAAAGTTGAAAAAATAAATTAAAAATTTGTAAAAAAAAAAAAAATTGTAAAATTTTTAAAGAATGTAAAGTTATTAAAAACTATTAAAATTATAAATAAATAAATAAATAAAAAGAGAGTTTTCAGGAACTTATATTTTTCATTTTGAGATGGTGGGTTTTGAGTTTTTTTTTTTTTTTTTTTTTGCTTTATTTACGATTTATAAAAAAATTATCACAATAGTTAATATATTTCATTTATGTTTAATAATTTAAATAAATAATATTATTTAAATTAACTTAATTAAATAAAAAATAAATTATTTAATAAATTAAAAATAAATAAATAAAATCGAAATTTATAAAACTAAAAATTAATTTATTATAAAATCTTCACTACCATATTTAAATTTGATCCGAACATAATCACATCTCATTTACGTAAAGATCTACATAGGCAAGATTTGTTTTTGTTTTTTTTTTTTGTTTTTCCCAACACTAGTAAAACAAAAGAAGGTTAAATTTTGTTATTCGTCCTTATACTTCATAAAAGTTATGGATATAGCCCCTTCACTTCAATTTGATCAATTTTAGTTCTTGAACTTTTCAAATTGGTCAATTTAATCCTTATTTTGAATTTTGAAATTTTAGTCCTGACTTAAACTATAGCAATTAAATCCGTTTGGTTAAATTCAATTACTAATCTTTGTTTTGTATTATGCGTAAAGTTGTAGATTTAGTCTATGTATTTCAATTGGATCATTCTACACACTTTTCAGATTTGAAAATTTCAATATTGATGTAAATGGTAGTCGTTAATCTATTAACTAGATTTTTAGCGAGAAATACATAGAAATAACAAGCTAACATGACATTACACATATGATAATATGTTTGTCCCATCATATTATAAAAATAACGCAACTTAAATGAACGAATTTAACAATTATCATTTGGTATTAAAATTTAAAAAGTATAAGGGATAAAAATGACAAAATTAAAGTACAAGGACTTAATTCATAAGTTCTATAAAGTAAAGGGACTAATGACAAAATTTAACCATGAAAGAATAATACCTTGGAAATTGGAACTCCCTTACAAGTAGGGGTGAGATGAGGGAAAGAGAGAAGATAAGGAAAAAGCATGCACGTGGAATTCACGTGCAAGCCCACTTGCTTTAGTGTTCCAAAAAACAGCGTTATTGGTGGAATCAGGTGTCATTTCCCCAGGTCCCACTGCTCCTTAACCTTTACGATGATTGGTCCGCGCTTTCAACCGCCCACCTTCAACTATAATTTTCGCTGCCTCACCGATCCCAAGGCTTTGAATTATATTAGATACTCTTTTTTCTTTATAAAATAGATGCAGCTAAAATATATTTATAATTCATTGATTAATTAAGTTTTGGTTATATAGTAAAATATAAATATCAAAAATTAAAGAGGTATGAATTTAAATTTTATTATATATTTATTTATTTTTCTATTTTTATTTAAAAATATTATTAAAATAATACAATTTAAGTCTTGTTTGATACACGATTGAAAAAAATTAAATCAATTGAAAATTAGTATTTTCAATGATTTAAATTTTTTTATCCGGTAATCCAAAATAAAAACAATATGATAGATTTTTATAAAAAAAATAGGGAAAATAATAAATAGATAAAGAGCTATTTATCACTTAATGGAGAATATTTTTAATTAATTATATTATATTTTTATTTATTTTAATATTATATTATTTTATAAAAACTTTACTTTTAAATTTTGATTTTTTTAGAATAAGGTGAAATGTATATATTTAAAAAAAAAAAAAAAGTCATAGCAAAATATTGACATAAATGATTAAAACGTAATATTTCAAACATAAGTAATTAAAATGTAACCTGAGTCAAATAAAAGTGATTATTTTTATAGTTTACTCGTATATATAAAAAAGAAATAAGACACATAAAATATATATTTTTTAGTATTTTGACAATGCTTTTTTTACAGAGTTGTAAAATTTTCAAGTTAAATAATATTAATTTTGTTGAACTAAAAAAAGTAAAAATCTAATTCTAGGTTTGAGTTGAGATTCTCAAATATAAGGTATTCAAGTTGAAACTAGTTTTTCATTGGAAATGTGTGCTGGAGCTGTTAGTTTATTAACAGTTTGATTTATTTCTTTAATTTTTTTTAATAAATGAGAATCTTTGTGATGAATATTTGAATTATTTTTTAAGTTTAGTTAATTAAAATTATCCTAAAACTAAAAGGGATTGATTTTTCTGGTGGGACGGATTTTCCTCCCACTTGTTAAAAACAGAGACAAAAATAATTTTCAGAAATTTTTGCTTTTAATATCCACACAAAAATGTATATATACATTTCCCATTCATCATCTTCGTCGATATATTTTCATCTGCCCAGAAATAAAAAAGAGAAAAAGAAAGAAAGAATTTGATGAAGAAGATCAAAATAAGGTCTTCTTCATCAAATATCTGAATCTTTTGTTTTTGTCTTTTTCTTTCGATCCTAATCTAACCCAGATTTGTTGTCTGTTTTATTTTCATGTTATCATCTTCAATGGGTGGTTGCATCTAGACTTTTATTTATCTCGATGAAAATATTCTTTTTGGGGGATAAAATTTTCCAGCTGTCAGAAATACCTCCATATCAGATCTCAGTAACCCCCACCACCATTTTTTCATTTCACCTGTTTCTGGGTTGCATCCACTAAATCTTCTTTCGCATTACATGATAGTTATTTAGTTGTCTGTACAGCTGAGTTTGTTTTTCATACCATTAATAAAAAGAAAGGAATAAGACTTTCTTTTTTACTTTAGGAGTTGTATTGGAGACAAAACAAAATTCTTTTATTCTCATAATTAATTACAAATCTTTGTTCTGATTAGTCACTAACGAAGGGTGGCCCACTTTTGGGGGGTTTGGTGGGCTTTGATTATTTACCAATAAAAACCCTTTTTTTTTTTGATTTTTCATCAAATTAGGTCTGCTGTTGTTGTTTATGAAATCCTTTTATTTTTTGAAGGTCAAGTTGGACGAGAGAACAGGACAGACAATTGGGTTCTCCCATATTATTATTATATTCTTTTGCCATATATAATTGAATTTGGAACCATAGAAAAAATACTTCACCATTTACCTTTCTTTTCTTTTCCTTTTCCATTTTGTATATATCTTGGAATGCTACTACTTTACTTCTTCATTACTTGTTTTCTCATCATCATCGTCTTTATTAAGTCCTGAACTTTGAAATCACTCCCACCATGGGCATCTGAGATGAGATTATTGTCTCCCTGGTTTGGGAAAGACGTTTCCTTTTCTTCCAGTACCAAGTTGAACAAAAATAGTTCTTGGTCTTGGTTATTTCACCACACTCGTTTCCAAAATGTCTCTCAAAAAGATGTCTTTCACTTCAAAAGTTGATAACTTTGAGGAGGAGGTTGTTGAAGAAAAGCTGCCATGTCAATTTTGGACTTACCAGAATTGGTCCTAGAATGCATTCTTGAAAGGCTACCACCTGCTAGTCTTTGTAGTATGGCTGGTGTTTGCAGCTCTTTAAGGAGTAGGTGTATCACTGACCATTTCTGGGAAAAACATATGAAAAACAAGTGGGGTAGAATTATTGGTCCTGCTGCTTATAGAGAGTGGCAATGGCATATAGCTTTAAGAGCAAGAAAGGATTCAAGCCATTTGAAGCAGGGGAGGCCAAAAGGTTTGATGAGGGTCTTCTCAATTGTTAGGCCATCTTGGTGGATTAAATCAAAGGTTGATGGTAGTAGTAAGCAGTGTTCTTTGCCAGATGATTCAATCATGTCTTGGTTTCTTGCTCTTGAAACTGGTAGATTCCGCTTCCCTGCTCAGGTCTATAACCGCGAGGTATTCATAGCTCCAAATCCCATATGCTAATTGCAATTTATGCTTTCTTCCCATTTCTTTTTTCTAGATTCGGTTTTTATATTAAAAATTCATCATCTTCGGTAGAATGGCCATGTTGGGTTTATGTTGTCATGTTATGATGCAGAGCTGTGTTATGATCCCCGTACTGACACATTCCAGGCAAGGTAATTAGGGAGTAAATAATGAACATACTTTTGATTTTGGTATGTTGGTTGTAAATCAGTTTTGTTCCACATCAGAGGGATCAAAATAAGCCTAATACTTTGAAAATGAATGTGATTAATCTTAGATTTGGTTTGGTAATTTCAGGTACCCTCCTCATGGAAGGAGGGCGGTAGCCATAGAGAATTATGTGCCATGGGAAAGGCTACGAGCACCGCCTGTCGACACTTCACCACATGATCTTCACATTTCTGATTGCCTGAATGAGCTACGCCCAGGTGATAACATCGAGATTCAATGGAGAAGAAACAAAGAATTCCCTTATGGTTGGTTTTTCGCATCTCATAACTTGTATGTTTTGTTTCTTCTTTGAAGTTACTTGAAATGATTCTATTACTGATATATATATTGCAGGTTGGTGGTATGGTGTAGTTGGTCACTTGGCATCTTGTGATGGGAACGAAAGTTACTGCCGTTGTCATAATAGTGGTAAGTTGATTTCATCTTTTCTCAAATGGGAATCTGAAAATATTACTTTGGTATTATTGCAAGCATCACATGTTATCCGACTTTTAAGCTATTCCAAGGGACACATCTCCTGCATATAAGATCAAACACAAAATGGAAATATCAAACTTGTCTTGGGAGAGAGAGAGAGAGAGACCAAGGGTACTTTGTTTCAAATGCTGCTACTTAATTATTGGATACGGGTACGTGTCGGATGTGAATACGCTCAATCATTATCCTCCTATTACAGATGTTTGAGTAGGAAATGAGGTTATAGCAGTTGATAAAGTTGAAGTTTAATGGAGGACTTCCATTTTAGGGTAGGTTGTTTTCATATTTGCAATACATGGGGCCCAGGTTGTGGTGTTGGGTTGGTCCCCAAACACAATTGCTTGTCATTATGTCGTAGTTTCAACCAACATTGTGATGACTTGTGTCTCAGCAGAACAGTTATGGGCAACCACACTGAAAGAACCCAATGTCCCCCCATGGACTCTGCTTGCTTACTTATCTACAATCTTTTTAACTTGTGTGGGGCTGCAATGGTTGCTTTACGTTTCCAAATATTCATTTATTGACAACAAAGCTCAAATCCCCACTAGCCCATGTTACATCAAAATAAAAGAAGGGTCTCTTTTGGTAATTATTTGCAACTCGAGAACACACAGAGAGAGTTGCACATTTGTTATTTGTATTGTGTTGAACATAATTGAGGGTCTGAGTGTGGGTGACAGATATGGTTGTGTTAGAGTTCAACCAGTATGCCCTGGGCTCAAGGTGGCGGCACACGACAATCGACCGGAGAGAACATCGGGAGGAGGGAAACGAGGCAGATGGATTTTATGGTGGAATCCGAAAACTTAGCAGCGACGAGGAGATATCGACGTGGAAGCGGCTGTGGCCAGCTGAAGTCCTGGAATAGCCATTTCCCTCCTCATGCATGTCTATAGAAATGGTGCTACTGAAAGTGGAGCATTGTTGTAAAATCCGTCTTGGCATATCCCACGATTATGTAAAGCTTGTGTTGATTTATTGATGGGGGGGTAGAGAAGATCCACTTTGTGAAACATGGAATACTTGTATGCTGTAGGTTATCCTTCCTTTTCCACCCTCCAAATTTTGTTTCTTCTTCTTCTTCTATGATTATTAGTTGATGTTGCATTTCACAATAGCAAGTAAATTCTTGTATTCTAATCATTTATTTTGTTGGATAACCTGCATAAGCAATGAACAAAAAAATAATGAAAATATTAGAAAAATCAAATACACAAATTTACTTTAAGATGTTCATAATTATAAATATAAAAAATAAATCCAAACAATTGCAACCATAATTAACATTATAATTATGAATGCAAAAAACAAATCCAAACAACTGCATCATAATTAACATTATAAAACATGGTTCAACTAATAAATGCAATACACTTCAACTTAAATTAGAATAAATTTGAAAAATAAATTATGATTAATTTTTCTATATATGCTGAAAAAAACTTGAGTAACTATGTTTTTTTTTTTTTTTTTTAAATTTATCCATCTATATTATTTTTGAAAAGAGAAAAAAATATGTCACGGGTCTTACGTGACGCGTCTTTGCTAATTTTTTTTTCTTAGAAGTTTGTAGATTTATCTTTTCCCCTTTTTAAGATAAACATTATTATAGTTTTAAGATACGTTTAAATTTAAAATAAAAAATCGAGAATTGACAATTGAAAGTAACAAATCTAAGACAATAAATTGATAATCAAATTGTGAAAATTGAGAGCTGAGAATTGGAGGGTTTATATAGGAGAAAAAATAGCCTTTCGGATTTTTAACTGTCGGCAAATGTTAGCATGATGCGTTTTTCTTGCAAATCAGTAAAAACACGTCCTGTAGGACGCATTTTTTTTCTCTTAAAAAACAGTATAGATCGATAAATTTTCAAAGAACCAACAAAATTTCTCAATTTTATACATGATAAATTTAAATTAAAACCACATGCATCATGCAAAGTATGACTCAAACTTCAATTTTAAAATTGTTACACATATAATCCAGCAAGTGGGTCCAGTGAAAAAGAGGATGTTGTTCATCTTAAGGATCTCGAGTTCGAGCGCTTATGTGTGCAAGGGATGTGTGTGTTGTCAAAGGGTTAAGAAAATATAAACAGATATTACCATGTAATCACATTTTTTTACGGAATAAGAAAAGTTTAGTATTGAAAATATAATTTTCAAAAAATAGAAAACTAGGATTAATTAAATTTTCGCAAAAATATATATAAGGCAGAAATCTTCTCTACGGCTTGGGCTTAACTGTGGAAAGGTTAGACCCAGTCCAAGCCTAGTTGAACTGGGTTAAGAATAAAGTCCAAATTCCGCCCAAAACTTCCGGGAGGAGCAGACCCATCCAAATTCAGTTTCAGAACCTCAATCAGCTAAGCTTACTTAATCATACTTTTTTTCCAGCACACTCCCGAATTTTGAATCCAGTAACAAATAGATTTTGTTTAACACTTTCTAAAAGTAAGGCACGTTCAGATCGCAGTGATGGCCAATGCTGACGTGGAAGCGGTGGATTTCGAGCCGGAGGAAGATGACCTCATGGACGAGGACGCCGCCGGCGACGCCTCCCCTCAAGCTCCCATGCCTAAGCTCAAGTCCGCCATCACTGGCGGTGCTTCCGCCTCTCTTTCTGCCCCTAAGAAAACCAAGGGCCGTGGCTTCCGCGAGGAAGATGCTGACCGCCACTCCCGTCTCGCCTCTCGCGACTTCGAGTCCCTTGGCACTGATGGTGGCCCCGGTCCCCAGAGATGTTAGTCCCTCCAAAAAACCCTATTTTTCCTTTTTCCTCTCCTCGTTTATTAAGTTGTTTCCTTTTTGTTTTATCTAGGGTTTTATTTATGTGTGGTCTGGAATACAAGATAATTACGACTTTGAAATTTCTCAATGATTTTAGAATAAGTTTTGTTGAAATGAACTGGGAGGTTTGGTAGTTTGAATAGGCTAATATTGAAAATATTCAGAACATAGTATTAATTTGTTTATATTCTTTTTATACAATTCTAAGACTCAGTTGGCATTTGCTAAAAATTGCGAGTAAAGTTTATTCATAAGTAAATAGTTCAAAAGACTAATATTAGTGAATAAATTTCCTTGAGAAGATACCTTAATCATTGGTTCATGCTATAATGGGCTTTTTGAGGATTATATATCAAAATGAGTTGTTTTGTGGGTCTTTAGAACTTAACTTTTTGACAGTCCGTTTCCTAGAAGCAACGTTATTAACTTCTTCTTTGTGAATATTTTCTAATCATATTATACCTTGTAGGAACCCTTCATTAACAATAACTGCTTTATTACCCTTTTCATTTGACATTGTAAGTTTAGAGGTATAATATATTCAAGTCATTTGTGAGACTAGAACAAATTTAATGGTAGAGGCTTCATGAATTTCGTGGTCTGTGTTGTGTATGCATCGCACAAACGGTAAGAAGTACTTGTCATTTAGGCTTTAGATCTGTTTCTTTCTGCACTCGTCTGTTAGCTGGTGGTGGTTAATATTTCTAAGGTGGAAATTGTATTAGGAATTATAGGGAATTCCTGAAAGTAGTTTCCTTTTTCTGCTCTTATAGATACTAGTTTTTGAACCTGTGTGATGAACATGACCCAAAATTCAATAAAAAATATATTACATTTTATAGAAATCTTCTCTTGATTTCAGAGGAAACTTTGTTGATATTATGTGTATATATATTCTTGGCTGATTCTTGAGGTTCACTTTATTCCATTATCAAAATAACGGGATGGAAATTGATCCGGTTTTCCTGTCTTCAGAATTTTGTTGGGACATCATGTGGAGGATATTTGAAATTCCCTTCCATCTAGGACAATATGTCCAACAAAAGAAAAGGAAAAAGATTCTTATTTCATTGTTGATCAGGTTTAAATCTGTATGCTCTTCTTGAAGGACTGCTATTACCTGTTTTGCCATGCTTCAACCACCAAATTGAGTTCATTAAACGTATTATACTGTACTGAACCTAACCTTCATCCAGCTATTTAAAGGTTTATGACCTCTGTGTGACCACCCCTTGTTTTCCTACACAATGTCAATATAACTCAACTTGTAGAGTATGGTCTATAAAAGCAATTGTGTCCAAGAATGAATTAAGATTTTCCTCTACGTTTATGAACTCTTTTTCTCAATAATAATATTTTCTTTTATGTCTCATTAATAAATATGCAGCTATTGAAGGATGGATTGTTTTGGTCAGTGGTGTACATGAGGAAGCCCAAGAGGATGATTTGCACAATGCATTTGGTGAATTTGGTGAGATCAAGAATTTGCATTTAAATCTTGATCGCCGCACTGGATTTGTCAAGGTAGGCAACTTAGTAAATTGTTGTATCTCACTTTATGACCATTGCACAAGTCTAGTATTATGTTGTCTTTTTGGTTGTGGAGCTCTTCACATTGCATTTTTTTATGTGTATTGGAAATGTTTTGGTTATCTATGTCTGCTTGTTTAACATTTTTATTTCCATGTGTTTTCTGTATGTATTAGAGAATGTGGATTCAGTTTTATTTTAAGATATCAATCAGTTTACTGTTTCTAACCATTCATGTTGTTACTAAATGCTAGTTTGACACATTGCAATATCTTTATTTAATAGCATTGATTGAAGTTGAGATAACAAAGGACAAATCTTTGACGAGTTTTTACCTTTTTCTACAGTATTTTCTAGGATTGAATATTTTTGTTCAAGTAAAAGTAATGAGAGTTTTTCCTCTTAGGGATATGCACTGATTGAATACGAAAAGTTTGAAGAAGCAAAGAATGCCATATCTACAATGGATGGAGCAGAACTTCTTACACAAACCGTCAATGTTGATTGGGCCTTTAGCAATGGACCTAGTGTTGGAGCTTTCAAACGAAAAAATATGAGGTTTGTCTCTATTTATATGCTCTTGGATTTTCATTGAGGTCTGTTAATTATATCAATTGTAAGTGGTGAAAGAATGATGTATTCGTTCAACTAGACTGGCCTTAAATTTAGAGCCCTTTATTACTTGAACTGAAGCAATCCAAATTTGTATGGCAACGACCTGAGCACAACCCAGCTTTTAAATGAACCTGGTTGCCTGATGCCAACATTCTGCCCAAATCTCTAAAGTGAGCTTTAAGCGTTTTACCTTTTCCTTTAAAAGCTAACTTGATTAGAAAGAAAACAAACACAAATATCAACTTTATGACAAAATTATGCTTAATGTTCTTTTCTTTCCCATGTTCAAATTCCACTTTAATTTGTATTACACAAAGTTACCCAGCTCTAGCCGTAAGTTGGAACTTTAAGATGTATCTTCTCTCCATGAGTTTAAAAATAAGTGCAACATTTGAATCTAACAATACCCTTTCTAAATTTCGCAGATCTGGACGGACACATCGCTCCAGGAGTCCTAGGAGAAGATACTAACTTGTTCCCTAATTTGAGGGTTAGAACAAGATATTTTGAGATTTGGTGCTTGAAAATCATACTGTTTTATTAATGGCGACTCAAGTGGAGTGGTGATTGTGCTTTGTTTCCAAATGCTGCTTTTCGGCTTTATATTTAACAACTTGGGGGGTATTGCAACTTGCTATTTGGTGTTCATTTTTTTTTTTAATTTCTAAGATATTAGTGATGACATTTTTTTTCCTCAGTAAGCTTTCTCGTATCAAAGATGTGCTGATTGGTTCTTAGACATGGCAACTTATTGGGGGGGGGGAGGGAATTAAAAAATGACACAGTGTGACAGAGCAAGAAAATTTTGTAAAGCATTAATTATGGAGGTATAAAAATTAGATATAAATGTATTTAATATGATTAAGATAGAAGTTCATTAACCAGCTTATTTTCCGCAATGATAGTGTTGGGGTGTGAGAAGAGGTGGATTATCATTGCCGTCAGCTGTAGGGGAAGCAGAAAGGTGTTTGGTTATTGCAGGGATGAAGGGGATGTGAATGAAACTTGGGTGCCCTTTTGACGATGGTTTGTAAGATATTGATCCCTTTATTTCTTTTTCTTTAAAAAATCAAGTTGTCCAATCAGTCAGACTATTAACCTTAGTCTTGTCTTCATCTCATCCCCCAGCCCATTTAAGAAACTGGAAATGAAGGGTTGTATTGCAGCATGAAGGCTTGAAGTTCTTCAAACCTTTCTTGGTAGTCCTCAATTGTTCCCTTCTGTGCTTCTTTATTGAATTCTTCCACCACATCTAGACAGGTTCTATCACAAATCTCAAATAGAGATCATTAGTAAATCCTTCCCACGTGATTCTTTCTTTCTGCATGATGTACCCACCAGACCAAGTTTCAACTTTACCCACTAAATATACCTGGAAGCTATTTCCACCTTTTGATGTTCACCTACCTTGAATAATGAAAAAGTACTTCCGACACTTCTGCACCCACCCTCTTGGATTTTGGCCATCAAAGTTCTGAAGTTCTATTTTTGGTTTGGGGTTAAACAAATTCAAATTCCCTCGTGTCATTGTATGACTGTACCTATCCACTATTGGGGATTCCTCTAGCGTCTCCTTACTCCTGGACCCAACTATATGTATTCCCATTTTGGGTAGGTGATGGTTAGGAGAAGGGGTGTGATGCTAGGACCCGGGGTTCTCCAAGCTGGTAGGTGAATTTCTCACGGTCGTCAATGACAATTATGTGCATGGGTTTTTTTACCATCAGCTTTGGATAAGGTCATTTGAGGTATCTGGGTGTAGTTGCAGTATGAAGGGGTAGTGGCCTTTCTCCCTTCTGGGATTCTGCTAATGTATCCTTGGGTTTCTGTGAGCTTAGTTTCAATACTCTGGTGCTGTTGTTCAAATTTTGCATCAATAATTTCTCCTTGTTTCTCCCACAATTTTGGAATTTTGTTATCATCTTGTAGGATTTCGAGTTGCTTCTCCAGCTGCTCCTGGAGCTGTTGCATCCTGGCACCATCAAACCCAACCATGACAATGGTTTTATTGTGTTTTCCTGGAAGCTCTAATACCAATTTGTATTTGAAATTTAAGAGAATTTAGGGATTGAGGATAGAAGAAAGGGATTTAAGAAGGAAATAATTGTGTAATTCATTCATGAGCAAAATTAGTTGTTACAGACCCTATATAGGCCATTCTGTTGTCAACAATCGGCTCATTTGACTGCCTGATTCAGTGCTAACGTTAAGTTTTGTGTTTGGGTTTTCCGGGCCTTTTACTTCACAAGTCCACTTGCCAACTTCTCCTGACGTTCTAGCCCATTCTGAATAGTTGTGTTTGGGCCAACATCAGGCCCATCCTCCTTGAGTCAATGAGCTGGTCCTTTGTTGGATTTATGAATTAGGTTTCAGATTCCTAATTTCCCCCAATTCCACTTCTTGTGTAACAATTCCCTTCAGTTGGAGTTGGCGTTGTACCTGCCCCTTTTTTTTTGAAGAAGCGAACCACTCTCTATTCGGATTATAGGGCCTCCGATCTGAGTGCTCAGAGAAAGTCTAAGATGTTTGAAGCCGCTTAAAGGCTATCGTGGTTGGTGGTGTCAGTCACCAGTTTCTACTTGCCGGCTCTTAGATGATATTGGTCTGTGATCAATTCTTTCAAGATTGCTCGGTGGTTTCTTCTACCGGAGAATAGTTTGCTAATTTAAAAAAATCTACTAATATTTTAATTTAAAAAGAATGTCATGTACAAAGACTCACAAAATTCTGAAATCATCAATGGACATAAAGAAACAAGGTTATATCAATCTCAAAAAGAACTCATTGTCATCAAATAACTCTTCTTCACTTTGATCATCTCCCTTGCAGCTTCACTAAAAGGCTTTTCATCTCCCACCAATGGATCACCACTGTTGTTTTCAATCATCCCATCGACCACAGGTCTGATAAGAACAAGTGTTGCCCCTTTCATCACATACCCTGAATCCGGTAAATCAAGCGTTGGCAAGTACCAAAGTTTCATGTTCACTTCTGGAACTGGACTTCTCTCCATTGATGATAGTGATGCTTCTTGTTTTGTGTTAATGGAGTTCCTCATCTCAACAAGCTCTTCTTTTCCCATACTAAACATCCCTTGCTTGTTTGCATCAGAAATCACCACTCTTTCAAGCATTGGAATGTTTGGACACTCAGCTAAGATTTGCTTTAACAAATAATGCCTCGTTGATGCAGCAATCAAGCAACAAATTGTCCATATTACTCTTGATTTCAGCTCGTCGTCGTTTAACACGGTTTCCTCCATTAATACCTGCTCTTCCTTCCGTTGTGAGCAACTAGCCGATGATGAAAACGTATTGCATTTTTTAAAAGATGTAGCCCCAACGATAATGCAAGTCCTCAAGTTGCTTCCAAAATCTGCTTTCCATTGAAGGAAAGAAGCTCCATTACTTGATCCCAACTCACCATCTCCATGAAATGGAAGCTCTAAATGCAACGATTTCATTTCCTTGAAAATTCTCAAAACCCCATTTGGGTGACAACAAGAGAGATCAAATGACATTGTCGTTGACTTGGGGGAAGCCATAAGGCGATGGAAACATCTGAGTGGTTTGAGGAACAAGTTGTGAAGAACCTGTCTCAAAGTATTGTTTATGTATGACGCAGCAGTATTGCTTGGTTTTGGGAGAGGTGGGATTGAGATGAAAATGGTGTCGGTGAAAGGAACAAGGGAATGGAAACGCTTTGAGACTGAAAGACAATTGGTAAGAGATTTGAGATCATGCAATTTGTTGAAGATGAGAAGAAGAAGAGCATCTGGAAGACCATCAAAGTAAGCTAAATCATCATCATCTTCATCTTCTTCATGGCTTTTGGAACACATTTTGGAACGAAATGAAGCAGCGGGTATCGGGTAAAGAAGGGCATGGGAGAATGTTTTATGGGATTTTGGTGATTTTTCATCTAAAGAATTCAAAGTGCACGCGTTTTGACCATGGATTTGCACACGCTTGCAAAGCTAGCAGAAGCTAAGGTTTTATTTTATTGATTTATCCTCTGGAAGGCCGACCTTGCCATTTGTTCAAGCTTTAAGGAACATTGATTGTGTTGAACGATCAAAGTGCGGGGGAGCTGTTCAAAGTTGACAGATTTATGGCGCCCATTGATGGCGTGGAAACCTTATCTATCGCACATTTTGGCTTGTTATCATTACATGCTCAACATTAACTTCTCTCTATTAACAAATTTTATGTATTATGTACGGGACAATTTTATATGTTTTATATTTTATAATAAATTTTGTTTTTTTGAATTTTTTAATTTGGACTAAATTGACAAAATGTGCGAACATTGAGGGTTAAATTTATTGAATTCTTTTAGAACTAGGACCAACTTGATAGAATGTGTAAAGTATTAAGGGTTAAATTTATTATTATACCAATCAAAAGACTGTCACGTCAATATTTTGTTCAGTGACTAAGGTGATTTAATGGTGGAGTGACTAAAAATAACAATTAGTCTAATGGAAGTGACTAAATTAACAAAATGAAATCGGAGACAACATAGGAACTCATTAAAATTTAAGAGATTGTTTGAGTAGTTTACCCTTTAATTGTTTTAGAGTTATTATTAAGATTTTTTTTAAAAGTATCAAGTTGATATTTTAGTTATAATTTAGGGGCTAAATTGGTTATTAGCCCTTTAAATTAGCATGTCATGTCATCCTCTTAACGGAAGGCAACGAATGTGTGACCAAAGTTTAGCATTTCGATAACTTTAGTGACAATTATGTAACTTTTGAAAGTTAAGTGATTAAAATATAATTTTAATAAAAAAATTAAGGACAATTGATGTACTTTACCCTAAATAAAACAAAAAAAAAAAAGTAAAAGACTTACAAATAAATATTAATAACTTTATTTACACATAATTAATTTCAATATAAGAGTTATTAATATTTATTTACAACAATAACATTTTTAATTATATTTCAATAAATTTATTAGTATTATTTACAAATCTTTCATATTTTTTATTTAATTTAATAACCACATATTTTTTATTATTAATTGATAAAATATAACATTTATATATAGATGATACATTAAATATTTATTTTTAATATTTTAAAAAGAAATTGTACGGTTTTATAAAAATAATAAAAAATGATCAAAGTTGAAACGTATTTTTATCAAAAAAAAAAAAAAATATGAAGTAAATTTCAATACTAATCTTTTTTAACATTTAATAAGGTGATTAAAACTTGGCTGTGATGTTTCAATTCAACTTGGAGTTATAACTAAATGATTTTTAACATTTTAGGCAAACTATGCATATAGTCCTTTTAAGTTTTAAAGTGTTTCTATTTTAGTCACCGAATATTTTTTTTAATTCGCAAAATCAATTGCAATTTGTAGTCAATTCATTTTTAAAATGCTTTTGGTCACGGGATAAACATCGGTGTGATTTCTTTTGATTGGTATAATAATAAATTTAATCCTTAATATTTTACGCATTCTATCAATATGGTCTTAATTTAAAAATTTTAACAAATTTATCCCTCAATGTTTATATATTATGTCAATTTAGTATTGATCCTAAAATTTCAAAAGATTAAAAAATAATATTAAAAACAAAAAATATTATAAAATATTAAAATATAAAAAAATTACAAAAAAAAAAACTACACTTCTATAAATATTTCATTATTATGGATGTCCATTAGGATAAAAAGTTTGATTTACTTCAAGACTGTGATGTTAATGAAGAATATAATTTTATATTATTTATGCTTCGTATGTCTATAAATATAGATTTTAAAGAAACATTGTCAATTATTATTATTGATTGATGAATAAAATGTATAATTATCTTTTGTGGTCCTATTGATGAACAAAATTGTTGAAAAAACAATTCTCTTCTAAACCAAAAGATTTTGAAAAAAAATTCCTAACCAACAAAGTTTTAAACCCACACTCCTTTTTACTTGTAAGAAATAACTCTAATCGCTCACCTAAAACATCATTTTATCCCTTATATGTGAATAAAATTTAAATACTGCAATTAGATTTGAATTTAAAAAGAAGATATCTAATAATGGATTCAAACTCACGTCACTCTTTTTCGTCGATTAAATTTCTCGGCTACCTAAAGATTTGTTTTGCGTTAAAAAATTTATAAACCGATTACCACTGAAGAGAAGAAAAAAAAGCAAAATATCAAAAGTAAGATTTAAACCAAAACCCTTAGGCATTCATCATTGTTTTTAACCTCTCACCAAATCCAAAACCTTGGAAAATTTACACCAAAAAAATGATAGAGGAATTCATTTGCATATGGAAAGAAAGAAAAGTCAAGAATTTATAAAAGAAGAAAAATAATGGTTAAAGGAAGGGTAATATATCTAATCACACCATATTTGGTATGTTTTTAAGTTTCTTCAATCTTTTTCTTCTTAGGATTATATTTTATATGAATTTCTTGTTTTGATAAGGAAAGAGAAGTATTCAATTATTATTATGCATAATATTTGGATAATTAAATATTTGAGAATTGAATTAATATTGGGTTTAAAGCTTCAATGTTTTTATTTTATATTGGGTTGAAACTTTAATTTCTAAATTGAATAAAACAGCATTAAGTTTATTATCCGTACAATCTTATTATCTTGAGTATTTTTATTATTCGAATTTGTTGTGATTTATATTTTTAATTTCCCAAATTTGGTAGATTGGAATTTTAATTTTTTAATTTATTAGTTGATATATATATATATATATTGGAATTTTATTATATTATCTAGATAAATTACAATGTATCCAAATTTGTAAATATGCATGTTAGAATAGAAATTATGGCAAGTCTACTATGAAAAATTGAATTGATTGTGATTATCTGTTATAATTTTTTTTTCGTCATCATTCCATGAAGGGTTGAAAAAGAAAAAAATTACTATGAAAAATCTATTTGAATCGAGAAATAATTTAAGAGAAAGATATGACCATCAGAATGTGATAATTCTATCTGAAATTGATTATGATTGAATGCACTTGAAATTGCAAAATTAGGCGGAGAGAATATTAAAGAAGTAAACTCGTTAGAATTTTTTTTTTCAATTTTTTATGCTTCAAATGTGCTCTTGGAATAACAATACCGTGAAAGGGCTTTAAAATATACATTTGAACATATTTAATGTTCACTTGTGATTGAATAAAATAATGAACTATTAAATGAAAAATCATAAAACCCGTCGTACTGGATTTGCTCTATTCTCTGAAACGAAAGCAACAATGTTCAATAAATTTGAAAAGCATAATCTTGAATGTGGATTTGATAAGTGACTCTATAATAGTAAAAAGGAGGTGGTAATAATAATTATTTTCGTGAAAAAATAAAAATAATGCGGAGACTAATAATAAGATTGATGTTGAAATTCGTATTAATAGTTCCATACTATATTTAAACTTTTCATTGTTGTGCATGTACTTTACCTAAATTTCATCACACATCTATGCAAAGAAAATATTTGTTTGTGTGCATTTTGTAAAGTGATAAAATTTATTTGCAACAAATACATGTGGATTCGGCTATGATTTTATTTATTTGAGGCTGATGTTCTAAATTTGGCTGACTTCAAAGATAGACATTTATAACTTCCACTAGATTTATTTATTAATTTGATGTTTTCTTTGAAACGATGTTAGTATATTTGTTTGCATGGTATTACTTTCTGTGTGTTAAATTATAATTTAAAATTATCTGATTGCTACAGAATGCATAAGGTATGTTATTGAAATTGATATTAGATTATTTTCTATCAATTATATTGGTTGAATTTCCTAATGAAAATTTTATCTACATTTTCTCTAGTTTATACTCACTGTATTACAATGATTGAATTACATGTGTAGTAAACCTTAAGTTTATTAGTCCAAATATATTAATTAATTGGCATGATCAATAATGATGCGACAAATGAGAATACATGTTGATATTTATTAAAGAATCTGAAAGTTCTCTATGTTTAAGATTTTTCAAATGTCGTTTGTTCTCAGAGAAGATTATAATTTACTAGAACCTCAATAATAAAAGTTGAAATTCAATCTCTTGTATTTCTAAAAGAAATATGAGTCCATTTATCCTGTAAGTGTATGTTTTGATATTATTTTGGTTGATATATCTATAAGATAATCACATGCGAGTTATCAACTCACAATATGTCATTTGTGAGAGTACTTGCTTAATTATTTATTTAAGAACAAAACTTTCAAATTATAAAATCGCTACAAGTCTGGTTAATGTTGGAGAGTTTATTTTTCAAGCTTTCAATGATTATTGTATGCTAGATTGTCGGTACATGCATCTAACACAACAATTAGTAACTAAACCATTACTTTTGAGAACAAATTTTTTTGTATATGTATAAAGATATGATATTTTACATGAATGGACACTTGTATGCATCATGCCAGTAAATTATGATGAATATTCCTCGTTACAAATGGTTTTTGGTCAAGATCCAAATACAAACCATTTTGGAATTGTTTATTTGAATATGTGGTATAAGTTCAAGTTGCTTTACTACAATGTAAAAATCTGGGTATTCAGAGAAAGTTGAGAATATATTAATTATGAGTAAGTTGAGAATATATTAATTATGAGTGTCCTTTTATTATTAATTTTTTTTGACGGAATTGGAAATTTAATTATGATATGATTTGGTTATTATAATTTTGATTCGACAATTTACCCAAATGAGGGAGAGATAAATAATAGTTAGATGAAATAATTATTTGGAGTGAATTATTATTAAGTAGATCATTGTAGAAAGTAATTTGATTCATAAATTCAAAAGATAATTCACAAATGCATTTATTGACCTAACGAGAATAACTAAGTGTTATATACTAGTTGATATTTAGAAATGCCAATAAGACAATTTTTTAATTAAATGAAAGTAATACATGTCGGACACATGATAGATTGATTGGTTTCGAAGGTAAAAATTCTCGTAAAATAAAATAATAAATTAAAATGGTTTTATAGCGAAGACAAGTGATCCAAAAGAGACCCAATATATAATTAATTATTAAAACTTCACAAGAAATTTAGGTACTTGAATTTGAAGATGAACGACGAAAATAAAGAGATCTTAATAAGTCTTGTCGCTACAAGAAAATATGGGAGTAAAATGAAAAGTTGTCGACAATAGTTTTGCATGCAATAATTTTATTAAGATAATGAAAAAAAATAAGCATCTTGAATAAATTTATCTAGAAATATAGATATGTAATAGATTGTCCAAGATAGAAATATGCAATTCAATTAGAATTAAATTCGTGAAGTTTTTAGACCAGAAATCAAAATGTCTAAACGTATAAAGCTAGTGGGGTAAAAATAAGTAATTTTGCGAAAACAAAATAAGAAAAATGAAGTTTTCTACTAAGTCTTTGTATTGGTTATGAGAAAACATAATATTTTTTTTGTTGGTTCAATGTGTTTGCATAAATATTTATTAAATTGATTTGAACATATGTATTATTATAGAAAAATTATAATAAGAGTTTGCTATGATTATTGTTTAGATTAAAACATATTTCCCTAAAATTTTTCTTCTCATGACTTTTAGAAGAAAGATGATATAAACATTTACTGTTTAGATTAAAGTGATCATTTAAAAAGCTAATATTTAATATTAGAAAATGTAAAATATGAGATGTTATGATGTCATGAGAGGGAGTAAATACGCGTTGTACTCTTTTTCCCTTATTCAAGGTTTTGTACTACTGGAGTTTTCTGGTGAGGTTTTTAATGAGACAACATGCTATACGAATTATAGGATTTTCTTTCACTGAGAATTTTTTTTTCATAGGGTTTATCTTACTAAGATTTTAACGAGACACATTATATATCGATGAACATCCAAGAGGGAGTATTATAAAAATTTTATATTATAAGTGAATGTCCATTAGGTTAAGAATTTTGATGTACTTTAAGAATCTAATGTCCATCAAAAATAAAATTTTTATAATTTATACTTGTTATGTCTAGACTTTAAAAAAATATTATAATTATTATTCTCGATTGATGAATAAAATAGATAATTCTCTTTTGTTTTCCTATTTCTCCTCTGTGTTCTTTAATTTATAAAATATACCAATGAGAAGTAAACTTTAACGTTTCGTCTCAGAACCTATTCCTCAACTATGAGCGGCAAAGAGAATAAATGCAAGCAAACGGAAATCAAAGGCAATTAGTGTGGAGACATGCTGAAATGAAAATGCATTGGTTGAACAAGGATACAAATAGTGGCGGAGCATATTGGATATCCAGGATGGCTCCCCTGAAATGATAAATTTATATTAGATTAGTAATCATAAAATTATATTTTGATCTTAAAATAATAAAAATTTAATTCAAAATATATAAAAATATAAACTATTAAAATGATGAAATTATATTTTTATTATCGTAAACATATATAATTTAATTTTGACCCTAAAAAAAAAAAATTTCAAACTCCACTCTGTAAAAGGGCAGTGCAACGTGAAAGCTTACCTTTATGTGCTAACCTGACAAGAGAATCATCTTGGGTTTTAATATGCATTTTTTTTTTTTCTTTAAGATGAGAGATGCTACTCGACACCTCTACATCCTTTAGTTTCGGTAAGTGAAAATAAAGATGAAGCTACCTAAATAAAAGTTGAATTTACAAGTCAAGAAAGGAATAAAAGGGAGCAATGAAACTGCACATGAAGTGGGGATTGAACCTTAGGATGCAAAGAAGGGGGAGGCCCTTAAGGGGAGGATGGAAGCGAGTAGGATAGGGAGAAATAGTGGCGGTGGGGTTGCCAAAGAAACCCCTTTGGGAGGAGGCTACTGGGTACATCACTGCCATTATTGGCGGGCATTGCTATTCAAGATATGAAGTTATAATTGTTGTTGTTGTCATTGTTGCTGGGCATGCCCCTCTCATACTCTTGTAACACCCCTATATTCAGTTAATATGTATAAACTCGGTATAGAAGTATTACATTAAAGTTCAGTACAGAAAAATCAAGTCATGTAAAATCTTTTTTTCATTAATCGATGCATTTTTAAGCTTCTTGATTCAAAATATCTTAAATTAATCATGTATAATTAAAATCGAGAGTTAAAACAGATTTAAAAGAAACAAAATATAATTTTTTTTAGTCCAAAACACAATTTCAACCAAAATTCATCATTTTATTTCATCAACTCAACATTTTTCCTTCCATTAGGGTCACATGTAAGTATCATTTGTACATGCTATTTTACTTCAAAGTAAATTACCAAAACTTGAGCTTCAAGAGTGATGTGATGTGATGAGAGGTCCCTTGCTCGACTCTAGCTTTCCGTAGCTTTGTACCTACTCGTTAAAATAAACGCGTTAAGTCGGTGAAGGCGTAGTAAGCACTACAAAAGTAATGTAAATTCAATTAAATACTCTTACTTATAAGCTTTTACTTTGCTCACTTGCATCATATAACTTACCACTAAGGCACATTTCATACTTACTTCCACTTGTCCACCATTTACCCCATTGTAGACTATCATAAAACCCATCGGATAAACAAAACTAACAGAAAGTACCGAAGTACTTAACAGAAACGCACAAGTGCTAGGGAGACAGAAGCACATAAGTGCTGGGGAAACAGAAGCACATAAGTGCTGGGGAAACAGAAGCACATAAGTGCTGGGAAACAGAAGGCACATAAGTGCTGGGAAACAGAAGCACACACAGTGTTGAACAGAAACGCGCTAGCGTTCCTTAATGGCATGCCACTAATATCACAACGGTTTTAATTCGTCTACATGGGCATAATCTCACTTAACCTCATTATCCACAATTTATTCATCACATTTACATTTCTCTTCACATATACATAATCATGTATTTCTCACCTTTATTTTCTCAAATAAATCCACAATGTCACCAATTAATTACACAATCAATATTTATAATTAAACACGTAATATTTCACATATACATTGTTCATCACATATATATCATCATATACCTCTTTATTCTTATTTTCACATTAATTTTCAAAGCTGTCAATTTGAGTCATAGTTACTAAATTATTTATATCTTCAGCTACAGAATTCGAAATTAATATCCGCTTGATGTTTCTGAAACTAGACTCAATCACCTTTTTACCATAAAATTTCCAGAATTTTTACTTTAGCCAATTTTTACAGTAAATTCTTTCAATTTACCCCTTCTCTGCAGCCTGACAGTTTTGACCTTTCTTCACTAAAAATTATCTATCTTTTAGTACAGAGATAAAATGATGTTCCTGTATATTTCTATTGAAAATAGACACATTAAGGATTTATCCATAAAAATTTCAGCCTCTAATGATTTTTATACATTTTTCTATGATTTTTCAATGTCAGAACAGGGGAACTCGAACCTACTCTGACCTTGTTACACAAAAACTAGTATATCTCGAAATATACAATTCCTTTTATCTCACTGTTTCTTCCATATGAAACTACACTCAATAAGCTTTAATTAAATATATAATTAGACCCTTAACTCATTATATACAATTTTTGGTGAATTTTTGAAGTTAATCCTCTGTTCTCTCCAAAACTGTTTTACTCAATCACACATTAATCCCTTCATTTTATCATTGTAAACATTCAAACTATGTACCTATATAACAATTTTTATGCTAATAATTCATATACCATTAGAGAAAGTAAACTATAAATCAAAGCTTTTGTAGTACTTACAACAAAAAGGCTGATTTTCTTCTCTTTTCACTCTTTGCTCTTCTATTTTCCTTTCTCTTCAATTTGATCCTTGCCTCTCTTCTCTTTCTCTTAACCCTTGAATTCAAAATTTCTCAATTTAGTCCCTATGCTCTCTAACACCTCAAAATGAATACTATAAGAAGTTTGAGGTGTCTACTAACCCCCTTCTATACTTTTCTTTTAGAAATTTCAAAGAAAATAGGAGATTTTGGAGCTTGGAGGGCTTAAAAATGATGGAAGGACCTATTTGGAATAAAATCAAAAAGTTGGATGGAAGAGAGAATGACATGAACGGTTGGACTATGAAAAGAGATGATATTTTTTGCCTTTTAATTTATTTTTTAACCTTTCTAAAATTCTCTAGAAATCTCACTTAAAATATCTCACTTAATAGAAATGGTAAAATTGCACTTTTAGTCCCTAGGCCTTCCAACTTTATACTTTGGCCCCAAAACTTTGCCTCCAAAAATATCTTCCACCAAATTACTCTTTTGCCCCCCCCCTCAATCAATCTAATTCCCATGTTGACTCATAATTCAATTTGGATAAATTTATATTTAGTCCTTTCTCCTTTCTTACAATTACTAATTAATCATTAATTTTCTAACTTTTTTTTATTTTAGCTACATAGTCTAATTCTCAATTCTACCATATTACTGTTCTAACTCTGGTTCAAAAACATGGATGTTACAACTCTCCTCTTATTATCATTGTCGTCGTAGTTACTGAATTTGCATAGATGCTCAAATATTTATATTTTTTATATTTTATAATATATTTATATGTTATATTAGTCTTGAATTTTTATGTATTTTAATTTTGAATTTTTTAAAATATATTTTTTTGAATTTTTAAGATCGATATTAAATTAACAAAATATATAAACATTGAAGATAATTTTGTTAAATTTTTTAAAGTTAGAAGTAAATTGATAGAATATGTAAAACGTTAAAAGCTAAATTTGTGTTTATATTAATTAAAAGAATATCATGTCATCTTTTCATTTGGTGGCCAAAGGCATTTTAATGATGGATTGATTACAAAATACAATTAACTTAATGAGAGTAATTTTTTTTTAATATATTGGTGTGATTACATGATAGTATCTGTGAATACTTTCTTAATCCATTGACAACGCACATACACTTTGCACACACAGATGCTCGAACCTGAGACTCTTAAAATGAACATCATCATCTTTTCCACTAAAACCACTCGTTGAATTCAATGAAAGTAATTAAATTAACAAAAAGAATTCGATGACCAAAATAGAAATACTCTCAAACTTGATTAACTTTTTTTTTTGGTGAATAACTTGATTAACTATTTGAATAGTTTACTTTAAAATTTTTAATGATCCATCATTATCTTATTTATTAACAATATATAAAATTATATAATAAAAAAAGTGAAAGTATAGAAAAAGATAATGGAATATAGGAAAGAAGATAAAAATGTGATTTTGTAAGAAAATAAGTGAGAGGAAGAAAATAAAAAAATGAATATTTTTATCATAATTCACAAAAATAAATCATTCAAAAGTAATCAAAATTTACTAGGATTCCATATGTAAAGTTTATTTTATTCCTTATATTAAAAATTGTTTTAGATTAATTTTGTGTATTAAAAATTTATTCAAATCATGACACGTTAAATTTTTAATAATTTGAACAAAATATATTATACCCAAATAATTTATATATGACTTGATCTAATTCATAAAAAAACTCAATCTTCTCAAAAAAATTCCATGTATTTGTAAATTGTTATGTGGTTTAAAAAATTCCGTTAAGTACGTATTTTTTTCAACCACAAGATGGTTCAAAGATGGATGGAATTTTTTTGGGACGGTTGGGTGTTTTTTATGGGTTCAGTTGGGTCATGAGTAGATTAGTTGGATGTGAAATATTTTATCCAAATTATCAACAACTTAATAGCAAATTAAATGGTGTCATGATTTGAATAAAATTTTAATGTACAAGGATTAATTTGGAGTAATTTTTAGTAGAGGGACTAAAATGAACTTTACTTAGTAGTATATCAAATTTGAATAAATTTACATGCATGACAAATACAATTATATCGATAAATTTAACAGTTGAGGAGAGATTCACTTACACCGATATAAAATTAACCGTAACTTTTCATATAATTAATATTTTAAGAATCCAACCATTAAATTCATTTCACTAGTAATATTGATCATACGTGCCAAATTTGACATAAATTAAAATCTTTTAATTATTTATTTTAAATAAAAAATTCAACCGTTATACATATAAAGAATGTTTTAAATCGTATACAAAATTATGAGTAAATGTAAAATCACTTTACTTTAAATTAAATCTCTTCATTATATAATATATTAGAGGTGATAGGATGTTTTGATCAAATCCTGGAAGGAATTAAAGGAAGCAGCAGCAACTCCACTTCCAAGCTTAATCTTTACACCAACTAAACAACCTAATAGTTAATCAGTGATCAAGGGTTTAATCTTTACCTTGAGTATGGAGCAGTTTTAAAATTTGTGATCAATATCTACTCTTTAATGAATCTACAGAATACGAATGATTAATTAGATTTACTCTCGTAAATACATTGAGAAATAAAAAAAAAAACAACCTAACAGTTACAACTGCAAATACCACTAAACAACCAAGTTTCATGGGAAACATAATTTCTTGTTCATTCTATCAAACAGAGCCTCCATAGCAAGCCTGTTTGTTAAAATAATACTCTTTATCAACTAGTTTTCTTACTGTAGCCATGTTGTTGGTGACACCAGTTTCAGTTTCATTCTCATTATAATGGTAAGACCTTATCAAACAGGATTTAGATTACACAATTTGTTTTCACTTGTTTTGATTATGTTTTTATTTATATTTGGTGTTGATTTGAATTTCACTATGAACTAATTATTTTAAGTGGTGAAAAAATAGTAGGTTAATGAATTAATAACTAAAATAAGTTAAAAGATGAGTTTAGATCATAATTACACTAATTATTCAATTAGTTATTCATAATTAGCCTAGGTGACGTATAGGTTGACCACTTGTGGGATTACCTATAAGATATACACCAACTTAGATAATAGAGATCGATAACAGAACCGATCAATGGTTTAAATTAAGCATTACCTATATAATATCGATTATTACAAACTATTATCTTATGATAAAATAAAATATGATTGTCAAAAGAAAATTGTATTATAATATTTTGTAATAAATATATTTATGTCGTGTTTATTTTAAAAAAACAATTTTTAAAAAATCGTTTCAGAAAAATTTGTCAAATTGCAAAAAATATTTTATACAAAATCATCCAAACACTCAAAAATATAAATTTTAAAAAAATCAATTAATGATTCAAAAATTATTCTGAGCATTAACTCATAAAGCTGATAATCATATTAATTGTGAAACCTAAACCTACTGATAACCAAAATAAATTATTAATTTCCAAAGGGTTTTTTTTTCTTTACCATTAGCTTGGATTTTTCATAGTTAGGGGTTTTTGGTCAACTTAGCAACTTTATAAAAGAAAATAATATATTAGCGGAAATGAATTCGTATTTTTTTTGGTGAAATAAAAGAATAGGTTAAAACTCAAGCAATAAGTATGATTAACACGACTCGAACTTAAGTCATATACTCGAACTTAAGTTATACTTAAAACGATTAACACTCTGATCATCAGGATGTTGAGTGTTTTTCTCTATCTTCCTTAAATGGGTAGATTGTATATTTATATAATATGAGTACTGTTTATTTATATGATATATTAGTTAGGTTCCATGTATGTCGACATATATTTCATTTTAAATTCAACACGTGTTTATGTGGTCTCATGTGCGATCTCACACATGACTTAACATTATGCGAATTCAATCTACGAATCAATAGGAATCCGATTTAAATACATTCAGATCGTGGACCGGTAATAACAATTATGATAACAAGGGTTGTATTTTAATTTGTATTTTAGATATTAGGCGATAGATACATGATATTATTATTTATGTAAAGTAAGCGTAATGTAGAATTCGATTCACCCGCACGCCATGCAAACAAATTAGTATTTGTCTATAAAACAGTAATCTCCGAACGAAATTAACCCCCTTTTTTATCGCATCTTTAATCTTTGTATTTTATTTTATATTTTTAATCCTACACTATCTTTCCCTCTGAAAATCAACATTCCTCTATGTTTTTACTCCCTTTTTCCGATCGGGCAATAGTTCAGAAAACCATTCGTCTTCCTCCTTTGGAATCGGAAGCTCTCACCCTACACTCGGCGACCCGAACCACCCTCAAACCCGGGAGGGACCGGAGTGAAAACGGTCTCTTTGTTTTCAAAAAAAAATGGACAGCGGATTATTGTGTTTCATTATTGGGCGATTTAAATAGGCATGCACGATTTATTATTAACCCCAGTTCCTGTCCATTTATACCCTAAATATTTCTTCTCCTCATTACTCAAAAAGCTCTTATTTATTTTCTTTTAATGGTCAGCCTCTTTTTGGAACAATAATCGGCTTTTATTTTTGGCGGTCGATTTTTTTTCTACTCATTTTTTTGTCCTCGACGCTTTGAGTTTAGGGTTTTGGGTTGCGAGTTTTTTCTTTATAATTTTAATGTTAGGGTTTGTTAGCCGGGGTTTCTAGTGTTGGATTTTCCCGTGTTTAGAGTGATGGACGTTTTGTTTTATTTGTTCAATTCACGTTTTTCTTCGGCCTTCTTGGTCAGACTTCTCGATTGTTTGGATTGATTTAGAATTTCTATCGTTCTGTCCTGAAATTCACTTGGCAAGTGTCTGAGCAGTACTTTTGGCTGGTTGATTTCTCAGCTTCTCAGCAAAGCTTGTGAAACTGTTTTGCATTTCCTCATATCTCTTTGTATATTTGTCAAAGAGGAGAGTTATTTGCATAGGATTTCCATATGAAATTATGGCATTTTCTCAGAACTATTCAAATGACACAGACGCACACGATGTCTTGGAAGAGAAAAACCAGGGGCAAAGCATTGGTAGGATTCGAAGTTCAGTAGGAAATGATGATGTGGGTGGGAGTGGGACTTATTACGAAAGAGCATTTGATATTAATGCGCAGTATCAAAGTGACAGGGAACCAAATGGTTCTGTTAGGCTCCATAATCACGTGGCTGCTACTAGCGGTGCTGGTGTTTCAAATTCAAATTTTCAGCCACCGGGAAGAAGAGTAGCTCCCGGAAAATGGGGTTCGACTTTTTGGAAGGACTGTCAGCCTATGGACCGCCAGGGTGGATCGGACTCTGGGCAGGATTCGAAATCTGACCACAGGAATTTGGAAGCTTTGGAATATAATTCATCAGATGACAGGGATGATAGGTTGAATTTGGAAGATGATGAGGCGCAGAAAGGCAAGACTCAAAGGGGCCATTCTGATGTTCCTGCAGATGAGATGTTATCTGATGAATACTATGAACAGGATGGGGAAGAGCAAAGTGATACATTGCATTATACAGGCTTTAGCAATTCTGTTGGGTTAAATACTAGGCCAAGGTCTAAGCCTGCTTCTCTTAGTAGCACTATGTCCAGGAGTTCAAGAGCTTTAAATAACTTCAACTATGATGATGAGGAAAACAATCATGATGCTGATTATGAAGAGGAAGAGGAGGAAGAAGATGGTACATTATATCTTACCATATTATTTTTATGTTCTGCCTTATTTCTTATTACAATGTCTCACATTGGATCACTGCTAAGGTCTAATAAACCAGTGCATTGAACTTGATGAATGATATATTCTCCCATGATTTTAACTATACAACAGTTCTTAGTTAGTCTTGTTTTGAGATGTCAGGTTTTTCCTGTCTTATTTGCAGAAGATGACCCTGATGATGCAGATTTTGAGCCTGACTATGATGCTGCAAGTGGTCATGCTGGGAATCAGGTCATTGATTTGGTTTGCTACTCACCTTCTGTTTTGATTTTAAATTTATGGTTTTTATTTTAGGCACTTCCACACTGTAACTTTTGTGTAATTTTTGAAGGCAAATCTTATCCTATTCATTTTTGGCCCAAGTAAAAGATAATCACGAAGAAAGGAGGATATGTATAAGAAGCTTATTTAATCTTAGGAATTGAAGCATGTTGTTCTAAGTTACATGGACTAGGGATAGGGTGTTGGATATGTGTATCCCTAATGGACTTTAGAGGCGTTGGACTTGGTTGAATGTGCAATTTGCATAGATAATTATTGTTTTCGGTTTATGAAAACTATATCTAGTCACCTGAAAAAGTTGTTTAAGCTCATAAGAGAGAATTTCCCTCTCTCTCTCTCTCTCTTGTGTTTGTTGAAAGAATTGTTCTTGTAGGTTTCAAATGATCCTGCTTTTGGTTTTGGGCTACAAAAATATAGTGGAATGACTGTTGGTATAGGTGGTTATGTTCTGGACAACTGCTAAGCCAATTGATGAGTTTTAGGATATAGGGAAAAAAGATTCACTTACATTTCTAGTAAGATTGAATTTAGGGGACTGCAACTGAAGCTGGTAGCTTCAGGAGATTGCATTTTATCTTTTTGATGAGGACATGAACAGTGGTTATGTATATGAATTATGGTCTGATATTCTTCTTCTTGTTAAGGTCTACTTAGGTTCTCATTTATCTACTTTGATGTTTGAAGGACTATTTTTTTTTTTCTCTCCAGAGTTGAGCATGAACCTTTTATACATTGGTAGATTGTTTAGAATTGCCTTTTTCCTTCATAATTTTTTTGTTCTAATCCCTTGCCTTGCTTCTGCATTCCATTCATTATTTCACTTCTGACTGTTAAAATTAGGTTCAAACTTCCCGGTACTCTAGTTTCTAGGGGAATAATGGAGGGGATTTTTTGGAGGATATCTGTTCTTTTATTAAAAATATGTTCTATTGTGATCATTAAGGTCGGTTCATGATGGTTGTGTTGCTTATGCCTTACAGCAGTCTGATACTTCTTCCTGCTAATTTAGTTCGTTAAACAGGACAAAGACTGGGATGGTGAAGATTCTGAGGAAGAAGACAATAGTGATGGTGATGTAGATATTTCAGATGAAGAGGATTCTTATTATAGAAAAAAACCTAAGGGAGTGCAAAGTGTTAAAGTTGGACTTAGTGTCAAACCCACTAAAGAACGTAAATCCATCAATCGACAAAGAAGAGGGAAATCATCATTTGATGAGGATGAATGCTCAGCCGAGGATTCTGACAGTGAAAGCATCCATGATTTCAAGAGCATTGCTAGAAGAGGTGGAAATTACCATATAAGTAGTGCTCGATCTAATACATTCACAAGCATGGGAAGAAACAATGTGGTTCGTACTTCTTGTAGGTCTGTACGGAAAGTATCATATGTTGAGAGTGAAGAAAGTGAAGAAATTGAGGAAGTCAAGAAGAAAAAGATTCTAAAGGTAAATTCTTCTCATGTTGTTATGGTTATTATTACATACTTTACTATTTTAGTAGGTATGTAACGTTTTTCATATTTGATGTAATTGATTGCTTATAAATTGGAACTTCTGATGTAGGTTATCCAAGTTGGTATTTATGGACTTTGCAGATAAATTGTAATAATGACTCTGTAATCAGCATTCTGTTGCATATATATTCTGCATCCATGTTGTATGAACCTTACAATTTTTCCTTGATTAAAAGTTGCTTAACAAGGATCATGGCATTTCTGTTACCTTTAATTTGATTTTTGTTATTTTCTACCTATTCTTTTTGTAGATTAGTTGGATCTTTCTTATTGATGCAACTATTTGATTGTAAAATGAACTTGTGAGATCTAAATTATTCAAGTTGTTTTTTTGTGTGTATTTGACAGATAAACTGGAATATTGACTGGATAGTCAGGCAATCCTTTGTCTCTATTCATTTTTTTCTGAATCGATATTGTATGCTATTGATTAATGCTTGCATGGTTAGGATAATAACATTCTCTATAGCCTTCGTATCCTAGGCAATTCATATTTTCAGAAGATGAGATTGGAACAAGTAGTATGGTACACCTACTCTCCCCAAGTATTTTATTTGGCTTTTCTCTTTTAGCTCAGTTCAACTTAATATTACCAGAGATTCCTTGTTTAAAATGTGTTGACTTTCTAATTCTGTTATTGAGGTTGATCTGGTCCCACTCTTGTTTGTGTTTATGTGTGTTTGCCTTTTGTTTTGGTTTTATGTGTTAAATCTTGAACTTGCATATTGGGGTGGGAAGCGCATGAACTTCGCATACCTGAACGGGAGATAATGAAGCAACCTTGTGAAGCTCTGTTAATATTTTGCCATGTAGTGAATGTGGTTGGTTTACATAAATGTGCATCCTTTTGGTGAATTTAAGTCCACAATCTTGAAACAACTAAATCTTATGATGGTCCTTTAGTAATATTATTATTTGAAAATCTAATATTGCTTGTTTAGGATGAAGCTGAAGAGGAAGATGGTGACTCAATTGAAAAGGTGTTATGGCATCAACCAAAGGGCATGGCTGAAGATGCTATTAGAAACAATAGATCTACAGAGCCTGTTCTGCTAAGCTACTTGTTTGATTCTGAACCAGATTGGAATGAGATGGAATTCTTGATTAAATGGAAGGGCCAGTCACATCTACATTGTCAATGGAAATCGTTTTTTGAGCTACAAAATGTGAGTTATTTTTATGTGTTAAGTAATGGATGTGTCCTTAAGAAGTATTATTTGTGGAGGCTTGTTTCTAGTGCCATTGGTTTCTCTCTTTCCTTCCTCTGATTACTTGTGCCTTTTGTTTCCATGCTTGATTTTCCAGCTTAGTGGTTTTAAGAAGGTTCTAAATTACACAAAAAAGGTGATGGATGATGTGAAATACAGGAAGGCGCTGTCACGCGAGGAGGTACCATTGCATCTTAACTTGTGAATTTCTCATTCCAAGTTGGGGATCATTTTAATCACTTTGGAAAATTTACTTATTTTGGGTTCTGAATATATTATATATCCAAATTATTTCGAACAAATTCATAACCGATGTATGTTTGCTCTGTGCCAACTACATGGTTCCATTTTATGGTAAATGGAAAGAAAATAAGCATGTTGAAGGGTATAATACCTTATCGAGTTCCTTGAGGATTAACTATTTGAAAGAACAAGCCTTGTTGGCCAAGGAAGGGAACTTAATGGGGTTAAATTGGATTTTATGTTAATGTCTTCATGTGGGCTGACTGTCAATTTAGCTGGACTTTAAGCTAGTTCATCAGTCGTACAAACTTTTTATATATTTTTTGTGGATTGACATTATGGAGATTCCTTAGGTGAGGTGTAATCTATTAAGTCTTTGTTGGGTTGTGGATATCATCTAAATATTCAGGAGTGTCTGTTTTTCCTTGTCAAATGGTTTTGTTGTCAAATGGTTTTGTTGCATATCTTTAGCTCATACGGGCTATAAGCAGTATGTGATGTTATCAGTACTCTTTTATTTTTTACTTGACTAATTTGTTTTCACAATCATGGTGGTCACTTACTAAGGTATATCATAGAGCTTTGACATTAAGGTACTTTATGCTTTTTTTTTTTTTTTTGGGGGGGGGGCTTAAATATGTGGAACAAGTTATTCCTGCCATGGGAAGGAGTGAAAAAGAATTATACACTTGCATTAAACAGATTGTAAGATAAGCCTTCTTTTGGAATTGCTTGTTTTTGCTTCTGATTTTTTATTCTCTATTACCCGTTAGATTGAGCTAAACGATGTAAGTAAGGAAATGGACTTGGATCTAATCAAGCAAAATAGTCAGGTTAGCTTTATTAATTCCTTGTTTCTTTAATGTTTTGGTTGATTTTCTTGGTTGTACTCCTTAAGTTAATTGTAATTGGTTTACATGTTCAGGTGGAGAGAGTAATTGTTGATCGGATCAGTAAGGATGCCTCTGGGAATGTCATGTCAGAGTATTTGGTCAAGTGGCAGGGATTGTCTTATGCAGAAGCAACATGGTAACAATCTAGACTTATAGTTTAGTAATATATGAAATTTGTGTCTGTATTATCTAGACTTTGTACTCTTTATGTATTCTTTCTGCATGTCCTGCTTAACACGGCTCCAGTATTTATGATTGCGGTTACATATTTTTCCAGGGAAAAGGATATAGATATTACATTTGCTCAAGATGCTATTGATGAGTATAAGGTAACATGTCCTGCAAATTGTGCTTGCACATGCTTTTACTATAATTTTCTGTAACAGCTACCTTGGCAGTGTTTGTAATGTTGTGCATTGTTTGAACCCTTCCGCCTATGCATTATTCAGAGTGATATGGTTGTGACCTATATTTGCCTTTCAGTGTAAAATGTTATTGCAGTGGGATTGCTGGCATGGCCCCATGTTTCCATATTAGACGTATTGCAGTTAAGCATTATGTTTGATCTTTACGTAGGTCAAAGCAAATGAATACAGGCTGGTGGTACATTGGTCCCTTTTCAAGTTAAAGAGGTCCATGATAGCTAACTTCGGTATTAGAAAATCGGTGGTACATTAACTAAATTACAATTTTAACTCTTATTTCTTATTTAAGGGTGTGTTTGTTTCATGGAAACAGCTTTTGGTCAATCTAAAATGACTTGCAAGTCAACGGAGAATAAGCTCTTTTAACTGTAAAATGACTTACCCTTTTGAAAAGCATTAGTCATTTTCCGGAAAAGACCTCCTTTATGGGTAATTTTATTTTTATATAAAAATTAACTTAAATTAAGCTTAATATTATATTAATAATAAATTTTTATTTTGAATTTTAAAATATTTAAAATTATTAAAACATTAATATACTTTATTATTTAAATAAATTATTTAATATTTCAATTTTATTTTAATAATCAATTTTAAATAATATTCTTCATATATTGTTGAAAAATATTTAATATTTATATATTAATAATAAATGTTATAAAGGTTAAAATATGCCATAAGTCCATGTACTCTTAACAAATTTGGAATTTAGTCCTTGTACTTCTATTTTTAAGAATTTAGTCTCTCTACTTTTTAGATTTGAAAACCAAGTCTAATTGTTAACATTGTTAATTTTTTTTTGTCAATTTTGTTGATGTCACATTTTTAAATAAAAATTGCCCACTTAGTAGTCATGTAACTAAAAAATGACGTAATGAACTTGAATTTAACAAAATACTTTTAGTTGTGTTAACAATTGAGCCTGAATTTTGATATCTAAAAAGTAGGATTAAATTCCCAAAAATAAAAGTACATGGACTAAATTTTAAGTTATGAAGAGTACAAGGACTTATGACATATTTTAACCTAGTATAAAATATGAATATTTTAATTACATAAATATGAGTATTTGTTTAAATAATGCTTAGCTTCATTTATCTCTTACAACTCTAAGGTGTCAGTATGTACTGCCATTCATATATATGTAATTTAAATTAAGTTTTAATTAAACATTATTTATTACTAAGTTTATATTTGACATTGATTATCACAAAATATCATCTTATTATAGAATAAATTTCAATTGTCAAAAGGAAATTGTGCTATAATATTTTGTAACAAATATATTTATGCCGTGATTGTTTTACAAAGAACAACTTTTTAAAAATGATTTTCAGAAATTTTGCCAAACTACGGAAAACATTTTATAGAGAAACACCCAAGCACCAAAATATATCATCTTTTCCAAAAATTCAATTTATTTTTCAGGAATCACTTTTTGGAAGCTGTTTTCTGTGAAACAAACGCAACCTAAATATCTTAAGAGAATGCCAATGACTTTCTCTTTTTGATGATTACAGTCTTCACCATTTTGTCATCTTTATTTTCAGTATGTTAGAGCTTGTTAGATTTTCTAGGAGATTAGTTATCGCTGAATTAGAAGGAAATTGAGGAATTAAGCATTTGTGATGTATCTTATGACATTACAAGCTGGAGGTTCTGCTAACATGTTTTTTGGCAAAATGTATAAGTCATGTATAGGCCTCGATGTTTGAAACTGAAATTGTACATGACAAGTTGAAATTTATAATGTGTATTCTAATCCATTATCTGTTGTTAAATTTGTCCAGCACTCGCCGGGGTTCCTGTTATTATTATTTTTTTGTTTGAATTATTCTTGAATTTGTAAAATATTCTCTACAGTCATACAAATTCAACTACTTGTCATTCTGTAAACAGGCTTGTGAAGCTGCAATGGCTGTACATGGAAAAATTGTAGATCACCAGCGTAAGAAAGGCAAAGGTATGTACTACTAATTTATGTTTATTAAAGGTTGTCCTACAGTCACTGCCCCTTTATATCCCCTCTAGAACTCAGTCTTAGTTTCTTCCTGTTTTTTTTATTTCACTTTTACGGTTCATCATGTAAATGGCTCATTTAATTTGGGTGCATTTTTCATCTTTAGCAAGTTTGCGGAGACTTGATGAACAACCAGAGTGGTTAAGGGGAGGAAAGCTTCGTGATTATCAGCTTGAGGGTTTGAATTTTCTTGTTAACAGGTATATGCATGTTTCTATCGATTTAGGTTAGGCATTTTATTTTACAGGAAATGATTATCTGAATTCCTGAGCATCTGATATATAATTAATGACTGTTCTTTGTGTTCACCTAACAGTTGGAGAAATGATACTAATGTCATCTTAGCTGATGAAATGGGTCTTGGTAAAACTGTCCAGTCAGTATCTATGCTTGGTTTCTTACAGGTAAACCTGGTCTTCTAAGAACAGCTGGGTTATTATTCTGAATTGTATGGCTTTCCATTGATATTTTTATTTTGTAGAATGCTCAACAAATCCCTGGACCATTTCTTGTGGTTGTTCCATTATCCACCTTATCAAACTGGGCCAAAGAATCCAAGAAGTGGCTTCCAGATATGAATGTTATTGTATATGTTGGTACTCGTGCAAGCCGAGAGGTGAGTCCTGTTTTTCTTGTATGTATGCTCATTTTATTCAATATATTTGACAATTGGAGTGGGTTTAATATAGTTTTATATGTCACTGTTCTGTCGCCACCCAAATATACCCTTTTTGTGATCTTTATCTGCCTATGAAGTTATAATTTTCTGTTAGAACGTCTGATACTGGTTGCTTTGTATCTTAACTAAGGTGGGTAGTAGTTAAAATATTTTGAACCCTTCCTCACTCCAATTTTATTCTTTTTACATTTTTATTTTCTTCTTTTGCTGGCAGGTTTGTCAGCAATATGAATTTTACAATGACAAGAAAATTGGCAGACCTATAAAATTTAATATCCTGCTAACTACATTCGAGGTAGTTCTGAAGGATAAGGCAGTACTGTCTAAGATAAAGTGGAACTATTTAATGGTTGATGAAGCTCATAGATTGAAGAATAGTGAGGCACAGTTATACACAACGCTTTCAGTAAGCGATATTTGATCCCTTCCTGCCTTAAATAATTATATTGGTTTTGTTAATATGATTAATATTGAATGATGCCTTTCTGTTTTCTCAGGAATTTAGTACTAAGAACAAGTTGCTAATTACTGGAACTCCATTACAGAACAGCGTTGAGGAGTTATGGTATTATTTTCTTTTACTTCGTACTACTATGATTATTGGAGATTTTTCCAAATTTAGATGTAGATTTTGATATCAGTTTTTTAGATGCATATAAAAGAAGAGAATCTATCAAAGCTGAAATTTCTTCTGATATCAACTTTATATGTTGCATTTAGACAATGGGTGTTTTTGGCCTGCTTTTAATTGTTGTTTTATAACCATAGCTTCTTGAGGATAAAATTCTTTTGCCTAACTTTAATTTTGTTAATATATGTACTTTATAACTTTTTAAACTCCTCTTTCCTCACTATTTCTGGTTGACCGCATGATTATCTTTTTTCTTTTTGTCTCTCTTGTGAAATGTTACTGGGTAGCTGAATAATAATTCATTTTTTTTAATTTTTAGTAATAAAATGATACCCACCTTTTTTTATTGGCAAACCAATAATTCTATTCATTTCAAACTTGGAATCTAGCATGGGGGACAGACTTGCAAATCCTTTTTAATTGCCTGATGAAAAATCTTGTATGCTTCTTCAGATATTATTTTCCATTATTTTCATCCCTGAATCTTCTTTTGATAGGGCTCTGCTTCATTTCCTTGATCCTCACAAGTTCGAAAGTAAGGATGATTTTGTTCAAAATTACAAGAACCTTAGCACATTTAATGAAAATGAGGTATGCCATTTGAAGTTATTGCATCCCTTTATCATATTTCCTAGGTTATGTTATATTTTACTTGATCTAAAACCAAAATCTGTATTGAATTTGCATGTAGCTTGCTAATCTTCACATGGAATTGAGGCCTCACATTCTTCGAAGAGTTATCAAGGATGTGGAGAAGTCGTTGCCTCCAAAATTTGAGCGTATCCTTAGGGTTGAGATGTCCCCTCTTCAGAAACAGTGAGAACTATAAACTGCTTGCCTAGTTATGCATTTTTCTTTTGCATTAACACATGAAACTATTTATATTTATGCAGGTACTATAGGTGGATTTTGGAACGCAACTTCCATGACTTAAACAAGGGTGTTCGTGGCAATCAGGTTAGTATCTTGTATCATTTCGCTGCTTGAAAACTTTACTTGTGCAGCTTTTTGTCTTCTTCTTTCCGATGTTTGGTTTTCATTTGATTTTACTACCAATAAAAGCATGCAGTATATAGCGAAGGTGTGTATTTTTGAAATTGTTTATAAAATTTTTCTTCTCTTTCTGTTATTCTCAAGCAGTGCTACCAATCATCGAAAATTGATGTAGGTCTTTTCTTTTAAATTGCAGGTCTCACTTTTAAATATAGTGGTAGAGTTGAAGAAATGCTGCAATCATCCCTTTCTGTTTGAAAGTGCTGATCATGGTTATGGTGGGGACACTAGCATGAATGATATTAGTAAATTGGAAAGAATTATATTAAGCAGTGGGAAGCTAGTCATACTTGACAAGTTGCTTACCAGGTTGCATGAAACAAAGCATAGAGTTCTAGTCTTTTCCCAGGTTTGTATTGGACTTGGCAATTTGTGTATCCATGTTGTGTTCATGTCCATGTTATTTTCTATTGTCATAAACATGTGAAGAATTTGTGTTATTAGATTTTAACATTTTCCTGTCAGGTCTTACTTTTTCATATTTCTTGGCCACTTGTTTACTAGTCTTTTACTCTTCTATGCTATTTTTGGGAACTTAGAGGGAAAGGAAATTCAAGGTGGGGTTGAAGAGGGAGAATGAGAGGGTATGGTTTGCCTTGTTTGGCTTCCTGAATATACTGGAAGGGAAGAGAAAGAAGGTTAATGTGGCACAACTTGTTTGGTTGAGTATCGGAAAGGAAAGGAGATGATAATTTGGTATATTTTATATTTGCATCCTTTATGAGTTATAAGAAGAAACCAAAGCTGACATTAAATTGTTATTCTAAAGAAAAAGCTTTTAATGAGGTAAATAGGTAATAACTCCCCTCCAGATACTCTCTATTGCAGAAAATGGTGGCTTGGCTTTACGAATATCTCCTAATATCTTCTTTATTAATCCCAATTATTGGAAAGAGAACCACTCTTCCTTCATCCCTTCACTTTCACTTTCCTGGTTACTGTAATTTGCGTATGTGCTATTATACATATGTGCATCCATACACTTGCACAATGTGTGTGTGTGTGTGTTAAGAATTGGTGTTATTGTATTTGTTAATATAGGTAGATGAGTCATTAGGTTTCTGGAAATTATCTAGTCTGAGTCTTGAGGGAAACAGAGAAATCTGAATAGAGGAAGTATTCTATCTGTATGTTTTATTATAGTTTACTTTATTATCATTTTTTTTCTCTCTTCTAATTCTATATATCTAATCCCATGATGGATGGGTGTTTAAAGTTGTCCTCTGGATATTATAAGACTGTGCTAGCTAGCCTTTATGTTTTTAGTTGACGATAAGTCTGATTAAGTTTTGCAATCTTGTGTTTTACATGTCATGTTCTGCAAAATGGTAAAAATTACCAGATGGTTAGAATGCTGGAAATACTAGCCGAGTACTTGTCGCTTAGAGGATTCCAATTTCAGAGGCTTGATGGTAGTACAAAGGCAGAGTTACGACAGCAGGCTATGGATCATTTCAACGCACCTGGAAGTGATGATTTCTGCTTCCTTCTTTCTACTCGGGCTGGTGGCCTGGGTATAAACCTTGCAACTGCGGACACTGTTATAATATTTGATTCTGACTGGAATCCGCAGAATGACTTGCAGGTCTCAAACTTGATATTCTGTTTTCCCAAGCATAATTTTCTATCTTATGGTGAAAATTTAGTAGCCTTATTTATGCTTACCATTTTATTTTGCTTCAGGCAATGAGTAGAGCTCATAGAATTGGGCAACGTGAAGTTGTCAACATTTACAGATTTGTAACAAGCAAAAGTGTTGAGGAAGATATCCTGGAGCGAGCTAAAAAGAAGATGGTCATTCACCTTAACCTGATTGAATTTGTTCATAGAATTGAATATTTCCACATATGAGTATTAATTATGTGTTAGTGAAGAGAGCCTAAGTTAATTTTCTTGTTAGGCATTTAAAGCGAGTAATTTAATGTGTTTTCTTGCTTGGTACTTTCTACAGGTACTTGACCATTTGGTGATCCAAAAATTAAATGCAGAGGGTAGATTGGAGAGAAAAGAAACAAAGAAAGGGAGTCATTTTGACAAGGTAAGGACTTGTCTTGAAGTAATTATTCAAGTATGAAGGCATATATGTTTTTTATCTGGATTTTGATTGTTGGAATTCACCAACATGATTGGCCTCTTCTTTCCTTAATATATGCTCTTGCTATTCAAGCTTTTAATACTTTTTGGTCTTTAACACAATTCAAATCTCTTTAACCGTTCCAGAATGAGTTGTCAGCAATTTTGAGATTTGGGGCTGAAGAGTTGTTCAAGGAGGACAGAAATGATGAAGAAAGCAAAAAAAAGCTGTTAAGTATGGATATAGATGAAATTCTTGAAAGGGCAGAGAAGGTTGAGGAGAAAGTGGGCGAGGAGGAAGGGAATGAATTGTTGAGTGCTTTTAAGGCAAGCAACTTATGCTTTTTTACAGTGGACTGTTTTTGTAATAGGTGTATAGGTTCTTTCTTGTGTAACTGGTTTCTATTTCTTTCTTCAAGCTCAGGTTGCTAATTTCAGTAATGCTGAAGATGATGGTACTTTCTGGAGTCGTTGGATAAAACCAGATGCTATTGCACAAGCCGAAGTATTATCCTGATATTTCTTTATCAATCTTATTCTACGAAAAGTTTCTTGAATGCCTGCTTGTACATTTTTATCTTTTATGTTTGTTTCTGACATTTAGTTGGATCCATTTGCCTAAGTTATTCTTTTTTTCCATTAGGATGCTCTGGCTCCTCGTGCTGCAAGGAATACCAAGAGTTATGCTGAGACAAGTCAACCTGAGAGAAGTAACAAAAGAAAGAAGAAGGGCTCTGATTCTCAGGAGCTTCAGGAGAGAGTACAAAAGCGCCGTAAAGCAGAGTACTCCGCTCCCTTGGCACCAATGATTGAGGGAGCAACTGCTCAAGTGAGAGGATGGTCTTATGGGAATCTGCCTAAAAGAGATGCTTTGCGCTTTTCTCGAGCAGTAGGTTTCATGGTCTTCTGGAATTTGTCTGGCATATAAAACATATTTCTCTATTTATCATATTTCCTATGCAATCTTGCAGCATATTACTAATATTGCTACTATCCACTATCTGGAGACACGTTTTCTTATTTTGGTTCAACTCTTTTACCAAATATCTACATCCGACATGGATATGTTCAAATTTTCCTAGATTTTCATGTATTTGGAGAGTCCTCAGTAGATCGTATCTCCATACCCATGTCTGGATATACATCAGACACGAGTATTTCTAGCAAGATGAAGAGTTGGAGTAACATAAGTACAAATTCTTACTACATCAGCTCGTTCCTCCTGATTAGAAATGATATGTTTTATCCTTCTGCATGTCTTCTCTAATTTGTTGCATTTGCCTCTTCAATTATTGTAGGTTCTGCTGACTGATTTTATGCATTTTTGTTTTTGAAATTTCATTTTGCTCCAAAAATCAGATTATGAAATTTGGGAATGAGAACCAAATCACTTTGATAGCAGAGGAAGTTGGTGGTGCTGTTGCAGCAGCTCCAATTGATGCACAGATTGAGCTTTTCCAAGCTTTAGTTGAAGGATGCAGAGAAGCAGTTGAAGTAGGAAATGCAGAACCTAAGGTTTGTTCTATTAGTTACAAATTGTATTTTGTTTTTTAATTCTACATCGGCGTGCATCATCCAGTGAAATTGTAGGGCCTTCTGTTATTCTGTTCTTTTATGTGGTAATTACATTCAGGGACCATTATTCGACTTCTTTGGCGTACCTGTTAAGGCGAATGATCTGTTCAATCGTGTCCAAGAACTTCAGTTGTTAGCAAAGCGAATCAGTCAGTATGAAGATCCTATAAGACAATTCCGTGTGTTGATGTACCTTAAACCCTCTAATTGGTCCAAGGGGTGTGGATGGAATCAGAGTATGTATATCCCATTTATGCTTTTCTCTGTTCTGGGAAGTTAATTAAATGAAAATTGCTGTGGACTTATCATATATTCTGTTATTGCCAGCAGTTGATGATGCACGATTGCTTCTGGGAATACACTACCATGGATTTGGAAATTGGGAAAGGATAAGATTAGATGAAAGGCTTGGCCTCATGAAGAAGATTGCTCCTGCGGAACTTCAACACCATGAAACCTTTCTGCCACGAGCCCCAAATTTGAAGGAACGTGCTAATGCACTTTTGGAAATGGTACTCTTCCAATTTCAATACAAGGGAGAGTAATTCTTACTGCTTTGGCTAGAGTAGTTCTTACTTTATTAAAAAAATGAATTCATTTTTTTCTTAATTTATGTACTTTACAAGCACATGCTCACACACATTTATATGTATATGTATTTTCTGTTGTGTTTGCTACAGATTCCTTTTTTTTGAAAATTTCTTGCTATAGTTACTTGTATGCAAATATTTTGTTTTTGGTAGAGAATAACCAAACGGCTTTTTTCTTTGACCTCACAAGTCATAATTGGTTTATCTGTGTTACTTGAATTCAGTGTTGGATACAAGTATGTGTTTGATACGAGTATGGACTGTTTTTTAAAAGCTTTTCCATGTATTTTAAGGATCCTTGGAGGGGCTTATATCCCCTTATCCATGTCCGGTTATGCATCAGAAATGGGTACTTCAAGAAAAACAAAGATTTGGAACAAAATAGGTTTTTATTACCAGTGAACCAAATTAGTGGAAGCTTACAAATTTTCTATTGTGTGGTTGATATTTCTCTGATTGTTTAATGCACATACATCGGTGTTTCTTGCATTTAAGCTTCTATTTGTGCTAACTGTCCAATTTAAATTGTCTGGTACTTTCTCCACAGGAAGTTGCAGCAATTGGTGGTGGTAGGAATGCTGGTACCAAAGCTGGTCGAAAGGCTTCAAAGAAAGAAAAGCAGAATACTCTTAAGGTATCAATATCATGTGGAAGAGATAAGAAGGGGAAACCGGGTTCTCCTAAAGTCAATTTTAAAATGAGTAGGGACAGGCATAAGAGGCCTCAGAAAGTTGAACTAGTTAAAGAAGAGGGCGAAATGTCTGACAATGAGGAGGTATATGAGCACTTTAAAGAAGTGAAGTGGATGGAGTGGTGTGAAGATGTTATGACTGATGAAATAAAAACCCTTCGTCGTCTCCAAAGATTGCAGACTACCAGTGCTGATCTTCCCAAGGATAAGGTTTGCCTATCTTGTTTTAGATTTCTTTGGTATTTGTTATTGGTTTTGTGAGCTGAAGTTGCATTGAAAAGTTCTTTTTCCTTCCAGGTGCTTTCAAAAATTCGGAATTATCTGCAGCTTCTTGGAAGGAAGATAGATGAAATTGTCTTGGAACATGAAGATGAGCTCTATAGACAAGATAGTATGTGGTTCTTCTTGCTTTTTAATGGTGTTCTGTTTATTAGTTTTATCCTTTTTTTCATATGCATTGGATCTCTCATATGCGCATTGACGATTTTAAACATTTAAAGATTCTAGATGTCTAATAAGTCCATTTATTTTTTTTTCAATTCATGTTGCAGGGATGACTATGCGCTTATGGAATTATGTCTCTACATTCTCAAATCTTTCTGGTGAGAGGCTGCATCAGATTTATTCCAAACTTAAGCAGGAGCGGGAAGAAGAGGGAGGGGATGGACCCTCCCATATCAATGGTGCTATACCTGGTCATGTTGATAGAGACGGTGACCCTTTCTCACATTCTGTTGAGAAGCAAAGAGGGTACAAGAATGCAATGGCATATCAAACATCACAACCAATTCACAAAGGCATTGATGCTGCAAAGTTTGAAGCTTGGAAACGACGGGGGAGAGCAGAAGGGGATATCCATCCCCAACTTCAGCCCCCGGCTCAAAGACCTACGAACAATGGTATCCAATTGATAGCTCCAAACTCCTTGGGGATTCTTGGGGCAGGACCATCAGATAAACGTCTTGTTAATAATGAGAGACCGTATCGGATGCATTAAACTGGATTTGCACAAAGGCAATGCTTTCCATGAGGCATCAACTACAGTAAGCTTTTTGTGCTGTGCTGGATGATACATGAGCCTTTGAATATAGGGTGGGATTCTTTTTTGGGCATGGAAATAAAAGTTGGTGTGTTTAAAGTTGAGTGTTAATGGGTGGATTTAAGGAGGTGTATCCACCAGGCGGGAGGTGAATCCATGTAAAAAGTCGGCTAAGCTAAGAAAAGGTTTTACTAACATGTGCAGGGCATGCCGGAGAGGCCTTTCCACAATTTTTTTCTTTTTGGTAGTGAATCCAGTAATTTGTTTTATTGTATAGCGCAAAAGTGGCAGGAGAAAGAAAATTGAAATGAACATGCAAGGAAAAAAGTGTACATTATCAGTTTTGAATATTTTTATGCGACAACATTCAAATTTTGTTAGCAATAATAATGGGTATGAATTTGCTTGCTTTTTTGTTTTGAGTTGAGAGGCAGGGGTGGTGTGGTTTCAGGAAATTTGTACTTGCTTTATCCCTTGTTCCCTCTAATGCATTCGTTTGAGAATCGAAACAGAAACTTGTGATTGTAGCCAAAAGGGTCACCAACAACACAACCCAGAGCACTGTGAACACCAGCTAAGAGAAGCTCTCTCCAAACAAAAAGTCTTATTGCAGATTTTGATTGGTACAAAAGAAGTGGTAAGAAGTTGGGATTTTAATTCTCGTCCTGTGTCAAACATTAGAAACCGATTCAGTGAATAAAGCAATCATATTTATACTAGTGCTTCACTCTTAGAACATGTCTTTCTTTGATGGTGATGAATCTTGTAGACTACCCTTGTGCTGTTTTAAATAACTCCTCCCACTTTTCTGGATCGGTTCCTGGACCTTCCCCCTGCCACATAAATTCAGTATCTTCATTTTGGCAAACCAACTTCTCAACCAAAACTATGCTTAATAACTTCTAGTGAGATTCTAAAATGATGTCAGTACCCTCAAACAAGGAATTCACATAACTCTACTCAGTTCTCATATTACAATAATCACAATTACATTACAGATTCATATCGCACCATGTTTCGGTTTTATAAAAAAAACCTAAAATGTAAATGATTGCATGTATGGAATCCTACACCTGCTATAACAAATTGCAGTACTTACCTCAACCGAGTTGATTTCATAAATTTTGCCTTCAGTAAATTCTATGTCCATTGCTTGTATGCAAGCTTCAGCAACCACAAGTCTGCTTACTTCTCCCACCAGATTATCTCCTGTGTCATTTTTCCCCCAAAAAGTGAATCATATAGACGGCTTATAATTTACTTTATCATATGTATATGAATCAGTCTCCAAAGCCTTTGGATGACTTAAAATGTCTTTATGACTAGAAGGGCCGGTCATAGCAATTTCACTCGTCAAATTTATGTTGTTGTTGGCAGTTACTATCAAATTTATGCACATTACAATAGAATTTATATTGTTAATGGAGCATAAAAAAACAAAATGAAAAACAGCAGGACCGAATATATCATCTTTTCAAGGAATCACCAACTTGGTAGGAGGAACATCTAAAATTGACACATACAATGGGAATGTGTGACACTGTGGATGCAAGTTCATTGCCTTGAAACCATAGAGTAGAACGCAAGCTACTATATACCTGCAGTTGAGATTAAATTATCATAATGGAAAGGCGGAACTCAAACTCTGGATTGCTAATTCATAGAGGATTTCATTACATGTTAAAAGGACTACTCAACCCTGAAGCTTGAAAAAGTACATTAGGGCCTGAAATAATAATTTCTCTGAAATTTAAAGGTTAAAGAGTAATAATATTTGTTTTAACAAAAACTGGATCCAAGGAAATAATGCTGAGAAACCAATCCAATTTTTGGTCCGAACTGTAATAGATATTTACATTTTTCCCCTTTTTGCTACAAAGGAGGCTGCACCGTATAGAATAAGAGAAGGGGTTGCCAATGCCGGGATTTGAACTCCGACTTTTTGTATACCACCTCCTTAAGGGTGGCTGCAATGTATTTTTACAATCTAACCCAGTGGGAAACTCAATTTCAACATACCTTAACCAATCAGAACTTTTTATTTTCTGTAATTTCTGTTGAAATACCTTTGACAACTAAAGACATAAAAGTTTTACTATTTTCCCCAATGGAAACCTGATTCAACATACCTTGACCAATGACAACTGCACGGCGTTGTCCAGCAGTAGCTTTAAGCAAAGTGTTAAGATCATATGATGTGTAAGGTCCATCTGTCAATCTACCAGCTCTGTACACAAAAGGGTATTGTTTGGAAAAACATTGAACTACATCAGTCAAAAGCATACTGACGCACCATTTCATCCTAACAACAGAAAACATTATGGTCACTCGTGTACCTGATAATGGTAAATGGAAGGCCAGACTCACAAAGAAAATCTTCCCCTTTCTTTTTATATTTTAGAACCCCAAAAAGGTTCATAATGCTGCAAAAATTAATGTAAATATAAAGTTGATTAGAAGTAGCTGCAAACCAACATCCCTCGTATATTTTGCAGCTAAAACCAGTATTAATAGCTGCACAGTAAGAGCCCCACATTCAGTGGTACTAAAATTAAGTTAAATCATATCATAATTGTGATTATTATATATTACTCCCGCATTCCTTTTTCTTGGATGGGGATGGCGAGGGGAGGGGAAGGCATGAAGCTCTGTCAGAAAAATCATTCATACAGTAGAAATAATAATGGAATTGAAGTTTGAAGCCAAAAGAAAACAGACCATTAGTGAACAAAAAACATAAAATAGCACACTGTTTGATCATTTGATTGCTAATCAAGACATAATAGCAGTATGATACCAATTGCTAAATATGTGCTTCAGGTTTTGATGATTGGGCAGAAATTTAGTTATTTTTATGAACTGTACTTTATGGCTCACTGAGCATAACATGTTCCAAGTCCGTGTTCAAATTGGTTGCATTAAAAGTTCAGAATTTTCAAGACTGAAGTGCAAATTATCTACGAAAGATAGCATACTCGATGATGTGGCAGAACTAGGAATTGATCCCTAGTTGTGAGGCTGCAAGTTCAATTTTCAAATATACAGGCCTTAAATAGCATGATTGAACTATGAGATGATATTTCACAATTTTTTCAGCATGGAATCCCGATATCTCTTTGTTTCACTGAATCAGAAGTCCATTTCTTATAATACACATGGAAAGAAGAAATATCCAGGCAGTCAGTAGAAGTCATAACACTAGCAGAGAGACAGAGGCAAGTCATTACAAACTCCATAATTGACTATCCAAAAGATTTTCCAAATACTTATTCTTCTCACCTCCATGGTAGTTCATTGAACTTGGTTACACCAACTGATGAAACAAGAACTACTCTCTTCAATGATGAAGGCAATGCAGATACAAGATTCCTTACACCCTCCCAATCTTCAAAAATAATACAAAATAGTCAAAATCTGTGTCTCTGTGCAGTTGTACATTTATGCATCAGTTCATGTGGAGGGACAGAGACATGATAGGAAGCTTGGAGGAAAACTTTTTACGTTATTGATAGAGCAATATCTGATAATTTAATTGACTTTAAGATTAAAAAAACAGTTTAAAATTTATTTGCACAAAATCATCTCATAATAAATTTTTATTCTAGTAATATGCAAAATAAAGAAATCATCATGCACGGATTTTTTTTATATAAAGTAACTTAAAAGTTAAGTGCCACATGAAAAGCACATTTCTTGTTGTACACTAACTAATACATTCCTCCTTAATAAAAGATTCTAAACTTTTTACATTAAATAAATTCAAATACATTAATAATTAAGTAAATTGGCAAAAGTTTTAACCTATGAGAGGCCGGACTAAAAATTTTGATGAAAAACTTCAGAAAAGTCAGGACATTAGTTTGGAAAGGCTAGGAGTGGTCATGGGCTCCCTAGAACCCATTAGCTCCATCCTTATCTATGTGCACGTAAATGCAAATGACATTATAGATGCACTAAAGTCATAGATATCAATATTGAAATGACCAAAGCTTGTCCATCAACAATTTCAAGTAAAGAGAATGAACAAGTTAATGCTAAGTAGTATATATTTATCATTACAAAGCATGCAATATTCCATGGAAAATGCCGAAGTAGATGTTGATAACAGTATGCATTAATTTTCTTTTGTATATTCAAGCAGTTTCTGACCTACTCTTTCAGGCGTGTTATCTCCATCCCATCTCTTGGAAGGAAATGCAGTTGTTCCAGTGCAACAAATCACATGTGTAACCCCCTGTACAAAAAATGTGAAAGATTAATACAAAAATCACATGTGAAAGATTCTGAACTGTTAGAGGTACTAATGCAACCCAGAAACGGTCATTTATCTAGAAAATAAAAGGAAAAGTTTAAGTTTAGATAAATAAGAAGCACAAACCTCAAATATGGATGGATCTAGATCTGCTGGGTTTCGAGTGTCCCCTTTAATAACCTATCAAATTTTCAAAAATATTTTTTTAGAATAAATTTCATATCCTGAATAAAGAGAAAGAATTTTAAAAGTGAGAATGCTGTTTACAACATAAAATCAAAGATATTTGAAGGAACATAATCAATGGGCATGGTTGATTCATGCATCAGATGAAATTCCACCTGTAGCTTCTCTTCATCTTGGTTACCAAACAGAGAAATTGCTTTCTCAGGATCTCTTAATAGTAGGCGTGATTTGATGTTCCGATTCAGCAAAGATGCCACTACCAACTGCCCTGAAAAGAAGAGCAACTTGTTGATATTATGAAAAACATGTAAAGTTTGACTCTGACCACAAGTAAAATTTAACCATTCAGTCACTTTGCTCATGAGTGCACTAAGCCGAAGAAGAATAATCCGTACATGGTTGTTTCATTACGTATGTTTGTTTCCATGTTTACCTTTTTCAGTCTGGTTGCGGTTAGATACAAGACCAATAAAATACTTAAAGTCAATGTCAAGTAGAATTTGTAAATGAACTAGATGAGACTATGTGTTTTACTCAAAGAGGGAGACCTTCTGCATCTCCAAATTTCTTCAACAAAGTGATTAACTCAAGACTCTTAGGTTATCCAATACTATAGCATCTAAGACAAGATTCACATGTAAGAATGTATTGTATGTGCTTTGGCATTGTTGAGGAAGTTATTGGATCCCTACTTCATCAGTAACGAGATCCAGCATCTGCACCATACCCTTTGTGAGTTTGAACTATGTCACAAAATGGAACTTGATATTGTTACTTTAACATTTACCTAAAGCTCACAATTAACTTGACTTCTAAAAGCATGATTACTTACAGCATAATTAAACAGGGATAAGCTAAAAACAACTGATACCACATTGATATCATTGTATGAGAAGTATGTTGAACTAATTTTTTATATAAAAGGAAAAAAGAAGCTATATGACATTATTATAGATTATGGATCATAGGATAACCAATACAGCTATAATGTAACTGAAACAAGAGCTTTAAACCAGTTATCAGTCAATATGCACCGGTGAAATGATTTAAATTTATGCATGTTTACCAGAAAAAGAAAAGCTATTTGGGATATGCTTAATTGATTATGGAATGTGGAACAAAATCAATTTGTGTTATACATTGTCGTATAGAAGGGATTAAAGTTCTTTTGTTGAATACAGTGCAATGATACCAATTAGAAACATGGTAACATGAAATATGGAAAACTTTGTAGATATTATGAATAACAAGTATACCGAAATATGTTAACATGAAACCAATTGGAAATATGGTAACATGAAATACGGTACAAGGAATGATATCATGAAATATGGAAATATGATAACATATCTGAATATGAAAGGAAACACACTCATCTCCTCATGTCATTCCTTGTATGGTAAAATAAAATATGGTAATAAAGAAAGGCATAATGTCAAATTTAGCCCTCAATGTTTACATCTTTTGACATTTTGGTCCTTAGTCTTTTTTGAGCTAAATTTGACCCTCAACCTTTTAAAAAGAGCCTTTTAGTACTCAAACATGCAATCAAGACAAGTTTCAGTCTTTTAGTACTCAAATTAAATGGCCTTTAAGATTTTGATTAAATTTTTACTTTTAGAACATTTATATAGTAATATATTTCAAACAAAATGTATGATATGTTTGAAACAGTATAATTGGCCTACTTAACCAGAGCTATGCAAAAATAGCTTTCAGAACAAATGAAACTCATGTATGCCAATCAAAACTCAATCAAGCTTGAGCTTCTACCATGTTTTGCAGTTGAATTGAGTTCAAACTTTCTACTATATCGACTAACTCGACTTATCTCTTATATATGACACAGATCAGGAAAAAAGAATCGCCCAAAAAAATTTCAAAAACTGTATTATGTTATCTTATATAGAAAAAGTACGTTAGAATTGGTATTAAGTGTAAAAAAAGTAAATACTACAAAGAAATTCACTAATTGATAAAACAGGAAAAAAAATAACTAATAAAGTGCAGAAAGCAAAACTAGAGTACTTAAGGTGAGTGATAGATAGTCGACACCAATATTGGCAATTTTGTTTTCTAATTAGTCTGTATATATTTGGAAGATTATAGCCTAGATTCTTCCCTAAATATGTGACAGAAATGAAAAGCAGGAGCTTAGCAGAAGCAACCACCCAAGTAATTGTTAGTTCAATTTAAGGGGAATTCAAAAAAAAATACTACAGATATTTTCTAAACATTAAACTAAGCCAAATGCACAGTTCAATCAATACATTTACAAGTAACAGCTCCAAATAAGCAAATACAGTAGAATTATACAACTGCAAAAAATAAAGGGAAAAAGAAGGAAGTGCTCACCGACGCCACCGGTGGCGCCTACGACAAGAACAAGCTTAGAGGAAGAAGGAGGAATTGTTTGGGAAAGAAGGGTAGTTTCTGAATTTGAAGACTGAATTGCTTCATCTTGCACAGCATTCACTTTCATCGATAATTGCCCTCTAAAGCCTGAGTTGTTCTTGGAGAACCCATACCCTTTACAACTATTTAGCTGTGGAACTCCCGATTTTGATTTTCTTGGTTTTGGGGATTTCTCTACAGGAAATCGGAATGTCAAGGAGAACTTGGTAGCCATGAAAATAATTTCTTTTCTTTTTTAATTAAAAAAAAAAAGAAACAGAAAAGAAAAGCAGAGGAGCCGTTTGTTTGTGGTGGTTATATTTCCCGCTGGTTTAGTAAAATGTCCGCCATATTATACTTGGAAAATTCTACAACGGCGACGGCACTAACCCGAATTTAGAGTCGTTTATATTTTAGTTACTCAATTATTATTATTTTTATTCAGTCATTAAATTTTTCGAAATTAATTTTGGTCACTGCATCAGCTGTTATTAGATGAGTGATGGGAAGTTGATGTGGGGTAATGTCTTTTGCTTATTGACCAAAAATTATATCACTTGATTTCTGATAAAAAAGTATAACTGTACAAGAAAAATTACTTGAATAGTTATGATATATTAATTAAATAATTATGTCTCTTTTAAAAATATGATTATTCAAAAAATACACCCACCAGAAGGAGTGTGATTTTATTGGAATATATACAAAAAAAATTTCTCAAAAAGTTCTTTCTTTTATTCCTCAATTTTATGTTATTATTAGGTTGATTAATAATAAATAAATGCGGAAATTCTTTGTAGAAATTGATTTTTTTTGTTACACTCTGTTCAATACTTGGTAAGTTATTTTCATCAATACAAAATGGAAATAGTCACCCGATTTCATTGTATCTTCGAGATTCATGTTCTCGAAACTCATCTGCACATCGAGTATAGGTGGGGACAAATAGAACCTTAAAGATAGCAGTTTGATGCACGCCTTCAAGCCTTATTCTATTGCTTTCGTTTTTCTGTTCGAGTTGTTGTTTGTATTCTATTCGTGTGTTTGCGGTTTTCCTCACCGAAATTTCGCGCTAATAAATAAAATCTTTATTAGTGTCTCATAAATTTATATTTATCTCCACGCACTAATATTATTTGCATTTAATTTTTAATCCAAGGCTACCGGAATCATTTTGTTGAAAGATCACGGACATGCGAGCACTTACGCATTCATAGGCCTAACTCTTAATATGGTTGAACTATGCTTATTTCATCCGACTCACTCTAGCGCAAGCGCAGCAATTTTAGTTCATTGATGAACTTTTAGTTAATTGAGGCTTTATGTTAAATTAAATGATTCTGGACCCAAAAAGTCATGTATTAAGGGTCGTTTTTATTTGTATGTGGCGTGTTTAGTGATTTTTCTCGGAGAAGGTTTGTGACATATTTTTAGGTGTTTTACGCTTAGTTTTTGCTTCTTTTAAAGTGAAATTACTTGGGTTTGGTGCTAATTTGGTGTTTTGGGTTTTATGATAATTTAAAAATATGCATTTTGGTTTAATTTTTAGCTTAAATAAATGTTGTTATACAGGTTTAAGTTTTGCTCCTTCAATTTGAAATCATGGCTGGTGGACAATATGGAGAACAAATTTGGCTTTTGGTTTGAGGACTTTGAATGGGAAATAATGTTTGCCATTGTATGTTGTAGCGTCCGGAAGGCTCGCGATAGTTTTGTGTTTAATCAAGAGGCAATTGGTTTAGACTGGCCTTGGGCAAAAAGCATCAGAAAGGCAGTTGTGTATGCTTCTAACAGGTTTAGATGTGGAGCTAGCAATGAGGGGTAGCAACCACCGCTTTGCTGGTGGGTTAAGGTGAATGTAGATGGGGTGCAGCGGGAGTAGCTTAAGGGCGTCTGCGAGGAGGTGTCGTTCAAGACTGCCGAGGGAACTGGATGGTTGGTTACTACAGGAATGTGGGAATTGAGACAACTTACCTTGGCACGATGTGTTATGTATAACGTTGATAATGTCAATAGAACAATCGCAAAACAATAAAAAACAATAAAACACTTGAAAAACCTTTTCGAGAAAACCACGGGCAAAGAGACAAAAAAGGATAAATTCAAGAAAAGTTTTGGCTACATCTATTTAAAGGTTGAATTCCTACTCTAATCAATATCAAATAGAAGAAGTTGATGAGTTTTTCAGCTCACAAAAAATTAACCACATAAAAGTTGTAATGAAAGGTGAAAAACAGAACCAAAAAGGACTCAAAGTTGAGAAGAAAATCTCAGATTTTTCATTGCTAAAACTGATGATTAACATAAGTTACATAAGTAGAAATTTACAAAGAAACAAAACAAGGATAACTTGTGCAAGTATCCAACCAGTTAAGTCAACTAAATCACATCCTAAGCTTATCAATTCGACTGTCATAGCTGACTAATTCTTAAAAACGACAAAGTTACAACTTAACTAATTAACTTGTTACAAACATAACTAACATAATTACATCAGAACTAAATACATCAAAAAGTTGTCGACTCTGCCAACTGCTGCTGGATGCAGCTGGCTCACTCCACTTTGCTGCATTGTTGCCAAACATTCAACAGAAGTGTAGTTCTATACGGATTCTACTTGTACGGCATGGTTTGTATTGCGGAGCGGTCGCAATCCCAGTCCAGATCCCCTTATTTTGCCACCATATTTTATTTTTTTAACAAGGGATGAAATTCGAGCAACACAACTCTAACACGATGCATTATAGAACTTTGTAGTCAACGGACCCTAGGAGGTGCGGTTGCAGTGCATTCAAAGAGATGCTAATGTAGTTGCTGATTTTGTTACAAAGCAAGGAATGAAGTCGGTCCTGGATAGACATGCTTGGAGGATTAATTGTGATGTTTACTGATTGTGTGAAGTAGGAAATGATTTCATTTGAGGAATTATGTAATAGATCAATGAGTATCCAAATAGCTTAGCAGCAATGCGATTGGGTAATTTGAAATTCAAAGAACCCTTTGGATATATTTTCAGACCCAATCATGTAGATATAGCCCAGGATCATACTTCTCTACTCCTATATTTCAGACACGGAGTAACAAGGGATAAGGCAGCAATGCTTTCTGATGTTGATGCACATGCAATGCTGAAACTGCATGGATTCATATCCAGTTGCACTTTGTTGTCATGATCCTGTCATGTCAAAATATCTTCTTTTCCATCTCATTTGATCTCTTTCATTGTTTCATAAAATTTTCAAAAAGATGTGTCCTTCAACATGAAGAAAGGCGCAGGCGGAGATTTTGTTGTCAAATAAATTGAATGCCAATCAAACTTTCATCATTCTTCAATCATATCGCCGACCAAATCGTAGACAGAGTTGAAGTCTACAACTGTGGAAAACACAACAACTTTCCTCATACCATTGATGCCGACACACTCAAATGGGGCAACCTTAAACACATGTTTATGAGTTGGAGCCACCCTTTTCTCTCATAGGCGGATGGTGGTGTTACTGATCTGGACCATTCAGAAAAACAATTTATCCGACTCCTTTTGCTTTTATCTTTCTGCTACTGCACACTTCCAGGGTCAGTCCATCAATCTTTAACAGTTGGTGGCATTTTCCACATCAATCTTCTGCTTTCCCAATTTTCCTTTCATATCTTTAAAGCAGTACAGGATTTTCTTTTCTTTTTACAAAAATTATCATTTAAAAAAATAACAGTATTAACAGTTGAATCTTAATTTTGAAATTTGAAAAAGTAAAAAGAATAAATTCCTGAAAATGAAAGTATAAGAATTAAATTTCAAAATTTAAAAAAATGCATGTACTTACGACATATACTAACCTACTTATTGCTATCTTTTAAAACTTTGTTTTTGGGTTTAAGATGAGAGTCAAATGAATCCAGAAGAGTACGACTCAATTATGTTTTGCTTTTAACTTTAGGATTCAAATCTTTTCAGATATGGTAGGGTCGAAATAGGAAAGTATTGCTTTTTTTTTTTTTTTTAAATCATGTGGAAGAAAAGAAAATTCAAGAATAAACACATGGAATGGATTGTTTTCATGAAAGATGAAATTATATTATTTGGATAAATTAAAAAACGATTCAAGTTTTGTTGATATATTGTATCAACAGATATTAAGATAGAGAGGGAAATAGTATTTTCTTTAAAAAAAATACAGTCGGATTTCCACAAATGAGTATTCCGGATTAGATAATCGAATCAGATCTCGAATTGAATTTTTATTTATTTTATTGTAATTGTATAACAAGCATGAAGTTATGAACAAAGAAATAAAATAGATTTAATGCTATTTGGTTTGGGTGAAGATATAAGCAGATACCATTTGTGAAAAGGAAGGCATTTTCATTTAAGTTTTGTCTGAAAGTGGGAGCACAAAGACAAACATTGAAGGTGAAGCGAAAGAAGCCAAACACATGTTCCATCGGCATCAACGTAATATACAACAAATTAATTATAAAGACGGCAAAGGCCAACCATTTGGCCACTTTTATTTGTCTTTATCACAGAGTTTTCAATTCCGAGTGTTGGGTTTTTCTTCATTCCAAGTTTTGAGTTGAAAACGAGGTTTGAGATTTCAACATTGCCTTCAACTTACCATCTACCATCTATTCTTTCTTTCAAATAAAATATTCCTACATTTATTTTCTTGTAAGCAACTCCAATTACCATTCTAGCGGTGATATCCCACTCTTTTATGCCCAATTCTGTTTCCCACAGCGGTGGTTTTAGTGGCAATCAGCTGATACTTATTCTATATCTACTCTTTCTATTTCTTTTTAATATTCTACTTGTAATTATTTTTAAAAGTTTTTTTTTTTTTAAGAATTATAAATATATGATCGAGTAACCACAAGTATTTAAGGTCTCGGGTTCAAGTATCTGTGTGTGCGTTGTCGAAAGATTAAAAAAGTATGGACAGATATTACCATGTAATCACACCAGTTTACTAAAAAAAAAACTATTATTACAGTACAAATGAAAGAAAAACTTATATAATCCAGATTAAAACCAACAAACTAGGACTAACTGGACTAAAACTCCCTTAAGTGATGGGACTCGAAGACATACACGTATAATTGCGCATAATAAGTCTTGAACCTAGGTACTCAGGATTAGACCTAATCATGGTTCAAGTCGAGTGGATGCAAAATTTTAGGCTTATTTTCTAGGCTCGGTTCGGAAAATGAGTCTAAAATTATGTCCAAGTTTAACTCAAATTAAAAATGCTACGCCCAAGCCCCACCCGACTCGCTCGTATTAAAAATTTTTAGATTATTATAATACATCAAATACACTAGAAATATTAAAATAAATGTTTCCAAACAAATTGAAAATGTATGAAAAAAAAACTTTATACTTAAATAACACTAAGGTAGTTGCAACTTTGCAAGCAAATAACTTTAAAATAGTAGCAAAATTAACAATAAAATAAAATATATACAATATCTAAATAATAATAACAAAATAGTAGTCATATAATAGCGCAATGGAAGCAAAACAACAACGAAATAGCAACAAAGCAATGGCAAAAAAAAAAATTCTACCCAAGGCTTGACCCGTTAAAAAGCAATTTTTATTTTTTGTCCAAACTTTTTTGGAGGGGCTATATTTTTACCAAAACACTCTTACTTTTCGAACAGACCGTCAAACCTAAATAGGTGATCTAACCCATGATGAAGTTTACTTAAGACTCAATACCTCTATCTTTACTAAAAAAATATTTATTATTTAAAACATAATAACTATTAAAAAATTATTTCATGCATCGTTAATTCATAAAATTATTTGCTCAGTAAATTATATAATGTTATTTATTAGTAAATATTTTTTTTAAAACTTGCCTTTACTTATTAATAAGATGAAGTGTTTTCTTTTGGGGATGTATAATTACAATTTGTAATTACAAGTAATCATTTTTATATAATTACAATTAAATTAAAATAAATTTAGATAAAATTTATGAAACTTAAATCCATAATAAATTCTAAATTAAGAATTTATACAAAATAAAATTCAAATTTAAATACTCAAAATATAATATTAACATTTTTCCACTTATATAAACTGTAAATATAATTAAAGTACTGGATTCCTGAACTAGCTCAATCAATTTGGTGTTTAAGTGATCAATCCATTAACATAATTAATTAATATTATATATTTACAATTATTTTCTCCCCTAATATTTTAGTTTCTAATAATGTGTTATCAATGTTGTTTTAAGATAAATAAATTTTTAATGAAAATTATAAAGAATCGATAATTAATTAAGTGTACGATTTTGATTTTATGAATTTGTGTGTTTAATGAATCGTTATTATTTGTTTAAAAATTATTGTTAACTGATTATAAGAGTCTGTCATAGATTTAATGTTTGATATAATCGTACTTTATTGATATTTAAAAAAAAAAATTAAAAATGACTTTAGAAATAACTTTTAAGATGGGATCCACAGAAAATTTGAAAAGTTTTTTACTTTTTAAAATTATTGTCTTGATTAATAAAATCAACGTGTCAATACGAATTTTATTTTGTCATTGCTAGAGCCGTTTATGGGTTCGGTGGCCCATTGGCCTGATCGCAGGAGCGTAGCAGAAGAGGACACAAGGGTTTCGTCTCCTAGTTAAACGGGCAAATTTCTTTTTAGTCCCTCCTAAAAATTAAAAGATTCAATTTTTCTTAATTTTTTATTAAATGATTTCATATATAATTCTAATCATTTGGAAAATTTAATAATTTAATTTATTTTTAAAATAACATTTTTAGCTTTGGCCCCAAATTTTATAATTTTATCTCACTCTCTTAAACAAAATTTTTTACTTTGTCCTTGATTGATATGTCATGTTCGATTTGGATAAAAAAAAATTTTAATTCATGGGTGAATTCTAGACTTAATCCATATTTAAAAAAAAAATTATTTAATTTTAATTATAAAAATAGATAAATGTTAACGTAAAACTATATATTTTATTTTTTAAAAATAATAATATGACTTTTTTGGATCAATTAATTTTTTTTTTTAAATCAAACCTCTACACAACCTAATCCAATCATGAACAATTCTAGTGATTGCATAAACAATTTATTTAAAAAAAACTATATTGAATCAAATCAAATTAATGGGATAAATTAATGTAAAAGTTTGAGAATACAGGCTTGACCTATTGTAGGTGAACACTTTAGACTAGTAGTTGTAATCTCTGCCTGAAAGATCATATAATTTATAAAGATTGGAATCTTTTCTCCTATCTTTAAATTTTCTAATTAAAGTATTAAAATGAAATAAACTTTATTGTAATGCATTAATTTCATCCTTAAGATCCATTGTAAAACTTGATTAAAATAAATAACACGACAATTAAAAGTGGTTTTTTTTAAAGAAAACTCATAATGTTTTTATTTTTTTTTTAAATAACAATAAGAAGACAAAACTCGAATAATAAAAACGATTAATATGATTCGAATTTAAATCACACATGAAACGATAAATATTTTAATAATCAGATCATCACATCAGATTCATTTTTTTAATTACAAGAAAAGAAATTAATGGAATAATTCATGATAAAGGGAGAATGGTGTTGTGTGGGCCATTTAAGGCAAACATTAAACGTTAGTTCCAAAGTCCGAATTTGCCAACATATTTTACATAAATATGATGCTTTATGTTTGTTCACTAATGCTATTCACGTGGGATACTGTATGTCCTCTTAAAAGAAGGTTGAATTTTCAATGTTACACTGGGATTAATACAGACGGATTTTTTTATTTATGTATTTTCATTTTTTATTTATAGTTTAACTCGTATTTATTTTATTAAAGTAATGGGTTCGGAAACAAAATTAAATATAGATATTTTAAAGACGATATTAATCATTGCTAAGAGATTCATCGACTCTCAACAAATGATATTTTGAAATTTTCTTTTAAATTATAAATTTTTATACCTATTTTTTCAGGTTAAAATAATTGGGGAATAATTCAAAATTGCTATTAACAATTTAAGGATAAAAAGGAGAGGAGAAAACTCAATTTCTAGAGGTTTCATGGTTGAAAACGAAAAACCCTATGCTGCCACTAATTATTCAAAAAATAAAGTTGTTAGCAAATTAAGATTTGATGACTTCAAACTACACCAACTCTCTCGCAAAAATAAAAATAAAGACCATTCCAATTTCCATAGATTTAGATGAATTTGTTGCTTGATTAAGACATCCATATATTTCCACATGTTATTTGTTTGCATTACAATTATATTTAAAATATTGTATGTTTATATATTGAAAAGGCTTTTCAAAATCTTCCGTAAAAATAATTTGTTCGTGATGAATTGGTTGAAGATTCGATTTTTTTCTTGAGTATGAAACAGTTTTAAAATTTGTGGTCAACATATTTCCCTTTAATGGGCTCACAGAATACGAAAAATTTGTTACTGGACTCGTTCCGATAGATATCTTGAGAATTCAAAAAAAAGAAGTAAAAGGATCTGCTTTTGTTTATGCTTTTTGATCTTTATATATCATTAGCTACTTGTTCTGAGATGTCACGTGTCTGACCATTATTGATGGTTTAGAATCATGTAGCCAAAATGGCTTGACGGAATGGGTCATGGTAGGGTGACGCTATGTGTTCCTTGTGTCACTTCGAACGAAAGGTGATGATAGAAATCTAATGTGACAATTAATGAATGTAGTTCACTTGACTATTAATTCGGATGATTTCAGCAAGGGGTTCTATCAAGGAGTCTATTATTACTGTTTGTAAGCCTACCACTCGATATAAACTGTTGAGGTGTAACAATTGCTACCCAATCCAAAAAAAAGTTATGCAAGTAATAAAATAGAATATTTATTTAAAAATATATCTTACTTAAAATTCTAAAATACATGATACAATACATGTAGAAATATTTGGTGACATAAATTATATGTTTTAAGTATAAAAAATTATTCATCAAAAAAATATAAAAATTAAAAATTAATTTTATTAACTATAAAATGTTATTTGTTCAAACTGAAAAAAGTTTAAACCTTGATTCTTAAAAAAACTCTGTTTTTTTCCGATAACACAGAAGTTTTTTAATTTTATAATTTCTCTATTATTTTATCAATAGTTGAAATAAAATATGTTACTTGATAATATATAAATATATCTTACATCTGTATCATCTAAATTAGGAATTAAATTATCCAATACAAATTTTTATTCCAAAACTTAAAAGATAAATACAATTACAAATAATTAATTGTGGTAAATGGTAATCTCATTTTCTCAAAAAATTACTATTTCATTATATAAAATAAATAATTAATTAAGAAAAATATTTGAATAAAATTGATAATTAAATCTTTTATAAAAGCATTTAATTATAGTTTGATTATTTTAATTTTATTACTAAATTTGGGTTCGGGTTAGTCTCGTGTTCAGTTTTTTTAGGTTTGGAAATTTTAAAGTTTAGATCTTTTTGAGTTCGGGCTTTTTGAAATTCGATTTTTTTACTTTTTGATCAAATTGAGTTTAAAATAAGTTTGATCTCGAGTTTTTCAAGTTGGGTTCTCAGGCTCAAACCTATTTTGCTACCTCTAATTTTAAGGATGTTTGGGCTTTTTGTTTGTATTTTTTCAAGTTCAAATCTTTTTTAGTTTGAATTTTTAACTTTTTAGTCAAATAGATTTAAAACGAATTCGATCTCAAATTTTTCGAGTCGGGTTTTGAAGCTCGGACCCATTTTGCCACCTCCCTCTCACCCACAAAGTTCCCTCCTTTCAAAGGCCAAGATATTAATACTCAAAATACATCAACAAAGGAAGTTTCTTTTTGAATGAAGTGCTCTTGTTATCCATATTTCTAAGGAAGATCAACATCCTTTATAAATCATCAACAAGTCATTTTGTCAAACATACACAAGGTCATGTTGGTAAAGATACATCACTAAAATTTAAGGATGGTAATTCGGATATTCGCGAACATTCGATTTGAATTCTGTGGATTCAGATATTGCGAATTCGAATAACATTCACATTTGTTATTTGGATAATAGATTCGAATATTCAAAGATATACAACTTCGTGTAACTGATTACGAAATATTTAAAATGTTACTTGCTTTGAGCACATGATCTTTTAACAATTAAAACTATATTTTAATCATCAATACTAGTCTTCAACTTCAGTTAAAATTTACACAAACTAATAAGTAACATATAAATATCAATAAAAAATATTTTCTAAAATTAATTAATAATAAATATAATAAATTTAAATATGCTTAAAAATCATCAGAAAAATATATATTATTTAATATATTGTTCTCTTAAATCTTATTCTTTTGTATTGGTGAATCTAACTAAACAATGAGATGAAATCATCATAATTCCTAGATTTATGATTATATCTTTTATTATTTGATCAACTTAATTAATTAAATTATTTTAAACAAAAAATTAACTAATATTTATATAATTAAAATAAATATTATAATAAATTTATTTTGTACCGTAACAAAAATATCTTTAGTACATATTGTATTATAAAAATAGTATACATACACTTTTAAGGACATAATATATCAATCGCGTATTTAGAGGGGTTGGTAGGGGTTCCGCCCCTCCTTAAAATGGTTATTTTGTTATTTTGGTTTTTTATATTTTTAAAATTTTTAAATTAGTAATGGGAAAATCACTTTGGCCCTCTTAAAAATGAAAAAAAAAATTAATTTAATCCTTTAAAAATCATAAAGATATAGATAATTTAATTTCAACCTCCCCTAAATTTTTTTTTCCTAGCTTCGCCCCTGATATTAATGGTTATATAAGTAAATCATGAATGTATAATAATGATTTTAACATTATGATATTACAACGTGCATTCTTCTATTGATGATGTGCAACCTAAACATTAAACATGTATCTAATTTTATGGTATACTATAATACATACAATTGGTATGATATAATTAAGGTATATTAGTTATGTATATTATAATAACATAATTGTACATAGGATTACATATCAAATTTCATTTGACATGTTGGCAAGAAATAACATCGCCATATGCCAAATTCTACCAGATTGATTAAAGAGCTTTCTCGAGGATCCCCTTCATTAATAAAGAAGGTAAAAAAAAGAAAAAACAAACGAACAATAGCGGTTTATTTAAAACTAGGATTGGGCGGTAAAAAAAAACCTTTTTTATGAGAGTGAACCTAATTGGTGTAACCAAGAAACCTACGTATCATTAGTTACATATTTAAAGGATTATGTTTCATGCTGTTATTAAAAGAATGCACATTATAATATCCTAATGTTATAATATTTATTTTACATTCATAATTTAATTATATAACAATTAATATATTATATGTCCTTAAACTTTAACCAACATTGAGGACTAGCATTGATTGTTAAAACATAGCTTTAGTCATCAAAGGTCAGGTGTTGTATCCAATGTAGAGTCAATATTTGAATTCATTATCTGAATAACGAATGCAGATTCAGATACTACTTGATGGAGAATGATATTTAAAAAAAAAAAAAAATTCATATTTTGAATAATATAAATGAATTTATTTTGTACAAAATAAGATATTTATTTTTGGTATTTTAAAGAATATTTTACTGTCTGTTCCTCCCAATAATATTTTATTATTTTAAAGCACTATTAAATCCTACGATTTTGACAATTAAAAATTTTATGAAAAGTGAAGATTTTTTTAATAATAAAATAAAATTCCCTTTAGGGTGGAGAGGGGGAAGGGGAAGGGGAAGGGGAAGGGGAAGGGGAAGGGGAAGGGGAAGGGAGTTTAGAAGAAATCCCAACAAGTAGAGATAAATGTAGAAAATAGATTTGGAAGATAGCGGAACTTGCTTGTCTCTTTGTCTTAATAGAAAGGGGGTTAGGTAAAACAAATGGGATGGGGTTTGAAAAATAAAAAATTGGGAAATCCCAATTAGGGACAGCTGAGCTGAGCTGAGCTGAGCTTTCACACATAAAAACCCCACTAGGAAACAAAACCGAAGAAGAGCCCATTCTTCGGTTTGTCTTTGTTAGGGCATGTTTGGCTTCTTCCTTGGTTTGGGAATCTGTTAAAAAGGCAGGGTCTTTGAGAGAGATGCCAAACCCTTCCCTGATTCCCTATCCACCTAATGCAATGACAAAACTAGGCATATAAAAATAGAGTTTGGGTTAAGTTTTTTGATTTAATTGAAGAGGAAACTTGAGGGAAAGTAAAGACAAAGGTTGAGAAAAAGATAAAGGCTTTACTCAGAAAATTCCATATTCCACTGAAAGAGGGAACGACAACAAATCATAAAAGGACAAAGCTTTCCTTCACGCATTGTCGACAACCTTGCCATGAGATGAGCAACGCCCCCATCGCTTAGCTAATACCATTCTCCTTTCTTTCCTTCCCCCCCCCCTCCCTCAAAAAGTATTCAGAGTCTGCCTTTGAACCCTCTTTTGACTCCATTTAAAACCCAGAAAAGAAATCCTCTTCACACTTCGCTTCAGTCACAGATTCCAATCTTGGGAATTTTTATGTGCTTTCTTTTGGGTTTTTTATCAGTTGCAAAACCCAGTAAGGATTCCGCTCAACCCTTCTTCTTATGTAATATATACATACATATTCATTTGGTGTTACCTTCATGTACTTGTCTTTGGGAAGAACTCATCTTTCATTGTTTTTTTTCCAAAAGATTGTTTGGGGTTGTCTTACTTCTTAATTTTTTTTTTTGTTAGATCTTAAGGATATTTGGTCTGACGCATTTATCAGACTTCTAAATTTTCAGGTAACCTATAGATTACTCTAAATCTGGGTTTGTTTTGGTTAAATTTGTGAAGTTTAACCATCTTTTGGTAATTCTAGTTCATGCTAAATTTCGATCTTGCATGAAACTAAGTTACTTTACTCTTCAGTAAAAAAAGACCAAAAGGTTGTGCCAATGTTCCAAGACGAATCATCGTCTGTAACATCATCGTCATCGCCTCTCCAAGTTTTCTCCACGATGTCACTCTCACCTAACGTAGGATCACCCTATCCTTGGCTTAGAGAGTTAAAATCAGAAGAAAGGGGTCTGTATTTGATCCATTTACTGCTCACTTGTGCTAATCATGTAGCAAATGGTAGCCTTGAAAATGCTAATATTGCACTTGAGCAAATATCCCAACTCGCATCCCCCGATGGTGATACTATGCAGAGAATGGCTGCATATTTTACTGAGGCCCTTGCTGATAGAATCCTCAAAGCCTGGCCTGGTCTTCATAAGGCCCTTAATTCCACCAGGATTACTTTGCTTTCTGAAGAAATCCTTGTTCGGAAGCTGTTTTTCGAGTTGTTCCCCTTCTTGAAGGTGGCCTTTGTTCTTACAAACCAAGCCATAATTGAAGCCATGGAAGGCGAAAAGATGGTTCATATAATAGATCTCAATGCAGCTGAACCTGCGCAGTGGGTGGCACTTATTCAAGCTTTGAGTGCAAGGCCTGAAGGGCCACCTCATTTGAGGATTACTGGCATTCATCAACAGAAAGAAGTGTTGGATCAAATGGCTCATAGATTGATTGAAGAAGCTGAAAAATTGGACATCCCCTTTCAGTTCAATGCGGTTGTTTGCAAATTAGAGAATCTCAATGTTGATAAATTGCGTGTTAAAACCGGGGAGGCACTGGCAATCAGTTCTGTTCTCCAACTGCATTCATTTTTGACTTCTGATGATGAACTTCTTCGGAAGAAATCGCCATTGGGATCGAAGAATTTGAATGGACTTCACTTGCAAAGAGCCCTGCAGATGAACCAGAGCACTTTAGGAGAGTTGCTTGAAAAAGATATTGTTAATGGATACAGCCCTAGCCCGGATTCAGCCTCATCTTCACCGCTATCTTCACCTGGATCAGTGAAGGTAGATAGCTTCCTTAATGCATTGTGGGGTTTGTCACCGAAACTGATGGTGGTAACAGAACAAGATTCCAATCATAATGGATCTACTCTAATGGAGAGACTATTGGAATCTCTTTACTCTTATGCAGCATTGTTCGATTGTTCAGAGTCCACAGTCTCGAGAACATCTTTGGAGAGACTTAAGGTGGAAAAGATGCTGTTTGGAGAGGAAATAAAGAACATAATAGCTTGTGAGGGAGCTGAAAGGAAGGAGAGACATGAAAAGCTTGAGAAGTGGATTCAAAGGCTCGATTTGGCTGGTTTCGGGAATGTTCCTTTGAGTTACTATGGGATGTTGCACGCTAGGAGATTGTTGCAGGGCTATAACTGTGACGGGTATAAAATGAAGGAAGAGAATGGTTGCATTGTAATTTGCTGGCAAGATCGACCGCTGTTTTCAGTATCAGCTTGGAGGTGTAGGAAGTAAAGTATGGAAAAACATGTAGTTTCAGCCCTGGTATGGTATCTGAGTTGGTTTTTTATTTTTTTTCCTTTCATTTTTAGCAATTGAAATCAAAGAAGGATTTTGTCATGTAAAGGAACTCAAATTACTGATATTTGGGTTGTACTGGTTAAAAGCTTTTAAATGCAATGTACAGTTGTTTATTTGGCTCTCTCTAAATGTTGGAAATGAAATGTTGACGAGAGATCAGATCATACAAATTAAAACAAGCAGATGAATCGACCATGAATGCTTGAAATTTGAACACTTTTTCTATGCAGCCTGCAACTTATGGGGCTTAGCTCTCCTACATTGCTGAAAACTCATTCTATTTTATTTTCCCTTCCAACCAATTCCTTGCCAATTACATGAGTTGGCCCAAGTGTTTCACAGAAATTGTGAAGGCAATGAAGAGTTATGTTATCCTGGCTCACAAATGGAACATATGTTTAATAGCTTTTGACAAGTTATACATATATGGCTTTTCATTCTTTGTATTTGATGACTTGTTTTAAAGTATACCCATTGATACATTAGATGAACGATGAATGGACGTGGAGATGGAGGAGATTCTGGTCCAAAAGTAGAGAAGGAGAAGCAGATCGTCTTTTTTCGGAATGTCTATAGAATTTTATTATATAAGATCGGATTTCAAGTCGGGTTATTTTTATTATAATTATATAATAACTTGACTCTCATCTTGTCGAAGAAGAGTGATAAAGTGACTCTTCTAAGACAAGCTTACACTTATGATGTGTGTAATTTGAAGCTTACTATATAAGTTTCAACTTGAAACTTGATTGAGCAAATTCTGTTGTTCGATAGTATGCTATAGGAGTTAAGAATTATATTGCAAAATACTGCAAACTGTATTTCCCGTAAGAAAAAAATTGAAAATCAGCTGACTCAAAAAATTGTTTGTGACATTAAATCGAATGAACTTAAGCTATGATCTTAAATCAATTAGCCTTAGTAATATCAATTGTAAACGTAGGTCAACGAGCTATTAGGAGTTGCGATCTTAAATTAGTTAATTCAAATAAACTTAGGTTGTGATCTTAAATCGACTAATCTTAATAACATCAACTGTGAACGTAAATCAATAAGTTATTCGAAGTTGCAATATTAAATCAATTAACCATAATAATATCAACTGTGAACTTAATCGCACTATTGTTAATACATTAGATCATCAGATGTGGAGATGGAGGAGATTCTAGTCCAAAAGTAGAAAGAGAAGCAAATCATTCTTTTCTAGGATGTCTAGAATTTTATTATACAATACGGAAATTCGAATTGGGTTATTTTTGTTATAATTATATAACAATACCTATATTCTCTAGTCAACACATGCACTCTAATTCATAGTAATAATCCCAACATACTTAACCCTTTTTGGTGTTTATCTTTGGATTGCTTGCTTTCTCAATAGTCATTACTCTACTTGCCGCTGTTCCTTTTCATTTCAAATAATATAATTCCAAATCACTGTAATGGGCAATTTCATTAAAGATAAATAGGCCAAGGTTTTATATAAAGAATTCGTGTTTCACTACAAGGTATTCTTTTAAATATAATGTACTTGGGTCTTTTATAATTTCCTCCTTTTCTATTCTTTTTGCTCTTCCTTATATTAATTTGTGTGCATGAAAAATTAGTGTAAATATGCAAGAAAATTGTTTTTACAAAAACCTGTATAACTAATTACTTTAACACCCCGTGTATAGCAGGAGAAGGTTAAATATTTTAACCATTTGAATACAAGAAAGGAATCATCAGTAATTAAGATGAAAGAAATGGCTAGTCATTTGAATAACCTAGTGGTTTTCTGATAATTGCCAGTTGGTAAATTACTCTACTGGTTTTCAAAACATATTTTATCAATTACAGAAGTTCCTGCAATTTTGAATGGTAAATACAAAGTCCCAAACAAGGAATAATCAATTTAGTTACCAATATGCAGAAACTCGGCAATAGATTTAGTCAGTAATGATTTGACAACTATTGGTTATCACAAGTCTTATACATATCTATTTCACATCTAGTTCCAAGACCAGAGAGAGCTTACCCGTTAGCAATGCAATTTGATTACACGAGCTAACCTCTCAAAGAAAATGGGGCACATATTTGTGCTGAACATGATGACGTCCCTCATCCACTCTGGTGCCACTCTCTCAAATGTCCCTAACGACAATACCCGGTACACCAACTCGGCTTCCTCTCCGCCTGTCTTGTTTATCCACGTTAGGCTGAAGGAGTAACCTGTTTTGTTCATCCAGAATCAAATAATGAAATTCATTTCTTGTATGCAGCAGCTAATTCTTGAATAGTCATGACTATCAAAAACACGCTGTACATGTGTACGTATGGAAATACTTAAAATTCAATGAACTGAGTACGATTCTCAAGTTAAGAATTACCACTTGATTGATGCAGAGCTAAAATGCATAGTCCTTCAGTTTGATTAACAGTGGATATTTTCATGCCCACTAAGCACTCAATAAGAGCTTGAAACAGACAAGTACCGCAGTCAGTGGCATTTGCACTTATACGGCCCTTACAGCATTCTGGCTGCATAAACATCCAAAATAATTAATACAGATGTAGAAACTCACATCTTTTGAGTAAAGAAATGCTGAATTGAGGCCATACCAGCTGAGCATGTGCAAGAACCTCACTAGACAAAGCTTTCTCAGGAAGCTCTTCAGTAAATGCACTCAATGTGGCAACTTTACAGTTAGCTGAACCAGGAGAAACAATGCTGTCTTCTGTTTCAGCAGCATAATTCCTTCTACGCTTTCTTGTCATAATTCGAGCGGAGTTACCAGAAACACTTTGTGGTGCAACTTGTGCACTTCCAGGGGAGACTGTTGGTATAATATCTCTTTTGCCACCCTTAACACGTCCCTCTTCTTGCAGCTTTTGCAGCCTTGTAACTTCATCAGAAAGTGCTTTATCTGCCATAAATTTTAGCATTCAGTAAAAATACAAGAGCCATAGAAATGTTTGCTGGTTTCACTAGAAAGTTAAAACAAAAAGGCAAGTCGTCAGAGAAGTTACAAATTAGATCCTTTTCCCCCCAAAAAGGTCAAATTTCTCTGAAATTTATCTACAATTCAGCCAATAATTACCACTGTCTGCACATTTATTTATCTTATTATGTTTTCGAATTCATCATTTACAAATTATGATACTTAAATTTTCTTTCAAATTCGTATATGTCTAGTCAATGATTGAGGTGTTGAAACAACACTTGACTTCGTATTCTAGAATTTTAAGAAAATTATGAAGAATTCATCTAGAATTCTAAAGAAGAATTTAATGATGAAATTTTCTTAATATTTTGAATTTTACGCCTGATTAACCAGCCTGATATACACAAAGCATTAAACTATAACAAGAAAGAAGATCTCACCCAAAAGCTCTCCTAAAGAATCAAATTAGCTGTAAATAATCTCCTATAATTTAGTCCATCAAATCCGAGATTCTACGAATAAGAATCCCGACCACAATCCCAGATTTCCACATCCAGATTTCCATAATCCCAAATTTACACACTCCACCTCAAGCTAGAGAATATATGCCAACCATTCCCAACTAGAACAAATGCACATCAAATTGGGCTCTCAGGATGACTTGTAAGGATATCCGCAATCTATTGTCATATAGGTATATACACAACTTAAATACTCCCATCCGCACATCAAATTGAACCACTGATAGTTTCTTTGAGGATTCCTTATCAGTTCCTTTGAGTTCATCCAGTCCATCCCATTCCAACCCTAAACTTGTAGTCCACCCCTTACCTTAACCTATGCTCAATCCTGATCCTGATCCTAATCCTAATCCTAATCCTAAGACAACCTCACATGATCCTACTCCCATAATTGATTATACTCCTAGTGATGCAAGATTTGACAAAGAACTAAGAAATGTATAAAACAGCCCTTATATAACCCTTGCACATTATTTGTTATTTGAGAACCTTTCATCATTACATAAAGCCTTCCTTGCAAACTAAACTCTATCACAATCCCCACAACCATATCTAAGGCTTTGTGCATGGAAGAGAAGAAACAAGCTATGAGTGTAGAAATGGAGACATTAGAAAAGTATAAAACTTAGAAGCTTGTGAAGTTACCAACAGTTTAAAAGCCAATAGGTTACATGGGTGTACACTGTGAAGTATAGAGTGACAGATCAACTAAAAGATATAAGGCAAAATTCACTACAAAATCTTATACCAAACCTACAATATTGATTATTAGGAAACATTTGCTCCTATTGCAAAGATGAATACCTTTAGAATACTACTACCACTAATAGCCATTTTTGGTCAGGAATTGCAATTTGATGTCAGAAAAGCTTTCTCGCCTGGAGAATTTGAAGAGGAAATTTATATGCAAATTCCACCAAGGTATGAAAAGAATGCGTGGTTACTCATATAATGTGTAAGCTCAAAAATGCATTGTATGGCCTTAAGCAATCACCACAAACAAGGTTTGAGTGACTTGTGAGAGTTATGTTAGCAATGGGTAGCAAACAAAGTCAAGGAGATCACACATTTTTCATCAAACACTCTTCTTTGTGAGGAGTTACAATTCGCTTAGTGTATGTTGATGACATGATTGTGTCTAGAAGTGATAATAAAGAGCAACAGGCTCTAAGCCAACGGTTAGCTAAGGAGTCTGCGATTAAAGCAATAGAGAGACTAAAATATTTCCTTGGGATTGATGTTGCACCTTTCTCAGTGGAAATCTCATGACTTAAAAAAGTAAGAAGCAAAATGTGATGGCTCCCTCAAATGCAGAAGTTGAATTCCAAGCAATTGCTCATGGTGTGTATGAGCTGATATTGCTAAATATCATCATAGATGACTTAAAGATTAAGATGGATGGTCCAATGAAACTCTAATAAATTTGCAATTAGTATAACTCATAACCAGTGCAACATGATTGAACCAACTTTGAGATTGACAAGCAATTCATCAAGGAGAAACAGAAAAGTGATTTGATTTGTACATCTTATGTGTCTACCCAACGCCAAGTTGCTAATATTCTTACAAAGGGATTAAGTATCTCAAGTTTTGAGAAGTTTGCATCAAAGTTTTGAGAATATCTATTCACCAGCTTGAGGGGGAGTGTGAAAACATGCTATTAAGAAATATTCTAAGACAATAGTTTAGGAGTATTTTTAGGAGTTCAATCCTCTAATTTATTCTCCGATTTCCTTCCTGATTTCATGTATTTATTAATTAATTAATTAATTTCATTTCTTAATTCTTATTATTTAGAGAAACAATGTGTATATATAAGAATCCTATTGCTGAATAAAACATCATTAGTTTTACCTCAAATGAGAAAACAGATACAAATAACTCATCAATACTTACACTTCTGACTCTCTTCAATCAAAAGCTTTTGGTATTCTACACATTGCTTGTCCTTGCTAGACCTACAATATTACATCCGTGCAAAATTTCAAGGAAGTAGACACTGGCATCCTAACATGTAGAAGCCAAAAATGAAAACTAAAATTACTTACATTATAGAGGCCACTTCACTTCTCAACTCATTAACTTCAGCATTTAACTTGTCATTTTCACTCTTCAAGTGTTGTATCAACTCCTCTGCAGCTGCAACAAGAGAAAGCAAACAACTAAGCATTTTGAAGTTATCCTAAATGATTGTTCAAGTTTGTTTAACCAGTAATAAAACATCTCGAAAAATTGACAAGGTAGTGAGATAGAACCTCTGTTAATGTTTGGCTCATTTAATCATTAGAAGTACAAGCATTTATAGACTCAAATGCAATTCATTAGCAAGCAGTTTGGTTCCTTCTATGGCCTCATATTCATGGTTATAACTTATAACAATCAATTTATTGCTTTAACACACAAGATTAGAATGCCATATATTCTTCGCATCTAGAGCATGGGCCTTAAATATTGGTTCAACTATCAGAACAAGGTTATGTAGAATCTATTGTAGCTAGTTTCCACTGTCACAAACAAACCAAATTTGGAGATACTAAAGTCACAACTATACCTTCCATGAGATGATAGTCACGCAAGGGATGATCACAATCCTGAAAGCATCCTGTACCTATTTTAGAGCTTTTCATTATGTGAAACTATCTGTTACAAATTCTTAGGCAAACACTATTTCATTATATTAGGATTAATTCTAGGATAGGATTTTATTTTATTTATTTTATTTCTCTTCTCTTTTAGACTATGTAAACATGAGTATACATATAGGCTCACCATAGAGATGAAATAGAACAAGTTTCTCTCCATCTCTTCTATCGTTTTCACTATCATATAAGATCAATCAAGTCATTAAACAATTGACCTCAAGATTATCTTACATTTCACTAGGAAGGTCCAAAATAAGAACTTATCTTTACTGTAAGAGCCAAAATCAAGTCATACTTATATTTTGTTGTATTTCTATTATGTACACAAAATAAAAATAAGGAAAAACAAAAACAAAGAGAAGACTTAGAGATTCACATAAAACATAAAGACAGAGAAAAAAAAAAGGAGTAACTATAACATGAAGATATACTGACCACGAACATAATTTACGAATTTCTCTTCTTGATCTTTATGTATGTCATCCATTTCAGACAGTTTTCTCTTCTGAAAAATAAATGAAAATGAAAATCAAATTAAAAGAATGGATAAAAGCTGCATTTGCTTCTCACCAGATGGGGGAAAAGGAATCTAAATTTCCACTTTAATCAAACTAAGATAAAATCGTATACACCTAGCAGCTGAATCTTTTTCCACTTTAACGAGAAAGAAAAAAAACATTTCGCTCTTTCCTTCAGTTCTACTGACAACCAAACTTATAAAATTGTATGACAGATCTATAAAGGAAGGGGGGAAAAAGTAAAATCTAAGATTATCGTTAAAAATAATTAGGGGAAAGAGGAGTTGCGATACCTTGAGTTTGTCATATTTATCATAAAGTTTTGCATATAAAGACTCCATCTGCAAATCATAAAAGAACAGCTATTTAATTCGTACATACAGAAAATGAATCAAGAAAGAAAATAAATCTTAAAATCCGTAACTTGGGAATCAGAACTCAAGTGCTTAAAGAAACCCTTGTTTTCGTGTTCAAAATAGATAACTACAAGAGACGAAATGGTGAAGGGAGGAAAAAAAATTAAGCGTTTCTAAAGAGGACAAGATAAGTAACTCTTCCTTTTTTTTTCTTTTCGTTGTGTTTTCCTTCGTTTTCTAAGCAAACAAACAGAATATAACGAGAAGAAAGAGAAAATAAACGGCAATTATTATGAATTGATGATATGAAAATGTTAAATTTTAGAAGATCGAAAAGAGATTTTTTTTTTTCAACTTTTACCCCTGTTTGGTAGTCTAGAAAACGCGGGAAAATGGATTTCAAAAATCCAGAAACTAAGCTCTCTGTTGTTCGGCTACTGCACTTAACTTGCTGAAGAAGAAGAGTTTAAGTGAAACGATAGGAGTTTTCTATAAAAAAATTGGGATAATGTCCAAAATTGCTCCTCAACTTTCGTTTAATGTATAATATTATACATTAATTTAGATTTGTGTATTTTTATTTTGATTCAATTTCACAAATCACTAACATAAAAAGGAAGAGCAATCGATTTAATTGACCGGTTCAATTGGGTTTTTTCAAACCGATTTAACCAACTTTAACATGAAACAACCGACATAATTGACTTTAGTTGAAAAATCAACCTAACTAAATCGACTTTGGTTTGATCTTTTTTCAGTTAACCAATTTTAAGTTATTGAGTTGAATTTAGAGTTATTGGGTATCTTTACGAGAGTTAGAAATTGATAAACGACTAAATTAACCAATTAAATTGAGGTCAAAATTGACCAACCTGTCCCCACCCGATTAAATCGAAATTGAAAAACATAATGGGTCAAATTTTTTTGAGTTTTTCGGTTAAAACTGAAACTTAATCTCCCCTAAATACAATTATCAATATAACATCATTTTACTTTAACATATTGCATACACAAATAATCATATTTATTCAATATAAAAAAACTGGCGTGTTTATTTATTTATTTTTTGTATAGTTGAATCAAAATCAAGGTTTCATTTATATATTAAACCCAAGTGTATTTAAGGGGCAGGGCAGGTAGGCCTTGCCCCTCAAAAGTGAAAATTTGCTATTTCAATCCCCTCATAAATAATAAAATTATAAATTAATATATGATGTAATTGTACTTTGACCCCAAAAAATAAAAAATTGTTATTTCAATCACCTCATAAAAATTGAAATTCTAAATTAATATATGGTGAAATTTCACTTTGACCTCAAAAATAAAAAAATCTTTTTAGTCCCTAAAAAGCATGAAATTATAAATGAATAAATGATAAAAATATGTTTTGACCTCTCAAAATTTTATAATTAATTCTTGGCCCCTCTTAAAAAAATTTCTAGATTCGCCACTAATTTGAATTATAATTAAAGTTTCATGTGTATAATTGCACCAAACCAAAGTTCATACATCAAATTGCACATTGAACCAAAGTTCATATATAATTTTGATAGAGATGAATATCAAATTTATACATAAAAATTGGTCCAATGTGCAATGTCATAAATGAACTTTGGTTTATGCGATTTTATAAATAAAACTTGAATTGTGATTCATATGTATACATGAAACTTTGATTTTCATTCAATTGTGCACATTTAAATAAATGAATATTTACATTTATTTTCATATTGGGTTAATATAAGTGTTTGTGTATGCAATATATCAACGTAAAATTGTGCTAATTTAATAATGTTGTCAATAATTTGTAAAATTGAATCAAACATAAATTTCATGTATAAAATCGCACAAAATCAAAGTACATATATAATATTCCACATTGGATCAAATATAATGTATAGAAATGTGATAACGACGGTGTGTGTGAAACAAAATCGCAAGTTTGTCTCAGATCTAAGAATTTAAAAAGCAACAATTAAAACAAGTAATAAAAAAACATATTAAAAAACAAGAAATTCATATTAAAGATTAGAAATAATGAAATAAGAACAAAACAAAAGAAGAAGAAATGAAACAAGATAGATGGGAGATGAAAAGCGGTGTGTAGAAGCCCCAAAGAGTTTCTGAAACCTGATGAATTTACAACCTCTTTCAAATTGTTCTAATTTTCCCTCAAAAAAAAAAAACTTAACACGAAAAAGCTTGAAAATAATCCCCACAATTTGAAAATATCGATAAAACTCTTCTAAAAGAAAACTCAAGAGAGATTCTTAGAAAAAAATTCAAAGAGAATTTTATTAATTCAAGATAAGTTGCTGAATGAATTGATGAAATTTGTACAATGAAAAGACTTTTATATAGGCTAGCTAAATACATTAAAATAAAATTCTCAACCCTACTGAAACCTTAATTAATTTAAATAAAAAACAATTTTAAACTAATTTTTTTTGTTGACATAAAACTCCTAAAAATATATAAAAAGTATAATTAATTAATGTAAATAAGAAACAATTTTAAATTAACATTTCTTGTTGACATAAAACTCCTAAAAATATATAAAAAGTAGAATTAATTAATTTAAATAAAAAACAATTTTAAACTAACATTTCTTGTTGACATAAAACTCTTGAAAATACATAAAAAGTCGAATAAAATAAATAATAAAACTAAATAAATACAATATTAAACTCATATATATCTAAACTACAATTACATTTGGAATGAAAGTTTTTATTTGAGAACACTTAATTACTTTAGTATTTCATTTTAGTAATTCAAATCAATTTTCTTGAATAAATTCAGATTGGGTTTTATTAAATACTTTGGATCAGAATACAAACCAACCAATATAACTTAAAAAAAAAAAACCAAAAGGAAGCCCAAATGAAAAAGCAAAAAAAACAAAACAAAGAAACCTGATCCTTCACACACGTGTGAAGCACCTTTTGATCTACCCAATCAGAAATTAAAACCACTTCCCAAGGATGTTTAATCAATGCAAAACCGTGGCTTTTCACCAAAACTAGGGGTGATCCATCATATTCCCCTTTTTCATCTGAAGATCGTCACATTGGTCTAAGTATTTGGAAAACAAATCGTCGATCCACCCAAATTCAACGCTGAGAAGTCACGCTGCACCAGGTAAACCTACTTCCATTCTTCCATCTTTGATTTTGCCAGAGTATGAGCTCTCACGTTACCCAATCTGGAGGTATGAGAGAAACTTAGTTCATGAAACTCCTTACCCATTCTTTTAATATTTGCAATTATTGGGCCAATCTGAGAGTTGTCAACCTCCGATGACCGACATTTTCGGATGATAGCCAAAGAGTCCCCTTCCACAGTCAGTTTACATCTGCCATTCTCTACCGCCAAAGAGCACTCTCAACTTCCAAATAAATTTTCTTAATTTGTTGTGTTTATGGTCATGAGATCTAAGAAGTTAGTAGTTCATTGGGATAGTGAGTAGGAGTATTCAAGCTTTTGAATAGAACTAGGAGAAATAGTTATACGAAACTGTGATTTCACGTTATTTTTTTTTTGTTTTCAATAGGAAAATAACAAATCAGATCCTAATAGAAAAATAAGAATTGTATAATTCATTCTCTTATAATGGTGGATTGCTTCAATTAATAATTTGTAATTAAGATTAGACATGTTTGTTAGAAATAATTTATTACTAATTATAGATTCTAATGGTCTCTTGACTTGTCACAAATTCAAGAATTCGTAATTAAACATCAACTCTCGCTTATTGATTCAACACATATTATATGATATTATGTAATACTATGTTATATACGTATTGTTAATAGAATGTGTAGCAATATTATAAATATGATTTATATAATATATTAATTTATGGATAGTTTACCTAATTTAGCTATAAATTTTAAGAAATGTAATATAAAATAATATATATTATATTATAACAGTATATATTTTGCATCCAATGTTATAACTATATAATATGTCAAGTTGTTAATATTTATGTATGCGTATTATATAATAAATATTATACAATTATTGATATTATAATTTATATCATTATATTATGCAATGTCATATTGCATATATTATAATCTATCCATATAAATAGCTAGGTTATACTATCATATGGATCTCATTGTATTGTACATATTATTTATAATTAATGGCGAGTATGCTGTACATAGACTATTATAATGACATTTTTTTAATTTTTAATTTTTATGTTATACATAAGGTTTTTATATTGTTAATAATTAATCCAAATGATTAATTCACTATTTTTTTATTAAAACATTACATGGTTTATTTATAATTTGAATACCATAAGAATTTTAAAGATGGGCATGTGGCTTCTCGTTTCTTTTAGGTTTGTATATTTTTTTTACAATGGTCAAATTTTAATTTTGACCCTTAAATTATGCTGAAACTCAAGATTTAATCTATATACTTCAATTTTTTTACACAATTTGATTCTTCTACTTTTAAAATGTCATTAATTAATTCAAATAGTTAATATTTTTAATCATTTCAACCAAGATGATGACGAAAACCATTTTAATAAAAAAAGTTATCATCCCAATTTTGAATGAGTATTTTTTTTTAAAATAACATTGTTTTTATTATTGCATCATTATTAAATTTTTTAATTTCAAAATATTATATTAAAAAACCTAATAAAAAAATTTTAACGATGATAATAAATAACTTTAATTTTTAAATTCAAAAAATATGCGATTGTATCTGTGAGAATAAAAAAGAAGAAGAAGAAGAAAGAAATGGAAACGTGAAGCGAATGCAACACTGTCACGTGATTCATCAACAATTTTATATCGAGAAATTTTTCCAAGGTGTTAAGCACAAGGAGCTTCGAGGTTCCAAGTTCGTTTCCTAAAAGGCAAGCAAGGAATATATACACGTATGTATATATATATATATTTGGATAAACTATTACTTTAAAAAAAAAAATGTCGTTATAATGCACTAATTAACAATATTCTTTTATAATTTTCTGTGCCACAATATTGAAAGACCGATGCATTTTATGTATAGCATGCTTACATTGGAGCTGCTCCATATATTTTGTCTTATTAGCACTAATAAACAAACAATATATATTATTAGCACGCTTTAACTGTTATTTAAGGTAGAAGCTAAGGTGAAAGGATACCTACCATTCAAGTTTTAAAATATATGTTGTGAGTCTGTATTTTTTTATTCCAAAGATGGTTGGGAACGTTACTTATTATTGATTGAATTTATTTACAACAATAATTTTCAATCAAGTATTTAAATGGTTTCATATGAAGCTAAAATTTTGTGATGGTTAGGTTAAAACTAATTTAGGAAACTGTGGATTGGGTTAGATTAACTAGAGAGACTAAGAGTGGCATCCAAAAGACAGATTATACACTCACTTCAAAATGAGAGAGATAGAGTATGCAATATGAGATAAGACATTTTTGAAAGTATCACCATGGAAGAAAATATTCCATTTTGATTGCAAATGTAGATTGAGCCAAAGATATATTGGACCAGTGTCTTATAAGTTGGCACTCCTACTTGATTTAGAAAAAATTCATGATGTTTTCATGTTTCGATGTTTCGAAGATACAAATAGGACCCTTCACATGTTGTTCCAATTGAATAAATTGAAGTACAACCTCATTTATCATCTATTTGCATGCCAATAATATCCTATCCTATGTTCATTCGAGCTCGATACAGGTAATCATATAACATTTTATAATCCAATTAATTCATTTTCTCACATTGTACCAATTTGTAACAATTCATATATATATATATTAACATACCACAACTCAGATATCAATATAATATTACAAATTATACCTAATAAAACCATATGAACTTACCAGGGCTAAATTGCAAATATGACAATATCAGGGACTAATCATCAATTTTTCCTTTTTTGCAGTTATCCATCGATGCTTGATCTATACATGAATTTTTTATTTCAATTATCAGTCTCAAATACATTATAAAATCCAATTTAATGCATATGACTTCTTTATTGACATTTTCAGAATTGTCTTAAATTTGTAATTGTTCAATTTAATCCTTAAAACCGAAACAATATTATTTTCAAAATTAATCCATATGCCCATTAAACCAAATTCATTTACATATCCAAAAAATCCCTCTAATTCCGAATTTTTACAAGAAAACCATGTCAAATCTAACAATTTAACAATTTAGTCCCTAAGCTCAAAACTAACCGAAATTACTTTACAATTTAGTTCAAATCCATCATCACGCTTCAAAATCTTCCATTTAATATCAAGAATATCCAAAAATCATCAATAGTAATTTTAACAAACTTTAACAATTTTGAAAACGGAGATATGGGTTAGTTGGACCTAATTGCAACAATCTCAAAAACATAAAATTATAAGAAATAGGTGAAAATGGCTTACCATGCAAAGTAGAAAAGATGACCGAAGCTTTTGATTTTTCATCCATGGTGTCTCGGTTTCAAAAGTTGAAGATGAAAGATGAAAGATGAAAAAAAAAATGTTTCCATACACCTATATAACAACTTTGTAAATATTTAATAAAATTATTTACGAGCTCAGTTTATAGAAATGAGGTCCCGATACCTTGTTTTCTAAATGTAGGGACAAACCACTTGTACTTAACTATTCATTCAAATAGTAAAAATTATCATATCAAAATTCTATATAATACTATATTTGACTCGTAAATATTAATTAATAATATTTACAGACTCACTCATTGGATTTGTAATCCTGAAACCACTATTTTTGACATTATTAGAAAATGTGTTGTTATGGATCAATCTAATTAAGCAACGAACAAATAAAAAAAAGCGGAATAAATTGAGAAATTGAACACACAAATTTAACATGAAAAAACTCCTCTGAAGAAGATAAAAGCAACAATAATTTTACTATAATAGCAAAAGAATGTAGAGTACAAAAGATGGAGACAAAAACTAAACTCCGAAAACTCGAAAACAAATAACCCTCAAAATGTAAACATTAAATTCTCCAAAAGTGTTATGAGTTCTAAACTCTAATGTGTGCGTTTTTTAAGGTTGTAAAATAACCTATTTATAGGCTAAATTTCTAGGTCAAACAATAATAAAATAATCTAGACTAATAAAAGTTTGATTGAAACAAATAAACAAAGCTTAATTGAAATATTATTTCTCAAAATTGACTTAAAATATGAGTCATACTTAACATGGGCTATTACAAATACACTTATGACAAGGTCATTGGATAATAATGAATTAAGTTGCTTTCGTAGTGATACATATAAGAGAGAGTTTAGTCATGACACTTTTAGTGGATTGACTCCATGTCTAAATAATGTTGTAATTAAAAGAAGAAGAATCAAAATTTAATTACAAATTATTTGAGTTTTAATTATATATGCCTAATTTGTCTCTTTCCTAGCTCAACATAACCCTTTACGGATTGCATAGAGTCAATACATTGATTGAATGAAAATGACAGATAAAAAAAAATAGATTGCATGTATCACTAATATTACTAAATGCATTTTCTCGCATAAGACAAGAGATTACTTATTGATTGATTTAATTTCTTTGAATTATTACTTAATTGATTATAATTAAATAATTTAAGTTCAAAGCAAAAATTAAATTAATTGGTTACCATAGTTTTACGAAACGAAACAATCAAATTTATTCACCCTAATTTTGGTACGCTAAAGTCACAAAAATTACGTTAGCATCTCTCTTTGTGTAAACCGTCGCCTCCATTCCCCATAATCACATTGCGTGTCAACAAATATAAACAATAATTAGTAGCTACAAACTCCGTGTGTTGGCCTAATGGTCAAATGTGTTTATTGCCTTAGGTGTGATTTGAGTTCGAGTCGTGCCAGTCAAATGTGTTCATTGTCCCAGGTGTGATTTGAATTCAAGTCGTGCCAGTCGCGTTACTATTAGGACTTCACCCTCCTTTGTAATTTACCAAAAAAAAAAATTAATAACTACTAATTATAATTTCATCGTGAAAAAATGAGATTGATTTCATATAAAAAAAGGCAAAAATAACTTTTTATGGTTAATTAATAAAGGATGTTGCTTTCGAAAATAATAATAATGATTAAGGATGTGAAAGTGAAATTCACAAACATCCCCTTATGAGTTGGTTAGGCCATTAAAGCATATATATGGGGACCTTTTAGCTATAAGTTTTTTGATCGTTTAGTTCTCATTATTTAGGGACCACGTTTGGAACATTTGGTTCACCGATTAAATAAAATTTTGGGAGTACCTTAAATTAAGGGATAAATTTAAATTTATATATGAATTTTAATTTAATGTGTAATTATATACATAAAATTTAATTTGATGTAATTATACACGTAAAACTTTAATTTTGATTCAAATGTATACCTGAAATTTTAATTTTTTTATTTAATCATATACATTTAAAGAAACAAATACATCAATTTATTTTTATATTAGATAAATATAATTATTTATGCACGTAATATATAAACATAAAATTCATTAAAAAATAAACATAAAATGATGTTGTATAAATTATTGTGTTAATAATTTACAAGAATTGGATCAAATCAAAATTTTATATATAAAATCACACAAAGTTAAAGTTCATGTTTACAATTACACATTAAATCATAATTCATGTATAGTTTTAATATTTATCCCCTTAAATTAAAGATGCAAAAATTACTTTTATTTTATTTTATTTATTTATATTCGTAATTCATATATTTAAAAGGTTACAAATGCAATTATAGTTACAATTTTAATTAATAAATTTGATTAATTACAACTAAAATTGATATTACAAAACACAATCAAATTGATAATCAAAATATATTCGATTTAGATAGAACTCAAATATGATAAAACTTAAACCTATAATAAATTTAAACTAAAAACCAATTCATAAAATTTCTATTGCAAATTCTTTTGATTTTGGAGTTATTCGTGGCATGAGTATATGTGTACACGGTTTTCATCATGACAAATCCAATTAAAAATGTTAAAAATCAGAAAAAAAAAATATAATTTGTCATTCCTATGTTGATAAGAGATAAGAATGACGTGAAATTACAGTTTCATACAGTCTCTCCTCTTCTCTTGAACTAAATTCAAGGAGAATAAAAGTCATAATCGAAGATTTGACAAGTCAATATATGCCTCTTTAAGATAATGTTTGTTATTCCAATGGGAAGAGAGATTGAGAGCACTTGTTTGCTCATTCTTAGGAACTTATTTTAGTACAAATCCTTTGTAAACAAGTTATTCCTCATGTTTAGTTTTTAATTAGATTTTTAACTAAGTTGATGTATACGAGTATGGTTACAACTTGATAGATGAATTAAACATAAATTACACTACAAATCGATATTATATTATATTTTAGAGCCTTTTCAAATTGCAGAACCAATTTTTATGCTTTTTTGAATAGATTTAATAAAAATATTATTAAAAAAGTTAACAAGGATGATGTGGTATATTTTTAATGAGATGTAATTTATTACTTAGATAACCCAATAAGATAATTACAGGTGAAAAAATAACAAAATAAATAAATAATACATTAAATTTAAAAAAAATAATTCTTAATTTAAAGAAATAAATGTAATTTATGTAAAAAAAATTAACTGAATAGAAAAACTTTTCGGTAAACAAATGTATGAAAGACTGAAACTTTTTGAAAGAAAATAAAGATTGAAACATTGATTTTATTTATTAAATCTGTTAGGGAAAAAAAAAAAAAGGAACAAAGGTTGATGACAAAAAAAGACTCAAAAATACAAATAAAACCATTTTGACAAAACATGTAAATATTAGCGGCCAAATTTATCATTAAACCTTAATTTTATTATAGGTTCTTATCATATTTGTTTTTTATACAACACGTAAAATTTACCCATAATTCCTCCCCAACTTTTAAATAAGAGGATAATGCGATTCAGCATACTCGAACTCATATCCTCCTGTACTGACAATAATACTATATCGATCGAGTTAAGACTTAATCAACTGTTCATATTATTTTTTAAATCAATTTATTATGTTTTTATATAAATAATGCCGTATCTAAATTAGGTCATACTCTTACGTTGCAATCACAACCAAACTATATTGTAATGTAGCATTTTCTTTTTTTCAGAAATAAAAAGATTCTCAAAATTATTATCCATTTTTTATTTAATTATTTTGAAAAAAAATCACTTCTAAATTATGTGTGTTGACTGGATTAATAAAGGGCGTTTATAAATTATAACTTTAATGTTAATGTAAAAGACAATTAAGTGATCCACATGGCCAAGCTGGACAAAATTTAAACAAAAAAGTCATCATCAAAGCTCACAAACCAACTTAATTTATTTTTCAAAATTAATAGTAAATTATATAAACCCAAATTGTCTAATATTTTATGGTGCCATTTTTTGTTATTCAAACTTAATTTTTTTTTCTTATATTTATTTATAGTGGTAAATTAAAAATAGAAGTTTCTGCTAGCAATGTTTTCTTAATATATTTTTTAGGTAGATATTAGTTAGGTTCTATTCATTAAAAAAAAAAGAAACATTGAACAAAATAGGTCAAAATTAATTGGCAGTCCTTCTATTTTTATGAAGTTTGAGTTTAGCCTTTGTACTTTAAAAAAATAAAAAATTAATCTCTTATTTTTTTATATAAAAATTCTAGTCTAATTAATTATGTTGTTAGTATTTTATTTTTTTCAAAATTTGCATACTATCAAATATGGCCATTGAGTTATAATGTTGGTATGATTTTATAGGTGTATTGATAATAAATTTTGACAAAGTTAATTATACGATTAAATTTTTTAAATAAAATAATAATAAAAATTTAGATTAAATTTCAAGTTGCATTCAAATAGAGGTAAAGTCACGAATTTTGTTTGGAGATTTAAAGTATAATTTTAGAAATTTTAAAAATTAAAATTAAAAAAAACTTGTTTTAAAAAGGCTAAATACATTCAAGTACATAAATAGATTATTAAAAAAATCTTTCTTTTTATCAAAGTTATTTTTTTATTCAAGTAATTCTTGTGACTCGAGTCTACGTTGTGAGTATGGGATAAACACCCAAACGTTAGGGCTCAAATAAAAATAATTTTAATAAACATTTTTGGTAAAAAAAAAAACTCTTTCTTCCTTCTTAATTTTGATATTAAGTAAATTTGTACTCTAAAAAAAATCATAGTAATTTATAATCTCTTTCAATTTTAAAAATAAACAACTCGTGACAATTAATCACAATGATAATATTTTTCATCGATTGTAAAAATGTTTACAATTAATAAAAAACATTAACACCGTGACTTATTAATCTTAATTATTGACTTTCAAAAATAACCTGATATTAAATTACTATAATTTTTTTTAAAATAATCAATTTACTAATATTTTTAAATAAATAAGAAAAAATCATTCTTCAAATTAAAAAAAAATCAAAGATTAGCTCAAAGATTGAGAAAAACAAAGAGTGTGTTGTAAGAGAAAGGCAAAGGACCCATGTGGATGCATGCGGGCCGAAGGAGTTTGTTTTGTTTTTTTTTTTTTTGGTGAGAAGGAGTTTGGTTTTTGAGCGGCCATTAATACCCTCATATGTCGTCGAGCTTTTCAAAGGTCTTTCATTATCTTCTTTTGTTTTGTACGCAGGCAGTGTTTCAGTGATCCCTCTTGACTTTTTCACTGCGCATTACCATTTATTAAATTTATACGTACACTCTTAAAATTATTATTATTTTCATCATTTTAATGAATTTTTTAATTTTTGACATTAATTTAGTAAATTTTTTTAACAAGTAATAAAATTATTTTGTTGTATGATAGACTATTTTTTGTAATTTATCCACAAATAATTTAATTAAAAAACTACATATAGTGGCTTACTTGAAATCTAAATATAAAATTAATACACTATTTAACTATGTAAATAATTTATCACTTAAAAAAAACTATGTAAATAATTTATAAATAAATTTCTTCCTAATTAATGTAACAAAATAAAAGATATCATAAATTCAGTAATTATTTTTTAACCACTAAATTAAAAAAAAATGCTTATATATTACACAAAAATTAAAACAAAGTGAAAATATTTACATTCAAATTGATAAATTAATATGATAATGTTTATAAAATTTAAGTAAAAAATAAAAGTAATGTTGGGTATTGGTGTGGGATCCTGGTTACGTCCCCGTATATAGTAACATAATCATCATTATGGCTTTGAAAAGCATCAAAGGCAATGAATTATTATCATCTCCTTGGGGTATAACCGATAAAGAAGACACTCAAAAAACAGTAACTCACAGAGGTCCTCTTTTCTGCTTTTATGTATTCCGAAGGGCATTGAGTAGGTTTTTTTTCTTATTTTTTTTTGTTCCTTTTTTTTCAAACTTTTGAGTTTTCTTGGTGAGTGTTTTCAGGGAATTCTATTATTCATTTTGGGTTGGTGGGTTTTTGTTTCTTTTGGGAGGTGTTGACCAAAAAGGCTAACATCAAATTGGTGTCTGATTAGGGGATTCTCTGGTTTTAGGCAGGGATTTGAAGGTGTTTTTGAAGTGGGTTTGGTGGTTTTTTTTTCTTCTTCTTCTTCTCAAATGGGGTACGTGTAATGAATCTGGTGATGGATTTCTAGCAATTTCCCTTTTTTGTGATTTACATGTTAAAGAAGAAGCTACATTTGGGTTAATTTTCAAGGTCTGTCCTTGTGAGAAAGAGCTGGGTTGAGCACTTCAGCTTGGTGCGTGTTTTTTGTGCGAGGGTTAAAGTAAAACAGGGGTTTTCGTTTTAGATTTAGAAAGAGCCTTTGTTTTTATGCCACTTCTGGTATATTGCCATAAACTAAGGGGTTCCCTCGAGTTTCCCATTTTTATGCAGGGTTAAAGTTTTTGTCTTTTGGATTCTGGAGCAGACGTGTTTGGAGTTCTGCTGCTAAAGCTGTTTCCGTTTCCACTGCCAGAAAATGGCTTGCATGAAACTTGGATCCAAAACCGATGCGTTCCAAAGGCAAGGACAGGCTTGGTATGCACCTCATCTCTGCAATTATATTACATCTCCATCTCCTTCTGCCTATATTTGTTCTGTCATTGACTATTGTAAGATGTTGCTTTGCTTTGCTTCGTTTATTCTTGTGATCTGTGTCAATTGTGCTTTTTTCTGTCATTTTAGCTTTTGGTTTTGGTTCAAGTTTTTGGAGATGCTTTAACGTTTGAATTTGAATGTATATGGATCAAGAGACGTACAAATATGGCATGTTTTGGTTGTGGATTTGAGCGACCAAACTAGTTTTGCTTGATAAGGAAAGCTCACCCATACTTATGTTGCTTTTGTTCCTCCGTTTTGTGTTTCATATTCCTAGTCTGAAACTCAAGTTTTCATACTACAATCAGTTAATTTCTTTGTAATTCATTCGGTTGCTGTAAAACTGTTAAAGTGTTGTATACTCAAATAAACTTTGTGAAACTAGTATTAGGTAAATAGACTTGTATTATGTCATTGTTCTTTTCTGTTTTTTGGTTGAAGTTGAAGTAACTGCAATTGATTAATGCTTCTATTTACAGAAGGTGAGTAGCTTATTTGTCATCTACAAACATGTAACCCACGAACAATATCTTTTCGACTCATTTGCATATATAACCTAGTTGACCAGTCTTGTCATTTTTATAAACTCTTTGGTAGAAAGCTAGCTACGCTTTGAATCTTAAGCACTTTAATATACAGAAGCTATGATTGAGGTTGTGGTGTGAAAGTACTAGTTAAACAATCAACAGAAAGGGAGATGCCCTTGTGATAGGAGATTTTGATACCTACATTAAACCTTGATCATATCCATTTTGTTTATATTTCTTATGCTTACTTGTAGAGTGTTACATTATGCATTTTGCGAACTATGATAGAATAAGTGACTGCTGACTGGGGATGACTACTTGGTTAGGCGATTTTAATATCATGTTTAGGTTAATAGTACTAAGCTAAGATAATATGATTCACTTTCATTTTCCTTCATAAAAGCCCAGTTTAATATCATGTCTGTTTTCAATATCTTAATTCCTTTTTCCATCATGAAAGCTCATTGAGAATGTGGTATTCTTTCTTATATTTGGGTTTGCATATGCAGTATCCTAATATTTGGATGAGAAAGATACGGCTTGAGAGTTGATGCAGCAGTGCCCATTAAGATTGGTTATTAGTGTCTTGTGTATATAATAGATGGAACCATTTTGTATTATTATATGATATTTAGGATGAATGACAACTTTTTTATAACAAAATTATTTTATATTATGGAAACGAGTTTCTTTAGTTTAATCCTAAGCATCCTCCATCTCTCTGAGAATGTATTATTATATTTCTCTTTGCATTGAGCTTAACATGCATGTTATATTATGTAGGTTCTGCACAACTGGACTTCCCAGTGATGTTGTTGTTGAAGTTGGAGAAATGTCCTTTCATCTTCACAAGGTATTTTTTCTTCATCATAGATAGAATTCATTCTGATTAGCCCCGTGATAGAAATTAACTGAATTTATATGTTTATACTGGTTTCTGCAAAGTGCAACTTTCCCATGCCCCATACATGCTTCTAAGACCTCTATTGGTTTTCATGAGATGAGCAGCAATGTCCCTTGCATGAAATTGTACTCATTGTGGCATGCTTGGTAAAATGAAGTGTCTATTATCAAATAACTGTACATCATTAAGTTCTTACTCTCCTTAACCATCATTTGGTGCAGTTCCCTTTACTCTCTAGAAGTGGGGTTATGGAAAGACTAATCGCAGAAGCATCTGATGAAGAAGAAAAATGTTCCATAAGCCTCCCTGACATTCCTGGAGGGGCCAAAACTTTTGAACTTGTGGCAAAGTTCTGCTATGGAGTGAAACTTGAACTCACTGCCTCAAATGTTGTGTACCTTCGATGTGCTGCTGAGCATCTAGAAATGACTGAGGAATATGGAGAAGGCAATCTTATTGTGCAGACTGAAACCTTTCTTAATCAAGTAGTCCTCAGGAATTGGAAAGACTCTCTAAGAGCACTTCAAACCTGCGATGATATTATCTCTTATGCTGATGAACTGAATATTACAAGAAGGTGCATTGAATCATTAGCCATGAAGGCATCTACTGACCCCAACCTATTTGGTTGGCCCATGGTGGAACATGGTGGTCCTATGCAGAGTCCTGGTGGAAGTGTGTTGTGGAATGGGATAAGCACAGGGGCTAAACTGAAAAATACTAGTTCAGATTGGTGGTTTGAGGATGCATCGAATTTAAGTTTACCTCTCTATAAGAGATTGATTTCAGTAATGGAGTCTCGTGGTATCAGACAGGAGATAATTGCTGACTCACTTACTTTTTATGCAAAAAGGTACCTACCTGGTTTGTACCGTCGTCAGGGTGCCAATGATTCTAACTCTAGTGCCTGTCTTGCACCTGTGGCATCAGGGGCTCCTCTATCTGAAGAAGATCAGAAGATTTTGCTGGAGGATATTGATAGGTTGCTTCCTATTCAGAAAGGTCTTGTCCCAACCAAGTTTTTGTTTGGACTGCTTCGAACAGCCATGATTCTTCGAGCAAGCTCCTCTTGTATATCAAACTTTGAGAAAAGGATCGGGTTGCAGCTTGATAAAGCAACTCTGGAAGATCTACTGATGCCTAATTTCTCTTATTCCATGGAAACACTTTACAATGTCGACTGTGTGCAGCGAATTCTTGAGCATTTTCTTGCCATGGACCAGATCACAGGTGGAGCCTCTCCATGTTCAGCTGATGATGGTCAGATCATTGGGTCACCTTCACTAACGCCAATCACAATGGTAGCCAAGCTAATTGATGGGTACCTTGCGGAGGTTGCCCCTGATGTTAATTTGAAGCTCCCCAAGTTTCAGGCTCTTGCTGCTTCAGTTCCTGACTATGCCCGGCCATTGGATGATGGTCTATATCGTGCAATAGACATATATCTCAAGGTACCATCCTTACTGCGTGTAATTGCCTCTTAATTTCAGTTTGGTATGCTGCAAACACTAGTTTACAAATCCAAGAACTCTGCTGTTATGCCCAAATGTGATGGTCTAATCTTGTCCAAGTTCACCTTAGAGTCTCTTCTAAGATGTTTTCAGAATGATTGGATAGCTTTAAATTGGGTTAGGAACTGGGATTCCCCCATTAATTGCTACATTTTTTGTTCAAACGTGTTAACTTTCTTATGCTTATCAAACTCGCAGTCACACCCATGGTTGTCAGAAGCTGACAGAGAACAACTATGCCGGCTAATGGACTGCCAGAAGCTCTCCTTGGAAGCCTGTACCCATGCTGCACAAAATGAGAGACTGCCACTAAGAATAGTTGTCCAAGTCCTGTTCTTCGAGCAGCTTCAGCTTAGGACCTCAATTGCTGGTTGCTTTTTGGTTTCTGATAATCTTGATGGATCGCGACCGTTACGAAGTGGGTTTGCAGGGTCTACCGAAGGAGGGTGGGCCTCAGCTGTGAGAGAAAATCAGGTTTTGAAGGTAGGCATGGATAATATGAGAATGCGGGTTTCCGAGCTTGAGAAAGAATGCTCGAACATGAGGCAAGAAATTGAGAAGCTAGGCCGGGTAAAGGGTTCTAGCACTTGGGGAAACGTATCGAAGAAATTTGGATTCAAGTTGAAGTCGCAAATGTGCAGTGCGCAGGAGGATTCTGTAAGTAACCAGAAGAATGGAAGTGGAAAGATTGAGAAACTGAAACGGAAGCACAAGAAAAACACAAGTCTTGATGAATAATACAAATCTCAGAACCCCTTTTTTTTTTTTTTAAATCATCTTTCTTATCCTTGTCTCATTGTTGTTGTTTAGTTTGTACGTTAAACTTTATAATAAACTATAACTTCCCACCTTCGATCCCACTGTACCCCTGTGCCATATCTCTTTATTCTCTTTATTAAAAAAAGAAATATTTGATCCCCAGATCCTGACTTGTGTTTACGTAATGGATGTAGATGATGGAAGAAAGTGTGATTTAATGAAACCTTTGCTTCATTCATGTACTGTCTCCCTCTATAACGCTATCATGTCAGATTAGCAAGCAATGTGCCATAATCCTCTACCAACGGTATGCAATCACATCATGATATAATTAAAAAGAAAAATATAAGATAGCAAGGCAAACTTAGACATGGATGAAAATTGTCATGGAATAACAAGCATAAATGTTTAATAAATCATAATAAAAGGACTTGTATTATTCAAACGCCACTTATTTGGAAAAATAAAAATAAAAATTTCTTCTTTTTTTTAAACAGAAAAAAGGAAAACCCTCCAACTATTAAAACCTAGATTCCTTACCTGATGAATTTTCTTTTCAAAATTTCATAAAGGAAGAAAAGCCATCTAACAAGTGCTTTTAAAGTGCTGCTGGAAGCTCCATCAATGGAACCAGCATCTCTGTTCCCTATTGCTTAGGTGATGTAAGTTGCCTCAGGTTATATTTTGCCAACTCCTTGTACTTCTCAACAACCCCAATCAAGCAGATTGTCTGAATCAGAAAAGAGAAGATAAAAAATTAGTAAAACGGAATACTGAATTAAATGATCTTACAAAGAGCAAATTTGCCCCCCAAAGAAGTTTCACATTCTAGTCTATAAACAAAAGAAACTGCACTCACCTTCACTATTTCAACTACAATTGTCATATCAGGATTGCTAAGATCAACTTTGTGTGGCGCAGGTACAGACTTCGCAACTGAGTTTATAATTTTCATCCTGTCAATACCAGAATTTGCACGCGCCTCGTACAGTACGGCAAACTGCACAGAATAAAAGTTACAATCCCAGCACAAGTTAATACATTTCAATTTTATTAAACCAAAAGGAAATGCTATCATTTATTCATGTAGGGTCCTTGACAAAACAAAACTAACCCCTATATGATATAAATGTTTTCTCATAGTACATTATTGGACCACCTAAAAACAAAATTAACAGATCCACTGCGAACAAATCATCAAAAGATTGGTTCAAGTTAGCTATTTTGCAAACCAAACGAAGGCATTTTGACAAGCAAATAGTACAAGACATGGAGTCCAAGAACACTAATGGATCAAACACTGATTTATAGCCATGGTTGTCAATCATCCAATTTTGAAGACCATTTTAATTTCCTGTCAAATCCACACAGGTGAAAACTCATTTGGAAGCTGCTACTTGCATTCAAAAGGTTTGACAGGTCCACAGTGTTAATTCCCTCACAAAATAAAAATTATGTCCCATCTCTCATTTTGGAAAGCAGCAACCTTGAGCTAAAACTAGAAGTTGAGACTTTAAATTATGTAGCTTGTGTATAAATCAAGCATTTGGATTGTGTCAAGTCTAAGTTTGATTCATATATGTCTTAATGGGATGAAGCAAAGACAAACAATAGAGATGCTTAAAGAACATTGAAAACATAACCTTTTGTACAACCACGTTTTATAGAAAGCAAGTTCAAACTTGATGCACCTTGCCCCATTCTATGAATTCAACCAACTTAATTTGAATATAGGTTCTTGTATTTTTATGGGAAACCACAAAGCACGTAATTAAATATTTTACCACATGCAAATCAAAATAAAAAGAATGGGATTCATCTATTTCATACCTTCCTAGGATTCTGTGTCTCCACTGGAAAATACTGCTCAATGAGAGGCTTCATTGCTCTTGTAATTTCCTCTTCCGAAGAATAGCATGCTACTTCAACAGGTAAGACTCTTAAAATGAACCTACATAATAGAAACAATAAGAATTTAGCTTGCTACAACCAAGATGCCTTTTCCTATGTGCATTGTTTTGTATATTTAACATAACATGCAAGTGAATAATGAACCTTGACATGTGCTTCCTTGTGGATGCAGCTGAAGTCATCATATGCTGCACGATATCTTTGGGGCTAGGAACTCCATCTCTCTTCCGCATTTGCACAAAGACAACACCATTACAGCCTGAATCAAGGTTTAAGAACAGCCTCTGTTTGAACAGGATGCAAAGGGGGAAAAAGGGTTCAAGTAAAAGAAATAACGGAAAGAAAAAAGAAAATGCAATAATGCCATGCACCACCTATTTGTTCACAAGAGATGACAAGAACTAATTGCATGAAAAAAGTTAGACAAATTCAGCATTAAAAATGAAATGTGAACATGGAAAAATAAGTAATAATTCATTTCTAAACAAATAAAAGAACCAGATGAACCATGTACAAAGTTGATGGACAAAATGCAACAAGCTAGTAGTTCTTAGTTTTTATTAGCAAAACTCTATCTAAACCACAGAAGGAACAACCTCATTTGGATTACTTCCATCTTGCACCATAAGAAAATACATGAAAGTTTCAATTAAGTATTTCACATTAATGATACTATGTTAAATTCAAATAAAACTTACAAGAAAAATATCGTATAAGCATTTTTTAGTTTACTTATTTTTCTTTTTCAATAAGTATATAATTGCCTTAGTTCTTCCAATTTCATCAAAATTCCAAAAACATAACTTATGGTCAATAAGGCGTATATCACCATCCAAATAAAACGCTTTTTTTTTCCTAAATGTATTTCTCCTCCTTTTGGTATCCATTAATGATTAAACTGCATAATCAATTACAAACTTTAGCAGTCGTAGCTTACTAACCTTACTCTTGTCTCCAAGCTCATTGAGCTCAGCTTCAATAAGCTTATCAATAGATTTCTCTTTTTCATTGGTGACACTCTTTGATGTATCTGTTTCAAGGCATTGTTTCTTTGCTGGTGGCTCCTCCGAGTTATCTGCTTGGTTTTCAATATTTGCCCCATCCTTCTGATTTTCACTGGTCTCTTCAGTTACCTTTCCATGGCACACGTCATCTGAATTCGGATGATCCAAATCTTTATCTGTTAAACTTTCTTGTCTAGCATCAATTTCTTTACTAGCATTTGATTTAATAACTTCCTCTAGTCCTTCCTCTCCATCACCATCACCATCACCATCACCCTCCTCCTCATCATCATCACCCTCATCATCACTATATGAGAAAGTAATCTTTTTATTTAGAGGCTTTTTTGGTAACACTGCAGGTTCCTCTCCGAAATCCTTTCCATTAACTAGCTCTTCAAAAAACTGCACGAAAGTAAAATAACCAGAAGTTTAACAGAAACACACAAAAGAATAGCATGGGGTGTATTAGCAACTGCCTTAGCTCAAAAATAGGAACAAACACTGTTTACATGGAGATAGCATTTTAAGGCACTGTACTCATGTTGACACAGCATTGCAGAGATATTGGTTTAAAATACAACTCCAATTCTGTAATTAGATTAAGAACTCAGCTACTTCACATGAGCAAATTCAAAGATGAAAGAGAAAAAAAGTAAAAGATCAGAGATGATGCCAGGATATTGCTGGCCAAAGGGAGAATGTTATATAACCAAGAATCTTTGAATCTAAGAAATCCTAACTATGAATTAAGCATAAACTTACACTCAATATAATTAAGAAAGAGAAGGCAAGGAAGTATTGAATGACCATAGGATGAAGTAGAGAGACAATGTTAGAAAAGAGGATAAAGAAAAGATGAGAAAATGATCATATGAGGTCAAAAGTTTTACAGGCCAAAGAAGAAAGGAAGAGGTAAAGGGTTAAAGAAGAGAAGATTCTGAATGTGATTCTTCAAAAAAAAAAATTATTGTCTTTTAGGTGTAAATGTGAGCTTAACTTCAACTATGTGTCCACATACTCCAAATTATTATTCAGTTTTCTAGGCCCCAAATTTAGTTTTATCAATATGTACGAGATAACATTTTTAAAATATATTATTAGACATATCTACATGCTTATATCTTATTTTTGGACTCTTTTTAGCAGACTTTATGAATCTAAAATTCTTATGAAAGGAGAGTCGGACTACATAATCCTATCAGATACTTATACCTAAATCCATGTAAAATAGGAAAAAAACAATCCATACTTCAAAACACCCTCTTAGCCGCTATACATGAGAAGGAATTTAAATTTTCAGAGGAGATTTGTAAGATTAGTTGTTACATAAAACCACAAATAGCATTTTTTCTTTCACTGGAGGTAAGTTTCTACTGAAGATCAATGATTGAGCCTAAGTTTCTTGCTGAGCAATTTATATGTAACAAATAGGTGGAGAAAATATGGGAGTCAAAATGTAGAAAGAGATCAAACCAATTTTAGAACTTTGGAGGTTCCAAAGCAAGCAATAAATGGGTTCTCCTATCCACTATCACCCTCTGCTATTTTGATGTCCTTATTGCGTGCATAATTTGATAGAATGGAACTCCCAGAGCATTATTTCAGGTGTAAACAAGTAAATCTCAAAGCCTAGTTATAGTTACAATAGCATACACCTAACATCTATAATGGTAAGAATAATTTAGTAAACCAACAATGAAGATCAGCTTTCATTCATAGTCTTAAATAATGATTCATGAATAAAAAGTCACAACTTTCATCACATATCAAGTCAATAATATATATGAACAGAAGCTTATGTGATTCTAAGATTCAACTTCACATCAATAATTCAAATATCAAATCTTTAATTGATTTTTTTCTGACATGAAAAATTAAAAATGCTCATAAAATATACAGTATGCATATAGAGAAAGAATAAGCAAGACCACAACTTTGGAACATTAATCAGAAACCCAGAAAATAAAATCAGCAATCGTTTAGTATATAGAAAAAGGTAAAACTTAACCAAGGAAATTGAATTACAAACGAATACCCAGATGGAAAATCATCAATTTAATAATCTGAAACTAAGTTAATAAAAAAAGGGGTTCAATAATAAGCTTAAAAATAAGAAACATGAAAAGAAAAAGCATACAGAATCAATAACATCGAGAGCTTCATGAGCAGCTTGACGTTCTCTGCCACCATCACAAGTGATAAAGAAACCTTGAACTCCAGGCCTTAATGGGTATGCGCCTTTCTTTTTAACTGCTCTCTGTTCCCACCCCCCCCCAAAAAAAAAAAAAAGAGTTACAAGAAATACAAAGATAAAATGAAAACATAAGGTGTAGAGTAAAATAGAGAGAGACTGGGTGTGGTGGAAGCCAACATTGTGGGGAAGATACTGCTTCCTCTTCTTGCCTTTGTTGGTGACAGTGCTGGGCTTTGCTTTGTTTTCGGTAGCCATTGGAGAGTTCGGGTTTAGTCAAATTGCTTCTCTTCTACTTCTAAATACCACTTCGACGGTAGCACGATTTTATACAAGGTACGAGGGTTTTGATAAATTATTAAAATTTTGAAATTTTATTTGAAGTTCTCTCTCTAAATTAGGGGAAGTTGGATTTTAAGATTGTGTGAACTGAAAATATATATAATTTTTTTTACGATGAAGTGGCACAATATTAGAGTATGGGAGTTATTATATGAATTAAAATAAAGAAAATTTGCTAAATTTTAGGATTAATGTAAAAAAGTTGTTAAATTCAAAGATTAAAGTGGATTAAAAAAATTTAAAGACTATATTAAAAAAAATTATCAAGTTTAGAGACTAAATGTCTTCGCTAAAATTAAGTCGTGACGTGATTAAAAAAGATGAATCAAGAAGTGGCAATTCAACAATAGAAGTTGTGACGTCGTGATGGGTGTAGCTAAGGATCGGTAACTCAAGAGCTAACATTGCAATGTTGCACGTTTGAAGTTGTGATGTGTTGAAATTAATCGCTTGATCCTTAATGATTACTCGAGGTTAATAGAGGAATTTATAGGCTGAGTTGTGATTTCATGATGGTGAATTGTCATATCGCGAGCATTTAAACATTTTAATGAAGGCATTTTAGTCTTTCCATACATTCGGGCTCTAAGTTATAAATATTTACATTTTGCATAGTTAGGGGAGACTAGACTTTTTTAGAATAGTTTGCTTATGCTAGATTTAGATAAATTAGTTGGGATTCAATGTAATATATTATAAAATATGAGTTTATCAAATCTAAAAATATTTTAAAATTTTCAAATTCATTACTAAATAATAAATAGGCATCTAACAAATTTGTGAATTTGAGAGATCATCATAAATGTTACATTTCTAACTATTCTATTACTAGGTGTTCTTTGATAAATTGAAAAATAAAATGTTAAAAAATTAAGTACTAAAAAAATAAATATTGAATTTGAATCCAACGAGTGGTTTCAGTGAAAAAGAGAATGATGATCTTAAGAGATCCGAATTCAAACACTTATGTGTGCATTGTTAAAGAATTAAAAAATAATGAACAAGTGAAAAGAAATAAAACAAAATAATTTAATCAAACAAGGCATTTTTTACACCATAATTTTGAACTTTTATATATTTTTGACAAATAAAAAAGATGATCATTGAACCCAACGAGTGGTTCCAGTGATAAACAGGATGTTATTCATTTTAGGAGACCCGAGTTTTAGCATCTGTATGTATAAGATATGTATGCGTTGTTAAAAGGTTAAAGAAATATGAACAAATATTACCATGTAACCACAACAATATATTAAAAAAAAAAAAAAAGATGAATCATTAATCTCTTCCAATTTTTTTTTTTATAAATATACTAATATTTAATATCAAATAATTTTAGTGTATTTTTATTAATCAATATGTATATGATTAATAAAGTGGGCCAATAATAATTAATAGAATATTGTTTTCCTAATTCTTCACCGCCAATATTAACCAGGAAAATAAAATTTGTGTTAAATCCTACCGACTATAAGATTTTGTTTTCCTAATTCTACACCGTCTCTGATTCCCTTCTTTTATATATAGCTTTTCGTTTATTCCCTTCTCAACTATATCATTGTATTGCAGGTTTTGATTTGAGAGCAGCTTCTTCATAATCTCAAAACCATGACCACAAACATCACGAGCGACATTGTCACATCTCTTCCAGAACACTTGCTGTCCGAAATTCTTAAGCAAACGGCGTCCAATTCCATCGCTGATTTCATCAACGTCAAGTTATGTTGTACAGCTTTTGATCGGGCATCAAACTACGAAAACGTTTTAATGGAGAAAGTTAGCTTAGTTCCGTGGCATAAAAGCGAGAAAGGCTTTCAAAAAAAATGTAAAACTGCCAACAATGCTGAAGCGTTATATAGGAAAGGAATGATCAATTATTTTAGTCAAAAGAAATCGGAGTTCGGCTTACATTATTTAAAGAAAGCAACCGAGAAAGGTCATGGGGAAGCCGTATATACTTACGGCATTATCTTGATTTGTTTGGGTGGTGAGCTAAGGAAACAAGGACTTCGAGTTCTGTCATCCCTTCATCTTCCAAAGACTAACAAAGGTCGTTCAAGGATGATTGCGAGCTGTCGTTCAAAAACGGAGAAGTTTTTGAGGTGCATGTGGGTGCATGTTGCATTGACAGGACCCAAAGGGATTAGCTGCAATTGTGATCGTGACATTAAGGAAAAACCCAACCATTCAACTTCTTGGGAATGCCAAGCTTGGGACGCAAGCAACCATGTCGGCCATTGTTGTGATGATTGCTTTTGGGACCGTGAAGCAAATTTGTTTTGTAGTTTGCTTAGGAAATATTTAGTTAATTGAAGTCCAGTCCCGGTTGGCTTAGTGCATGTAATTTAAGCTATTTCTCAATATATTCTTTTAATACACCATTAAAATTCAACCAACCAAACGATAGATGATGATATGGTGAAAAATAGGATAATCAACCTCTTTTTCACTTGCATATCCTCCATGCAAATATCTCGTTATTCAGTTTTATGACATTCATTTATTTTTACCCGATAGCATTAGTAACCAAAACCTATCATTTCATAGTTGAATGGCAAAAACAAAAACAAAAAATTTAACTAAAGTTGGGTGACTATTTTTTTTGTAAATTATGCAATCTTTAAATTTCTATGCTGGTGGCCAAAAAGCAGTAACGAAGGAAGAACTTAAAGAACATTCATAGATAAAGCTTAAACGATGAGATCTATTATCCAATATCAGAAGAAGGGCACAGAGATTGGCTGATCCCTTTGTCTGTGGAAGTCACTGTATCTGCTCCTCACATGCTCTTCCTCGACTACTTTTCAAAATCAATCAGGTCCATGTTCCCAAAAACAAAACCAAGCTGATGACGGCTTCACGCAAACAAGGAGCAATGAGTATCCTTTTCTTCTTCAACTTGAGCCCAGTAATTGGAAATCGACCATGGCTTCATGGTATCGGCATTTTTTGGCATATATTGTGCGTCTTCAAAGTAATATAAAATTTTTGGCATACATTCTTTGCATATAGAGAAAGAAAAAGCAAGACCACTGGAACATTAATCAGAAATCCAGAAAATAAACTCAGCAACCATTTAGAATATAAAAAAAGGTAGAACTTAACTAAGGAAATTGAATTACCAACGAATACCCAGATGGAAAATCATCAATTTAATAATCCGAAATTAAGTTTAATAAAAAAAGGGGTTCAATAATAAGCTTAAAAATAAGATACATGAAAAGAAAAAGCATACAGAATCAATAACATCGAGAGTTTTATGAGCAGCTTGACGTTCTCTGCCACCATCACAAGCGATAAACAAACCTTGAACTCCGGGCCTTAATGGGTATGCGCCTTTCTTTTTAACTGCACTCTGTTCCCAAAAAGGAGTTACAAGAAATACAAAGAAAAAATGAAAACATAAGGTGCATAGTAAAAGAGAGAGAGACTGGGTGTGGTGGAAGCCAACTTGTGGGGAAGATACTGCTTCCTCTCTTGCCTTTGTTGGTGATGGTGCTGGGCTTTGCTCTGTTTTCAGTAGCCAATAATAATTAATAAAGTTAAATCCTATGAATTATGGGATATTGTTTTCCTAATACTTCACCGCCAAGAAAATAAAATTTGTATTAAATCCGAACGACTATAAGATTTTGTTTTCCTAATTCTACACAGTCTCTGGTTCCCTTCTTTTATATTTAGCTTTTAGTTTATTCCCTCATCAATTATATCATTGTATTGCAGGGTTTAATTTGAGAACAGCTTTTTAATAATCTCAAAACCATGACGACAAACATCAAGAACAACATTGTGACATCTCTTCCAGAAAACATGTTGTCCGAAATTCTCAAGCATGCAGCGTCCAATTCCATCGTTGATTTCGTGAACCTCAAGTTATGTTGTACAGCTTTTGATCGGGCATCAAACTACGAAAACGTTTCAATGGAAAAAGTTAGCTTAATTCCATGGAGTAAAAGCGAGAAAGGCTTTCAAAAAAGATGTAAAGCTGCCAATAATGCTGAAGCGTTATACAGGAAAGGAATGATCAATTATTTTAGTCGAAGGAATTCGGAGTCCGGCCTTCATTATTTGAAGAAAGCAATTGAGAAAGGTCATGTGGAAGGCGTTTATACTTACGGCATTATCTTGATTTGTTTGGGTGGTGAGCTAAGGAAACAAGGACTTCGAGTTCTGTCATCCCTTCATCTTCCAAAGACTAACGAAGATCGTTCAAGGATGATTCTGAGTTGTCGTTCAAAAACGAAGAAGTTTTTTAGGTGGATGTGGCTGCATGTTGCATTGACAGGACCCAAAGGGATTTGCTGCAATTGTGGTTGTGACGTTGAGGAAAAACCCAACCAGCGAACTTGTTGGGAATGCCAAGCTTGGGACGCAAGCCACCATGTCGGCCATTGGTGTGATTATTGCTTTTGGGACCGTGAAGCAAATTTGTTTTGTAGTTTGCTTCGGGAATATTTAGTTAATTAAAGTCTAGTCCCCGGTTGACCTGGTGCATGTAATCCAAGCTATTTCTCAATATATTCTTTTAAGTTTTAACAACCCATGAAAATTCAATCAATCAAACGATAGATGATGACATGTCATCAATTTTTTTTTTTTTTTTTTTTTTGCATATTGTGGATTTGGAAGATGAAAATTCAAGTCGATATGTCCTAATTCAGAATCCCTTGAAGTTGCTTCTGCAGTATTTCCAACTCTGATGCAGGTTTGCCTAAAGCTTGTTGAACAATGTTAATAATATGCATGATTTTGGGGACAGACAAGACAAGGGAGGCCGGGAAGTGTTTTGAATATGTAGCAGCATTTAAGCTTCCATCAACTTGGTGTATCTGGATTTTGTGCAAACTCTGAATTTATAGTTCGATATACGTCTGTTAACTGTGGAGGGGAATAACTAAAAAGTGGTAAGAATTTGGTACCTGCTGGAAGATTATAATGAATATATATTGTTAGTAAGTAGATATGGTGAAGAATAGGATAATCAACCTCTTTTTCACTTGCATATCCTCCATGCAAGAAAAAGAAAAGAATTTAGCTAAAGTTGGGTGACTATTTTTGTAAATTAAGCAATCTTTTAATTTCTTTGTTGGTGGCCAAAAAGCACTTGGTGTAAGTAACAAAGGAAGAACTTAAACAACGTTCATAGATAAAGCTGAAACTATGAGATTTATTATGCAAAATTAGAAGAAGGGCATAGAGATTTGCAGAGCCCTTTGTTTGTGGAAGTCACTGCATCTGCTCCTCACATGCCCTTCCTCGACTACTTTTCAAAATCAATCAGGTCCATGTTCCCAAAAACAAAACCAAGCTGATGACGACTTCATGCAAACAAGGAGCAATGACTATCCTTTTCTTCTTCAACTTGAGCTCAGTTTTTCGAAATCGATCATGGCTTCATGGTATCGGCATGTTTTGGCATATATTCTACGTCTTCAAAGTAATATAAATTTTGTATGTATGTTTCTTTTTCACATAACTTGTGTTATGCTAATGTTGCTTTACATGTCAGGTTGTGTGTATGTTCTTTCTCGTTTCGTTGAAAACATTGAGTTGATTCATGTTTCAAAACTTGCACAACTCCGGGGACTGGAGCGATAGAGAACAGAAAAAGAAAGAACAGCCAACAAGACGAACAACAAACTTGTAGAAAGCACGAAAAGAGGACACCAATCATTGCTGGAAGAGACTTTCGCGACAAATAACGGTGTAATTTGTAATTGAATTAATATATGTTTTTTGTGATTTGTTTATATTTTTTCTGTTTACTTAAAATTAGAATAAATAAACTTATTCATCAACATTAAATAAATGGGTTGATATATAATAAACAAACAATACATATATATATATTATTTTTTAGACATAAAATAATCAAATATAACATATATTACGAAAGAATAAAATAAACACAACCTACAATATTATTAATTATATAAAAACAATATTTAAATGACATATTACACAAGTGTTTTTTAACGAATATAAACAGGCGTACTCATAAAATTTATTTGTATTTGATTTGATTAAGAATCTATTGAATCTTTAACTGAACAATATTACTATTACAATAAGCAAAAGAATGTAAGTTCCAATACACTAACATGTTACTTTTTAAGAATTAAAGGTTTGAGTATTAAGTCATTAAATTAAAGCCCTTTTCTTTTATTTTTTCTCATTATATTTATTAATAATAAAACAATGCAAGTAGTGTAATAATGCCAGTGCCCCATGTGATAAGAGCAAGAAGATGCCCTAAGCCTTCAAAATCTTCTTTATCTTTCATGTTCATGTGGACCTAAGGTATATATGGACACACATTATAAAACTGAAGTGCCCTTAGCAAAAAGAAGCCTTTTTACCAGCTTTCCTATGGCTACACCAAACATTCTTCACTTTAATGGCAGCCAGGAACCTGAAAACATGTTACGTTACTTATAATTATACCAACCACCAAGCCCCATCATCTCCACAACATCTGATCTTTTCAAAACATTTCCCTATTTAAGTTCTAAAATTAATGCTAAGACATTTCACTAACTTCCAAAACAAGTGCTATTTTAAATTAAATGTTACACATTCCAGGCATCAATGTCTCTGCTCATATGCTTCAGCTTTAGATAATGTTTTTTTTTTTCTTAAATCAGATAAGGTGAAAGAAGATGCATAGAGTGATAATACACTAAGTTAACTACCTTTGGTTTCTTCTGATTTTGTCTGTTGGAATACATGCCTAAACAAGATTATCGAAAGGAGAAAAGAGAAAAGCCCTACGCTCGAAACTCGGTTCTTCTGCCATTAGGTGTCCAATATGCATTCGCTGTTAGTGGTATTGTATTGAAGAAGATGATGATATTGTGGAGATATTCTCTAGGATCTACTCTTCAGTATATGAATATGACTATACACATCTAAGGGATTCTTCTAGTATATGCTTCTCTACTTTTCTGCATTTAGTAAGAATGCCATTTGATTCAAATTCAAGAAATGTAAGTTCACAAGTTAATAGATATTCCTTTACGAGTTCTGACCATGCTTACCTTTATTTCCTACATTTGCTTTCAATGCCCATGATAAAACCTGAGAAAAGGTTAAGTAATTCTCAATTACGAAGGAACTACTGAAAACAGAAGACTTCAAGTTAGAAAATGTGCAAACAGTGTGATAGTACCTTGGCATAAGGAAGGGGATAAATTAAACAGCGGCCACTTTGCTAGTGGAAGTGATGGATGGTAATGGATCATTTTCAGAGGATGAAGCAGCATCACATAAAGCAGAACTTTCATTTGATTCCACCAAAGCTGGACGCTCAGGGAGGTTATTTTCAGTAGGTTTCTTAGGGGAAGCAAAAGGGCTATCAGGAAGTGCATGCTCTACACTGCTCTCATGACATCTACAAGAAACAGAGATGAAACATATGAGAACTAGAAGAAAATCAAATTTAGGAGATCCCGGAAGACAGCAGTAAACAATAAGATTCCATTAAAAGATACAAAATACGGCATCTTTCCTTGTTGGAAATTCTATCAATATTTCAGAATTAAGTTCCATGTTGGACACCATACCCTTTGGGGCTGGAAGACTCTTGTCTATTTCCAACCCTGGCTTTCTGAACACATGCTGACTTCACTTCTTCCAGCTCAGCAGCATTCATGATCAACGGAACAGCAACAGCTGTATTATCACCATCGACTGCCACAATAAATAATATTAAACTTCACTTCCACAAAGTCTTTTTTAACGATTCCTTGATTTGTTAAACTCGATATTGAACAACTCATTTGACTTTATTTCCTTCTTTTTAACTAGAGAGAAACTTATCCACACAATTTACCGACACAATCACTACAGTGGGATTCCCAAATCCAACAAAAAGATAATAATCTGATATAGACCTGAGGCTTATTAACAAACCTTCCGAGACTTCTTGTTTAATGCTGTCAGAGGAGGGAACAGAAGCACCGACTGACAGGCTGCAGTGGTGATGATGAATACAATCATTCTTAAAGTCTGGGAGTTGCAAGTTCATGAATCTTCTCCTTTGCAATTCAATGGCTTGCTGGAGATCAGCTTGATCTTCCAGTTCTCTTCTCAAAATCATATCCTGTGCATTGTAGAACATCTTTGCACCTGTATGTAAACAGAAATTAAGAGCTCCAAAATCTAAAGTAAGAACAACATAAAACAAGAAAAGCCATTTTAGGCATTTTATTTCTACTATCATTTGTTGCCAAAAAACTCCCACAACACCCATGCTTGTTTGTTTTCTTACCAACATGAAGGTCATATGACTCTCTAGAATCAAGCCCTGAAGGGCTTGAACATGGAGAGAAGTTACCCCTCTCAAATTGTTGTTGCAGATGTTGCCTCCTGCAATTGTTCCATTAACAGTTACAAAATCAACACACAATGAGGACAAGTTGCAAGATAAAAAAGCAAACAAGAGAAGATGCCATACTTATCAGAAACTTTTCCTTTTTCCTTGTAGGGCTTAACAAGCACACGAGAATCACAAATGAAATGGGGATTTCCTCTGGACAAAATGAGCTTCACAGTCTCTGGATGGACAAAAGTAACAAAACCAAACATTCGCTTCTGCTGGTATGGGATCCTCACATCTTGCACTTGTCCAAACATGCTTTAAAAGATACAGGAGCACTATGTAAATTGACAAAATTAAAATTTAAGAAATTCATAAATATTAGTTCATAACAAAGGAAACACTTTGATAGGTCCTTTCTGGAATTTTGCATACAACCAAATCAAGTAAAAGACACAACATACATTTAATGGAAGCCTCAGCTAAAGAAAGGGGGATATATAAGAAGGGTTCCTTTTGCTAAAAACTGTATTCTCTTGTAATAAACACAATATTCTCAATGCCCTAGGAGTGTCAATCATGTATTTATGGTATAGCAATAAAACCTTTGTATTCATATTACAGCAATTGGACTCTCATATAAACTGTCAACTCAGCTTCTTCTGCAAGCATGCATATCCAGCAATAATCCATCTCCAGTCCACAAAAACATCAATTTTGCCCATTCACCATCACCGGGCTTATCATACGATATACTTGCAGGTTTCATGTAGTCCACAAACAACCCAGAAGCCTAAAACTCCCATACGCATAAAGACCAAAATTGCTTATGAAGCGCTTTCCTGGGATATTGACAAAGGTAATATTTGCAAGCTGCTCCATTACGCATTATTTAAAATTAACTTTGCTGAATAACTAATCACTCCCTGGAGTAAGAGGACAGATTCTCCATGTCTAAACACTGAAACCCATCTTTCTACTCTCAACTAAAAATGACATAACTACTCAAGTCTCTATTTCCCATATATCCTCAAGCACTAAATGAAAACAAAGCCAATTAAATATTGCCTAAACTAAAATGAGTGGTTTTAAGTGGTCTCCTGATGAAGATTTGTTATCTACCAGTAAATATTAAAATAGGAACATGTATGGAATAAAAAAAGTGAATCCCATTGAAATATGCCTCCGGTCATTTGTAAAGTCCTTTTACCGTTACAAGCACTATCGACAATTTGTCCTTTATATGATCATTTGCTTCTAGATGGATCATATTTAATTGATTATCCCCTCCTCACCTGAAGAGTTCAACAGCAATCAAATTGCATTTAGGATAGTTGTCCTAATGTATTTCAAATATTATACACTGTTTAATGGGATAAACATTTAACTAGAGATGAACAAATTCTTGGCAAATTAGGTACAATATGATGCAAGTCTATAGAAAACATAGTGTATTGCAAAACAGATTGTACATTTATGGAAGATAAAACAGATATCTAAAGGAAACATAGCTCATTGCAAATAGATTTTTGAAAGATGAAACAGTTGACTCATTCAAAGTTAACGCTACAGCTGGACAAGGCAGCAGGATTCAAGGCTAGATGTAACAAAACATGGATTTTCATACATAGAAACCATGGATTGTTGAAATGAATGATGAAAACTACCATAAAAGTAGATTCTACCACAAACAGAAATCATGGCTCCAATAAACACATGGGAATTATAACAGTATGTCAAACTACATTCTACCATAAGCAGTACCATATCATGGTTATAACCTAAATTGCAACATCAAAACTAATTATATGCCAGGCAAGCAAATAATTCAAAATGCAACTCCCCGCTCAACAATATGGATAGAAATATTGATAAAACATAAACTGCATATATAATCAGAGGAAAAAATGCCACACCATTCAGAAGTGCAATAGATACCTAAAGTAGTTTGAAACATCTTCATCTTTAAAGGTACTATCAGCTGGAAAAGTAAGGTAAATCTGTTTAGAAGCTGAGTTAGCCTTCTCTTCCAATCCCATTACCAAATAATCATTCCTCTCAGCTCGGCCCTGGGAAAACTTGCAAGTTTCTTCACCAAACATCAATGCAGCAGCTCTGCAACATCAAAATGTGCCAAATTGAAATATATATACATAGTTAATAGACAGTATTCCAATGCCATGCAATGGTCTTTTTAACTAACCAATACTCCCCACCAAGATAAGACAAACAATTATCTTATAAAAGAAACCCCACTGTAGCTAAACTCTAGTTAATTAACTTTGTGAATTACAGCATCAGAAGCGAATACCACTTATCAACCAGTAAATGTGTAAACCACAAAAAATAAATAAAAATGGACTAAAAGAAACAATCCATAGCATCAAAACTACGAAAGAAAGGCCAACTATAATATCTAATTTATTTCTGGGTAAATTAATCTAAACCAAAACAAATCCTAATGTGGATTCCGTAACCACCAGATAAGCCCGATATGAATACAAAATTTAAACTTTAAGAGCCTTACAGATAAAGTAGCCCAGAAAACTAGCAAACGACAGGAAACAAAAAAAGGGAAATACTTAACATGCCTCTGAGCATCAGTTTGGTGTTGCAGAAGAACATTCATGTTTTTTTGGTAAGGCAAGGGAGAAGAAGCACTACCCATCAACTGAGCGGCAGCCAGTCTTTGATGAGCAGCAGCAGCTCTCACTCTCATCATTTCCTCATGTTGATGATAAAGGAAGTCCATTTTACTAGGTGAACCAACAATAGCACCATTAACGTCAACATTATCAGTTAAACCACCAATACCATGTGAAAACTTACAATTATCACCATTCTTACAAAACCCTCTAGCAAAATAAAGACAAGGCTTATAACCACCCATAAAACCACCAAATCCACCAGCTTCTTCAGCCGTCCCAAAACATGCATCACTTGCAGAAAAGCTCCTTCTATGACCAACAAAGTCCTCGTTCTTAGAAGAGGAAGAATCGTTCAAGAAAGAAAAGTAATCACTCATTTGAGTCTCGTCAATAAAATCAGCGTTGCTATCCTCATACCTTGGAGGAACTGAGAGAGACCCGGAGCGGATACTTTCATAAGAAAGAAAAGGACTTGACTTGGGGCTGATAGCAGGAGACCAAGAAGGCGCTTTCTTTGAAAATTCTAAGAAGCCATTTCGGGGAACGAGGGTAGGAGATGATGGAGGAAGTGGGTTTTGAGAATTGTTGGAGTTGTTGGGTCTGGAGATCGGGTTCAGAGAAGGAGTGGAGAAAGTGTTTGAGGAAAGTCCTAAGTAAGCTTTAGCCTTGAGCACAAGAGAGTGAAGAAGGGAGTCAGGGCCATAGGCTAAACGCAACAAATCCCTGTCAGCAAAGTCCTGGATAAGGATGTAACCCATGATTTTAGAAGCATTTTCAGGGTCTAAAACTTTGATTTTGGTGAACAAAACGTTGGTCGTGTCGTAAAGATCCATGGAGGTTTTTCAGGCTTTGCGTTGCTCAGTGTTAGAGAGACACTGTGGAGTTTGTGTGTGTGTGTGTGTGTGTGTTTTGGTTTTAAATTGATGTGGTTGGGTTCAGTGGGAGCGGAGACAGCAGGGAAAGGAAGAAAGAGAAAACAGAGTGAAAAGGAAGTGGCGTTTAGAGGTGGGGGAGGGGGAGGGGGAGGGGGACGGGTTGGCTTTTCGATGTTTGTTTTTTTCTTTTCCAAAAAGATTAATAAAAATGAAAATCAGAGAGAGAGAGAAAGTGAATGGGAGTGGGATACGGGAAACTAAAACTTGGCCGTTTAGGGTTTTCAATGAGCGGGCTTCTTCTCTCCTCCCCTATTTCTCCCTCGCTTTTCCTTCCTTTATTTTGCTACGAAATCCTTCAATATCCTTTTCCTCCTGCATTTAGGTTCAATTTCTCAAAAATATTTTTGAAAAAAAAAATAATATCAAACAAATCCTTAATTTTAAAAGTGATTTCTTAAAAAATAATAAATTTCCCCTAATTTTTTTTTTTGGCTCATAAAATTTTTTTAGAAGATTTCCAACCTTTTACTATTTCATCCGTTAAGTTAATTTTTCTTTTGCTCTACTTTCTTTTCTTTTATATCATATTGAAGTGAAAATAAAATAACACGATTTGAAACATGTTGAACTGAGTATCTGATAAAAATCTTACCCATCAAATGAATCAATATTTTTACTTTACTTTCTTATAACTTACCTTTCTAAATCTCATATCAATGTTGCTCTCTTTGATTGATTCGTTGTTTATATTATGTAATATTTAGTCTTTAAGGTAAATTTCACTCGTGATCACTTAACAATTAATAAATTTATATTTTGACTGATTAAATATAAAAAAAATTGTAATTTGATCTCTCAATTATTCGAAATTGATTATTTAAGTTATCCCTTCATTAACTTGCAAAAAGATGTCAACATGGGCCATCAAGTTGCTATTCCTTAAATACATTGTTAGCTGCCCAATTATCCAACCATGAAAAATTATAAAATTATTACTAACGTTATCAAATTATAATGTTTTAGTCACTTGCCTATTAACTTAATATCAGATCGATGACATAACACATTAACCCAAATCCATATTCATGAGTTTTATTAATTTTTTAAATTTTTACTAATTTCTGTGTAATTAATTTTGAAATACATATGAAGTTTCAAAAAAATTTAGAATTTTGTAATAATTTTAGATTTTCTTGAATTCGCCATTGAAATATTCTAAAATAACCGTTTGATATTTTAGTTACATAATTTATGGACCATATTAGTTATTAAGCCAATGAACTAATGTGCCATATCATCAATTTATTAGTGATCATTTTGTAACTTTTCGTAGTTAAATAACCAAAACGAAAATCCACTAATAATTGAATGACTAACGATATAATTTACCCAAATATATTTAAGGAATAGTGACTTAACAAACCATGTTGATGTTGGTTAGCAAGTTAATAGAGGAGTGACTTAAATGGTCAAATTCAAATAATTGAATGATTAAACTGTTACTTTTCATAATAGAATGATCAAAATGTTAACTTACTAAGAATGGAGTGATTATAGGTATAGTTTATCATTATTTTTTATAAATTTTATATAAAATATTAAAAGAAATGTTCATGATTGTATTTTTTTAAATAGCAAAACTGTTTAGTTATTTTTTTAAAAATTAATATATGATTAACTCATAACACTAACTTTAAATTATTCCTAAAAATATAAAATAGTAATTTTCAGAGTAGATTACAAAAATCATTTTGTCTTATATTATTTTTACTTAGTTACAGTCTTATGGTTTTTTCTTTTCTTCCCCTTTGAGATGATGTTAAAATGGCAAGAAATTTTATGGAGCTTTACGCATTGTGAATGGTTCCATTCCTCTTTCTAGGATTTAGGGTTCGGTTAATTGTATGATCTAAACTTCCGTTAGAATATATTAAAATTTTTAAGTATAAAACATGGAAAATGGGATTATAATAAACTTTGCATTAATTTTGGAGATTTTTTTATGACATTAGATATTTTATACATAATATATACAAAAATATTTACAATCATTCTTTAGTAGCATTTTAACCAAATAAATAACAAAATAATATTTCATCTATTTTATTATTGGGGTAAAATTACAACACATTCTTTCAATTATTAACGAATTTTAGAGTGAGTTTGTTTTACAAAAGATGATTTATGAAAAATATTTTTTTACATTTTTTTATATTTATTTTGTTGAAAATAACGTAGTTAATGAAAAAACGGATAAAAGAAGTTTGGTTTCGGTTCAATGATGCAAACATGAAGTATTTTCACCAGTCCATGCATTGGTGAACACAAAAGAGCGGGCAAGAGCTCTGCCCCTTAAAATGAAAAATTTTTACTAATCTTTTAAATTTTTAAATTTGTAATAGTAAAATTATATTTTAACATCTCTAAAAATAATAAAAATTTGATTTAACTCTTCAAAAATTATAAAAATACAAACTATTAATAAAAATATTTTTATTATCATAAAAATATTCAATTTAATTTAGATTCTTCTAAAAAAAAATTTTGAGTTTATCCTGAGTTGACGAGTAGAAGAAGGCACACCAATGTAATAAATTTAAGAGGGGGAATTTAAACGTGCATTGTTTTCCATGCACCCGAATAAAGCTTTAGGACCAATGACGTGTGTTTCCCCTGTCCGCTATTCAGCGTTAGTCAAGTTGATATTTAATACAAAGGTTAATGGTGGATTGACAAACACATTATTGAAATGATATTTAGATTTAAGAATGTTTTAAAGGTTAAAGAATATACTAAAAATTAATTAAATTTTTAACATGTAATTAATAATATTTGGTGCGATTAATTTTTATTTTTAGTTTATATAAAATAAAAATAGATAGCATAAATTGTAATTATAAAATTTCTATTTATGTGTAAGTAAGATATGGATTTATTTAAAGGTCAAATTTTTTGTTCAAGCCTTAAGTTTTATTCGATATTTGGGAAGAATTGAATAAAAATATTTATCTAGAAAAATGAATTTAAGTAAAAATATTAGATCTATTTAAAATATGAGTTGTATTTGAAATTTAACATTCAAGGCTCGCGTCGAGCCCAGTTGAACCTGACTCCTTCATAATTTTGTAATACATTATTCTATTTTATTTTTATATATTATGCAATTTATATCATATAAAAATTATAATTATACTAATATATAATACTATAATGTAAATATTAAAAAAATTAAGCTATATATATTTAAAATTTTAATAAAATTAAAAAACATTAAATATTAAATTAAAAATAGCATAAGTTTTTTTTTTAAATGGACGAGGTTAAAATAAATTTAAATTAATCATTTATAAATATAAACAAACTTAAGTAAAATTTGAGATTCGTATTTCAATCCAAGTGGAGCTTAGATAAGTGTGAATTTTGTTAATACTATACAATGACCTTACCTGAATCCAGCTTGACCTAATTTGACCCAATTTCATCTATAAATATTTTTAATAAGACGCGAGTCTCGTTTAAAAAGAGAAAAAAATGACAATTTCAATATCCTTTGTTATTGTCGATAGAGTCTTAATTCAATTAGCATTAACATTGTTGTCAATGCAGAAAAATATGAGTTGAAGGCGCTGAAGCATATTATCTTCCTCATTAAGGGTTGGGGAGGGACTATGAATAATTCTAAGTATCGTGTTAAAAAGAGCAAATATGATCACAACTTTTTGATATTATTAAAAAATCCTTTAATTATTTTTAATTATAACAAAAAAATCTAGGAGTCATTGATATTTTAAAAAGCGAAAAAGAAAGGGTAGAAAAACACAAATGATGTGAATTAATCAAGTTTTCAACGTCATTATAATAATTTCAGAAACCAATCATTAAAAACTTAATTAAAAACAATAATGTGTTATGAAATTCCCTATCCTACGTGGCATATCTAATAACTTGACATTTGTCATTACATAAAATTGTTATGTATAATTATTTAATTAAAAATATTAAAGATTTAGAATAATTCATTTAAAAATACAAAATCTCTATCACGCATTAATTATCTAGTAGACATATCTTTTAATAATGTTATGAAAATTTTTTCCTACCAAAAACAATTTATGGAAACTATACTTTAAAACGTATTAAAAAGGTAAATTAATTTCCCATATTAAATATATTTTACTTGGTAACTTTCAATTAGCAAAAAAAAACTCGTGAAAAATATTTAATTTAGTTTTACAACTGTAAATTGTTATAAATATTATTAAATGAATGTTAAACTTTTCACCTTCTTTCATATTTTTTAACATTTAACTTTTTATTTTATTATATATATAGTCGAATATACTACTTGTAAGGATTATAAAAAATATATAATGCAATAGATATCCTTATATTACTATATTCGTCTTTTATCTATTATTTTTGTTTATAACATAAATTATATTTTAAAATATAAAATATATTTTATATATATTTTTAGTAACATTATAGTATTAAATGAATATATTGAAAATATGAAAATTATATATAGAAATGATATATTAATAGTATCTAATATATAAAAAAAATATTTGATACATTATCAGTAGAGTTTTTAGACTCTACAAATAGGATTAATAGATTGACAAATATTTTACAGGGATATTAGTATAGCGCTAAAAAAATAAATATTAAAAAAAAAACACATGACAAAGTTTCAAGGTTGCTTTAAAAATAATATTATATATTAAAAACAGCTTTAAACATATTTTTTTTCTTTAAACAAGTAGATTAAAATAATTTAAATTAAATAAACTTCAAATTAAAAATTTAAAAGTTTTGTCAATTGAGTTTTAATTCAATTGGCATCGGTATTGTTACCAATACAATAGAACATGGATTTGAATGCGCTAAAGCGCATTATCTTTTTAAGGGTTTGGGGAAGCTATGGATAACTCTAATCATTGTATAAAAAAACAAAAACTAAGAATCATGATGTTACACTCATATAAAATGAAATAACTAAAAAAAGTTTTTTAACATAGTCACTTTTGTTTTCCTCAAATTACATTTTAACCATTTATGCTTGAAATGTTACGTTTTAGTCACTTACGTTATTATTTTATTACGAAGTGGTCGCTCTGACGTTAAGCTCCGTTATCCCTCTAACGGCAATTTTACGTGGCAATTCAAATGAGTTTTAAATGCCAACTTGGATGTCTAACTGGGATGAAAATAATTTCTAAATTAAATAAATTGAATTAAATAAAAATTTTAATTTAATTACAATTGAAGTTAGGGAGAGTGACCACTTTGTAATAAAATAATAACGCAAGTGACTAAAACGTAACATTTCAAACACAAAATAACTAAAATGTAATCCGAAACGAACAAAAGTAACTATTTTTATAGTTTACCCTAATTTGAAAACACCTTTTAATTAAGTTTTAATAAAAGATATTTTAAAATTAAATTGTTAAAAGCACCTTTAAATATGATCAATCCCATAATTTTGTTTTTTATAGATTCTAGGGAAAATTATTTATTTTAGAAACCCTAAGTCTTTTATTAAAGGTTTCATAATATATAGATTCTAGGGAAAATTATTTAAACACGAGTTATTTTTTCCATTTGCAACTCTGAATCTTATCTACATGAAGCCCTAATGTCATCACATAGTCGTCTATGTGTCATGAAACAACACCTGCAACCGCTAAAAGTTACTTCAAACACATTTATTTCACCCGGGGTAAATTCAAAAAATTTATTAGGCTGTCAAAATTAAATTGTAAATTTTAACAGTTTGTATATTTATAAATTTTAAAAGATTAAATTAAATTTTTATTATTTTTAAAAGAGTTAAAAGTATAATTTTATTTTTATTAATTTAAAACTTTAAAAATTTAAAGGATTTAAATGAATAATTTTTCATTTTAGGGAAGTCGAGACCATGTTAATTTAATAAAAAAATTTAAAATATGAAGTTTACAAATTTTTGAAAAGGTTATAATTAGTTTTAAACATGTTATATAATTTTAAAATTTTGAAACATTATAAAATTTTAATAAATAATAAAGTTTTTAAAACAGATTTTTGAAAATAAAAGTATCCATTAAATAAATAAATAAATAAGCATTTTAAGGAAAATTTAATTTTTTTAGAAAATTACAAACAATTTTAAAACTAGATGTTCTAACAATATTGGTTTTGATATTTTAAAGTTTTTTTATAGCAATTATCGTTTACTCTCTTTTTCATTTTTACTTTATTTTTAGTTTTTAATTTAAAAGTTATGCTTGAATATTTTCGCTTTAAATTATGTGGCATAAAATTTTATGTTTCATTTAATGACTAAATTAACAGTTTTAATAGTGGAAGGACTTGATTGATATATATCGATAGGTTGGGAAGTAATTGATATATTTTTAAGTTTAAAGATAAATTTAAAATAAGGACTATAATTTGGGGATATGTAGTGCAATTAAGTCATAAAAGGTACCGCCCAGTTGTTATTATATACTGATTACTGAAAAGGGATAGTAAAGTGCAGTAAAAGAAAAAGAGTCCACCCAATTGAAAGTGGAAATTACCAAAATTCTGACTCCTAGATTCAGTAATAAATGTTTTAAAATCAAAAAGTACTGCAGTAACTCTATTTTATCCATTTAATTTTTTATTTTTAATTTTAATTTTGTGTGCTGACTTTTCTTCACTTTACAAATTTGTGATGTAATCTTTTCAAAGATTTTTATGCAATAAAAATAAAAAAACACGAACCCTCAATGATTTACTATGTCAGTCAAAGGACATTTGATTTTTATGTAATAAGAAATCTTGACCGTTGATTGGGGAAGTTTAGGATCCAGCGGTTGAGTTTTTGCTTTTAAATGTGGGCACAACTTAGGAAGATTGTGTCAGAATTATTTTGAATCACATTCAATTTTGGGTCAAAACATTTAAACAAAAAATATAATTAATCACTTCCTCCATATGAAGAGGTTTGGTTTCGATTATTTTTAACTTTATGACAAAAAATCATGATGTTCAATTATTTCCTTCACTAGGGCTCTTGTCAAAAATTTTTTAGATTAATTGTTTGTTAATCGAAAATAGTACTCATTGGAGCTTTTAATCAAATATATGTAAATAATTGGCTTTTGAATCCTCATATATTAAATGCTATTAATATATAAATCTACTTTGTGAATGAGAAACTTAATAAATAAAAAATGGAATAATGTTTTGATACATTGTCAAAAAAATTTTAAAACTCCACAAACAGAAGGGTTGACAAATATTTTATAAGCGTATAATAAAATATTAAATAAATAAATATTTTAAAAAAAAGGATACATGGTAATTTTTTAAGGTTGATTGTGGAACAAAAAAAGATACTGTCAGGGAGTTGGCTCGATGTTGTGACATCCATCCCTTGGTATCGTGACTCTCACGATAGTGAACTCCATATTGATTTTTCATTGAAATTTTTCATCCTCGAGGTGAAAGGACTGCTGCACAACACCCATTCTAAATGATGTTTTCCTTAAGGTTGGCTCATTATCATCCCCCTTACACCAACTCAATCACGTCGTTAAGTTTCTCATGATACCGTTTAGTCAATTTCGGTCTCAAAAAGATAAAATTAAGCAAAAACTTTTATTTATGCTTGAAACTAAAAATAGAAAAAAAAAACATATAAAATATATATAAATTACTTAAGAATAAGTTTTCAAAACGTAGTAAAGGGCCTAATTTAACATATTAAATATACAATGGATATTTTATTAAATCAATTTATTCGAAAAATACAAATATACAATGATACTGCACAAAATTTACTAGATCTAACGTTATTTTATTTTCTTTTCCTAACATTTTCCTCTTTAATTTTATGTTTCTCTAGTCTAGTTGTATATAAATAGAGGTGCTCTCTCTGTGGGAGAAAGTCTTGCCAGATTTAGTGCATTTTTATCAATTGCCATAGGTTTTAGTCTCTTCTTGGTTGAGTTTTGGCGCTTGCACAACCTTTTGACAAGGAGGTTGAGCAACCATGATCCATGGACAACAACTAGTGGAACGCCTCTTATCGAAGATGGAAGATTATTTTGAGCTAAACAGAGATAATTTAATAAAATGTACTTTTAAGTAATATTACATTTGTCAACCGAATACCAAAGTCTTACATTTTAGCTAAATGAACTAAATTAAGTAATGTAGCATACCAAAAATGTGCTGAGAAATCTTACATCCCGATGATTCTATTACTAGAAGTAATCTTATACTTATTAAACCAAACATCCTTGAAGGGATTTCAATGTTGCATTGTTTGACATGTTCATCGAGATGTTGATAGTTAGAATTGACAAATGACATCCAAGAGCAAAAAAAGTCATTAATTACCGTTTCATCTCCGATATTGACAAATTTAAATTGCAATTATAGAATCTCCATTGGGTAATTATAAGTGTGGAAGGAATGACTATTAGTACATTGTTTTCAAAACGTGTCTTTAATGGACAGTTCCTTCAAACGTGGAATAGGCTTTGGATCGATCTTACCTTGATAAATTTGAAATTGCTTGGTCATATGAATAATTTTATAATATAAAGTTTCATTTGTTTCACTTAATATGGCTTTCGGATTTTTTTATTTTTTATTTTGCATTTTCTTGTGTTTATTTCATGGAAAATAACTTGATCAATGGAATATGACTTACAGGTCAATGGAAAATAAGTCATTTTTCATGTAAAATACTTATCATTTTAAAAAGCGTGAGTGATTTTTTTAGAAAAGAGCTCATTTCTGGGGATTTTATTTTTATATAAAAATTAACTCAAGTCAAATTTAATATTATTATATCAATAATAAATTTTTATTTTTAAAAATATTTAAAATTAATAAAATATTATATTTTTCAATATCACTAAACATACATATTTAATTATCTATATATAATCATATAATAAATTATTAATATAAATTATTATTTTAATTAAATTATTTAACATTTCGATTTTATTTTAATAATAATTTTAAATAATATTCTTCATATATGATTAAAAAATATTCAATATTAATATTTTTAATAATAAATATTTATAAGTGTAATAAATTATTAATAATAAATATTTTGTAGTATAAAGGTTAAAAATATGCCATAAATTCATGTACTCTTCAAAAATTTAGAATTTAGTGCTTATACTTTTATTTTCAATAATTTAGTCCCTCCACTTTTCATATTTGAAAATCAAGTTCAATTATTAACATTGTTAAATTTTTTGTCAATTTTATTGATGTCACATCTTTAAATAAAAGTAACTAAAAAATTATGTTATAATGAACATAAATTTAACAATACATTTTTAATAATGCTAACAACTGAACTTGAATTTTGATATCTAAAAAGTATAACTAACCCAAAAGTGAAAGTACATGGACTAAATTTCAAATTTATGAAGAGTACGAAGACTTATGACATATTTTAACCTAGTATAAAAATATGAATATTTTAATTATATAAATACGAGTATTTGTTTAAATAATACTTAACTTCATTTATTCCTTACAACTCTAATGTGTCAATATGTGCTCTCATATATGTAATTTAAATTAAGTTTAACTTAAGCATTATTTATTATTAAGTTTATATATGACATTGATTATTACAAAATATTTTCTTATTATAAAATAAATTTCGATTGTTAAAAGGAAATTGCACTATAATATTTTATAACAAATATATTTATACCGTGTTTGTTTTACAAAAAAAAATAATGTAAAACATAAATTTATAGATATAAAATAAACTCAATTAAACAATAAAAAAAAATTCAAATGTATGTTTGTTTCAATAAAAACAACTTTTATGAAATATTTCCAATAACTCTGCCAAACATTATTTTACACAGATTCATCCAAATACCAAAAAATATTAACTTTTCTAAAAAAGTAAATCATTTTTTAAAAATCATTTTTCGAAAACCATTTTTAATGAAACAAACAGAGCCTTAAGGAAACGTAATTGATATTTATCGAAAAAGGATTAAAATATGCTTCAAGTCTTTGTATTATTTGTATATTTGAAATTTAATTCTTTTACTTTATTTTCAATGATTTAAGTTGATGATCGCTTTAATTTTCATATTATTGGAAAATAAAAGTAACGAAGAAAACATTTTTGATTAAAAAATTAAAAAATGATTTTTGAAAAAAAATATAAAAATGTGAAAAATTATAGAATAAAAAAACATGTTTTCATTATTTTCAATAAAATTGGTTTGGAAAAATGGAAAAAAAATTTAAAAACTACAGTTTTTTATTTTGGTAAATTAAAATAACAGGGTAAAATTCGAACAACAAACGTGACTAGTATAACTCAAACCCAAGTCACACCTTTAACAGTGAACACCCTTGACTTTCAGATAATCATAAAGGTTTTCTTTTTATGTTTCATTTTAGGATTAGCATTTTGTAAACTAATAGAGTAATTTTTTTTATTCTATAAGTAGTCTTAAAAATTATTATGTCTCTTTTATTTTAATATTTTACGTACATTTATAAAACACTTATTAGCCCACTAACTCTACTTGTGGAATCTAAAGACTCCACTGATAGTGCATCAAATTTTATCCCTTCATTTATTAAATTATTGATGATGTTATGAATATTTTTAAATGGATGTTCAACCTTTCATCTTCCTTTATTTTTAACCTTCCATCTTCCTTAACCTCTCATTGACCTTTAACAATCCATCTTCCTCAATTTTTCATATTATTGTAATTACTTTTTCTTATTTATGTATTAGAATATGAAGAGTTGAATCTTCCTATATATATAGAGGAGTATGCTACTTGTAAATGTGATGAAATATATAGAATACAAAACATACTCTCTCTTTATTCTCATATATCATCCTTGTGTTCTTTACATCATCATTATTATTTTATAACACGTTATCAGCACGAGCTTGCTTGATAATATTCAATATTTTGTTGGAGAACAAGTAATCTAGACATACAACGTTCTTGTTGAAGCAACAATGTTAAGGTATGTGAATTTCTCTATGTGCTTGAAAGATTTTGAGATTTCAATATTTTTAATGAAAAAAAAGTTAAAATGATACTCATTATTTTCCCCATATTTAAATATAAATTTATGTTTTATATATTCTATGATATGCTTGTTTATAATCTAAGACTTTGAATAAGATTGAAATATCAGCAACTTGAATATTTGTACTTAAATATGTATATATTTTATATCATATGTCATTAACATGATTAAAAATAAAGTAATTATTTTTAAAAAATTATTTTATTTGGTGAACGTTACCAAATGTACTACATTGCCTATTAGATTATTATTTTATTATTTTTGACACTAGAGGCTCATGTTCAATATTTGGATATGTCATATGAAAAACTTAGAAAAAGTTAAATGTACTTATACATTATATATATCCAAATGCATATGATATAATTTATGGTTATTTGTTTCTTTGCGGATGAAATTTTCTATGGAAACCTTGATTATAGTAAATAAAATAATGTGATGTCTCTAGTTAATATTCCATAAAACATTTTTGGGTATTCTATTGTTATGTTGATTAAATTGTAAGGTTGATCTTAGTTATCATAAGATTTTAATAGATCTAGATGATCATATCTCTATACTTAAGTTTGAATAAACATGAATAATAGTGCTTTCTCGCTTTAATTGTTAGCTTAGAATATATAACTTGACACGAATAATTATGACAAAGTTACAATTGTGAAAGTTTAATGATTATCATTTACATAAATAATTAAAAGTGTGAAACATCTAACTGTGAAATATTCTCTTGATTCTTGAATGATGTAATAATTTGAAAAAATGATGATACTCTCTAAAGTTTTCTATGATTGAAATATCTTATGTGTTCCTGCAGCAGCAATATTGTGAAAAAAGCTTTAAAAAATATTTTGAAACTATCTCACGACTTTTAATGAAAAAGACTTATTTCCCTGAAGTGAATGTTACAACGCATAACAACTATAAAAAATCAGAATATAGAAATCGTGGTTGTCGTTGTAATTGAGGATGTGGTTGGAGATATACTAATAATTGTTATCATGGTTGTTATAATAGTGATACTTCTAACCACTAGAAAGAATAATAAGGAAAATCAAGGAAATGGAGGTTAAAAATATTCGAAGGTTATTGAAAATTCATGCTACCAATGTTGTATGAAAATGCATTAGTCACATACCTGTCGTATGTTTAAGCATTTGGTAAAATTTTATCAAAACATCCATTAAAAAAATATATATATTGAGATAAATTTTGTCCAAAATGATAAAATGGAGGATAATTGTTTCAGAAAAAATGAAAATTTTCAATATGATGCTAAAGTTGGCTTGCATACAAGGATGATTAATATGTATTTAGTTTGTGTCAAAAATTTTGTTGATCCAAGCATTGAAATTTAATTGTTTGATTTAAGAACCATTAGAATCAGTATCTACTTAATATTTGCTTGGAGATGATCTCTTTCTCTTCATTACAAATGATGTTTATAATCACTACTTCTCATCCATGGTAACCTAAGTTAGTCTAATAAACTTCTTTTGAAATTTGATATGATTTTTATTAAGAAGTTTAATTTATATAGTTCTCTATCCATAATTCTATGAATTTTTAAATCTCTTCACGTCTTTAGTTATTGAGATTTTTATGTGGAGATAAATGTTTTTATTTTTATTGGTTCATTTTAAATAGAATTTATTGGTTTAATTCTGATTTTGATTAAGATATATGATTATTGGAAGTAAAAATACTTGTCATGAATTTTGAGATATTCACCTTATTCGGATAGTTTCATAATTGCGGTAAAGATTAGAAAATGTTTATGTTTAAACCTTTATAGTTGTAAATTTATTTTAATCTGACATTATAATATTTTACATTTTGTTGTGTTATGGTATATATAAAAATATATATTATCTAACCATAGTGATTTATTAGTAACATTAATTTATTATTTATTATGTTTAATATATGTTTTATTTATACCTATTCATTTTATTTTTATATGAATACATTAAGTATTTTTTGAAGGATATATATAATAAAATGATTGCATGCCCCTGAAAAGTTAATATTGCATTAAACTGTAAAAAGCTCTTGAAGAGCTAATATTTTACCTCCTTGAGATGAAAATTTTGTAAAATATAAAATTATTTCTCAGATCAAGAAGATATATGTTGAAGGAATTTTTTATGTGTTTTATATTAAAATCATGGATATAAATAACATGAGATACTCATGTTTTTGTATTATAAATATTCCCAGAAGGAATACATTACACTTATATGAATGACATATGGGATAGTGAAAAGAAGTTCATAGTGTTGGTATGACCGGTTAGACCATCCCGAGTCAATGTTGATGCAAAAAAAATTGATAAAATTTTATATGAGTTTATTGAAGAATTAGAAGTTATATTTTAATAATTTTCATCATACTAGTTATTTGGACAACATATTGATCTAACACCAGCTAAAGTTAGAGGTCGGTTGCATTTTTCAATGATAACCAAATAATATATGAGCTCATGTATCACATATGTGCAACCCGAAGTTTGCAATACTATTTCTTGAAATAATTTGATTATGCACAATCTCTATAGAATGCAATTTGTGCTAACAACGCTGGTGCATTATATCCCTAACATGATTTTTGTAGTTTTAGCTGGGATAATTTTAATTTGTCTATTGCCTATATATGATTGTTAGCAAAACTATGCCTCCATTTAGTTGCTTAACCATTAATATAAGAATTGCTTTACAATAAGCATGTAATTTTATTTGCATCAAGCCAACATGTAAGGAATATTTGTCTCGTGATAATTTACTTTCATTTATAAGTCAATAGATTCCATCTAAGAATATCTGGATGTGCAATATCTATTTCATATTTCATCATAATGCATTAAGATGGATCATCTAATATGAAGTTGAAAAATTTTAGAATTTTGATTAGTTATTGAAGGGAGATATATTTATAATTTTGAAAAGAAAAAAGTATTGTCATGTTACAAATTTTCTCGACATTAAAGGGAGATAAATTAGTTAAATAATTATGTCATCATTTTTCTTTTGTGATCCTCACTAATATTATGTGCACAAAGTTTTAAGGATAAAAATTATTTGCTAGATATATTTATTGATGACATTTAGATATTTCATATATTAGCTGATACATATACCAGCTAAATTGCTTCGAATAATTATATGTCCCAGAAGGACAATGTGATAAAAAATCAGACTTGAGCATACTAAAAGCATGACAAGCAAGTTGACTCCATAAAACGAAAAATCATTGAAAGAAAGGAGAAAGAAATGAAGATGGTCACATACTAAAAGGAGACGGGTACTCCTGAAGAGGCCCAAGACATAACTTTTGATAAAACCCTAGAAGATGTTCAGGTTCTTGAAATTATGAATATAATGAGATATCTCAATTAGTTATGTCATAACTAAATGGAGTTGAAAAAAATGAAATTGTTGTCGATAACGATAATATACGTAGAACACTTCAATATCATGGAAAAGTGAGGATCTTGAATGAAAATATACTTGAAAGCATTGAGATGAGAACAAGTCATCAAAAATAAATAAATATTTCTATTATAATTTATGAAATGTATCTCGGACAAGAAGTCCAAACACCCGGAAGGTGTAAAGCCACGTGAAATACATATTAGCATAATAGCAAAAAAAAAATCATAATATATAGAATTGACTTGTAACAAGAACGTTCACAAGACACCTGATATTGATTATGAAGAGACATACTCTCTTGTGGTGGATGCAACTACTTTTAGGTTCTTGATTAGTTTGGCAATAAGAGAAGAGCTTGATTAACTCCTAATGAATATAGTTACAGCCTATTTATATAGCCACTTGATAATAACATTTACATGACTCCCAAAAGGTTTTAAACTGACAGAAGCAGCTAATTCAAGTTCTCGAGAACATTACTCAATCAAATTAAACAGATCCCTTTATGGATTGAAACAATCTAGGCGCATGTAGTGTAATTGCCTTAGTGAATACCTATTGAGGGATGACTATAAGAATGATCCCATTTTTCCATGCATTTTTATAAAGATGTTTGGATTAGGATTTGTTATAATTGTTGTGTATGTTGATGATTTAAATATCATTGAGACTCCTGAAGAGAATTTAGTGTTAATGAAGTGCCTAAAGAAAGAATTTGAAATGAAAGACCTTGGAAAAAATAAAATTTTGTATAGGGTTAGGATTACAAATTGAGCACCTAAAGAATGAAATCCTTATGCGTCAAGCAACATATATAGAAAAAGTGCTAAGAAGATTTTACATGCATAACGCACATCCGTTGAGCACCCCCAATGGTTGTTAGGTCATTTGAAGTAAATAAAGACCCTTTTCTATCTTCGGGAAAATGATAAAGATTTTATTGGTCCTGAAGTACCATATTTAAATGCTATTGGTGCATTGACATATCTTGATAGTCATACACGACTTGATATATCATTTGCTGTCAACTTATTAGCAATATTTAGCTCTTGTCCAACCCGAAAATATTGGAATGGGGTTAAACATGTTTTTCGTTATCTTCAAGGTACAAGAGATATGAGTTTATTTTTCCCTAACTTACCCAAAACAGAATTAGTTGGTTTTGCAGATGCAGGGTACCTATCTGATCCTCACAATGCTCAATCACAAACTGGTTATGTTTTCACATATGATGGTACTGTAATTTCTTGGCGTTCTATGAAACAAATAATTACTGCTACATTTGAGAAATTAATTTTCAATATTGGATTTAGTTGTTTCAAAGATCTTAGGTGATGCTTACATAAGGGGGAGTAAATTCACTATATATATATATATATATATACATATATGGTTGTTATATACTATGTATCACAGGATTATGTACTCACTGGGTTTTTGTCCCACGGGGTTTTTCCTAGTAAGGTTTTTAACGAGACATATTCTTTATACAATGAACATCCAAAGGATAGTGTTATGAATATTATTAAATGGATGTTCAACCTTTCATCTTCCTTGACTTTTAACCTTCCATCTTCCTTAACCTCTCATTGACCTTTAACCTTTCCTCTTCCTCAACTTTTCATATTCTTATAACTACTTTTTCCAATTTATGTATTAGAATATGAAGAGTTGAATCTTCCTATATATATAGAAGAGTATGCTACTTATAAATGTGATGAAATATATAGAATACAATACATACTCTCTCTTTATTTTCATATATCATTCTTGTGTTCTTTACATCGTTATTATTATTTTATAACAGATGACCATTTTTTAAATTGAAAAAAACTTGGTAACAATGTATTAAAAGAATCTTGTCATAAATTTAAATTTAACAAAAATATTTAACAGTGTTAATAATTAAATTTGTATTTTTAAATTAAAAAAATAAACAACTAAATTCTATGAGATAGAAATATTAAGATTAAATTTTAAAAATATAAAAACACATTTAAAAAAAAAGCCATGTGTCTAAAATATGGGAATAATGCTTGGGAAAAAAAGGAAAAAAACTAATTTAAGAACTTACTTTAATTTAGTATGGTTTAAGCAATTTCTTAATTTTTTTAAATTTGAGTATTTATTTAAATATAAAAACATGTGGATATAGTTAGTTCAGATATTAATTTATGTTCTCAAAATTGAATTAAATTGACGGATTAAATCGGATATAAATTAATTAATAAATAGATTTAAAATAAAGTAAAAAAAATTGATTGATTTGTAAATTAAATCGAATTAAAATTCGATTGAATAAATCATTGAACATAATTTTATAAATATATTTAATTTTTTATATTTTTTAAATAATTATTTGAATTAAATTTAACATACCACTTAAATAAAAACTATAATTTAATCAATTTAAACATCAAATTAATTCCAAAATCCCATCAAACCATTTAAAATTGGTCCAAATATGACTAAACCTTTTAATTTAAATCACCCAAAAGAAACTGGAAAAACCCTCCGAAATCTAAAAGAGAAATCAAGTGGTGGATATTTGAGGTGTTGAATAGGACCACATGCCGATAATCAAAACTCTGCTGCTTAAATGAAAATCCAATTTTAAATTACTTCACACAGTACGGGAGAAGTTTGTCAGAATGATGCAAGTGAACGTGCAGTAATTTGAAACTCAAGTGTTTCTTTACTCACGCGCTGTGACAATCCGTGCGTCTCACTTCTGCATTCCTTTTGGGATAATGCCAATTCTTTTTAAGCTACATTAGTTCTTATCCAATTTTAGCTCTATTTTTTTCGAAATAATATATAAAAAAATAATTATTAAAATAATATGAAGTTTTTTTTTAATTAAAATAATATAAATTAAATATAGAGATTCAAATCGATATGACATTTAATGATTTTGGATAATAACAATACATGTATTCTATCATAATCAGATATATAAAATCGTAAATTCAAGTCAACAATCAATATATTGATTTGAGTTCTACACATTTTTATATTAATGCTAGATTAACAAATTTGGGGAAATTGATAGTTGAACTATCTAAAGTCGAGAATGTTGTCTTGAGCCGTTTAGGTCAATTAGCAGCACTTAACAAAGTTTGTAAATGTTGCCCACTTGAGATTCTTGATAAGATATTCAAGACAAACTTGTTGATTATGTTGTTTAAGGAGTTTGACATAATACTGAGGATAAATTGGTTAGCTGAATATGATGTAATTTTGGATTGTCGTGGAAAGAAATTTTTTATTCAAAGCCCTATGGGTGAAAGTTTGTCAATGCAAGGGCTGAGATCTAATGATACGATTCCTATGAGTTAGGGGTGCGAAGTATTTTTAGTGCATGTAATCAACAGACCATCTAAGAGTTTGAAATTAGAGCAAATTCGTACTATGTGAGACTTTCTGAATGTGTTTTCGGGAGAGTTACCACAATTAACCTTTAATCAAGAAGTTGAGTTTGGAATCGAAGTTTATCATGACACTACTCGCCAATGTTCATTGCTCATCGCATGTAACCGACCGAATTGAAAGAAATAAAAATTCAATTGCAAGAATCACTAGATTGAGGCTTTATACGACCTAATAATCATCTCGGGATGTACTAGTGCTGTAACACTTAAAACCTATAAACCATCATCGATTAGGGTTCCGGTGTCTTATTATACATTTAACGTTGTTCATCTTTAACATCATGTTATTCAGTCTTATTTTAATTAAAGAATTGCACTCCACACGTCATATATCGTCATTTGATTATAAACACAATTCAACAATGGTAAAAATGTCATTTTCGACTTTGTGGAAACTTCTACCAGTACCTGTTGGACAAGTATCGATAGTTGTAAGTCAGTAAACAGTTCAGGAATACTGCAGACTTCTACTGATACAAGTGACAGTTCTACCGATACAAGTGACTTTTCTACCAAAACAAGTCTTACTTCTACCGATATTAAAAACCCCAAAGAGCTAAAAGTCTTACCCTGCTACTTCTATCGATACAAGCATACAAACTACCAAAACTTATAAACATATAACTACCGATACTTGCTATTCAACTACTGATACAACCCAAGTCAGTGAACAACCTTTCTCCTACCTTGTACTTCTACCGATACATGCATGGGTTCTATTGAAACAAGTATGCAGAATCACAAAAATAATGCTAAAACACAAGTTTATCAGCACAAAATATTCACAGCTTCAATATGTATTAGGTCAACACAAAATACATGGTATTTCTAAGTCTATACTTCAACTTGCACAACATGCATTACTACATTCATCATTTCATCAACATAACAAGGTTTTCACAATCCCAATTACATAATGCAAAAGATAACATCATACTAGTACATGCCATAAGACTGAGTGATGTAAAAACTACCAACGAGCTCCGCGATAGTGTGACTTCTACAAGATAATGATCCGATCTTCAATCAGCAAAACAATCGAACTAACTTGCAGTTACGGTTAGACTTTTCAGGGACTACTCCACTAATTTCTCTTTTCCGTGATCTGAAGCATGATCGTAGTCCAAATCAAAGCTCAAAGTTAGCAAAGAAAACCCTAGCTTCTCTTGTGTTTAACGTGAGGAAGAAGAAGATAGGATGAAATTTGGTGAAATTTTCCTTTTTAAATTCATTAATTTAACATATATACTAAATGACAATTTTGTAAATTTTGAGACTTTCATCATTAAGCTTAATTAATCTTTTTTAACCCTAATTAACTTTACCTACAATCACTTAAAAAATGTAAACCCACTTATTTAATTTCTATTGGTTTATTTACCTATTTGACCTTTTTAATTAAACATTTTTACTTTTGCATCTTTTACAATTTAACCCTTTTCTTCTAATTAACTATCCGAACGATAAAATTTCATATCCAACTTTTAATACGATTTTAATGACGTCATAAATATTAAAATAATAAATTTTACGACTCGACTCGTCGGAGTTGTGATCTCGAAATCACTGTTTTCGACACTACTGAAAATCGGGCTGTTCCAAGTGCTATTTGTTAAGAAGAAAGACGGGTCAATGCGACTTTGCATTGACTACCACAAGTTGAATAAGCTAAAAATTAAGAATAAATATCCTCTACCCCGAATCGATGACTTATTTGATCAATTAAATGGTGTGACAATGTTCTTTAAAATTGATTTGACATCGAGATATTACCAACTAAATGTGAAAGATAGTGATGTGTCAAAAATAGTGTTTCAAACACGGTTTGGACACTATAAATTCCTAGTTATGCCATTTAGGCTGACTAATTCTCCTACAACGTTCATGGATATCATGAATCACATTTTCATCCATACTTAGATCGGTTTATGGTGGTTTTCATCAATGATATATTGATATATTCAAAATTCAATGTCGAACACGATCAACATTTGAGATTAGTCTTGCAAACCCTGCTAGAAAACAATGGTATGAAAAACTCAACAAGTGAGAATTTTGGCTATTTGAGGTTGTGTTTTTGGGTTATATGATACCTTGAATATCATATAATACTAAAATAGACACGTAAATATTAACAATAATATTTACGGACTCGATCATTGAAAAACGAAGTTCTGAATTCACCGTTTTCGGTAATATTGAAAACGGGTTGTTACAATGTTGATTGAAGCTCCTAATAACATAATATGATGTGCATAGATATATTTTCTTCCATTAAAAAATCCTAAAGTTTTTTATTTTATTCAATTTAGTCCCTAAAACCGAAACAACTTTAACTTTCACAATTGAACTTCGTTTTTCAATCCAATTTCAATTATACTCTTCTACAATCTTCTACTATCAATTTCTATCTAAATCTCATGACAATTTTACAATATTTCCATTTTAGTCCCTATACTAAAAAACTAACATTTAACTTCACAATTTAGTCCCTTTTTCATTTCTAAGTTTATAAACTAATATATTACTACCAAAAGCTTAAAAAATCATTAATGATGACATTTTGAAACTTTAACAGTTCGGAAAAATAAAACATGAATTAACCAAATCAAGCTATAACAATCTCAAAAACATGAAGTTTATGAAAAATGGACTTCAAAAAGCTTACCATGCAAAAGTTGAAGCTTGGCCGTACCTAAGAGCTAAAAAAAATGGCTATTTGGGTGTTTTTGGTTTTTAAATCTCGGTGGTTGTAGAAGAAATGATGAGGATAATAGCTTTATTTTTTTGTTTTATGTTTTAATACATTAAAATATTATTTAATCCAAATTTTAAATGCCAAGTATTGAGACAGTCACCACCCACTGATCACTAACTACACTAAAGTGGCGTAATTGCCATATAAGTCCTTAATAAATTGCTTAATAAACCTTTTAACACACATAGATCAAATGTGATTAACTTTTAACATTTTTATGATTTAGTTTTTGTACCTTAATTAATTATCCGATCAATAAAATTACTAAACTAAAATATCATATAATACTATAATAGATTTGTAAATATTAAAAATAATATTTACGGACTCAATCATCGAAAAACGAAGTTCTGAATTCATCGTTTTTGGTACTACTGAAAACGGGTCGTTACAATGTTGATTGAAGCTCCTATTTTTACACTGCTTGAGTTGGGAAAAAAATTGTGATTTTGAATGATGCGTCGCTCAACAGACTTGGGTGCGTTTTAATGCAAGACGAAAAGGTGATTGTTTATGCTTCACGACAATTAAAAATTCATGAGTGCAACAATCTGACGCATGACCTGGAACTAACTGTATTTTGCTTTAAAAATATGGAGGCATTATTTGTACAGTAAAAAATGTTACATTTACACCGATCATAAAAAACGTAAAATATCTCCTTACCCCAAAAGAGTATGAGACAATGGAGGTGGATCGAGCTATTAATAAACTATGATTGTGTAATCGATTACCACTCGAGAAAAAAAAACGTTGTGACTAATGCATTAGGTCGAAAATCACTAGTTGAATTGAAAGTAATGTTTGCTGATTTGAACTTACTAGTAGCTTACTAGCAGAATTGAAAGTTAAACTGAATTTAATTGATCAAAGCTCAACTCTAAAATCCAATTGAATTTGGGAAGGAGCATCTAAAGAAATCAACATCCAAGTTACTTTACTACCTTAAGCCAAAATTTAAAGTAACTAAACAAATCTAATTATCAAGCCAAAGGTTTCCTTCAGTACATTAAGCAAAAAATGAACTCGATAATAGGAGCTTCTAATGGTTGGCCCGCAACAGAAGATACCTAGATGGGTGCATTAAGCATCTTCCAACAATCAGGAGCTTCAAATCGATTTACTCAAATTTTAATAATGCTACATAAGAATTAAAATATCGGTTAATTTTCGATTCAATTAGAAATGAAATTAAGTCCCAACAGTGAGCTAAAATGTTGTCAACCCTATCTCTTTTTTTTTTGGTGAAAAGAAAACCTCATAAAATTAATTTACATGATAGGAATCAAGAGGACAAAATATCCTATCTTTGTTATTGTTGATAATAGCTAAGACCTCTTCTGAAGGGTCTTCGATCATACTAAGCTCTTCCTTCCTCACAAAGGCTAATTTGGTGATGCAATCCGCACACTGGTTCTCGTCGCTCGAGATGCGACGAATGATCTATTTTTCCTCTTGCGATAGAATGCGATGGATCCTTTTGATCAGGGCACAGTTGGAGATGGTTGAAGCGCTGTCGCAAATGGATTTAATGGCTTCCAAGCTATCCGACCGAATCTCAACTATGTCATGCCCTCTACGTTGGAAAATTCTCACACCCTCTAGGATGCTCCAAAGTTCTGCATCAAGGACTGTGCAGTTTCCTACATATTTGTTGTACCCGATGATCCAATCTCCGTTAGTGTCGTGAATAACTCCACCTACAACTGCACACTTTGATGTTGTCCGAACTACTCCATTTGTGTTGAGATAATCCCGTCTCTTGTCGAGATCTCTCTACTAGTGATGTCATCTTCCTCCACGTCGTCTCTGATTACTGAGAGGTAGTGCTTTTGTCAACCCTATCTTTAAATATCACTAATTTAAATACCTTAACACTACAAAATAAACTATAAAATGAAGTACCTAAAAGAATAAAATAAAAATAAAAAATTATGAGGGGAAAAACATAAATACGCAAATGGTCAAATCATAAAACAAATTGGCTTTTCAAAGTTGTTTTAGTGAAGCAGATCCGGATCTAGGCTACTCACCCACCCACCTGTTCTTCTTTTGTCTAAAATCTGTAAAGACAAACACGTACCCTTCTAAAAAGGATTTATAGTTTATATTAACTAAAAGGAAAAGAAAAGGAAGGGAGTTAGTGAGTGAGGATGAGACTACTGAAGAGCTAAAATATATAAATAAACTATGAAAAATCAAGGATTTGGGTGCAGAAGCTCTTATTTCTTCTTCTTCTTCCACTTCATCAAGCTTTGTTGCTTTTGTTTTCTGATGGGTTTTTAGAGAGGAAGTAGCTTAACTCATTACATTGCTCAAAATAATTGTACTATAATTATAATAATATTGAGGAATAGCCATTATTGTCCTTTCTGAAGCAAAGTCCACTCCTTGCACTCTTTTACTTGCTTTTCTTCCCTATCATTTTCTTCTCTCTCTCTCTTTCTCCCTCGAAGTGAAGGCTTCTATTTTATCTTTGGAGGGGATTTAGAGTTTCAGCATTTCAGCTTGGTGTTTAAAAAAAAAAGGAAAGAGAAATTGGGTTCTCCATGGATTCATATGAAGCAACGAGGATAGTGTTTTCGAGGATCCAAAACTTAGACCCTGAAAATGCTTCGAAAATCATGGGTTATCTTCTTATTCAAGACCATGGAGAGAAGGAAATGATACGTTTAGCCTTTGGACCTGAAGCTCACATCCACTCTTTAATCCTCAAAGCCAAATCCCATTTGGGACTTTCCATTTCAAACCCACCAACGCCTTCTACTCCCTCTTCTCCTTCTCCTTTCTCTTCAAGGCCGAGCCCTTTATCCATCCCTTCTTCCTCTTCAAGGCTTACCAAAGGCTTGGAGATTACAAATCCTTCTTCTCCATCTACTACCCCTTGGCCTCCTCGTAACCATTGTCCCATCAGTCCTAGCTCAACCTCTTCTCTTTCATATGCAAGTATTGTCAATGGAAGCAGTAACACTGCAAATGGCTCTGGATCTTTATCCTCAGTTCCTTCATGTGGAAACACTTGCAATGACAATGAACACATCGATGACTACCAGTTCCAGGACCACCTTGCGTTCCTCAACGACTCCAAACCTGAGGATTTGTTCAGTCCTCGGCTTGATTTGGCAATGAGTACTACTCCAAGTGGCTACGCTGATTCCCTTTTACATAGGAGAAGTTTCTCAGTTCCTGGTCTGTGTTTTGGAGCTGAAGATGTCAACTCTGGGGTTGGATGGAAGCCTTGTTTGTACTTTGCAAGAGGGTTTTGTAAGAATGGTACTAGCTGTAGGTTTCTTCATGGAGATTGTGCTGATGCTGCTGCTCTCGTTGGTTCTCCAAGTAAGCTTAATGAGTTGGAACAGTACCAGGAGCTACTTAGATCGAAAGCTCTTCAGCAACTGCAGCACCAGCAAAAGCTAGCTTCAGCTTCTCAGCTCATGTCTGGGGCTTCTTTCCAATACAGCAAGTGTGTTAATCTACTTCTCCAACAACAAAATGACTCTCATAGGTAAAAAAAAAAAAAAAGGATAATTGTTATCTCCTTCAGCATTGTTTAGGTGCAACTTTTTGGTTTCATTTGCTCATGACATTGATTTTCGGTCCTTGGTGCAGATCAGCGATGGCTGCATTAATGATGGGAGATGAGCTTCAAAAGTTTGGACGGTGCCGTGCTGAAAGAAATGATTTTTCAGCGATGGGATTAGGAGCAGCAGTCAATCCAGGCTCTAGACAGATTTATTTGACATTCCCAGCTGACAGTACCTTTAAAGAAGAAGATGTTTCAAATTACTTCAGGCAAGTCACTGGTTTTAAGTTCAGTTGTTATTTTTGGGATTCTGGGTTTAAAGATTGTAGTTTCCCTCTGGATCTTACAGCATCTATGGACCAGTACAAGATGTGAGGATTCCTTACCAGCAAAAGAGGATGTTTGGGTTTGTTACATTTGTGTATCCCGAGACAGTGAAGCTTATCTTAGCTAAAGGCAACCCTCATTTCGTTTGCGATTCTCGTGTGCTCGTTAAGCCTTACAAGGAGAAGGGGAAAGTCCAAGAGAAGTAAAGCCTGTTTTATCTGTTTTGCTCTTTCTATGTTGCCTACCCTAGATGATCTTCAACTGATGTAATTTGTCTAATCCATTGAATTTCTAGGAAACAACAACAACAAACGGAGCGTGGAGAGTATTCAGCATGCTCGAGTCCGTCTGGGGTTGATTCGAGGGAGCCATTCGATCTCCATCTTGGTAAGTAGCCTTTTATTTTGTATGTCAAAATTTGCAGCGTTGTTGGTGAGCTTCTGTTTAGACTTTGAACTTATTTTAGGATCGAGAATGTTTTACAATACTCAAGAGATGCTACTGAGAAGGAAATTAGAGGAGCAGGCTGATTTGCAGCAAGCCATTGAGCTTCAAGAAAGAAGACTAATGAATCTGCAGCTGCTGGACTTAAAGAACCATCACCATTCTCAGTTCCAACACGGTTTTTCCACTGCCTCACCAGTTCCTTCACCGACTATACCCCGTACTCCCAACAATCAAGCACTTGTTTTTCCAGTTGATGGCATCGATCAAGAATTCCCCCAAGGTTACTTTGGTTCGATCACCATATGAACAAAGTTACTTTGCTGTTCAATTTATCAATGCGGTTTACTGTTTTTTTTTCCTGCAGAGAATGGTGGTTACCCGATCTCAGCTGTTTCCGAGTTGGCTGCTGCTATCAATGATGATAAGCAGGTGGAGGATTATAAAAATGACAATGGTAATAGTAACACCAAGGGGAAGGCCAACACTGAAGAAAGTGATCTCCCTGAAAGGTATTAAATTTGACTGTTAATAACTTTGCTGCTTTGTGCTAGCTTTTGGTAATGGATGTTCATGCAAATTTACTCTATGCTAGCATTACTAATGAATGAAGGCCTTTTTTCTCACAGCTTGGATCACATTCTCCCTGATAACCTATTCGCTTCTCCGAAGAAATCAGCCAGTGATCACTTCACTGTCTTCTCTACCTCATCTGCAGAGGCCGTTGAGGCTGATGACAAAACCAGAACTCCTCCGACTACATCTTGTTCTAACAGTAACCCTTCACCGGCCAATGCCTCCGGCCTCAATATGTCTTCTCTTAAAACATATCTTCTTCAAATGCCCAGGTATATATCATCATTACTTTCCATTGCCACAGCATCCAACAGAACATTCATTTCATTAATGTGATGAAGTCTTTTGCTATGAGAAAAGGTTTTCTTCTGGCGAAGGAACCATTGGCATGTAGTTAGCCAGCAATGGAGGAAAATTGACTTTGCCGGGGTAAGCAAACTATCAAGCATCTTGGAATTGTGGTTCAAATCTGATCCATTTCATAAAAGCTTCAACTGTTTCTGTCTTTTTTGTGTGTTTGTGGAATCAGTAGCAATTAAGCAAGCATATACAAGGAAGATTAAACCCGAAAAAAGCTGTATAGGCAAAACCATACCCACAACAAAGAAAAAATATCTGTAAGACAAGATCAGTGCAAGATCATCGCCGCCATCATCATCATCATCAATACAATACTACTTACAATCAAATACATAATATATGTATAGGTAAAGGACAGAGGAACTGATTTATGCAAGTGGGGTCTTTGGCCATTCCTTACTGTGACACACCCAAGTTGCTGGACCACACAACAGATAGTGTAGAAACAAACAAAGGCTGGTAGTAACTAGCAACTAGTAACTTTTTTTTTTCTTTTTATCTCATATTGTATTTTTTTTCCCATTTTCCTAATATTTTCTTTTACCCTCCTTTTCAAAGTGAGGTGAAAAAAGAGAACTAAGAAAAAAAAAAAATCTGTATGAACTATGTCACTTTGTGTACAGAATTAGACACCCCGCAAGAAGTTCTAAAAGTACTTTATCAGAAGGTTAACAACTATACTGATATAGATACCCAAACAGATTTGCTGGTGTTTCATATTATTATTACAGTCTCTGTCAGCCATATTAGATCATGAATGAAACATGCAGAACAGGAAATAAAGAAAAAAAAATTAAAAGATGAGGTAAAGGGAAGGTTGTTCTTTCATCATGTGATTAAAGTTAACTTTAGGGGACACTTTTGTCTCATATTGTGGCTTGTTTATTTATTTTTAATTGAGGTGGGGACATCCATGAATGGGTCATGGCCACACTGTCACATGGTTTCTGACAAAATTTTATATGAATTGAGTATCTGGGTACCACTCACTCCCTTCCCTTTCAGTCTTTTAACCTCATTCAGATTTTTAAAATACAAACCTTTTTTATTTATTTTATTTTGAGGATTTTGATGCCTTTATTATGTTTTGGCATATCTTAAGCCATGTTGGGTCTATCTCTACATGTGCTCTTATGTTTTAATTGCATGTGCATTTGTGCTGCCTACAGAGCTGCCCCCCCTCCCTACCAAATAAATACAGATATTTTCTCCACTTGAACTGTTTCAAGTTTGAACACCAATACAATATTTATTATAGAAAAACAAAGGCATCTGTGTTTCTTAATTTTGGGTTAACTTGAACTACAAAGCAAGTAAAAAAAGTCAAAAATAATTATTTTCTTTTTTTCTTGTGAAATGCAAAAATGGTGGAAATTTGGGAGGGGGGGTAGTGAATTATTTAAGATCCTCCCTGTCATAATCAATACTAACAAACTAATATAATGGTTTTGGGTTTTAGGTGCTTGGAGTTGGGGTTGGTAATAGCTAGTTGGCACTTGGCATCATTATTATCTTAAGCACACTCATTTTTACTTACTGTTGAATTTTTTGGGTTCATTTTCATTGACAAAATCTCGATATTGGACCTTTTTTTTAACCTTCAGCTGTTGATAGTTATATTGTTGTAAAAAGGAAATCATGTGCTCGCTAATTATTATCTTGAAAGTAATCTTGTTTAAATGATGAAAGTAATAAAAAGTTATTATTTATCAATTTTTTTACTCTATAATTAAGTCGAGAGTGATAAATGTTACATTATTTATATATTTAATTTTATTATTTTTTATTACACTCTATAATATACTTATCAAAGTCTTCAATCCGCTTGTGAAGCGTAAAAAGCTTCACACACAACATATCAAATAAATTTTCAATAGGGTTTTTAGATTCCATAAATAAACAAAGTTAGAGAGTTGACAAATGTTTTATTGAGACATAATAAAATATTAAAATTCAATATTTAACAAAAAACTCAAATCAATTTTTTAAGAACGATTGTAAGATAAAAATGTATATTACCAATGTAACAAATATTTACTCGTAAACAATTATTTAATAATTAGTTTAAGTTTCATAAAAAAAAATCTAATTAATTTAAGAAGTATTATTTAATGCCTTAGTAAAATAATAATAAAAATCCTTACAAGTAAGATTATAACATTATCACGTGTTTTTAAATTATATTAAAATATAAAAATATAAGAACACATGAAAACGGTATAAACAATTTTTTATTCTACTACTAGATTTAAAAAAAAAGTAAATATGGGTAATCATTTTATGATTTTTCGTAGTTTAGTGTTTAAAAAAGAAATTTACAAATAGACAAGTGATTTGATTTTTTTAAGAATTTACGAAAGAGAGTAGGTTCAGTAATTAATTTTTCACATTCTGTAATTTTATTGAGAGAGTAAATGTTAATCAAGAGTAGTGATAAGGATCAAATTCTCGACCATTAATTAAAGTAAGGGAGATACTTACCATCCCACTTAATGTCATGATTTTTTCCTCAATTAATTTAATATTATTAAATAATATATAAGATAACTTCAAGGAGTATTATTTTTTCATTTTTCTTCCAAAACTAGCATGCTTTGGGATTTAATACCTTTAAGTAATTTGAATTTACTTTTATAATAAATGAGGCCCCGATTTGAAAGTACAAGAAAAAGTATAAATATCGAGATTTAGGATCTCTATGAATGAGCATTTATTTTCAATGCGGTGCATTTAGTTTTTTCGTTATTTTGTGTTATAGTATCGTTACAGTATCTAATCTCACCATCACCGTTGTTTTTACACTAATTACATATAAACGCACCGCCCATTCAAAAAGATCCTTAAATTCAAACTCGTAAATTATAACATCGGTTGATGGTACATCTTAAAGTGTTGTTGTAGGAGTTTTGAAGTGATTATGAGAGGGGGTGAAGAGTTGGATTGGGGTACCATAATTCCATACATGGCTGGGGGTGCAAAAACAGTGTTGCCACTATCTAGTTAGTACAATCCACCCTACTTAATTAAGCCATGATTTCAGGTCTTTCATTGTAATTATTTAATGAAAAGGGCCCATTCAATGATAAGATTAGGTTGGGGTTAAAATAAAAGGAAAAGAAAATCAAGTTTGTTGAAGTCCAATTTTAACCGGGTCCAAATTTTGGATCAAGCTTTGATTTTAAAATTAGGTTTAAATTTATTTTTAAATTTAAATTTAATCAAATTTGAATAAATTTAAAAACTTAATATTAAAATTAAAAGCCAAATAAAAATTAAATTAAAGTCCAAATTACAATGGCCCAAATTGACCTAAACCAATTAACTCAAAAGGAGCCTAATTTGTTACAAATGACTGCTGCATCCACCTCCATCTCAGCCAACCAAGATGCGCCACGTCAGCATTGACCAAACCCAAGTTACTATCACCAGCAACTTGCACCATCACCAGCAACTTGCACCATTGCTACCGCCACTGTTACAAGTTGCCATAGTCGAACCTGCAAAAAAAAGAATAGATGTACATTTAGTTGCATAAGACAAAAGGAAATCATTGTAAACATAGGCTATAAAGAGCTGAATCAAATAACTTGTAAGGGGGTTGGATTTTTTTGAAATCAATATACACTCATCGAACATAAGCAACTAGTATTGGTGAACTAGTAAGAACAATCGATAACAAACAGAGACACCAAACGTTACCAGAACAAAACATTGAACACTTGCAAAAGTACATTAAATACATGCATTAACTATCTGTTTGTCTACTTTATTGTTTATTATTCAAGGCTCAAAACATTTTCATTATTAATATTATGCATTAATATGTCTATTAACTCATTACTACTATCATTTATTATCCTAAATTATTTCAAACGTTTTAACATAAACATATACATACTAAGTTATTATTTGCTATTAATTTTGGCCATCGGTTTCCACAAACCCGCATTAAATATATATTATATATTAAATAATTTCATTAATGATAATAATAATAATAATTTTATTAAAGATAATATTTATTAAATAATTAATAACATTAGTAAAAAATAAATAAAAAAAGAAAGCCAAAAGACGGGATGCTTCCTTGATCGTCGTTGCCCGAGTAGCCACCGGAGCCCACTGACCCGTCGCCGTTTCGCCCACGGAGAACACGGCCTGCAAAAAGAACAAAACAAATTTGAGTATAAACAAAAGGGGTTCTTTTTAAAAAAAAAGGGGAAGGAATCGAATGTTTTAAACAAAAAGGGATTTCAAAAATTTTGGAATAATATAAAAATCTGAAAAGAAGAAACTCTTACCGGCGACGGCGGAGGCGCGTGCATCGGTGGCTGCGGATGGCGTGCGTGACCAGGCGCGGTGACGACACGCGACTGTGGACGACGACGCGTGAGGCCCTACGCGTAGGACGGCGACGAGGTGACCGACCGGGGTTTGGCCGACCATGGGAAAAGAGAGAGCCTTTTTTTGAAGGAGATTTGTTTTTTTTTTTTTTTGAAAGAGGGGAGAAATGATTTTCTTTTTCATTGAAAATGGGAATTTATAGTATACACAAAACGGTGCCGTTTTGAGCACCCATGTTTGGTGCCAAAACAGCATCGTTTTGGCCATGTTCGACCCATACCCGTCTGACCTGACCTGAACCGCCCTAGAATCCGCGTGTTTTCGTTAAAGGGGTTATTTATGCATTCGGTCCTTTCGTTTTTTTTTTAAAATTTCAATTTAATCCTTTTCATACTTTTAATTAATTTTAAATTGGCCAATTAATTTTCAATGCTTTTCAATTTAATTCTTTGACCTTTTGAAAGCATCAGGGGCTACCACGTGTCATTATTTTGGTTTATTTATGCAATGGTCCCTCTTATTTTTGATTTGTTTTAATTTAATCCTTAAATCAAGTTATGTTTAATTACAAAATTGGCCCAAAATTTTTTCATGTTTTTCAAATTAGTCCTTTGACTTCAAGATGCCTAAAGGGTTGCCACGTGTTACTTGTTTTTGGTTTTATTGCCCTAAAGGTCCCTAAACTGTTCAAAAATTTCATTTTTACCCCTAAACTTCAAAAAATTCCATTTTTACCCCAAACTTCCAAAAATTTTATTTTCGACCCCCAAACTTCCAAAAATTATATTTTCGACCCTGAAACTTCTAAAAATTCCATTTGTAACCTTAAAACTTCAAAAAATTCCATTTTTACCCTCGAAACTTCCAAAAATTCCATTTTTACCCTCTAATGTCTAAAATTCCATTTTTAACCTCGAATTTTCCCAAAATTACCATTTTTAACCCCAAATTTCCCAAAATTACCATTTTGCCCTCGAAAATCCAAAATTACCATTTTGCCCTCGAAAATCCAAAATTACCATTTTACCCCCTGGGTGTCCGAAAAGTCTCATTTTCAACTCCGATTTCATAATTTTTTTCTTCATCATCAATATTTGCATTTGAATTTAACCATTATGCACTCGTATTTTGCAATTTTGATTTTTTACCATTCATCTTATTATTTATCTTACTTCGCGTTATTTAACATCCATTATTAACTGCTTATTCATATTAAACTCGCATGTTTGTTTTCAAAATTATTTTTCATAAAAACTTTAAAATCGAGGCAATATTCTTTTATTTCGAGTTTTGAAAATTTGTGCCTTAACTTACTAGGTGCAATTTTTCTTCAAATCGAAATAATCGAATACCCTTAATCGAGGCAATGTTTCTTTATCTTTGATTCTGAAATATTGCACCTTAACTTACTAGGTGCAACCTTTCTTCAAATCAAGATAATCGAATATCCTTTTCCCAAAAATTTAAAAAGTTTTACAAAGGAAAGCTCATTATTTCTGGATCTTGAAAATGTTGTGTCCTAACTCACTGGACGTAACTTTCTTCCTCGATCACTTTGAAATAACGGGATTTCCAAACAAACCCGATTTCTTTTAAACTTAACTCATGCATTCAAGGATCGTATTTTAAACTTTATTCGAGCTTTTAAATGTTATAAATTAAGACTTGAAAATAATCAATACGGTGCCAATTTTGGGCGTATGAGGGTGCTAATCCTTCCTCATGCGTAATCGACTCCCAAACCTATTTTTCTGGATTTTGAAGACCTACATGTTTTCAGAACGGTTTTTAAAACGTTTTTGGTGATCCAATCACACCGAATAAAGGATTGGTGGCAACTCCCATTTTCCAACATTAAAATAATTTTCGAAACTCGTCGTTTTGCAAAAAAAGGATGATTTCGACAAAGTTTCGGGCAAAAGAATGGATGATTAATTTGGGCGAAATAAGTGTATGATAAGAAGGCAAATTGCTATAATGTTGAGAAAATAGATAATATAACAAACAAATGGCAACCAACACAGCATATGTAATGTTAGGTGAGAATTGCAAATTTGGATCACAATCTCTCTTTCTTACCGATATATAAAAACTAATTAAATATGAATTTGTTTTCTTTCAACTCGCCCAAAAAAATTAAAATTAGACTTGACTTTGTCTGCTTGATGATATGTCATAATTTTTAATTTTTATATTCTTTTATCAAAATAAAACTTTTGAAATAATTTCATTACATGTTCTGATCAAATCTATTTTTTTTATATAATATTTAGAATTATTCATAGCGCGCACACTTCAACGGATTCGAACTCACGTCCTCTTACATTGATAATAATATCTATGCCAATCGAGGTAAGACTCAATCGGCAACAAATAACTTTTAAGTTCTGTCGCATTTTAATTTATTATATTTGAATCAAAATACAACATTTGATAATGACATCATTGATTATTTTAAAATTTAAAAGAATCAATTATAATAATTAAGAAAAAAAAACTATATATTTTAAAAACAAGATAAAATTATTTAATTTACAAAATTTAACTCAAATTGACTGGTTGTAGAATTTATTTTTTTAAGAAGTTTATTTCTTTTAATATTTTCATTCTCAATTTCTATAAAATTATGATAGATTATTACAATTCTTATTTTTTTTATTAAAGTTTATATATTAAAAAGTAAATAAATGATGTTGAAAAAATTAATTGCACTAGACATCTCTAAAATATGACTCTTATTTTAATTTGGTTCTTGAAGTTTAAAATGTTCTAATTACATCTCAAACAATCAAGATTATATCAATCAAGTCTTTTTGTTATTAAAATTGTTAAATGACACGCCAAATCTTATGTAGTTAAATTTAAAATGATTTTTTTTTTTAAATAAGACATTGCAGCATAACTTTTACAAGTAAAAAATAAAAACATCAACAAAAGTTTCGAAAACCTCAAAACCAAGATTTTTACAACATTTATTTTAACAATATTCATTTTCTATTTTCATTTATGTTATGTCGTATAAGATCTGACACATCATTTAATAGTTAAATTAACGATTTTAGTAGTGAAAGGACCTGATTGATATAATATTGATAGTTTAAGAATGTAACTAGAATGATTTAAAGTTTAGGGATAAATTTGAAATAAGTTTTATAGTTTGAGGATGTCAAGTGCAATTAACTCACATTGAAATAAATTTATAAATTATAATTATAATAATTCATGAAGAATGATTGCATCACCAACCGTAATTATATTATAATCATAATTAATATTCTAATAAGTAAATATAATAATTATAATTTTAAAATATGACATCTATTATTTCACTGTTAATATTTTTTTTAATTAACCTTAATTTTATTTGAGGAAAAATGACTAAATTAATTAAAAAATTTAAAATTACGTTTATAATCTAAACTAATCTAAGGAATGAATCGTAATGAGATTACACCCTATATTATGGAATCTAAACATTATTTGAGAATCTATGATTGCGAAGTGGTTAGAATGTTGAGCATCTAAACAACGTAATCTTTTTCCAAAATATAACATTACGGGTTGTAATGTAAGGTTCGACAAACCAAATGCACTCTCATAATTATATTTATTACTTTATAAAAGAATGAACAATTTAATCATTTCTTAATTGAGTTGTTATATTTTCTATTACATAATTTCTTTCCGGTCCATAATACAAAACTCACTCTAATTAGGTTTTTATATAAACATTTTCTACTTTTTCTCATGCAATTTGTTTATTACTTAGGTTTTTATATAAAGTCGTATCTTTGAGAGTTTATACTTTTGCAAATACACTTTTATATCTTTAAATCCAATATGAGATTTTCTATTTTGCTTTGCCTCCCACCATGATCTTATAAAAACGGATAAGAGGTTCGTGGGTTGACATGAGAGGATAAGGATGACCATATTTCTAGGAGCAAACTCTAAGCGAACACGAAATGCATGGATACAAGTTATGTCTTGAGAATGAAAGACAATTTTGAATTGTTTTCGTCTACGAACAAGAAAATTATATTAAAAATTCATATTGATGTTTGGTTTACCTCACATTCTAAGGAGTAATGTAAAATTCCAAAATAACATTTTTACATTTGGATTTCGAAGATCATACATTGCCAATAGTTTCAAGATTCCAAAATACATGGTTAATGTAATCTTACATTTTCTTTGTAATGCCAATTTTTTTTTTTTTTTTTGATAATTTTATTCTCATTTTTAATAACTTTACTTAAATGGAAACAAAATAATAATAATAGCTAATTAATAAGAATTCTCAAATAACATTGTAACTATGTATTTATTATTATTATGAAAATTAGCATCATGTTTATTATATTATATTCCGTTTGAAATGTTACTTTTATAAAATTGGAGTTAAAGGAGATTTCAATGTTGGGCCAAATCATGGGTCCATATCATATAGAGAGACTAACCGGAATTGCTTCATAATAACTGGTAGTTTTCTTCTAGCATTTTGTTCATAGGTGTGTTGTGGTGTTTATCTTCAAAATTCGAACTCGAATTTTTTTTTATTAAAATACGATATACCTTACCACTACATATTTCAATTCATTGAGAGGAGCAAATAGTTTGGGCAATCTGTGTGTAAGTATTCGCATTGTATTTGGTGAGTTAAAGTCTTGTAAATTAAGCATACTGAAGGCTTAAACATGTAATACAAGGCAGTAGGAGTGTTACAGAAAATGAATTCTATAATTTTCACAAGCTGTCATAAGAACCCTTAATGAAATCTAGCTTGAATTCATACTTTCTTTCATTGAAAACCGTTTGATGTTAAAGCTGGAAACAATACAAGTTAGATCTGGATTTCAAAATTTGAGAGGTCATGAAGTGTGGAGCTTACAATTGTGTACCATGTTGCATGGCATCAAAATTCTTCTGCAACCATTTAACTTGGTTTTCCAATCCAGCATCCCTTAAGGCATTCATAGCTGAATGATATAGCCTTCCATCCAACTCAGTTCCTTCAGCTTTCATGTCCTGCAGAAGCCTCACCAGCTCATCGATCCGACTTGTTTTCGAGAAAACTCCCACCATGGTGCCTGCCATTGCCTTATCGATCGATCCCCCGTTCAATCTAAACTCCCGGTAGAATTTCACACACATTTCGTACTCCCTTACTCGATTGTAAGCGCTAATGACGGTCGTGTAGCTGACTTGATCCGGTGCCAGCTTTCTTCGTTTCATCTCCTTCCATAGCTTCTCCACCTGTCTCAAGTTCTTCACTCTCCCATGCATGTCCATTAATGAATTGTATATCCATACATTTGGTTGACACCCTTTTGCTTTCATTTGAGCTAAAACCTTCATTGCATCTCTTATCATCCCTGCTTTCCCATACATTGCTATAATGCTAGAGTATGCCACAACACATTTGTCAAACCCCTTCTGCTGCATCTCCGTAAACATCATTTCAGCTTTCGAGTTGAGACCAATACGACAGTACGCGTTTATGATCGAGGCATACGTTACCTGCCCTGGTTTGCAGCCCTGCAATATCAGCTGCTCATAAACTACAATAGCAGATTGAAACCCTCTCCTTTTGGAGAATCCATTGACAATTGTACAAAAAATACAATCAGAAACCTTTACATTTGCATCATTCATGGCCCTCACAACATCCAAAGTTTTCTCTAATAACCCTTCTTCTATATACATCAAAACAAGCTTCAAAAACACTTCTGGATCCCTCACCATCTTCCTCTCTTCCGCCTCTTCGAATAGTTCTTCGACTATGGTTATATCGCGGATGCTCGCGAACGAGATTACCAATGAAGAGTAAACCGAAGAACTCACGAAAAGCCCTTTCTTCTTCATGTCTCTGAAATATTCAAGAGCTTCATAAGGTCGACCTGATTTTGCCAACGAGTCACATAGGATACTGTATGCACGAGGTGCAAGTGGTGTCAAATTTAACTTCCTACTTTCAAATTCATCAAATAATGAAGAAACTTTGTCCATATCACCAATTCGGTGATAAGCTTCCATTATCTGGCAATAAGATTCAGAATCCTGAGAAATTCCATTGGATTTCATTGTTTCGTATGCAGCAATTGTGCTTCTAAACATATGCAACTTGTTATACCCCGTCATTGCTGAATTAAAAGCAATGACAGCAAGTTCCTTATCTGATTTAAACGCTTCAAGCAAAGCCTCCACAACCATGAATTTTCTAGCTTTAACACAAGTATTAATCAATCTAGAACAAGTATAAGCATCAGGGAAGACCTTGTAATGTTTAAAATCAAGTGAAAGAGACACAATTGAATCCCATTTCTTGGATTGGACAAAGTACCTGATGAGAAGCTTTAACATTTTTTTCTCTGGTATGAACCTTGGGTTTTCTTTTGCTTTCTCATAGAAATCGTATGCAACATCCTCACTTGGAGTATCTTGCAATAACCCACACAACAACCCATTTAGATTATCAACATCAGGATCATGAAATTTCAACCCTAACTTGGTGATGGGCACATTGCTGGTTGATGATGATGCATCTTCCATGATAGCAGATGGGGAATTACATGAGGAATTGATGTGGAACAATGGAAGGTTAGAGGTGGGGAGTGAGACAAAGTGAAGGGTTTTGCATGGTGAGAAAAAGAGAGCAGATTTAGATTTTCTGGGTTTTGATGTGTAGGAATCAGTTGAAGCTAAGGACCAGTCAGGAGAAGTGGTGATGGCCATGTCTGTTTTTTTTTTTTTTCTTTTTTTGAGGGAGATAAGGTTCATGGGAACTGTTGGAAACAGTATGTATAACTTGTGGAGCTAAAATATCTTTTGAAAGGAAGTGGATTTTGCCATGGTCTGCATGTATTGTCTTACCCAATGGGAACATGACAAGTGGAATATAAATTATCATTTTATGAAAAATTGGTTTTCTTTTCAAAAAAATAAAGGACTGGTTCCCGACACGTGTTTCGTTTGCAGGCAGTGCCAACTTTTCAGAGAGAGGCAGAGAAAAGTAGAGTTTGATGGAAAAAGAAAACAATTGTAAATAGTAAATTTAACAATAAATATCAAATTTATACATTAATTTTAATTTAGTAGATAATTTAATACATAAATTTTGATTTGGTGTAAAAATTAAATTAAATTAAAATTTTAAGTATAAAATCACATAAAATTAAAGTCAATGTATGACTTTACACATTAAATCAAAATTTATATATAATTTTAATATTTATCCATAAATTTAAAGATTAAATTAAAAAAATATAATGATAAATTTTGGTCCTCATGATTTTTTTTTCACTTTGATTCTATTTCTTGGGATACTTTGACCTTAGCTTTCAAAATTAGTCCAATTACATTTTTTTTCCAATGGAAAAATTCGAAAATGGAAAAATTCACTGAAGTGTAAAATTTTTAAAAATACTAAAGTGGCAGTATGTGTATTTCATTGTTGATGTAGATTACTCTTTTAGGATTTTTATGATTTTTTTTTTTTAATTTTAAGGATTTTTTAAAATTTTTGTAAGTTACATATGAATTGTCACGAGAGTGTAATAGAAAAAAGCAACACATAAGTTCTAAGGAGTTACTTCGAGTTCATGAACAAGAATTTTTAAAGTATCGATAAAGTTACGGTATCTAATATTACGATAATTTCAGAAGAGAACCGACATGAGATAATTGATATAAGATGGATTAAAGTGATGAGAGTGTCCATCATTCTCTTTGGGATTTGAAATAGCTCCATTTTGTAGAAGAGGAGCTTCTTCTCTCGATCCAACAAATGTCTGAAGGAGAGACAAAGATAATGAACTCCCTATGCCGCCACAACTTTGAAAATTAGGGATTGGAACTCTGGAATGTGAACTTCCACAGGTTGGAATGCCAGCTGATAAGTTGGGACTTACATTAACCATGCAAGAGGAAAGAGTGACGAGTTTAACTTCGACAAGTAGTGCATTGGCAGTGAAGCAATCAACGCAGGAATTCGGCTTAGATGGACCATTTTGGGATTGATTGCCTGCTTGTGTTGAGGATTCCTCGATCTCGCATTGCTGTAGCTTGAGTTGAGGATTCCTTTAGTGCCATTGTTGTAGGAGTAGCCAGGGATCGTAGCCATCACTTGTAGAGGGACTTGTGATATGGGGGGTCCAAAGTAGGTTAAACATTTTGACTCGTATGATATTCAAGAGGAGGAGAAGATGCTGGACTTGTGCTCGAAAAGTGGTCAAGCTTCCCACATGAGGAACACAAAGAGTTTAAACCCATGGTCTTTCTAAAGACTTCACCATTTATTTTTGATGCTTTGTTTTTCATGTTTAGTAATGGTGATGCTAATGCCTTCCTATACCTGATTGTTGCATGTGATTGGAAGAATGTTGTAGGAGAAGATGTAGGTGGAAATCCTCATCAATGACTATCGATTGAATTATAGATTCATTAAGCATTTAAAGCATCTTTATAAGAGACAGAAATGTCATCAGTTTGTCGTAATTTATAAGTAATGAGTTATAGATATTTGGATGAATGGAAATGAAAGTGGAACTTGGCAAGATGATGATGAACATTTTTTTTTTAAATTGAATTGGGTATTAAGGATTAATAAGGAGGTTTTTTTAGAAAGATTCGATTTTTTTTATATTTTATAATTTTTTATGTTATATATTTTTTGAAAATATTTAGGTATTTTTAATTTTAATAATTTTTTTTTTTGTATTTTCTGTAATTAAAGATAAATTAACAGAATATGTAAATGTTGAATAACTAAATTTGTTATTAGTCTAAACTACATAGATAATCATTCAACTATAAAAAAAAAAAATCATTTAAGGCACTCACAATAAAGAGTTAACAATTTAAGTACCCACGTTATATAGTTTAGTCATTTTGATCACTTTCATTAAAATCACAAACGGTAAATTGACATGGTGGTTAAAAAAATCGGTATAATAACAAATTTAGCCCTCAATTTTTACTTATTATATCGATTTAGTCATAATTTAAAAAAATTAAACCCTCATTTTTTTTTGAAATTATTTATGTATTATTATATATTTCTTTAAATTTATTAAAATTAGGATTAACTTGAGAGCACTTGTCAATTTTGAAGGTTAATTTTTTAAAATTATGATTCAATTGATATAATATATAAGAGTTGATGGTTAAATTTGTTATTATACCAATTTTTTAAATGCCACATCAAATTTGTGGTATGTGATTTTAAAGGGAGTGATCAAAATGATCGAACTATATAACATGAATACTTAAATTACAATTTTTTTATTTTAAGTACCTAAAATAAAAAAAAGAATAGTAACTTACCTCAGATCATATTTTCGTTACTAAATTAATAATAATGTGACAAAAATTTTTTTTTGGAAAAAGTTAGATACCAAATGGAATAGTTGTATAGTTGAGTTAGAGAAATAAAAACAGCTTGGGTGAATACCCTTACAACAAAATGAAGAATATTATTTATAATATCGGTTTTTGCTTAAAATACAAAAATAGACCATTTTCACTCTGAAAGCGATGCTTCAAGTTGAAAAATCTTTCCGAATTTCAAATTTAGGTAAGTTTCTTTCTTCTTATTTCTAAATTAAACGATCGTTTTCTCTAATATATTTCTCAGCATTAAGTAAATTTCTATTTTCTTGCTGGTTTTACTGTACAATATGTGTAGAATTCTGTAATTTGTTTAATATACAATCAATTTGCATCTTTTTACCTAAAAAAGTGTGTATATATATATTATATATATATATATATATATATATATCTAAACTCTAACGTCTGTGTAAAAATTGGTAAACAAAATGAAAAAGCAAAAAGAAATTTGTTGGGGGTATTCATGACGCTAAAGCAATCCAATAACTTGCTGTGCATGTACTTGTTGGAGTGCCAATTATCCGCATCCATTCCCATTGCTTGTCCTGAACCTCCCGAATTTCTGCCAACTGTACCATTTAATAAATTTCATTACTTTCTTATCCATTTCTCAATACAAAGCTTAAAACAAGGATTTTTCCTTTTCCATTGAAATTCTGTTGCATGTTTAAAGTTGCTTGATTGTTGTGGATCCCAGAAATGTTTTAATGGGAAACTTGAACAAAATAATGTAAAGAACTTGAGTTTTTGCCTAGTCTGTGACGACAGTTTCTAGATTGAATTTTTTTTCTTTTGTTTGTTTGTATGAAATGTTCATGAAATGTATTATTTACCTTTTATATCCGTGTTTTGGTTGCTTAGGATAATTATCAGATGTTAGAAAATTACAAATACGGATGAATTATGGTTTTGAATTGCTTACTCTGCCATCTCTTAGCTCGAAAATAGCCGAATTTTCAGAAAGTGGAATTGGTCTTGTACAAGCAACCTGTCCATATTGTAGAGATTTTAAAAATCAGTTTAACATCACTGTTGTTGTAGGCATGCAGGAGTAAGTGAATTTGGATGGTTGGATGCTAACCTTTGGGTCACAGTTGCCATTCGGATAATTTGGCTTCTCCATTTTTGTTTGATCTTCAGTATCTTTGTCTCCATCATGCGGGGAACCAAAGTTTTTCCATCTCCATGTCAATTGGTCCATGTACCTTAGGTATACATTTCCGTCTGAACCTATCAAAAGCAGTTGATTGCCTTTGAAGAATGGACCAGGAGGAGCAACTAAGTTAACATCTTTGCATGGAGTGCCATGTTCTACCCAGTTCCAACCATCCCATGCATTCCAGTGATATTCTACTAGTCCACCATCTTCTGAAAGAATGAAAAGTGAACCTGTTAATGAAAAGAATGAAGGCCTTATAGCAGTTCCTGGCAACCTGGATAGAACCAAATGCTGAGATTGGTGATGCTCATGCCACAATTCATTTACTTTGTTATACTGGTAGAGCCGACCATTTCTTCCAACAACAAACACTATATTCTCCCTAAAGATTTCTTGGTCTATTATGCATGCAATTTTGGTTTCTGGAGGGTTTCGGCAATCTTTCCATTTGAACTTTCTCAGGGCAACCTACATGACATGTAAGGATGTTGGTTAGTGCAACACTTTGGGAACAAAGTAACGAATCTGAATCACTGTTTTTTGAAGAGATACTGGAATTATGTTATGTTAACATTATATATCTATACTCTAATTTATCTAGTAGTCAATTGCCCTTGATGCTGCCATATCATTCTGGATACTCAGAATGTGGCGCTTCTTAAGGTATAATTTGAAAATTTTCTCTAGTAAGATGGTTTTAGGTATAATATGGTGAAAATGTGATAAACTGAGTCGGTACTTGAATATATAATTCAAGGCTTGTGTCTCTTATGAAAGAATTTCAGAAATGAAAAGCAGCAGGCTTGTTATCTTTTCGTTTGGGTCTTTTATTTGTTTTTTCTTATAGGAGGAAAAGAAGAAAGAAAGAAAATCCTAAACGAACCATCTTGTAATTAATCTGTTTGCTTTTCTGATTTTATTTTATTTGCTACTTACTGTGAACTGCAGTAGTCTTCCACTTTTGCTCACAAAAAAGAGTGCATCTTCTGCTGTGACTTTCAGTTTACCATCCCAAGGAGGGCCTGCCGTAACTTGTCTTCCTTTCGTCATTGCAGTGCAATTTATCCATGAGAGGTCATTGCCGCTCCTTTCTCTGATAAGCAAGGTTCCATACATGTCAACAAAAAATAAACTTCCATTGTAGTTTCCTAGGGAACCTCTCATAGGTGTTGAATGGTCGTGCCTTAACCAGAGCCATACATTTTCAGTGTATAGATATTCAAACGTCAAACCCTCATCTGTTACCATAAAAAATGATACACCTGCTTGCATCATCCTCAGTCGGAAATTAGTGTTAGTCCAGTTATCTGGGAAATTGTATTCTTTTGATGTTTCTGCAAGGGCACTCCTGGATGTGCTTGGAGATAAGTACTCTTGTGCTTTATTACCCTTTCTCCTCCTTGTCGGGGATCTTGTATTACCTGCATCGAATGGTTCATCTTTTATACCTGCTATGCAATTCATAGGTCCACGTTCTTCTGTACAATACTCAGCATTCCATCCTTCTGTCTCAGGCGCATCTAATAATGACCAGACATACTTAGAGGATACTTTTTTTCTCATGTTAAATTGATGTGTTGGCCCTGAATTCTCACCACCTAGGCTAGGCATATGTAACTCTGCAAGTCTACCATCATCCAGTGCAAACAGGGTCCTGCCAAGTTGAAATCTTAGTCCTGCAATACCTCTTGCAGCTTTCGTGTTTGGTGGATGCATATGATTCAGCCATGTTACTGAGATTTGGTTCTCTTGGGTTGTACCTGTCTTCACATGTAAAAGTTCAATTGAGGATCTACTGTGGTTGCCAGATATCAAGAAGACTGTAACTAGCAGGTAATACATATGCATCATTATCTTAAGACTACATAATTTCATACATTTTTCTGATCTTGCTTTGAGGTCTCATATAAAAGCCATGAATTCCCCAAATTACATGTGCATAAGAAAGGGCAACCACATTTGTTTCTCTCATTGAGTTTACATGTTTTGCATGAGAAGTTGGTTCTATGAACTTAAGACACTTATCTTGTAGTTGGATAACTTTTTGTGGCTGAGATTTGAGTCATCTTCATTATTCAGTTAAACTCATTGAACTAAAAGTTGCTTTTCAAAGTCATTTTGTAACTTATGTTACTTCTAAACTTAATGTTGGTTGCTTTATCATCTACACTCTCGTTGACTTTCTAAAGTCTACTGTCAAGGTCCCTTAACACATTTTTCCTTTAGTCCTTTTCATGCTTCTTCAGCTTTATACTGATAAGTGAATAAACTGATATATATATATATGATTATTTACGGGGGACTAAGACAAATATTTAATTTTGAAGGCCACCTGGTATATGTAGTCAGATTGTGAAAATATCTTAATATCGTTGATTTCCATACTTCGCAGTTACATTTACTTTTGGTGTTCTAAATCTTATTGTTTCTTCTCTACCTTTTTTGGACTGTACTAGGTTCTCTCATGTCCTCATATCATAAATGGTTTCTTGATCACAAGCAAAGCAAGAACTACAATGGCGGTTCCCTAGAGTTAGAGGGGATGTTCAATAGAATTTAGAAGTATACGCTGATGTGGCCTGGAATGAGATTGTTATTGACATCAATAACTAGATGTCTGAAAAAACAGTATTATTTGAACTTAGGGTTAGTTTTGTTTATGGGTATGTGTCCAACATGGATATGTTCAGATTCTCAAATGTTCTTTTTCCAAGATAGATTAATATATGACAAATGCAGGTACTTCAAGAAAATTGAAGAGTTGGAGTCACATAGCCAAAAAAAAAAAAAAAAAAAAAAGAAGCTATTTGGGAACCATTCAACTTCACCTTATAAATAACTAATATGTTTAAAGCTATTGATTTTTTTTCCATTATTAAAGGAAGAAGAGAAGATTGCTGGTACCTTTTGTTGGAGAATCTCATGGATTCTTTAGGTGCAAATATTGTAGTGCTGTAAATCTATAATTGTTTTAAATTTGTAGGGATAGTCGGATAGACTGATATTTTGAGATAGGATCCTGATTTCTTTCCTAGAATAACTATTGTATCATTTGGAATAAGAAACAATAAATATTTATGTTATCAGAGCTAGGTATTCCTAAAAACTTTTCTCCATTCATTTACAGCCTTTTGTTGAAACCTTAGTCTAAGAAAACTTATCAGCCTTCATTGTTGAAACCTTAGTTCAAAAAACTATCTTCCTTCATTGCTGAATATCACCTTGAAAATGGCTAGAATCTGAAATAATTCCTCAAACACTTACTGAAATAGTCAATCAAATGGAGGACTACAGAATTTGAACCCTGCTTATAATCTCAATGGAAGAAACTATCTGCAGTGGTTACAACAAATTGTCAATGGAAAAGGGAATCTAAGTCATTTAACTGAGTCTGCTCCAACCATAATTGATCCCAAGTTCAGTGCATGCGTTGAAGAAGATTCCTTGATTATATGGTGGCTTTTGATTTCTATAGATTCTAAACTAGGTGGACCTTCTATGTTCCTTTCAACTACTCAAGAAATATGGGAAGCAATAGGTCAATCCTATTCCAAGATCAATTACGTAGCCCTTATTTTTTGAGATCAAAAACAAAATATCAGCCACTAAGCGAGGTACATTCTTCAGCTGTAAATATAGTAGTGCTGTAGATCCATAATTCTTCTAGATTTGTAGGGATAGACTGGTTTCTAGGGATAAACTGATTTTTTGGGATAGGATCCTGATTTCATTCCTAGAATAACTTTTGTATCTTTGTATAAATAGAGGTACAAAGCTGTCATTTGGATAAGAAATAGCAAAGGTTTCTTCACTTTTTAATACTACTTGACTTACCTGAATGGTTTGGTATTCGGTACTCAAAAACTGATCCGGTGGATGTAGTGAGAAACAATGAGATGAATATTTCATTTGGTTCATCTTCCAGCAAGGGAGTAATAGATGTCAGGTGATGATCTTCTGGACTTTCAAGATTTATCCATTTCCATTTCCTTTGATGTAGTCGTCTCTCTACCAACTTACCTCCCTATATATTAAAGGAAGTCCATTAGACATGACATCAAATTTAGGATAATAGGATATGTACGCGTTTTGTGATGCTCTAATGTGTTATTAGTTTGTAAGTAGCGGTGATATGGTAGGAATGTTTATGCAGAGTACCTTTGTTAGGAGAAACAAGGATACAGACTGATCTCCAATCAAGCCATGTATGGTGCACCCCATGAGTGGTATTAGAGAACCCTCTTTTGATGTATCTACACTCTTCAGATGCTTTTTCCATGATGGCCTTGAGTTCTTATCATATTCATAGAGGTCACCTGCAGAACTATTGCACCATTTCATGTTTAACCAACTTTGGTGAATCTTAAAAGTGAAATAAACAATGGGTTATTGTTTATACTCTGATAGCAACATGCATAGACATTTGTGACATTCACACATAACTCTTTCTTTTATATCTTAGGATCTTGTTTTGAAGAAGCATTTTATTTTATTACGCATTCATTTCTCCATTTGGCAATGCTTTAGAATTTGGTTAAAAAATAGTCAGAAGTTAATGGCAAAATAACATTTGTGAAAAATAGTGGAATGTTCCACAAAATATTTTAGCTTTCGACTATCTTTGAGTCAAATTAGAAATAGTAGTAAAATTGCACCTGCACCTGTTCAAAGTTGAGCAGTAAATTTGATCCATCATCTTAAGTAGAGTAGGAATATTGAACGTTATACCAAAACTAATAACATATGCCTTGTTAGACTAAATATTTTCAATATCTCTTTGCTGGATGAAAAGTAAGACTAGAGGATTTTGGATGTTTCTGTACTTCTGGAGAGAAAGGAAGAGCACCTTATTATATATACAACTTCTGTTCTAATTCTAGCTGCGTCAGCAATTGCTGCGACATCTGCTCCTGGTGGCCGGCCATGATTCTCCCACCTGCTCTAATATTTACAATTACAACACATAAGCCATACTGTATATTAGAGTCTGCTATTGAAATCTGAATCTCATTTATAGACTGGCATATAAGAATTGAGTCACCAATGGTAGCAATGAATGAAGTTCTCTATTTGCATTAAGACTTTGAAAGGAAAAGGTTTCTACCTTGGAGGTTCAACCTCATTGAGTTCTAGCAGCAAGCCGTTCTTTGTGCAGAAATAAACTCTCCTACATTGAGTTCAGAAAAACAACGAAACTTAGTGGGAAGTTGCATATATTGCAATGAAATTTGATCACGGCCCTCTATTATGTGTTATTCCCTGAAACAAAATTCTTGACGATGAATTATGTACTTACTGTCCATCATATGAAACAGTACTGGACTTTATTTGAATCACTGAACTCTGTTCTGCTTCTTCATTTGTACGTTGATTGAATGCAGGTTTGAACTCCACCCATATAGGTTGCGAGTTGTCACCAATTTGCAACTGAAAAAAGGAAGATAAATCAGCCTATAATAACAAGGAACCCTTGTGGTCACAATACAAGTACGTGCCTTTTGCAAGATTTTATATGTTATATTATTCTGGCTATGGATTCAAAAAGTTCAGGATGGGGTTTTAAAGTATTCTAAGCTAAAATAATCAAAGTGGACAGTTTACTCTGAAATCATTTGTTTTCAGGATTTTAAGAGGTCAGCTTTTTTGGGTTTGGTACATTGGTTAATTTTCAAACATGTTAAAGAGTTAAACTTTGCTCCTTTCTGTTTCAGTAAATTTATTATAACTTGTGCTACAGAAGTCCAATTGAGGCGATTCAAGATGTGTTGAAAAGCTAATCGAAAGAGCTACAAGTTGAAAAAGGCAACTTAGGCTAACTCCACTTGGATCAAACACAAAATAATGTCGAAATTCATGTGCTGTTTTTGGTCGAGGTTTTGAGTTCATTAGGGAATATGAATTCATGTAAATTTATCCCCCACCCATGCACTCATCACACTATCCCACTCTCCTCCCTTTCGTGTCCAACCATACTGTAGAAGTATTTGCTCTGTATTGGAGTCAGCCTTGTTACCTGTTAGCTATGATTGAAATCTCTCTTTATACCGGTGGAGTTGTGCCTGAGGTTCTGCATTATGTTTTACATATTTCAGAAATCCCGTTGGCCATTGGATTCCTTTCCTACTTCCCTTTGTTCCAAAATAATTGAAATTTGGCTTCATGGTTTTCTATATATGCATGATTATCAAAGTCGTTCTATGTGCATGCTATATTTCTATCCTGTAGCTCTTATGGACATTAAAATACTCATCAGAAGATTGTATAAACTTTCTAATAACTGGCACATACGTAGGAGAGAAAATGATCCAAATATAGTTTAGTTGAAGTTTACTTTATTCACTTACCATAGGAAGAAATTCATCTCATCCAAATTTAGGATAACCAGAAGTTTTCACTATGCAATTCTGTAAAGTTCATACTATTTCATCTAATGTAAAATTTAAATCAATTGGTATTTAGTAGTACCTGGTATAGATTTCCTTCCTCTGAGATGGCAAGAATTGTCTGGTTGACTTTCAAGACTGAGACTGCAGAACCTGCCGATAGATGCAAATCATGTGGTGCTATAACCCACTGAACTCCATTCCAGAACCTCTCATAGATAGACCCACTTTCACCAGTGACCCAAATGGATGTATCAGACATTTTAGTCAAGGAGATTCTTTTTCTTTGAGGCAAAACTGCATAAGAGTTTTCATCTAGTCTTCCAATATTACCATCCTTCATTTTGTTGTTTTGGTGAGAAGCATCTTTTTCGTTTCCTAAGTTCTCTTCTTTGGTCCCTTTTGTTTGATCAATCAAACCCACTTTATTACAGTTATCATTAACACAAGATACAAGATCAAAAGGAAGTTTCACTTCAACCCATCTGTTGGATTGCTCTTGAAACTCCCAGAACCGATCTGTTTCCTGCTTGAATTGTCTAGTCGTTTGTTGAACAAACTGTTTGCACAAAGAAGCAGAAGTAAAAAAGGCAAGATAGCTTATTGACAAAAGGACCCAGATGATAAGTTTTGAATGGAATATAAACATGGCAGCTGAAGAACCTTAGAAAAGGGAAGATGAAGCTAGGAATAACGGGACTCTACCAAACTAAGATATTGCTGATTTTATCATGAGCAGAATTAGGTTGGTTTTTACAGTTTGTGGTGCCCCATATGGACCCCCTGGGCAAAAAGGCTATCGTGAGGTACTTAGAGGACACTACAGCTACTCCTTTCATGGCCTCTCTATTGCCACGAGTGCCTGAAAAAGATCATGTCAGCGGGGGTCCATGGAAGATGGAGTAGAGAATTAATTAAAAATATCCCTATATTGCCGGGCATCTTTATCAATCAACTTGCAGCTAAGTCAAGCTTCTACGTTTGTTTTGGTTAGCTTGTTTTTCTACCCTGCATTTGTTGTTGCAGTTACTGATGCTTTTTTCTTACCTAATGACATAGACTTTGTGTCACTCTTGTAATAATTCGTTGCCATATTTAACCGATGTTGGAAAATATCATTGGTTACTTTTATGAAGTAAATTCTGTTCCTGAATTTCTATACTAACGCTTAGATTTGTTCATGTTTCTACATGTTTGCTCAGTGATCAAATGAGTTTACAACTAAAGCCGCTTGTTCAATACTCATGGGGCGGGGGTCCACTAGCGTCGTTGATTACTTGGTTCCAAGCATATAAATCATCAAAAACGTTTATTAGAGGTTTGAATAGTAAAGAGTTTGATGTCCTTAAGTAAGGTCCTCAATTCAGTTCAATTATTGTTTATGGAGAAAACATCATCGGAAGATATTTACTCTTTTCATTTAGAGGTCTGATCCTAGATTCAATCAGAATTTAATATGATCATCGAATATCGTAGGGTCTCAGAATAAATAAATAAATAAAAAAAGGAAAAAGAAAAGAAAAGAGTTTCCAAGCATAGAGATCATGAAAAGCTTTTTCTGATGGGTTGAATGATTAAGAGCCTTGAGCAAAATTTTAGGTTTCGATTTTTGTAAATAGATAAAACAACGCTGAGAACAACTTGCTTCATGTTTAGAGATTCAACTTAACTCGTTTTTAATGCGAAAAGAATGGTGGAAAACTTTGATTGAAATTCCTTTATAGTTTCATTTAACTTGGGGAATGGGAGTGCTGGCATGTGTCAGCTGAGGTATGATGTTACCAAATTTCTTTGGTCATTGGTAAATGAAAGTGACTCATCGCAAGTTGGGTTTATTTAATGACATGAATTTTCTTGCCCGCTTCTTTCAAAACAGAGTCATTTGACAATACAAATATGATGTAATAGAGACATGAGGGGTGTGAGAGCTGTCATCATCCATGCATGGTCCACATATCATAATCGGCCTTCTCAATTTTGGTAGCTGAGATGTGAAGTGAACCCCCTTATGGCACAAACCATGTAGTGGATACTGAATATTCAATTGATGTTTTGAATTCCAATAGCAGGGTTCATTCACCATTCATGATTGGGGAGGGTGCCAAGAAGTGGGGTCGATAAGGCCTTGGGTTAGTCCAAAAATTTTATTTATGTGTATCAACAGTATATAAACTAATTACATATGATGGTAGGTATGGCAATTGTTAATATTTAAGTCTACTGTATCTGATTATATATGTGTATGCATATAAGATATTAGAGCATTGAATATAGAGGTTGGTTATCTGAAATTTTTTTAAAGAGAATATCTATTAGATAGATATGAGATTAGTTAATTCCAACTCCAAATAACATCAATTTTGAATACAAGATATGCTCCTAAGAAAATATAGAATTTGACAGTGACTTTTATTTAAAGAGAAAATCTAATTTAATTATGGTTGATGGTTTAAGTCTTGGGCTGATCTTTTCAGGGGATTAATGTTGACTTGGAAATAAAAGAGTAATGTATACGTTAGGGTTTTTTTTAAAGTGTTACAAGCATAATATAAATACATTTTCGAGTGATCACAAGTATCGTTACATATTCTAAATATATAATTGTGCATGATGAATCTCAAATTTAAGTATTTGAGATCCGAGGTTTCATTAGTATACTTGTTAGGGTTAAGTAATGCCAAAAATAGAGTAATTTTGCCTACTAACATAAACTACACCAAAATAATATTTCACTAAAATGATATGGGTTGATATTTATTTATTAAAAAGTTATGTTTTGAACACTAAAAAAGTTTTTCGATTTTACTAAGGCCCAAATTGGAATCTAGTTCGACTTGGATAAAAATTCAACAAAGACGTGTCTTGTCCCTACTAGGCGCATCGGCCTTGGGGAGGCCCAAGGCATCCTTGTATTTCTAGAACACATCCAAAGCGATAGATATTATAATTCATTTCATGTGGATCATTTAAGTATTTCCCAGTTTTGATATACTCATCTACAAGATCACATGTGGTCACAATTTCAAAATTAAGCAATTAAGATAATTTTGATAGATTTGTGCCCGAGGCTTTTACTATTGTTGTATATCTATTTGAATAACAACTGAAAGTCCTATAGCTCATGTTCATACACAAAATGGTCTTGCAAAATAATTTATTAAGCACCTCCAATTAACTGATAAATCATTACTTATGAGAATAAAATTTCCTATTTTAACATGAGATTATTTTGTTTTATGTGCTGTGGCATTTGCATGAATCAAGTTTATAAGTTATCATAAATACTCTCTATTTCAAATGATTTTTGGTCAAGAACAAAATATTTCCCAACTTAGAGTTTTTGGATGTGTGATATATGTTTAAATTGATCCACCAAATACGGAAAGATGTGTTATCAGAGAATGTTGAGAATATATGTTGATTATGAACACCCATCTATAATTAAAGTATCTTGAACCAATGATAGAATATTTGTTATTAGCATGACTTGTTGACTATCATTTTCTTGAAACAATGTTCTCAAATTTAAGGGAAGAAAACAAATAGTTGATAAAGAAAATTGAATTGAATGGATCATTATTATCTCGTTTAGATCCACAAATAAATTAGTGTGAACTAAAAGTTCAAAAGATAATTTATTTGTAAAATATTGTAATTAAATTACAAGATGCTTTCACTGACTTGAAAAGAGATACTAAATTTCGTATACCAAATGAAATACTCCAATTTGAACTTATGTCCCTGTAATTAGGGGTGAACGTTCGATCGTATTGAATTGAATGAAAAAATTTGAATTAATGGAGTTGACGAATCATATTTTATCATTCTAATTCGATTTGAAATTTTCTTGAATCGAGTTGAGTGTGATGGAATACGAAACGAATATATTTGTTCGAGTTAAATTAAAAAAAAAAAACGTTCAGGTCTTTTTAACCACTGTCACCTATTGTAATCAAATTTGTTCACTGTAATCAATTTTGTTATTAACTTTCATTACCTCATAATTTATTTATTAATCTTTTATATACAATTAGCTTATTTACTTGCTTTAGTTATTTTCTAATTCTTATCATTATGTATTTCGAAATTAAAAAATATATTAAATGTAAAATTGTGATTTTTTAATAAAAGTAAAATTGATATCAACATAAAATAAAATTTTAACACGTATATTTTATGACATCATTAATAATTCAATTTTAATATAAATATTTAATATGATTAAACAATTCAATAATATAAATAGTATAAAATGTAAGTTTTATTTTAATAATATAAATAATATATATATAAAAATAAATTTGTTATTAATTAGGTTTAGGGATTTTTTGAGACAACTGGAAAATTATGTATTATTTTTTATTTATTAGATTTTTATCCCACATAATTTTTCTTAATAAAACTTTCTTTTGTTGATTGATATTCAACGGAGAGTGCTATAACTTATACTTTATTATTGATTGCCGCAACTTCAAAAATATTAATTATACAAATTCAATGATGCTAATAAAGAAACATCAAATTATTTACGAGAACAAATCATATTATATCAAAGGTTTTCTATGCGTAGTTAATTTAATTTATATAACTTATGGGATGTTAAAAAGCTTGTTGTATAGTTGATTAGATCTTAGTTTAATCGGTATAGATATTGTTGTTAGTGTAAGAGGATGTGGGTTCGGGTGCGTTGAAGTGTATTATTATTTTCCTAAAGATTAGGAAAAGACTACAAATAATTTTAAGCAATGTATCAAAAAACAAAGATCAAGAATTAAAAAAAAAAAGAAAAAACAAGAAAGAAAATTTACCCACCCACGTGGAAAACCGAGAAAATGACATGGAAATTTCCAAAATTCAAAGCAAATTTTGTGCAAAAAATCTAATCACAATTAATGTTGAATTATTAAAATATTTAATTTCGAAAACTTTAGTTAAATGAAAATAGGATGAATTTAATAGTTTAGTTATCGTTTTTGTACTTTACACAAAAAATAATATTGAAAACTTTAATAATTAAAATGTAACTTTTTAATTGAGTGATTAAAACGAAAATTTATATATAATTTAGTGTCTAACAACATAATTTACCCTAAATTTAAAGGAAAAACCGCGTGCAAAAATAATAAGGAAAAAAAAGGGGAAGGGAAGGAAATCAAAACAAAAACCCTAGGGCTCTAGCCACTGACTTGCTTCTTCTTCTTTTTCACTGTAGGCTTTCTCTTCTAAATGCTATTGCTTTTATATCTAAAATTCAACCTTTCGAAAGTAGTAAATTAAAAGAAAACAAGATTTGGTAAAAGCTGTAAGTTTCAAGCTTTCTTTTTGTTTTTAATTGCATAGTTTGGTTAAAGTAGAAGATCGAAACTGTTTGATGAAATGCATTAGTGAAACCACCAATATCTCTGTGAGCTTGTTTCAGAGAAACTGAATGGAGGGTAGATTGGCGAATTCTTGGCGATTGGCAGTGAACGACAAGAATTTCATCAAAACTGCATTGCTTTCTGAAATTCGAATCGATGGTCGAAAGCCCTTTGAATACCGTAAGATTTCAATCAAGTTTGGCAGGCAAGTTCTAGCATCATTCATCAATGTATCCATTACAGAACCAACTTTTATGCATTTGGATATTTACAGTAACGAGTTTTCCTTCGTTTCAGCTTTTTAATTACTCTGTTTCACGCTGTTGTCTTATAAATGCTTATCTTGAAACTTGGGTTGTTTGCAGTTGCAAGGATATATTTATCATGTACTATTTGTTATGCAATCAACATTTGGGCTAATATAAGACCACAACAAGCTCAAAACGTAATTAACATGGAATATAGCAACTTAACACCTCTCTCTTTTGTATGCTTAATTCAGAAACTGAGTAAACGAGCCTCTAATACCATGTTAAGCTAAACCGACTTGTAATAGGTGGGGATGCTCAGCTTGAAGATAAGGCCACGACAACAAATTCTAAACTTAATTGATGTTGGTTAACTAACCTTAATTGCATGCAAGCATGCATGTAGGAAAAGTATGTTTATGGGAATCTTGGTTCGAGAAAACGTTTGCACATATATTGGTGATATATTCTTATGTGATTTTTGTTTTACTTATTGAAAGAATACATCTTGATTGATGCTATTCTTCTAGTTGAAGCAATTAGATGCGTACTTTTTTGCATTATCAAGTGATATCATTTACTGTGGGAATCTTGTTTGGTGGATCTTGTTGGTAAAATTCAGTGTTAATTATCATGGTGATTTACAGAGAGGATGGGTCATCAGAGGTGCAGCTAGGCCAGACTCATGTTATGGGAATGGTTACTGCTCAATTGGTCCAGCCTTATAGAGACCGGCCTAAGGAAGGGATTCTTTCAATCTTCACAGAATTTTCTCCAATGGCTGATCCTTCATTCGAGCCAGGCCGTCCAGGAGAATTGGCTGTGGAGTTGGGACGTGTTATTGATCGTGGTCTAAGGTACTATTGTTATATTTTAAAAGATTTGATTGAAGCTTAACTTTTTCAACTTTTCTCCCAATCTTCTCCTTTTCTTTGCATGTATTGGGCTTATAGCGTGGTGTGATTCTTCATTTTTCTTTCTATAGAATTAGATCTTACCTAAAAGCATGTTTTTTCTTTTATGAATGCTGTTCTGCAAATGAAGCAGTCTACTTTCGGGAATGTGGTGGGACTTAGCTTTAGGTTTGTCACTGTGTTGTTCTTATCGAAATAAAGGTAATTGAAGGTCTATAGTGATCTTACAGGGAAAGCAGGGCTGTGGATACTGAATCACTATGTATTCTAGCTGGCAAGTTTGTCTGGGCTATTCGGATTGATCTCCACATTCTGGATAATGGAGGGTACTATTGCAATCTTTTATGGACTTATTTCCCTAAGGCCTAGACTTAGTATCATGTCATAATTTGTTTGTCTGATAATATTAGATGTTCAGATTGAGTTCCAATTAATATATTTTGTGGAAACAGAAACCTTGTTGATGTTGCTAATATTGCTGCTTTGGCTGCTCTACTGACATTCCGGAGGCCTGAGTGCTCATTAGGAGGAGAAGATGGTCAGGAAGTAATAGTACATCCACCTGAGGTTCAATTCTTAACCATTTCGGCTTTTAATATTAGTGTTTCTGTTTTCTTATATATTCATTGCTTTTTAAAATAAAATTACTGTGAAGATGAGAACTGGGAAGTATCTAGCGAGTTTTGAAACATGTATTTGAATCTGTTACTCTGACTCAAGCGTGACTGTCGGATATGGGTATGTGTCTGACATGGTATGTATTTGGAGGGTAATATCCCCATACCATGTCTGGATATGGGCACACTGCACTGTTACTGGCCTGAGAGAAAGATAAAGCTTCTTTGGTTTAGTTTGTTAAATAATTAGAGGAACAGAGAAGAGAGATTGTCTTTTTAACATTTTCCATCTAATTTGCTTTCAAGTATCTTTAAAGTAAGGAGCTTTAAAAGGAAGTGCAACAGAGGGAAAGAGTATAAATAATGCAATACTCATCTTATTTTTTCTCATTGATCTTTCCTTTATCAACTAGTAAGAACTGAGAACTTGAATGGCACTTTAACTATTTCACTTCTTTCTTATCATCTTCTTCCTCTTCTCTCACATCAAAAACTCATTTGACAGATAAGGGAGCCTCTTCCTTTGATGGTGCATCATCTTCCAATTGCAGTAACCTTTGGATTTTTAAGTAATGAGAGCATCCTAGTGAGTAAATTTTCTTCGTCAGGATACTTTTAACATGTTTTATTAGCACTTCTGGTTCACAGCTAAAGTTGTGATTTTCTTCAATGTGATGAAATTCAGGTAATAGATCCGACTCACAACGAGGAAGCTGTTATGGGTGGAAGAATGACTACAACAGTTAATGCAAATGGTGATATTTGTGCAATTCAAAAAGGCGGTGGAGAAGGTGTCCCTCAAAGAGTTATCATGCAATGCTTGCAACTTGCTACGTCAAAGGCTGCCAGTATAACAAAGCAAATAAAAGATGCAGTAAGATTGTTTTCTTCAAAAATAGTTTTCTGAAACTTGCATGACTTCTTAGATACTTCACTTTTTTTGTCTTGTCATCTTATAAAGATTTCATACTAAAAGTGCTTGTAAAATTCAAAGTTACAATCAGTTGCACGAAAGTGCAAAACTTGAAGGGATTTAGTTAACATGTAGATATGATCTATGAAATTAAACCACTTAAGATAACCACTGGAAGTAGAGAACTCTGTACATGACTTATATGCTGCCTGTCTCGAACCTAGAACGAAGCTCTTTCACTTCCCTAAAATTTAGCTGTTAACATTTAGCTATATGACATTTTATGGTATTGCTTAGGAACTACTTTAGAAACGGGGTATCACATATTATTACATTTTTTAATGTAAATTTCCAGAATCTTGTATGCTGTCAAGTTGCTAGTTACGCAAATAATACTATCCATTAAAGCTTCTATTTTTTATTGCATGCTTTGAGTTTCATCATGAATCAATGTAGGTTGAGGTCTTCAACACGGAAAGAGCATTACGAAAGATCAAGCGCCACCCTACATCTACCGGCGTTGATGTTAGACAGAAACAAAACTAGTAAGTTGGTCACCAGCTTAGTAAGTATTGTGGAGAATCAAGGGAAAGCATGTAGATGCAGTCATTGAAGATCCTACTTTTTTTTCTTGTGTAATTTCACTACTTGGATCTTCATAATTTTCTGTATTTTATTGTTCAGTGCAGAATATTAATTTCTGCAAATTCTGCATCATAACTTAATGAGTAAACTATAAAAATAGTCACTTTTATTTGTCTCAAGTTACATTTTAATCACTTATGTTTGAAATGTTACGTTTTAGTCACTTATGTTAGTATTTTGTTACGAAGTGGTCATTGTGTCGTTAAGTTCCGTTATCTCCCTAACCGTAATTTTACGTGGCAGTCTAATTAGATTTTAAGTGTTAACTTGAATTTTCAAATGAAATGAAAATAAATTTTTAATTAAATAAATTTACTTAATTAAAATTTTTAAACCCTAAATTTTAATTAAAAAATTTTAAACCCATTTTCATACATTTCTCTTCTTCATCTTTATCTTCATCTTTTTTTTTTATTTCAATATCTTTAATTATAAATCTGTCTGAAAGTTTGAATTTTTAAAATTTATTAACCGAAAGATTTAATATCTTTTTCCCGTTAAGTTTTTTTGGGTTAATGGGTTTCAAAGATTCAAGTTTTGAGAAAGATTTGTAATTAAAGATGTTAGAATCAAAATGGAAGAAGATGAAGATAATAAATGTGTGAAAATGGGTTTAGGATTTTTTCAGTTAAGATTTAGGCTTAAAATTTTTAATTTTAATAATTTAATTTAATTAAAAATCTATTCTAATCTCATTTGAAACTTTAAGTTGGCATTTAAATCTAGTTGGGTTGTCATGTAGGATTATTGTTAGGGAGATAACGAAACTTAACGTCAGAGTGATCATTTTGTAACAAAATAATAATATAAGTGATTAAAATGTAATATTTCAATTATAAGTGATTAAAATATAACATGAGACAAATAAAAGTGACTATTTTTATACTTTACCCTAACTTAATTATGTGTGTGTGTGTGTGTTTTTTTTTTCAAAATTAGTATTATTCTAGGAAATTAGGTTTTATCATTTTGGGTCCAAGTTGATTTGCTTATATGGACCCTGGTTATAGCTGGTTTAGAAGTTTTTAGCAATCTTTGTAATATTTCCGTTGTGCTAGGTTTTAAATTTTATTTTAATTTTAAAACTATAATTTAATTGTAATATTTTTAATAATCTTTTAATTGTTGAAGGGCAAATCTAATGCCATAATACAAACCCTATATTTAATCATCTTTTTTTTAGCAAACTATATTTAATAATCTTATAATAATCCTTAAATAAATGTAAATTAACTGATTTTTGCAAGCGGTGGGTTTGGGTGCGATTTAAGTGTTAAAGATTTTATTGATTAATCAATAATAATATTTTAAGAATAAAATTATCGATAAAAAGAAGTAACGTAATTAAAATTAATAAATAAATAGTATAATCATAAATTTAATCTTTACACTTTATTAATTTGGTTTTTATTTAAATTTGATTTTTAATTTTTTTAAAAGAGTTAAATTTGACTACTAACATTTTAAAAAGAGTTCAATTGTTATTTTTTAATGAAAATATCGATTAAAATCTTAAATTTTTAAACATGATCATTTGTATAATATTCCATTTGTAATTTATGCTAATTTATTTTTTTTTTTTTGCATTTTTATGTTTTTGAACATTTTTAATAAATTTTAAATTATTTATTGACATGACATATCAGATAAATAGTGTTATATGATAAGTGCCAAAAATAACATGTTTTAGTCTCATTATTAATGTGTTTTTGGATGATTAATCTATTTAAAATAATGAATTTTATGTTCATAATATCTTAAATTCATATTTCTATACTTAGAAAAGCATTTGGGAGTGAAAAACAAGCGAAAACCGGACAAAAAGAGCAGATTTTAGGAGTCACACGAGTTGGACACATGGTCATGGACTAAATCGAAGACAAAAAAGAAAATTTGGAACAAAAAAGTGAATGTGGAAGAGTTAGGAAGAGATTTATTGGACATAAGACTATTTAAATTTAAAACTCTATTTTTTTAGGATTGGTATTTAGGATTATTATTATATTGTTTATATTTAATTTTAATTTATCTTTTAGGTTTTATAATTTAGAGTTTAATTTGGATCCAATTAGGAAATTATTGTTTAGATTTAATTCTAAATATCTTTTTAGAATTTAATTTGGATCCAACTAGAGATTTACATGTTATAAATAGGGGATGAAGTTATATGAATTAGGCACTTTTATTATTATTATTATTTTTTATTATAAAATCCTCCCCTCTTCAAACCCAAGCTGTCAGAGATTATTCAAGAAAACAACTGAAGAATTCCTAAATATCTAGGGGAGATGAATCTTATGATGAATTCTGTCATTTAATTTCTGATTTTACGTAATAAATACTTAGGTTTTGTTCTCAATTGTGTGTGCTTAATTCTTGATTTAGTATTCTCGAGATATTAATTCTTGTTTGATGTGCTTAAATCAGAGGAGAAATAGATCCTGTTTAAGAGTAGATCGAGCATAATTGAGTGGAGTTGCATACAATCCTAGAAATAGGACAACATAAATCTATAGGATTAGAGTCAAATCTAATAGGAGAATCCATAGATCGAGTTAATGCAACAATACGGGTTTTAATTAGAAAGAAATTTCAATTAATCAACCTAGAGTTAATTGCTTTTATGCCTGAATAGAGGTATTAGCATAATTTAGGGATTTTTACGGATCAAAATACTAAGTGAATAAATTGCTTAATTCAGAATGATAGTAGCAGATAAATCTAGGTGGAGTCTTTACTGGGTATTGTTTGCTTCTTAGTATTAAAACACTTGTTATTTCTTGTTTTAATCTTTGTCACACTTTTAGTTTATTAATTTAGTTAAATTAGTTTAAAACAATCACTTTACTTGATCGGTTGGATAATAGGAAGACAACTATTACTAATACTTTTGGTCTTCGTGGGAACAATATCTGTGTTCACCGTAACTATACTATTAATTGATAGATGCACTTGTCTTAGTCATATTTTTAGTTAGTTTCGACTGCATCATTATATTAATATGAAGTGCACATGGATTGTCACGTAGATTGCCATGCCAGCATGATAAAAAATTAATAATTTAATTAACATTTTCTGATAGTAATTTGGTTAAAACATCAACCACTTGATCATGATCAACTTGTAACTCTTCGTGTAATACCTTTTCATGCACAAAATACAGGTGAAGCTCCACATGCTTGACTTTAGCATTTAGGATAGGATTTACAGCTAGTGACACAACATTAGAGTTGTCACACCATGTGATTAATGTATCAGAAATATTGATACCTATCTCATCGAGCATCATTCGAGACCGGGTTAACTCAACAACGATATTAGCAAGACTCTAATATTCTGCCTCAGAAGTGAAATGTGAGACAACAATTTGCTTCTTTTGAGGACCACCCAATCAAATTATCACCAACATAAATGCAAAACCCTGACGTGGATTAATGCAAAACGAATCCTCACATATTTGCGTACCGTTAAAATAATGACCGTCACTTTCAATTTGTATGACATTTGAAATTTCTTTTTCGTACTTTTTTGCCTATAATTTTCCGTTAATTATTTCTCTCCGCTTTTTAAGAATTAATTAAATGTAAGCACTTTAAAGAAATAAAATTTCAAATATATATTACCAATGAATTTTCATCTCAAAATTTTATATTTCACAATATGCATTTTGTACAAAATACGACGTTATAAATGTCATCTAATAATAAAAAATTTCTAGATTTTACATAATTTAAAATGATAAAAATACCCTCATTATAATGTTCTTTATTTTATAAAAAAAAAAAGGTTTTTGATAATTATTTAACTAAATTGAGATCCGGTTGATGGGTGATATCAACTCAGTCAGCCTCTTGAATATAATATACCAAACTATATTATACTTACTATGTGAGCGAAAATATTTATGTAACAAATTTATGAAAATAGATATAAAAAGTGCTTGTGGGTAAAAATGATAAAGTTGATTTAGTTTAAACTATGAGGTTTTGCGTTCAAATCACTTTATAATTTTTTATTATGTGTATGCATTTTTTTAGGTTTATCAAACTTTCAAAATAATATTTGTTCCTCTGTTAAATAAATGACCTTTTCGTAACTCCACAACTGAGTTGGGATTTGATTGAGGGTTATACAAACTCAGCCAAATACTTATATATATAGTATAGATAAACATACTACATAAAATTAAAATCGTTAGTCCTAACAAGAAACAAAACTGAGTGTAAATAAAATAGCAACCACTTTGTCGTGGAAGAACCACTGCCTTAGAAGCAAATTCGTCTTGATCGGCGTAATCGTGTAATGGACGTTGCCCCTCAAGGTTAACACAGTACTTCAATATTCTTACACACGAAAAAAAAAATAGAACACAATTAGCATTGCTCTCTCGGGAAATCACAATAGGAATAATTCCCAAGAAAAATTGGAGGAGTCACAGTCGATCTCGCTTAAAACCCATTCTCGAACACCAAAATTTAGAGAACAGAGAAAAATTGTTTTCTCTTGTTGTGTTCTGTGTAAAATGAGGAGAATGATCTCCTATTTATATAATTTTAATTTCCAAAAATAATAGAGGATTTTTCTCAACTGAAAATATTTTGAAAATATTATTTTACATTACGAACAATACAAACTCAGTCAAAGACTTATATATATATAATTTTAAAAAAAAATTGAAAAGGCTAAAGCTAAAAATTGAGTTAAAATAGTTTAAATTGAATAAATAATTTTTTGTAGTAGTCAAAAATGTATTTTTTTTATTTGATCAAAGCTAAAAGGTTAAAATCAAATACTTAAATTTTAAGAGGGATTAAAAAGGAAATTAAACTTTTAATTCAAGGGTTGAAATGACCTGGCTTCACTCATTATCACGTACTATTACGGGTTTTCATTCGATTAACTGACCCAAACTACCATTAATCGAATTAACCGACCCCTTTAAATATTTAACCGTTAACCGAACCAAAATTTTTCGGTTAATTCGGTCGGTTAACTGAATTAACAAAAAAATTATATATTTTTTATTTTTGATTAAAATAAGTATAAAAAATATCCGAATTAATTGAATTTAAAAATTAACCGAATTAAAGTATTGAATCACTACATAATTAAAAAACTACATAAATCTTGAAATTAACACATAATTAAAATGTAAGTCTTTAATGTTATCCATTTGTATCCATTTCTTCTCTCCAAAAGATCTCCATTTGCATTATACTTACAAAAAATATGTGCAAAAAATGAGCATATAATAGAAATATATGCATTTAAAAAATCCAAAAATATAAAAAAATGAATATATGCATTTATTAAATTATTTGTAAATATGCATCAACAATTCGTGCAGTGAGCATGGATCAAGCATGCAACCAATAGTTATTCCCTTTTTTTTCCTTCCTTCTTCCGCCGTTCGGCTGCTGCTTCCCTCGTCTCGGCGTCGTCCCTGCCTCACTGCTGCTGTTGCCAACCCCGCCTAGCTGTTCATCGCCCATACAAGACAGATCCCACCTTCAGATTTATTTTCCCTCCTTCCCATCACAACCTTCAGACCTGGATAAAAGTAATTCTTTGTCTGTTAGATGTGGATAAAAGTGAATTTTTTATATATACAAAATATATTTATTGAATGAAGTATATGTCATGGTAAAAGGTATTGTATAAAAATTTTCTTATATTCGCATTCTATTAAGAAAAACTGTGGTGCATGTAATGGGTTTTGATATTAAGAAGAATGATTGCTTGGACGGTGTTATAATGAACTCTACTGATTTTTTTCCTTGTTATGTTAAACAGATGAATTTGAGCGTGTGGATTTTAATTTTATTTGTTGTAAGGTAAGCCGTAATGGGTAAGCTTGAAGCACTAGTAAGAAAATTTAACTTAAATCTTTTGTACATTTCTAGATATGATTGACCCTGGTGAGTTGTCACACCCTTCATTTTTGTGTTTATTGGTCGGGTCGTCACACTTGTCAACAACCTAGTCAGGTCACTATACTCGTTAACAACTTGGTCGGGTATCACCCTTTCATAAACATTTATTCAATATTACTCATCAAAAACTAAGTCCAAAAGCTACTTTCACTATCATTATTTATAACAATGAATAATCCTCCCCCTCACATTTTAATAGACATTACGCATTCCTTATGCCAACGAACTTACATTTATATATTATCGATAACTAGGTCGTACCTCTTACATTTTATATTGTCAACGGATGGCTTAAAACTCTTCTATTTTACATTTCCAATAATCGCATCCATGGTATACATATGACGTGTCTCCATTATATAATTTTGGATTCTCTAACTGAGAATTGCACCACTCGAGTATACGTTATACATTTTTGGATTGTCAAGCCAATGGACATACCACTCATTAAATCATAAAGAAAAATTCATATGAAACAACTACGAATAGGAATATTCACAAACAATTTATTAAAAGTTATGTAGGAAATTCAATAGCTTCACAAGTCACCGTATATCCTCAAGTCGTCAAGCCAATAATTGTACCCTTTGTTAAAATACAAAACAAAATTTTTTGGGTAAGTCCCTACAACTTAGGACCCATTACTCTATTTGCAGCAATCATCACCCGTAAGGTAACTTATGGATGGTCTCGAAGCACAAATCACTTTATAATCTACCTCTTGATTGGAGGGGATTATTGTTATATTCCTACCTATTTGGATCTAGTTGAATCCTCCATTGGGCCCTTATTTTTTTTATAAATACCTTGAGATGCCATTTAGTAAGGAGATTTCTTTTCGCTCAAAACCCTAATACTCTAAGCATTCATCCTAAGTCCCTCTACATGTTCAACTTTGAAATGGGTGAATGGGCCTTCTTTGATACCATCGCTCTATTTCTTCTCCACCTCTAGTGATACCATGTATGAACATATATAAACTATTAATTCTTCTAAGAATAATTTAATAAATTAAAAAAACATAAAAAATAATTTTATCTTAAAAATATTTTTTACTAACGATAAAAAATGATAATATATTATTAGCCAACAGTACTTTATGTTTAAAATAAAAACACATTAGCCAATTGACTTTTAATTTAGTTGATGCTATTGTTATTACAATAATATAAAAGACATGAGCTTATTAAGTGCTTTACCAATAATTTTTTATCTCTTATGCTAGTGTGTGCTTTCGGAAAAGCACGCATGCAAAAAGAAAGTTTGAGCTTGATGCAAATGGTTAAAATATTTTTCGATTATCAATCAAATAAAGAGTTATTTTTTAAGTTTTTTTTTTTTTTTAGAAATTTGAGAGTTGAGAATATTTGATACATTAATACTGTATTTGTTTATTTTTTATTTCTAATATATTATTATATCCAATAAAAAATTTTACCAATCCTACCGAATATTTTTTTACCATAAAAAAAATGGAGCAGAAGATGGGTCCGTGAAAAAAGAAACTTTTTTTTTTTACAGAAAATGAAAAGGTTAGTAAATAGGTAAATGTAGAAAAAAAGATATGTGTGGAAATAAATAATGTAGATAAGACGGATAACTACAACGTGTTTCTGGTGGTTGTTGAATGAAACCCAATCTTTTCGCCAGTTTGTTAAACTCCACCTCCCAACATTTCCAAGTTTTTCATTGACAGGCATTGTTCTCCAATGGATTGTAACAACGAGGAAAGCTTCTCATATGCCCTCCAAATCGTCAACTCTTCAGTGCTCCCCATGTCGATGCATGCGGCGGTTCAGCTGGACATCTTCGAAATCATGGCGAAATGCGGGGGGCCAGATGCTGAGCTCTCCGCCAAGGAGATCGCCGCACAGTTGGCTACCAACAACTCAGAGGCAGCCTCCATGCTGGACCGAATCCTCAGAGTGTTAGCCAGCCATGGAATCGTGGGATGCTCCGTGGCGGACGAGGAAAAGGGTAATCCTCGTAGGCTCTACAGCTTGACGCCCGTCTCCAAATTCTTTGTGCGGAATGAAGATGGGGTTTCCTTAGGCCCTTTGATGGCATTGATTCAAGACAAGATCTTCATTGATAGTTGGTGTGTTTCTTCTTCCCTCTCACTCTCTCTCTCTCTTATTTACTTATTGGACTTGATTATTCTTAACCCATCTTCACTTTTGATATATAAATTCTTACAAATTATAGCATGTAGAATAAGGAAGACACGAACACACTATAATTTAAAGAAAGTTCGAGTATGTATTTAAATCACCCAAGTACGTATCTTAACATATGTCAAGTTATTTGGATAAATCAGTTACTTCAACTACACTTCGTTTTAAAAAAAACATGAACAGATATTATCATGTAATCACATCAATATATTCAAAAGAAAAAAATACACTTCATTCTTCTGTTTAAAAATAATAAATATTTAGTCAAGTTTGAAGATGACATTGTCAGAGTATAAGCGCATTTCGCTTGCTTGGGCTGCTTTAATGGTAGTCTTTACATTTTCCCTTTCATTCGTAGTACAGGGAAGAAGTGGGCTCTAGGGGTACTCCTAATTGAGTTGAGGAATCAAACCGTATCAATTGTTTTTTAGATCGTTTTGCAAAGCCTTTTTTTAATTGTTTTATTAGTCTTCATTTCGAAATTCTTGGATTCTAGGGGAGTAATGTATTCTATGAATCACACCTTTTCAATCAAAATCAAACAAACATTTCAATAGAACTCTTTGGATCATTTGTCAGTTGCTCAACGAATTACTTTTTTGAAATGTTAAAAAAAAAAAGATTACTAGGTTTTCTTTTTTCTTTTTTTAATATTTATTAAATTATGGCACATTAGAGTGGGTAAAAATTTTATATAATAAATTTATAAAAAAAAATTATAAAAACTAATTAAAATAACAAATTTATAAAAACTAATTAAAAAATATAAATTTATAAATTTCATGTGCATATGAACAAACACAGGGGTGAAGTAAAAAAAAATTATTTAGAGGGATCGAAACTAAGTTATATATTTTTATAAGAATTAAAATGTAATTTCATCAATATATTAACTTAAGTTTTTATAATATTTAAAAGAATTAAATCAAAATTTAATCATTTTGGAAACAAATTATAATTTTTCCATATAAATTATAAATTCTAAAAGGGCTTAAAGAAAAATTTTCCTAAGCCCCTTGTTGCTGGCCCTGAACAGACAAATGATATCCTGGAGGATTCATTGTGAATTTAAATATTTATTTGGTTAATATTATTCTTCATGATAATCTTCTTGAATTCTGATGTTAAAAAATTCTTAGCGGTTTTAGCATTAAGTAAAGCTACTATTTAATTTAATTTATTTATTTGGTTAAGAAATTATGATTAGGAAAAGGGACCACATTCCACTAAACTTTCAATTCTCTTTCCTCAGTCTGTCAGTAGTGGGTCGGCATCCATTTCCCTTACACTCCTTAACCCTTTATTTTAAAAAATCAGCAAAAGAATCCAAGCTGTCCCCCAATCATGTTGTATTGTCACATTATGACAATATAATATATTAGATTATTATTCAAGCATTTATTCCACTTTCACTTTTTTTCATTTTCTTCCTTCAAATCCTTTTATAACAATTGATGGAGACAATCGAACTGGGTTCGGTACTTCAGTTTTAAGTGTAATATTAATATATTATCTTATTTAAATTCGATTTGATTCGAAATATGAGTTTAAAATTTTGTTTAAATTTGTCAATATTTACAAAAGATTAATTCAAACTTATTTTTATTTTTTAAATATTTATAATATTTTATTTTAATGTTTAATATTTTTATTTTTTATTTATTAAATTTTTTTATATAATCACCTTAATATTATTTTAATGTTTACATTAAAGTAATATTATATATTTAATATATGTTTATTTTTTTAATCTGTTATAATTTATAAAGATAACATGTATATAAATTTTGAAAATGGGTCGAGTCGAGCTCTGTTCTTGAATGTTCAAACTTAAGCTCGACTCACATTTTAAATGGACCTAATTTTTTTTCTCAAGTCCATTTTACAGGCCTAATATTTTTACCCAAACCCTTTCAATATTCAAGCAGATCCTCAGATCTGAACGGGTAACCCAACCCATGAACAAATCTAATATAAATGTGCTTTGTTTTATTCCATTGAGAATATGCTTTAGCTATACTCGAAAAATTAAATTGAAGTTTTTGGAGATATAATGATGGATTAGAAATTCTATCACACTTATATAAACTACATATTTAGAATATAGATATATACTTAAAAATAATATACAATAAGTAATGAAATATATGCTTTGAAATTAATTAATAATAACATATGAAATATGTACGATATTAAAATAAAAAAATTAGATTAAAATGTAAGCAAAACAAAATTTAAACACATGGATTCATTATATTAAGAACTGAATGAATACAATTATTTATCATAGTGTTGCCATCATTTCTAAGTTGGTGTCGAGTTAATTTGTGGTATCATCTCAATCAACAACATTATTAATTGATGGAGATAATAAAATGTTCATAATAAAATTAAAATGTATAAATAAATTAAAATAAAACTTTGATTGAGTGGTAAATTTAAAGTTTTCCCATTGTTGGTGTCATGGATTTAAAACTCATCATATGTATATTTTTATTGTTTTTTAATTAAAAAACTATTTTCGAATAATATAACTTATTTTATATAAAAAAATAGTCTCGCCAAGCATACTAAACAAGCTTAAATTTTTAATAAAATCCGATCCGATCCGATCCATGAACAAATATATCTCAAACTAACCCTAAATAAAAAAAATAAAAAAAAAAGAACTAAAGGCATAAATTACCAATTCTTCATGGGATTGCTTTTATACAATGGTATATATGTGCCAAAAATAATTTAGTGTGTTTTATTTACTATATTTTATCTCTTATTTAATTTATAATTTAATTTTATGATCTTAATTAATTATTTAGTGGAATATATAGGGTGCTAAACTTCTATTATTTTCGTTTTTTCATTGGAATTTGAAATTTCTTTTTTTTTTTGGAAAAAAATTAATTTTATATACCATTTTGTAATTTTAAAAAGTTAGTATAATTTTTTTTTTCAGTTTTAATTATTTTTTAGTTAATTATAATGTGGCAATTAGGAATTATATTACTTGCTTGACAAGTCAAATTTTATTTGTGGCTAAATTTGCCACAAGTTTAACATACCTAATTACAAGTTTTTATTTTGTAAGAAAATAAGAGCTTAAGTAATATCTATATTACTAGTGTAAACACTCACATTTATCCGATTCTTTTAAAATATATTTTTAATTTATATTAAGTTATGCTTAATTATCAAATTTTCGAAAATTTTAATTTAAATAAAATGTTATTTAATACAAACTCGAAATTAAAATAATGTCATTTTTATTAAATCGATTTAAAGTCTTATCTTTTGGGCCTTAGAACGATTTGAATTTATTATTTTTGGGCCTTGAATCAATTAAATTTTAGCTTAAATCTACTTCAAACAATTTTTGAATCGGTTTTACTCAAATCAACTGATTTTGCACCGGTTCGATCTTCTTTTATTTTTTGGTATCAATTGCACCATTGATTTTTTATTCAACTGGTCGGTCCAATTTGTTTTTGACAATTTTGAAATTCAAGTATCAAGTGTTTCGCAAAATTTATGTTTAGGATTTTAAGTATTTAGGTTTGAATCCAATCATGCACAATTGTCATGTGTGGACCTACAATATCACCATGCGTTGTTGTCATGTGCGAGTTGTAGTCCAATCGGATAGTTTTAGTTCGGATTATTTCGATTCTTAATTTATTTATTTTTTGTATTTATTTTATTCTACTTCAGAATAGCTCGAAAATATATTTGTGTTTGTAATATAATTGTATTTTATTTATACTTATAAACTCTAAAAAAAAAATACAATAATAATTTTACATGAGATATAATTTATAAAGCAATTCTATCCTCGTGTTATCATTTTTTATTCAAATTAAGAAAAAATCAACAAAAAATCAATTCAACTTCTAGTACAAAGATCTCAATGGTATTTTTACCCTTGATTTTTCCATAATATACTTTTACCTCAGATAAAAAAATAATTTTACCTTGAATATTACTTTCCACATCATCGTTTAACAGTGAATTTTTAATAGAATGACAAAATATAATCCGACTCATGATACACGGACTTTCATTGTACTTTTATCATCACTAATTCTATTTAATTTGTTTTACACAACTAGTTCTGTTTTTATTATAATAAACTAGTTCTATTTAATTAATCTTACTATTAAACAATCCTTCTCTTTATTACATAACAAAAATTAAATAGGAAGACGAAAGGATTTTATATGTTTTTTTTCCTTGTGAATTACAAGGGAAGATAACAATGTAATTAGCGCGACTTGAATCTAAACTCCACTTGAAATAATGAACACTCTTAATCATCAAGCCAACTCATAGGGTTCTCTTTATGTTTATTTTCAAAACGAGGAATTGCCCACTTCGCCCAACTATTAACTCCGTTTCTATATCTTATTATCAACAAATTCCTGCATGATAGGTCGCAACTGAAGGATGCAATTATAGAAGGAGGAGTTCCGTTTGACAGGGTACATGGAACAAACGCATTCGAATATCCAGGCAAGGACCCAAGGTTCAATCAAAGTTTCAATACTGCAATGATCAATCACACCAGTCTCGTTCTGAAGAAGATCCTCCACAGCTACAAGGGTTTCCAGCAGCTTAGCAGTTTGGTTGATGTTGGCGGTGGTCTTGGAATCACACTCAACCTCATCACTTCCAAATATCCCTCTATTAAAGGAATTAATTTCGACTTACCTCATGTTATACAACATGCTCCTGCCTACCCTGGTGTGGTAACACTATCTTTTCTTTATATTACTTTGTCATAGCCCATAGGCAGTTTTGTGATAGACAATGGCCGAAAGGGTTTTTGGAGTTCTTTGATTGCCAATAATCAACATATACTCTGTAATGACAGGTGTCCAACATGTAGGGGGAGATATGTTTGAAAGTGTTCCCAAAGGAGATGCAATTTTTATGAAGGTAAGATAGTATCATTTGCGTCATGATCTGCAGTTCTATTCAATCATCTCTCACCAGTAATAGTTAATTATTTGGGGTTTGAGAGAAGTTTTTAAAGTATTATCTGTTAAGCAATCGGTTGAACATTCAACAATCGTAAGGTATTATCTTTATGGGTGGAGTTTTGTCTCTTTTCTTCACTAAGAGTTGTGTATGATTCATGAAGAGAGAGTTGGTTGGTAGAAATATTGATATAATCATGGAAGTCACCTGCACACCGGGGAACTCGAACCGACATTATAACTCAAGTGGTATCGTACTTGCAAATATGTGACCTATATGCCTTAGGTTGATGGTTCGAGTTTTTTTGCATGCAAGTGACTTTCATAATTATTATTACACGCTATATTACCATCTCTCCCGTAAGTCTTATTACTTGATGGGACACTCCAAAAATTTCTCTTGAAAAAGTCAACCCCCTCAACAACATTCATGAAAAAAATTTAGAGCTAAAACCACATTTTCCTTTATTATCATATTTTATATTTAGGCCTCTTTTATACAAAACAAATTAACTTGAAAAAGAAATCATATAGTGGATTCTTCATGATTGGAGCGACGATCATTGCTTGAAGTTATTGAAGAAATGTTACAATGCCATTCCAAAAGACGGAAAAGTAATAGTGGTGGAGGCAGTGGTTCCGATTGTACCGGAAGCTAATGCCTATTTGAGGGCCATCACACAGATAGATGTGTTGATGATGGTGCAAAATCCTGGAGGAAAGGAGCGAACCAAATCGGAGTTTGAAGGGTTAGCTACTAAAGCCGGATTCAGTGGCATCAGATATGAGTGTTTTGTTTGTACCTACTGGATCATGGAGTTCTTCAAGTAATTGGATTTCAAGCTACCATTACATCCTAAAAGAATAAAAGTGGATACTTGTATTTCCTTTTATCATTCGATATGAAATGCTAGAGTGATTAAATAAAATTGGATTTGATATTTATATTTTATTCATTTTGTTTGTAATCGAATATTTTCTTAAATTAAATATTATATATGTTGATTTGATTTTAAATCTTGTACTTATTTAGAGATTTTTTTTCCTCAAGTACTATTGATAATTTTATAATAGTTAATATTTTTTAAAATTTACAATTCTGTGATTGTGTAATTATAATTTATACTACGTACATGACATAAAAACTTATAATATAATTATACTCTATCAATCAAACATATCTAAGAAACGATTTTTTTTCTTTTATAATTACAAGAGGATGTAACTACCATCCTAATAATTACACTTTGGTCCAGTTTTTTTGTGGTATTAAAATGCTACACTACGGTATATCTAGGTGAAAAATAAAATTATGTAATAAATATAGTTATAAAAATTGATAAGAGAATATGAAAAGACAAAAACACTCTCAAAACTCGATTGTAGAATTGTGGGTAAAAGAAGTATATAATCAATATGTTTATTAAAAATTAAATGTTTAAAATCCATTGTACCACAGCTTCGTATCTCAATATAATTAAGTTTTTTTATTGATTTTATATTAAAATAAAAAAAGAAATAAAATATTCTTATAATAATATAATTTATTTTTGTATATAAAAATTATTTAAAATTTTTTTAATTGATTTGGTGCTTAATTAATTGGTGACTTAATCAAAGTCTTAATATAAATATAAGTATAAATATAGATAAATATTATATAATAAAAATTTAAATTTAAAATAATTCCCAACCATTTTTATGAGGACCTCATTTTTTTTTATTAAAACAATTTAAAAAATAAAATGAAAAAAAAAAACATGTTGCTTTAAGGGGCACTAAAAAAATTATCGTACTCCATCATAAAAGTACATTCACTAAACATTTATGGTGCAACTTCCATGTTGGGTTCATAGAAACTCTTAAACCATCAACTTAATTACACCACACACCTTACATCAATGCCAACCAATGCCCATGTGCAACTTCAAATCCATTGACGATCGACACTAAATCCTTTTCCATGATAAAACGAACATACCATCGTGAGAACATACTTCTTAATGTCATAATCACCATCATCCATGACAATAGAAACACTATTAGTTTCTGGTTTGGAGTCTTTTGTCGAATTAGCTCCATCTCTGCACAATTCTTCTTCACATGACCAAACACAATATTCAAACATCATTTTATATATGGAAGATTGTGTTGTGAGCATCATTTTATTTTTTCTATTTTGCTTTAAAGGTTGAAAAATCTACTCAAAGCCTTATATGGAGGGTGAAGGCTCCCAAGATGATGTTGAAATGAAAAAACACTATATCATGTAATTACTTAAACAATAAAACTGAGTAAATAAACAAAATTACATAGAAAAACCTTAATTTCATCCTTCGTCATCTGCTCTTCACCATCATCACCACCAGTATTGATCACCCTTCGCCCTCCAGCTTAGCACAAACCCCTAAGCAAGACTCTCCCCTTCACAGCTACAAGCGAACTCAACCAACAGTAAGAAAAGAAAAAAAAAGAGAACCCATTACTAAGCAAAACCCTTCTCCAGTTTGAAATGAAAAACTCCCAAAATTGATAGATAAAAAAACTGAATTACCCCTTTTTTATATAACATCTAATTGCAAAGCCTTTTTGCAATTTTTGAGGATAAAAGAACAAATATTGCAAGGTTATTAGAATTGGGGCGAAGCCAGCAAATTATTTTAGGAGGAATCAGAGATGAATCTTACGACCATCGATGTATTTCGTTAGTTAAAAGGCTTAATTGATACAAATTTTAAGTTTGAGAGCTCAATATAGAATATGCTTTTCACGGAAGAGCTTGGTTGATTATTTTGGACAAGTTTTAGAGATTTTTTTTTAACTCTTAAGCTTTATTTTTTATTTTTTATTTTTTCTTCTAGTAGAGATGAATTTAAGTTAATTTTAGGCTTAATAATAAATTCGGCTACTAATATTTGTTTGTTTTGTCAAAATGATCCTAATCGTAATTTTTAGCTTTTTTTTTATCATCCGCCTTTGTTCTTTTTTTCAATCTGCTTTTTCTAACATATTAATGATAGTGCCGTTAAAAAAGTTAACGGGAATAATGTGGGATTTCATATGTGGAATATTTTATGAGATGTATTTATTACTTAAATAACTCAATAAGATAATTACATGTAGAAAATAATAAAATAAATAAATAATATATTAAATAAAAAATAACTCTTAATTTTAAAAAATAAACGTAATTATCTAAAAAATTAACTCAATAGAAAAACTTCTCAATAAACAAACCTATGAAAGATTGAAACCTTTTGAAAGAAAAAAAAAGATTAAAACTTTGAATTTATTCATTAAATTTGTTAGAAAATGGAATTTGAAAAAAAAAAATCAAAGGTTGATGGCAAAAAAAGGCTAAAAAATACATTTAGGGTCAGTTTGACAAAACATGCAAACGTTAGTGGCCAAATTTATCATTAAGCCTTGATTTTATTTTAAAGGTGTTTATGCATTAAGATGAGATAAAAGATGTATAGGATTAATACTATATATATTAGAGTTGATTGTGGGCCGGATCAAGTCCGAACCGAGCTTCAACAAAATTTTAGGCCCAATTGCTAGGCTCGAGCTTGACCCGAAAAATGAGCCTAAAATTTTTTCCAAGCCCAACCCGAAATATAGAAGCCAAACTCAAGCCCAACCCGACCCATATTAATTTTTTTAGATTATTTTATTATATAAAACAAATTTAACAAATATATAATATATCAAACACACTTAAAAACATTAAAACAAAATAAACAAATTTAAAATACATTAAATATTCTTTATATTAAGATAGTTGCAATATTCAAATAATATTAAAAAATAGCGAAACAATTGTAAAAACGCATAAAAAATAACATCCAAACAACAAAAACAATAACCAAAATAGCAACAAAATAACAACAAAAATAGTAGTAAAAACAACCACAAAAATAATAGCAAAAGCAACACCAAAACAATAAAAAATAGCACCAAAATAACAACACTTACAGAAAAAACACACACTAGAAATAACAAAAAATAATAATATAATTTTTTTATTAAAAATTGATAATTTATTTGGGTCGGGCTGGATCCGAGTCAAAAACTCTTACCCAAGGCTCGACCTGTTTAGAAATGGGTATTATTTTTTGTCCAAATCCATTTTTCGGACCTATATTTTTGTCCAAACCCTCCCATTTTTCGGGTAGGCGACCTGACTCATGATCAGGTATATCATAACGTTGTCTACATAAGAGTACGAGGGCCTAGTAAGTAAAGCTGGACATAGAGGGCCTAAATTAACGTAGAGAATTGGCTAAGTTGGGGTTAGCCACCTATCGTCTAAAAGTTTAGAATTAATATTACGGAAAAATCCTAAAAGTCTAGACTCGATCTCATCACCAAATTTTGGGTTCAGGAGTTCGATTATGAGATCAAGTTTAGACTTTTAGGATTTTTCTTTAGTATTAATTCTAAACTTTTAGATAATAGGTGACTAACCAACCTAGCCCTAATTGATCAGTGACGACTCTACGTTAATTTAGACCCTTCGTGTCTAGCTCTACTTACTAGGCCCCCGTACTCTTATGTAAACAACGTTATGACAAAGTTTAATAAATATACTTGTATGAGTTCAATTCAATTTAAAATATTATGATAAAAGTATGCATTAGGTTGAGATAGATCGGATATATGATATTAACATTATTTATACTAATTCAAGTTTAATTGAGTTGAAAATATTAGTTGATCGACATAGTTACTAATACTTGCTATGATATATCTTTACTTTTGGTAGATACAATCAATCTGCTAAAAATCAGAACATATTTGGATTTAAAGAAAAAAAAATTATAAATAACCCACACACAAGAGCAAGGATGACAATGAAGAAGGTATTGCCAAATCCACTATTGACTTCACTATGGATGTCACTACCACCTTCATGAATGTGAGATACATTCATAATCGCCACGTTGCATCCATTAGATTATTATTATTTTTTTTACAAATTATTACTTATTTTTAATAATTCCAATGTGCATTCACATATAAAAAGAATGAGTAATACATGAATACTTCTTCCAAATATTTTAATGTTTATTGTGTAATGTAAATTACATTTTTATGTTTTCACAAGCAAAATAATAAGAGTATAATAAGTTTAAAATTTTAGAGGCAGAATGGATCAAGCAAATACTAGGATTGCTCCACACTAGTTTTTCAAACAAAACAAAAAAATTACTTTGTCTCGCTGTGACTCCATCATTCAAAAATAAACAAACCTCTTCCTTCAGAGCAAATCAACTCAAAATTCATCAAGCAGTTTAGGTCTTTACATCCCTATAGTGAAGGGATAACCATGGGCCTTCACCCCTCTCTTTGCTTAAATGGTGTAATTCAACTCTAGTCTCTCTCAAATATTAATAATTCAAATTAACCTCTTTGTTAAATACATAATAATAATATATACTGGCGTGATTGATTACATGGTAGTATCTGTTCATACTTTCTTAACCCTTTGACAACGCACACACACCTTGCACACATAGACGCTCGAACCCGAGACCCCTAAGATAAACCTCATCCTCTTTTCCACTGGAACCACTCGTTGGGTTCAATAAAAATACAATTTTAGTTCCTCTCGAAAGTTAAAATTTCAATCATAACCATTTTAGTGTAAAATATTTAATTTTATCTTGGCCCCACTATCACACAATTCCTTAATTTGCAACAACACACATAACGAAACTCAAACCTAAAATCTAAAGACGAAGCCAAAATCTGTGTTAGGAATTGAAATAATTCTATAAAACTTTGAGGGCAAATAAAAAAATTTGTGTTAAATGATACTTATACTTTACAGGCAATTTAAATGTGATTCATTGAAAAGAAAAAACACAATTTTAATTAAAAAAAAAGTGTTTAAATGTGATTCATGAGAAAAGGATTGTGGCTATGAAAATGATCCTTCTTTAACGCATTAAATTGCTCCCACGTCTATCAATTGCACCGATCTCTGTCCATCCACTTTTACTTTTCTATATTATTTGTTTTAATTTTCAGATTCAGCCTTATTCAATCATTTTAGCTTTCAACAAACATCAAAATCTTGCCCAAAAACTCAGATCATATTTGTGTTATTTTCAATTCAGTTATATCCGATTTATTTTTAATTAAGGTTATTCTTTTCCAGTTATTTTTTTAACATTAATTTTATTATAAATTTTTATTATATTTGTTCTTTTGGATACAAAATTTAATATTTCTTCAACCCTTAAATAAGAGGATACTATGCTTCAACGCATTCGAACCCATATCCTCTTGTACTGATAACAATATCTATGTCAATCGAGTTCAGATTCAATTGACTATTTGAGCTTCATTTGAATCACCCCAAACTAGTGTATAATTATTATTTATTCACTTTTTTTTTAAATAACAAATAGATAAGAATATCTAATAATTGAACTCGAAACATATATTTAAAACTCTTTAAATATAATTAAGGTTGTTTAAACGGTTAATCGAACCGAATCAGTATTAATTGAATTAACTGAATTTTTTAATCTTTTAACCTTAACCAAATCGAATTTTTTTCAAAAAAAAATTTAACCGAACCAAAATATTTCGGTTAATTCGGTCGGTTAACCAAAATTTATATGCTTTTTTTTTTTGTTAAAATAAGTATAAAACATATAAAAAATAAATTGATAATGTTCATTTGACCGAATTATCTGAACTAACCGAATTAATAACAGCCTAATACATATAATATATAATATTATTTATTAAGTTCAGTTAATTACCCGATTTCAAACTGAATCAATCGTTAACCGAAATTTAAAAAAACTTTTAACCGACCTCTGATCGAACTAAATCGACTAACAAATCAATTAACCGAATTAGATGGATTCGATCGATTAATTCATTTTAAGTGAAATTTAAACACCTTAATTAATAGAATAGAATCCTATGGTGTAGGAGAAAGATGTGCATAAAACATAAAACATAAAACCTTGTCTTTGATTCAAGTAGAATCATTCCAATATCATGGAAAAAGAATTATATTCCCTCCATCCCTCCATCCTTGTGAGATGCAATTATACCTTTCGTTGGTTGTTCAGATTGACTCATTCTATTTTTCAGACAAAATGAAAATATAATGTGGTCTTTTGACTTCAATACGCTACAAAATTTATTGTCCCACAATAGGTATAAAACACAATATTTTTCAAAATTAAATTTCTTTTTATGTTGGTATTCAAGTTTGCAGTGATTTATTCTTCTATATAATATCGCGATATAATTATTACGAATATCTCAAGATCATCGTAATGCAATTTATCTTAGATAATATTTTATTTATTAACCTTTTTATTCATAAAACACAATTAAAATTACGTCTTTATAAAAATATTTTTATGTACAAAGGTTACATTTTTATAACACAGCTATTTAATCAATAATTATAATTTGGTAGACATTTGTAAATAATAAAAAGAAGCAGGAGCAGGGATGGAGAGAGTAATGAATTTGGGGGAAAATGTATAGAGAAAAAGAAAGACGTCCTTCTTACAGACTTAAACTTGAACTAAGAAATAAATGTCTTCCAACGAATAAAAGACGGCTTAGGCTGCATGATTGATGAGCTGATAATGAAATTTGGAATCAGTTGTCCCTCATCATTATTGCTTCCCATGACCAGTTTTTATTAAAAAATAAATACTACGTACACACGACCTGATTACGTGTTCTTTATTGAATTGAGTTTTTTTTACTATTTAAAGGGGTCATCTTATCCTTGTTTTGAGATGCCAATTAAGAATGCAATTGAAGATGTAGTACTACCAGGTTTTTTTTTTTTTTTTTTTTTGCGGGCGACAGGATGTAATCGCAGATAAGTTTTTATGGGAGTTTTCGTGGTAACTATGGAGAGAATTTTGTACTCTTTTTGAAGGAACTCTATGATAATTAGGGCTTTGTATTCGAGGTTTTGAGTAATGTACATTTAGTCATTTAGGTTTATTTTCTCCATAGTATACTCTCGTTTGTTTACTCATTTAACGAAAGGCTAAAGCCTCCTTTGCTCGTGTTTTTTATCCTCTTCGAAGAAGTTTTTCACGTAAAATTTATGTTCGATTTTCTTTACATTTTTTATTTCGTTATTTAAACAGATTGATCCCAACAGTAATATTAATAGTAATGTGAATTTTTTATTCATTTTAATTTCAGATTAAGAAACTTCTATCAAATATGGAATATCATCCAACACACACTGTGTCAACTTAATGCTTTTGGACCTCTTTTCTGTACACACTCAGATGGCCCCCCCACATGTCCTTCATAAGTACCTCAAACTACAGTGTCGGTACTCTTGGATCCCCGTTATCGATCTAAGTTGTGGTTAATTAATTGGATTAGGTTTTAATTAACTTCATCTATAAATATGAAAAAAAGTTTGGGTGTGTTTATTTATGACAGCAACTGTGTTGGGGACATCGGAAAACGTGAAAAAGAACTGGTCCTATTGCACTGATAACGGAAGTGAAAGGGATTCAACGTAGTCCGTCTGTGATTTAAAACAAATCTTCCGATCCTATTCATATACTGTTCTGTTTTGCAACAAAGAATCCAAGCAGCAAAATTTAAACATTGTGCAGTTCAATTCTGATCTAACTTCAAATCTTCGTATCATAATATTATTTAAGATAATTTGTATTTTGTTTATTATATCTATTTTTTTAACATAAAACTCAGAATTGCTCATAATACCTCATCAATTCATGAATAAGAAGATGATACGCTTCAATGCATTGATAACAATACACATATCAATCGAGTTAAAACTCAATCCATCTGTGTGAAAAATAAATTATAATATTTATAAGTAGAGTTTATAACTTTTAATGGGTATAATTGATGTTGTGTAGACACAAGTACACCCACGCATACAAATAAGCAATGGTGGTGAGTGGCAGATTTAGGTGGGGGGAGGATTTGCTAATTACTGAATCATTTAATATTCCATCTACTTTTTCCACCGGCACCACTGCATGCATGTTCTAATATCACAAAATATATACACGACTCTACATATTCTACTTCAACAGCTGACGTGTTCCCTTTTATTATATCATAGGGTAAATTATTAGTACGTTTATATTTCAGTTATTTAATTTTTAAAGGTTATAAAATAGTCATTAAAATATTTGATCAGTTAGATTTATTTGGATTTAAGGGGTGTATTCTTCTATTTGTCCATATGTATTGATCAAACGTACTGATCATCAAATAGTCACTTGGAGCTTATTAGTCGGATTTTTTTTTAAAATTATAATCTAGTGACTTAAATAAAAACTTTCGAATAATTCAGTGACTTAAATCAAAATTTTTAAACAGTTCAATAACTATCTTGTAAAATTTTGAAGTTGAGTGACTAAAATTTAAACTTACTAATAATTTAATGACATTGAGTGTAATTCACCGTTATTATATTATTTTTTCTGATGGGGGTTCTGAGCAAACATTGAAGTAAAGAAAGGGAAATTGTTTGATTTTTGTTTAAATTTTTTTACCTGTGTTTTAAAGTACTTCTAATTTTTTTTTACTACACCTTAAATGGTATGTACGAATTGTTTTTCAAACCCTATTTGAGGAGTACAAAAACTACACTCATATCATATCAAACAATTTTTCATATTAAAAACAAAGTTTATAATAATTATTTCGCTCTAGAACTTTTAACTTTACAAGTGAAGTTGAGATTTTACCAAATGTGTTATTCATTTATTTTTATTTGTAAGTACAACTGAAAGACCCATTGTGGAGTTGGAAATTTCCAACACCAATATATTAAATATTTATCCATAATTTTTATCAATTCATATTTATAGTATTTTAAACTCCATTAACGATGTACCAAATAACTTTTTTTATTTATGTCATTTTTGTAATCCTGTGATTTTTCAATGTCAAAATTTTTTATTTTATATCGGAATTGGTAATTTAATTTTTCATTTATGTATCAAGTTGACTCTATAGTTTTTTTTTATTTTTTATCAAGGGGTAATAATTAGCATTTGGTATTAATTTGGCTAATTTGAGAAAATTAGAATTTGAGGAGGTATCGACTAATTTATAAGAAAATAAAAAATTATTTCTTTCATGTCCAGTTGCAAGGATGTCCCTTTTCTCCTTCGTATAAAGAGTTTTGGAATTGGCATTTGCAAGTCGTTCTTCATCAGCGGTCCAAGTCATTTCAGACTTAGCAGTTCTTCCCACTTCTATGTTAATCATAGATGGCTGCCATCTAGTAAGGATGGAGTGTCATGCTTTCTCATCAATAGACTGGGTGAAGGCTTTCATCCTTGCCTTTCAATAAGCATAATTGGAACCCTCCGATATAAGGATACGAGAAATTAAAGATCTTTCCAAATCTAACAATTAAAATCGCCAGGAAACATCATTAATTACGTTAAGACTTTGATACCAAATGTAAAAATTGATAGTTGATAATTACTGAGAAAACATAATGTTGGAATGAAAGTAATGGCTATAGTGACCACTAAAGGTGGTAATGAGACAAGAATAGAGAAAACAAGAACACAACAAATTATTTACGCGGTTCGTTTTCCCTATATCTGCGAAGCCTGATTCAGTGAGAAAATTCATTATCTTTAATCTCAATACAATAAGTGATTCAAGTTCTATCACACTCTGATATAGCAAGGTCACTTGTGTGTCTAAAGATCTAAATCACTCACCGCTAAGTTCTTCCCATAAGAATTTAAGTTGTAAAACCAAGAAACAAGCTTGTTTTACTCTCTTAATGCCCTCACAAGAATACGTTCCTCAATGAATAAATAAGTGCACTTAATACTTAATGCAAAACCTATACAAGTTTCTCAAAACATGATGATATACTAAATCAATTTCAATTCCACGACTAAACAACAGCTAAAATTGTAAGATACAATATAATAATAAAGACCAAAGTAAATTGGACTGATCCAATCTCCAGAAACCAACAAATCCAATTGCTTTTTTCGATCCGATCTTTAAGATAAATTGCTTCAATTGGATTGATTTTCATAGACAAACTTTCATATTTCCACAATATCAACATTATCCAGAGATTTTGTTTAAAAATTTGTCAACTTTAAATATAGCGAGAAATAGATTCTACCGTAATGTTAGCCATAATGACCACTAATTTTCGCACTTCGACAACTACTTCAAAAACTTGCCTCAATAAAAATTATGATCGTACCTGCTTTCCTATAATAGAAACATAAAAAATAAAATAAAATAATTATTGCATTTAAATGTACTCAAGGTAGAAGATTTGAAATTTATACATTATGTCAATTTAATCTTAATTCAAAAAAAAAAATTTAAACTCTCAACATTTACACATTGTGCAATTTAATCCTATTGCAGTTTTGTTTCTCTTTATAATCCTTTTCAACATTGTCCTTACATTTGATTCAATGAAAAAATGAACAACAAGAAGAAGAAGAAACAAAGCAACCAATTCAATAGCTTGAAAATAAAAAATAACCACTTTGTTAATTCAACCCAATTGTAAATCAAATAACTTAAAAAATATATTGAGTTTTTGCTTCATCAAAGGCGGTAAACTTAAGCTAACAAAAACTGAATTAATTATCTTTCAGAGATATCAAGTTCTTAATCTTTTGAAAGATAAGAAAAGAAATGTATTTCATAATTATTTATTTTGATAACAAATGGATGTTCTTTAAAAAAAAATTTGCTTTTATTTCTAATTTGCATATTGTGTATTAAATTATATTTCTTGTAAAAGAAATAGGATAAAATTAAGTTATGTGTAAACATTAAAGGTTAAATTTTTAAAAATTAAGACTACGTACTTGACATAATACGTAAATATTGAGAGCTAAATTTATTATTATATCAATTTTTAAAGTTCATGGCATCTCTGTGTTAATCATTTAATAAAAGGTAACTAAAAGGAAAAAAAACCCGAATGATTGAAAGATTATTTTATAACTTTTCATAATTCAATAAAAAAAAAAATTGATAATCGGATAAGTTCCCGCCTAGTTTACCTATCTTTTTATTTTATTTCTAATGCTTATATTTAAAAAAAAAAGAAAAAAAAAAAGTAAAGATTGATCATAAAAAGTGAGATTTAACTTCTTACTATTCAATTCACCAAGACATACATTGACGTTGTAAGTATGTAGCAGCAAAGCGAAGAGCCTGTGTAGTATTGAGTAACCGGTTATTCTGCGAAACCCTAAACTTTAATTTGGTTGATAAGAGGTTTGGTGACAAACTTACTTTTCCGAACTAACTTCCTCAGAGTCGCAAGTGCCGCACAGCTGTTCCTTTCTCACACTTCCCTCCATTATATATATAACTAAGTATACTGTCTACACACAAAAGCAATACTTATTATTTGCTTTCTTGGCATTGCTTTGCTTTCATCTTATTTGTATAGAGAGAGATTTGATGGGTGACGTGGAGATAGAGGAGGTGAACGGCGGTGTTAATGAAGGTGCAGAAGCGCAGCAAGGTGAGGAAGGGTTGGGGAGAGGGAGAGGAAATAGGATGTTCTTGGTGTGGGAAGAATTGACGGTGGCGCTGCCCAACTTTGGGAATGGACCGACCAGGAGATTGCTGGATGGAGTAACAGGGTGCGCTCAACCTGGTAGAATCATGGCCATCATGGGTCCTTCTGGCTCTGGCAAATCCACTTTGCTCGATGCCTTAGCAGGTTTGCCCCTCTATCCATCCCCCAACTTAACCACCACAATCCTCAATATTATGGCTGCATATATGGTAACTTTTGCACATCTATATGTTGTTTTTGATATTTTGGATCCATCGCATGCATGAACCCAACTTCATTCAACCTTTTTATGTCTTGATAAATCCATTTTGACATGATAATATCGTATAAAGAAGAGAATCTGAAATACATGATATTTTTTGTTGGATTATACTATATATTATATAAAAAAAAACTCTTGCAAGAAAAAAAGCATGGGCTTACAGATCTTAAGCTTTTCTTCTTCTTCCAGATTTATAAGCAACATTTGGTGCTTTCAAAAAACATTTATTCCATATCTTCTGTTTATACGATTTAGATATATATTTTTTCTTACATCTCTTTTCAAAGTTGATGATTTTATCCATACTTGAACTTCGAAATCTCTTTTAAGTAAGAAATATAAATGATATTTAAAGATTCAAGTTTAGATACAATGGGAGTGAAATAATGAAAGGAAGGTTAAAAAAAAAAAAAAAGACTTCTTTATGCCCAAGAATCCTTCCTTTTAGAATCACTTAGAAAGTTGTACAGCGTGCGTGAAAAGTTAAACCGGCATAAATGGCGGCGGCTGCCCTCTTCCGCCTCACACGATCGCCGTGTCTTCACCAGATTGAAATAATATATAGTATTCTGACATTGATGTTGTTGTTGTCGCATGTACGTGGGAAGAGATGAGGCATGTGAAGTGTGGATACGGCATAAGATGAAATTGAATTATTACCAGAATTAACACACAGAGATTAGATGTTGATGTTAATGAGACCCATGCCGCAGGGTTACTCCCACTCTACCTTCTTTATTACAGAACTATTTTGACCATTTGCATCTTTCCATTTTTAGAAGACATTAAGATGAATACTTCCCAACATCTTTGAAGTACGTTTTAATTATATTGTCGGACTATCAAAATAATAATAATTATTATTATTATTATAATCATTAATTTGACTAATAATTTAAAAATGAAGATTTCTATCTTGATATTTTAAATACTATTACCAAACATTTTTACTTTCTCTCCGTTTGTTTTGTATCTAATGTATTGTTTAATGATTAAATTAACATATTTTAATAACAACAAGATTTAATTGATACAGATTATAATTTACTTCAATATAATACTAAGATTTGGGATTTGAAATCCTGTGATGATAAAACCTAACTAGCTGGGGAGGGGTGATGTTTTATTCTAATTTCAAAACCAAGGCAAGGAAAAGGGACAAGTTAGAAGATGGAAAGAGTCATAAATGGGCTGTCCAATCTACCCAATGGTAGAATAGACGTTAAAATGGAAACCTCCATTACTGCCAACACTGCTATGCCCCTTCAATTCCTGCTTTCATTTGCATCATTCAATGATGCCACAACCCCAAAAAAAAGTGGTTGCTTGCTGCAGGGCAGGCTACAATCTTTAAGTCTAAATGTCAGTATATGTCACGCCTTGGGGACAATACTTGATTTTCATGATTTAAAACTTGACTAATCACCTTTAAATTTATTAATTGAACCAACTTACCTCCAGTCAATTTAATTGGTTTAATCGATTAACCAACTTTATTTTTTTAATTTAAATTGTAATCATAATATATATTAAAGTATGTTATTTCATGTAATAGTATTGTATCATCCCATGGCCATGCATGCATATTCTCGGTCTCATCTCCAACTAATCATCATGCCTTTTTTCTATCTTGTTACTTCCTCCAACTCTGTTTATTTCTTTGATCATTCTTACATCATTATTATCGAATCAAAGTTCAACTTCTTAATTAGCATGCTAAATCATTCACTAGTAACAAACAATTGGTTCAGAAGTGTCTACTCCCCAGCAGTAGGATTGAATGAGCTGAAAGACTGAGCATATATAATCCAGGTCCTCATAGCATCATGTCCGGACCCAGATGTTCAGATATCTACTAGACATGGGTGTTGAATACAAAAACTTAATAGAGAAATGAAATGTCCGAGTTAACATAAAAGAAGAATGATGACAACACAATTGAAGCATAACTATTATTAACCCTACATTTGCATGCATTCTATGAGTGCCCAGGCATTTGCAAGCTAATGTTGAACATCAACAAAAATCTTTGAAATTCATGCAGGTAGACTAGCTGGAAATGTTGTCATGACTGGAAATGTTCTTCTTAATGGGAAGAAGAGGCTAGACTACGGGAGTGTCGTAAGTACCATCAACATATTACTTTTAACTCGACATTAAAATCCTAATAGCAACTTTATATGTGACTAAGAAATTGAATTGGCCCCAGAAAATTTGGGATTCCAATTATGCATATGGCATGGCTCTTCAATAAAGACTTATATCTATTTTGAAAATTCAGGCTTATGTAACACAAGAGGACATACTTTTGGGAACTCTAACTGTAAGAGAAACCATAACTTACTCGGCTCAATTGAGGCTCCCATCATCACTGACCAGACAAGATATTGATGGCATCGTGGAGGGAACAATCACAGAAATGGGTCTCCAGGAGTGTGCTGACCAGCTTATTGGAAACTGGCACCTACGGGGTATAAGTGGTGGGGAGAGAAAACGGCTAAGCATAGCACTTGAAATCCTCACAAGGCCCCATCTCTTGTTCCTTGATGAACCTACGAGTGGCCTAGACAGCGCCTCAGCATTTTTTGTGATACAAACTCTTAGGAATGTCGGCCGTGATGGCAGGACTATCATCTCTGCAATCCATCAGCCAAGTAGTGAAGTTTTCTCACTTTTTGATGACCTGTTTTTACTATCCAGTGGAGAACAGGTTTATTTTGGCGAGGCAAAAATGGCTGCAAAGGTAATATCTTGACATTCTCATCAAACTTGTTCATAGATAATAGTGTTTCATCACATTAAGCATATAAAATTGAAAATAAATTTGTTCATTTCTACTTACAAAATTTATTTTGCAGTTCTTTGCTGAAGTAGGATTTCCATGTCCAAGTCGAAGAAATCCATCAGACCACTTCCTTCGTTGCATAAATTCAGATTTTGACATTGTTGCAGAGGCTCTGAAGGGATCTAACAGAATAACGGTATGCATTTCAATTTTCACATTCAAAAGGAATAACAACATAGTAATTTTCCCATATAGCAGTTACATAGTTTCCTTGCATTTTTATGATTTTCCCTGGAATCTACATGCAACAAATAAAATATGAAGCAGAGTATCACAGTTTTCTGAAATAAGAACAATAATGTTATAAATAACTGTCCCGGTCCATACAAAAACCCATAGTTAACTGTTATTATCTTAGAAACTTGATTTTTTTTCCAATCAATGTTTTCATTATAAGCCAAATAGGTTTTCAATATAAAACATGGTTCTAAATCTAATCATTTAAAACTAATTATGTAGTTAACTCAAATTAGTTTTATACATATAATCCTGCAATTGATTAATCTCATTTTTGTCATGGTTAAATAAGTTTTCCATTTATGAACTGCAGGAACTTCAAAATACATTAGATCCTTTGGCACACCTACCAACAGCACGGATAAAATCATTGCTCGTTAAGAAATACAGAAGCTCAGATTATGCGGCAAAGGCAAGAGCAAGAATTCGAGAAATTTCAAGCATTGTAAGCATTTCAAACTTAGTCATGAAACATCTTCTAAGATGTACTAGTTTTTCCCATCTGCCCATCTACCTACATCCTTTGGATTTGTTAGCCAGCACGAGTTCTAACATTTAGTTTAATTAAAATGCAAGTCAATTTTATCTCATTTTTTTTAATTGATTTACCTATGCCACTGATTTTAGTTAATTGTTATTAAATATTATATTGGAAGGCACTGTTATACAAGATCTGACAGCATCAGTTAACAAATTGATGAACATGAGTTTCCTTCCTCAGAAAGCCTATGGTTTACAACTCTTCATTTTTCTTGAAATATTCATGCCTAACACTTGTATCCAACATGTATATGGACATGGGTTTGAGAGTACAATCCTTCAGATATTTTGAAAAACACGAATTTTGAGCATACCCATGTCTAATACATACCTAAATCTGACACCCTCATCTGAGTAACATAGGGCTTAAATATGTCAAGTAGCTCATACACCAAACATTTCCTTATCTTTTACTTATTTGCATTTCAGGAGGGACTCATTATTGAGAAAAAACACTGCGGTGAAGCAAAATGGTTGACTCAACTATCAACTTTGACAAAGAGGTCCTTTGTAAACATGTCAAGAGATTTGGGGTATTACTGGTTAAGGATAGCAATCTATGTGGCTTTATCTATTTGTGTTGGCTCTATTTTCTTCGATATTGGAACAAACTACAATGCAATCTTAGCTCGTGGGGCCTGTGGTGGTTTCATATCAGGTTTCATGACATTCATGTCCATAGGAGGCTTCCCATCCTTCATTGAAGAACTCAAGGTAAGTAATCTCATCTCTGGTTAAGGGATGATGAACTTAACCAAATATTTTCTAGGCAAATTGAAACTAATGATGCTAGGCTTTCAATAACTATTTGTCTCTGTTTGGTGATATAACATAGGTTTTTTATGGAGAAAGGCGCAATGGACATTATGGGGTTGCTGTTTATATACTATCAAATTTCCTCTCTTCATTTCCATTCTTGACTGTGATGTCCCTTTCTACAGCAGCAATTACCTATTACATGGTGAAATTTCGTCCTGGAATTTCACATTTCATGTATGTCTCACTAGATCTTATTAGCTCCATTGCAACTGTGGAGAGCTGCATGATGATGATAGCATCACTAGTTCCCAACTTCATGATGGGAGTCATAATTGGAGCTGGTTATATAGTAAGAACTGTTATTTTGAGAAATTTTTAGAGCTCCTTCATTAATGTCTTAAAAAGTATTTTATATTGTTTTCACTTCTCAGTAAAGTTTTTTCTTTTTGTACACAGGGTTTACTAATGATGACAGCCGGGTATTTCAGATTGTTGCCAGATCTCCCTAAGATATTCTGGCGTTACCCTATTTCATATATCAACTATGGTGCATGGGCATTGCAGGTAATTACTATTGGTGTCTCTTGCTTTGAATGTCTTAAAGACTAGATCTACAAAAACCTTAATACATATTTAATTTAGTTTCAAACCAGAAAACAAGACTTAAGGACAAAACAGATTCCCACATGGGACAATAAACATTCTTAAATTTTAGACCAATAGATGAACTTCACTGGGCAAAGATTAACTGACGACATGAAAACATGAGAAAAAGCCTGCTCAATAGCACAAGTCAAGACTATTCTACTATTAATCTTCGAAATAAATTTTATGCTATTTGATGTTTCATTTGATATCTAGGGCATGAAACAAGTGGTAATTTGATACTTTTTGTTGACTCAAAGGGAACCTAACTGGATTAGCTGCTGATACAATACCTCAAATTCTGTTAAAATAAATATCTTTTTTTTTTTCTTGGAGCTTATTTTCACTACTTCAAAGGAGAAAACATTCTAGAAAAGTAGTTGGATGTTGCAAGTAATTTTCCACTTGAATCTCAAATTGAAGTCTTCTATGTTAAAAAAAAGCTTACCTTTGTAAGCCAATCTAACAGTGTACAAGAGTTAAAATTATGAATAGGAAATACAGCATAACTCTTAGAGTTCGAATGCAACAATGTCCCAACAAGACAATTTGAATTGACTCTGTTAAATGGAGAATGCAGGGAGCATACAAGAATGATATGGTTGGGCTTGAGTTTGATGGCTTCATACCTGGTGGTCCAAAACTGAAAGGTGATGTCGTCCTCACATCCATGCTAGGCATCCGGCTGGATCATTCAAAGTGGTGGGACTTAGCAGCTGTTATAATGATTTTGATAGCTTATAGATTACTTTTCTTCATCATTCTCAAGTTCAAGGAGAGAGTCTCGCCATTTTTTCGAACTCTTTATACGAGGCGAACATTACAGCACATGAAAAAACGACCTTCTTTTAGGAAAACATCAGCCTTCCCATCCAAGAGGCACCAAGTTCTACATTCACTGTCTTCTCAAGAAGGTCTAAACTCTCCTATTCACTAGAAGAATCAACAAATCATGAGTATTATAGTAATGCTCTTACTGCAATTTGATTACAGAAACAAAGGGAAAGAGATCATAGTAGAATTACTTATGGAATTACCTGTATCAGCTTTATTTTTCAAGTGCTTCTTCAGTGACTTACATTGCTCTTATTATGTCTGCAAACTGTTCTAGCATTAATGGCAAGAGGGTTTCCCATCACCCAAGAATGCTTCCTTTATGGTCCTCCCTAGCAATGGCAATGAAGAGCAGAAACTTGATTTCTGTTGTCGCAGCCAGTGCTTTGAAGTAACCAGATATGATAAACAGATACAGAAAAGATCCCATTGTTCTTCGTAGAAAATTTCATTTGCCAAATGTTTGTAGCAGATGCCTCCTACATTATACAATGTCATAACATCTAATGATACCATTATATTTGTATGTAATATTATAGTGTTGTTCTTTCTTCTTCTTTTCCAGAGCAAAAGAAATGTAGAGGTTTGAAACCTAAGAGATGGATTAAATCAGATTCTTTTACAGTTATACGTCTCAGAATTCATATAAGTATTTTACAGGTGGTAGAATATCTTACAGGCAACATCCATGATCCTTCTTCTGCACTACATTTGACAATTATAAAAAATTCTTCAAGTAATGCATGAAGTGCCACAAAACCTGAAGTTAAGACGAGCAATTACTTGGATTACATAGATTGCACTTGAGCATGGTATCTCAATCCTAAGCCTAACTTGCAGCATTTTGGCAAACTCGGGTCTTAGTTTTTTATGCTAGAGTGCTTCCTCAATTTCAACCAATTTTCTTCACTTTGATTAATAGGTGAAAAACCAGAAGAAGACATACATCAAGAGAGATAATATGTTTATCCAAAATATCAAACACTCTACGTGTTTAGTATAATGATTTCTCAAACAATTAGAAAAGCATTAAAAAGAAACACCACCCTCAGCCACTGCAAAATTGAGTGCAGGGATTTGAGTACCTTCAATAACGCAGTAATTGAAGAATTGCTTTGTTATTTTCTACATTATCACGTCTATATTTGTTCCAACGAGTCAGCCAACCCATCAAAACACCATGTCCTGCCATCTAATCCACAAAAACAACGATAGTTAAGGTACTTTGAATGCAGTGAATGCTTTTATATAACCTTTGAAATTTCATAAATGTGTAGCCATTAACAGCACTCCAGCTCAACATGCCCCGTTCCTTTACCCAGTCTAAAATACAGACATCTATACTGTTCAAATTTTCAATACCACTCCCATAGAGAGAAAAAGGTAGTGCACAAGTGTTGCAACAATAAAAGAATCATCCAATACTGACAAGATGGAATTAAGCATATATCTCGACTATTTCACTAAGTGAAACAAGATTTAAAGCAAAAATCATCATGAAACCTTTTTCAAGAAATAATGATTAAAATCATATGGTAACATAGGAAAAAAATAATAAAAGATGATACTTTACATCACAAGCATTGAGGTTGTATATAATATTGGAGTCATCTATTTTGTGCAATAATTTTGTAACTTGGAGACTATCCTATACCACTATCATGCACAGATGCCCAAACATTCCCCAGAATTTCTATGTAGGCAGTACTTCTATATCCTCCTGTTCTGAAATCCAAAGATCCTGAAAAGGTTAGAACTTGAAACTTTCAGCTTTAAGGTCTCAAGTTTGAGTTTTCGGAAGGAGCTTTTGAAAATTGAGGGAGCAGATTCTCAGCTCTTTTGATGGGAAAAATATTAAATTGAATCTGTTCAAGTATATATATGTATATATGATACCATTTGATCTCTTACTTTACCAGTTATATTAAATGACTAGCAACAAAATGAAAGGCAGAATTAGAAACGAAGAGTCACTCAGATGGAAGATCATTTGGCTGATTCAAACAGAAAGTCCTTGAATTTCTTAATTCCACCCTTCTCAATTCATCCCGCTTCCACAATTTTAAAAATAAGCAAATAGCTTCACGGCCAAAACTGCTTCCCCTATATTTGGAAACAAAACAAAAAGCAAGCAACTTATTATAGAATTTCACCAAAAGTAATATGGCTAACCTCATCATTTCAAGTGTAGTTAAACCATCAAATCACTTCCTATTCGAAGTCCTATTACCAATAGATTTGAAATTCAGAAAATGAGAGCAAGCAGCTTATTATAGAATTTCACCGAAGGCAAATGGCCAACCTCATCATATTTTTTATGCCAGGGGAATTTATATCATTTTACTATTTAATTTGAAATCAGAATTTACCTGTCAGGTGACTGTTCCAATAATTGCAATCACCAGGAATTCCTTCCACCCTCCTAGGAACTGCAAAAGGTTTGCAAGCAAAAGCCAAAGATTAGAGTTAAATGTTTTTGAAGGAAGAATAGTCCACCTCACGAGCTACATAATTGCTACCATTTCATTTTGTTAAGATTTGTATAATTCCCTCCTGCTGCAAAAAATCTGCTTTACTCTCAGTTCACAGAAGCAAAACACGGAACTTCCATTCTATTAATGTAATAAAATCAGGTCTGATTTAGAAACTGTAAATTAAAAGACTTGCAGCCAAAAGAAAAATTTCAGTGGCACATACAAGTCATAATCTCTGATATTTTGCTGGAATCCTGTCTTAAAAAAGTAGAAATTGCAAAATTAAGAATACCACAATACATCCATGCAATTAGCATAAGGAACTAAATAAAAAAAAAGCATTCAAAATAACAAAAAGGTCATAAGCATAGCAGAGAAGAACTTTATTCAAGAATCATATCAAGATATACGAGCGAGACAAAAGTAAAACAAAATGACAACTAAGACTGTAAGACATGGATCAGCTTAGCAGGAAATCAATCTTTCTCTCATCTTTAAAGAAATGTCAAAGTTTACAGAAGTAGTCAATCAACTTAGCAGACCTAATTTCCAAGAGTAAATAATTAAAATTACAATATAAAACAGTCCCTCAAATTAGCAGGCGTTTTATAATGATGTTAGTCTCTGCTTCAAGCTCGCTATTGTTTCTTCTCATTGGCTACACCATTTTCCACTTGGTTGTCAAACCCATGATAAGGAACTTCAACCATGGGCCTGGGAAGCGGACATCGTCCAAAATCCTCAGGGAAGCATTCAAAGTCAGGGCCAAAATTGAACTTCACGACACAGTTTGGTTGATTTGGAAGGGTATACATTGAAGCAGCAGGATAGTAACGACCACCAAACAAATCCTTGAAAGCAACTCCTTGGCATACCCCATTTTTGAAAAATGAAATTTCACTTCCTGCAGGGAAGTCAACATTTATCAACCATAAATTATGAAAATTCAAGCATAGCATATGAAAAGCAGCATTTCCTGCTAGTTATAAATAATCTAAACAAGTCCACATCAAACACAGAATAAATTGTTGTTTCAGTAGCAAACTAGTTAATAATGTCTCAATTGCATTTCAAGCATAAAAGTTAGGATTCACTGCTAGTTTAAAGAGTCTTTCCAATGGCCTGCCTAAACAGGTTATGTAAGACAAAAACTGCAGAATATAGTCACAACATGCCAGATTTCCACCAAGACACCAAGTATGAACAAAAGAAAATTTTGATACAATGCTCTAAATATTACCGGACAAGGTTTAACAGGCAAAAAATAGTACAACCAATATGACAGGTTCAGGTTAGACTTTCTAATTAATGTTTCAAGTTTACCCATTATGGCCTACCTTACAGTAGAAAAGGAGCCAAAAGGAGAGAACCTACCACCCCATGCAATGACCATACAAAGAATCCAAATATTTAACCAAAATCATGCAACATAGTTCATTGCATTCTGATAAGAATTTCTTGTTCAAATCTTCCACATGATTTATGATAGGGTGGGATACTGAGAAGTCCAACTGAATCATATAAATACAAACCAGAAAATTGAAAAATTACTGCCCAATGCTTCCATACGTCACTTCTCAGAAACCTGCTAAAAGGACATATCTTGCTATATCTTTTCAATATAGCAAAGGCCTAACTTACAGTTTGTTCAAATCTCAGGGTTCATTGTGATCCTATAAGACATTTTGTTCAAATTTCCACATGATTTATGTCATGCTGGTATACTGCAAAATCCAACACAATCATCTAAATACAAGCCTTAAAATTGCATTGTACAAAGCTTCTACGTCACTTCTCACGATACAGCTCAAAGGACTCATGTCTCGCTATATCTTTTCATATTAAGCAAAGGCCCACAGTTTGTTCACTGGATGACTAATGAATATTGGTTAATGAGAACAGGATCAAAGCATGTTGTCAACAGCCCACTTTGAAACATTAAAGATCACGGAGAAAACAAGTGAAACACAGGATATGATGGAAGAGTGGCTTAATTAGACAAATTTGAGCATAACATGCAAGGTTGAACCAAATTTTAATAATTCAAAGTAACTGATTTATTATCTAATCATTATCTCCTCCTTGCACCCTTTGAGAAATCAATGAAACCATAACCAAGAACCGCCATGTAGACTAAAAGAAACTCGGGAAAGTAAACCATCAACTAATCACCATTACCAATAAAACCTTGAATAAGAAAAGAACTTTTATAACAGTCCTGTGCCACAAACATCTAATAACAATTGACAGTCCTTACACTAATTTCTACAATTGATTAGAAATGTATCTTGGATCTTTAACATACTCAACTTGTCATTGATCAGATCAATGTTACACAAATTATCCAGTTTAAGGCAACCAGAGTAGTGTCGATTAAAGCAAATTGTAAAGAAACCAAATTCAAAACCATGAGCACAATCAATCAAAAAGGACAAGCAGTAGAATCAATAATTAACAGATGCATGAAAGTATTTTTTTTCCTGAACTCTTTAAAACACCAAAAATTGAAAGTGCCGTCCTAGAAGATGCAGTGAGTTTGATTTATTTCTAATAAAGGCCACCACTAAATTCAAAACATGCAGGTCACCACTTCTTTTCTGCAAGTACAATGGTGCTTTCTCTTTTAAGATATTATCAAACTAGAACTTACATGGCAACAATAAAAGGTATGGTAAAGAAATCACATAAAATCAGCAAAAAAATCCACTCCAATCTATCCATATCCAATGCACAAAGAGCAAGCTTTAATCAGAATAGCAATAGAAACTTACCAGGCACCACTTTAGGTGGCTCCTCTTTTGCATCAGGGGCACGCACATATCTCTGGCCTTTATACCAGACAAGATGAGGGGGCTTGGGAGCATATAATCCACCTTCTGGTAAATTTATATAAAACCCAATAACATCTCCTTCTTTATACCCTTCTTCCCCATACTTCTCTCTCAAAGCTTTGTGCACCTTACTCCCATCAATATCTCTATATCCGAAGCTATTGCCATCATACCCTACAGGCGCCTGCAAGTCACCTTTATCAGTAGACCACCCAAGCCGCGTATGCCCCGTCTCCCCCAACTTCACCACCTTTATTTCAAAGTACCAAGCTCCCTCCACCACCCCTCTTGTGGCTCTAACCATTCTATACCCCTTTGTGCTCCCTGCACTCATCCTATCCTCAGTTAATTCCACCTTTTCAGCTTTATAAACCTTGGAAAGACATATTTTCATATTAGGAGTATCGTCCCCTTTGTCTGGGAACCTCGGAACAGGTGTGATCAAAACTGTGTCTTCCCCATTCCCACCATTCTGATTATTCACTTTGCTCTTCTTTTTCCCTTTCCTTGACGTTTTCGACACCCAAACATTATTGTTCTTCTTCTTAGACTTCTTTGCTGTCTTCGCTTTGGTTGCAGGGGAAGGATTTGATGGGACATCGCCGTTATTGTTGTTGTTTTCTACGGCAGCGGCGGAGGGGTTATCATCGTTGATTGTGGAGACTGAATTAGGGCACTGTGGAGGAGGAGTTAAGGAGGAGAGCTGTTTTTGCTTTTTGGGTAGAGGTTCTTCGTCGTCCTCCTCGAATTCGTCGTAGTTTCGGGGAGCTTTAAGTGGGTTTTGGGTGTCGTCGGAAGCCGTCGTGGTGGTGGTCGTGGGATCTTCTTCAGAGAGAGAATCCGAGGAAGCCGCGGGAAGCTGGGTGGTTTGGGGTTTGCTAGTGCTACTAATGCCGTTTGGGGTTTCGATGTCCTTAATGGGTACGACGTCGTCCTGGAGCAGAGTATCATTTGGAGGTGGTGCGGCGGCGATGGTGGAAGGCGGTGGTTGGTCGTGGCGTTCGTGTTTAAAAGTGGGTTGGAGTGAGTCCATCGGTGGAGATTTCGTAGGGGGAAACTTCGGTTTCTGAACTGGATTTGTTGGGGAAATAGGAAAAGCTTAAAAGGAAGGAAGAAATGCAAAAAATTTGGCTTAGAAAATGGGCTTTTAGTTTCGGCCTTTTGGGCACTCAAGATCAGCACTTGAGCTTTTCTTCCACTTTCGCATGGATTTTGTGGGTTTCACCCTTTTTTTTTAGTCTACAAAAGTAAGGATTATTAGTGGAATTTTCCTAAATCAAGTTATAAATTTGTCTCATATTCTTGATAAAATTAGTGATAAATGTCTCTTAAAAAAAAACAGTAAATTAGACCCTTTTCTAAATTATTTAGGAAAATAAATTGTTTTTATTAATTGGGCAGCTCACGAAATAAAATACGGTTTGTAGGGTACATTTTTTGAAAAATGCTTTATACTAAAAGTGTTATTTTTTCTTTGATATCTTTTTATCTTTAGTCAGATAATTAAATGTTGGTGTCTTTTATTCATATGCCCCAAATTTGAATCTTGCCATATATGTATTTGGTCTTTTAATGCATGGCATTTCGACATTTTTTTATTTTTAATTAATATTTTAATTAAACATGTTGTTTTTTTGTTCAAAAATAACAAAAATGTTTTTAAGTTTTTGTTTTATTTTTAATTAATAACTTTCTTATTAATATAGACAAAAAAAAAAAAGGAGAAATATTTGATACATTGTCACTAAAACAGGATTAAGGGGTTAACAAGTGTCTTATAAGAATACAATAAAATATTAAAATATATATAATAAAAAAAAAGAAACACATCACAATTTTTTAAGGCTGCTTTTACTTGGGAAATAAAAAAAAGTACATTGTCAGTGTTCCAAATATTAATTCATAAAAAATGTATAATTATATAATAAAACTATTTTCTGGATGATTGTTGAATAAAATCATTCACTGGACGAGTCTCCGCAAACATAGAACCATTGTGTCTGAAATGCGTTAATAAAGATAGATTGTATCGATTATTTTTTGCTGTTATTTTTACATTGTTTGTTTTCATTCTAATTATTAACAGACATTAAGCAAAGTTGATTTATCATATCGACGGGTTAATTATTTTCAATTGGTATCAAAGCACACTTCAAAAGTTATTTGAAAGTGATCTTTTGTTCAGTTTACAATCATGGAATCCATGAAGGGAGGTAGTTCGATTACCCAACCCTCATTGCTACTTAGTTCAACAAACTATACTTATTGGAAGGCTTATATGAGGCCTTTTATTATGCTTGTCAATGAAGCAACTTGGGAAGCTATTGAAGATGGGTGGACTCAATCCACTATAACTGTTGATGATGACACCATACACCCTAAAGAAAAAAAAAAGCAAATACACTGATGAAAAAATAAGGGCTTCTCATGGACATTCACGAGCCCCAAATGTTATTTAAGTGGAGTTGACTTGGATCAACTTAAAGTCATTTTTGTATGTGAATTTTCTAAGGAGACATGAACAGTCTTGAAAATCCCACATGAAGAAAATGATTTCGTATGCATGTCAAAACTTCATATTTTAACAAGCAGGTTCAAAAATTTGAAAATGAAACTATCTTCGAGTTTTGTGCAAGATTATGCGAGATTTCTAATAAGGCTTTTTGTCTTGGTAAGCCTCTCTTGATGATAAATCGGTACGCAAAGTGTTTGGATATTTACTAGAACATTTTGCCATTAAAGTCACAAAAATAAAGGAGGTCAAAGATATTATCACTCTCAAGCTAGATGAGTTAGTAGGCTCACTTCAAACTTTTAAGCTGTATGGATGAAGTAAAACGTGACAAAATGGGTTTGCCAAAGAACGTAGCATTCAATGCTCAAAAGGCTATCACAACAGAGAAACAAATAGTGGAGGACATTGATGAAATAAAAAAGCAATTAGTATTGCTCACGAAAAGCATTAAGAGGCTCGTTAGGAAGGGAACTAAAGTAGATAGCGATGAGACAAGGAAGAAGGATGTTAAATATTATGAATGCGAGAGATTTGGTCACTTAAAATCAGAATGTGCTAATACTGAGAAGAAAAAGAAGTCACTCCTAACAATTTGGAGTGATAAAGAAAGTTCTAATGTAAATGAAGATGTGAGCAACTATGTTGCTTTTACTGCTATTATTCCAAATCATGTTCCAACAAATTTTGAAGAAGATAAGATAATGATGATGTTCCTTTTAAATCTTTGGAGGATGTTTATAGCCTTGTGTTAAAGAAAATGGAGATATTGTGTCAATTGAATGATTTCTTAAGGGGAGAAATTATTATCCTTAAAAGAGAAAGAAAAGCTAAAAATTGTTATCCAAGAAAAAGATAACACTTTGGAAGTAAACAGAAGTGAGCTAGATGATATAAATGTTGTTTTGAAGAAGTTTTGAGGCCAAAGTGAGAAACTTGATGAAATTTTGGCTTCAAGAAGAACTGAACTAGGCCATAGAGGACTTGGTTACATCAATAAAGGTAAGAAATTTATCGCTCTTCCAATTTTTCTTAAAGTTGAATATACGAGTTCTTTTCGTCATGAGGCAGGGAATAAGAACTTTAGAAAGATTGTATGTCATTATTGTGAGAAAGATTGTCATCATATAAAATGATGCGAGATTGGAAGAAATTCAACTCCGCTGCAAAAACTTGTTATGCATGGAATAAAAAAACCAAACATAAGTAGATTTGGGTAAGGAATAATCGAGCACATTTGAATAATGAAGATCAACATTTGATTGATGCTCGTGTGAAACATGAGGTTGCAACTCATGAGGATCATGTTAAAGATTTATAAAGTATTGGATAAATGTCATCTAGGTTTCGTGGAAAAGATTATTATTGCTCAACAAGTTACAACTCTTGTTGATAAGGTAAGATTAGATCTCATCTCCTCTAAGTAACATGGTGGAAGTTGATAAAGGATGAACAAAATAAGTGGGAGTAATGATGTTGATTTGGTGATATTGTCTACTTTGATTTCTCTTATGGCTGCAATTTTGGCATCATTGTCAAAAAGGAAGAGAATAAGGTAGCAACAAATAAAATGTTTTGTTCTTAGTTATTATTGCTATATTTCACTTTGTCAAAGGGAGTGATGATTATATATATTTTTTAAAAAGATGAATATTTTTTACTGCATATTTATGACATTGATGCATGATTAATTGTGTTGGAAAATCAAGTTTGAAAAAACGCAGCGAAAAATAAATTTAAGAGAAAAACTAAAGTTTTAATTTTTTCCAAAAAAAAAAAAACAATAACTTGGTTGTGATATTTAAAGTAATAAATATTTAGTGTGGGTTTAGATGGGCGGGGTCGAGAGGTACGTTTAGCTTACTTTTTGTCTCACGCTACAGTATTGTTACAGTGTATAATCTCACCACCACAACTGTTTTTACACTAATCGCAGGTATATGCACCGTCCATCCAAACTCACCCTTAATCAAAATTATACATTTTTAATTTGTCTAGGATGAACGCTTCGACAGAGTAATCTTCTCTTCTATCCTCAAGCTCACATCTACCGAGTATTTTTCACAAAAATTACAAATGGGTCAATTTTACAATTATTTAAACTTTAGGATCAAGTTATAAATATGAAAAATATCTCTAGAAATTTTTTAAAGTAATTTCTTCAGACAATTTTTTTTTCTACAACTTTCTCTCGAATTCAAGTATGAAAAATAATAACTAAAGATCTCTTTATATAGGAGTTTAGAGAGTTCAGCTAAGATCAAACTTAATTACTTTAATATTAAATTAATATAATATAATATTTATCAATATAAGTATTAGATTAAATTTAATATTAAGATAATTATTTTAATATTAAATTAATAAAATACTATCAAGATAAATATTAAATTTAATTTAATATTACAAATTTTAAAATAATATTATTTTTTGAATAGTTAATTTGAAATCAAATTATCCGATAGTGTCCCTAATTCTTCCACTGTTCAAACACCAGAACCACCGTCGTCAACCATTCGTCGGCTACCGAATTGTTGTGGTTGTAGCTGTCAACATCGCCATGCTCGGTGGTGTCATCACAAGTGTGACACCCCAAGTTTTGGTTTGATTGTTGACCCGTTTCACATACCAGGTTTGGTTCAACCAATTTTTGGGTCTCGATCTCTGTTTTGGATTCTCGGGCCCAATTTTTTTATCTTAGGTCCAATTTTCTAGTTCAATTATCTATTAGACCAATTCTCTGACTTTAAATAATTTTAAAAAATATCATATTTATTTTAATTAATTTGATTAATTTAATTTTACTTAATAAAAATTAATTTTTCCAAAAAATCACTTAGATTTTCCAAATTAAATTTTCAAGAAATTTTTTTAATCAAATTCTCTAGTTGAATAATTCTCATAATCGCCTAATTTAATTTCACATAGAATAAATTGACCCAATTAAATTATTTTTAAAGTCATAAAATTTCCTTCTGATTCATATGTAGTATGGTCGTGCTTTAGTTGAGTTAACTGAGAGATCAATCGGACATATATAATTAGGCTCAAGTAATTGCAATTATGTTTAGAAGTATCATTCTGATAATTCGTAATTTACTTAATCATAGAGTCAATCCACAAGAAGTACCATGATTGAAAACTCCTTTTGTATGCTCTTTACGAAAAAAATTCATTTAACTGTTTTATCTAATGACATCGTCATGTGTGTGTGACCCTTATATGATATCATTGATTCATTTGAGCTAAATTCATTTACTAAATATAATATTATTTTATCTCATTGTCACCATTATGTCTTCTTAATGATTAATATATTCACTGTCAACAAATGACTGTGATAAATTGCTTGTTCTGTTATCACGTTTCATATTTTTCAATCCACATAATGTCAATAAGATGATATTATTAACTTTTTAATTAAACTATGAATTTCATTATTACTAGTAAAGTCATGCATACACAAGTTATGTATCCAACATATTGGCTATAAGCTTGGTCATATTTAGAGTATAAGCCTCCACTTATATTAAAGCACATGAGTTATATACACATGATCAATGGCTAAATTATGATTTAAGTAAATCACACCATGAACGTCACAAGTGAATTAATTCACAAACGGATTTAGAATTAATTAAACTTGGGTCCAATACAATATATCATTCTTCTAATGAGTACATTTATGTCTCTATCTGTGGAGTCAACTGCTTTGATAGCCAAGACTAATCGTCTTCCAAATTGGAATTGTAGACGATATAATAATCCTTCAAGTATTTGAATCAAATGCTTACTTTGATTCTTTTACGGAATTACAGACTCGTTTAGATTATCTACTGATGTAAGTTGTTTTTTTTGCAATGTAAACATTTTTACAGTGCCATTTATCATTAGTTTGAACTTAAATAATCACTAAGCTAATATTTACTTGCCACCTTTTGCAATGTATGCAAAACATGAAAGACAAAAACACAAAAAATATAATAATAAAATGTGAAATTAATTTTATTTATTTATTCATTGTTTAAATACATAAAAAAATAATTATATGTTTACTACAATATAGACACATCTTCCAACAAATTGATGAACTAGCATATTAATAAATAATTAAAAAGTATCTAAATTAATTTAACAAAAATTAATTATTAAAAACAATAATAGCCAAGTAAGAAAACTAATTATAATCATACCATCAAAATTTATGGTTAAACTTTAATTTTGTGATGTGGACAAAAAATAAATTAAAATTGTTAGGAAATATTGAGTTTGTCTTTGCAATTTATTTTTATAATTATAAATGTATTTATCTATTTTATGATTTGAGATTAAACTTGATTTGATCGAAAATAATATTTAAATAAAGTTTTTTTAATAATAATAATAATTTTGAAATTAAAAACTAAATTTTAATTATTTTTTATAAATAAAAGAAGACAATAGATTACCTTATATCAATATGTTCTTACATATGTTAAATCAATTTTATCATTTATCAATAATTTTCTGACATGGAAAATAGGAACTTCCGTAATACGTAAAGTACTGTCACTTTTGCAAGTTGTACGAGCTAACCAATCAACAACTGAATTTCCTTCCCTTCTTACAAACTGAAACATAATTGATTCAAACGTATCAAGATAACCTATATTGTTTTTACTATAATCTTCGATGGATCCCTACCAAAATGGTATGTTTGCTATAGTGTTTTGTTCATGCCGCCCGTACTAAAATGTAATGATATAAAATATTGAGGGATTTAATATGAAAAATTTTCACTTTGAGTGACTATTGGAAAAAAAAATTGAAAAGTTTCCGCTTGACAGTGTGGCGGCACCAAATTTCAAAAAGGTTAAATTGCTTCATAACCCATTCTTATTTACTATTTTTATTCTCCTTCAACACAAAAAATAAAGAGATCTATTATCAATTAATCTAAAAAAATTTATCAAAAAATATTTTAGTAAACAAGAAAAAAAAATTTATTTGCTTTTCAAAAAATAATTTTTTTGTTAAAATTATTTTACAGTAATTTTTTTCGAAAAGTTATTCTAACTAAAATAAAATAATTTGAAAAAAAATTATTATTTGAAGAATAAATGAAATTTATTTATAGTTGGAATTGAATTTTTATGAGTTCAAATAATAGGTTAAGGGTTTATTTAACTATAAAAATAGGTTAAGGCTTATTTAAACACAATGTAGTGAATTGAATGGAATAAAAAATAATAAATAAGAAGAGCTTACAAGACAATTAATCACATTTAAAGTTTGGTGCTGCCACAATGCCAACGACATCCTTTCACTTTTTTCGACAATCACTTAAAGTGAAAATTTTCATATCAAATCCCTCAATATTTTATATTATTATATTTCAATTCGATGTCGTCAATTTATCAAGCGATACTAACAAAACACTATAACAAGCATACCATTTTAGTAATAATTTCATAGACATGCCATTTCAATTATTAATTTATTTTTTGTATTATTCAAGTAAAAAAAAAAAAGGCCTCTAACTACCAAACCATTAGGGGCAGGATAGTCTTTGCAAATTATTATTTTGTGTTTGTTGTGGTTTGACTGGGTGCCCAAAGTACACAAAAGAAAAGAAAATAGGTAAAAGGTAATAATGACAGTCAATGGTTTTAGCGGAGACTTGACCATTTCTTCAGAGTATTTATTAATTTGTCACCATTTTGCATTTTTCAAACATAATAATTAAACACCACAAATGTGTTTCGACTTTGCATTGTCACAACTATCTAGTTCATCCTTAAAACGACATAGTTCCATATCACAATTATTATTATTATTATTTAAATATTAATACAGATTTAGCTTAACTCGATTTGTATTGTTTTTATTATAATAATTTGAAGAATATAAGTTTAAGAGGATTTACCAAAAATCTCTTATTTTTACAAAGCATAAAATATTATTTTGAGTATAATTTTATTTTTGTATAGATATTAAATAATATTTGCACATGATAGAATTTGAATAAAAATCATTATGATGTTTTTAATAACTCAAATTACCATTTAAACCAAAATTATATTTGATTGTTATATTAATTAGGGTGAATCCAAATTATTTTTTTTAGCAAGGGTTAGAATTTAATTATAATATTCTCACAGACCAAAATACAAATTTATTACATATTAATTTATAATTTTTTTATTTGTAAAAAGATTAGATTGAAATTTTTAGGGGTGAAAATTAAATTGTAATTTTTAAAATATTAAATCGAAAATTTATTTTTATTAATTTAAAATTTTAAAAATTTTAAGAGCTTAAATGAAAAAAATTTACCCTAAATTCGCCCCTTAAAGAGGCATGAAGCATGTTAGTGGCTTTTACTGTGCTACATCTGGTAGAAGTATTATCATTTTCGCGTATTTTAATATGAGTTAGTGATAAATTAATTTAATTGATAATATTTAATCACATTCATGACTTATTTTAGTAAATAAAAGAGAACATTTTAATTTATTTGAAGAGATTTTGCTTTTTACAAGAGTTTTTACTTTCTAATTTCAAGTTCAAAATTGTATTAACTATTTTTTATTTTAGTCTAATTATTATAATATATATGTAATAGATAAACCTTTTTTTCATGTTATTACGCTAGTAATCAAACGAGTCAATATAAAACAACACATTAAATTATAATATCTTGTTAAACAATAATTGCTTTGAAAATTAATAAAATATCATTTAATTTTTTAAAATGATTTTATTTTCAATTTTTTTAAAACAATAAAAAACACGTTTGATGAATAAAAATAAAAATAAAATGTTTTCAATAATGAAAACTAAAAAACATGTTTAGTACCCATTTTTCTATAATAGAAATAAGAGAAATAAAACAAAAAAATTTTCATTTATATGATTTCGAACTAAAATACCATATTTAATATTTGAAAATCTGTTGAAAAAAAATGTTTTTGTGTTCATCATTTTTAGAAATAAAAATTATTAAAAAAAACATGTTTGAACCTTGTTTTTACAATTTTCATTTTCACAAAATATTTTTTATATATACATTTTAATTTTTTACAAATCATTTTAAAAATTTTCGATCAAACGTATTTTTTTAAACGTCTTCCAATTTTCAAAAAAAATAAAAATAAAATGACATCTATTTCTTGAAACTAAATGGAGCCTAAAGTTTCTAGATAACAATAATAAAAAAATATACATTTTATTTATATTAAAATGAATAAAAATATTCTGAAATTAATAAAAAATCAGTACATCAGATGGATATTGAAAGGCATTTATTTGACCATGTAATGGTAATGGGCAGCAGAATTGGTATTTCAATGCTTCTAGAATTAAATCAAATAAATAATGGGATAAATGAATAATTTAGTCTCACTTTTTTTTTTTACAAGAAATAATAAATTAATATATTTTAATATTATTGCATTAGTTATGAATTCAGTTCACGTCTAACTTAAAAGTCAGCAGTCTTTTTACATGCATCCCCTTTCACGTCTAACGCAAAAGTCAACAGTCCTTTTATATATCACCTTTCTCTCCCATATTTTATTTCCATAATTAAATTTTAATTAAGTGGATTTTTTTAATTAAACATTTCATATAAAATTAATAAAGATTAAATTTTTATTATACTAATATTTATTACTCTATTTGTAATTATATGTTATAAGCTAACGTTGAATTAATTTATGGTATTAATTTAATTAATTATATTTTATGTAGCAAAAATAATAAAAAAATATATTTTAATATAAATGTAGTGACGAAGTTAGAGGGTTGATAGGGGCTCGGCTCCTTAAAATGGAAATTTTTATTTAGGTCATTTTATAATTCATAAAATTTTAAATTAGTAATAGTAAAATTATACTTTACCCTTTAAAAATGATAAAAAAATGATTTAATCTTTTAAAAATTATAAATATATAAACTATTAAAATGACAAAATTATATTTTTACTATCATAAAAATATATAATTTAATTCCGCCTCTAAAAAATTTTCTAACTTCACCCTCTGTATATAAATGTCTATATCTATCATGTTATCATTTTTGCTCATTTTGACACAATACCTAGAATTATCCATCTCTCTCGATCCGGATAATGTGTTTCAACGCATTTGAACCTACATCCTCTTACATTGACAACAATACTCATACCAATTAAACTAAAATTCAATCGATAAAAGGCAGACTAATAATTTTACATATATTAAAAATAAAAAATTTTATCAATTAAATTTAGGTACAAATACTAAATCAATATATGAGTAAGCACATAGATGATAAGTGTTAAATACTTCACTAAAAATAAATAAATAAAATTTATAAGCGAAAATGTTCGTTGATTTTGAATGAACATACGAGTAACATGCAAATCAATCTGTTTAAATAAAATAATTAAAATTAATACGCAAACAATGATTAAATAAATTGTTAAAGTTTTTTTCTAGTTAAAGGAATGGGAATCTTAAAATTGATCCTGAGCAATTAAAACATGTTTAGAACAATGATTAGAGCTCACGCTTGGTATCTAAATGATCTTATCATTTCTTCTTCTTTTCTTAATATTTTAATAATAAAAAAATCCGGAATTAAGTAACGAATTAATTATTTTGAACACATCATTAAAATAAATTAAGTAATAAAATAATTGTTTTCTAAATTGAATAATTATGAAATTATTGAAATACAATTTTTTAAAAACTAATATTTTAAGTAAATGAATTTAAATTTAAATTGAATTATCATTACAAACTTTACAAAATATAATAAAAATTGAGATGAAAATTAAATAATTAAAGAATGACATCAACATAATACAAATACATAAATACATAAATATATTAAATTTTTTACAATTCATATAATTTTTAATATTTTATAAAAAAACTCTCTTTAATTTTAATTTAATTATAAACTATATAAATATTAATATAAAAATATGTTTTTAATATTTTATTAATATTTAAATAATATAATGGATTAATAGGTCACAATTTGAACTCAAATTACTATAGTAACCTATTTGTTAAAATTGCTATAGAAGTTTTTATATTAAGAGTTGGATTGCATTTTACATCAAATAGTAAATAATTTTTTATGCTAAAAATTCTATCAATTTGTATTGTTAAAAATTGATGTGATTGATTTAATAATTAGATAATTCATGTTGACGTACAAAAATTAATTTTTAACAATAGAACTTAACAAAAATTTTAACAGAAAAATCAATTTACTTTTTAATATGATAAAAAAGACTAATTTGCGTAAAAGGGATAAAGTGCAATCAAACTTCTAATGAAGGGTTTCATGGTACTTTTACCTCTCCTATTTATATTTATATTATTTTACATAATTTTTATATAATATTATATATGATTCTAGATAAGAAAAAAAATTAAAGGAAGAACAGCTGTTGTTGAATGTAAGACGGAGATTTTATCATCATTACAATAATCAGGGTCGTGCATTTTGACTTAGAATGAACGTATGGTCGCAGTGCCACGTGGATTGAAGGAGGGAGAGCAGCGTATGGCAGCAGGTAGGAGATTGATCTCATTTTGTGTGAGAACCTAACAATTTTATGAGGGAAATGGAAGATGGAAAATGGGAAGGGAAAGGGAAAGGGAAAGGAAAAGGGAAGGAGAGGATTGGAAAGGAAAAGGAGTAATTATTATTTTAATCAATTAATTAATTACACCATTTTTACAGAATTCACCGAATCAAATCAGGTCTGCAACTACAATATTAATATGCCACATGTTGATGTAATGACAATAGCTGCAGTTCTTACAGCTCTATAAAAATCTTCCCTTTTTCTTCCTTTTTTGTTCTTCCTTCTCTCCCTTCCATCCACCCACGGCCATGTCTCCCAGCAAGCTTGATTCCACTGTAATAATTTTTCCTCTTCCTCCTTTTATTTTCTTTAATAATGTACAGATCTTACTTGCTTCTTCGTTTTTTCTTGGCGTGTCTTTGGTGCTTAATCCTGCAATTTTTGTTTCCTGGATTGTTTGTTGGGTTATTCGTTTCTTGTTGTTAGGGTTTGTTTTTCAGTGCTGACTTATGTATTTTTTTATGGTAGAGCTAATTTTGGGACGTAGTTATGAAACTGACACAAAACAGGAATTTTTGGAAACTTGAATGGATTGAAATTGGATACTTGGGTGAAATTTTTGTGTTGGTTATGTAAAGCAGATAGCATACGACTTCTAGAAGATCTGAACTTCTAATATTTTTGTGGAATTTCATATTGGATTCTTAAACAATGAAATTCAATTATCTTGTTGGAAATTTTAGTTTTTTGGAGATGAACTTGTTGTGTGTAAATGCACTTGTGCAGGATTGTACGATTTCTGCTATAACATTTGCCTTTTAACTGTTTTTTCAAAACATTTTGGCTTTGGATGACCTGAACTATCTTTGGGTCTAGATAAACAGGCAATAGAGATGTTTAGTTCTCTCTCCTGTTCTCTTTTGTCGGGTTCATTTGCTTTTCTCATTGGTGATGTTGCTGCACATTCATAAACCTACTTTTAGAAATTTCTAGCATCCTATTGGTGATCACCTTATTTATGGAAGAATCGGCCAAAGCCTACTCTGGAGCTATTCTAATTTTCATATAAGAAGGCACGTGGAAGAATTACTGATGATCATCGTGCATTGTTTTGTTAAATATGTTAATGGCAGTATTTTTTTCTTTAAAAAATATTTTTGGGCATTTATTGGGCAGTCTGTTACTGCAAAATTTATGATGTGTTGAAAGGGGAATATTTACGCAAAAAAGTGAAAGATGAGATCAGATGAAACAACTAATGATTTCCAACCTTTAAAATGCATTAGTTAATCTAGGTTCCAAATGCTTTTTTGATCAAGTGACAAAAGTAATAATCAATCATGGCTTTATAGAATTTGGTGCAATTAGGTCATTTATGAATGTTCTGTGTGTGTGTGTTAACATGTGTAGTCAATAGGTTCTTTGTGTGAGTTAAGATGGGTTAACATATGCTACCATCACCATGAGGTACCGTCTCGATCATCGTCATCAATTACACGGATCAATGGTTTATATAAAGTAGAAAGGCTTATTTTGTTATCTGGTTGGAATTGATGTCATGTGTATTAAATTTGAACAGGGTTCCTTTGGACATGAGGAGGCAAGTGTTTCGTGCTCGAAGCCAGAGACTGGTTCTGTTGATTCACTTTCTCTTTTCCATTCCGAGAAGGCAGTGGAAGAACTTCTTCAACAAACTCCTGTTGCAGGAATGGATGAACATCTTATAGAGTTCTCAGAAGCTTTGAGAAGTTTGTTTCTTCCATTCTTAACAGCATTTATGCCTTATAATTGAAGTATATATTGATTACTCCTTGATTCTTATTATTTTTGAACACATTACTAGCTGTTGCGAAGGCATTAAGACGAGCTGCTGAAGGAAAAGCTTCTGCACAAGCTGAGGCTGCTGAATGGAAACGTAGATATGAGCTGGAGAGAACCAGGAATATTCAGATGGAGCGAAAAGGTTATTAAGATTAAATTGCATGGCTGTTCTCTCATTTGCGTTTCTGTCCTTTTTGGCCACATAATATTTGTTTCATAGCTAGGTATTCATAGATGATTTTTTTGGTTATGTGAATTACTCTACAATAAGGAAAACGAAGGCTTGGACTTGACTTGACAAAAGCTACATATTAGGATTCTTTTGCTCGCTATTTGATTTAACCCTATAACCTAATCTAGCCTGGTTAAAAGATACTGCTGATCTTGTCAATGGCTTACCTGAATGTTGCATATCCAATTTCACATGCCCGTTTTGAATCTTTACATTTCATTGGTCTTCCTCCTAATAGACAGTTTGTTTTTATCTAGTCATACGTATTTACTCATAGCAGAACATTTCGTCAGCTATTATGCATCTCAGTTTATTTCTTCTTAAAAGTTTCCCTGCACAGTATAGGTAAAAGAATCCCATTTGAAATGCTATATCCATTCTTTATGATATTTATGCTGTAAACTATATGAATATATTCTTAGTATTTTAATGTTAAATGTTTTAAATGTAAAGCATCTTTCAAGTTAGCTTGAGATATAGTTGTGTAAATTCAAGTCTATGAGCTAAAAACATGTGATGTACTTAAGTATTGAGCATATATTTCATAACCATTTTAGTACTATCTCCTGGCATAATTTGATGGTTGTTCACTTTGGTGGCAGAAGTCTGTTACTTAAAAACTGATATTTTAGGATTTCTTTTGGGGCAGAATTCTCTCCACTTCAATTTCAAATGCTTTATTTTTTTCCTAGATCAAACTAACTAAGTGATATTCATGTTAGGGTTTCTCAACTCTCATAGCTTTGGGTTATATAAGCAACAAATCCAATTAATGCTCCTTACTATTTAGTATCTTGAGGGTTATGGTGTGATGCTAGATGATTTATAGGTTTTAGTAGGTGTTCTGCAATTTAGATTCTATGCAATGAGATGTACTGGTCATTTAGCTATGATAAGCAAGTTGATATTACCAATAACTTGTTTGTTGCTCCATGGAAGTCCTTTGACATTGTTTCAGGAGGAGGCTTCCTTGTACGAAAATTCCAAGGATAAGCCTACTGAACATCTGTTAAGATGGCCTCTAATTTATATTACATTGGAATTAAAGTTTTTTAGTTGAAGAATGCCTTACTCCATTTAGACCATGTAATTTAAAGAATTTCTCAAAATGCCTTACTCCATTTAGACCATGTAATTTAAAGAATTTCTCAAAGGCTCCAAGCAAAGCATGTTAGGCCTTGTCTTCTTTTGCAAAGCATGATCTGTTTTCTATCTTTAATTCTGCAGGGATAAGTTGCATGATTGCCCTTCAGAGGCGGCTAAACTTGTAACAGTAGTCTTAGAGAACCATATAATTACAACCTAACTTTCTGGAAATTGAAATTCTGAAATTATGATCAGCAATAGAGGAGGTGTGCTGCCTTATTTTCTTATATGTGGTCTCACTGAGGTTTATATGTTTTTCATAATGGTTCGAAGGTATTTTTTAATAGCATTATTATATTTGGTATTCTAGTAACATTATCACCCATTCGTTTGAAGCACTGGCAAGAAACATCATATGTTGAAAGCCAGTATACTTTTATATAGATTAGATACTCCACCATCTACACTGGTTATAACTGTGTCATTCTGAGTATTTTCTTAACATTATGCCGCCTTCTCTCTCTTGACCTTTCCTCACGTCATCCCTTTTCTTAGATGGATCTTTGTTTGACATTTAATTTGGACTGCCAGTTTGGTCCAACTTCCTGAGCAACATCTCCAGTCCATGATGTTTAGCTAGGCAAAACAAGGGTTTGAAAAACAACTTTTAGGTATTTCAAATGTTTAGAATTCGTTTATGGAGACTAAAAGCTGAAACTTTAGCTTTAAAAATTCTAAAAGAGTTACTATGTGAAGCTGGTAGAGAAATTTAAGACAAAGTTCTTATAGGCAAATTATGTTTTATGTTATTAGTTATTTTAAATGATTTTAGTACAACAGAAATTTTCCAATAGCTCTAATTTGACAGTAATTTTTGCTGCCACTCCAGCCAAGGAGATCCTTATTCTATCAAATATTTTTCTAATCTCGGCTTTCATCCTTCACACCTAAATGATGATACTGATACTTGTTAGAACATGCTTAGGCAGCCCCATTGATTTCTCAACCGTTGTCTCTCAAGTTTCCTAGTTCAATTTCGTGGAGCATGAGGTCCTAGAGATATTCTGGATTTGAAGTGTCATTTGGATTTCTTATTGAGTTTACTAAATAAAATGGAGAGATTTTGTATAGCCTTAGTTTTGAAAAATATTGTAATTAGTATTTTCATCACTCTGAATATTTAGATCTTCGTTTTCCTTTCTTTTTGTTTTTCTTTTGATTCTGGCTATTCCAGTATCAGGCAACAATAACTGTGAAATGCTACAACATTGGTGGATTCGATCTTCTCTAGATAATGCAATGGACATGTTAAGAATTATGCTTCCATGTCTTTTCTTCTGGGAGGTTGGGAAAGAACAAAATAAGAGAATAGCAGAAGGTACTTGCTTAACTTTCTAAGTACTATAAGTCACTTTTTACTTCCAGGAAAGAATCTTCGCAGCCTATCTAAAAGAATTTAATGTATTTCATTGGTTGGAATTAGTTATCATAAAAACTTGACAACATCCTGAAAAAAGCTGTCAAAGCAACAAACCTTGTTAAAGTTAATTCAGCTGCAAGAGTTGTGGTATTGTATGGCTAAAGGTTTTGTTTGATGCTTATGCAAGTTTGTTGGTACAGTTAGCTCTATTTGAGGTGCATAAGTGGTTATAAGGAAAGAATATGTTTTGGGTTTTAAGAAATGTTTCCTTTGAAACAGAAGCCAAGTAAAAGGATGGTTTTTGTACCTTTTATCTCTTTGCAATGGGTGAGGTGTTCTGGAGATACTCGTCAAATGAAGCAAATAGGTGTAAACTATGCACTTACGCTTGCCTGCAATAATTCTTAAATTTGGATGGTAATACCTCCATGGAGTTTCACTTCTATATTAGCTTCATAGGACGCCTTAGCATATGCATACGTGTTTAAGTTGTATACTGTAAGTGGTCTCATTCACTTGCATACAAACTGCCATCAACCATTTTTTATATTCTCAAATTGGTCTGTTAGGGGGTTCATTGAAAATAATCAATGTGTTTGTATGAATTGGATGTTCTAGTTACTTTAACACACATTGGTTGGGTTTGAGGCTACAGAAGGTTTCTCATTCATCAGAACAGATTTTTATGTTTCATATGTCTTATAAGTTGCATTATTTATCGACAAAAATTCATGTTTAATCTTAAAAATACAAGAGATTAGTAAGTTGTTTTTCTGAGTAATTTTGTTTCAAGGATTGTATCTTCTAGTTTCTTTGTTTGATGCATCCAGCATTCAAAATGCTTGAGTGCCGCCTTTGCAACTATTGTCATCATTTGCCCATGTAGTAATTGTTCAAATACTTGTAACAGTATTCTTCTGTGGCAACAGTCAAGAAAAGAAGGGTGAGGTTTAGGTTTGCTTTCCGTATTACTGATTGCTTTATAGCTGTACTTATGAGTTTTCAACGAATGGCTATAGAAGTCCTGACTTAAACCAGGGAAGTTCTTAAATTGTAGGAAGCCTATTTGTTTGGAGTTGAGATTGATCTCCTTATGCCTTAGGCAAATGCGAAAGGTTATCTGAGAAAAATTTAGTAAACAACTTAGAGACCTTAGATGTTGTTCTCATCACAGTATTCTTCTCTTTCAACATTGAAGAAAAGGGGGGCTGGAGATTTAGGTTTCCACTCTTGATTATTGCTTGCTTTATAGCCATAATTAGAGTTGTAGAAGCCCTGACTTAATCCTGAGAAGTTCTTAATTTTGTGGAAAGCATACTCGTTTAGGCTTCTATATGTCTATGAATCACTAACATCATTCTCTTTTTATGCTCTTGAATTAATTGCATTCTTCGTGTTTTTCTAATTTTGCATGTTATTACTTTTTCTGAAGAGCTCTTGTATGTATTTACTGCTCTATTTGCTTTAAAGTCTCACATAAATGCTTTTCTTTCTTTAAAATTTACTAGCTCTCATGGCAGAGAGGTTCTCTGCAGAGAAAAATGGTGATATTGATTGCGGGAGGGTAAAAAACTCCGACAACCAATCGATGTTGCAGAATGAATCAAATGAGCATTCTGAGACAGGCTGTATGAAGCATGGGATTTGGTCGCATGAGGTTCTTCGTGACAGAGATTCAAATTCCAATGCAGATCGTAATAAGATTATGAGAAAGGTACTGATTTCTTGTTAACCTTCTACTTTGAATGAAAACCTTCTTGCTTATTATACTTCATTTCCTTGTTCACATAGCATCTGTGTGTTTTGACTTTTTGCTTAAAACTGTACTGTTTATTGGTGATTGTTTGTTATTTGTTTTGTTTGCACAAAATTCTGGAAAACTTTCCTTTCATGCTTTTTAATAGTTTTAGGAGTCAGCTTTTATATATTTCTTCTCATGACGAATATGCATTTTCTTAAAACTAATTTGAGGCACCTATAGCTATCGCCTATAGGTAAAGAAATACATAATACTGAATCTAACAAGGAAACAAGTCATCATCTCTTTTGAAACATTATTCAGTTCATTGATTGTGAAACTCTTACTAATAAATGCTCAGACCACAATTGAAAACTATGCTTTGTACAACAGGCACCGTTTAAACTTTCATGGTGGTGCAATGGTGAGAATGGTGATCAGCACAAACATGACATTGTCTCTTTTGAAAGAGGGAATATTACAACGGCAGAACGCAGTAGTAAACAGGTATTGCTTCCTCTATCCTGTTAGGAAGCTTTTGTCTGCTGCGAGTTTGTAGTTAATTTAATTTCTATCTTGCACTGAAATAAGCTTTTCTCCCCTTATATTTTCTATTTAAATAATATGATTTAGATAATTTTCACTATTGTGCCTTCTATCTGTCATCTAGTAAATCCTTGTTTCTTTCCAGATTTCTCTGAAGTGGGAATCTGACCCGCAGACTGTGCTTATTTTGACAAAACCAAATTCGGTTTCTGTTCGAATTCTTTGTGTACAAATGGTCAGGTGCGGATGTTGAAATTCTTAATGCAAGTTTCATGGAACGTGCTTTTAGTCTTTTTACCTCAACCAATTTCTGCAAAAATTTTCAACACATTCAAAATAATGCATGTTTTTCTCTTGCTTTACCATCAAGTATCCAAAAAGTTTTGGCATCCTTTTTGGTTGTGGTAAAAGTAGCTTCTAATGCACCATGTCATCCCACTACTCTTTGCCTTTCCTGGAAAGACTCATCCATGTCCTCTGGTTTATTGCTAGTATTTCTTAAATAATGTTATCCCACATCTATTAAGTAATGTTATCCTTGCCTGAAAGGTTTTGAGGTGCTTTTTTAATCTGCATAGGTGTGCCTAGGCTACTGCATTGCAATATCGGTCATATGTTTATGTGCTCTGAACACATGCGTTGCAACATTGGTTATATGTGTATGTGCTCATAAATCAAATCTATTTAGAATCCTTAAAAGCTTAAAAAGCTTTAGTTTCTTGAAAAGTTTGCTTCAGGTTACATTATGCTGCCAAAACTGCTTTCAACTCTATTCAAGAAATCAATTTGTTCAAACTCTAGGTTCCATATCCAACGAAGAAATTGTTTGTAAAGAATATCACCTATTCTTGTTATTGAAAATGACACATTGTCCTTCTCTTTCAGTAAAAATTTCAACCAATAGAGTAGAAATGGAGAAAACAAAGGGGCCTTGACTTGGTGTGCCTTTTTTGTGAATCCTTTTTCCTTTAAGGATGCATGCCTCAGTCAATGCACATGGTCTCTAGGGTTGCATGGCAATTTTGCTAGATGGCACAGTCCCTTGATTACCTTGGTTGAACAAATGTTTTCTATGAAGAAATTTTTGCTTATAATTTTCATATTGAAGGTGCTAAGTATTTTTCTCAATGCACTTAAGGATTTCCTAGTTCTGTACACAAGATGGTCTACGGTCTGGTTGAGGTGAATGTGATATGAATTGCTTTAGGATAAAGTTTCAGATAACTGAGTATTGAACTTAATAATTTCTTAGGATGGATAACTGGGTATTGTACTTAGTTTATTCTTAGAAGGGCCTGTTGACTTTGCTTTAATCGTTCGTAATTTTCTTTTTTCTTTTTGGATAAGAAATTGTTGGTTATTTTTAGTTCTGTGGGTTTGCATTAACTTCTCTGACTTGTACTAGCTGGCTATTATATCTATGCTTGGCATGCCAGCATGACTTAAAGCAGCGATTACTTTCTGTTCTATTGCATATTCTTTTTTTGTCCATCTCATTCATCATCTTTATTCCAGATGGTTGAGAGAGAGGAAAAAGTTAAATGTTTATGTTGAACCACGTGTGAAGGTTGAACTTCTAGCAGAGTCATCCAACTTCAGCTATGTACAAACATGGAAAGATGGTGAGAAGAAAAAGTTAAATTTTGTTTTGCCTCTCATGCTGTCTCCGCAATATAATTATGTTTTTTATTTCTCTATGATGCTTTGAATGCTTGTTATTCTCATATTCTATTTTTTCCCTATTGCTTTAGTTATGCAGTCTGTAATCTAATTTATTAACTGATATAGTTTTCCCCATTGAAGCTGATAAACCGAATTAATCAAAATTATTTGGCTATGTGTAAGGGTTTTTACTTTTTATATTGATTCTTTGAAAAAAGAAAGAGTTTTTGTGTTATATTTGTGTATACGGTTTCCACTACTAATGAGTTATGGGTCATATTAACATAAAATCGAAGATAAATGATCAAAACCATTCTACGAGGAACATGCACTTTAGTTAGTAACCTTTAGAGTATTATTTAGAATTAAAGTACATACCTTAAAAAGAACAAGAAAAAAAGAATTAAGTTAAAAATTTTCTATGTGAAAAGTTGAAGCTGGAAAGAGGACTTATTGCAGTATTTAGGTCATATTTTATTAGAAGTTGCAATTGTGCTTAAAGCTTTTAGACATGGACCATATTTCCTTTTATGGTTATAATTTCCTTTCCTCATGGTCTGTCACTTTCATTTACGTAACTTGTAACATTAGTTGGGTAAAGTTTGTAAGAACTGAATTTGATTTCAGCTCCTCTAGTTCCCAAGTAATTAAATTGGATTGGTTAATAAAAAAAATAATTCAGTTCATATTTCCAACTTATGGTTCAGTTAATTAAATTAGGTTGATTTATGTTGCCATGTAATTATTGTTCCTTCTGGATATTGTTCTGATTTATTGTTTAGAAGTTTAATACTTTGCTCTTTAGACAGTGAAATTACACACCTACACATGAAAGTTGATCTGGTGATAACTCTTGGTGGCGATGGAACTGTTCTATGGGTATGTACTTTCAGTTTGGTTTAGCCCATGTTTTTTAAACGAAATGAAAAACCTTCGAGAATATGAAATTCTTACTTTGGTCTGTGCAGTGCACAATTTTTGTTAGAACAAATGACTTTTATATTTAGTTTTTTTTTTCTACTATATTCTACAAAGGGTTATAAAGTTCATAAAAAATGTTTGTTACCATCCTAATGGCCAATGTCCTTGGAGCCTAATGAAAGAATGGTAAGAGATGGTTTTGAGAAGCATATGCATTGGTGCTATTGAAAGTAAATTTTTAAGATTTTTTTACAATTTTTTTATGGAGTTATAACTATTTACTTGTTTAGTTTAGTTTTGGATGCTTTTACGAAATTCAAAACTTATCAAATGCAACTAGATGTTTTGCCCTCTAATTTTCTTCTGAACTAGCATGTCTGTTGTTTTCATATTTTATTTTGGATTTCTTGTAATTTCATGCTTAGCATCATTAATCATCTAATTGTTATTTGCAGGCAGCATCAATGTTCAAGGGGCCTGTTCCTCCAATTGTTCCATTTTCATTAGGTTCTTTGGGCTTTATGACTCCCTTTCGTATCCTTAAATCATTTTGAAGTATTTCTTTAAGATGAATGAGTTGATGATTTACCATGGTCGTTTGAACATTGTTCTTTGATTTTAATTAAGAGTGCTTGTTAATTCATGTATTGGAACTAAAAAGAAAATTCTTTGACTTGCTCTAGATAGTGAACATTTCAAAGATTGCCTTGATTCAGTCCTGAGGGGACCCATCAGTATAACGTTACGGCACCGCTTGCTATGCCGTGTTGTTAGAGATGCTGCTAAAAATGAGTACGAAACAGAAGAACCTTTTCTTGTTCTAAATGAGGTTACAATCGACCGTGGAATATCATCATACCTCACGAATCTGGAATGCTATTGCGACAATTCCTTTGTTACATGCGTGCAAGGGGATGGCTTAATTTTATCAACTACATCTGGTAGCACTGCATATTCATTGGCAGCTGGAGGATCAATGGTCCACCCACAGGTACATTCTGATATCATCATAGCTGCCATTAAATTTGAAAATATCATGCTTTAAAGAATGTACAATGTCGGAATTTTGATAAAAGGCTAACTATATTCAAACAAAAGAGGAGATTTATGGTAGTAATATTTTTCCAAGTAGTCAACGCTGCTCATTTTTGAAACATTGTCTCAGGTGAACAGTTATTGTAAGCTTTAGTTTAAGCTCTAATGAGATAATAATATACGGTGAAAGCATTGGGCTAAACAAATGTCTAGGGCATTTCTTTCATACTGAAACAATGTCTCTAGGCCTTATGGCTAGGGCGTTTCTTTCATACTGAAACAAACAACTATTAGGTCCTCTATTCCATAAATCGGGTCAGCCTTTTCCTGTTTCATAAATTCTCTCCCTCCCTCTGGTTTTCTCCGACCATTCTGAACATCTGATATTCAAGTCTCAAGATTGAACCTTTGGGGTAGAGATGAAATTCAACTCACATTCAGGTCTGCCCACAAGAACAGTATCCAAGTATTCTTTAAAGGTAGTATAGTAAGAAAATGTTAACATCTGCGATAAAAAAATATTTATCATGTTCTCAAAACTTTAATGTTTGTTTATGTTGTGGACTTCATAATCTTGATCTCGCTGGTAATTTATTTGTACATGCCCACTAACACATTGGGAGGGGAAGCATCCTCATGGACTTCTCTTATGACAAATAAGATCGTATAATGGAGTCAATTTTGCATTATGCAATGATGCATGTAAAGTTTAAGCAATGTGCTTTAAATCTGGTTATGCATCATGTATAATTATCATTTCAAGATTTCCAGATGTTTCACTGCATAGAAGCAACCATTTGATGGGTGTAAGGCTGAAATACATGCTTCAGGACTCTCTTGGACTAATAAATTTGTCTAATTTTTTTGGTACTTTTACAATTGAGTCACACACCCTTGGAATGAGTAAATCACTGCCAGCTCACACACTACAAACTGGGCTGCCCCTGTGATTTGGACCCACGAAGTGGGTTTTGGGGGTTAGCACCCAGTTGCCATTAGACCAAGAGCTGGGGTACATAAAATTGCCTAGTTAAGGACCCATTTTAACTGCAAGATTAACAAATTAAAGAAGCATTTTTGAGTGTTAATTGGCAAGTTTTGTCCTTCATCAATAATTGATGATGCAGATTATTGGTATTCAACCAAGTTAGATGCCGAGGAAATGAAACATATGGTACGATTTTATAATGAATGCCTGGAAATACTAAGAAGTTTGGAGCTTCGACAATTTTTGGAAGATATAGAAGCAGGAAGCAAATAGAAAAGATGTTTGAGATGGAGATGTCAAGGAAAATTTCATATGCTGTACTCAATTCTGGTTCTACTTGGCTAAGCCATAAAGTACGATCTCATGCTGTGCATCTATGGATAAAATTAGCATTAGGCTGGGATTTTGTGGAATCTATCTTTTGAGATGCTAGTATCATTGCGAGGATGAAAGAAATCAAGCAGTTTATTATTTATTATAATAACTATTTTTTTTACTTGTTTTGATTTTCTTGGTGACATAAGACATGGGATTTTGTTGTGGGTCATAATAGTTTTGATGCCATTTGTTTCTCTGTTTAGTTTCATATGCTCATATAACTGAAAAATCTATTGCTGGTGTATGTTCTTATAATTGCAGGTCCCTGGTATCTTGTTCACACCAATCTGTCCTCATTCATTATCCTTTCGACCCCTGATATTGCCTGAGCATGTAACGGTCCGGATAGTGGTGCCGTTCAATAGCAGAAGTCCGACTTGGGCATCATTTGATGGAAAGGACAGGAAACTGTTGGCTGCTGGGGATGCTCTTCTGTGCAGCATGGCACCTTGGCCCGTGCCTACGGCTTGTCAAGTTGATTCTACTAATGACTTTTTATGCAGTATCCACGACAGCCTCCATTGGAATCTGAGAAAGACGCAGTCATTTGATGGCCCTCGGGATTGGGATCTATAAGGTCATTTTCCGAACTTATATCTAGCTGGAATCTAACTTATACATGCCATATGTTTCAGTCATTGTAGGAAGGGGAAATCAAGTTCATAAAAACTGAAATAGTTGTAAGTTCTTGTTATATCACAGTATTATGGTTTACCCTTAAAAATGTTTTCCCCTCAAAGGTTGTAGGAAGGAGCACTTTATTTGCCCTTCTGCTGCTGCAGATATAACCAAAGTTGTAGTCAACACTAGAGCATCTTTATATCCTTTTTATGAGATCAAAAGAGGATACGTCACAATGTGTCAAATTTAGTTTCCAAATTTTAGGTGGGAAACTTTAAGAGATATTCTTTTTTAAAAATATTTTATTTGTTAATTAAATGAGAATTAGTCTAATCTATAATAAAAATATTAATTCTAAAAATAATTTAGAGAATAAAATAACATTTAAAAAAAAGAAAAGAAAAAAGAAAGAGCAACAATCTATAGTAAAATGTTAAGTAAATAGATAAAATAATTTGTGATTGGAATATGAGCTAAAATTTCACTTACAAATAATTATTACTTTAATATTTGATTTTAACATAATATTTCACAATTATGTCGATATCATTAAAATTAAACAATAGTAAAACCATCGAATATCAATAATAATAACCACACATCTCAAACAACAATGAAATTCTCACCTGTTTTGGTGAGAGAACCAACCTGTCAAGTACTGCTGAAATTTGATTTTCCTAGTAATTTTTAGATGTTATTTTAAATGAAAATATCTTGTTAATGCATATATTTATACTACTAATATTGGTTTTTATTGGTTTATAATTGTGACACAAATTTAATAATTGTTGATCCAAAATAATAAGTGTAATATAATATAGCTACAAAGTCTAATTAAGTGATAATAATTATTATATTGATAATGAAAATATTATTAATAAAATAATGGATAAATTATACTGTCATTCCTAAAATAGTTACATTTTTATTTTAATTATTTTAATTTTTTTGTCAATTTAGTTGCTTTCATTAAAAAAAATTGTTCAAAATGATTACTCAACCCTTAAATCCATCACGAATTGTTGATTGGACTTGTCACTTTAACAATTTCTCCACCTTAATATCCACTTTTTTAGAAGGTTAAAAATTTAAATAAAAATAAAACAATGTAAAATTGCCACAACCAATCAAAACTCTCTTTTTTTATTTTATTTTATTTTATTCCTTTCATCGCAGATTTCATGAACATCACTACTTGAATTTTAATCCCTTGAAATAATTTAAATAAATAAATAAAAACTAAACAAAAATAAAATAAATAAATAAAATTAACATAAAAATAGGCAAACTATTATATTATCTCATCATTTTCGGTGTCATTGTTATTCGAATATAATTCGATATTACCTCTTCAAAAATTTTAATTATATATAATTCTAATATTTATTATATTATATTTAAAATTTTATTCAAATTAAAACGCAAATTAGCTAACATCAACATGATTATCTATAATAAAAAAATTATGATGCCAAAGTTTTGATTGATATAAAAATATTATAAATATATATTATATTTGTTTCTCCTTTATCAAGAACTTAGAAATATTATAAACATATTATATTATTAATAAAAATTATGAATCATTTTAAATCTTAATTAATAATATTAAATTATATTATATTTACATTTAGATGTGAATTTAGTAATATGATAGGAAAAAAAACATATTTTCATCTATTCAAAAGTTTTCTAAACTTGTACTTTTATTTATTATAGATTGCCACATCAACATTTGTTGGTTGAAATGAGTCCGTTGTTGGCCACATCAATATTGCTATTAGTTTCTAACGATCAATATTGATTAATAAAAGATCTCGTTAGTCAAAATTTACAATTCAAAAGTAAAATTCGATGCAAAAAGTATGAAGGGATTTAATTAATTTTTAAAAAAAGTTTAATGGCTTATTGTACTATTAAGTCAAAATCTTATAGGCGTTATATTATCAAGTCATCAATTAATGATTGAGTTATCAAAAATTTTAATATCCTCAATTTTGGAGTTTTAATTGATCATTATCGTAGTTGGATGACCAAATCAAACTTGACAAATAGTTTGATAGTCATATGTATAATTTATTTATTTTTTGTTACAAATCATATAGTACTAATTAATCAAAGGTTTACTATTAGTATTTGATAATTGAATTAATAATTTTATTTTAGAAGAGAAAAAGTCGCGGTTTACAATAATTTTGTTCTATCTTCTATTGGAAGCGAAAATTATCAAAATATACTTATTTATATTAACTATTTAAAATGTATTTATAAAACTAAATTAATTTATATTTTGTATATCATTTATATTAAATTATTTAAATATTTTATGTATCATTATATTAAATTATTCAAATATTATTTATCATTTATGTTAAATTATTTAAATCTTATTTGTTATTATATTTAATTTTTTAAAATATTTTATATATCATCAAATTTACAAATAATTTATATTAATCACTTAAAAGGTATTTAAATTTTATATTTCATGAATCATTATATTAAATTATTTAAATATTATATTAACTTAACTAATTTTTTGCTTTCTACTATTATATATAAAAATGACGTTTTAACTTTCAACCATAATTTTTGGTAGTAATGAAAAATACTAACGATTAGTTTACCATTAAGGTTGAAAAGTATTTTTAGAATTTGTCGTGTAAAAGTGCTTTTAAAAAATTTAATAGTGCTTTTCATTACTGTCAAAAAGTATTTTTCAAAAGATAAAATGTCTATTTTAGACATTATATTGTAAAGTAAAAAATATATATTTAAACTTGTAAATATTATAGTAATATGGAATATATAAACTTAAATTATAATAAAAATATTAAAAATAAATTACCAAATAATTAATATTATGATTTAGGTAAAATACATGAAATATATAAATTTAAATTAATATTATGATATTACATATTGCATGAAAATGTGAGTCTGTAGGGCATTGTGGTTGGTCGCTAGTCCTCATATATTCTTGGGCAGCATCATACCAACTCTCTCTCTCTTTCACCACTTTTTTAATTTTTTTTTTTGATGAATTATACGAGGAAAGTAATGTATGATTCGAATTCAGATCATTTTTTAGGCGATAAATATTCGATCATCAAATCAACACACGAATTTATCATTTTTTTAATTTAAAACCCAGTAAAAGAAACCCCAACAATTAGAGAAATTCTAGGGGCACCTCACTAACCTTCTTTCTAACTGCAAATAGGTTACTTGATGAACAGTTAAACATTTTGAAAAAAAAAAATTTCTTTAATTTTTTTGTATTCTTTCATAATTTTTATTATTCTCTCATGATTTTGAGTACGTTCATAATTATTGATATGCCATCAAAATTTTTGGTATGCTTTTAAAATAAATTTATTTTTTTGGACAAATTTTAACTTGAAAAATAAATTTATTGTTATAAATATTATTTTATGAATGTCAATAACTCTCAAGTGATAACCTCCATTGTAGCAACCCCTAATTTATGAAGTCAACCCCCTCCTTTATTATGAAAGTAAGAATGCTATTTAATCTATATATTAATGAAACACTTAAGTAAGCTTCATTTATTTCTGTTACATTGAATGCTAATTACTTATAAATAGAATCTTAAGTGAATAAAAATAAAAAGAAGAGAAAATTCTTTACCAATTTGATCTATTGCTTACTTTAAGTGTTCTTGTATTTGATTATTTTATAACACGTTATCAACACGAGCCTCTACAAGTTCATAGTGAAATTCACGTAATTTCGGCTTTATATAATTTGTCCGCATAACTCCCGTTAAATTATATACGGTATACATATTTTCATCATTCTTTTATTTTATTTTCTAGATGAAATATTTGCTTTGGATAACATTTGCACTTTTATTTTTACAACTCAAATGTTATTATGATAATTATATATACATGTTTTTTTTACTAAAAGAAATTTCAATTAATGTAGTTTGGGTTAAGTTATGATTATGACTATTATTCAGCATGTCAATATTTGATATACATATTATTATTTAGAAAATTTGGTATATATATATATATAATTGACTTAATTTATGATTAAGAATGCTTATCATTTTACTAATTTCTTTTATTTTGATTCAAGTGATTATAATGTCAAATATTGCCAAATTTGAATTTGCGGCCTTAGACATATCAGGCAAGAATTATTTGTCATGGATGTTAGATTCTGAAATCCACCTAGATGCTAAAGGTCTAGGAGATACTATATTAGCAGATAAAGAAGCATCTAATCAAGACAAGGCAGAAACAATGATTTTCATCCGTCATCATCTACATGAATGATTAAAAGTGGAATACCTCACTGTGAAAGACCCTCTTAATTTGTGGAATGATTTGAAAGAAAGATTTAACCATCAGAAAACGGTGATACTTCCTAAAGCTCGTTATGATTGGATGCATTTACGGTTGCAAGATTTTAATACTGTAAGTGAATACAATTCAGAACTTTTCAAAATTAGTTCTCAACTAAAATTATGTGGAGAGAACATAACTGATGAGGACTTGTTAGAGAAAACATTTTCAACCTTTCATGCTACTAATGTGCTCCTGCAGCAGCAATATAGTGAAAAAGGTTTTAAAAGGTATTTTGAATTGATTTCATGCTTTTAGTGGCTGAACAAAATAATGAGTTGTTTATGAAAAATCACGGAATTAGTCTCATTGGTTCTGCACCATTCCCTGAAGAATGTAACAGTACACAATAATTATGAACATGGAAAATATAAAGGTTGCGGTCGTGGTCGTGGACATAGTAAGTGACGTAGTCGAGGATGTACTAGTAATCGTTATCATAGTGGTTATAATAGTGGTACTAAAGGACAAGAAAAAGGTGGTCAAAATATTCCTTCAAAGATTGTTGAGAATTTATGTTATCGATGTTGTATGAAGAGGCATTGGGCACGTACTTGTCGTACATCTGAGTATTTAGTGAAACTTTATTAAGCATCCATTAAAAAGAAGCGAAAGAATATGGAGATGAATTTTATATCCCAAAATGATGATGAAATAGGCAAAAGATGAAAATATTCACTATGATCATGCCTATGAGGGTGATAAATTTCATGACCTTAATAGTATAATTCACCTAGATATGAAAAATTTCTTGGAGAATCATTAGAAAAGTTGATGTTATTTTGACATTTTCATGTTGATTTAAGTATGCTTTATTTTCTTGCATAAATAATAATTTATATATTTAATAAATATTTGCAATGTTTCTCATATTATATTTTGTTTATTTTTATGAAGAATATGAATATTCAACAAAGTTTCGTTGGATCCAAAATCAATGGAGATATGTGTCTTGCAGATAGTGCTACAACACACACGATACTCAAAGATAAAATATATTTTTCTCATTTGACAATAAGTGATGCCCATGTTAATACAATATCGGGTAGTTCAAAACTTATTTAGGGCTCCGAAAGAGCAATTATATTATTACCTAAAGGTACAAAAATTATTATTGATGATGTTTTATATTCTACTAAGTCTCGAAGAAATTTATTGAGTTTTAAAGATATTCGTCTTAATGGATATCATATTAAGACTATGAATGAGAAAAATATTGAATATCTATACATTACAAATGTTGAATATGGAAAGAAATATGTTTTGGAAATGTTACTTGCTTTTTCATCAGGTTTATATTATACACATATTTGTGCAATTGAGACACATGTCATTGCAAACCATAAGCTTGTAGAACCACATATTTTTACTATTTGGCATGACCAATTAGGCCATCCCGGATCTATTATGATGCGAAAAATAATCGAGAATTCAATTGGACACCCATTAAAAAACCAAAAGATTCTTGAATTCAAAGATTTATCTTGCGTTGCTTGTTCTCTAGGAAAATTGATTGTTAGATCATCACCAACTAAAGTTGGGATTGAATCTCCCCCATTTTTAGAACGTATTCAAGGTGATATATGTGGACTCATTCATCCACCATGTGGACCATTAAGATATTTTATGGTTTTGGTAGATGTATCTAGTATGTAGTCACATGTGTGTTTATTATCGACTCGCAACTTGGTGTTTGCAAGACTACTTGCTCAAATAATTCGATTAAGAGCACAATTCCCAGATTATGCAATCAAAACTATTCATCTTGATAATGCTGATGAGTTTACGTCCTAAGCTTTTAATGATTATTGTATGTCAATTGGGATAAATGTTGAACATCCTATAGCTCATGTTCACACACAAAATAGTTTAGCTGAATCGTTTATCAAACACCTCCAACTAATAGCTAGACCATTGCTTATGAGAACAAAACTCCCTATTACAGGTTGGGGATATGCTATTTTGCATGCAGTAACACTTATGCGCTTCAGGCCAACAAGTTATAATAAATACTCCCATTTACAATTGGCTTTTGGTCAGGAGCCAAATATTTCCCATCTTAAAATTTTTGGATGTGCAGTATATGTTCCAATTGCTTCACCACAATGCACAAAGATGGGTCCTCAAAGGAGGTTGGGAATATATGTTGGTTATGAATCTCCTTCTATAATTAAGTATATTGAACCATTAACTGGAGATTTATTTACTGCACGATTTATTGATTGTCATTTTGATGAAACGACATTCCCAACATTAGGGGGAGAGAAAATACAACTGGTAAAAGAGATTACATGGAATGGATCATCATTATCTCAATTAGATCCTCGTACAAATCAATGTGAACAAAAAGTTCAAAGGATCATACATTTGCAAAACATCGCCAATCAACTGCCAGATTCATTTACTGACCTAAAGAGAATTACAAAATCTCTCATTTCAGCTAAAAATGCTCCAATACGAATTGATGTCCTAATAGGACAAACTATTAGTGCAAAAGACAGTAATCCATGCCTAAAGCGTGGAAGACCAGTTGGTTCCAAAGACAAAAATTCTCGTAAAAGAAAATGAGCAAATAATCAAAATGATTATATTGTGGAGGCAAGTGCCCAAGAAGAGGTCAAAGATATAACTAATCAAAAAACCCTAGAAGAGGTTCAAGTACCTGAAAATGGTGATAACGAAGCTATCTCAATTAGTTATGTTACTTCAGGAAAAAGATGGAACAGAAAAAATATAGTTGTCGACAACAATTTTGCTTATAATGTTGCTATTGAAATAGCAAAAATAAATGAAGATCCTGAGCCTAAATCTATTGAGGAATGTAGAAATAGAAAAAATTGGCTAAATGGAAAGACGCAATTCAAGCAGAATTAAATTCACTTTCTAAACGTGAGGTTTTTGGACCAATAGTCCAAACACCTAAATATGTAAAATTCAAGCAGAATTAAATTCACTTTCTAGACGTGAGGTTTTTGGACCTATAGTCCAAACATCTAAATATGTAAAGCCGATAGGATATAAATGGATATTTGTGCGAAAACAAAATGAAAAAAATGAAGTCGTAACATATAAAGCACGACTTGTAGCATAAGGATTTTTGTAAAGGCCCGATATTGATTACGAAGAGACATATTCTCCTATGGTGGATGCAATCATGTTTAGATGCCTTATTAGTCTGACAGTACGTGAAAAGCTTTGCATGCGTCTAATGGATGTTGTTACTACCTATTTGCATGGTACACTTGATAGTGAAATTTATATGAAAATCCCAAAAGGATTTAAAATCCCTGAAAGATATAGAGTTTCTCAAGAAAATTGCTCAATCAAATTAAAGAAAAGTTTATATGGATTAAAACAATCTGGACATATGTGGTAAAATCGTCTTAGTGAATATTTGTTAAAAGAAGGTTATAAAAATGATCCAATCTGTCCATGTGTTTTTATAAAAATATCTGGATCAGGTTTTGTGATAATTTCTATTTATGTTGATGATCTAAATATATTTGAAACTCCTGAAGAGCTTCAAATTGCAGTAAATTATTTAAAGAAAGAATTTGAGATGAAAGATCTTGGAAAAACAAAGTTTTGTCATGGCCTACAAATCGAGCATTTAAAAGATGGAGTTCATATCCATCAGTCAAGTTATACGAAAAAGATCTTAAAGAAATTTTATATGGATAAAGCACATACATTGAGTACCCCGATGGTTGTAAGATCGTTAGATGTGAATAAAGATCAATTTCATCCTTGCGAGAAAGATGAAGAGTTTCTTGATCCTGAAGTACCATATCTTAGTGCCATAGGGCCATTGATGTATCTTGCAAACAACACAAGACTTGATAATTGCAATAATTGCAATGCATGAGGCAAGCCAAGAGTGTGTTTGGCTAAGGTTATTAACCCAACATATCATGAAGATATGTAATTTGCCTTTACAGGAAAAGATGTCAATTATTTGATACGAAGATAATGCAGCATGTATAGCTCAATTAAAGGGTGGTTACATTAAAGGTGACAGAACAAAATATATTTCACTAAAATTATTCTTCACTCATGATCTTGAGAAGAAAGGTGACATAGAAGTTCAACAAATTCGTTCTATTGACAATTTAGCAGATCTTTTTACTAGGGCGTTGCCAACTTCAACATTTGAAAGATTACGAGACAAGATTGGAATGCGTCGACTCAAAGATATAATATAATGTTGTCATTAGGGGGAGTCTAAAACACGTTATATTCTTTCCTTTAACCAAGATTTTTTCCCACTGGATTTTCCTGATAAAGGTTTTTAACGAGACAACTTGTAATAGGAGATTGTGTACTCTTTTTCTTTCTTTAGGTTTTTATCCCACAGGTTTTTCCTAATAAAGGTGTCAATGAGGCACAATTTTCTCTAATGGATATCCAAGAGGGAGTGTTATAAATATTACTTTATGGATGTCCATAACTCTCAAGTGGTAATCTCCATTGTAGCAACCCTTTCATTTATGATGTAAACTCCCTCCTTTATTATGAAAGTAATAGAAATGTTATTTAATCTATATATTAATGAAGCACTTAAGTAAGTTTCATTTATTTGTGTTACATTGAATGTTAATTACTTATAAATAGAATCCTACGTGAATAAAAATAGAAAGAAGAAAAAATTCTTTACCAATTTGATCTATTGCTTACTTTAGGTGTTCTTTTATTTGATTATTTTATAACATTTATGATATAAAAAAATATTTTTGCATACTAATAAAATTTAAAAATAAATAAATAAAGCAAATTTTGTAAGACGAATCAATAATTTGGAGTCCTTGTAATTTTTTTTACTCTCCCATGCTTTACGGTACCCAGCTCATATTTGGTTGGTATTCCCTAATACTTGAAAAAATTATGAGGGAACACAAAAATATATGAAAAATAAAATAAAATAAAAAGCACCAAACATGAGGGAATATAAAAAAATATGAGAAAGTACAAAAATATATATATAAAAACTATGAAGATATCAATCTTTGTTCGTCCTACTATGTTTGTTTTATTTATTAAAAAAAAATTATGATGAAATATAATTACAGTTACTAAAATTTTTCATTACATAATCCCATTAAATTTTTTAATATTTAAAAATAATATTTTTTACTTTAAAATCAAATATTGTACCAAATCATCATTTCGTAATCATATAAAAAATTATGAGAGAATAAAAAAAAAAAAGTAAAAAAAAAACAATCACAGAAAATTTACGAGGGAATACTAAAAAACATGAGGAAACATAAAAAAATCCAATGAACCACCAAAAAAACATTGAAGGAAGAAGTACGTAAAAGGATTGAGAGAATACAAAAAAAAAATCATGAGGCATCACCAAAAGAACAAGAGGAAGTTCCATAAAATTTGGAGGTAACACAAAAAAACATAAATACCAAAAAAAATGAGGAATTATCAAAATTATGAGTGCGAAAAAATATGAGGAAATATAAAAATTTATGAGGGAACACAAAAAAAAATGAAGAATTATAAAAAATTATAAAAGAATATCGAATAACATGAGAGGATACCGAAAATTATAAGATCAATTTTTGGTTCGTATCAAAATTTTTTTCTTTTATTTTAATTTTTCATATTCTTGTTTAACAGTTACATTTTTTTCGTAACAAATCTCATTGAAATTTCTTAATATTTAAAAATACTATTTTTTATTTACTCCAAAATTATTACTCGTACCAAACGTTCCAATACTAAAAATTATGAAAGAATATCAAGAATTATGAAAAAGTATCAAAATTTATGAGGATGTATAAAAAATTATGAGGAAGTACCAAAACTTATATGTATAAAAATTTATCAAGGAATATAAAAAACAAAAATTATGAGGGATAACAAAAAATATGAGGATGCACAAAAAATTATAAAGATGTATAAAAAAGTTACGAGGGAATAAAAAAAAATATGAAGGATACCAAAAATACAAGGATGCACCAAAAAATATGAAGATGTACAAAAAAAAATGACAGAATACAAAAAATATAATGAAATATTAAAAAAATATGAGGAAGTACAAAAAATAATGAGAGAATACCATAAAACCCGAAGAAATATAAAAAAATGAGGACGTACCAAACATTATAAGGATGGATGGATACCAAAAAATTTGAGAAAGCATAAAAATATATATATATATATGAGGATGTAAAAATATGATGATATACTGAAAATTATGATGTATAAAAAATTATCGAGAGAATACTAAAAATATGAGGAAGTATAAAAAATTATGAGAGAATACTATAAAACTTGAGAAAATACCAAATAAATAGGAAGTACAAAAAATTATGAGGATGTACAGAAAATTATGATGAAATACTAAGAAATATGAGAAAGTACCAAATATTATGAGGAAATACCAAAAAAATTGAAAAATTACAAGGGGATAAAAAAAATGAGGCAATACAAAGAATTATAAAAAATACCAAATAATATGAGAGGATACTAAAAATTGCAATACCAATTTTTGGTTTGTCTTCATGATTATTTATTTATTTTATTCTTTTTGAATATATTGGTGTTTATATTTTTTTTTCTTTTTTTTCACCGAAACTACTTGTTAGATTCAATTTTTTGTAATTTTAAATTAGCACGAAACGTAATTTTTTTCTGTATCAATTTTTAATATTAAAAATTATAATTTAACATTTATAATTTTTTTTCTTTATGAAATTTCATTAAAATTAATTAATTAATTAATTATTTTAAAATTACTTTCTTTTGAAAACAATATAAAAAATGATGAGGAAGTATACAGAAAATGTGAAGGAATAGGAAAAATACAGGTTACTATGAGAAACATATGGATGATTAATGTTGAATAGATAAAGGCTTAGTTGTAAGGCTTTTTTTTTTTTTTTTAAGAAGGTCGCAGGAGAACCCCTACACTTTCAGCATAATTAATGTCTTGGTTTTTCTTATAATTAGAATTACAATTTCAGACGTATTTTATGTTTTGGATTTGCCTCTAAAATACCCAAACCATTTTACATTTTAATCATCCATCATTTAATTTATGATACTGAAAAAAACTTGACTAGCAGCGTATGAGGCGATACAATAACTTAAATATTTCTTTTTTTAATGTAAATAAAGTCCTACTATATTTATACATATGGAACTGGATTTATCACATTTAAGATCAACAAAATTAAGATGATCCAACTATGCAATTACTTCACCCTTCCTACAATTCCTTAACTTGATGTTCATTAAATTCATGCCAGCTATATGCAGCACATTGCAGCACTCGATTTTCCCTGCCTGAAAAACCAAATTCATAATCATCAATATGAATGAAATGTAAAGCTAATTTATGTTGCTCGGACCCTAAGATCAATACCTCCTTCCGCACTGTTGCATTTGAGAAAACTCGAACTCTGAGGATGTTTTCGGCCGAATAATTTCCGGAGACGAAACAAGGTTGTAGCCGACGCCGAGCGTTTCGTCTATAGGTTGTAAGAACTACGGAATTTCCTTTCAGTTTCCTAACGTATTCCATGAAGAATGTATGGGGCGTATGACATGGATTGTTGGTAACCAACCTGGTGTTGAACATGTACAATGGACGCGGACCATTTTTCCAGGGTTTAAATGTCTCAAGGGGTTTCTTTAGGATACTCCGAGGGATCATACTTTCATATATATGAACTGAGTAACCCCATGAGACCGACACAGACCAGTTCATTGGCTTGTCGTAGCATATTGTTTGCTGCGCCAGCCGTGATTGGTCGACTTCAGCGGCTTTCATCAGATGCTTTACTGCTTCGGTTCGGTTCCTGTTAGGGAAGATTGGGTCTATATTGTCGAAATGGTGAAGTGTAACAATCGGTGCCTGTGGATGAGCTGCTATCATGCCTGATATATCTCCAAGAAGATCAATCTGCAGTTTAAATGTCACAGTGGAAGATCAACCTGTAGTCATGAATGATGATAATTGAAGTAACAAATTTTCCAATCTTAGATCACCCAGATCCCAGTCCCAAGTAGACTAAACCCAGGATCAATTTGATACACAGGAAATATTATTATAGGAAAAATGAAAGGGATTGTAGATTTACTGCGTCACCTCTCACGACCAAATTGATAATGGAAGGGAAGTAGTGTGTAAAAGTGGGATTACCTGATGAATACCCCTTTCAAGGGTTAGAGCAACCCCCAAATCAAATAAACAAGAGGAGGTTAAATGGTCACTGGTATGCATGAATGGGTATCTTTCAAGGCAATCATTCATCAATGGCGCCAGTTGTTCCACTAGTGTATAGCTCAAAGCATATCCAGCACCACCGTACGCCATATCAAAGGCGAATAGGAAGTTGGAAATCACAGACTCCGAATGCATGCCAACATAATACTGCTTTGTGTGATCATACTTGGCCAACACTTCTACTAAATTGTCGATGAAAAACACTGTGTCATCATCCGCCATTACGAACCATCTCACACCTTCGTTATCCCCTAGATTAAATGAGTCCAATACGGATCTGAAAATCCGAGCCTCGATCGGGTTGGCCAGCTTCGGGTATACGGATAACTTAGTGGCATCTGTATTCATCTGAAAGGGTGGAGCAGTTTTAGGCCAAGGGAGGAACTCTTTAGGGGGAGGTGAGTCCATGAAGATGTTTCCCCTGGTTTGGTTCGGTCTCCACCAGGCTTCAGTATAGGGTCTCCTGGTCAGCCATGTTTTAGTGCAGCCGACCAAAACGAACTTAACGTGGCTAATGTTTGTAGGGTAATTCACAGTTTCAGTTGAGTTGGGGAGTTTTATCACCACTGCTGACAGCATATCTGAAGAAGACGCATTACAGGGAGGGTTATACAAGAGTGTGTAGAAAATCAAAAGGCATAGACCAAAAATAGCTAACAATTTGCCTAAAGCTACGAAAGAGCGGCCCCTAAATCTGGGTTTCATTTGCAGAATCAAAGGAAATGAATGAACTCAACAGAAATCGGAATTTTTTGCTGCATGCAAGTGGAAATCTATGAACAGTGGGTTTCAGGGGGTTGGTTTATAATCAGGAGTTACCATAATTGCAATGAATGAAAATGTTGACTTCGTTTAGATTAGAATTCAGTAAGAGAGCCAAAATGAACCGAACGGAAAAGAGAAAGTGCAAGAGGGAAAAGAGGAGGAAGGTGTTTCACTGTTTTGGATACAGAGAAAGATGAGTTCATTAGTTTTGTCTATTTGCGGAATGGTGATGGTGGGTTGCATGTTGAGGGGAGGATGGGTGGCAGTAGATATGGTCCAAGATGAGGGAGAGATTTAGGTGATGGAGGGGGAGTCTTTTGCATGTTGAACACCTCCTCATCTTTCACATGCTTTCATCTCCATATGATTAAATGAAGAGCGTTTCAAAAGGAGAACTTACTCCCTTTTCTTAACGTCTTGCCCCTAAATTCAGGATCCAAGTAGACGGGAGCAATGTATTCAAGCATCAGTTGCATCGATGTTCATGTTGGTTTTCGGTTTTCAAGTATGAGAATGCCTTATAATCCATCACTTCAGCCTTCAATCATATGTCTAATCGTTGACATATAAACCAAAATTTAAGTGATGATATGATACAATGTATCATCACATTTTATCATACTCCAAATTTAGGGATTAAATTAAAAAAATTGTTAAATGAAATAGTAAAAATTGTCCCATCCAAATCCACCCCTTCAGCCTTCTGTTTAGTTTTTACAATTGAATTATCTGAATTTGAATTATATGATTTTAGAATAATTTAATAATATATATAAATATATTAAATATTAAGGAAAGAAATGTTGAAAAAGATTTTTTTTTTTTTTTTTTTTTTTGAGGATAAGAAAAATAAAAGAAAAGAAAGAAATGGGAATAACAATAGTGTTAAATCTCCAACAAAAATCATAATATCTTTGAAAATTGAAATTCTTTCTCTCCCACACGCTTCTTCTACTTCTCCCTCCGCCTCTTGCTCTCGCCATTCTTTTTGGACGGCAGGCGTCAGCCATCGCAGAAGCCCTTAATGTGAGTCACCTCCATTTCTCCCACTTTTTTTTTTCTCTTATATGAGTTACAGTATTAGATCTGCGATTTAGTTGGGTGCTTGCTAAGATCAACATTCTGCCCTTTGTTTTTCTTTCGCAAAGCTCTGTATCCACATTTTAAGCTTCTTCTTCAGTCTGCTCAACTTTTATATATTTTTTAACATTTTATGAATTATAACTTAAAATTTCAGCCAAAACAGAACTCAATATTTTATGCATGAAACAATTTATCATTGTGATAATTTTCTATATATTCATGTAACATTAAAAAATTTGAAATTTGAAATTGGTAAAATTTAAAATTTAAAAATCATAATGACTTGTATTCAGATCCCATGTGTTTGATTTAATATTTTAGATTTTAATATAAAAAGGATAAAATACACTTAAAATAATATTTTATCATTTGTAAAAGGAATTCAATTAGAGAATTGCAGAAAAAGGTACTAGACATGAATACAAGAATACAAGGAAAAAAGAACTTGAAATCACAATATGAATTACAAATACAACCACTGCTCAGCTACAAAAATATGCCAAATCTATATAAATATAAAATTATTAATATGTCAAAAGTTATATAATCATAAAATAACTTGAACATGAGAAAATACACCCTACAATTATCAGGTTTGAAAGGTAATGAAACTTAAAAAAGGGTGGTTTTCTTTTCTGAACCTTTAAAATTATATGTTGTAATTGGAATGAGAAGCAGAAGGAAAATTCAAACTATTGAAATGTCAGCTTAACCACGAAATTTTTATTCAATGAAAACCAACCGTCTAGAACTAAGATTTCCCATCCCTGAAGTCCGAGGGGTGAGTTTAACCCACATTAGTCACTCCAATGCGGGGTTTTCTTCTTCATGAGCCTTTTGAATGCCGACCAAATGAGCGTAATCCACCCACCTATGAAAGTGAAATAGTGAAAATTGAGAAGCTGTAAGCAGCAAATTGACTGTCCTGTTGAAGATGGATATTGAAACTTACAATAGGGAACCCAAGAATGTGTTGCCTGTTCGAACGGCAAAGCATATTGCACTCAGCATGAGCTTGTGCTGGTGTAGCAAAGGCTCCAAAATACGCTGTTCAATTACACCGGCCAGCACTTGGTACCTATCGGAACAAAACACAATCAGTTCCCAGCATTTATGCATCATGGAATAGGTATTTCAAGATATGCTTGTTTCACGGGTACACATATGGAATTAAACAGAACTTCAAACAACAAAACTTCTCATCTAATACCTAAATTCTATGTTACTTTGACTTGACTGTGAGTGTTAGATATCTCATACATGAATATCTCATACCTATGCCTGAACATGTGCGGACATGCATGTCAAACATATGAACACTTCAAGAAAAATGATAAGTTAGAGCATCATAAGCTAAAATTTTTGTCAATAACAGAAGAGCATGTTTTCCTTCCTCCTACCTACAAGACAAATAGCTACATTATCATAGTGTTTACTGACACCAAAACAAGCAATGAACGCATCCCATTTCGAGCTACCTGTCAGCAATAACTAATGCTCCAACAAAACCTTAAGACTTCAAAATTTCAATTTACATTTAAATGGTTTTTATGAAAAAAATCAGTGTTCACCATTTGCTACAAAAAATGACACTCATTGGGAGTTGAGATCAAGACCTTAGACTGATGAACATACTGTTTTTCTACTGGCATTGGTACGTATTGATGTCAGTCTATTTTGATGTACCGTTTCAGATGCATTACTATTTTTAAAAAAATATACGATATGTATATACAAAAAAAAGTATTTACAAAGATCAAATAATTAGATTAAATAAATCATTAATTTATGTAAAAATATTCTTCAATAAATTTCACACACAATCTATCAGTAAATGAATCTAAAATAAACAAGCAAAAAAGAGATTATTCCATACATTAAACAAAATAAAATCATTCAATACTAAGAATATAACAATTCATTATTCAATAAATCCAAAATAAATATAAAAAAGATAGTACCGATCGATACACTGTACTCCAACGGGCACAGGCGAAATCAACCAGTATGCGCAAATATAGTTGTTACCAACACAATAACGAAACTTAAAGTTATTGCTCCGGTTCACTACTGGAATGGAGCGTTTCGGCTGATACAACCAGTAACGTTGGTTGAGATTCCAACTTAGAGATCTACAATATTGAATCTTAGGATGGGAGAATTTAGCATTAGAGGATGAGAGAGCAACCTTCCCGTTTGTATAGCTCAGTATTACGTCATATTATCAAAATGCATCGTTGCTAATCGTAATGGTAAAACTGTAAAGCATTTCCGTGAACAACGTAACTTTTGAAGCCTTAACATCTAATCTATAATATACATAAACATGAATTTGGAAAAAATTTTAAATAGGTCCTTTGTTATTCATTATATTGCTTATTTTTGTCAATTTAATTTTTTTATTATTTATAACATTTATCACACTTAAATATAAGAATTCTAATTATATTAAAAAGAATTTTGTTGAATGAATTTATATAATAATATGAAAAGATTAAAAATTATATTGAATTACTTAATCACTAAATTATTACTTTCGTTTTAAATATCAAATATTAATTATTTATATAATACATAACTTTATAAATTTTATAAACAATAAATTTATAAACCCAAAATAATATATTATATTTATATTAATTTGTATATCATTAACGAACTATCATTATTGATTTATTGATTACATTGTTAATAAAAGAAGAAAAAGATAAAAATTGAAGAGAGTAGAATATTAATTTACAATATATTAGTTATACTACCATTGTAAAAATTATCAAACTAATTGATATATTTGAATTATGCTTGAGTTATTATTATCTTGAATAATTTTTACATAAATTACATTAAGAAGAATTATATTTATTTTTTATGCAATGCCTACTTCTACCTATAACCTCTAACTTTTAAATTGGTGGGAAAAACCCATTAAGCACATCTGAACCACGTTCTTTGGTTCTTGCAATAGCAACACGGCCAACAGAACTAAGGCTTAATTGGCAAAATTATATAATTATATCTAAATTTTACACACCTGAGGTTGCTAGAAACTGCCATGTATACACCGTAGGCAACACTGGTGGATAGTATGGGAACATTTTCAACTTCTGCTCCGGAAGACTTATCAACAGCCTTTCTTGCATTAATCAAAGCATTTGTCACAGCTGTCCCAACCTGCAACAAAATGAAATTCCATTAAGCGCCACCCAAATCCGGTTTCATAATTCAATTTCCAAAAAAGCAATGATATTCTTTCTAGAAACAGAAAAGATAATAAGATTGGACAAATATCGAAAGCTAAAAACAAGCATTATAACTGTAAAAATTAGATTGCAAACAATTTTCGACCGAACACTTACCAGTGAAGAAGTTGTGCCTACTGCAAAAAGCTTGGCCCCATTACGCTGCAAAGCACATAAAACATGAAGTGGTGGTTTGTCGTTCATACCTCAGATATTCAGAAATCTTATTCTTGAAAGTTTACAAGATACAAAAGATCTTCTTACCATTACGGTACCTAATCTTTGCAAAAGTGAATATGAGGTCCCTGGGAGAGCAACCTGCAGGCAGAATTTCATTACCATAAAACAACAAAATATCCGTAATAAAAACAATAACAACAACAACAACAACCAAGAAACCTGAAAAGCATTATCAGGGCAGCTATAGAAGAACTTGGAAATGGCTCTGGCGTCGACAGCAAGAGGAGGCCGGAGAGAGACAGTTGGAGCAGGAAGATAAACAAGCATGAAATCTGCAATTATGGCCATTACCTAGAAAAAGGAAGAGGAGTTTCAAGTGATTGAAATAACAGGGTTGGACATTTATTTCTTAACAATCCATGCATTATGTGCTAATGTATCTCTCATGATCAAGGAAAAAATAGATTATAGAGCCAACATATGTAAAGTCTCAGTGCTTCCTCATAATACAATTTCAGCCATGAAATCAATCAATATATAGTTTGAAATTAGCAAACAAGTCATCCTTGCTATTCAGAGCAAAAGAAATGGCTGATGAGGCAAAAACAAGCATACCACATCTGCAAAAACTATTTCCAGCTCCTTGAAAAAGTTTTCTCTGCGACGTTCATATTCTGCAGCAGTCTACAAAACACATAACATAAGCACAATTACTGACAGTTAAAGAGTGAATGTACAAAATTAAATGATTTACAAGAAGTAGGTCTTTTGAATTCAGACAAGGGTTTTTAGGTATCCAATATTCTGATTTACTACAATGAAATTATATCTTACAACTTGTCTTTCAAAAGTTTAAGCATCATCGAATGTAACGAAAGTTAGAGGGTGAAGGAACAAACCTTGGTGAAGATCCCAACACCACATTCCATGACGACTTTAGCTAAGAAAAGATCATCAGCCAATAGCCTCTCTTTAAACCCACCGAACTGCATCAACCACCGCATGAACCCTGACTTTTCAAGCCCCAAGAACCTCTCTATAACAGACCCAGGAATCCTCCCAGATTGTATCGCCGCCGCCAAGTCCTTGGGTAAACTCTCCATTGATCTACCTGCCTCCGCCAGCACAACCATCGCCTCTTTCTTGTTCTTATCATCCGCATCCTCACCACCACCATTGCCTTTTCCATTGTCATCGTTTCCACCGCCACCATCTGAGTTGTTGTTGTTGATGATATCGCCACCATTGCCACCGGGAAGCGCGAAGAAGGATAAAAACGGAGAAGGTTGGCGGTAGCGGAGAGTGCTGGTGGTGGTGGAGAAGGAGGAAATGCGGTGGTGGAGAGGGAAAGTGGTGGAAGTTTTGGGGATGGAGACAGACTTATGGAGAGGAGAGAAGGAAGGGGAGGAAAGGCAGGTGGCGATGGACATTGCTGCGATGGGTGGCGGTGGTGATGAGTTGTGTCAGAGTTTTGCGGTGTTCCCCCTGGGGTTTGTTTGTTGGCGAGTGGTAGTTTGTGAATAAACTCCTAACGCCGGCTAACTGTCTGCGTGGCGTGGCCCAAGGGTTTTTGTCTGAACGAGTGCTTCTTACCATTACTGTATTAATATATATTTTAAATAGTTTTATTTTATTACAGATTTTGGTTAACATAATTTGGGAAATTTGGTAAGTTTATAACATTTTTGTTGTTCCTTTTTCCTTTGGTTAAAATAGATGATGTTGATCTCAAATGGTAATATTTTGTTATTTTATTACCCTCCATTTGTTTTACTTACAAATAAGAAAATTTTAGTTTTTTATTGATTTTTCTGATCCACATTTCGCATCATTAACGGTTCATTTTTTTAAAAAGGTTGTATATTTTCGAGAAATATTGTTATTTTTCTTGATTCAATTAAAATTGTTTTTTTTTTTTTTTCAAAAGGAAAAATTTAAAGCTATTTTGTTTATTTCCTTTTTTGTTGGCTCAACATGGTGTCCATTTATAATTTCTCTGTTACTTCTTAATTATGCTATTTGAGTTTTAATGTAGATAACTGATTTGAATTGTACCAATTCTTAATTTATTTGTGATGTAATGATTTAGTTCCACGTCATAATTAATCAGTTTGTAATAGTTTTATATTTGTCATATTCGAGCATGTATTTATATTTTTATACTTTGATTGTACACTTAAAAAAATACTTTCATCTTTTAAATTTTTTTTTTTTATCAATACCATTAAAAAATTATCAATATAAGTATCTATAAACCTTAAATTATACACAAAGTACCTTTTTAGATACCGTGTACTTTTTTTGCGACTTGTAACTTTTATTTTGAAAGGTTTGCGTTTTTTTTAGTAAGAGAAAATTGTATTTTTTATTTTTATTACAAAGTGCCTCGATAATCATTGCTATACCGCCACCATCACCAATAGCTTTAGGAGTTATAATAATTAGGGGTGAGTTTTTATCGAATCGAGTTGACGAATTCTATTTTAGTAATCGAATTTAATTTAAAATTTTTTCGAATCGAGTCAAAAAATTTTGAGTTAAATCGAGTCGAGTTAACGAATCCTATTATTTATATGGACCGATTATTTAACTAGTAGATGAAGTACAAGATTATTTAATTACATAAACAATATAATAGTTTTTCCTTTTAGGGTAAACTACAAAAATAGTCACTTTTGTTTGTCTCTGGTTACATCTTAGTCATTTATGTTTGAAATGTTACGTTTTAGTCACTTATGTTATTATTTTGTTACGAAGTGATGACAGTCCAACTAGATTTTAAGTGCCAACTTTGATTTTCAAATGAGATAAGAATGAATATTTAATTAAATAAATTTAATTGATTAAAAATTTTAAACCCTAAACCTTAACTGAAAAATCTAAACCCATTTTCACATGCCTCCTTTCTTCATCTTCATCTCCTTCCCTTTTAATTCCAACGTTTGTAGTTACAAATCTGTTTCAAAGCTTGAATCTTTAAAATCCATTGACTAAAAAAAAAAAAACTTATGTTTTCAAGCTGCAATTTAATTGCCATTATTTTTAGGCGGGATTTTAAGATTCAAAAATTGAATTCATGAGTCGAATCCTAATGAAGCAAAGTAGTCAAAATAATTATTAAAGGAATTTAAAAAGGTCAAATAGCTCTATTAGAGAGGACTTGAAATTTATAAACTTGAAAACATAAGTTTCTTTGGGTTAATAGGTTTCAAAGATTCAAGCTTTGTGATAGATTTGTAATTAAAGACGTTGGAATCAAAAAAGGAAAGAAGATAAAGATGAAGAACAGAGGTGTGTGGAAATGTATTTAGGGTTTTTTCAGTTAAAATTTAGGTTTAAAATTTTTAATTAATTAAATTTATTTAATTAAAAATCTATTTTCAGCGCATTTGAAAATTCAAGTTGACACTTAAAATCTAGTTGAACTGCCATGTAAGATTACTGTTAGGAAGATAACAGAACTTAACGAGATAGTGATCACTTTGCAATAAAATAATAATATAAATGACTAAAACGTAACATTTCAAACATGTGACTAAAATGTAACCTGAGTCAAACAAAAATGACAATTTTTGTAGTTTATCCTTCCTTTTAATTTAATGGGTAAACATATATCAAAACAACTTAGTTTTGCCTTTTAACTTAATAGTTTGATTTTTAACTTTAGAAAATATAAACATTTATCAAAACGACATAGTTTTGTCTTTTCTTATTTAGATTTTCGGATAATTCGAATTGTGTAATTAATATTCGAATTAAACCGAAAAATTTTATTTTTCTTCAAGTTGATTTGACTGGCTCGATTAACTCAAATACCTCAAACTATTTAATTCAAAATTTAAATTTTTTATCGAATTTTTCAAATCGAATTAGATTTTGCTCACCCTTAACAATAAAAACTTTTAGATTCGACTTACATCCTTCGAAATGTCACAAAATAAGCAAACAACATATGATGTTTTAGATCAAGTTTCTAGTGACGTTTTTAAACCTCACAAATGAGGCAATCATTTCGTGACGCTGTTAATTGATCAACATGACGCTTTAAAAGTAATGGAATATAATATTTTTGGTGACGATTTGAAAAAGTCACCCAAAAACACATATTTTCTTTACGTTTATCGAGCGTCATGGTTTTCAATTACATTATAGCTTTTTATTATGTTTTCTTACTTTTCGTCAAAAATGTCAAACTTTACTTTTTGTGACATTTTTCTCTTGTTTTCGTAACGTTTTAAATTTTAGTGTAGTGAACAATACAGCTGTTTGAAGGAATTGAAGCCAACTTCTCCTTTTCGAGTGTAATTATCATGATGGCATCTTTGACTTTGACTTGGAACAGTAGCAATTCTAACCCATCATCATCAACCTCAACTGCAATGCATCCAAGTGCCATGGGTTCGCATGGGGGTCCGTAACTATGTCATAATTGTATGATCCATTGTGTTTAAAAGAGGTTATTTGGCCTAATCGATTTGATCCGTTATTTGAAAATATTGAAGATCTATTTACAAAGTATAACAAATATGAAACATAATCTTCGAATATATGCAATCTTAAACATAACTTGTAATATTTAGAAATTATGATTATTTAATCTTAAAAATTTAATTTGTAAATATATTTTAACCTTAGTCATTGATGTACTTTAATCTGTATCATTGATTTTGAGAGGCTTAGTTATAAATAGAAGTCTCTCTTCCTCATTATAATTCATTCATTTAATAATAAAATTATTGAGAGCATTCTCTCAAACAATCTCTCTTGTGTTCTTGCTTTTTCTATAGCCTTGTTCATCTTTCGAGTTCTTTCAATTTTTGTGTTGCTTCTGCTTTGTTCTTCGTTGGTGCTTTAGAAAAATTCTGTTTAATCCTCAATTATTGAGCGAAAAAATTATCTAAAACTGCACCGATTGCGAGACAAAAAATCTAAATCCGTTACACAAAAATATCCTTCAAATCATCGTGGAAGGGAAAAGTTTCCACCCAAGATGACAAGCAAATGAGCTACGATGACCTTTATCCTTCTATTCGACGTGCAATTTTGCAATTTTGATTTGGGAAGAAAGGATACTTTTGACTGAAAAAAGAAAAAGCTATTCTCAGCTACTCTGAATTGTGCATTTAGAAAGGCTAATGAGTAGCTTTTGGGTTATTACCTTAAACCAAACACACTATTAAGGCTTTACTAATACAATTGGTATGGGCTTAAATCTTATCATATGCATATTTTTTTAATTATTTAAATAAAACGGTAAAAGTATTCTTGAATAAAATAACTTCTTTTAAATATAAAAGGACATTTTAGTAATTATTTTAATCGAGTTAGTGTCGGATTGACTCATGACATCAACTCAGTTAGAGTTTTAAATAATAGTATAAATATATAATTGATGGAGGTAGTAAAATATGCATAATCAAATTGAAATGTATCAACAGCATAAAAATAAAAATTTTAGTTGAGTAATAAACTTAAAGTTTTACTAAAGTAATTGGCATGGATTCTATTACCATAATATACATATTTTTATTATTTAAAAAAATAAAAATTAAAACACCCTCGAATAATATTATTTATTTTAAATACGAAATGACATTAAAGTAATTTTTCTAACCGAAATGATGTTTGGTTGAGTCATGACGTCAACTCAACCAGAGATTTAAATAATAGTATAGATATTTTTATATAAATTTTTTATAATTTAATAAAAAACTTATATTCTATTTTCTAAAAATAGTTTTATTTATATATATATTTCATTTTTTAAATATTTTTAATTAAATTAAAATATATATTCTAAATAATTCTTAAAAATTGTTACCGAATTAATTGTAAAATAATTTAATTCAAAAATTATGTTTGATTTTTTGTAATACAGATGAAGATTTATTGAAGTGATTAAAGATTCAACCTGAGGATTTATTTTGCAAAATTACAAAGTTTAAATCATGTAATTATAATCTTTTGTATGTCTTATTATATGGATTATTATTGAATAAAGAAGTTTTTAAAATATTTTTATATTATAAATTATTATTTCTAAATTAAAATGATTAATTTTTGTGTGAAAGAAAATACAAAAAACAACTAAGTTAATCCATTATATGCGAAAAAAACCATTTTTTTATCAGGACAAAGACCAGCTCCGAGCTCCTCAGGTGCTTCACCAAACACATGCACATCTTTTATCCTATCAGAAATCATCTTAACAATGCAATCAACCACTTGATTTTTTTCCCTTGGAATAGACCGGATACTCCATTGATCCATATTCTATAATATCATATAAATCCTTCTCACTAAAGATGAGGTCGATTCAGCCAAATGTCTATTTTAAAAGGTATTGATCACCTCTAAACTGTCAGAATGAATCAATAGTTTGTTGTACCCCCGTCTTTAAAAAAGAATCAAACCATCCAAAACGCCCCAAAACTCGACATAAAAACTGAGCAATCCCCCAAATAATGATTGAAGCCAAGGGTCCACTTCCAATTTTGTTTGCGTACCACACTTAGCAACAACAGAACCTGCACCTAACTTAATAGCCCCATCAATATGTAAGTTAATCCAATTACCTGAAAGAGGTAGGTTAGGAGCAATGACAAACTGTCTTTTGAGCCAAATCAAACTGCTTAACCCAGCTAACCGATGATTTAATAGTCTCAAAGGAACTTCAAGTTATTCCTTGAAACACAAAAAAAAAAAAAAATTATTTTTTTATATGCACCAAGCAATTAAACCATAATTAATTTTTTTTGGAACAACAATTGTTCAAACTCACTATTTTTTAAGAAGGTGAACACCGACCAATAAACCACAACTTGAGTTGAATTAAAGTAATTAATTAAATCTACATTCATAAATAAACACAATTAACCCAATTAATGGAAAAGAAACTAAAGAGGAAAGATTTTTGTTTGATGTTGCTTGTCTTAATCAATAATGAGAAGTATGCTTACGATTTGCAGAGTAGCAAGCAATTAAAAAATTGATTGTGGAGCTCACAACTACAAAAAGAGAAAGAGAACATTTAAGACATCATGGTACAATATTTTAGTTACAGTTTCGGGTATCTTTAGCGTATGAAACTCTGCTGCTTCACAGAATAAGAAGGAAGAAATGGATGAATGTTTAATTGTTTTTCTTTATAGTCTAGTTGGTGACATGATTATTCTCCCATGGAAGTAATACCCGCAGCCTTTATAACATGGACGCCGGGAGACGCGGGCGGTGAACGAAGGAGATGGCCGGCAGCATTGATTTCATTGAAAAGGCAAGTGCCCGATCCACCAGGGATGTTGGTGCAAGGAGAACCACCAGATGGTGGCACCGGTCCCCTCTGCAGTGTCTCAAAATGAGGCACAATTTTCCTGAATAGTTGCTTTCCTTGCCAGTGCGTAGGCCTTATGGCAGCAGTAGATGAAATGAAGAAAAGGGTGAATAGAAGTGAAATCTTGAAGACACTTGTTTGTTTGAGGAACCCCATTTGTATGAACAACTGTGGAAGTAGCAGTAGCTGCTACTTACTTGTCCGATCGAGGGTTTGAATGTTGTGTTGGGTTTGCTGAAATGTGTATGTATATATTGTTGTTTTATTTGACTTGGGCTGCCTTTGGGGTGTGTGTTGACTTGGCCATACAGCAAGAATTTTCAAAGTTTGATTATGTTGTGAAGCTAAGCATGAAGGTGAAGGAAACATGTAACCCAAACACTGCTTTCTTTAGTGTTTTTTGATCAGTTTGAACAATGCAAATGAAAAATAAAAAAGAAGAAGAAGAAAAAAGTTGGTTTTACATGGTCAAAGATGTACGTAAATGATTGGAAAAAAGTGCAACCTTGATTGGTTCAATAAGAATTAAGTATTAAACTTGCATGTTGGCACATGTACAGTTAATTGGGCAACTCCCCAACCCCAAATGGTCAAACACGCTTTAACTCGTACCTTCATTCTATTTTCTACGTGGTTGAAAACCCCCACCACGAGTTTGGTGTTCTACGTTTTCATTTTGAAGTAAAATATAAAAATAAAAAAATCTTAATTACATTTATTATTCGAATTTTAATTTGTTATTATAATTCACCAAACATTTTTTTTTTCTTCGGATAATTATTTTATATATTCATGTGCAACTTTTTTTTATATTTTATAACTGAGATTAAGAAGAAGAAAAATTCTTTTACGCAAAAGAAACAATTCAAGGGGTTAAAAATGTAAGTTGGAAATATTATATTGTTTTCTTTTTTCTTTTTTTTGAACATTCTAGAAAGGTCAGGAATAATCTTCCCTAATTTCACATCAAGGATTTACACAGTGTGAATAAGATTTTGCATACTGAGGAATTTTGAAAATAAATAAATCCTTCCTTTGTTGAAGTAAGCATAAATGATCTGATTCATGATATTTTAAGAATCGATTTAGTAATATATATATATATATATATATATATAGTACAATAATTTTAATTTCGGTTAATTTTCAATTTGTATGTTAATATGAATTTTAATAATAGAAGATGGAGATTTAGAAAATTAATTTAAAATTATTGTACGATTGATCTATATTAAAAGAGACATGTAAATGAACACAGAAAATTATTCTGGGATAAATATGTCGAATCTTCACCATATACATGCAAAGTCATTAATAATTAACAAAAGAAGTAAACTAAATTTAAAATTTTAAAAACATTAAAATTATGAATTAAGATTAGAATTAAATCAAAGTTTCAAACTGTGGGACCTAAATAACAAATATCCCAAGATGCAGTATACCCTAAACTCTCCCCACCCGCGTGAAGTTGGGTGTTGTGTGTTCTCTGTGCCACACCAACTTTTTTTTTCTTCTCTTTACATGTATTTTAGAGTAGTGTCACACATG